>OU383773.1:49414645-51814645 GCA_910950805.1 Acrocephalus scirpaceus scirpaceus
GCAGGGACAGCTTGTCAGGTCACAGCTGCAGGAGCCAGCGCCTCACACAGCTCTGGGAGGAGGCGCCTGCAATCCTGCACTTGTGCACTGAGCCAGAGCAAGGGGGTGAAATGCAGAGGGTTTTGCAGAAATATTCAGGGCCACCAGGCCACCCTACTTGGTGCTCTCTGGCACACAGCAAGCACTGTGCAATACAGCCCTGAGCTGCTGGGAGAGAGGTGTTAGAAATGCGACAACTCTTTGATCAAATTAAATGGGGACAAAGTCATCAAAGCAAAAGAGAACTGTTTCTTAGGAAGGATTCACCTGAGCTGGGTGTGTAGCTTGCTCTCCCAAGAGCCAAACACACACACACACACAAAGCAAGAGAATGCTTTTTATTTTCTTTCGCAGCCCAAGACAAACCGTGTCTCCTGTCTGTTTTGCTGGGGACTAGGGAACTTATATCCTCTCCCCACTGTAATAAATAGGAATGATTCGTGCCAATGAAATTGTAATTACTTAGGAAATAAGAGGCCAAAAAGCAGATGAGCCCTTGGTAGATGCTGGGAAGTGAGATAGGGAACACAGTATCCACATTCAAAGTAAATACAAGAGTAACAGTGACATCCAGGGTTTATACAACTTACGGTGTTGTGCATTTATTGTCTTGGCAAAGCTTGATCCTCAGCTCTCCAGGGGAGGATGCAACCTTCCACTCAGCTTTCTCCTTTTGGCGTTCCACCTTCTTTACTCGGGAGGCGTGTGTCCACCCCTTCTCTGCTGTCCGGACTGCAGTGTCTGTTGTTAACAGGACAAGAAAAGGACCTTCCCAGTGAGCAGTGAGTGGAGCCTCTTTCCAAGCTTTGATCAAGACTTCATCTCCTGGCAGTATGTTATGAATGGGAAATCTCAAAGGAGCGCTCTGACTTATCAGTCCACATTTTCGAAGTTCCTGTAAATTCTTATTAATTTCTATCAAATAGGGTTGAATCTGCCCATCCTCCATTCTGGGGTCTCCTGCAGGCATTCCATGCCTGTAGGGCATCCTGTAAAGCATTTCAAAAGGTGAATGTCCAGTTTCTGAATTAGGCTGGGTCCTTATATTTAAAAGGGTTAGGGGAAGACATTTCACCCAAGACATCTTAGTTTCTATTACCAGTTTAGCTAATTGTGCTTTTCATGTTTGATTCATCCTCTCAACTCTTCCCAAACTCTGAGGATGCCATGGGGTATGATATTCCCACCGAATCCCCAGAGCCACTGCTAACATTTAATAATTTTAGATTTGAAATGGGTCTCCCGGTCTGAGTCGATGTGATCTACAATCCCTTATTGAGGCACAATCTCCTTTATTAGTACCTTTGACACTGCCCGTGCCGTGGCTCGAGCACTGGGGAAAGCCTCCACCCATCAGGTTAATTGATCTACCACTACCAACAAATATCGGTGCCTTCCTACTTTTGGTAATTCGGTAAAGTCTACCTGAATTCTCCAGAACACAGGATAGGCTAACGGGCACCCTCCTCAAACTCTCTGTCATGCCTTATTTCGATTTATCTTTTGGCACACCATGCATCCTAGTACCTCCTGTTTTTGCTAATTCGTATATTCCCTTACACCCAAAGAATTTTAAAACTTGGTCAGCTAATGCCCACGCCCCCCAGTGTGTCTGTCAGTGTAATCTTCCTAAAATCTTCCTAGCGTATTCCCTAGATAACAGTTCCCTGCCATCCGGTAATTTCCATTTACCTTCCTCCAAACTCCCTCCTATCCTTTTATACCATTCGATTTCCAGCTGGGATGGATGGGAGGGGTACTCCTGTATTTCACCTCCCTCGACTTCTGGAACACTTACTGTTAGGAGAGCCGCCCTTTTGGCTTCTTGGTCTGCTAGGTTATTCCCCTGAATTTGGAACTGCATTCCTGCCTGATGTCCTTTTACATGTACAATGGCAATTGCTTCTGGCTCCCTGACTGCCTCTAGAATCTGCCGTATTAGTTCTTCATGAACTAATCCTCGTCCTCGAGTGCTAATCAGCACTCTCTCCTCCCAGATTTTTCCAATAGTGTGGACAACTCCGAATGCATATTTTGAATCTGTAAAAATCATCCTATAGCACCAAGATATATATCCTGTGGTCTAGTAAAGTTTAAAAATGTCAGTAATAACAAGTGACAAGAGCTATCCAGTTCTGTTTATCCAGGTACCATCAAAATCCAAACATTCTTAAATTTTTGTCCATCTGATGAGTGTACAATTAGACATATACCTTCTTTCTCCATTCATATCAATTTAACAAGTTTTTTTTTTCTCTTCTATTACAAATCTTACTCATAACATTGATGCTTGATATTCTAGAATTATGGTGTGCGTAACAGGGTCCTAACTACCTCGGCATGAAATCCACATTATTCTGACAGTTGCTCGATCTCACTTAAGAGCACAGACATTTCTCAGAATTTCTGTACAGGTGGTTCTGTACAGGTTCTGCACAGGTGGTGGCCTGACCTGTTATTTCAGGATCACTAATAATTTCTAAATACTGTTTTATTTTATGATCAGTTTAGAATCACCACAATTATAAAAAGCTCATGCTTCTGATAGCCAGTTCTGAGCATTGTCATTAAAATATTAAATGCAATTAGACTGTCATGTAGTTCATAATGGAACCATAAAAAAACATGATCAAAAGAGTACCAGTCAGATTATGTAGACTGACATATAAATTAAACAAACTGTGATCATTTGAGCTCAAAAGAGTATTTGGTGGTTATGCTACTACATAGAATTACAAAAATAAGTGACTGCACCTGTGTCAAAAAATATTACTTTTACTTTACGAAACAAGGAGTGTACTGAAGATAACCATGATGTAAACAGTTTCTAAAACCTTCTTGAATGCATCCTGCAACACATAATTTTGAACTCATAAATATGAGGGGAAAAATAACCTCCCAACAGAAATAATCACATGAATTTTACTTCCATGAGCCGATGATATTTCTGACATGAACATCAGCAGTGATGTAACCTATCTTTTAAGAAACCAGTTAAAACATATATGCAGATTTCCTTTTGGCTTTTTGAAGTTGTCAGAGAGATCTGTGCAGCTATAGTGTGATTATATGACCACAAAAGGAGACCCCAAGTGCAAGTGACTCAAAATGCCAAATCCTATAATTCTGCTCAGAGCCAACCCTTTTACTTGGAACAAATGCAGTCTTTAGTGTCTTCCTAGCATTCATGCATTATGTCATTAGCAACATAAACCAGCAGTACAAGATTGCTGATGATTTTTGCTTTAAACAGTTTTTGTACAGAAATCAAAAAGAAGTCATTTTGAGGTATTAAATGGTTAGATTAACTTCTGCATTTTTTAGTGGCATGAGCACTCATCTCCAGTTGACTAAAAGGTTCTGCAACTTGAATGGCTTCTAATGAAACAGAAAGTTGTAAATCTCTTGCTGTAATACATGTTACTGTATACATTCCAAGATGCTTGATTCCTCCCTAAAGATTGCAGGCTGAATGATAAAGCAATTACAACTCAGCTAGGTAGTGCATTACAACAAATGTCAAAGTAGAATAATGAACAGAGGCATTAAATACAGTATTGCTGGAATGCAGCTTGGCTAGGACTCATTCTGTATTCTGTATTCTGTACAAACTACAGAAACACACATATTATGGTATACAAATTGCTCTGAATAGACCACTGCATAAATGCAATCCATAAACACTGACTGCAAGGGGGTTTATTGTAAGTAATTTATTTTGAAATAATAATTTAAAACATCCATTAGACTCTTGTTAACTTTTGACTATATTACTGTTGATAACCTTCACTTGTAAATAAGTATATTGGTTATTTCCTTTACCATTTTCATTCTTTTGTAATTTAATTCAAAGCACGGTTAGAAGAGATCTGAGAAATGTAGTATAGCTTGGTTCTTGATCTTTCCTGAGTATTTCACAGAATTGCAGAGCCAGAAAAACCTTAAATTCTGAAATAGTTTCAATAAACATTTCTGCCTAGGTGTATAAACAAGCCCTTCCAGGCTCTCCCCTTCTAACTGCTATAGTTTGTCTCTCAGCATGAAGCATTAGCTTCTGTTTAGTACTGCATTAAATTGCAGATTATATGAAGCCTATATATTTCACCAGCCAGTGCACAGAGGTTCTCTTTCGGCAAAACAAATTTAAATTATTACAAAAGAGTATATTGTCAACCTCTTTTTGCATTGTACTCCTAGCTTAAACTTCATGAACAGGTTTGTAGGTTCACTCTTCTCTCTCCCAAGACAATTATCTTCCTTTAATTTTTATTTTTTTGGAGTTAGGAAAAGTTGCACAATAGAAGTTATGGAGCTGTGTAGATAACCTAAATCACCTACACTAAGCTGGCTTTGAGGGAAAAACTTGGTTCACATAGACTTGAGCTACAAATGGGATGATTGAGGTTCTGTGGCCAACAACATTCTTGCTTTAATAAACTCTAATTGTGTAGAAGAGATGTGAACTAGCCAGCAAGCTTCAATGAAAATCTGCAATTGTTTTCAAAACATTTTGTCTTGGTTTCCACTGGGATAGAGTTACTTTTCTTCTTAGTAGCTGATGCAGTGCTGTGTTTTGGATTTAGTATGAAAACAATGTTAATAACACATTGTTCAGTTGTTGCTGGGTACTCCTTGACTAATTGAAGGACTTCTCAGTGTCTCAGACTCTGCCAGTGAGCAGGTGCACAAGAAGCAAGGAGGGAGCATGGCCACGACACCTGATCCAAACTGGCCAAAGGAATATTCCATACCACAGAAAATCATGTCCTGTACATAAACTGGGGAGAGTTGACCAGAACTTGCTGATTTCTGCTGGGGGATGGGCTGGGCTTTGATCAATGGGGTAGTGAGCAATTGTACTGTGAATTTCTTATTTCTTTGTGGTTTATTTCTCTCTCTCTCCTCATTTCATTACAATTTGTGATACTTTTATTGTTATTGTTATTATTATAAATATTATTTTCATTATTATTGTTATATTTTATGAAGTTTCAGTCATTAAACTGGTTTTATCTCAACTCATGAGATTTACTTTTTTTAACTATTTTCCTCCCCACCAGAGTGAGGGGAGAGAGAATAAGAGGCTGTGTAATACTTAGTTGATGGCTGGGTTGAAACAATGACAGATTTTCACAATAGAATATTTCAAAATCTATTAAAAAAAATCCTCAAAACTTTTAAAATTATAATTAAAAGTTTATTTAAAATCTCACACATTTTAAAAATGCAAACATTTTCAAACTGAAATAGGTTCTTTTTCCTTTAACAGGAAGTAAGTTTTAGCATGTTTAATCAGAAAAAAATATTATTATGTAAATTGTTAATAACCAGTAATGAAATATAGGTTTTCTAAAAGGCTACTTTTGAATTATAGAAACATGACCATAACTATAGCATTAACTTTCTGTTAGACAAAACCTAAAAGGGCCTATATATTACATTGACCTACTTCAAAATTTTCAGAATAGGTCTTCAGTTATTTCAGTGTTCCATCATTCTCATGCAGAAAATTCTGAAGAATATTATAAGGCATTTATTTAGGTTGTATATTTCCACAGGAGGAATGTTGTCCTCCATTCGATGGATTTGCTCTCTCCCCTACCCCCCATCTTAGGTAACAGACTGTAATTTAGTCACAGTAAGGTGCTAAGAGGGATGAAATATTCCCCTACAGTTTTGTTTCAACACAAAATTGCACTAAATGTTCTCTTATTCCAACAGAGAGAGGTTTGGTCATAAAAGCACTTAAAGGACACAGGGAGAAAATAGGGTTTTTAGCTTTTCACATTTCTTATAATACTGAGGAAGCCATTCATCTCTGCTGAGATAACCAAATTTAGCTATGTGTCATGATGTATGTGATATTCCATAAATGAAAGCAAGGCAGAAAAATAAAACCTCTAGATACTCACTTTTTAATTCAATGTTCAGTCTGTAGATTGCCCAAGAGATGAAGGCTGCATTGAAATGTGAAGATGGATCCTTCTCCAGGATACCCAGAGGTCTAAGGAACATAAATTCTAAATAAGTACAGTTTGAATATATAAGCACAGAAATACAAACTGGAAAAGATTACCAGGAGCTATTTGCCCCTTTAATGCTGTTCAAAACCAAAGTTGTGTATGAGGTGAAGTTGACTTCTGGGAAGCTGATGAAAAAATTGCACTGACAGTAGGAATGAAAATTCTTACCGTACTTATCAAAAGGAGTTTCAATCAAAGTTACTTTAACATGTATACAGAAGTATATGATGTCTGCAATCTTAAAATTTTTAATAGACCTTGGGTGGGGTTTTTTTTGTTTGTTTCAGTCCCTTTTAATTAAAATGATGCCAAACTACACCTAAGAAATATGTAGGATGTGAGAATTACTGCATGAAGTCTGCTTTCCAGTAGTTAAATAAGTCTCTTTACAAGGCTCACTAAGTCACTGGGGTTTTGCCTGTTGATGAAAAGTATTCTGTAAATGTTTTTAGTTTTTCTGAGCAAGTACACAGTCATCACAGAATAGACAGCAAAATAAATTTCAGATACATGACTATAGTAAATTCATTTAATTTATAGATTATATAATTTTCAAGTACAATTTAACATTACTGGATACAGATAAATTAATATTTTTTGAAAACAAAATCACTATATCACCTTCAGTAAAACACTGTTAGAGTCTCACCTGGTAACTAAAAAGATTGACTATGTAAAACTGTTATTTCATCTAAAGTACATGGTTTTAACTCCTTTTTTGTCACTCAAAAGTCTGCCTTAGTAGATATGAAGATAGACATAGGTAATTAATTACATAATTTTATGATAGTTGCATTTGACCTAAATCTACTGTCCTCAGAAACACTTGCAATTTTTCAATATTTTCATTTATAAATTTTAAAGTTGCCAATCATGATTTATGTTACATTTAAAATATACTAATTTTGGTTTGCATTCATTTGCAAAGATTACTATCTGAAAATTGCTATTTGCCAAAGGCAGCTAAGAAGGCAACATAAACTGGGACTATTTCTAGGCTGTTTAAACAAAGCTCTCTCATCTGAAGTAGTCTCATTTTCACGGTAGCAGGAACCAATAGCGTTACTCATGTCCCATTACTACATATCAAGTTAGGCCTTTGAGGTATAATGAAACAAACACACTGAAAATTAATATACTGTGAGGTGTCATTTTAATGGAATGAATAAATAAACATAAAATCTTAGTAAGAAAACACCATTCCCATTCATATGATCTTGGTTCTTTTCCAAAGAATTTCTAAAGTTTTTATGATTTCAGTAATATCCTGAAAAAGGAGTAACTACAGAGAAAAACTTCAAATATCTGTGAGCATTTTGGCATATCTTATTATATGTAATAGGGAAAAAAAAACCAGCTGCTTTTCTAATGTAATCTATCAAAACCTCGAAATTCCATTCTTTTTAACAGTTTTCAAGAATAAAACAAAACAATAAATTAACATTACCCAGAAAAGGAACTGGATTCTTGCAGTAGGACAGTAAGACAGTGATTCAGTTCCCCTTTTTTGAAACCTAAGATAGGCCACACCAAACAAACTATTACTGAGAAAACATTTCACTGTGACTTAACCTTTTCAAAGTATAATTTGGTATAATTTAGTTTGTGCATTTCCACAACTTCTCTTTACTCAACATTTTGACCTTACCTACACACTTCATTTCTTTTTACTTTGGTTAAGCCTTCCATTTATTTTTTGATTCCTCTAATTTCTTACTTCTTTTCCAACATTGCAAAGTATCACTAATACCATATTTGATTTATTATTCAAACATTACTTTTCCTGTTTCCATAAGGTCTTTCATTTACTCTCTGTACTTAGCTAGTCTTAGAAATCCCCTATTTGAAGTCTTATTCATCCATCTCTTACTTGAACACACTATTGTCCCCAGGCATATAGGTGGTCTCATGATGTCAGAATTTGAGGTGAATTTAAATCAGTTTACATGGCAAATACACATGGCAAAGAAACAAGACTTATTTACATTGTTTTATATCACAACTGTCCCTTCTGATATTAATATTATCAAATATAGAAAGGCATACTACAAATCCAGTACAGAAAAACATATTTGATATATCAGTCACATCCTGTATAGCACATTTCTTTTTCCTTTATTTCAATGTGATCAGGCCACTTTATGCTGGTTATTAAAAAATGCTATTTTTATCAGGTTTTATTTTTCTAGATTACTCTGTTACACTAAAACTTTTAACATTATATTGGTTTGCATACAGAAAATAAGGCAGATTTGTGAAGGCAAATATGTCTCTGCTACATGACATCTTGAGGTAGACTGAAGCAAGAGCTACCTCTTTTCTGAGCCTTATGCAAACTCTTCAAGGACCTGATGCATTTAAAAAATGCTACTTATGAATCCTTTTGCAACACACCAAAATGGCAAGGCTTTCTAGCCACTTCATATACATATGCTTTTATGGCTGATGCTTCCCTTTTCTGGGAAGAAACCTGGTTGCAAGGTAGCAGAAAGGAGCCAAGGAGTAATAGAACATTCTCACATAATGGGTATCAAAACAGAGTGATCTAAATTGTAAAAGAAAATAAAATAGTATGACAAAAGAAGGAAAGTACTTTTTAGGCATTTGAATTGAGCCATTTTTCAGGCAGAACAACGTACTTGTGTGTTCCTTTCAGTAAGCGTGACAACAAATATTTGCTCTTGTTAAAAAGAATGTGTCAATGGCATTACATATTGGCATTGATGAAGGAGAACTTCAACGGGTATGGATTGACATGCTGACCTATACTAAATAAAGACAGATTAAACTTGTTCACATAAAATACAGTTTAAGGCTTGGAAATGTAACAACAGCAGTTTTAAATAATCAGTGAATCCAGAAATGCAAAAGAGCATGTCCACATTCTACTTATACAAGATAGGCAGAGCACATCACAGAGGGCACCTGCTTTGAAATTTAGACTTAGCCTTTATAAGAGAGCCTATGGAGTCATTATTTTGACATCAACTGACAGATATTCTCTTGTATCTTTTCCCAGAAGAAATCCTTTGAACCAGAAGATTAACATGGCAACAATACAAAGCACTGGACAAGTTTCAAGAGTTATACCAACCTGTGTAAAGAATAGATACATTCTGTGCTCTTTAACCTATGTCTGTGTCTGTTTTTTGATCCGTGCAATGAAGGACTACGCTGCTACATGTGCCCAATCAAACTAGTGTGTCCTGGATTACCAGAAGCCTTTCTTTGTATTAGTTTTCATCACGGGCACACATAACTTACCTATTTGTCATGGACAACTTCCTTCACATTTCATTATCTCCTGCAACATCCAAATCACTGAAAGCCACATTTCACTGACTACTCAGAGTCTACTAATAGGTTGTCAAAATAAGGACAGTACCAACAATAAAAGTCAGACTCTGCTCACTCCTCCACACCAATGTTTACATATCTTTCCTGAAAGAATCACAAAAAAAAAAAAAAAAAAGAAAGTCTGCAGAGCCTTAAAAACAGACCTTTTACAAATTACAAATCCAATGATTTTCATTCAGTACACTTGAAATACACTTTAGTGCAATGCCTGATTTTCTGCAATGGACTGTCTATTTAATAATGCCACTTAAGTGCAATGTCTCTTCAAACCTTCCTTCTTGAAACAACCTGGTTTCTATGCCATGTCATCCTGTAAGCCTCCAGCACTGTCTCCCCTGAAGTGCAGTCTTCTGCCAACTAAGAACAGTCCTGCACTGTTGTTTTGTAGGCCTCAAACAAAACTTTTCTGTGTGTCTACTTTAAAAGAATGAATAGTTTAAAGGGCAAACTTTAAGCTCTTGAAATCTCAAGTGCTATACATTGTGCTAGCAAACTTTGAAAAAGTCTGTAGACAAAGAATTTTTGGCCTCAAAGTCTATACGCCATGGAAGACAAACTGTTTCCAGAGAAGAATAAAAAATAGGGAGATAAACCCTGTACATACTGAGGTTCCAGACCAATTCAGAACTTCTGAGAAACTATATGTACAAAAGTCTCTAATGTGGGACTACCCAAAATCACAGAATCATAGAAAGGTTGTGGTTGGAAGGGACCTTTAAGATGAACAAGCCCCAAACCACTTGCCATGGGCAGGGAAACCTTTCACTAGGCCAGTTTGCTCAAAGACCCTCCCAGTCTGACTTGGAACATTTCCAGGAATAGGGAATCCACAATCCCAGTGGGCAACATGGTCTAGTGTCACCACCCTGATAGGAAAGAATTTCTTACTAATACCAAACATAGAACCCTCTTTCAGATAAAAGCCATTCCCCCTTATCCTATCACTGCATGCTCTTGTAAAATGTCCATCTCCACCTTTCTTGTAGGCTCCCTTTGGGTGCTGGAAAGTTCTTTCAGGCCTCCCCAGACCCTTCCCTTCTCCAGGCTGTAAACCCCAGCTGTCTTAGCCTGTGCTCATAGGAGAGGTGCTTTGTGGTCTTCCTCTGGATGCACTCCAACAGGCTCATGGCCACGTATTTTGGCCTCCAGAGCTGGATGCAGTACTCCAGGTCTAAGAGCAGAGTACAGGGGCAGAATCACCTCCATTGACCTGCTTCCCATGCTTCCTTGAGTGCAGCCTAGGATACGGTTGGCTCTCTGGGCTGCAGACGAATATTGCCTGCCTATGTACATCTGTACCGGTTTGAAAGCAAAACCACTGAGAGTCTCCAAGTCAGAAATACAATTTAATAAGAGGAAAAGTAAAGAAGCAAAATAAAGTAAAATAAAGAAATGCAATAGTACAAAAAACCACTGACAGAGTCGGAGTACAACCTGACACCCTGTTAGTTAGGGTGGTAGTAGCAGTCCAGATGAGATGGTCTTGTCGAAGCAGTGATTCCTGTAGAAACGTCTGGTAGGTCTTGTCTCCTCTGGGAGTCCAGTGGGTAAAAGCTACTGTGCTGTCCCAAATCCTGGATTATATCCAGATGGGAATGTTTCACTCCTCCCCCTGGGCAGAGCATTTCACAATGGGATGATATCATTCTGTGAGTCACGCAGTGGGTCTTTGATGGCCCATTAAACAGAGATAGCTCCCAGAGGGAGTTATCTATGAGTCATGCAGCAAGGCATTGTTGGGCCCATTAACAGAAGATAAGGAAAACACTGCCCCACCTGGTTTCAACTGCTCATGAAGATGGGGATAGAATACATACTTTGGGCAATCTTACATTGTAACCTAGGACAACATCCATAAGATGCTTTTCATCCATGAGATTGCCCAAGTCCTTCTGCACAAGGCTGCTCTCAATCCATTTTCTGTTCCTGTGTCAAGTTCAGCAGAGCGTCTGCCCCATTAACTCGTTTATCACCTGTGTCAGGAAAATCGTCATAAGGCCCAAAGGCTTACAAACATGACATTACTTCCATTTTTCTGAAGAAGGTATCATACATTACTTCCTAATCTGGTGATTTTACAGCCTTTCACATAGGTCTACCCTTTAATCCTGACCTACCAGTTCTTGTCTGGCTCATTGCCAGTTCCCAAGCAGAACCCCATGAATTCCAGCTCATCCCACACACAAACAGCAACCAAAGTCACTTCAGTTCAGAAAGCAGTGTAGGTATACATACATATATATAACACAAACACATCTGCATTGTTCTAAAAAAAAAAAAAAATGCATTTAGACTTCAATAGATAAAAAGTTTAGAGCCCATTAATTGATACTTTTGCATTGAATATAATTCCATAATGAATCATTCCTGAAGTGAAATGCCCAATAAAGTCTTTCACTGAATAAGAATGTTTATAAAAAAAAGAGTAAATACAAGTAAAAGTCTCACTGTTCTTGCCAACAGTGAATATAATTCTAAAAATAATTTCAATGGCTTCCAAACTACTGCACAAATGGCTCTACACTGAGAGCCTTTATAATATTTGTAGCAGCTAGAACAACTATTCTTTCTGCACCATGAAACACTATTCAAAGTTAGTGTTCCTGCTTTGCTGGTTTTGACAAGTGGACCATGAAAGAGATTTGCAAGACAATACACAAAATCAGGGAACTGCAGCGTTATTTCAGTATCCCTAATTACAATGCAGATTTGGTAGGGCAAGGACTGTCAATGTTTTTCTTCACAGAACTCAACTATCTATCAGCTAAAAAAAAGCCTTATTATAGCAAAAGTCAACTGGATAATTACAAGTACCTCCAACACCTGAATAGTAAAATATCTCATGTATATTTCATATGGAAAATATACTCAATTACACTATTATTTCTGGTAAATCTACACAAGAAAACAAGGTTTAAATTTCAAATTAAAGGGCTGATCTAAAGCATGAAAACACACTGAAACTGATATAATGTATGGGAACTTTGTGAGGTCCAATGAGAAGGCCATGCATTGAAAGCAGTTTGGAACATATTTCTTAAAGGAAAAAACCTAAAGGTTGCTCAGTTGTACTGCCTTAACAGCCAAACATATTCCCATTGTGCTTGCTCATAACAGCATTATCATGAACTTTTGTATTTAGTTGTTGCTGCAGGTAGGCCTGTGAACATCCCAAGAGATGGTACATTCTTCATGGCTGTGGAGAATAGACAGCTGTGAACTTCTTTCTATAGAGCACAAGTCATTACACAAGTCTGGGTAGCTGTCTTGGAGATGTTGGAGCGAATCCACTGACTCTCTGTGATCTCCATTTTTGCTGCCTAGTCCCTTGCCATGATTTTGGGAAAGGAGGTAGGCAAAGCACAGGAATGGAAGTTTCAAAACAAAGTGCTTGAACAAAAGTCAGAAAAATGGTACAGTAAAGTTTTAAAGAGTCATATAGAGCAACAAAATTACTGTTATCTTAAAATGACTGAAGGCCTCCAGCCAAGCTCTTAGTGAATGCACAAATATGTTTTTGTATTTGTGAGGAAAAATAGTAGGTTCAGAGGACAACATAATTATTATGTTTCCTATTGTACTCTAAGGTTAATGCACAATTCATACATGAACATCACTTTTCCAAAGAGGTACTGCTAAATCATTATTAATAGAATTAAATGTTATAAACAATCTTCAGAAGTAAATAAATAGACCAATAAATGGTTTCTGAGAAAAAAAAGAATTACTATACTGCTTATACTTATTTGAAAGGTGTATTCTGTTGCCATTAATCATGAGATTTTTCCCACTGCATGGTATCAATGAACAACAAAGGAGACAGAGATACTGCAAACCTGAGTGTAGAAAGGTGGATCTAGGTAAAGCTGAATTTCTCCCACTAGGGTTGCCTTCTTTATGGAAGGAAAAAATAAACCTTTATATAAATATAAAATAATCTTTATCTCTAAACATTGTAAAAAATTTCTTGTACTAATCCCATTTCTTCCTTGGTGGTGCCATGCATTGTTGAAGAATAAACACAGCACTACATGAAAGCAGAAAACTATTAATTCTATGTGAACCCTTTGTAACATGTTTTTTAGAGTACCTAAAAACAGATCATACTTTTTTCATCAGAGTGGAGAAACTCATAGTAATATTGTTTTAAGCAAAAAGGATCAAGGAGTTGCTAAGCTCTTGCAAATGCAACAAGCAAGCAGAAAAAAGCTAAAGCAAAAAAAAATTAGTCTTTTGTTCCTTCAGTTTTGAAGATATAGCACAGCCCAAATCACTGGGTACTGTACAGTTTGTTTAGGAAAATTCTCCTGCCACATTCTTCAGACATGTATTATCCCTGTTATTTCTTTTTGCAACAGGAAAGATGATTAAGAATGAGAGACCTTAATGCTGTAGTACTAACTACAGTCTGGAACAATTACTGCCCCCTTTTCATTGTGAAATGCCTTCAATCTCTATAGCATAGGCCACAAAAGTTTTTTTTATACTTTATGAGACAGAATATACTAGTAGGGTTCACTTGGACCTTCTTCAGGTCTTCTCTATCCACAGAAAATGCTGAATTGAAGTACTTTTACATTTGACACAGTATTTTTGTCGGGTTTTTTTAATGCATAAAATAACAAGAGAATAACTAATTTCTATAAGAGAAGAAAATCTTGAGACTGCATACTCAGTCTGGGCTTTATTGTTCCAATTTTTGTTTCTGTGAGAGTGAGACAGGATGTTTCCCATGCAGGAAAGAAGTGTGGGTATCTGAGGTGGGTTAACCTTGGCTGGAAGCCAGATGCACACCAAACGACTCAAAAGCTCCTTCTCCTCAAATGAAAAGGGAAAATATAATTAAAAGCTTATGGATTGAGATAAGGACAGGGAGTGATCCCTCACCAATTACTGTCATGGGCAAAACTGACTGTACTTAGGGAAATTATTTACTTTATCAGCAATCAAATCAAATATAAAGAGATCTTAAAACACATTTCCTCCACCTCTCTCTTATTCTCAGGCTCAGCTTCACTCCTGAATCTCTCTACCTCCTTTTCCCAAGTGGTGCAAGGGAGCAGGGAATGGGAGCTACATTCAGTTCATCACACACTGCCTTGTCCACTTCCCTCCCATGGGAGAAAGTCTTCCACAAACTGCTCCAGTGTGAATCCCTTCCACAGAGTGCAGCCCTTCAGGAACAGAATGCTCCAGTGCAGGTCCCTCAGAGGGTCACAGGTCCTGCTGGAACACCTGTTACAGCGTGGCCTCCTCTCCACTGAGTCACAGGTGCTGACATCAACCTGATGCAGCACAGGATTTCTACAGGGTCACTGTGTCCTTCAGGCACATCCACCTGCTTCTGTGTGGAGTCTTCATGGGCTGCAGGTGAATCTCTCCTCCCTCACTGACCTCCATGGGCTGCAGGGGCACAGTTGCCTCACCAGGGTTTACACCATGGGTTGCAGAAGAATCTCAGCTCTGGTGGCTAGAGCACCTAGTCTCCTCCTTCTCCACTGTCTGGGTGTCTGTAGAGCTATTTCTCCCACATATTCTCATTCTTCCAGCTGCTGTTGTGAAGATTTTTTTTTTTTTTTTCCTTCTTAAATCACAGAGGGGCTAGCATCACTGATGTGCCAGGCCTGTCTTGGAGCCATGTGGCATTGGCTTCATCGGACCAGGGAAGCTTTTGGCATCTTTTCATAGAAGCCACCCCTGTAGCCATCCACTATCAAAACCTTGTCATGCAAGCCCAATAAAGCACAAATCATTATCGTGCAAAAAAGCTTGATCCTTAATGTCTTACCTTACATCCAAAATATGTAGTCACCAAGGATGAGTTAGTACTTTGCCATTCTACAAGCTCTGGTAACTTACCGTGTACCTGATCAGATTAATTCATGTCCATGTGCCTCTCCTTGTTTTATGAATGAGCACAGGTCAAAATGTAGAGAAAATATCTCCATTCTTCTTTCAAACTATTAAGGTATAACAAATGTTTGCTATATGTAACAAATTATTGAAGCAATAATATTAATTTTTAAAGCACTAATTTGAGAAAAGTCACAAACCTTTTAGAAAAGTTCAGCTTTCATTCTTTGCAATTGAAGATAAACATCTGAAATGTATTTTGTTTTTGTCCCTTTAAATTTGGTTTGAAGAGCCTCTATTTAAATGTCCTGACTTAAGAGAAAGTGTGCCAAGCTATGCTGAGAAACAACTGATTGCCCAATATTCAGTGATGTTAGCTTATGCACACTACTGCATCAATTCTACTTCAATCTAAGTAGACTGTTAATGGCAACTGCTACAGCAGCAGAGATGTTGAGGTTGAATGGCCTGTAGCAGGATTCAGATCCTCTAGACCAGTCAGCTGTACTGAAAGAACTATTGCTTACTTTAGAAAACTGATGTGCTATAGAAGTCTGGGTAACAATGTTTTTTAATTGATCTATATATTAAAAGTATGCTCCTTCTCTTGAGTTTTACCTGCTGTAGAGAAGAAAGGTTTCAACTTCCTCTAATTTATTAAGGTACTATACCTTGTACCAGCATTTTATTGTTATTTCCTATAATGGTCAGGATTGTGAAGTAAGGTTGGTTTTGTTTTTTTTTTTGGCTACCCTGAAAATGCTACTTGAAAGACATTTAGTTAAATGATCCCATATCATTCCCACAGCATTCTTTTGATGAAACTGCCTGCTCATAGATTGGAGGTGCATGTTCTTCAAGGGGTAAAAAAAACGGCTGGATGGCCAGGCCCAGTGAAATGCTGTTGTATGGAGTTAAACCCGTTGGTAGTCAGTCACAAGAGGTGTTACCTAGGGCTCAGTATTGGGGCCAGTCTTTTTTAATATCTGTCCCGGTTTGGAACAGATTAGGGGGAGAACCCCTAAAACAAACCTACACCACCCCTCCCCCACCCCCCAGCCCTGGGTTCGGGAGGGAAGAAAAACTCCTTGGAGGGAAAGTGGAAAAACCTATTTTATTAACAACACTCCCCACACAAAGGAAAAAAAAGAAAACAGGTACTGTGCGGAGAGAGGTGCTAAGCTTCTGTGTCGGGCCCCAGAAATTCCCGAATTTCCTCAGGTCAGGTCAGTCCAGAGCCGGTCCTAATCTTCGGGGGGGCGGGGGAAGGGGAAAAGAAAAAAGGAAAGAGGAAAAAAACGAAAAAAAACCAACCAGGCAGAAGCTGGCAGAAGCTGGCAGCTGCAAGAGCAGCGAGCAGAAGCAGCGAGCGCAGAAGCAAAAGCAGCTGCCAGAGCAGAGGCAAAAGCAGCTGCCCGAGCCGAGCAGAAAAGCAGCCCGCCCAGCAGCCAACCGCAGTCCCCGCCGAAGGGGGAGGGAGCGGCTGCTAGACACCACAACAGTCCCACGATATAGGATATAGGATAGAAGTCCCTGTCAACCTAGGACAATATCTTAATCAATTATATGAATGAGAGCATCAAGTACACCCTCTAAGAAAAACATGAACAGTCAAAAAAAAAAAAACCCACAATACCAAAACAAGTGTTCAGGGCTATCCTATTTCAAAATTATCATGTTAATATTTACCTCCTGAAACAGCTGAAAAATAACCCTTTGGACACAACTGAAAGAGTTAGACTCTTTCATTTTATATATGTGTAATTTTCATCATAATTACTTAAGTTGACTGAAAGCATAATTTAAATATGCATAGAAGGACACATACAAGCTGAATTAAAGAACAGAACACACATCAGTTAAAAATACTACTTGAAATTATTCCCCTAAAATAATATACACCACGAACTGTTAACACTTGAGACTTTGGATTATTTTGCCTTTTTACTAAAAAATAAAAGTAGTTATATTCACAAGTCTGGTAACAGCCTAAGAAAAGAATTTTTTTCTTTTTCTCTCTGCTTCTTGAGTCTGTAACATGATAACAAGATATGACAGAAAAGACTGAAATGTCTGTGAGAACAGACTTCATAAAATAGCACAGAATAAAATGTGCAATTGCTTAACACAAAGCCTTCTTTCAGAAAAAAATATTAAGAAAACCACCAGAACTTTTTGTTAGTCTTACTAAATGTCATTTATGACTGAAGAGCAAAGAAACAGATGGATCCCCATTTTACTGTAACAAGACAATGTCATCTGTACAATTTTCATGGATTAACTCCAACCAGAAAACAAACCCCATGGATCTGTTTGTTCACTCCCCACTGTCTGTGTGGGGCAAAGAATCAGAAGGATAAAGATGCGAAAACTCGTGACTTGAGATAAAGACATTTTAAAAAGTGAAGCAAAAGCCACAAACACAAACATAGCAAAGTGATGAATTTATTCACCCCTTCCCATGGACAGGTGGGTGTTCAGCCATCTCCAGGAGAACAGGGCTCCCTCACACACAGTTGTGATTCAGGAAGGCAAACATCATCATTCCATATATCCCCCACTTCCTTCCTCTTCCCCAGCTTTATATACTGAACATGACAGGTTTACAATAACCCTTGGCTCAGTTGGGGTCAGCTGTCCTACCCGTGTCCCTTCCCAGATTTTTATTCACACCAAACCTCCTCACTTGCAGGGTAGTAAAAGAAACTGGAAAGGTCTTGATTCTGTGTAAGCCCTGCTCAGCAATAACAAAGACATATCTTTATTATCAACCCTGTTTCCAGCAAAAATTCAAAATGTCCCCCTACTAGCTACTATGAAGAAAACTAACTCCACCCCAGCTAAAACCAGCACAACAATGTAATGTGTCATGCTAGCATTGCCGACTTACCTTTTGAAGTCATAAAATCACAGAATGGTTTGGCTTGGAAGGAACCTTAAAGATCATCTAATTCCAATTCCCCTGCCATGGGCAGGGATACCTTTCACTAGACCAGGTTGCTCTGAGCCCCATCTGACCCAGTTTTCAAATTTCAGGGGTAGGTCATCCACCACTTTTCTGAGCAGTACATCAACTTCTACTGCTTTTGGTATAATGGATTATTTTGGAATATTTGGGTACAAGTAATTCATAGGTAGTGGTCAGATCATAGAAATGCATTTTTTCCACTCAAGCCATTTCTCACGGGACAGATTGCAAAGTTCAAAATAAATTTCAAACCTAATAAGCTTTATTACCTTTAAACATATTAATAGATATAATTTCAGAAAATTCTTTAGAAATAAAAGCACACAGTACTGTTAGGATGGGAAGTTTAAACTTTCAACGATTATAAGGGTCACAATCCTTCATCAAAGTAAATATTTCTCTTTGCAACTCTCTACATAAAAAAGAGTAAGGAAACATAAGGATTCACTCTTTCAAAACACAAAGAGTTGTGAACAATGTTGAACTTTCTCCCAACTCTCCTGTTGTCCAGCTATTTATTTATACAAAATTATTTTTAGGGGCTTAATAAATATATGCTACTGTAAGAGATAAAGAAACAGAGTACTCATCTTCCTGTAAAGGCATAGTAAAATATATTAACATGGTTTTCATCTCTATTCAGATCTTTAAGGAAAGAAACACTGCAGCTTGTTCTTGTCTGAAATTCTGCAATTGCACTTCAAGTATTTTGACCACGGTTTATAGACACAGGCTTTGCTTACATTTTCACAATACATCATCCATTGTTTTGAGACCTTATTTCAAATTAAACACATACAATCAAAATGCTGCAGTAAGGGAACTAGAAGTAATTTGATTAACTCATCATTGTTCCTGGAAAGTATAAGCAGCTTCCTTAATCTGCAACACATTTAAGACAAAATATCTTACTTCTCAGGGAGATTCTTAATTATAGAGTTTTCAAATTTTAAATGACAAAAAAATCTTGACTGAAGACTTTTGTGTGGCTGCCATTTTTTATCCATCTCTCAGAAGGCGCAAACCCCCATGAACATTTTTAAGAAATCATTGTCTCAAGTTGCAAAATATTTGAACATCAATAATAAAGTCAAGGCTGTCACTCCAGCTGAGAACAAGGCTTTTCAAGCTTCAGAACTGCCGCAGGGACACACTTCTTTTGAGGAACAAATCCAAAGTGGCACTCAAGATTATATGTCTCCTATGGGACAGTGGTGATTGCTTTGCTTTTTTTTTTTTCCTTTTTTGGCCTTTATTTTTCTCTCCTTCATCTTGCAGGAATGATGAACTTAAAACGCTTTTTTTCTGTTTATTTGCATGTCTCATTGGGAATAGGAAATCATGGGCATTCTTCCTCCTCTTCCCTATCCTTCTCCACAAATTCAAGCTAACTCATATTGGCTTTTTTTTGTGTTTGAGGAGATTTTTGTTTTGACTCAAAAAACCCTAACCAACTAGAACTGATACCCTTGGGTGGAATGAAAGGTTTTTTTCATAAGTAAAGTCAATGAGTTATTTTATCTGTCTAAAAAACAAGGTTGTGTATAGGTTAAGACTAACAATACCACAAGAATAAACATGAAGGGTGCACTTCCGCCCAGAATAAAAAATGTGTAAGAATATCCAAAGACTGTGATTAAAAGACATTCGTTAGCTGCATGGCAAGCCACAGCAAGCAATAGGGAAAAAATAGCAACCTTGTGGGTGAATTTAATCTCTTAAATGACTCTTTTTAGCTTCAGTCATGTTACAGCAGAATAAATTCATCTGTCTCCTCTGCAATTATTAATATGTCTTATGTAAATTAATTTTGAATTATTTTTTAAGATTGACATAGGAAATAAAGTCAGACAGGGTTTTTTCATATATGTTGTACAATAATTTCTCACTTAAGCTAGATGGCAAGTATTACTATAAATTGGACCTTTTTGTTTTTAATGAAAAAATTATTGAGAAGGAAACACAATGCGGTAAAGCTACTTTACAGGCTGTGTGCTCAGACATAACAGAAGTCTGACTGCATCTCGAAGGTTCCAAATCCCACCCTTAGCCACTATTCCACCAAATTCAACAGAACTTTTCTGGTTCACATTAGTCAGAGACTTCATCTCTCTCTTCACTTTTTTCTCTACATTTTCTGCTACCTTCAATTGAAAGCAAGTGGAAAAGGGCTGTTTTGCCAGTCATTAATTTTACAATAAGAAGAAATTTCAGCTGTAAGTGATGACCAGAAGGAATGAGTCAGAGTTGACACACACCACTTTTAAATATAACAGTAGTTGTGAACATACATAATCACAAAAATGAAACCAGAGCCAGTGTTTTCTACTGAAGCTTGAAAGTTACTAAAAGATATGAAAAAAATCCTTTTGATAATTCCTCCCATTCATATTGTCCTAACCATGAAACTGGGACATATAAGCTCTCCATATTTATGCAAGAAAAATGCAGATAGATCCTTCACTGCTCATGCTCTCAAAAGCAAAAAACACCACACCACAGAAAGCAAGCAAGCAAGCAAGCAAGAAAATAGTTACCACATGTGGTTTCTTAAAATTTAAGCCTACCAGTATTTTTGAAACTGAAGCTTGAATATTTTTGAAGACCCTCCGTCCTTAGTATTTTCATAATCTTGTTGTTTACTGTATGTTCTCCAACCCCAGAATAGTTGTCATTTGCTTAACTTCTTATTTCTGACACATATGAACAACGCAGAGTAACTTAATAAAAGAGACAGAGGTACCTTAAATGTGCACCAAGTGTCACACTGCTGAGGTTCTTTCTTTGGAGGACTAGGGCCTTGGGAATGGATCAATTACATTTTCAGCACATTGCAATTGATTTTCTTTCAACATCTTTCTTTGAAGTTCTACCCTTTTCTTGCTGCTGGACATTCTGTCTCTGTGCAAGCTGTTGTTAGCCTGCAGACTTCTATTCAGGCTGTTGAGCACTTATAGTTTCTTTTCCATTTTCTTGCCTACAGTTGTAGCTCCTAGAAGAGGATAAACTTCACCAAGGCCCTCATTTAAATGTATCTAAGAGCACATGACACCCTTTCCCTTCATTAGCCCATTGAATTGCCAGACTTGGAGCTTTTCTACTTTGGGGTTTGGGAGATGACTGCCCAAATAAGGAGCTTCTCATGGTTAGACTCTGCACATAAGTGAGTGACAAGAAAAACAAGGAGACATCTAGGGTTTTCATCCTCTAATAGCATAACTGTAATATTCATGCAGTTGCCACTGTGTAACCAGTTATGAGACAGACCACAATTTCAGGCATTCAAGCCTTAGTAGACTTAAATGATCCTCTACCTTGAGTTTGCATGGCAGGATGTTGGCAAAAGACAGTATGCAGAGGCACTCTTTGTGATACATTTTATGCTTCTGAATCCTTGGAGCTGCAGAGCCATTTTGGGGATCTCCTATTTCACAAAATACATGGCAAGACTTTCCAGGATTTCATTCTGCATTATTGCTGACTTTGTGGCTATAACAACTTTATAGTTTAAATTCATTTGGCAAGCTGGAACACTGCTGCTTCTCAATTAATTTATTCAGGGAAGAAAGGGTCCCTAAACAATCTGTCCTTACACTGTATAGTCATCAATCCCACTTGTAATCTCCTTAAGATGTCTCTCTATTCAGCTATTCATACTTAACTCTCAGCAGATTCTGTTGACAGACATTCATCCTTGCTCATCAATTTCATGAGCCCTCTTAATCTGCTCACATGTTTAATATGAACTTTGAGACATTTCATAGGCTTGGGGTTATTCATTATTGAGACATGGAGTTAATTGGGCAGATCTTCTCAAATGCACAGGAGACAGGAGGGATTACAATTGCAAAACTGAGTATTACACTTCTTGGTGATACTTTTCTTCTCTACTCTTCAACAGATAACAAAGAATCCCATTATTATATGTGTTTTCTAAGATACCTACAGTTTCTACAGTTGTAACTTAACAGTTTAATTCACTGCATTTTACAAAAATTCTTACCTTCTATACAGCCACAAACATACTCAAATGTGTTCTTCTTAAACCACTAATATCAGTTTGCAAAAAAATGACATTTTAATATGCCATGATGTTGCAAATGGGGGGGATTTTTAATAGTCCTCCCTCTTCACTTGAACCCATCTAAAATAGAAGCACACATTCTGTGAAAGATGTTACTCAGAAAAACCTCTCTCCATTCTTGAACCTACACTTTTTTGTTATGTACTTCCCCAAAAGGTAGTTCTCTCATGATAAATCTTTCAGCCAGAAGCTGAAAGCAATTAAAGGCAGTAGATCTATTTCCTATTGTAAACTGTGAATTTTAACATCCCATAAATAACAGGTGTAGTATTGATGAGATTTGGGGTTTGCCTTTTTTTCTATGCTCTCTGTATTCTTCACATATATATTTGTAACTCTGTCACCTCTTGTATTGGTAGCTAGTTTTCCCAGTACTTTTCTGTGGCGTTCCCTAGGAAGAAAGACAAATTCCAGAGATCCAGGTCCCAGGGAATAAAAGGCTCCAGTGCTATCTTGGTTCTTCCTGGGAACCAAGGCTGAGAACAACTCTTCGAGATACATTCTCATGGACAAAATACAACAAGTGCTGAAGCGAGGGATCCAGAGAAAAGGCTTGACCTGGGAGGGAATTGCATCACCACATGTCCTCCTAATTGGTGCTATCAATTATGCTGTTATCCTAAAAACCTAGAAAAATTTATTCATCCCTGGAGGGGGTGGGCTTTTGTGGACAACTTTCCATAACTGCTCTTGAAGGCCTTCAAATAAAGATCTCCTTTCATATTACCTCCTTACTAAAATTATCTGGAGTTTCATTTCCAGGTTAGAGAAAAAGCAACAGTATGAAAATGAAAATATCAATATTAAGTTACCAGTCTTTTTAATTAACTGTCTCTTCTAATTCAGGATATGAGTATTAAATGTATTATGCCCTCAACCAAAAGGGATCATGATTAAATTTAGATTGTTAAAAAATTTTCTTTGTATATTCTCTGCTTAGTAAATTCTACCAAACAGTAAAAATTCATTTCTCAAAATAAAAATATCAAAGACAAATGCTTGATGAGGCTGATTGAAATCAAACTGGGAGTCAGGGATGAAAAGGTCTGCTGCCTTGTCTGTTTTTAAATGTCTCAAGCAAGATGGTTTCTGTATTATTCCTTAGGAGATAAGTACATTGTCATTCAAACCTTTTCTTATTAACTCCAACTGTAATCTTATTTTATAATCCTTTAATTATAAAACTTACAGTCAACAAGGCAATGCCATGCATGTATAACATCCTTCTAAAGACATTAGGCATCAATATTCCTTAATCCTGTTCCACGCCAGAGTGATTAATTATAACCATGTCTGTGTTCTGTCAAGAACCAGTGGTAGGTACACATATTTATCCCATTTATAAAGTAAGTAAACTCACCAGACTGATATAGAATGAAAGGCTTCATGCAAATTTAAGACACATTTCCCACTGTGAGATAATATCCCAGTGGGAAGAAGAAAGACTTTTCAGGATGGAAGCTCAGTGTTAGCCAAGTAAATTGAGCAACTGTCTCCTTCTGTAACAAAGATGAATCTGCATACTTAAGAAAAACAGTTTAAAATAACCAGGCTGTCTCTTACAGTAGGATGGAAAAGATTAAACTTCAGAAGGAAACGTTCTCTTGAAGTTCTGAAAGAATTCACAGGGGGACTGGTAGCATGAACTAACATCTTCCATTAAACAAGAGTAAGCCGAGCCAATCCTAGAAATCAGAAAAGTTAACTGAGGGCAAACAGCAGGCATTATTACTCAGGATATCTGGTAGAAACAGTCTGCTGGAAAAAGACTGAGGCTTCCAAGTAAGCTGTCTGCAACAAATGGGAACTAAAGTTTAAGGTTTGCACACAGACTAGGCTATGCTTCTCTTAAGAATCTCCACCAACATGGAAATGTGTTCCAAAATTAAGCTAGTACCAGAAAACTACTACACTTAAGTGGAGATCATTATCAAAATACAACTGATCAGAAGAACAATAAAAACAGATGTGAAGTGCAAGTGTATTGTAAGTGTAGCATTAATCCCAGGATATCTCAGATTACATGAGTCACAGAAACAGTAGAATGTGACTATGAGAGGATTCCACATTAAAATTCTGTCATACTCAGGCTTTCCATGAGTCTAAACAGTGCAAGCGGAAGGATGGAGGTGCAGTGAAATAAAGTGTTCTAATACAGTCAATTCAATAGTCTTACGAAGCCTTCTTAAAAAAGAGGTCACAACTAATTTTAAAAAAGTCGGAATCTATTGACTTGTTCACTAAAATTGTGGTCAGAGTCTTACTTATAAAAATATCTTTCTTCAAACACAAACTAGTCAATCCACTTGACAAAGGCTGTAAAAGTCACCTGGGAACTAATTCTCACGCACTTTATATCATACTATGTAGTGGTTTCACGTTCACCAATTTTGACTTTTCCTGGCCAATGCACTAAATATGTGATGGTTTCAGTGTTTACTCTAGTGAGGTATGACTTGGAGAAAATAAAAAGCAAAATAGGCCTGAACTTTAAAAGTTACAAAGATAGTTTATTTACACACCCTAAAGAATGAAGAAAAAGAGGAAAAAATTGAAACTTCAAAACCCTTCTCTTCCTTCCCCCCACGAGTGTTCACTTTCCCACAAACAACATAGAGAGACAAAACTATGATTTTCAGTCAGTTTCAACCATTTAAACATAATCTTTCATCACTTTGGGAGAGGAGTCTCTCTAGAGTCCCATGGAGACATGTACCAAGAGAAAAAAACAGGCTGGTGGCTCCAAATGTCACAAACCTGCAACCGCCCAGAATTTCTGCAGATTGTGCCATCTCACCCATTAGCAGCCTTTCTCCTGGCTACTCATGGGCCTCTCAGCGTATTTGGGGTATTTATTTAAGAATGTTTCTTCTAGTATACCACAAAGATTCTCTTCTATCTCTGAAATCATCTCTATCTCAATAGACCTCCTTTTTACCATAGGAGCTAAAGGGCCAAATCTGCATCTCAATCACCTGAGACCTCCTTTTATCTCAGGAGCCTGGGAACTTACTCTTACAACATTCTCAATGAAATATCAATTACATCAATCCACCACCTCCATCAGGAACAGCATTCCCCCAAACAGCATTAATATATTACAAGAAATAGTCTATTTCTGTACAGTTTACATCTAGAGAAGTCCAGTCAAAAATGTCCACTTCCTCAATCTCTTCTTCCAGATAACCTTTATCAGTTCTTTCACTGATTTGTATCATGCTGTCTGTCTATGTGTTAGCTCACTCTGATCCTCCTCTCTCTCTCTAGGAAAGGGTTGGAGTTCTGAAAGCTTCATCTTGCTAAGAAAGGTTTAAATCATGTCCAGGTTTTCGCGCTCTCTCTCTCTCTCTCTCTCTCTCTCTCTCTGCTGCTGCTTATGTTTCAAAGCAGAGCTGGGGGGAAGCCGAAGGTCTGAGCTCCCAGCAGCTGGGCAGTTGGGACTCAAAAACGCTTTTAAATGCCTCCTGCCCACCCCTAGATGGGGTGAGCCCAGCCCCAGCTTGTGGCTGCTCCCTGGGGCCCTCCTGGGGAGGGAGACCCCAGGCATTCCCGGGCTGATGGTGCCAGCAGCCAGGCCCAGGGAACGGCCCGCCCCTGCCAGCGGCTGCGGACCCAGGCGCTGGGCTGGCAGCACTGCCCAGCAGCAGCCTTCCCTCCCCTGCCAGCAGCTGAGGTGGAGGAAGGGGGCCCAGCTGCCCCTGGCTGCTCCCCTCCTAGGGCAGTGGCTCCCAGAGGCCTGGTCAGGGCCTGGGCCTGTCTGCCCAGGGTTGGCAGGGCCTAGAATGGGCCCCTGCTGCCCAAGATGTTACCTCGTGGCCCGCCAGAAAGAAGAGGGCAGTCGTCTGGGAACCTCTGATTTTAAGGCTGGGTTTTCCAGAGGCATAACTAGCTCCTCATTTGGTCAACCAAGCTGTCAACGTCTACCACAACTTCCTTAGAAAAGACTCACATCTGTGCTAAACCACCACATACTATTGCTAGCATTTCAGGTGTCATAGTACACATAATCTATGTTGTCATTTTAATATCAGTTTATAACAGTTCTTGTTGGACTAGAAGATATTGGAAGAGCAGGGATCATCTCTGTAGGTATCACAGAGTAGTACAAACATTCTCAATGGGTTCCTTTAAGCACAAACAGTGCTTAAAGGAACGCATTGTACAAGCAATAGCATCAGGGATTTTTACACTATTAATAACTATTCGCACAAACAATTCCCCATTTGAAACAAAAGCAGTCATTTAGACTAAAGATTAAAAATTAAAATCGTGAAACTGTATTTGAAAGCTTAAGCATTTTAAGAGAAATTAAGCATTCTTATTTCCCTATTCACATTTCTATGAGCACTTCTAAAATATCACTTTCAGTTAGCAAATCCAAATTTTAAACAATTTTCCTTTTAGCATCTTGTTGCCTTTTTCCAACCTGGAAATGAAACTTGAAATAATTTTAGTAAGGAGGTAATATAACAGTGGATCTTTTGTTTGAAGGCCTTCAGGGTAGTTATGGAAAGATATCCACAAAAGCCCAGCCCCTCCAAGGGTGAATATATTTTTCTAGGTTTTAGAAAATTAGTATAATTGATAAAAAAGTACCAGTAGAAGCACAAGTGGAGATGCAATTCCCTTCCAGGTCAAGCCCCTTCTTTGTAGTCCCTGCTCAGCACCAGCTATACTTTGTCCATGAAAATTTATCTTGAAGAGCTGTTCTCAGCCTTGGTTCCCATGAAAAACCAAGATAGGACAGGGGCCTTGTATCCCCTGGGGCTTGGAGTTCTGGAATTTGTTTTTTCTTTCTGCCTAGGGAAAGGCCATGGAAAAGTACTGGGAAAACTAGCTACTAATACAATAGGCTACACAGCTACAAATATATGTGTGAAGAATACAGAGAACATAGAACAAAAGGCAAAACCCAAATGGCATCAGTCTCTATCCTGATTCTTAAATCTTGAAATTAACAACTAACTCAAAATACTGCTATGTTCACAATGGTAAAGGTTAGCATGCTCCTATTGCCTAATTCAAGAGCATTTAAAAATAATCACCACACTCTTTTCTTCCTCTCTTGGAAATTGTTCAAGGCCACTCTTCTAAAGTTGCATGAAGATTTAGCTTGACACCATACAGTCAATTGAAGGTTCTGGTTAGTTGCTTTATCTAATTGGGAGATTTACCAAAATGTTGGGATGTTTTATCAAAATTATTAACCCACAAAATCATTGGCATTTCAAAAATTAATCTTTGACTTTTAAGGTCAATATGAATTAAAGACTGAGGTTTCTTTGACTGCCAATATGCCTACACAACTGAGTTGTAATGAGATCAGTTTCTTCCTTAAGCAAGACAGGAATTTAAATAAAAGTAACTTACTGATTTCATTTATAAGATTGACCATTCAAATTTCAACTTTATGTGTCTTATGTATGTACGTCTAAATAAATACACCAAAGGGCAGAAACCCTTTTGAAGAGAATTAAAGAAGATATACTATCCTTTATCAGATGAGACCTTAATGTGCCATTTTTAGTGCTTTTACGTGTGCATGACAAAAGCTGCAGTTAATGAAATGGAAACTTCAGCACTTTCTGGACTTGCTGACTTCTCATTACTAAGAGACATAGTGATGAAGACAGGAGGTTTTATCAAGCAAATGGAAAAATTAAAACATCATCAGCCAGCTTCCAATCATGTTAAGACTTGGACACAGAAAACTACTGCAGGCTCCCTCTAATTTTTCAAATTGAACCACAATCATCTGACTGAGGAATCTGGACTGGACAGCAGAAAGACAGGGTCCTGAAATTCAACTGAAACAAGACTGAGTTTTGATAGGCCGAACTCCTTTTTTTTTTTTGGTTTGCACACCATGTGTGATGTTGAATTATAAACTGAATAGTTACTTATGAGTTATACACAGCACTGTAAACACATGTTGAAAACAATACCCTTAACACTTCTAATACTGAGAAGGGGAAGAATTATGAGGTGTCATATGAACAATACATATATAGGGTCAATGTAAAAGACCACTCAGATTATGTCTGATTTAGATGGTATAAAATACAACTTAGACAAGACAAAGATGTACTACACAGGACCACTGGTACTAGATTAATTTTCTAGTTCCAAGTGCTCATGGATTTAAATAAGTCACCTAACTTTGTCAAGATTCAAGCTGTCCTGGATAAAAGAGTTTATATATTTCTGTCTCTTTTCATGAAGAACTTTGAAATAAGTCAGATGTAGAAAACCTCTACATTCTATAACTTAAATGCTTTTTGCTTCTATGATTTGATAGGTATTCTTCTCCTGATTATTCTCAATTTCTCTTACTGTCATATTCATAGACACAATGAGATTGATTATTTTTTTACATGATACAGAGATGGAGACACATTGTCTCCAAATATGGAGCAGATGGTCAGTAGGAAAAATCTCCTTTTTTGCATCAGGAGGGAAGCAGATTATTTCAGTAAATGCATGAGAAATTTCCTGCCACTGAAGTCTGTCTCATGGATCTCAGCTGGGCTCTGCTGTGTGAGAACAGAACTCCAAGTTATCTGAGACCTCCTGAAACTATCATAGTAAGAAATAACACTTCTCACATATTTTTGACATCAAATTACTTACTGTGAATTGTTAATTCATGAGATTATTTGGGTACTAAGTAAGATTTTGCTTGCTTTGGTTGAAACCATGGGTAGAAAATATCCAACATCCAGCTTTTTTCTTCCTCCTGCCCCATTGCCTCAGATATACCCAGCATATGACAGTTTATCCCTATATCACACAACCCTTCAACCACAAAATGCTTCAGTCTTCCCTTTCATACACACTCAAATTTGTGTATTTAATTGCCTCCAAAGTTGAAGATCTTCAAACTCCACCAAGAAGATAAGCTTTTCCTCTGGCTCAGAGCAATTTTGTACTGAAGCATAACTAGAAATTCACATAACATTGCAATTACTGCAATTTCAGGAATGTGTACATTATAGAATAAGACTATAGTTCTGGACTTAGATTGGGACTTCTGTGCAAGCTGATCTTTGCTAATATATTATGTGTGAAATAAACCCTAAGGTCATAATTTTGAAGACAGATCAGGTATGATTGCAGAATTTTCTACTATATCCATTTCTAGAAATGTCTTTGTAAAATACCCAAACAACCAATTTCATCCTGATTTTTTTTTAATGAAATAAATTATAGGGTGTCAGTAAGGGAAGGGATGGGTACCTCATTTAAACTGACTTACTGCAATTTACACAGGACATAAAAAGTAAAATACAACAGAATTTTTGACATTGCAATATCAGATAAAAATCCAAAGACATCAGGAGTGTGGCTAATATTCAGTTTCAGTGTCTACACTGCAGACAGCTGCTCAAACTACTTTTTGAGACAAATTGATATATTCAGTCACATAACCCAACCACATCCCCAACCCACTTACCTGCCCAACAGATTAATTGTTTTAAAATTATTTGTATATGCAGATCCTATAAACTGAATCCAGACATTTCAGATGTGAAAATCTATGCTACACCTCAGTAAAGTTCCTGCATCCTACTTGGAAAGGAAACATGGCAAAACTAACCCTCTAATAAACCTGATGTCCACAAGAACAATTAGAGTTTGAAGTAAGGTTAATTGGGAAGAGCAGGATACCAACAGTATTGTGTTGTTGGTAGAGAACTACAGAATCCAATGGTGATTTCCTGTGCTGAATACACTGGTAATATTATTCTTAGTTCTTCCCTAACTTCCAAAAATAGAGTCCTTGTATAGGCAAAGCACACCTCTGACGCCTCTAATTCAAAAAAACCAATTGCTAGTATGGTTGATTCACTGACAACCTGAGAGTTCACAGTCCTTAATACAGGTTGATGTCAATAATCAACAACAATAATATTTGCCATGTCTCTTAACTTGCAAAGTTAGCTCTGTTCCATTGCAGTCAGCAGCATTTACTGTATCAAGGGCACTTAGTTATCCTCTGTTTCAACCCTCTGCCCTGACCCTCCCTTGCTGTTAACAATGAAGCCTTTCTACCGCGTCACACTCCTCTCTCCCTTACTTTATATAAGCTGGAGTGGAAGATCTGGACAGTCACACTGCAGGACCCTCTGTGCCAAAAGCCCAGCCTCAGAGTTTTGGATCTCAGTGTATAATCCCTTTACTCAGCTCAGCCCTGAGAGCCTGTTTAGCAGCAGAACTGACATCCTCCCTTGCTTTTTTTTCTCATTCCCTGTCTCCCCTACAGCTCTATCTTGCTTTCTGCCCTTTCACAGAATAACCTGCCAAAAAGACCAAACACCTGGACTCAGAAAAGTCACAAAAGAGAACTGGAAGCAGAGATCTCTGATCTCTTCAGACTATGACCAGATACTGAAAATTTATTGCAGCACCCCTGGGTTTTTACATGGTTCCCACTTCTTCTCAGTTGACTTCAGGGCTGCCACTTCTTTCTCTTGCTCCAATTTGTTTTAACACTGTCAGCATCTTTGCTGACTCCTCTCCATACCTATGTTTGCCCAGTTGGACTTGCATTCTGACAGCAAGACTAAAGCAGAAGTTGTTTCTACATTTTCCTCAGGTTTTCAATAAACTACACACACAAACAAACATTAAATCATATTGATGTTTTTAACACTCCTGTTTCTACACACAATGACATTCATTGCATTGTTGTATGTGTAAGTGATCCTCATAATTCTCAACTGAACTGGAACCCAACAAAAATATGGTAGAATTAATCAAATAAATCCTAGTAAAGTGATATAAATTACTACTTATAATTTACAATTTGTATTCAGTCAACAAGGAAAATTAATACTTATTTATCAAATATGATTAGATGCTTCATAGCTGTAATTAAAGGTGTTTTGGATTTTAAATTTGTACTTGTGTTAATTTTAAGAGTCATCTATCAAGGAAGATATAAGTTAGCCTGTGAACTTTGAATATTCTCCAGGGTTTTCATGAAGATAGCAAAATTTGCTTGAGATTTGGATCAGATCACCTTCTCCATTTATCTTTTTCACAGTAAATAGGCATACATACTTAATTTGGGTGTTAAACCATAACAATTCTTTGTGAATTAAGCCCAACATGCAGCTCAGACCCACACAGCCTCACTCATTCTCCCACAGTGGGATTGGAGAGAAGAGGAAAGATAACAGTGAGAAAATTTCTGGACTGAGACAAAGACACTTTAGTAGGGAAAGCAAAAGCCATGTACAAACAAAGCAAAATGAGGCATTCATTCACCACTTCCCATTGGCAGGTAGGTATTCAGCTATCCTGGGAAATATCAAGCTTAGCAGTTACTTGGGAAGTCTAACAGCATCACTCAGAATGTCCTACCAGCTGCATGTGCTGATCATGATGTCATATAGTGTGGAATATCCCTTGGGTCAGTTGGGGTCAGCTGTCCCAGTTGTGTCCCCTTCTAAGTCCTTGTGCACCCACAGCCGACTTGCTGGTGGGATGGGGGGAGAAGGAGGAAAGCACTTCAGCAATGCCTAAAACTTCCCTGTATTATCAAAACTGCTTTGGTCACAAATCCAAAACACAGCACCATATAAGCTGCTATGAAAAATATTTACTCTTATTACAGCCATAAACCAGCAGAGAGATTGACCAAGTTATTTTACCTACTGTTTCTCAGGACTTGCAGCAAGACCTAGGCTCTGCAGACAGTCTCCAGAACCCTGTCTGGATATGTTTGACATCTCGTATGTAGCCATGTATCTATAACCAGGCGATAAGGAAGTTACAGGCGTCTAATCATTACAGTTTACAGCACAGCACTCTATCCAGCTCACATGTTTGATTCTTAAGAACCACTGAATACATGCCTAGCATAAGTGCTTAGGAAAATCAGCATGAGTCCTATCCTACAAATGCAACAGCCTTTTCCAGACTGGAAGTGTAGCTTCAACAGTTTATTAGAAAAATTGCATGCACTTTACTTCTTGGTTTAAAGAGTATTAACATTTTTGCAAGTGCTTTTAATTATGAGATTTTTGTAAACAGTGACTTTAAAAATGTAATGTGAAATTTGCCCAGCTTGATGAAAGCAATTTAAAAAATCCCTTATAGCAGTCATCAGCCTAGGTTTTTACTTGTGTAAAAAGCTTCTTTTCTACAAAGGTAATTAGCTATTAATTATTATTAACTAATACAGAGCTATTTTGAAAAATACTAATAAGATTGAAAACAAGCTTCAGATCTCCAACCAGATTTTGCAGTGTTCTGATGTAAGTCACACACCATAAAACTCTGAACAGAATTAGCAGCCTTACTCTTTCATGCTTAGCTCATCACATTTATATAATGGGAAATTGATAGTGTCAACACAATGGCAATTAATGCCTATACTCATGTTAGAACAGAAAGCAATGGAATTACCTCAGGACAGCACTGAAAGTCCAGACTAGTGAGCAGGAATCCTTAGTCATGCCAACATATCTGCACTGTTTCTGGAATTTAATGTTACATCCACACTGTTGTCCTGAACTCTACGGATGAAGGAACACTGAACACTAGTTCAGACAGCTTTATGCCATATTCAATTCTTCACGTAACAAGCCCAAGTTAGCAAAACAGTGTTGATCAGCACAGCTTGGTTAACTGGAAATACTGCCTGATGTGGTGAAAAACTAGATCAGATATTACTAAAATGTTGTCATTTAGAGTTACACACCATTTTATGTCAGAATGTATATCTGTATGTGTAAGTGTACATACAGATAAATTACAGATCAAAGAATAAATGTTCCAGGAACAGCACTCACAGCCATGATCATAACAACTTGTCATCAGAAGTTGCCTTAAGGTCAGTCCAGAATTTATGCAGATATCCTTGAACTAACTGCCATGGAAACAAGAAGTTTCAGAGTATAACAGAGAACAGCATTGGTCCCCATGCCAAGTCAACCTGCTTACACCTTAACTATTAATGCCATTCAACCATACTGAGATGTCATTCAGAGCCCAACCCTGGAGTACACCAGCTGTGAATCAGAGTTTGATGTCATGCACAAACTTGATGAAGGTGCATTTTCTCGCCTTGTCCAGACTATTGATGAAAACATAAAACAGGATAGCCCTCAAGTGAAAACTCAGAGGAACTCCACTTGCAACTGGCCTCCAGGCCCAGTACACACTGTTACCCCATTTCCTTCAGATTCAATCACCCAGACAGGACTCTACCAAGCTTCTTATCCACCTGTCTACACTGTAACATCCCTCTCTGAATACAGAGATGTTCTGATAAGCAGGGTTAAAAGACTTTGCAGTCCTGGAAGATAAAAACCACCACTCTCCTACAGCCATAAACCCAGTTGCAAATGCTAAACTTATAATAAAGGGCAGTCAGGTTAGTCAAGATCTTTTTGCTGTTGGTAAACTTATGCTGACTATTACCCACCACCTTCATATGGCCAGTATGTGTTTTATTCACACAATAGTTTTACAAGGGGTGAAGTGTGGTTAATCAGCCCCTACCTGGAGTTCCATTGACATTCCCACTCACCCTTTAAAATGAGCGCAACATCTGTCCATCTGTTTCCAGTCATCAAGGGCCTCTCCCTGGCTTCCATGACCAGCTGTAGATGACAGCCTCACAATGACACAAGTGTCTTTCTCATTAATAACAGTCTCAGGCCCTCTGCAGTCTCTCTGCCACACCAAAAATATGGGCTTTAAATCTGTGGCAAATAGTAAACTTTCTGTGACGGTGTGTCTGCTCAGCAGCTAGATGCTTCTGCTCCCATCCAAAGACCATCTCCATCTTGGTGCCTATACTCTATTAAGGTCCAACTCTCTCATAGATCCTCCTTAGGAGAGCTTGTTCCTCTGCATGGCTATTGTGGCACAGTATCCATGTCTATAAGATCAGATCTGACATCAGAGAATGTTGGGGGTTGACTTTTTTTTCCTTTCCTTTTCTTTCCTTGTTATGTATGGATTTTTTTCCCATTGAGTTGCTATGGAGCACTGATGGCTGGATGCTTGAGACAGCGGGGAGGGGAAACTCACACTCACTCGCTCTCAGCCTTCAGAGGGGGATGGTGGAGCTGCTGCTTGGGGAAGGGGAATCACTGCTGCAGTGGGAGCCCAGCTCAGTCCGATTTCTTTCTGCTGTGGGGTGAGCCCCTCATTCTGGGAGCAGCGACTGAACTGGGACCTTTTTATCCCCTGCCTGACTAAAAGAGGGGCCTGTCACCATGCTGGGAGCAGGGTCATTATTGCCCCTGCTGCTTCCTCAGCATTGCTCCAGGTTTTTGAGATTTTCACTCCTCTGTAGCCTGCACCCCCTGCCTGCTGAGACCTCCCACATCTGCAGTCACAGTTCCGGAGTTCCTGATAAATCCCTTCCATCCTCAGGCAAAGCTGCCATTGCCACGTGCTCCCTGAGCCCGCCCCACAGCGCCCCCTGCAGCCGCAGGGGAATCACTGCACCTGCCCTGCCCGCCGGGAGCCACCAGCGCCCCTGCCGGCTGTGATTGGAACTGCACCGAAAGGGGAAAGTGCCTGCGCTTAGGGAAGCTGTTCCTGGGTTTCTGGTTCTGTTTATCATTAATGCTGTAGTTGTTGTTGATTGGTTGGCCTGTTATAGATACTAGTAAAGAACTGTTATTCCTATCCCCATATCTTTGCCTGAGAGCCCCTTAATTTCAAAATTGTAATAATTTGGAGGGAGGGAGTTTACATTCTCCATTCCAAGGGAGGGTCCTGCCTTCCTAGAAGACACCTGTCTTTCAAACTGGGACAGAGAAGCCTTTCTTTTACTCCAGAAAATCAAAAGCTTCAAGTCTGTCTCATCTTGCAGGTCTCTATCCATGAGTCACTCAAACAAAGCCTCTCTGTATATGTCTTTCCTTTTCTATGAAAAGAAGATCTTCCCAATGAGGGAAGAATTTAGGTTCTTCTCTGTAAAGTTTCTATAAAGCCCCAGTCAACCCTGATTTTTTTCTTTCTAATAGCACACAGCCTGCTCCTCTGCCTCCTCTAATATTCTACAGAATCATAGAATCATTTAGTTTAAAAAAGCCTTCTAAGATCATCCCATCCTCACTATTTCAGGTAGTAGTAGAGAGCAATAAAGTGTCCCCTGAGACCCCTTTGTTCCAGGGTAATCAATCCCAGCTCTGTCTGCTGCTCCTGAAGAGACTTACCCCTAGACCCTTCATCAGCTCTGTTGCCCTCCTCTGGACATGCTCCAACACCACACAGCCTTTCCTGCTGGGAGGGGTCCAGAACTGAACACAGGACTTGAGGTGCAGCCTCACCAGTACCGAGTACAGGGGGAAGATCACTGCCCTGGTCTGTCTGACCACACTACTGCTGACAGAGGACAGGATGCCACTGGCCTTCTTGGCCACCTAGGCACACTGGCTCATGTTCAGCTGGCTGTTGACCAGCACCTCCCGGTCCTTTTTATTGCTAGACACCTTTCCAGCCACTCTTTCCCAAGTCTGTAGCATTGTTTGGGGTTTTTATTGTCCAAGTGAAGGACAAATTTCTACCAGAAATGTAGGGCTTTTACCACCACTCATTTCCTACAAATGAGACCACTGTGTTCCACAGGCAGTCCTAGCTGCTCCAGATCCAGAGCCATCTTCTCAGGACTCTCCTCTGGGTCAGAGCCTCTGATATGCCCAGGTATCATCCTCAGGCTGGAGACCATACCCTCTGGAACATCACCACCTGAACACTCACATAGCCTAGAGCAGCCTCCAGATGCTGCTGCCTGTTGTCTCTGGGTTCATACCAGCCAGCTTGAGACCCTCTACCTGCTGTGCACCTGTAGGCCCCTTCTACACAGCAATCTAAGAATCAGAAAACAGACAAAAAATCAAAGACTCACCAATTATGAAAGAGCTAACATCAGTAAGGGAAAAAAGTCTGGCAAGTTCTGGATTTGCACCTAGGATGGAGCAACACTGTACACAATTACAGTCTGGGAGAGGAGTGTCTGGAGTGCAGCCCAGAAGAAAGGGATCAGGGGATGCTGGTCAGCAGCAGCTCAGTGTGAGTCATCAGTGTGCCCTGTCAGTCCAGAAGGAAATTGCCATAAGATAAACCACCACAGGGGGAACTTAACGATAAGCACATGTCTCCGCCCACGTCACATTTACTGTTCATTAAAATCCATGTTATTGACTTAGGCTTACGGTCTCATTTGCACCTTAATTCAGGCAAAGGTATCTCTCACTTATCTGGTCATAACATATAATTCTAAAGCAATTTTCGGCCTCCCTTTCAGTCAGCACTTGAAGTGAGAATTAATAGAATTTTCCGAATTCAAGTGTCTTTAGGTAACAGTTTACTGTTTGACCTACTTTCTTCAGAATAGTTCAGATACACATTCTGCATTCACAGGAACATTTTCGGTCCACTACTGTCAAGATATTGAACATTGCCTAAGGTCTCAGTTGAGCTCTGACCTTTCTAATTATTCATTCAAAAATGATGCATCAAAATCTATAGCAAAGGTCTACTAAGGCAAGCCCACAGGAAATCTAATCCATTTCCCTCTGGAAGGACTTGATGAGAGCTGTCAGATGGACCTGTAGATGCCACAGGAATGTATGAAGTTTATGTGCCATTCACAACTGAATTATAAATCCAGTTGTGTTGGGTTTGGAAGAGGTAGAATTAATTTTGTTCGTAGTAGCTAGTATGGATCTGCTTTGGATTTGTGCTGGGAACAAAATTGATAATGCACATATTTTCAATATTGTTGAGCAGTGTTTGCACAGAATCTTTTCTGCTTCTTGTACTGCCCTGACAGTGAGGAGGCCAGTGGTGCACAGGAAGTTGGGAGGGGACAAATCTTGGCCACCTGAGCCCAACTGACCCAAGGGATATTCCACACTATATGGTGTCATGCTCAGCATATAAATATGGGGGAAGAAGAAGGAAAGGGGGACGTTTGAATTGATGGCTTTTGTCCTCCTAAGTCACTGTTCCATGTGATGGAGCCCTGAAAGCTTTCCTGGATATGGCTGAACACCTCCCTGCCTGTGGGTAGTTGTGAAGGAATTCCTTGGTTTTCTTGTTTTGCTTTGTTTGTGAGTGTGGCTTTTGCTTTACTTATTAAACTGTCATTATCTCAGCCCACAAGTTCTCTCATTTTTACCCTTTAATGTGTTTCTGCATTCAGCTGAGGGGGAACCAGCAAGTGTCTGTGTCAGGCTTCATTGCCAGCTGGGTTTAAAACACACTATAACTCTGTATCTATGATTAACTTGAAACAAACTGTCTTTCTTTTATCTCCATAATCTACATAATTATGTAATTCCCTTTTTTCTCCATAATCTATGAGATTCTCTGTCTCTTTAAAGCTTTAATCTCTCAGGGTAAGGTATGTCTTCAAGTATGACTAGATAAAAATGACAGATTTTTCATCATTGGTTAAGACTTCGTCACTATCTTGACTGAAGTAATTATGCATGCACGCCCACAGCTACAAAGAATCAGTGCTTTATTGCCAAGAGTGGGATAGCCACAGACTTCAGTTACTTCAGCATAAAGTGCTCACAACACTAAAAATAGTTCATATTAAAAACATTTACTGCAATTTCCATCTTATAATGTAAATGTACTGAGACATTCAGCTTGTTAACATTACGTTGTTACTGAAAGTAGTTCTCACTAGCCAACACTATCTGTTTATGCCCAAATATTTTCCTTCCATTCAAGCTAGTTGAAAGTAACAGTAAAAACAGTCTGGTAGGGAAAAGAAATGTGCTAAATGTGCTCATACGCATATATATCAAGAAAAACCATTTTTAATACTGATTCATTCCATAGCCAAAAATCAAGCTGTTGCTTTTGAAATTCAGTAGAGGAAAATGTGAAAAATTCTTGTGAAGGTCTGGAACAACAAAGGCAAAGGAAGGATTTCCATTTACTGACATATAGAAGTGTTAAGATCCTGGTTCCAATTACTTTAAAAGAAATCTTAGAGAAAGTAGAGAATAATAACTTATAGGATTCTTCTGAGTTAGCAACATTTATGTTTCAGACCTCATCTTCCATGAATTGAAAAGAAAGAGTCACTTGTTTGAGTAATTTTTGTTCTATTTATCCCAATGACACTTTTAATACTCTGTAATTCTTTATAGAACTTTATATTCTCTTCCATTTAGAAATATTCTAAGTGATCCCCATTCACTGTTCAGCTTCTGCCCCTGACCCCAATAATCATCTGTTTTCTAGTCATGGTTTTCATGAAGTAATAGACAAAAAAAAAAAAAAAAAAAAAAACCAGAAGTTTGTCTGCAGGAAGGCAAACTAGCTATGCTGGCATTTAAATCGACTTTTATTTGGCAGGGGAAGCATTTATAAATGCTTCTTTAAAACTATTTACATCAAGACTCTTAATATATCACTGAGGGATAGACCAGAATCTCCCTTGGGAACCATATAGACCCCAATAAAGTCTTTTCACTTGGCTTTGTTATCTGTATTGATTTCTGGTCTGAGTTGCATTCAGCCTAGAAGACAAATAGCCTCAGTAACCAACAGCTCTTTACATCAGTTGCCCTCTTACAAAGCCTCTCTTCCATCTGGAACCAGGAAAATTCTTTCACCTGTAGTTTACTCAGAGGAACCTATGCGGAGGTAGATGATAGGAACAAATATAAAAATTTATAGCAGCCTTGTCAAGAAAGTGTGTGCTTTGACTAGACAATTTTCAGAGAAATGGTTTGGAATTTATAGGTTAGATGGTGATAGAATGTTCTTCTTAAACATTTCTCTCTTACTTGTGTACTGTTGATTTGGTGGCAATAAGGGATGCTACAGTGAAATAACCTTTCCATGGTGCAGCATTGATCACCAACTCATCCATTAAACATGGGATTTTATACTTTTCTCCCATAAATTGACTTTTTTTCCAGTTTTAGGCTTAATGTTTTCTACTAAGTTCAGGAAGAATATCTCCATTCAATTTAATGAGCATTGGATTATCTTGCTTTTGTATGTACTAAATTTGTATCTCAGTGTTAAAAATGCTGACACTGAGGAAAGAAATGAAATTTCACTTTAAAATTAAAAGACCATCATTTGAATATCCAATCACACCCTGGTGTTAAACAACACTTTCTCTAGGCATCTCTAAATTACGAAGTTGTTTTCAGTGGTGTGGTTTGACATAAAACACTACCACGTGAGTGAGTCAAATTAACCATCTACTCAAATAAACATACCCTAATTTTGGTGTATAATAACATGATATTTGCAAATAATAAGATCAAAAAAATTGTAATGATTTTTATCATCAGAAAAAATGTTTTGCATTCTCTCCCTAATTAAGAAATTTTATACAGAAAGAAATAGTAGTTCTGTGTGACTGAAGATGACATTAGTCAATGCTGCAAATTTTTGAAGAAAACAAACCCAAAATATCAAGAGATTTGGAAAGAATTTCTCCAAAGGAAAAAGCCCCAAACACATAAACATACATTTACATACATACATGTCTTTAGATATACATAATTATTGGCATCTCAGCCAAACATCTATTGGGAACATGAAAGTTAATACTGACTTTTTGTGCTGTATATTTTCTAGTTTTCACACATGTGAATAAACAACTAGAAGTGTTTCTAATGGGAGTTCGATCTGCTGATAGCAAAGGCTATGAAAAATATATGGCAGTTTCCCAATTTCCAGCTGATAAAAGATGACTCTTTTTTAAAGAGGTTTACAATGAGTTTCAAGAAACAAAGCTATCAAATAAAAAAATAAGCTGCAAAGTGGCAAGAAATAGAATATATGACTTTTCTCAAAAATGGTGTTTATTGACTGACTTACCAAATATGCAGCAACAATTTATCAAATATTTTGGAGACCAGAATGATTTCTATGCAGTATTTTAGTTTAAAAATCAGTTTTCTTACCAGAAAAGCTATTTTGTCATATCAGTCTGAATTCCTGTATCACTACTTGCAGATATTTTAAAACATATTTCTATGTTACCAGAAAATATTGCAGCATTGTAGCCAAAAATGGATCTTGACATCTACTATTTATAAACAGAGATTTCTAGACAGAAATTTTTGTCCATAACATTGTTAAAACCACAAAGAAGAGAAACGAACCCAGATTTGACCTAAGACATTATTCAATAAGTAGTACTGCGTCACAAATGTGAGATCATATTTTGAGCTGTCCCATGAGACTCAGATGATCTGTTAAGAATGTCATTTTTAGACCAGCAGTAGAGATTATGTCCTCAACTTGCAACTCTCCTAGACCCATGAATATGATTCACTGTACATCTTCTGGAGCTTTTAAACAATTCAGGATATTCACTCTTTGAAAACAGCATAATAAGCAGAAAATCCATGTTTTTATACTTGAAGGATAATTAGTGGTTTAATTATTCCCAGGTATCCAGCTACACAATTTTTACAAGGCTGTACAAGGGGAAAAGCTTTCTTGGGCTACGAAGTGATCATTTTGTGATATGAAGTGTGAACTTTCCTTTATGAAATTTGTGATGTTAGACATCACGTCTATCCATCACAAGCTGATATACATATACATATAAAGAGGTAAATTTCCTCTTCTCCCTCTTCCAGATGTCCATTTGTTTCAAAATTCTTTGGGTTTTTTTGATGCATGAAAATATAAAGGATTTACCAAAGCTGATCACTATAAACTTAGTAATTCTGCAAGTCTATTAGATGTTCTTGATTTTTTTTTTTAGTTTGTGCTATCTAATGGCCCTAAATTTTATCTAAAACTTTAGTTTAAAAATTACTTCCATTTTTCTGTGTCATGTCACATTTTCAAACTGGTACTTCTTAAAAGTGAGGGACTAATTAGGTACATTACTGAACAACTAATTGTGTCTGGAAGAAAGAAACACATGCATAGAAATAACTATTTTGGGTTTTTTTAAATGGCCCTAGATAATTCTGTTTTCTCTGTAGAGGTACTAGAAATGCAGATATATTCCCAGCCAAAAAGTCTATTAGATAAAAGTGGTATTAAAAAGTTAGGGACTTCAGAAAAGTTTTTTCAAAAATAAAAGCATAACCAGATATATTGCACAAATTTTCCAAAGCATGTAATACTAAACTATTTCTGTTTCAACTCAAGCCACTGACCATAGGAGTATGATTATGCCATAACTGAGTGTTCATAAAACAAAGCAAAGCAAAGCAAGAAAGGAAGAGGGAAGGGAAGGGAAGGGAAGGGAAGGGAAGGGAAGGGAAGGGAAGGGAAGGGAAGGGAAGGGAAGGGAAGGGAAGGGAAGGGAAGGGAAGGGAAGGGAAGGGAAGGGAAGGGAAGGGAAGGGAAGGGAAGGGAAGGGAAGGGAAGGGAAGGGAAGGGAAGGGAAGGGAAGGGAAGGGAAGGGAAGGGAAGGGAAGGGAAGGGAAGGGAAGGGAAGGGAAGGGAAGGGAAGGGAAGGGAAGGGAAGGGAAGGGAAGGGAAGGGAAGGGAAGGGAAGGGAAGGGAAGGGAAGGGAAGGGAAGGGAAGGGAAGGGAAGGGAAGGGAAGGGAAGGGAAGGGAAGGGAAGGGAAGGGAAGGGAAGGGAAGGGAAGGGAGAAAAGAAAAGAAAAGAAAAGAAAAGAAAAGAAAAGAAAAGAAAAGAAAAGAAAAGAAAAGAAAAGAAAAGAAAAGAAAAGAAAAGAAAAGAAAAGAAAAGAAGGAAGGAAGGAAGGAAGGAAGGAAGGAAGGAAGGAAGGAAGGAAGGAAGGAAGGAAGGAAGGAAGGAAGGAAGGAAGGAAGGAAGAAAGAAAGAAAGAAAGAAAGAAAGAAAGAAAGAAAGAAAGAAAGAAAGAAAGAAAGAAAGAAAGAAAGAAAGAAAGAAAGAAAGAAAGAAAGAAAGAAAGAAAGAAAGAAAGAAAGAAAGAAAGAAAGAAAGAAAGAAAGAAAGAAAGAAAAAGAAAGAGAAAGATGAAAACTCTTTTGAGAGGCATAGATTTTCTGGAAAGAAGTACATTCTGCACATTCATCTCTCAGTCTATTCAAAACATAATCAGATTTCTTTTTTAATTCAATCATGGAAGGTTCATGAGAACAAATTTAAGCAAGATCATGCAGTATGATACTGGAAAGCAGAAAAAGTTACAAGGTCAGAGTCTCAACTGAGTTTAAAAGCATTCTAAAATTTCAAGGTAAATGGGTCCTTATTACTTTTTATCAGCTGGTGATCTATAGTCTTATATTTCATGTTTACCCATATCAACAGCACTTCTTCCTTGTCTCTGAATCTTTAGAAGAATAAAGTAAAAGTCTGAATCTTACAAGAGCAGATATTTGACATTATTGACAGCAATTTGTTTGGTTACTCAAAGCCTCCCACTGGAATATTTCAGTCATCATGTAATTTACACACTGAATTAGCCAGCAATCATCTCTGCAAGTAGAAACTTGTTCTTTATTCTCTGTGTTTTACCAAAGTTCAAAGGAAAGACAGAAATATGCAGTTATTGTGGACAGTGTGCAAGGCTGAAGTAAGCAAAGTTAAGATTTGCTTTACATCAATCTAGTCTTTCTAAATTATTGAAGCTCTATCTGAAGCTCTTGACAGCCTAAAAGAAATAAAAAAGAACCAGGTATCTAGTCCTTTCTTATCTTAGAGTAGTGTCAGAGAAGAAAGAAAAAAATTACAGCAGCAATCATATGTATTAAATCATCATTCACAGTTTCCAAGACAGTATGAAACAATTTTCTTCTGTATAAAGAATAATACAGCATTAATAGAGCACAATTTTTCACTAAAGGGCAGGTTTTCCCTTCAAATAGGATAGACCCTAATGTGTAATGTAAAGAGGCAGAAGATTTTTTGCTTCAGCAAAATGCAAGAATGCTGTAAGATGCAGAACTTGGGCCTGAATCTTTGGCAAAGTAAAACTACAGAAACTAAGAGACAAGTACTCAGCATCCATTTACATACAAAGATATGCACTGGAGAGTCATGAGCCAGACCTTTTCACTGTAGAAAAGCATGATCATCCTCAGCGTGTTAGACTGCACTTTTCATGGAACTTGCACAGTGGCCAAGGGCACACAAATTATACTCCAGCAGAAACAAGCATCAGGAGATCATTTGGGCTTCTGTGCCACAAAGACACTCTGAACTCAAACACAATACGGCTCATAGCCAGCAGGGTGGAAAGAAAAACAAAACTCCTGCAGATGTCAGGATTTTGTTTCCTATACTAATATTCAGTTTCAACGCACACATTTCAAGCAATATCTTAAAAAAATCTGATGAGGTTAAGGCCTGTAATAAAAAAGTGTATAAGAAATTTAACTTGTATCAGTAAAGGTTCATAAAAAATCACCTGAGGATCTGGACTGAAGTGCTTCCTAACCCCAAATCTGTAATATCCAAAATCTCTAATTGAACACACACTTTAACCTAGCTTTTACTTCACAACCTTTTTTGTAGGAAGTAAAATTATGTTTCCTAATTTATAAAATGTAATTCAGCTTTTGCAAGAAAAATAACAGCAAGTGCAGAGTGGTAAATGAGGCAATTTTTTAATGTAAAATTAGTTTGATATCATCTTTCTTAATTAATTGGAACTTTGATTATTCGGCATATAAATAATCAGTGCTGCTGTTAATTCTTTAGATATAGGTACTTTCTGTAGCAGAGGAGCACTGCACGATCTGTGTATAAGCTTGACACTAATTGTTAGAACAACCAACATTAAAGTAGATTTTCCAGACTTATAAATTATAATAAATACAAATAAAATTGAAGACAGCCTTTTCATGCCCTCCATTTCCCACTAGCTAATAAAGAACAGAATGTTTAATACAGAATGAAATTTTTTTTTCAACACTGTTCAAAAACATATTGAAGAAATTCAGTGTGCCATTGGTCCATATAATCTCTCCTTGATTATAGCCAATGATAATGACAGTATTTGAAGGACAATGGATTTTGTTCCAGGCTATGAGGCAAAATACAATAAATTCTTTTAATAAAATAGACATTTCAAAGGCATTTAAGAAAACCACCAACAACCACAAGATTTTTGAATTTCCAAGTGTAACACTATTACTTTTCCAGGGTGATAAAAAGAAAAAAAAAAAAAAAGATTTTTTTTGTACCCTGAGGTTTTTCTTTTGCTAGTAAAGTATACCTGGCCAGGTCCTAACTTTGGGTGCTGACATATGATTGTATATATTGTCTAACTCTTTGCCTGTGCCTTGGCATGGAACACACCAAATTAGCATCTTCCCAGACAACTCTTGTACAAAGACTGGGGAATGGTACGGGCCAGGGACTCTTGAAACTGCCTACCTCGAGGTGATCACCTGATCTTTTAAGAGAAGTGAGTTAAACCCTGAAGCCAGAGTTAGCCATGATTTCCCTGAAGAAGAATTTGTTTGAAAAGACTCCTCAAAGCCGCCAGTACTCGGAATGGCTCACTAGCAGCATGGTCAGTCTCAGTTAAGACAGAAATTGATCTGAAGGAGGAGAAGAGAAATCTATCTTACAGCAAGTAGATCAAGCATAGTTTCTTCTTTCTTTTTCTCTACCTGTATCAGATATTTGTATCTTCTGCCTGGTTTTATATGTTGTCAACATTTTCAGTTAGGTTAATCCAAGTGTGATTTAAGGTGCCTGGTTAGTACCAATACATTTTTCAAAGATACTCCAAATGTACAAACTAAGACTCTAGAATATTTTATTGTCCCAAAAAGCTACACCTTCCTATAATTCAAAGCACCCAAAAGGGTAGCTGAATTTAAGCTGAGTAGAAGACATGATGCCATTGGGGTAAGGGAAGCAGGCACATCCCTCAGCATCCATTTAACATGGAAAGGTCTTCACATGCAATAAGATATGAGATATGGACCCAAAGTAATGCAGCATGGAAAAGGTGCAGACCGAAATGATAACATGTCACTTGCTGCCAGGACCAGAAAATAAATTCTAGACAACTTCATTTACTAACAGTAAAGCCTCAGTAAAGTAGAAAACCATTGAAATAACTGGCTAAACAGCTATATTTGTTGAATTATAAAGAATATGAAGGCAACCTCAAAATTAAAGCCCTTAAATACCATTAAAATATCAGGTATCATACTAGTCAATTTTTGGATTATATGATTCAGTCACTATCAGAATTATTCAACACATTTCATTTATCATTTTTCATTAGTGGTATTCAAATATGGATAGAAATATTTAATGATAATGCCTGTGAGGTAAATATTTTCCACTGACATTGTAAAACAGGACTGAGAAATACTTTAGATTTTGAATAGAGGATAAGAGATCATCTGTTTAAAAAATGGGTGGACTTCCCCTTGCTAATGTCAGTAGACTCAAGCAATCCATTTTTATCTGTATCATCATCTTCTGGAAAAATGAGATATAATTTAACATCCTCAAATATTTCAACAGGACATTTTAAATGGGTTATAAAGTAAAAAATAGTTAGAGTATAAGGGAAAGATTTTCAGAGGCACAATGGGCATTAGAACACTTGTTACCTCCATCTACCTCTACAGCTTATATTAATTTTTCTTCCCAAGAGCTTGGAGATCAGAGCTTATTTTTGTTATTTGGGGACTACAGTTTGTATCAATGACAGATCACTCAACAAATGCTTGATGGATAAGCTTAATTTTCTAACACAACATAAATACTGTTTTCTTTGAATAATGGTCTAAGTCAAGGACTGAAACTACAGGTGAGCCAAAGTGTGCTATCTCACCACACCTAGTCTATACAAGCTAAGCTACCTAACAAGCAAAGCCATACAGAAAGATTGATCCTTTGATCTACCACATTCTCAGAAAGAAAACAGCAAAAGAACATAAAGAGTGGGAGAAAAAAATATTTTATGGTGTATCCTTAGATCAAGTGAGTTTAACAGGGTCTCAATTAATTCTTCCACCAAGTAGTTGCCCTGCCCCTCTCAAGGACGACTGCTCTGTGGATACACTGTCAGAAAGCTGTTCTTCCTCGGCCGCCCAGAGAACAGAGTCTGTGGGAACATGCTGCGGCTCTTTCTGGCCCTGCATGCAAACTCCCCTTCCTTCAGAAGTCACTGGCTGTAACTGGGTCACTGTGGCATTGTCAGTAAGTATTACTATTCAGAAATCCATTTTCCTGGATGTCTCCAACAAGACCTTTTCTTTCTTCCAATCTCATGCTCAGTTTATGAAGCTCTGTCAGGTTTAGTTTCCTCCCGTGCAAGGGTAAGGAATTGCATGGAGACTGTGCTGTTCTTCACATCAGTTACTAATTGTTGTGTTTTTCGTCCACAAACTCTAGCGGCCTGGTATCTAGGATAGACGGCACGGCTACCACGTGTTCCTTGTGGCGCTCGGGCTATTAACACACTGGCACCAGTTTGGTGGATGGTCAAAAAGCGTTTATTATCTGAAGCATGCAGCTTAAATACTATCTGGGTCTTCTCTACGTCAGAGGGTCTTGCTACACTTCCTGGGGGGGAACGGAAAGGTACTGGTATGTCCTTGAGGGGGGCTTGTGTCCTTGAGGTAGATCTTATCTGATGGCTGGAATGTTTCTGAGGCCCTCTCGTAACAACCCGATATCTTCCGAGCGCCTTTCCTTGTCCAGCCACATCTCCCCCACACTAATTCAGAAAAATGTCCCATTACAATACTGTCAGTATTGTCAATATGCTCAGAAAAAAAAAAAAAACAAAACAAAACAACAACAAAAAACAACAAAAAACCCCAAACAAACAACCCAAAAAAAACCCTACCATGTTCTCCCAGAGTGTTCAGATTAGTATCCAAGTAGAATCAGTGTTTAAATTAGCTCACTCCTCAGTCTTTACCTGTTACTATTTCCTGCAAGGTTACAGACAGTGTTATTACACTTTCTAGCTCAATAATATGGCAGAACTGCTCTCCCAAAACTCATAACATGCTTTATGCAGATAAGAATTATATGATGTTGTTTCTTTCATGTTTATGGCCATGTAGTTTACCAGAGTGCACTTGAATTAATAGGAAAATCCATCCATTGTAAAATGTTACCAATAAATGGATTGTCTTGTAACTGACACAACCCAGGTGTAAATATGAGTTATAATTTCAGTATACTGCAACTCAACCATCAATGTCTATTTTTAAAATCTCTGTGTGATGTGCATTATTATTGTAATCACTTCATCTTTAGCTATATTTAGCTAAGAGTTGAAGACAACATGAGTGTCTCATCTCTAGCCCATCTAGACAACTACAAATTCATTTATATATTGTATATTTTGATTAATTTAAAAATAAAAGCATTAACTAATTATTTATTTATACAGATGTTAAAAATCAGCAGTAAATTAAAATTGACAAAAATGTCAAACCACTTTAGAGAACAGACTACAAATGGGAAGTAATGAATGATTTCAAGCTTCTGAAACAATACTTTCATAAGAACAGGATTGAATCTTACTGAAGAATGAAAAAAACACTTTGTTTTTAAGCAAGTTCTTGTGACAATAGAAGATAATAGATCAAAGACAAATGATTCAGAAATTATTCAACCTGTCACAGCACAAAGTTGCTTCAATGCAACATATTCACAAACAGCGGCAAATCTTTCTGTTTTAATTGGAACTTGAATCACCTTGACCTTTCCTAGCACAGAGCACAGTGCTCCTCTGAACCAACGGCAGCATCTGCATCCTCATTCCATTTTAATCAGAGCTCAATTTGGATTTCTATTTCTTGGCAATCAGTGCATTGCAGAGCAAGGAAACTTCAGAAATAAATGAGATGTTGCCTTGTTCCAGTTGATTAAAACATGATTCAAGGTGACTTTTAGGTGACACTACAAGTTGTCAGAGCAGCAGTGTACTTTTCTTTATGATGGAAAAAAAAATGTGTGAGGGATGTTTATTTCCCTTATCTCAGATAAGTGACAAAATTGAAATGAGAGCACTGGTGTGTCCATGAAAATACATCAGTGTTTAAAGAATCCTATTATTAGACACAGTGGAAACTACATCTTGGATAAGCCTCCCATACTGTGGGTAATTATCACAAGCCAGAATGCTAATTGCTTTTCGATCTGCTCTGTGCCTCCGATGAGTCTTGTTGAGGGCTACTGGGGCTGTACCAGACACTAACACTTAATGAGACCAAGTTTATCAAAGTACAGCATCAGCTATTACCAAGTGAAGAACAGGAAAAATAGGCCTTAAAATGAAAAGAGGAAAAAGAGAGGTGAAACTGTGGGACTACAAGAAGAATTTAACTAAAAACATTTTAATTATAATTTCTTTTCTGGTGTTAAGTAATTATGTCTTCATAACCGATAAAAAAGATATAAGTTTACATATCATGGTTTTGTTACTTGGAAAGGTGAGTACTTGTTCTGTATTTTAAAAAAGTTTGCTTGTTTATAAAAGAGAAATTAGCATAAAAATGCTAATTTTCATAAAGTATTTTTCCTTTCAGTTCTGACTATTACAGTTAAGAACAATTAGGGGTGGATATCTATATATATATTTTCACTTTCTTGGGAAAAGAGACCAAAAAATATTACATTGGAAACCATCTTCTGGATAATATGCCATGCCTTTGATGGTAGATTTCAGTTTACACTCTGAGACTCCAGAAAATATGTAGGATGGGCAATGAACATTTTCCAGAAAGCCAACCCAATAAAAAAATTACCATTGGAAAGAAATGTGGGAACATTCCTACATTTCTCTGTTTTACAATATTTGTTATCTTATAATTAGATCTTTTTCATGAGCTCAAGAAACAAGGTAGGCAATCACCACAGTAAGCATTCAAGGTATCATCAAAACATGGGAAGATTCATTGACTGCTTTAACACAGTAGTGAAGTCACCAAAGTTCTACTGAAAATCTTCAGAAAAGGGAAAAAAACCCAGCATCAGTGCTTGTGATATAATTATTTCTTATCATCTCTAAATTAGGGACTAGAAAAACAGGTGAAGCAAGGTATATATGTCTAAAGCAGTTAAATAAGTGTTTGATTTTAGTTCTGCAAAAACCTGTCAGTTCTCAGAGCTGACAGTTTCAAGTGCAGAGTTCAAAAGAGCAGCAACAGAGAACACAAGTTAGACCCGTAAGTTAAGGACATCAACAGCAGTGACACTGGTCACAGCAGCTGTGAAGATGAAAGCAAACTTGAGTAGATCAAGTGAACAGATTGTATCAGAAAATTGTAGATGTCAGCATTTCTGCATGTGTGTGTATTCACTCACCTTAATAGAAAATACTTTGCCATTCTTCTTATTATTTAAAAGAGTAAAACAAACTACTGCAAAACAATGATTTTAATCCTACCCTTCACACATTGTAGCCCTACCAGTTCACACAAGCTGATGAAGTCAAAGTGACCTATTGCTAATAGGCTGCTTTGAGTCTACATCTCTCAGTACTTAAACAAACAAACAAACAAACAAACTCTTAAGAGTCTAATTCAAGAGAAACAGAAAAAATCACAGAACACAAATTTCCATATAAGGAATAAACATTAAGTTCTTCATCTGGTTGAATTCCTTTTCTCTTGTAATCATAATTATTATTACATGGTATTATAGTCCCTGATCTCTGCCTCTCATAATAGAGGCAAACTTTATCTCTAATAAGGATTTTTAATACCTGAATGATTGCCTTAACCTTACATTACTCCATCTCTAGGGCAATCTCATTTTCTCTCAGAAAAAGTGACCTACTTCCAAGATGAAGTCTAACAATTGGGTTATTCAGTGACAATACTGCTTTTCTCTTCTTTTGATTTTCCTGAGAACTGTCTATACTGTCTTAAAACTGCCTTGCCCTCATTTTCTAACACTTTTTAGTCAAGTAAACTCTTGACAGCTTGTCTTAATATGAAGTATTATTGCAAATAAGATAAATATACCTCAACAGTGACTATAATATTATTCTCTGAATTCTCAATACAATCAGTCAACAAAAATATTTCATTTCATACATCATTTACCACTTCTATACAAATTGCAGAAGATACTGCAAATGAATTCTAATGTGAAAGTTTAGAAGCAGCAGTGGATGCATGATACATGTGTAAGATTACCTTTTACCAGTTCTTTCCACCTCTCCTCATCACGATCCATACATGATGGGATTAAACTTTGGAATGAATGCTACAGAAAAGCCATAGAAAGGAGAAAGAAAACATTCAGAGATAAAAGATAGCTAAGTGGTGTATCTTTGTACACGGTATGGATCGACTCTTATTCATGAGATCATGACAGTAATTGGATAAAGCAGCATTTGAACAATTAAAAAAGGGTGGGAGAGAAGAAAGGATGAAATGAGGCAAGCTTTCTCTAGCTGATATAAACACTGCAATAAGGGTATGACTTTATCCACAATATTATCCTCTTGAGTTATTATCTTTCCCCATTTTATTATTGTATGAAATAGAAGGGAGCACCAATATAGCTGTAAGATGGCAGACACCTTTAAAGGCAGGTAACACACTGCAACAAGAATATCTGAAGCTCAGAAATTCTCTTCCTAAGGAATTAATCTCAATCTCGTGTGAGCTGTTTCTATTTTCTTACTCTCTGGATGTGCCGACCATGGTACCAGGAAGAGATGATGGATCTGCTCAAAATGGAAACCAGTCAAAAGAAAAAAACAGTCTTTTCCATCTGTCCTGTGTCCCTCTCCTATTTTCCAAGCAAAATTTTAAACAGAAATGAGCATGTGGTTTGGGGTTGTTTGTTTATTTTGTGGAGGGTTTTAATTTTTTAAGTATATATCAAGTGATATTTATCAGGGAAAATTACAATTCTGCTGAATTCTGAAGGCATATTTTCTTTTATTAGACCCTTGTACACACTTGTCTTTGAGATGCTTATATTAGCACCTAAAAATTGTAGCGGGTTTTTGTTTGTTTTGGGTTTTGAGGATTTGGAGTTTTTGACACCTAGACAATGTTTTGGGCCTGCTATTCTTTTGGTAGTTATGGTAGCAGCTCTGGCTTGTGTTGTGGACTACTGTCCAAATGTGTGCAGCTCAGCCCCACCCAGCTGCTCCCTCACTGCCTCTCAGTGGGATAGGAAAGAGAATGGAAAGGGTAAAAGTGGAAAAACTCACAGCTTGAGATAAACACAATTTAACAGGTGTTTATCTCTGTTTAACAGGCATCTTTATGTTTATGCCTGTTTAACAGGCATCTTTAAGATTACACAGAAGGTTTTCCCAACTTTTCTCTTTTTGGTTATCTGCTAAATATGATATGTTATTATGATCCTTTGCTTAAAGAACCCAGTGATTTTAGAATCAAAGACTGAATTCTGTTACAGTGACCAAATCTACCAGATTCAAGTTAAACTCTGTAGTAAGGGGCCACATAGCCTACTGCAGTTAAATAGAGTAGTTCAGTGTATTTCAACAGAGAACACAGGACTTTACATCCCTAACTAATATTGTGGAATTCTTTGTCCATGAACTCAGAACATATCAAGTTACATCTAAATATTTATTCTGCATTAAAAAAAAAAAAATTAAAAAGCAAGAAATTAAGAAATAATGTGGACAAGTATAAACAACCATCAAGGTTAAAAGATTAGAGAAGTGAAGGGCAAAGTAAGCTACCACAACTTTGAACTTTATAGGTCATGAAATCATTGCTGCTTTCAGAAATGATAACATTTTGAAATGGAAGATTGTATCTCTTTTTACACTTTGCTTTTTTTAATTCTCTCCAGTGTCTAAGTTTACAAAGGTTAGATGCCAGTATGATCTAGAATAAGACCATCTGTGACTGATTTTGAAAGGTTACTGAGAGGGAAATCAGATGCGTGAGAAGCCTCAGGGAATGCAGCTGACTCCTATTGTTTTCTAACAGATCTAATATTCCAACGAAAGACAAAATTACTGAATTCTTGCTTGGATTTCCAGACAATATATCAGGATAATTAAGCAGTCAAATTGAGAACATATTTTACTACTTTCTTCCCCCTAATATTGTGACAAATTGTCAAAATCTAATGCTTGTCAGAGATGTTGTGAGCACTACCTGCATATCATAAGCAAAAGGAAAAAAACCCCATGCATTTATTCTTTACAACCACTAAAAACTGTTCAACCTTCAGAAGTCCTGCTTAATAAAATAGAGCATTGCTGTAGAGAAGAAAGGCCAAAATTAACATTCATCACAATATTTCTGCAATTTTCTACCCGTCTATCATCGGGTCACACCAATAGTCAGGGTTAACCTGAGGAAAAGAAAATGTTATCCAGTCTGAAATGGCACAGTCTGGTCTTATAAAGGGCTTTGAATATTAAAGGGAGAATTCTCCCCAGGGTCTCTGAGAAACACCAAAACATACTAGAAAGAACTTCAACCACCATAGTAATCCTACTTAAATCTTAAAAAATGGGGATGTGGTGCTTTCTACCCAGCAGTTTCCCAGGAATGTATATTATTCTATAGGTATGGATCAAAGAAATCAAACTTAGTATATTTGGTCTTCAGGAGTCTAATATTGTGCAATTCTAGTCAGAATTGGGTGAAAATTTTCAGATTAATTTCTTTGCCCAAAATGAAAGTCATCTGAACTGTTTCTGAGAGTGATTTACTAACAGAAGAAATACAGATAAAAAAACTCCTGCAAATGATACATTTCATTTGGGTCAATTCAGATAATCTGTGTGACTTAAAGTAAAGGAAAAAAAAGTTAAGATTTTTATTTCAGCCCTCAAACCAACCAACCACCTATAGAAGCACAGTCTAAAATCTATTAAGAACAGATATCAAAAAAACATTGTGCAGTCTAGACTAGCAGCATGTAATCACCATAGAAAAACGGGGGTTTTGGTGTAGTGATCTTGTGTCAGATTGCTTCTTCCCTTTAAATACTGTGATCTCCACCCTGTCTGCCATTTCAGCAACAAACCATTTTACTTACAGTTATTTTGGCTTTTTATTTTGTCTCAGAGGACGATAAACATCCTAAAGGGTGAAGATATACTTCATTTGTCCTCTTGAAAGCTGAACTGCCTCCACAGTTCCAAAACCAGGGAGAGAGAGCAGGCAACTGAACCTCTGGTTTCTCTGACTCAAACATATTGTGAGTGGCCATGCTGCTTGTGTTGAGAAATTATTTGAATTTTAACATATTTTATTTAATCTCATCAGGTTACTTGGTGAGATTAAATAAAACCCCCAGTCAGCTAATTGTTCCTCAGTCAGGCTTGAATTATACCAAGATATACCACCTAGTAAGGCAATTTGTTAAGCTGACTAATCATACAGATAGGCTGTAGCAAGTAGCAATCTTAACAGTAGTTCACGAAGAATTATCATAAGTATAAGAGGTAAAAATATACAAAAAGGAACAATCACTTTATTTTTATAGAACTTTTTTTTAATAAAAGAGTCTTGTTTTTCAGTAATGTGTATGGTACAGAAGTCATAAACAGGTTTCCAGACAGCACATGATTAAGTTGTACTATCATAAGTGGGTCATAGAAAGCTTTTTTGGGGGGTGAGAGTTTGGAATCCATTTCTTTCTTGGATTTGTGCTGATGTAAAGAGAGAAAACAAAATTAAATAAAGAAGTATTCTTCAGCACAGTGTGCCAGTATAAGGAATTTACTTTTCTACTGAGACATATTTTTTATTTTTGTTCAGTACAGAATTCCAGGACATACTGCCGAAGTCTGGACCATGGTAAAACCAAGCTGGATGCAGGCCTGAATGCTACAGAAAGTTCAAATTGCAGAGAAAAAAACATAAGTCTTCCATCTAAAGGGCCTGTGACTCTATATTCCAGATGCTAAAGAACTTTAAATGAAGACATAAAACTGCTGCACCTAAGCCGTACATTTTTCCTGGAATAATATGTACTATGAGCTTATCTTTCTCAACTTGCCTTTTTCTACAACTTCTAAAGCATCTTTTAGGTTTTCCATGTGAAAGTATGCTTCTGCTTAAGGACTTGGTGATTAAATTTATCAGATTCTGGCATATGATTTCAGAATTTCAGAGGTATAGCTTTGATTACATATCTAATTTTCTGCATTGAACATGCCATTAAAAACAAAGCAGAGAACTTTTCCCCTTTAGTTTGTTTTTAAAAAGAGATAATGATTTTATTTGTTATGAACTGCCAAGTACAAATGTGAAATTTTGAGAGTTTAGTGAAAACATGTTTGGGCCCTTGAGATCCCTTGCCATTTATTCAGATTAAGGGTGTAAAAGTAGTGGAGAATATATGAGGGGAAAAAAAAAACATTAATGGAAAGAATATTTACACTAAAAATATATAATAAAGATACAAGATAGGCTGAACTTCAGTTGTTTTCTGGAATCACAGGCAGAATACAAGCAGTAACCACTAAGACCACGTATTTGAAAGACATAAAGACCAGAAGTATAAACTCACCAACTGTATCTTCCTAGAGATAGAAAATGCTTCTCCCAACAACACACTGACTTGATAGGAGATATTGTTATCACAGCCAAGAGATGCAGTGGCCACATATACATGTGTATACAAAGTATACATTATTCCAGGTTTCTCACCAGCTAAATATTACTTAGTTTTATTTTCTTCACCAATAATCAGCAAAGAGAAGTGACGAGGCTGATTAGCACATTGAGGAAAAGGAGTTTTACTTCATACCATATATCTGCGTTGTATTGGTAAAATTAATCTAGATATTGTTTGCTACTAAGCTAGGTTTTTTTCATCTAAAGTGTTCAACTTAATTTGATTTATTTATTTTACTTGTGATGTAAACACAGGAAGGACTGAAGGTAAACAGAACTGAAGATAATTGCATCCATAAGTCTAACTTTTGGAGGCACCTGCATGTTGGTAAGAGGTCATTAGATGTGTTGAACGTGTATGTAAGGGAGACAACAAAACAATTTAATCTAAGGGAATATTGGTTAGGCTTTAATTTTAGTTAGGCTTATTCTACTTATTTCGAAAAAGTTCTATGCAGACCTTAATTGTGCAGGTCCCTATTTAAAATTTTTCAAGTAATTCTAGTAAAAAGTTGCCATGACCTGAGATGAACACCACCTAGTGTTTATCTCCTCACAGACTAAAAGAACAACTTCAATTAATGCAATTATGTAAAAATGAGGATAAGAAATGACATTAATATGCAAAGCTATTGATTTTTTGATTTAGCTGTTCCATAGCTGCAAACAAACACGTGTTGATGTGCTGTGAAGATGAAGAAACCTCTACAATTCATCAGCAGAAATTTATTGAATAGTTCAGAGGGCTATTTGTAAGGTTTTTTTACTATTTATGACTTTTTTAGGCATGGTTTGTGAACTTACTGACTTCCAGTCACAGTTAAAGATAGGACATCTGTATGCCTTCATTTGATGACGATTATAAATAAAGTTGCAGAGACTGGATTAAATCTAAAGCTCCTCACACATACTTAATGGTTGTGTGAAAGCCCTTATGTTGTTCCTATGTCATAATATGCATATTCATATGAAAAATAAAAACATCCTATTATACAAAAAGTTGGGGTTTTTTATTATGTTTGTTAAAAGCAAAATTCAGTGAATTCATAAAAATGGATAGTATGAATAAAAGTAGTAGAGACAAGGATGATTTTATATACAATTTTTAAATCATTATTCAAGATATGTAAAATTAGAAACAGCAGCAAATCAAATATAGATTTTGTTCTTAACCTTATCCACTTCATTTCTGACTACAGTCAAAGCCTGAAATGTTCATCCATCATTTAGAGCTTCTCTCGTCTTAACCTCAGCTGGCAGCTCAGACCCACATTGCTACTTACCACTCAGTCCTGGTGGGACGTGGAAGTGAAGTGGAAGAGTAACAGTGAGAAAACTCGTGGGCAGAGATAAAGACAGTTGGATAGGGAAAGTAAATCCAAGTGCACAGGTAAAGCAAAGCAAGGAATTCACTCACCAGACAGGCCTTCAGGTATCCACAGGAGAGCAGGGAGCTGTAATAAGTATAATAGATAAATTCGTGTGGATTTAAGCTACTAATAAGAAGCTACCCGAGAATGCCTCCAAGATTCCAAAGTTCCTAAACACATTTACAACTGTAACAACAAGGCAGAGCAAGAAGATGGCCCAGCCATCAAGGGTGGACCCTCACTTCACAGCTCTTCAACATTCGATACCGATCTTGGTGGAGATCCTGGACGATCAGACCACCCCTCCCAAGATGAATTTCAGAAAAAACTATCAAGCAACCTTTTCATGCAGACAGGACTCTTTTGGAAACACAGCATAACTGGACTTAGCCTTAGGGTAAAAAAACTGTATAAAACCCACAGGCTGAAACATAGCAGTGTGGCAGAATTCGGAGGGTACCTTTGTACCACCACTCTGTCCACCCAACTCTCGATCGATTGTTGTCCCGTTTTTATTGTGGCTTTAATTTGGTGTTGGAAGTTTCGCTAATAAACCCTGTTATTTTTAAATTGGCTTATACTCATTTATAACAGATTTGGTGCCGTGACTCGGATACAATTTGGCTGCGGAGGAATCCCTTTGCACGGGGGGCGCCCTGCCGGTTTTTCGGCGGCCCGGCAAAGCAGGAAACCCCTTCGCACCTATTGTATTACGAACCCAAAAATTAGATAAAAGCGCCACAATAAAAAGGGAGAAGGCCTGGATCCAGCAGAAAACCCGGGAAAAGACATAAGAGTCTTTTCGGAGCCGCGGCTACTTTTCACTCGTAAAATTTTTTCTCTGTGCACGAAGATCTCCAAGCAAGAAAATAGCTGTAAGTAATGCTTGGTTGAGTGGGTGATTGAGTGGGTGAGCGAGACGTGGCCTTGCCACGATACAAGGGTGGATCTGTAAGCTCTTGTACCAAGTTTCCCGCAAAAGTTTTTTTCAGCTAGTGGGGAAGAGAATTAGGGAAAACTCGTTTGCTCATCAAAGCCCAGACTCGGGGAGTCTGGGGGAATCGATCACAAGGAAGCAAAAGGGGAAGGATACGTCCCTCTGGGTTTGGGGAACCGGTAAACCCTTTTGCTACGGGCTAGTAAGCCCAGGACGCAAACCGAAGATTCTTTCCTCGGACGAACAGACCCCCGGTTCAGCTCACCGGATGGGTAAGTAAGCCGAACGATTCGGGACCCGGTTTGCAATTTGAAACAGTCAGGGAGAAGATTCCTGCTCTTAGCCAGAGCTAAGGCTAAGAAAGACTTTAGCGTTGCGATCCATTATCAAAAAGTAAATTTTTTTAAAAAAGAGCAAAGAAAGAGTAAACATCAAAAAGAATCAAAGAAAAAGGTGTGCTCCCAGAAAGGGAAAAGGTGCTTTTGAAATCCCACCAGAAGTCCACTGAGATAGATCTTAGAGCACTAGAGAGAGTGTCCCATTTTGAAAAGTAAGTCTAAGAAAAACTAATTTATTATTGTACCGAAGTTAGGGAGAGTGAAGAGCCCGGTAAACAGTGCCGCTGCCCGCCGCTGCCAGCCGCTGCCAGTGCCGCTGTAGGGGAGGGGCCGCTGGGCCGTCAGGAGCCCCCCGCGCCAAGCCGCGACTGCTGCCGCTGCGTGCCGAGAGCCAGCCCGCGGGGTGTGGGGCCGCCGTCCAGGGCACGCTGGCAGAGAGGGGGGCCGCCATCTGCGCCCGGGCCCCCCTCCGCGCCTGTAAGCCAGGTACAGCGGGGGCCCGCAGACCTTCCGCAGATGGCAGGTCAGGCCGGGCGCGCCGAGCCCGTGCTGCGCCTCCCCCACCCGTGCGCCCCGTCTAGAGTTGCATCCATCCCGCTGCTTCCCGCGGCCAGCACCGCCACCTCCATAGGCTCCTCGTGTCCAGCAGACGATTGTCCTCCTGTTTGCCTTCTCTGTCTCTCTCTGACCCCTTTTCCCAATCCTGCTTCTAGCCCCACCCTTCCCCCAAAGAGCCATCCTCTTCCCATTCTCAGTTCCCCCGAGGTGAGAACAGAAACTGAAGAGAAGAAAGGGGGGGAGAGATCTGAGAAAATCTTTCCCTTAGAATTCTCCCTTCCAGGTCCCCAGCTTTCCCCACCCCCCTAGAAACCCCCACCCCACTCTCAGCTATACTCATATGCAAATGCAGTCGCTCCAGCTTCTCAACCACACCCTGCCTAAACCATTTCCACCAGATACTACCGTAGCAACTGCAGAGTCACTCCATCCCGAAGTGTCTAACAGTTTTAGCTACCCTGTTAACTTTTAATGTTATGTATGTTTACTTCATAAACATAACCAGTTGTGAATTCTATTCCATGATTCTCTCTCCTATTGTTCAGAGAGCAAGATAAAGAGTAGAACTTGCCGAATGAGCACAGATAAGCTTGAAGCTGCTGTTGCCTTTCTGCTACCCCATATCCCTGTTCGTCGTCCCTGCCCCCGTTCCTATTTCAAAAGTGGGTCGTTAGCAGCAAACCACACCGCGCAGAATAGCCCAAAACGTCTGTAGTCTCTCTGGCTCCCTGCGACCCCCCCTCAGTTCCCAGTTCCTATCCACTAGTCCTGACCAGAAAGAGCTCGCTAGCTAGGACGCCTAACCCCAAACCCTCTATCCTTTATACCTTTTTAAAAAAAAAACAGATTGTGAATGTTTTCCCTTTGTTCACTTCAAGTGTGTATATTGTAAATTGATTTAGGTTGCTCACTGCAAAAGGGGGCGTAAGCCAAAAGGATTATGTACCAACTGTTTAGAAAAAGAACAAAAAGAGACTAGCCATTTCTTAGTAATTGCCACTAACTTGAGTCTATTGGAGTTAGATTCTCCAGAATAGTATTATATATATAAAAAGGGGACAAAAGGGCAATTAGACGCTAAAGTTGAAGTGCTCAAAGTCGAGTGCAGAAAGACAATCAAAGTACCTTGCTGGTCCGATACAATCAGGTTGTCCCGGTAGAGTGCCTTTAAAAAAAAGTTTGCAGCTCGGACTGACAGGACTCCAGAAACATATGCCTGCTGCCGAGAAGATGGATTACCCCGCCGCGGGCTGCTACCCCGTGGGCGAAGAGAAAGGCAGAGGCATGTTGTAGTAGAAAGTCCTCGTAGTCTTGAGCCGAGGGACAAGGGGACCCCCCCCAAGAGCCCACAGAGGCTGACCCTCAGGAAGAGACGTGAACTATAGCTAAACATGGCACCAGAGAAAACCTGAAGTATCAAGAGCATTATGATTGTCCCAAAGATAAAGGAAAAGGGGATTATTTCTTTTATGACACTCAATACTAAATTTGTGAATCAGAAAAAGGGGTAGAATGCCACGACTCAAAAGCAATTACTAAGGAAAGGCAATCCAACACACACACGAATTTATTTGGGTAAATAAAAAGGTGGGGGACTGTAATAAGTATAATAGATAAATTCGTGTGGATTTAAGCTACTAATAAGAAGCTACCCGAGAATGCCTCCAAGATTCCAAAGTTCCTAAACACATTTACAACTGTAACAACAAGGCAGAGCAAGAAGATGGCCCAGCCATCAAGGGTGGACCCTCACTTCACAGCTCCTCAACATCCGATACCGATCTTGGTGGAGATCCTGGACGATCAGACCACCCCTCCCAAGATGAATTTCAGAAAAAACTATCAAGCAACCTTTTCATGCAGACAGGACTCTTTTGGAAACACAGCATAACTGGACTTAGCCTTAGGGTAAAAAAACTGTATAAAACCCACAGGCTGAAACATAGCAGTGTGGCAGAATTCGGAGGGTACCTTTGTACCACCACTCTGTCCACCCAACTCTCGATCGATTGTTGTCCCGTTTTTATTGTGGCTTTAATTTGGTGTTGGAAGTTTCGCTAATAAACCCTGTTATTTTTAAATTGGCTTATACTCATTTATAACAGAGCCATCACACATGAAACAATTACTTGGGAAATAAATGCCATCACTTTGAACATCCCCCCCAATTATGAGCTGTCTCTAAAATGGTGAGAGCACTCCAAGTTTTTATTAATAGATCTCTTGGGGTGGATTAAAGTGAAATAACATTGAATGATCAGTGTTTGTAAATATATACATGTAGGAGTTATTTTAGAAAAAATTAGTTGCAATGGAAAGTAGTAATGTAGCCTATTGGTTATTATTATCTAAAGCAATATAGCAATATGAAGCATAAAAATATTACCTAGGAAAATGTATAAGGAAGAAGTAGAAAGGATATGAGTAGAAAGATACAGAATTATCACCCATTGACCTTCTCATTAGACTTGATTTTTACAGCTTAGCTTTCCCTTGGTCAAAGTCATGGTGCACCAGAACACGGGTTGAGAAGCCCACAAAATACAAAGTCTGGAAAGTTAAACTACACTCAGGCTAAGTTGTGAACAGTCTGGTACCTCCCCTAGGGGTGAGAAGCTTTCAGTTCTCTGGTGCAAGGCCTCAGAAATGAATCCAGAGGTGCTCTGTGGGTTTTTGACACCTTCTAAAACATGAGAGCTGCCTCTCATGTCAGTGCAGTTGAGGCAGTTATGCCCCATTAGACCCTCCCTGGAGATATGAGGGGAGGAATTTTACCTCTGAGTTGTATAAGGTAGGGCAGTTAGCATGATAAGAGGCACCATCTTGACTTGCAGAATTTGCCTCTCATCCACCTCAAAGCCTCCAGGCAGTGGAGGCTGCTTGTAGCCTCCAGGCAGTGGCAGCTTACTCCCTCAGCCTTTATGCAGACTGGCTGTTACACACCCAAAAACTCACCTCCTCCCTGATGGGAGGTATAAACCGGGCGTCAGCAAGGCACCCTGGTGCCTCCACAGATGGGCAAATGTTTGGAGACATTCAATTTCAGAAACTCTTCTGTTCCTCCATCTCCTCGTTGTGGGTATTTTAAAGAGAAGAAATGCTATGTAAACCCAGCTCAGCAACAACTGAAACATCCCTGGCTTATCAATGCTGTTTTGGTCACAAATCCAAAGCAGAGCACCATAGTAGCTGCTATGAAAAAAAATTAGCTTTCATCCCAGCTAAAACCAATAGACAACTTCACTACAAATAGATTTTAATTAACCTGAAGTCACGCAAATTTAAATATTTTTATAAAAATATGGTGGCATATACGTAAAAGACATTTTAAAGGTCCTGAAGTGAAAGGTGAGCCTAGGAAATTAAAAATGGATTATGCATTGTTTTAAAATCAATCCATCAGTATAAAGCTTTTAGATGTTTTTCCCAGCTATGCTGCACTGATAATAAAAAAGCGCTAAAAATAAATGCTTAACATGAATATTATGAAGATAAGTTGTATTAAAAACCCCCAAACAATTAAAGCAATGAAAAAAAGAAAACTTGTAAAATATATGAGAACGCCAACTCCAATCTGAACTGAACTACACTGACAAATTCATGTTGTTATCTAGCTACTGAATGTTTCTTAATAAGGTACATTAAACTGAAGTCCAAAACTAGAGCTAATAAACACTAAATTGATAAGTCCACATTAAGGAGAGGGACACTGGATGAAAAGTACAAACCAAACTACTTTAAAAAATATTTTTATGAAGTCAAACTAATTCATGCACACTCTTTTCATATTATAATAGGTCATTGTCAAATGTGATATATTTTTAATTTTCTACAAGGTCAGCAGCCTGCCTTCTACTTATTGTAACTATTTCTTTGTTCTGCTTAATAATTTTCATCCAAAGAATTCAGCATCCATGTGGGGCTTTTATTATAGGACTTTCGAATACATTACCCTTCTCTGTGGTAATTAATCTTTTAATTACCTGATCCTACTTCAGCAGAAAGAGATGGTCAATGAATGCAGACACACATGTCTATATATACTGTCTGTGCCTGCCGATAGCATTCCTTTTGATACTGCATTTCATGAAAACACACTTAGTGATTCCTTTTTAGGGTTTACAATGCCTTCATCAAAACACTTATGATTTTCAGTAGGAAGACTGCTTTCTTTGTTTTGGTAAAACTCGATATTTTCTCTTATTTTGCTTTTGTGAAAGAAGTTAGTTTTTCATTCAATTTGTAGCTGTGATTTGTCTCTAGCTCCCTGTACTCAATACACATTCACCATGCATACTTCAGGCACTTCTCGGTACCTGAGTCATTAAAATCAAGAATTGCAGTGATTGCATTTTCTGACCTGTGATGTGGAGAAGGTATTTTCTTAGGAAGGTTTATCTGAGCCAGTAAAAACTATCTTTACTGAACACCAAGTGGTTGCATGGACTCAAATTCAATCTGGAAGCAACCTATTTGAACAGCATAACAGCACAAGATCATCTGACGAAAGGGTATGGTGCCCATTGAAATGCACAGTTAAGGTGTGTGTTTATAAAAAGTGTGACTAAATGCTACCCATCAAATTTGAAATCAGCTTTCAGATCAGTAAAATCTGTAGAAAGTGCTTGAAAGCAAACTGAAAAAAGCCCTAAGACCAAGTTCCCAAAACTAGGTGACAAATAAAGAAATATTCAAATTTAAAAAAATGCAGTAGTTGTTGTATCCAACTTTTTTTAACATTTTAGTTTACTTATCAATTATGGGATTAAGGTATTAATTTTCAGTTACCAATTTGAAATGTGCTTTATGGTTATATTCAAGGTCAAATGGAAATAAGAATTCTCACCAAGTGAAATGGCAAATAGTGTTTTTAAAAATAGAAGCGATGTAGAAAAAGAGGAGGCGAAACAGCTCATTAAAAGATTTCCACCAGGATTCTTGGAAACTGATAATCATCGAAACTAAGCAAAAAAAGGATATATTGGAATCGAACGTTTCAGTACAAGAGTGATTATATGATTTTCGCAACTACTTTAATATTTTAAAATCGGATTATGGAAGGAATGTTCTAACTTGTATATGTTGCTGCTAAGAATGCAATAGACTCACTTTTATCCAATGGAGAGCTAAACAGAACCACGGAATTTGGAAAAATTCAAAATCTTACCTTTCAGTCATGCAATTCTGCCAGCTTTTATAGTGTTCTCTTTTTACTAAAAGACTATTCATAAGAAAAAAAAAGGAACAAACTCACATAAAGAGCTTTTATATCAACAGCATCAAGTTATTTCAGTAAAAAAGGCAAGCAAATAACGAATTCAACTGGTTTGTAGGAAAACATCTTTCTTTCAGTTGAGCTCAGATGAAACAATCTCTTCTGATTGATATTCATGAAGGTATAAGATTGGATGTGAGACTTTTTGTGTCAGTCATTTCAAACATTTCTTAGCTTTCTGGAGCAGAAACAAGTCCATAAGGTCCCACTACCTTCACCTAGACATGGCCTAGGCCAGTTTAAATTCATGCTGACATTTGCAGATAGTCAACTAGCATATTTGTCTGGCTGCGCTCTCCAAATACACTTCAGATTCCACATTACCTGATTTTATACTGGAAACTGACACAATGAGCTACCAAGGAAGCCATATGAAATGCCTCTATTTTCCCTTTCCATATTTTAGATAGTCTAAATGTACAGGTTACTTGCAATATTGATGCAAAAAAGACAAAAATAAGAAATAAATATCAAGGTTTCATGACTTACGGTATGATTTTGTAGCGTGCCTATTTTGATCTAGGACAGTATTTTTAGGTATCATAAATAAATATGACCTGCCAGTCATTAATCTGACTTAGAGGCTGTGACATATGGCTGTTATACATACCCAGTCCCTTGGATTCTTACAAAACCTGACTAAGGTCAAGGAACCCTGTGCCTCCCCTCTCTCATTTATATTTTATGATTCAAGAACAAGATGAAGTCCTCTAGACAGCTATTACGGAGTTACACAGTAAATGGATATGTTTCAGGTTATGATTTATCAAGGTCAAAAAGTGGTGTAACGCACCAGATTTTGACACAATTGCTTTCACAGATACTTAAATTATTAGGAAATAGCATAAGACAGCTTAGTTTCACTTCAGAAATCCCTAATACTTGAAGAGATACATCTTTTTTTCCACATGTGGTGATCATAGCATTAGAAATGTTATTATCAATTCTCTAGGTAGCAAACAATTAATATATTCTGACATATTCACCATGTGCATATTTGTATTGACATAGCTAAGAGCTTTTTTAATTTTCATTATATTTCTTAGCCAAAGGCAAAATTAGGTCCTGTGCCAGTTTTCATTCTATCTGTGGTAAAACTGAAATTCTATACATGGAAAGAAAAAATAATGAAAAGAAAGTATCATTGATAAATGTGAACTGAATTGTGAGGTATGCTCTTTGTTGTCTTATAGAATCTCAAACACAAAAATAATGAGATCATCTCTGGCCTGGGGCTTGGATCCCAAAGCTTACGCACCCACAGGGCTTTATAAACTTCTACAGTCTCATCAAAATCAATAGTAGTATGCATGAGATGAAAGTTATTTGCATTCTTAGGTCTTTTCAAAGTCAGTGCTTTTATTATTTGGATTCAGGCTCAAAGTTTTTAGTGACCAACTGTGTCAGTAGCTCACTGAAAGAGTAACAAAAAAATTATGCCTGTCATGCTGAGTTCAAGAAAAAATACTTTCTTCTTTTCACCTTCCCTTCCTCTTCTGTGTGCTTTGAATATGTCAACAGCCTGATACAACAAATCAGCATGCCAGTGGTTTATGAAATTTTTTAAAGTATGCTTATATCAGCATTCAGCAAGAATAGATTTTTTTATTCTATTATTGTAAAATTGGCTTATAGCTGTTGAAGTACAAAAATGTCACAGATTTTATATGTAAATCATGTGAAAGCACAAAAAGAATACAAATACAAGAGCTAGTGTGATGAAGACATCTAGGGTTCACATAACAGACAGACAGACATCTAAGAACTTCAATTAAACAAGAGGTAGAGGACACAGAGATCATCTGTTAATAGGACCAACACTGACAATGCAAAGAAATAACCTAACTCTGGTCTTTGCAGATCAGTAACAGCCAGCAACAAGATGCTGAAATTGCATAAAGCAAAACCAAAAAGATCTCACTGACCCCTTGTTAGAGAGTCAGCAGTAGCAGAGCCATTACAGAAGCACCAGTGAAATGGCAATATCTATTTGTTGGGTTTTTTTTTTTTCTTTGTCTGTTTTGTTTTGTGGATTGCTTTTTTTTTTTTTTGTGGTTTGTTTTGTTTGGTTTTTTTTTTTTGGTTTTTTTTTTTTTTTTGGTTTGGTGTTTTTGGTTTTGGGTTTTTTTTTTGGTTTTTTGGGTTTTCTTCTTTTTTTGGTTGGTTTGTTTTTTGGTTTTTTTTGGTTTGTTTTATTTTTTGGGTTTCTTGGTTTTTTTGGGTTTTTTTGTTTTTAATTTCCTAAAGATGAAAATAGGCTGTGCCTCTTACATATCTCTTCTGTAACAAGAACTTGATAGCCTAGTGTTCCTGTGCTCCCCAGCTAGGAGTTTCAGATGAGAGAGAAGGAGGACAGGAAAGCCAGTCACTCTAAATTTTGAGAAGTTAGTCTAGATGAGAACTTATAATGTGTCAAATCAATCAAGTTCATCCAAGCTCCATCCATCCTAGCCTTGAACACTTCCCCAGATGAGGTATCTCCAGCTTCCCTGGAAAACCTGTTCCTGTGCCTCACCACCCCCACAGTGAATAATTTCCTCCCAATATCCCATCTAAACCTACAATCTTGCAGTTTAAAGACATTTCCCCTTCCCTTATCACTACATGCCCTTGTCAAAACTCCTTCTTCAGCTCTCTTGTAGACCCCTTTAGGTACTGCAAGGCTCTATAAGGTATCATCTCTCTTCTCCATGTAGAACAACCCCAACTTGATCAGCCTATCTTCATAGGAGAGATGCTCCAGGTGTCTGATCAACTGAGTGGCTCTCCTCTGGACTTTCTCCAAAAGGTTCATCTCCTCCTTACATTGGGGGCCCCAGAGCCGGATGAAGTACTCCAGGTGGCCTCATGAGTTCTGAAAAAAGGGCAGGAATAACCTCTTTCAACCTAGTGCTCAGATAGGTATATCTTGCTGGATATACCTTGTTCACAATTTTATTATAAGACCCATTAAAATTTTTGACATTTAATCCTTAGAGACAAAGATAAATGCAGCTATAAGAGTATTATTGCATTTTTAAAATTTACCCCCCTAAATTGGATTAATTCTTTTTGCAGGTAAAAATCATGGGTATGTGTATTTCTATACTAAACAATACTGGGATAATATTATCACTACTAAATTTCTTAAATAGCAAACAAGAAATACCATAAAGTTCAATGAGCACATCCTCCCTCTCTGAAAATCCCAGAGGAATACACACAAAGATACTATATGCAATGTACTTAATAATAGCAAAATTGTACAGTCTGAAGTTCCCAAAGGTGATATGAGGGCCATACATCTTAGAATATTATTACAGTTTTTAGACCTCAGTTCTTTATGAAAGGTGAATACCAATATTAATGTTGAAAGAGCAACTGAATGAAGTAAATCCAAAACATTTCAAAATGTGAAATGAGATTATCATTTGCACATATAAAGATAGAGAATAGCTTTAACTTACATTTTGATTCATGCTGTACAAACCCGTTTTTCAGCTTTTATCACATCCTGGTTTTCAATAAAAGCATTGTGTATCTAAGCTCCAAAACCTTCATCCTGATTAACTGAATCTTCAGACGCACACTTTATTTAGCTACTTTTCACCATTGTACATTTACTCAAAGCTACCTATTACAGCATTTTCAACCACCATAAGTCAACTGAATTTTCTTTTGAAGGGTTTATTTTTCTCCTTTTTAAATTTTTTAATGAATATTTTTTTTCTTTGCAAACGTGCTACATAGTTTTTATCTCAATTTCTCCTTCTCCAAAATTCAGGAGTATCACCAGGAAGTAAAAACAAGAACACACAACCATTTGGTTTTAGTAATTTGAAAGTTCAGGGGAAGTAGTGCCATAATGCTCCCAGGTGTCTGCAAACTGAGAGACCTTCTAATACTGTCTGCTTATATGTAGGGGATATGTACAAAACAGGCACAGTGAAGTATAAGAAATTGAAAAGGCAAAGAAACTTACACAGGAAGAGGTGAGTGAAGAAAATCCTTCAGGAGGGAAAGGCTGGTAATATTGGCTACACAAACTTTCTAGCCTCTGAAGCCATTTCTCACAGCAGTCTCCTGGACAAGCTGACTGCTCATGGCTTGGATTAGTGTGCTCATTGCTGAGTAAAAACCTGGCTGGATGGCCAGGCTAAAAAAGTGCTGGTGAAAGAGGTTGAATCCAGCTGGTGGTTGGTCACCAGTGGTGTTGCCCAAGGCTCAGTATTGGTTCCAGTCCTGTTTAACATTTTTGTGAATGATCTGGACCAGAGGATTGAGTGTACCCTTGGTGAGTTTGCAGACAACACTAAATTGGGCAAGAGTGTTAATCTTCTGGAAGGTAGGAGGGCTCTACAGAGGGATCTGAACAGGCTAGATCAATGGGACAAGGCCAGTGGTATGAGATTCAATATGGTGAAGTGCCAGGTTCTGCACTTCAATCTCAACAACCCCATGCATCTAATTTTAGTTGTGTAGAAGTTTTGCAGCTACATAGACTGCTCAGTTATCCTAGTAGCTGGACTGACTGACAGCTGTTCAATATACAGCTATCAGAAGCCAGTATAGTTTTCCTCTCTACTTTCAGTTCATACAGGTTTTTCATGAAATGTGTCTCCATTTCCAGTGTCTCTATTCAGAATGCAGCCTTAAGTATTCTTTCTGCCATTTGCTCAAATTCAAGTAGCTGCCATTAATGGCTCTCTCGTTTCCAAACCAAGTAATTCTCAAGTCAAACAGATGGAGAAATATTCTTTTAACATTTACTAAATTTCACTGCACTTCAGTGTATATGCACTTCAGCAATAAAGGAAAAAATTGTTTTTGCAAAATTTCCTTTCCTCAAACATGACTGGGGTTAACTGTCGTTTCTCCTTATTCTCAGGATAAGAAAACACTACACAACTATGGAAAGGCTGCATCCAATTTCAGTCCTGAAAATGAAGGAATTGTGCATTGGTCCCTCAATAGCTGATTGAAACTATGTCATCATTATTCCTATAGGAGATCCTTTATTTCCTGTTTTTCTTTCTGTCCTGGGGTGACTTTATGATGCTGAATTGCATCCCTGTTTGTCTGTTTAGCCCAGAAATAAGTTCTGCACCTTTAAAACCAGATCCGAGAGCAAAGGGATGGGTAAGCAGAGGCGTGCAGTTTGTGTGTGCAGAAACTTCATTTTCATTCCCACGGAATTATTCTTCTCTCAGTGCGTGTTGTCTGCAGCACAGATAGTGGGAGAGAGCTCTCCTTTCCTTTTAGTTGGTTTTTTAGCTAGCTGAGGCAGAGAAGTTCCCCAGACTGTGTTTTTTCTTTTTTTTTTTGGAACTGCTCAGTCCTGCTCAGGACTGAAAACCCTGAAAAACACCAGGAGCTCACACCTATGGCCCACTGTGGCCCGGGACACTGCATCAGAGGGACTGATAAAAAACTGAACAAGCTGAGCTTGTTCAGCATGAAAAGGACCCTCTCTGAATTTGCCATCTCTTCAGAACAGTGAAAAGTTCCATTGTTTAATATTATTCATTTTGCCATGTTTGTGAGTACTTTGCTTGTTAATTTAACAGTTTTTTTCCACTTTTCTTGAAAGAGGTTTACCTCCCAAAGCAATTGGGACAAGGGCCACTGGAATTTGCTTTCTAGAAAAGACCACTTCAGAAGTTTCCTCCCAAAATTTGCCCTAAACCAGGACAAAAGTATCCGAAGCATTTCACCATGAGTTCTAGACACAAGATACTTAGTGAATATATATCTCCACAGCCACTTCTTCACACCTGGGAGACCAACAACAGTGTTTTGTTTAACTTGCACTAACAGCAGTAACTATTGTTCCATGGCAAAAAAAAAAAAAAAAAAAAAAAAAAAATTGCAAAGGGAGTTGTCTTCAATAAAAACTGAAGATCTTCATTCTCCCAGACATGAACAACTAATTCTAGATCATGTGAAGGACATGGTTTTCTTTGTGGGGAAATACTTAGCTCAGCTGCCTTCAGGACTGTATTACTGAATTATCTTTCCATAAACTATTAAATTCATAAAATTGCCCAGTTTCATTGAGGCCTTATGCCGTTTTTTTCTCCAGAAGTCAAGAATGGCAGAGGATATCAACCAACATAGTAGAGTAACCAAGATTCTGACATTTTTTGCCAAAGTTTTCTCAGCTGTCGAGGTAATAAGGGATATGTCTCCCACAGATCTGGCCAAAAAAAGTACTCAAAACAAGGCAGAGTAGCAATAAAATGTGAGAGTATAATCTATGGTCCTACTTCTAGGCATACCTTGATCAAGTGCAAGGCATCAAGGCATGCAATTATATCTCCATCTCATGGCTGGTTGAAGCAGCTATTGTGACCTACTACTGACTGAAATAAAGGAGGTGATCTATAAATAAAGCCATAGAAATCTACTTCTGATTTTGTCAACTTCCTCTTTGAGATACTCCTTTGTTTTTCTCTAGGAGAGAAAACTTTTTGGCTCTGAAAGGAAAAACTTAAAAGTACATAAAATTATCAGTTGTGTTCAAATTACTCTACTCCTACCTCAGAAGTTCATAGGCCAAATGTTCACAAGTCTTCCAAATGTTATGAAGGAGAAAGCTCCATTCAAGGAATAGGAGACATACTATGCAACTTTCTTGAAGGACTTGCAGCTATTCAGGCACAAAATAACCATAATTCAATATTTTCTGTGAAATAGAGTTGGTCAGTTCCAAGATTAAGAGATTTGACCATGCCTTATGTGAATAAAGCTGAGCAATAAATAAAGCAATAGGCTCATCTAAAATGGTGCTGTTTACGTAAATGTACGGGTAGATGTTGATATTTTTAGGAAAAAAATAATCCACCGCAGAAAGAGAGGAAGCACTAAGTCAACTGTTTAGAAAGAACTGTACAGTAACCATGATTAAGAGGAGAATTAGCATATACAGGTACACTTGGCTTTCCTTGGGTGGTGATAATATCATGCTTTCAATGGCTCATGTCTTACTGGAATTATTTGGTTTTAAGAATATAATTATAATTGGTCTCATAATTAAGTGATGTGCATTAGATCAATCTAAGCTTTTGTGTGTAGTACCTTCCCAAATGTCTGTTCAGAAAACAGAATTAGGTTCGGGAAAGATACTGAATGACCTATAACTAAAACAAAACTATTTATTTTAGTAGATTGTATAGTGCGAAACCATTTTTTAATGAAGTGTCAAGGCCTCTGGCTGTATACAGAAGACACTGAACATAAATGAATTTTAGTCTTGAAACAAAAAGGAGTATCCTTGTTAAACATTAACACTGGATAACTGAGGAAGAAATTGTGTTACAACCAATCAAAAATTTCTCATATAGCAAAGATTTGATTGACAAGTGCAATTTCACAGATTTGTGGTGAGAAAACGTATTCATTTGTGTTGGAACTTTTTACAGTTACGTGGCTGGGACAAGGAAAAGAAAATGTAACACATTAAACCTTTGGAAATTGTTACTGTGCATAAGCTGAAAGTTTTTTTCTTATGCCTGCCTAAAAGCCTAGAATAACAAAACCATTTGGATCTCAGCACGACTGAGAAGTTTTATTTAGAGAAAAGAGGCAAAAAGCCACTTGCATGTAACATCGTCATTCCTAATCCAAAACTGAAAACAAAGCAAATGAGCAACTTATTGGAGCTGATTGCAGGCTTCTCCTGTGCTTTGCCTGTGTATGCAACATAAGCATGTAAAAAACCTATAAAATCTCAGATTTTTGCAGCCAAAGCAAAAAGGGACTTAAGGAACCACTGCAATATCAGGTGAATATATTCTTGAGAAATATAAAGCAGATAACCTCATAGGAAGCTTATCTAGCTGTGATAGCAACAGACATTCTCAAGAGAACACAACTTGCTAAAATCTTGAAAATTCAAGCACATCAAACTGAGCACACAGCTCAATACAAAGTAACTTGGTCTAGTTCCCTGCATATGAGTACAAGAGTGAGTCTAGAAGGGTTTTTTTGTTCAGATTTCTGAGGGAAAAAAACTATATAAAATTCATTAGAATTGCAAATACTGTATTCAAGTAGGAACCATCAGCTGCATGATTATAGGATAAGGAGCAGTATCCTAGAATGCAGGTGTTCAGGAAAGAGAAGCCATGAATGATAGGAAGACATGAGATCAATTGAAGTCAGTATTGCCCCAGTGTTCTAACCAAGATAGATGCAACGCTGGGAAAATAAACAGTACTGTATCTCATTAAATCCTCAGGTATAATACTTTGAATACTTTTGAAATCTACATTTTGAGTATGATAAATCTGTTTGAAAAGCATCAATAGAATCATGCTTCCCAGAGCTGCCACTGAAGAAAAGACTGAATGAAGTAGCCTTTTGTAGTGAAGACTGTGGCGGACATGCAGCAGATAACATGTTCACATTCAGATATACGCATGGCTGAGAAGAGCAAAAAGGGAGAAAACCCATTCAGAGTGCATTATGGCAGATCATAAAGAACTGCATGTACCAGTCCCCAAAAACCTTTTTATCAAAGTACTTCTAGAAATTGATAAAACAGATCAAACTGATTTTCACATTGGGTAACAACAGAATTGTGGTGAATGGTCTTGAAAGATGGAAGTGGCTTGCTCACTGAATGGCATAGTCCACGTGAGTGTCTCCATAACCATGTTTCAAAAACTCTACCTGTAATAACAAGTATTCCCAAAGTAATTTTAGCTGTACATCAGCTAAGATGTTTACTCACCTACCTAAAATTTTAGTAGGTCAAGGCATTAGTTCATCTTCTGAAAGGTTTCAAAACTGTTGTAAGAAATAGGAGAATTAACATGCCAAATTTGAAGTGTAGCTTTACCATTCCTGTTACTTTGATAGTCGTCCTCAGGAAAATGATGTATTGCAAATCAGAATTAAGAGAATCATCCCCGTGAAGTCACAAGATGTATTTACCTGGAATTTCTGTCTTTTAGATTTAATCCTGAAAAAAACCCCAAAACTATATGAGAGAATACAGCAGAAGCCGTAAAGAAAAGATCACTCGTCAATAATATTGATGCTGAGAAAAATGATAAAGGAACTATATCAACTTCAGGGAAAGATAACCAAAATTATTTGGACAGAACATTGGAAAATGTATGAAATAAGCCCCAGGATTTTGTTGAGACTTATCTGAATAGAAGTCTGCCTAGTCATTTAAGGATAGACATGACAGTGTAGCTCTTTCCTTCTCCTTTTCTAACAGGGGAGTAATATTTCTAAAGGTCAAAAATGTATTATAATTCTAGTCTTCATGGAGAAAGGAAAGGTAACCACTCTTCTAACAGTCCCCAAATACAGCCTTGTTTTTTCCTTCCCAGCAGTTTACTATGTGTTTTATCTGGTTAACAGAAGAGACACAGATTATAGTAAAGATCAAAAAATGTGAGGGTGTTGGAAGATGAGCAGAGTAGTGTAACTCTGTAACCCACAAGGGATAGTGATGACACTGCCAGTAAGAGCCCAGAAGCCTTTTGGCAGGCTTATGGCTCTCAGGTGGTGTCACAACTCACTTGGACTCATCTTGGCCTGTCTGTAGCCAAGTTTTGTTTTTTCTATCTGTAACAGCAATCACCAAACCACTGTTTGATTAATTTACCCTTCTATGTTTCTAGATTTTTCTTGGCTTTATCAATTATGTTGTGGCTATTGTTGCATGTACAACTAACTATAGTAACAAGTGTTGGGGTAGCCCTGGTAGGCCATGGACTGGGGCTCCAACATGGCTCCCAGCACAATTTTTTTCCCAGAACATTTGCACAATTAGCTCTTTCACCATCAGGCAGGTGCTAAACCACACAGTTGCACCAAAACCTGTCCCTGAGCCCAGGCAGCAAAAGCCATGGAAGTTGAAGAGAAGAGGTTTTGTTCAGGGTGTGACAACAGCTTAATTAAACTGTGTAGAATTAAATCTCTATTATCACCTTAGAGTCTAATGTAAGATAGATAAACAGGAGACTCAATGGCTGTTAACAGCCATCAGTGGTCCATCACTGCTCATTAAAGGAATGTAATCGTGGGAATTGGCAAAAACAGTTTTCAGGGTAACAAACCTCCCAAAAGTAGTCAGCATCTATGTAAGACATTCACTTTGCTCCTGGTAAAGGAGTCTGGATGCTGATGGCTCACCTCTAATGATCATCTCTACACAGTTATAGGGAGAAAGAAAAGTACACTAGGTTCTGCCACAAGGTTCATACTACTATATTGTTGGAGGTTAGGATTTTTTCCTTTTTTTTTTTTCCTTTTCTTTCTCTCAGGGAATTTTCTTCCATTTGTTGCCTAGCAGATGGGAAGAACCAAAACTTAAGAGACAAAAGTGGCCAAGGTGGAGGGGATGGGTGTATCTCGCTGAACTATTTTGGCTGGTGGATTTTCTCTTGGGAAGGGCAGAGATACCTTGAGATTTTGGCTGGAGGAGACAGAGGGCTGGGCTCAGTTCCTCTCACTCTGTCGCTTTCAGGATCAGAGGAGGAGATGGTGCTGTTGCTGCTGTGGGGAGAATTCTCTCCCACAGTGGAGTTCAGCCCTTTTATTGATTCTCCTACTGTGAATGAGGCTTTGCTTGTAAGAGTGGCCATTTAACTGGGACCTTATTGATCACCTGATCTCACTGGAAAGGAACCTCCCATCTACTCAGGTGCGCCATGGGAGAGCCTGGGACCCTGACCTCTGATCCCTGACCCCCTCTCAGGGAATGTCTCCCAGTTGTATGCAGGAGTGTGGGTGCTGCTGCCCAGCCCTGCTGTTTTCTGCTGCTGCTTCAGGTTTTTCGCTACACCTCAACCTCATATCCCATGTCTGCCCAATCCTTCATGGCTCCTGCTATGGCTGCGGAGCTTCTGCCCCATTTTGCTTGCTACCCTGGGATCTTCTTGCTTATACCATCCTAGCTGCTGCTCCAAGGTTCCTGCTACAGCCCATTTCACCATATGGAGGGGCACTGGCACCAGCTGTCCCTGAGGGTTTGTAAAAGAAGCCGCTTTTCCATCTCTTCCACTGGTGCACCTGCCATTGTCCATGTGAGAAAGACAGCTGAACTCGCACCACAGCGCCCCCTGCAGCCGCGGAGGAATCATTGCACTCATCCTGCCAGGCCAGGAGCCACCCGCGCCCCTGCTGGCTGTGACCGGAACTGCACCAACGGGGAAAGCGCTCGCAGCCCAGAGAAGGCTGTTTTTACCAGGTTTCTCATTTTGTTTGTTGTTGCTGCTGTTGTTGTTTGTTTGCCATATTTGTTATACATATATAAATACTATAAAAAGAAATTTTATTTCTTCTTCTTTTCCCATAATCTTTGCCTGAAAGCCACTTAATTCCAAAGTTATAATAATGTGGAGGAAAGAGGGTCACAATTTCCATTCCAAGGGAGGATCATGCCTTCCTTGGCAAGCAAAGCACCTGTATTTCAAACTAAGACATATATACAGGCTTTTTTCTGAGAAATATATAGGATCCAAGCCTGTACAACGTGTAGATATATTGTTTACAGTAGAAAAGAAATCCACTAATAGCTTCCTATTCTAATTTTCATGAAATATTGTTCCCATTTCAGTCACATTTTACTACATGACTAATTTTCCCCCTTTGGTACTTAATTACTTCTGAGACAAAATAACAGAAGGAGACTGTAAAAAAGCTAAATGAAAACAAAATAATATTCTTCCAAAAAATTTGGAGACAGGAGCTTTAGAGTTAGACTGAAGATTGAAATGGCATATTCTAAGCCTCTTCAGGCCTGTGATGGCACTCAGCAACTGAGAAATATCAACATTTTGTGTACAGTACTCTGTTGTGCCTCACAAGTTTTGATAGGTAGGTGAGATGCTTAGATAAAGATCTGGAGCTTTAAGTAAAGTGGTCATGATTCCAAATGAAATTTGACCATACAAACATCAATTGCATTGATAAATTTGCCTTGAACAGCTACCTGAATAATTTATTCTTGTGTATCTTTCAAAATTAAATAGTGAAAGACTCTGCACAAGATGTCGGAAATTTTCCTTCTGAGAAATATGCAAAGACTCATAAATTAATCCCTCTTTCCCTTTTTTCTTGACTTACATAGTCTAACCAATTATTTCTCATTGAAACATGAAAATATTGGAAGTAAAATGTCCCTCAGCTGTTACAATAGAGAATAGCTAATCAGAACTTAATATGTTGTCATTAGCAAAGAGATGGAAAAAATGTAAATATTTGTTCAGTAAATCACTGCACTTGAAATAATGAGACATTCAAGACCTTGCAGCAGAGATAACTGTGCAAAAGCTATTATTTTTTTGTTTTGTCTAGTCTGCACTTCCCCTCCCAAAAAAGTAACTGTTTACTTTTTTTAGCACTGTCACAAAATGTTGTAAAGTAACTCGAGACTTAAGATTCTTAAGATCTCATGTTTAAGAATTTCTTCACTGAAATGTAGTATTTCTGTCTTAGTTACTATTGCATACACAAATATCCTCAATAGTAAAACAAATTATTTCCTTAGAGCTGTGTTTGATATAATGCAAATCAGAAATGGAGTATATTATCAGAAGCACATGATCAAAAGAATATTTATATTGCAGTAAATTATTTACTTGATATAAGACATAGTTTCTCACTATTCATGTAACTGATGAAGTGTTCTTTACTTTCATCATCATTCTTGAAGCATAGGACTTAAAATAAAAAGCTCTGTTTACACAATTTTTCCTGACAAAGCAAGTAAAAGCATTCTATGTAAACTAAGGTTTGTATAAAGTAAGTAGAGAAGAGAAGAATAAATTCAGTTGATGTAAAAATTAGGAGCTTGTGTAGACTAATACAGTAGATGCTTTTTGAAGGAAACCTTTATATTTTTATGCTACACAGATATTGTAGTTTGTTTTTATTACATCTTACTGTTGCTAAATCTAAATATTGCAGGGTTTAAATATATTAACTATATATTTAATTATATTAAATTATTCTTCTTAAGTGAACATCTCCCCCTAAAACTTTTTTTTCTATTATTGAGACTAAAAATCTTTACAAGTCACACAATTTATCAAATAGACAAGTCCTTTCCTAATTTCAATTCTTCAAAGTTCCTCCTTTTAAGAATAATGTTGTTTGTAATTTACATCAACTAAACCTCTGGTATGTGACATTTTTCCAAGAAAGGGAATGGGAGAAGAATCTTGCAGATTGGAAGGGACCTCCAGAAGTCCTGTTGTCCAAGACATTGCTAAAAGTCAGACAGTCAGAGCAGGTGGCTCAGGGCCATGTTCAGTTGAATTTTAAAGATCTCATAACCTCCTGAGGTACTTGTTTCAGTGTTTGAACATCCTCATGGTAAAAAAAAAAAATTCCTTACATCAAGCAGGTATAACCTTCTTTTGCAACCTGTGGTTTTGGTACTTCATCCTTCTACTCTGGACATCCAGAGAAGGTCTGATCCTGTATTCAACATGACATGTCAACAGACAGTTGTAGTCAGACTTAAAATTTCCTCCCCACTTTCAATTCTTTAAATGGGACAAGTCCACTTACCTCAGTCTCTAATTTCATACTATAGCCCACTACCGTATTTGTGTTCCTCTTCTTGACCGACCACAGAACATCACTGTATTTTTTGCACTAAGTCCAAAATCAAACATACCACAAAAAAACCAGAAAGGGCGTCACAGGTGAGAGAGATGCTGAACTCCTCATGGCCATCCTTTTCAGACCATTTTCTGAGCAGGACTCAAAAAAAAGTGGGGCCAGAACCTGCCTGTGCAGAGTGAAGTCAGAACTGCAGGCTTCAGAATTATTCAAATATCAGTCATTCAGCATGGAATGTTGCCAGCACAAGATGCTGTTATTAATTTCTATGAGGAGCACCAGGTGAAAGATATCTATTCTGTGTTTGTGCTTTTCAGTAAACCTGGACACTGCCTGCCTCTACCTTCTTTTGTTCCTGTTTCAAAATTCTTCTTTACCAAAATTTCACCCTATAAATTGTGTATTCATTCAAAAATTAATTATCACTTGTGTCTAAGTTTCAAAAATTCACTGTTTAGCATTGAGTTGAAATAAGTTAAACGTTTTATCCTCCATACATGGTGTATCTAAAAGGAGCTGATCAGAGGATATTAGACTCCTACACTGCCTCTCACTTGAATTTGTGAGTATCTGCCAAGTGCAGTGCTGTACAACTCTAATGGTTAATTATTCACATGAGGAGCTGAGTACATCATAAAGCTGGAATACGCCACAGACTGTTTCCCATGCCTTTTCCTGCTTCTGATATTGACTTTCGTGGGCTTTAGCTAATGATTTCATTGCAGAGGTGGGTACTTGGGATCTGGTTTTGTAAACTTCTGTTAGGGGACATCAAGGGTGAGGTTGGACTTCAAGAAATGACAAGGCATGAGCAAACTATGACAGCACAGACAATGCCCTCACTGCCAGGGCATTAGTTTGTAGTCCCTGAGCAGGATAAGCAATGGCAGATGGCAATAACAAAGGGTTCCAATGGCAGTCCTATGATCTTCAACCAAAGGCAAGGTCAACAAGTCAGGACTGAGGTTAATCTGTGAAAGTTCAGTGACTGCTCAGGGAGGGCTTGGGACAGGATTAGACCCTGGCACAACCACACCATAATTCAGGACATGCTTGATTACCCTGACCTGAACTGAGATGAACCCTTTTAATGGATTAATTTTTTTAAATAAACAAACCAATATACCATACTCTTAAAGTCTGATCTTTATCCCCAAGAAGAAATCAAATGGATGGAGGGATAGGTTTTGCATGGTATGAATATTTATGAGAGCATCTTCATTCGTATTGATGCTTTCTGGTAAGAAATTGTTCATATTACTTGCATTTTCATTTGTTGTCTTTTAACAGACCTGTGGATGTTTGTAAACACGTTCTGTAAATCCATATTATGACACAAACTAAGTCCACCACAGAAGATAGAGACAACTAACCATTGCCCAACATGAGGAATTAGATACTGGGAAGCAGTGCTGTGGAAAGGGACCTGGGGGTCCTAGTCAACAGAAAGTTGAATCTGCGTCAGGAGTGCCCTGGCAGCCAGGAGGGCCAACCCTGTCCTGGGGTGCATCAGGCACAGCATCACAGCCGGGCAAGGGAGGGGATTGTCCTGCTCTGCTCTGCACTGGGGTAGCCTCACCTCGAGTGCTGGGGGCAGGTTTGGGTGACACAACATAAGCAAGATATTAAGCTCTTAGAGTGTCCAAAGGAGGGCAACAAAGATGGTGAAGTGTGGGCCTGATATTTCTGGGTCTGAGAGATTTTAGCATGCTAGCAGCTGCTAACTTTTTTCCCAAGGGAAAATTTCTTAAGAAAGCTTCTTCTCAAAACAATCTTGACAAACAATTCTTTCTCAAAACAATCTTTCTCCAGGTGGTGTTTTGCTGTTTCTTTAGTTTAACCAATGGGATTAGAGAGGTGTCATTCCTATTCACCAATCATGTTGAGTCTGTATCAGAACCCCTTATAAAAAGATAATAAGAATTAGACAATAAAGCTTTTTCTATTCTCTTAGCCTTCTGAAATATTTGGAGTCTTTCATCTTTCTTTTGTGTCCTACAATGACAGTGAAGGGTGTAGAGGGGAAGAGGTATGAGGAGCAACTGAGGTCACTTGGTCTGTTCAACCTGGAGAAGACTGACAGGACACCTCATTGCACTCAACAATTTTCTTATGAGTGGAAGAGGAGGGGGAGACACTGAACTCCTCTCTGTGTTGATCAGTCAAGAGACCCAAGGGAATGGCCTGAAGGTCTGTCAGGGAAGGTTTAGGTTGGATATTAAGAAGTTCTTCACCCGGAACAGGCTACCCAGGGAAGTGGTCACAGCACCAAGCCTGACAGAGCTAAAGGAGCATTTGGACAATGCTCTCAGGCACATGGTGTTACACTTTGTCCTGTGAAGGTCCAGAAGGTGGACTCAATGATCCTTGTGGGTCCCTTGCAAGCCAGCATACTCTGTCATTCTGTAATAAAGCTGTCTATCTCCCAAACAGTACTTTTCTTGTCACAGTAAGGCACATTATATCTGACCTTACTATCCTTGGCATTTCTTACAACCTGAGTCCACCAACAAATTAAACTATAACACAGTTTTTAGGTATTATTAGTGACACAATATTGAATTAATATCTAAGAGGACTCAAAATCAGCTAATAGCAGTAAGAGCATCTCTGTGAAGGGTTCTGAATAGAGCCTCTCCTTGAGGCTATATAACATATATAGACCTCCTTGAGATCTATATAACATTTTTATGAAGACAGGTGCTCAGTATTGCACAAAACCCTACTAAAACAGATGAGGCTCAGCCCTCCAATTCATGCAGTGTTTTCCTCTTGCCAGAGGGAGCAAAAGCAGAGTCACACAAGATTGAGAAATTGCACACTGCTAGTGTTAGTAAATACAAATTGTGTCATTGGTCCTTTTTTATTTATAGATGGTAAACCTTTCATTTTCATATCTCTTTTTAACCAAACTCTTTTCTTTTTTTTTTTCTTTCTTTTCTTTCTTTTTTTTTTTCTTTTTTTGTTGAAGAAAAGTGGAAGAGGAAAATATTTTCCTGTTAGCAGCCACAAGTCAAACTCAGCTTGAAAAACCATACCTGCTGCTTTACTAAAGGGAATAAATTTTCAGCTCACAGGGAGTGAATAACAGCAGACAATACATCTTATTAGGGAGTAAGCAATACAAGACAAGAGATGAAAGTAAAACACACAGCACCTACAAAATTTTAGGTTTAGTTATACACTTACAAGAAGTTGGAGTTTCGTAACTGAGCCAACACATTGAAAAATCATGACAGAGCTTATGGAACTAGGTTCATCACTTATAATTAGAAAACAATCTTTTTAAAAATGTACATCTCCAGTCTTATTGGACAGAAAAAAACATGGAATTGAAAATTGCCCTGCTGTGACCTCATATGCTACGTCCAGTCTTTTATCATCACAGACCACTGGATTTTCTGAATATTCTCCTTCTTTTCATAGCCTGACTATGCTAAGATCCTATTCTTCAGAGCAAACTCTCTCCCACAACTAGTTACATTGTGAGGTATTGATCAGACCTTCCAGCCAGCTCTGCACAAAACATATGATCAGTTAAAGCAGTCTGTCCTCGTCAAGTCACCTAACAATAGAGCATTCTTTGTTCACATCTGCAAGCAAAACTTAAGAATTAGGCCGTAACATTATGGAGAAGGAAAAGAGGGAGAAATCTCAGCCACAGACTTTTAGCAGAATATAATGTTGTAAGCTATAAGGCATATTGTTCCTGCTCGCTAAGCAACAGGTTAAAAGAAACATTTTGGATGGATTTTTTTAGCTAAAAATAGCTTTATAATTTGAAGTTACTTTTAATAGGAAACACAGGATAAGTCTACAGCTAATAAAAGTGTCTTTGTAGTTTTTTCCCTCAAATAAGTACTTTTTAATATTAGTTTATATTATTCTGTGTTATCTCCAAAGAAAACCATGAAACAATAGTGTCCCTAAGCATTAGGCAGTCTAAGCAGGAATTTTCTTTCTTTTAAGGCATATTTTATAGAAACTGAGTAAGCTTGTTTTTCAGTAGTGAAAGTAATTTCTACTCAAAGTATAACTTATTCTAAGGAATTCATTCCATAGCCTATTTATAATAAGGAAGGGGTCTTTTTTTAATAGATTTTTTAGTTACAATAGTTGAGCAGGAACAGTAGCAATTAACATGGACTCATGATAGTAAACCATCACAATGCAATGAGTGAATTAAACAAACAAAAGCCAGAAGGAAGCTGCTGGCTCCTTGATATATTTAGCAGCCATTACAAATACATGTCAACATCAGGAAATTTTGCATATTTTTATATCTATCCCTTTCTCTCTAAAATTTTATAAATATAAATATATGATATATATATATATCTTATTTCAAAATAACTGTTGAGTAACTTTTTAAAAACTAATATAGTTTTATAGATTAATGGAATGCAGTAGAAAAAATACTGTGAAAGTCTAGGTAGGAACATGGTGGGTTAGATGTTGGTTAACAGAACTGCTACCTTGGAATTCCAGAGGGCAGACTGTTTACGAGACAATGTCCATTGAGAGGCATTCCTGAAGAGCAAAGGAGTCCAGAAAAGTTGAATATTCTTCATGGAGGAAATCATCAAGTCATAGGAGTAGGTATTCTACATGTGCTGAAAAACAAGCTGGCAGAGAAGAAAACCATCCTGGCTCCACAGAGAGTTTTGGCTGGAATGCAGCAATAAAAGAGAGTTTACCACCTTTGGAAGAAGGGGCAAACTTCTTGTAGACAAGAACTACAAGGGCAAAAGGATTTTATTAAAGGATCCTTCTGGCTTGCCTTGCATAGTTCAGTTTAGGGGATTACCTGTGCTTCTTCTTATTTTGCCCTCTGATTTCCACTAGCCACTTCTAAGATAGCCAGTCTTGGTAATGACTTATATTTTTCCTAATTTATAATCCCAAAGAAAGATCATTCCATTCCTTTCATGAACTAAAACATAATAAAGAACATATATGGAAGTATTAAGTTAGAATATATGATACAAGTTTAGCTGAAATTAATCTAGTGAGACTTTGTCTTATCACTTAGAAGCTGGCACCAGTATACACTACCACACACACACACACGCAGACAAAGTTTTCAGGGTATTATAAATATATAGATTGTGATACTAAGATTAACAGGGAACACAGAAAAGAAAAACTAAACCTAATTAGATGTTACTGAACATAATCACTTTAAACCAACTTTTTAAATATATGATTATTTCATTATTAAAATACAATTGAAACAGAACTTAAATTTTCACTCCCACATAATATGACTGAAATATTCAACACAGAAATTGCCATATATCTGTTTTGCCTAATTTTGATTCAGACAAGAATGTAACATTTTCTCCCACCACCCATTGTAAGACATACTGTCAGACTGCATAGAGGAAAGTAAAAAAAGTGGTTGACTGATGGTTTGCTAAATTTATCTGTGTTTCACACTATCCTCCTGCATACTTGCTGCACAAGAACATGCTCAAGGACACAGCTACTTAGAATCTCCTTTTAAACACTGAAATGATACATTTTGTGAATAGTCTAAATAATGTCTCAAATGTCTATTGTGAATAGTCTCAAAAATGACTAAGAAGAATTTCCCTTATCAGGACTAAGGAACATGTCAAAGAAGGTATCTGGAATAATTACTGTGAATAAAAAGAGGGCAAAGGTAAATTGATGAAAGGGTCTTAGGCTACATCAGAACACATTACTGGGAGAACAGATAGTACTTGGAGATGGACTGGACTGCCTATACAAAGAACATGGGTATTAAAACATGCAGAAAGCAAAGGAAATATTCGTTAGATGAGACCAGAATAAGGAGGATACAAACTATATCAATGAACAATTACATGAGAAATTTAAAGGAAAATCTGCATGGAATGGGGGAGAAGGGAAATGTGTCAAATATACTCAAACTAGCCTATGTGAGTAAAAAGCCAGACAAGAAGATGGAGGAAGCAAAATGAGATATCCAAAGTCTGAAAATTACTGAGGCAAGGACGATGAGCCTGGGGTAAGAACTACAAATGAAAAGAGAACAGATGGAAACCATTTGGAAAAAGAGCATATCAAGGTAACATAGGAGGAATCTTACATTCAGTACACATTTTCTTTCTCATATTTGAAGTAAAACAAACAAACAAACAAACAAAAAGCCCTCAACAAACTAAAAGTCTCTGTGACTTCATGAACTCAAATGGTAGCATTTTGCATATTAGTCCCCAATTTCAGCCATAGAGTTCCACATGATAGTGTTTTGAGGAAAGATAGAGGGAAGGATATTAGGAGGAAGAGCAAACTGGAAAACAAATGCTTTTTTAAGACTTTATTAAAAATGAAAAAAAAAAATAGAATTCTAGCCTTAGTTCATTAGTTTTCAAATGGAAGTTATATTTATAACCACAAATACAGACCCATGTGTCATGATTTAAACCCAGCTAGCAAGCAAGCACCACACAGCTGCTCACTCATTTCCCCTCCACTGATTCGATGAGGAAAGGAAGTGAAGGAGAAAAAGTGGAAAAACTTGTGGATTGAGATAAAGATAGTTAAATAGGGAAAAGAAAAGCCATGCACACAAGTAAAGTAAAACAAGGGGTTCGTTCTCTACTTCCCACTGGCAGGCAGGTATTTAGCCATCACCCAAGGACTCCATCAAAGGTAACAGCTACTTAAGAAGACAAATGCCATCATGCCGGATGATTCTCTATTGCTCTTTCTTCCCTCAGGTTTATATACAAGTATGATTCCATATGGTATGGAATATCCTTTTGATCCTCTGGAGTCAGATGTCCCAGCTGTGTCCTTCCCATCTTTCTGTACACCTCCAGTCTCTACACTGGTAGGGCAGTACAGGAAGCATAAAAGGCCATGTCTCTGGGTAAGCCCTGCTCAGCAGTAACAAAAACATATCTGTGTTATACATGTTGTTTCCAGCACAAATCCAAAATATAGTCTAATATTAGCTTCTGTGAAGAATATTAAATCTACCCCAAAACCATCATGTTTTGTCTTGATTTACTGTGAAAGGCATACCAGAAAGTAAAATCATTCACCTTGGCTTTCAGATCCTTAGACTAAAGCATTTAGTCTTTTCATTTCTGCTTCTGTTTCTAGGTATGTAGCCTAACCATTTCCCAACTTTCTTTCTGATTTACAGTCACAGTTAGTTTGGAGATAAACGGATGAGTTCATCTGTGCCATTTTCCCTTTTCGACTGCTCCTGATAGCTCTCAATCATCTCATTAAAGCTGATGCTTAGTCAGCTCTTCACCATCTTCAGATGACTCTTCTTTGCATTCATTCTCTTCACCCAGCAAGATGGCAAAACATGGCACAAGTACAACTGATGTACAAACTGCTGATAGAGGCAGCTCCCTTCCTGAACATCCTAGCTATGAACATATGCTCTAACATTACTAGCTTGTTACCAAAGTGGCTGGAGATAAAAATGATTACAGCTTATTTAGCCTATATTTAAATTTTTGTCCTGGAGAATGAACAGAACCTACATCTTGATTTCTCTTAGTTACAGTAACAGAAGTTGCAGCTGTTTCTACTTTTATAGCCAAAGAAACTATTATAATAATTTAATAGGATATTCCACGTAACAGAGAAAATGTTCTACTAGTAATACTTACTGCAACTTTTAATTGAGTTAGGATATGTTGTTTATAAAAACACTAGTGACAGTTTAAAGAACATGTGAGTTTATTAATGTCCGTCCAAGTTTTAATTAACATCTATGGTTGCCTGCTCTGTGTGAACTAGAACTTCGATCCATGCTGTAAAAAATAGTCTTCTTAACTGAGAAGTTGAATAGGACCATGCAGAGACTATCTGTATTATAAAGATCTTTACAACTGGAACAGTGGGGTTTCTTTGCCTTTTATCAATGTTTAATCTCAGAAATCTATTAGGGGGCTAGCTGGGTAAAATATAATGCTTGTTATACACTGTGAAAACAGGTTAATGATCTAGTGATTTTTCTCAGCTTTAAAATTTATTTCCCCAGACAATAACTCAATGTATCATGAAGAGCACCCTATCCTGTCCAGTTTAATTCTCACAGTCGTTAGTGTACTGGGGATCAAGGGGATAATTGAAAAAGAAAGATGCCTCAAACACTCACAGGCACTCACCTGGGGACAAACCTTCCCTGAAGGAGAAGGGCAATTTTGCAAGTTTCTTTGGAGAGATGATAGCATACTAGGCATGCAAGATAGAGGTGGTGACTTCATACAGGCCTGAGCTAGTGCACTCAGAGAAGGCTAATGGCCTTGACAGGATGCAGATTTCTCAGATTTATCTAATTCCATAGAGTTTAAGATTTTATTAGAACTACTATTTTCAACAACACATTTAGAATTCTGTTTTTCCCCATTCTAATGTTAATTTGTAATTACCCTTCAGTGCTCAAAACTACGTGTTTGTATATCAAAAAAAGGAACATCAGGACAGCTTATTGACTTTGTGACTGTGTGACTGTAACCTGCTGCCAAAAAAAACCAACCCAAAAAACCCCAAATAAAAACCCAACAAACAAACAAAACAACAAGAACAAAAAAACACCACAACAAGAATCCCCCCCAAAAACCGCCACAAAAACCAAACAAGCAAACAAACAAACAAATCAACCAGCCAATCAACCAACCAAACAAAAATCTCCACACCACCGAAAACCCAAAGACCAAACCCAATTTTTTTTTTTTTAGTGGCTAATTTCTGAAACATTTTATACAATAGTATTAAACTAAAGACATCTTTCTTAAATTATGTTTTTAGAGAGAGAGAAAACAAATCACACTCTCATCCAAAATAGCCATATGGAATTAACTTCAAAAATACTATATTTCTATGGAGTCTTGAGAAATAGAATGCTGAAACATTTGAGAAGGATATCATCATGTGACATCAGTGGAGCATATGAAACAAACACAGGACATAATATAAGAAAAGATCAAACCATATATAGGATATCTTTAGTCTTACCATTTAATGCATTGTATAAAATCACTCAAAGGGTATAGCAGTGAAAATGGGGTAAGACTATGCCTGGAATAAAAGTAAGAACTGAAAATTTTGCTCCTATTTTGTTTGAAAAATCAGAGGAGCTAATTTGGCTTCACAGTAGCTAGCTTCAATAGACACATAGTTTTTTCTCCTGTGTAACTTTTTGGTTCATACCCACAGAAAAGTAAGAAGGGATTTGGCTATAAATAGTTTCACTGACCAGTAAATATGGGTTCTTTTGCCATTGTATGATGGTTTGAGTCACCATTTTTTATCTCCTATGAGAGAAAAAAAAAAAATATATATATATATATATATACTGCACTTTCAGCTGGTGTATTGTTTGCAGAACAGTTTTTATTTGAACTGCTGTATATTTATTTGAAAGGATTTTATTCTCAGAACTGACCATTATCTGCTCAGTTTGGTTTTGAGTCAGTCAGTTTGCATTCCTAGTTACACTGGGCTTTTCCCTGGATACCATTTAACACAAGCCTCCTCCAGTTCCAATCCAAGAAAAGATTTTAATGTTGTCTCCTAGAACAGGATTTGCACTCAACTTTTTAACAAGTCACATTAATGCAGAGAACTGTAGTAAGGTGAAAAGTAAACATTTATGACTGGAATTCTACAATTTTTCTACCCCAAAATTTTGAGAAAACTACATAAAGGCATAAAAGATAGAAGCAACAATTGTTCGCAGTCCTGTAGAAAAGAATAAGCTGGAGTGGAATGGAATAGAATAGTTTCGTTTGGAAAGAATCTAAAATGATCATAGTCCAATTGCCTGCTCATTTCAAGGCTGACCAAAAGCTAGAGCGTGTTATAAAAGGGCATTATCTGAGTGCAGGTTCAGCACTGACAGGCTTGAGGAAGTGACTGCCTCTCCAGTGTTTGACCACCCTCTTAGTAAAAAGTGCTTTCTAAGGTTCAGTCAAAACCTTGCTTGGTGCACCTTTGGGCCATTTCCACACATGCTGTCACTGGATATGAGGGAGAGATCAGCACATCCACCTCCACATCCCATCCTCAGTAAGATGTAGAGAGAGATAAGGGCACTCCTCAGCCTCCTCCAAACTGAGTGAATCCAAAGTCCTCAGCTGAGCCCCGCAGAATATTTCTTCCAGTCCTGTCACCAGCTTTGTTGCCTTTTTCCACACCTTTACACCCACCTGAAATGTTTTAGCCCAGAACTGCATACAGTACTCTAGACGTCTCCTCCCACCTTTCCACACAACTCCAGCCTCCTCACCAGTGCACAGGACGGGAAAGAAAAAAGGGACTTGCTGTTGTGCAAGCACTGCTAAGCAGTATCTAAAACATCCCTGAAGGATCAATACTGTTCCCAGAACAAATCCAAAACATAGCCCCATACCAGCCACTCTGAAGAAAATGAACTCTATTGCAGTCAAAACCAGCATACAACTTCATGAAATACATCTGTGTTTTGGCCTTGCCTGACACATTTTTTAAGAAGAATTTACTTCCTTTCCTTCAGCGTTTCAGAAAAACAAAATATATGTAAGCAAAAATAGAACAAAACCAAAAAAAACATGATGAATAGCACTTAATTTTCCCCAGTTTTCACCACGGCATTTAGATGTCTCCTCAGCCTGAATTATTTTTTTTCCTTTTAACCTCATCATAAAAATAAAATAAAGAAAAAAAATCAGAAAACAAAACCCAGAAACAAAGCAAAAATGAGACAAAAATATTCCATAAAGAAAGGAACCATCTGTTACACATGCACAGTTCACTCTGATCATTAGAACATGTCTTACCTCCCAAGACTTGAATGACCTTATCAAGCAATTACATCCTTCATGGAGCTATAAGAAAATAAGAATTCTATGCCTCAGGAAGATCTTATAAAAAGCACAATCACAGATTAAAAAAGCAAACTAGGAAAAACTTATTTTCCCAATCTACTGCCCATTGGTAAAAGAGGTCTTGGTTTTTGTGTTGGTTTCTTTTTTTCCTTCCCCTTGACTAATATATAGATATATAACTGATATATAGATACCAAGTTTTGCTCCACTGAATGATACCATATGAAAAGAGATATACAAGCAAATAAAATGATTTTACACATGGGGACAGACAGACTTCAAATGCATCGCCAGTTTCAACAGAAGTAATACATTCTGTTGTTAAAAATATTTGGAGATTTTTTTGTCTTTAAAAAATTACTGCCTCTATTGTGACTACAATTTACTGTAAAATGCCCACAGCTACTGAGGAATATACTGTTATCTAAAGGTTGTATTACAGTGAAGTCTTTTCAAATTCTGATGCTCTTGGGTTTCACACTAGCCAGAAGTGAAATCACATTGTGTGATGCTCTGTATTTCAGTGCAGAGCAGCAGATCACACAATGTGATTCTACTTCTAGATCTAATATCACCTGGTAATAAAAGCCCACACCATACAGTTTCTTTACAAGATTCTTAACTGAAGGTTACCAAACCTTCTCATATGGCAAAATGATCCATGGAATGTAGTTTGTATGACTGTATTTGATCCAATGTCAAGCTAGTAAAATTGATAAAATTCTCTGTTATTTCCAAAGACCAGTCTATCTCATGGAAATGGTCTAGGTTTCCCTAATGGGAACTTTTATGTGGAAATGAACATTTTTAATACAACCCCTAAATTCTATGTTATGGGTACCGGCTCTGACAAAAAAACACCTCTCTGTGGCCCCAGAACGTAATTATTACTATATTTAACTTTAAAGCCCTTCAATACCAGTGTCAAAAGTGGCAGTGTTAACCAAGATACTTACAAGTAGACCACATTGCTAAAATATAAGGTAGTCTGAGAACAGTAAAATAATTATAGCTTGCTTTATAAGGGATGGTGACAGGTTTCATGCATCTGTTATTTCTCAAAGTGATAATGTGGAATAGGACCTTGTTATATATGTTCTTTCTTCCATGCCTTTCCTTATTTCATTCTCTGTGCACTGGCAAAGCAGATGATGAACTTGCTTTGCATACTGACATATAGAACCTCTGCCCCCTACCCTTTCCTCATGCCTACCCTATCCTTCATTCTTCAGCTATTAAATAGGTATTATTTTTCCATGTTTGCTGTTACTTTCTGACAGATTAAAAGATACTGTTTTTAATACAGCCAGGACAATTGTTTTATTAGGAGTTGGTAATAACTTTTAGAAAATGACAGCGGTGTATTATCCAGGAAAAACAATGCAGGCAGAGTGATTGGCCAAAACTAAAGATCTATGTCTTACAGCAGTTATCAATAAGTAGTAAAACAAGGATCCTGTTAGAATATATGATGCCTTCATGGATTTTTCTAGGAAAAAAACCCTAACAATATGTCACAAAAGCATACTGAAGCTAGAGGGAAGTCATCAAAGAACACCTATTTATTTTGGCTTTGTACTTGGAACTGGTATGGCTTTCTTAATACACAACCTATTTAAAGCTTCTTATTATTCTTTATTCATACTATAGGATGATCCTTCAGAGTCTTCTTAGGATTCACAAAAGGCTGTTTGCTAAACAAGAAGCAATAACCTACTGATCTCTAAAGAGGGAGAGGATACACAGACTGTCACTAAACACATCAAAAAGAAGCTAAATCCACAAGCTAATTAAATAAGTCTCTACAGATAAACAGAGGCAGACTCAAATAGGTTTCAGAACAATGTCTCTATGTAATGCATTAATTACTTCATTCTATTTGTTACCTGAATAAATACAACATTCTTCAGACTATTCATCTTCCATCTGAATAATGAAATCACATGTGACAAACTGAGTTAATTATCCTTGCTCCATACTAACCCTGTGAATATCCCCAGGAAAGTATCTGAGGTTTTCATTCAGTGCCAAAGTACCACAAAAAGTGGGTTGTTACTATAGGTGGTTTTGGGTTGCTGTCAGAAATACATTGGCAAATCAAAGCATTAATCCTGCTTATTGCTTTTCACTCTCAGACACCACATTTCACCTCTGGATGAAGATTTGATCCAAAGTTTTTAAAAAATCCATTAATTCAAATTTGTTTAATGTGCAGTCATAAAGGTTTTCTGTCTGACTGTTTGTTCTTTTAGTAGAAACTTTACCTAATAGAGAAACTCTGGAACACAAGTTTGCCATTGCATCAAAGGCTTTGGGTCATGACTCTGTCTGCTAGCAAAAAGATTTTTTAAATTGTGTTTTTCCTCAGAAAAGGTAACACTTACATGTACTTAAAGGAGTCCAAAAGCTAGACCTTCAAAGAAAATATGGTGCATCTTTGGAATGGTGGTAGTGCTACAAAAATCTTCAGATTTAAAATTACAATACTTTAAGAACAGTAACTGTGATTTACTTTCAGGACAGCTCCTATATTTTTTCAGACAAATGGGCACTTTGAAAGCAAAGTGAAAATCTTACACATGCAGGTAGGGTTTTTTTGTTGGTGATGGTATTTGGTTTTGTTTGTTTGTTTGTTTGTTTTCCTTCTTCATCACTTATTGACCATTTCCTTAAGACCACTTATTCCCATTTCTGAAAACTCCAAAACAGCACCTTGACCATTAAGAGAAAAATTCAGTTGTTAATTCTCCATTCCTTGGCATAAATTCATAAACCTGATATTTATTAAGAATACAAATATTTTCAGTTATATTGAATACAGCTTCAGTACATGGTATTAAAAGTAAACAGAAGGCATGGAATGACTGAAAATGTAGCCTATATTCAGAGATGAACAAGACTAACAAAGTATTTATGGGTTCCAAGAAGCTTAAGGAAAAAAGGCTTTGAAATAAAAGGTATAGAAGTACTCTTAAGCAACTATATAAATTAAGCTGTATTTGACAAAACTTGATCTTTAAAGCTGAGAACAGTAGAATAGAAGAATAACCCAGTAGCAAACAGGGCATAAAAGCCAAAGCAGTGTTGCCAGGTTTGGAAATTACTGCAATTTAAAGACATTCCAGCAGAACCTCAATAGATCTGGGGAAGTCTGTTCTGGTAAGGTGTAACAGCAGAAGAAAAAGAAATTATATGCATGTTTTGCAGCAGTTTACAATACTTCCATTCCCAAGAAGCTGCTCTGAATATTACTCTGACTGAAATGTAATTCTTCATCCCATAGTACTGTGGCTTTCATTTAGCTAATTCTTAAATATTGATATGTCGTTGGTTCCTTAGTGGGCATTTTAAAAGGTTGATCACTGATTGCTTTGTACATATTACAGCAGAAAAAGAAGGCTGGGTAGGACATATATATATATATATATATATATATATATATATATATATATAATTTCAATGCTTTTCCTGCAGTTTTGTCCCTAGTTCTGTTAATATACCAGTGTGTTCTTTGGTGAATAAGCTTTATCAAGTACCAATACAGCATTTCTTAGGCCACAAATCCTCCTGCTTCTCACTTACATTATCAGTGCTGTCCAAAATTACTCCAGTTTACTTTTATAGTAAGTACTGTACTATTTTCTCATTTGTCCCGACTTTATTCTATTGAAATGTCTATGTTGTCTTTCCAGGCTGAGAATCGTTCGTACAGTTGTATTGAGAAAACAAGAGAGTCAATAGACATCCACACATCTATAATCACGATGTGCTGATGACACGGAGAAGCTGTGCAATGAGAGTGACTCAATTAGTTCAGCAAACTAGAGTTAAAAAGCATATAGTAACAGATTTTAGTCAAGTAAATTAGGAAAGTACTTATAAAGTACATGAAAATACCTGATATTGGAATGAATTTATGGTTATTTCATCCCTGGAAGAGCATGAAAAGTATCATAATTTGCACAGGAATGTTTTTCAGTGAATAATACAATTACCTAATCAACACACAAGAAAGAAAATAAAAGCTAAAATGTTTAGCATGTTGTATCAAAGCATGGGAAGAGAAATTCTTATCCCTCTGCCTGGACAGTTAAAATAAATTTCCTTAAACAAAATTCATTTGTACTGAAAAAGTATGTGAAAATGGGATATCATAAATTGTATTGACTGCAAAGTTCAAACTTTCAGCCTATCAAGACTTCTAAAAAATTCTCACTGTTGATATAGCTGAGGTGAAATCTCTCCTACATACAGCAGCATAGGAAGGACAGAAAAAGAACCCAAATGCAATTTTGTTGAAATATATTAGAAATCCTTCCTTATTCACTTTGATAAGACCATGATTAAGAACAACATTCTGTCAGACCCAAAGGGGAAAAAATATCTCTTATACTGCTGTGATAAAGCATACTGCCACTGTTTCCCCATTAAATATGTTGCAAACATAACTCTTCCGCTGTGATATGAAGTTGAAAATTAGCTTTCATGTCAGTGCTACTAAATCAGAGTAGATTTGTAGCAAGCATAGAATGTCCAAAAACTTAATTAGTTCACACACTATTAATTGAAAATACCAAAGGAAATGGGTTTCCAGTGACAGAACTCTAAATTTCCAAAGTCTCTGCAGTTCTACTGTATTGACAAGTTCTGCAGAGTTCTGCAGTGCCTCCAGTTCAAAAAAAAGTTTAAGATAGAGAGTTAGTTAATGGGCATTTTGGAAGATTTGTCACTGCTTTGTAAATATTACATCAGAAAATGAAGGCACATGGAAAATAAGGAAGTGACTAGGAACAGTTAACATGGCTTCACCAAGGAAAAGTCATGCCTGACAAATTTGGTGGCTTTCTCTGATGGAACTAGAGCATTGGTGGATGAGAAAAGAGAAATTTACCTCATTTATCTGGTCTTGTGCAAAGCATTTGATGCTGTCCTACTTGCCATTCTTGCCCCTAAAGTGAAGACACATGGATTTGACAGATGGAACACACAGTAGATAAGAAACTGACTGCACAGTAACCCTCAAAGACTTGCAGTCAATGGCTTGATATCCAAGTAGGGGCCAACAAAAAGTGGTGTTCCTTGGGCATCGATATCAGGATCAGCACTGTTTAACATCTTTGTCAGTGACATGTACAGTGGGATTGAGTACGTTCTCAGAAAATTTGCTAATGACATCAAGCTGTGTGGGGCAGTCCACATGGTGGAAGGAAGGGAGGTAAAATCCAGAGGGACCTTGACAGGCTTGAGAGGTGGACCTGTGAAAATCTCACGAAGTTCAACAAGGCCAAGTGTAAGGCCATGATCCTGGGTCAGAACAAGCCCAAGCACAAATACAGGCTGAGCAGAAAGTGGATGGGGAGAAGCCCTGAGGAGAATGACTTTGGGATGTTGATGGATGAGAAGCTCAACATGACACAGCAATGTGCACTTGCAGTCCAGAGAGCCAACTGCAATCCTGGGCTGTATCAAGAGCAGTATGACCAGAAGGGCAAGGGATGGAATTGCCCCTCTACTCTGTAGTTGTGAGGCCCCACCTGGAGTGCTGCATTCAGCTCTGGGGTCCCCAGCAAAAGAGGGACATGTACCTGTTTGACTGAGTCCAGAGGAGGGTGACAAAAATGATCAACAGGCTGGAGCACATCTCCTTTGAAAATAGGCTGAGAGAGTTGGTGTTATTCAGTCTGGAGAAAAGAAGGTTCTGGGGAAACCTTATATGACTTTCTGGTAACTGAAGAGAGATTACAAGACAGATGGAGAGAAACTTTACAAAGGCATATAGCGATAGGATAAAGGGGAATGATTTCAAACTGAAAGAAGGTAGATTCACATTAGATACCAGGAAGAAATTCTTTACTGTGAGGATGGTGAAGCATTGGAAGAAGTTGTCCAGAGAAGCTGTGGATGCCCCATCCATGGAAACATTCAAGAATAGGTTAGCTGGAGCTTTGAGCAAACAGGTCTAGTGGAAGGAGTCCCTTCCCATAGCAGAGGTGTTGACACTAGACAATCTTTAAAGTCACTTTCAACCCAAACCATTTAATGATTATATGATAGAGGACCTTCTTCAGGAGGAAATGTAGCAATATGATGAACATCTTCTGTTTAAGCATAGGAAGATCACTGATAATTATGTGAGGTCCTTTAGTAAAAATGAATAACCTATTGAACAAATGAAAAAAAAGTCAGAGAAAGTGGAAAATATGTTTAAAAAAGACAAAATGGGATTTTTTTTTTCTTGTTTACAGCACAATGATTTATTAGGAAAATGCTTATTTTTCTGAAACAGCTACCAGTTTGCTGGTAAGGATTCCCAGGTGAGTAGGAAGCAGACTGATTTCTACATTAAAAGAAAACAGTTAAAAGTGATGCCTTAGTGAAATGGTTTCTACACAAGAACAGTATTCACATGAGATAATAAAGCACAGTGTGATCAAAATAGAGCTGAATGCATTTAAACCTGTTTAAGCCATAATTAGTTTGTATTAAGATAACTTGTATTGTTTTTGAATGTCACTCTTTCTATATTATAATTCAAACTGATGGAAGCAATGAAACCAAGTTTTTTCAGATGATAGATATTAACACATAATTGAAAATTAAACAATTAGTTTTAATAGTGTTTCAGAAATATGCCTCTTCCCAATGTCAAACCCTCCTCAGCATGCTGCAAATTTTAAGTTTCTGTTTTAAGACTTTTAGTTCTTATACAAAAATCTGGAGAGGCCTTTAATATTTTTCTGTCTTCTAACAGGCTAAATGTGAATATATATATATATCATAGAATCATAGAATCATAGGATCATAGAATCACAGAATCATAGAATCATAGAATCATAAAATAGCCTGTGTTGGAGGGGACCTTCAAAATTGTCTAGTTTCAAACCTCCTGCCATAGACAGAAAGCCTTCCACTAGACCAAGTTACTCAGAACCCCACCTAGCCGGTTTTGAATGCCTTCAGGGATGAGGAGTCCACAACCTCTCTAGGCAATCTGTTTCACTGCATCACCACCCTTGCAGTAAAAAATGAATTTATAATAATAATTCATAAACTGAATCTCAACCTATCCTCCATCTTAAAATCGTTGCTCCCTGTTCTATGATTACATGCCCTTGTGAAAAATTCCATCTCTACATTTCTTGTAGGCACCTATGATTACATGCCCTTGTGAAAAATGCTGTCTCTACGTTTCTTGTAGGCACCCTTCAGGTACAGGAAGGCTGCTATAAAGTCACTCTGAAGCCATCTTTTTTCCTGAACAACCCCAAAGCTTTCAGCTTGTCTTTATAGGACAGGTCCTGCAGCCCTAGGATCAACTAAGTGGCATTCCTTAAGACTCATTCCAACAGGTCCAGATCTTTCTTGACCCTACTTGATAATTTTTTTTAAGCCCATACTTGTTATTAATCTTCCGGTATCTGCTTAAATCACTCTGAAGATCAAGGAGATGCAACAAGTGCCTTTAGATAAACATAACTTTTACAATACAGACATAGGTGGGATATCAGATATTTGAATTAGGTTCTGAGAAAGGAAGCAATGATATCAGGTGGTGGTCAAAACAATTAAGGGATTTAAAATACCAAATTACAAACACAAGCATGAGAGTTATTTTCAATTCTCAGTTCTTTGTAGGGTGTTTATATTTAGTCTAGAACTATACAAGATATAGACCCAGATAAAAGTATCATAATTCATTCACCGGTAGCTTATAAAAAGGCATTCAACTCAGCATATTTCTGACTAGTACTTGAGCACCATTTCCCAGGTGCACTATTCAAATGCCCTATTATGTGTTTGGGAGTATTTTCAGAGTTCCTTCCAAACTGAAAACTGTTCTAGAATTCTAACTATGTAGCACTGACATGTATTTAGCTCATTTTGAAAAAGCATGACCTCTAAAGAATGAAGTTATTCATCCTTATTATAACAATCTATTATGTTCCATCAGGTCATCACACGGGTATTTTATTTTGATACCATGAATATGAACCAGGATTCATATTACTCTGAAATATTTTCAGTACCATATATTCTATTTTATCAATTTAGCAATGACTATGCTTCTGGAAATAAAGTGCATTGTTTGTTTCATGTAAAGCTTAAGGCCTCAAGTCAGCAATGTTGTAAGGGCTATGGCACCAATTCAATGGAAACAAATAAGAAACTCTCATTCGGGAATACGTAGGGACAAGCAAAGTTCAATTAAACTATAAAAGGAGAGTAATTATATTTAAAATGAAAGTTTGAAACAGCAAAAACAATTCTTAATAAGAAAATCAGATTATTATTTACATTTTTTAGGCAAATATACATTTTGACTTCCAGAGAAGTCTTCTTTTTAACACAAGACCGTCAAAAAGAATGTCATTATTTTTATGACCGTTTATTTCATAGAGCTGAACTATAGCTCGAAGGAATGTTTTGCACTTGGCTATTATGTCTGAAGGGTAGTTTGGACCACTTTGGATTATGATTCTAAACCTCTTGCTTTGGTTTACAATTTTTTCCCTTGCTGCAAGGCTGGGAAATGTACATACTATACTTAAAAGATCTTTAGCTTGGTAGAAATTATGGAAGTACTTTTGCAAATATATTGAACATTATACACACAAGCAATTCACTTTCAGTATTTTCAATGCCTTCATTGAACTGAAGAATCTCCTAGAAATTTAAAATTCTATCAGCCATGGTTTATATGGTGAAAACACTTTGCCTTCTTTTACTAAATCTACATTTTAATCTAATTTTCAGTAGCATTAATCTATTTACTGGTTTTGTAAAGCTAGATGCTTTGTGTGGTTTCTCATCTCGTTTATATTTAGCATGGAAGCACACAGGTGTTCAGCTCCTACTTCAGGTATTATACAACATGAATGCAATTAGGAAAAGCACGGTTGGAGCCAGAAAGAACAGCCAAGTAGTTCCAATTCAGGCAAATTACTCAAGATGAAACAGCCCTGAGGTGATGTTGTTTTGAATTCTTTATGGGGCTCTCAAAAATGACAGATGCCTGCAGGCCTACAAATTAGAAAACCTGTATCTACTTCTAGGAAAATCACAATTTGTTCCTCCTTGTAGTCTAGTTTCAAGAAAAATATAATGCTTATGAACTATAGCTACTCAGATAGAAAGCTGTAGGTCTTTGAAAGGACCAAATCACAGGCTGCAGTGACCTCCAAGTTTCTTAAAGCTTCTCTGCCCTATAATTATCTTTTAAATAGACAATTCTCTTTTTCTTGTCATCCTATATAAGAAATTAAGTGAAACAGGTAACATTCCAAAACCACTTTCCTTGAATTTGAGCTAGGTGCATGCAAGGTTTTGCCTTATAGGAGACATGCATGGAAGTATATTAAAGTGATTCTACTTTAGTATTTTTAAGACTGTATGAGTAGTATCCCACCGCAATTTCTAAAAGTTTGTTAGATCAAGTACAAGGAACTCTTATTCTTCCTAACTGTAAGACTAAATCACCAAGTTTGTGTCTGTAAGACAGAGATAGATGACACTTAAATTTTGTCTTTGAATGCTGCTGCAAAAAGTGGCTTTGGCTGTGTCCCAGCCACACCAGCCAAAATGTCTCCTACTGGCCCAAGCATCAACCTCCTTGAGGCCTCACCTGGACATATCTATCCCAAAGGATTCTAAGATCTTTTGCTTCCATGCCTCTATGTTTTGGATTTTTTTTTTTTTTACAGAGAAGTACTTTACCACATCCTTCTTAACTTTGTCTTTGATGGATGAACCTAACAGGCAGTTCAGAAATAGTAGAATTTTACCACCTGTTGCCACATTTTATTTTAGATAGCTTCATGTAATTGTAGGGAAAAAAAAAGCCCCTCATGATAAAATATCATTACAATAGAGTTCTAAAACATTTAGTGGTATTGTATACCCTTTTGTTTTGTCTGAGAGAAAATTGGAGTAATGAGTATGCCTTCCTTTGCTCAAAAGTCAACAGACTTCAGAAGAAATTTTGTCTGAAAAATTGAGGAAAAGTGATTTTACTATCTCCTATAAGCTAATATTAATTTTTATTCCATAAAAATACTTTTTAAATGAAAGGACAAGTCTATCTTCTAAGCTAAGCATAACATGGAAATAATTCTGGGCATAAACGTCTCAAAACTTCTATATGTACAGAAAGAATTTCAAAATTGCCATTTCAAATGCTGAAATATTAGCATGAATTAAAAATTTAAAAAAAGAAAAAAAAAGGATCCATGGGATACACACTCTTTGGAACTAATACAATAATTCAAAAGTAATTAGAATGTCTCCTCTATTGGATAGCAAAGCACAGTAAGCTACCTTTGCACTCTATTAGTAGTGAGCATATAATCAGGTACAATAAAACTGAAAAAAGCTTCATTAAGGATTCCAAATATTAAATATTGAAATAGAATGTAAAGTCATTTACAGAGATATACCAAAAAAAGTCTGCTTCTTCTACTGCATACATTTTCATCATAATTAAATATTTCTTTACTTAAAGTGTCCAAAGGATCTTTCCAGTCTTTCTTCAAAATGGTGGAAAATATCTAGTTTGATTTCTCCTAGTGTTTCAAAACACTTTAATGAGACTTTTCTGTTCTGACCATATGGCATAAGTGCAAACACTCCCAAATTCTTTTTACAGCTGAATTCACAATCAGTTAAATAGATGGGTAGTAAGATTAGTCATCACTTTTTTTTTTCTTCAGACTAAGAGTAATACTAGAATTTTATTTGTCTTTCATTCATTTTGCATCTGTAAAAATAGTTGTAGCTTCTCAGGAAGCATGGTATTTGAGGAAACACTTTATGGCTTGACTTAATTAAGAAGCTGCTGCAACTACAAAAACAGTTACAAAAGTGCCAAACACAAAAGAGAGCATGTGGTGAAGACTGTGGTGAGATGGGCTGTCCCATGCAGCTCATGGACGCTAATGGTGGAGCAAGTACCCAACTGCAGCCCCTGGAGGACCCCATGTTGGAGCAGGTGGGTGAACGAAGGCAGCCATGGAAAGTCCATGATGGAGCAGTTTCCTGACTGGATCTGTGGCCTGGTGGAGAGATAGGATCTCACACTGGAACAAGTTTGCTGTCAGGACTTGTGACCCTGTGAAGAGCCCACACTGGATCAGTTTGTGAAGAGCTGCAACCAGTGGGAATGATCCCCATTAGAGAAGTTCAGGTAGAAATGTCTCCCACAAAAGGGACCTCATGCTGCAGCGTGGGAAGAATATGAGGAAGGAGTGGATTAGACAGCACGTGATGAACTGACCACAACCTTGATTTCCCATGCTCATGTGCCACCTAGGGGATAACAGTAGAGATGTCAGGAGTGAAGCTGAGTCCAGGAAGAAGGGAAGGATGGGAAGAAAGTGTTTATGATTTGATTTTAGTCTTTATTACTTTTCTTTGATTTGCTTGATAATAAACTAAATTAATTTCCTCAACTTTGTTTTGCCCATGATAGTAACTGCTGAGTGATCTCTCCTTGTCCTTATCTCAAACACTGTTTTCATTATATTTTTTTCTCCCCTGTGGAATTTAGAAGGGGAGTGAGTGGCTTTGGTGGGCATACGAAGTCCAAACAGGGTCAAACCATGACACTCTTTAGAAGATTTCTGTAGCAGAATAGTAGCTTAATTAGATCCCATAACAATTTGTGGTGTTTGAGAGATCTAAATTATTACCGTAGGTTGGTGAACAGTTAATCTTGTTTCTCCAGATGAAAAGTCTTTTAAAAGAAATAATTTACCTCCAGAGGATAACATGCAACCATTCAAGATGTTCCTTAAAGTGTGTTTGTAAATCATTGATAAATATTTGTGTAGCAGCCTGTTTCTATCCATCCTACAGTCTACGGATAGAGAATATACCAATGTACTGATAAATAAACAGTATGCAGTCCCTTGCAGTTTTTTTCAGAGATCAGTGCAAAGAGGTGACACCAAGGGAACAAGGACAAATTTGTAAGGAAGTTGAGAACAAATCTTAATTTCTTGTCAAATATATTTATCCTTTCACTATTTTGTTTGTTTGTTTGTTTTTAGTTTTGTTTTTGGTTTTTTGGGCTTTTTGGTTTTTTTTTTTTTTTGGTTTTGTTTTGTTTTGTTTTGTTTTGTTTTGTTTTTGGGTTTTTTTTTTATTTAAAGAATGCAGACACAGTTTATTGTCTGGTAGTTTTTTTGTCACCATTGTTTGGCTGTAGGCTTTAATTTAGCACTGCAGCACTACTTCATAATAGCCCTCCAGCAGACATAGCTGAACGCAGATACCAATCTCAACAAATCTGGCAGAAACAGTAGAGAAAAAGAGCAACTTCCAGACCAAAGTGATCCCTGTCTCAAAGACGGTAAACAACAAGCTAGCCTCAAGAGCCAAAGAAGAGTAACAAGAAGGAAATCAAAGGCAAATGAGGACCAAAATACTGTATTACACCCAGTATGATACCTTTTCAATACGCTTGCCCATGGACTGTGGCAGATTAGGAAATACTGCTTATTCTACTGTGAGAAGTAGGGGACATAAAATTTATACAGTGTCTTATCTCCCAGCTGCCATGATAGCTCACTAGGATCACAAGAAACCTGAAAGTTGTCATGACTTACATTTAAGGGATCAGCCTAAAGATAGCCTATTAAACTTATTTGTTCAGCTCCTTCCTAGTACCTTGTACATATTATCTGATACTCTGTAGCAAGGGTGATAGCTCCTCTGTTACAGCCTCCTTGATGCTGGAACTGAAATACACGGGTAACAAGATGACCAGTATTTTAGCAGTGAAATGCCTTCCTACCTTCCATCCAAAATGCAGATTTTCTCTAAAAATATTGAAACAGTTTTTTTTTCATGGGCATATCAGACAGTCAGGAAAAGCCATGGTATTTCTGCATTCAAACATATCCTCACGTTTAAGGTTTCAATTCATCTGAAGGAGTAGGCATCTGATTTTAATATTCCACAACACTAAAGATTTTTAAAAATGTACGAGTCAGTGGTGTGACTAAAAGTGAAACAAAATTGTTTCCCCACACCTCTTTCCCCAGTATATTATGCATAATTTCTTAATTTAAAGCACAAAAATAGAAAGAATAATCCTGTAATTACACGAAAATTACTGGTTTAATCTAGCAGGTTTTATTGTCTTTTAAAACTTTTTCATATTCCATTCTCACCCTCCCACATTTCATCTCAGAATGGACAGAGACCATGTTCAAGCCTCAGAAACACAGATACAAATTTTAATAATTCTTTGTATATTGGTGATGCGCAGCTTTGTATTCCATTTGGGTACGCCATTCTGTCACTTTTTTCCTGATATTAATATCCAGTTAATATTTCTTCTTGAAAGAAGAAGATCTTCTGTGATCACAAAGATATGTGACCATAAACTCTCTGACAGAAGGAAATACGTGTAGTGGTATTTTGAGAAAAGAAAAGAAAAGAAAAGAAAAGAAAAGAAAGGAAAGGAAAGGAAAGGAAAGGAAAGGAAAGGAAAGGAAAGGAAAGGAAAGGAAAGGAAAGGAAAGGAAAGGAAAGGAAAGGAAAGGAAAGGAAAGGAAAGGAAAGGAAAGGAAAGGAAAGGAAAGGAAAGGAAAGGAAAGGAAAGGAAAGGAAAGGAAAGGAAAGGAAAGGAAAGGAAAGGAAAGGAAAGGAAAGGAAAGGAAAGGAAAGGAAAGGAAAGGAAAGGAAAGGAAAGGAAAGGAAAGGAAAGGAAAGGAAAGGAAAGGAAAGGAAAGGAAAGGAAAGGAAAGGAAAGGAAAGGAAAGGAAAGGAAAGGAAAGGAAAGGAAAGGAAAGGAAAGGAAAGGAAAGGAAAGGAAAGGAAAGGAAAGGAAAGGAAAGGAAAGGAAAGGAAAGGAAAGGAAAGGAAAGGAAAGGAAAGGAAAGGAAAGGAAAGGAAAGGAAAAGAAAAGAAAAGAAAAGAAAAGAAAAGAAAAGAAAAGAAAAGAAAAGAAAAGAAAAGAAAAGAAAAGAAAAGAAAAGAAAAGAAAAGAAAAGAAAAGAAAAAAAAAGAAAAAAAAAGAAAAGAAAAGAAAAGAAAAAGCTGAGCTGATGCTGAGAAAACCTCTATATATTGGCACAGCTTTAATCACACAGATGACCTCTGTAAGCATTTTCCAAACCCTTTCATTCTGTGAGCTATGATTTCCTACTTCTGTTTTAGAATATTTCAAGAGTGACTCACATTCTTTCAAAGACTTAAAAAGAATGCTGGAAAAGGAAGGAAAATTGAAAATGTAAAGATAATATTCAGGTTTGGTTATGGGTAAATGATATGAATTAGTCACAAGTGCATGTTTTACTCCTTAGCATTAAATTTGTCAAAATTTATTTCCCTGGAGTTCCTCAGATCTCATAGTGAGTGCACCACAGAAATTCCAAACACTCAAGAAGAAAGACAAAAATATTTCTCTTTCTTTCATCTACTCACTAGTCTGTACTTGATGAGATGGAGACAAAAGGGCCAAATATAAATCTGTGAAGATGGAAAGGATAAAAAAGTTCATTATGGATGTAATGCCCTGAAATAATGTTCCCAAAAATATTTTCTCAGCAGGTGATATACCTTACACACATATGATAAAAGAAAATATTTCATCTTTAGTCCTCTTTCAATTCACCTTCTCCTTTGCCAGTAAGCTCTTGCTTTTTGTCTGTTTTCCGCTGGGTTTTGACAGTGAATTAATCACAAGCTGTGACAGTCATCTGCAGTCTGTGGTGCAGACTCAGACGGCCCAATTTCCACCTGGGGATATTTCCATCAGTCTTCTACTGGTTTAGTGCTTCTAAAAGTCTGGAGCAAGTCAATAGAAGGGTACTGCAGCTGGAGTGAAATCTGGACCTCCGTGCACTTTTGCTTAGAGATTTGATTTCTATTTGATTTCCTTAAAAGCTGTGTTAACATCATTGCACCCACAGTTCCTATGAAGCAATTTCAAGAAACCTAAGCCCACCAGAAGCACAGCTCTTACTCCAAAGTATGCTTTCAGAGGATGACTTTTTCAAGGCCAAATTCCCACCAAATGCAGCACATTCTGTCTTCTACTTTTACTACAGACAATTAAACCAGATATAAAGATGACTCTTTTTTCATCTTATTCCTAGTATATATTATATATTATACATTATATATTATATATTATATATTATATATTATATATTTAATCATATCTAAGTTTGTCTAAGGTAAAAATTCTATTCTTTTCCAAAGCTTTCAGCATTTGATTTCCACTAGCTGAATTAGTTTATTAAGTTAGTACTTGTTTTTGTGCAACATTAGTAAAGATTAAAAAAAAGAAAAAAAAGGAAGGAAAAAAAAAATCCCTAGAAAGCTATAAAACCCCACAAACCAAACCCAAAAAATTGCAGAAAAGAATTATTGCACTGTGTAATTCTACCATTTGTAGAATTCCATAATTAAATCCAGTTTCTGAATTCCAGGGTCTAAACACCAGAACACAAAATACAGAGAGACATTTTGGTGAGGCTGTGACTCATTTTTTTTTTCTCAGCTATTAGAGGATGTATTTGAATTACCATACCCAGAAGTTTCCTGAGAGCCCTGGAATCCAGGTACTTGGTCCCCTCTCTGTAACAGACACAACAGAGCAATTTTTTTGCTTCAGGCTTAAAAAGGAAATCTGAATACACCAAACAGATGTAGGCTGTTACATGCACTAATTTCATTTGGCTTCCAGTTATGATTTTCAAGAATTTACTGGAAATATGATTACAGCCAAACCATAACCTAATGCCTTGAGTGGTTTATCAGCTACTTTTTTACATAAGTAGGAAAACAAATTTTTCCCCTTGCTCTCTGTCTTGTCTATGCGAACCCATATCTTGTAAGTGTAAATATATCTGATTATTATGACATCAAGTGCAAAATCAGAAGAACAATGGGACCACACAGATACATGCAGCTAATCTCCTGCTTAAATGTTTCTGGGATGTAGGTCTTAGACTGTAAACAGTTCAAGGCAAGAATGCTCTCTTGATAAGGTGCATGTTTGCCTAAGGTAGAGGATTTGGTTTAGACTAAGCATTACTACTACCAGTCACTAATAACAATGAATCTTATATTTATAATTGCAAGGAACTCAAAACTGTGCAACTGTGTGTGGATAAATCTAATTTATTTGATAATCATCTCTGTTGGTATTATTAAGTAAGAGGTTTTTTGCAAAGGTCAGGCAGGACATAAACTCATTTAAAACCCCTATTTACATTAGTTTCTTTTATTTCCCCCAAGGCATGAATGAATTGCTTACAATTTCTAGCTTTTCATTTTGCCTGAATAATAGAGAAAACACATGACAGAATGTTTTATTGTTTTCAGAAGTGAACATGAGTCTAACATTCTTGCTGGTTTTGTGGGGTTTGTTTGTTTTTTGTTTTTTAAACATACAAAGCACTCATAAAGGGAAATGCATGTTTTCATTCTTTGATGTATGGACTGTATCAGCTAATTACTCCTTTCCAGTCAAAATAAATTTTTAAGTATGACATAGGTTGTACTTCATTTATTTGGAACCTTGCAGCTTGTTTTCTACTGAAACAAAGAACAAGTGAGGCCTTTTTCCTTCACAGTCATTGTTCTGATGGTTTAATTGTGTGCATTCAGCAAAGTTCTGTTCCTTGTTTCAAAATTCTTGATCAAACCTGAAAATTTCAGATTCTTAGTATTCTTGTGTTCTACGTACTATATTGTTCCATATTTTAAGCTCTGTCTTTCTTTCTAAACAGGAGAGAACTATTTCTCTTTTTTGTCAAAACACATATTTTGGAAATCTTTTAACTTAACTTTTACTTTTCTTTTTGACTAAATTATAATGAAGTAATTATTTTTCATACATATATATAATTTTATCTATTAAAATTAAAGAAAACATCCCTAAAAATTATGAAAACTAGCAGATTTACAGTGAATGTAAAGCAGTTGAATTCATGAGTTTGATCAATACTTTAAAGACAGCAATGTATCATCTTACTCAGGCTACATTAACTCTATACTCTTTGCACTTCTTACTTTCTTTTACATAATATTATCAAAACAAAGTAGGGTTACCAGTGGTCAGAAAAATTACTCCTGTTGTTTTCTTACAGTGTTCTGATTTCACACACTTTAATCATTAATTGGTATACACCTAACTTTCTCTTTTTTACTTTCCAGCAGTCTTAGTATCTGGGCCTTTTTTTCTATTGTCTGAGTCACTTTAATGCTTCTTTTCTGAGTTTCTATTTTTCACAACACCTCTGCCATTACCTATTGTGTTTGCTTTTGTTCTAGCCCTGAGTTTTAACAGTTTGACAGACACTTCATCATTTTTGCCCCATCTGTGATGAATGGAGTCCCTGATAAACATATCAATTTATTGATATAGAACAATATAGGCTTTCATTTTAAACCAGTGGTGCGTTTTATACTTGACATGTACTCTCTGTGGAAACACTACCCCTGACTGTTGTCTTCGGTTTCCCTTTTCAGTGCAGATAAAACAGTTTTCAAAGTAAAGTGCTCTGAAAAGCAGTGGACTGCTGCTTTGACCTATGGATGCCCTGCAGTCCCTAGACACTGGAAGACACAAACACCTACAAAGGATTTGTTTCAGTTTATAATGGTATCAGAGAGCACTCACTGTGTTCAGGCTTTATAGTCCATCATCCCTGCTCATTTTTTGTCATTGTTGTGAGTTTAGGTCTCCATACACAACAGAGCTTAAGTAAAGCTCAAGGTTTAGAAAGTTGTATGCTATTAGGAAGCATTTGCCCTGTGTAGGTTAATGTGGCCTTAAACCCTTCCATGAAGAGCTCTGATTTGTATTTCTGCAGGAAAAGGCAAAGCAGAGAAATATAGGTGCAGCTTTCCCTTTGAGTTTCAGCTATGTCCTCTTATTCAAAAAACAAAGCCTGCATCTACAGACTCTCACCCAGTTACAAGGGATGGTACTTACTTTCTAAGTCAGTCTTCTTCATTACATCTGTCCCTCTATGATGCCTCATTAGTTCAGCAGTGCTTTCCAACATAACCTACAGTTTTCTCTGCTTCTCCACAGCTGGGAGGAAAGGATTAAAACTAGAAGATTTGGTGAGGAGGGGGGAATAGTTTTACACATAGTGGCCTTGTAGCTGGCAATGCTAATAATATTGGTGTGAGAAAATTCTATTCAATAAGCCCAATGTTGTTCATCCTCTGGCTATTTTGAGAGGTAGAATTCCTGTGTAGAGACAATACACTCTCACAGACATGCATGAGCCTTCTGCTGGGAGAGAGAAATCACAAAAGCACAGCCTTGTGCTTTACTGCAGATGCCTTTTGTTACATTGGGGTGGGCAGTGGACTTCCCTGCCCCAGCCTTTAGGATGAACTGAGCCTAATGGAGCCTGTGACCCCATGTGTCTCTGATGCCCAGTGTTATTAGCAAGGTAATGAAATAAATCTGCTCTTTGCATTTCAGCTGTGGCTTGGTGGCTGTCCAGGCTGCCTGAATGGGTCAATTCACACACCCACTCATATCTGTGCTGTAGATGTTCAGAACACGTTTCCCATTACATAATGGGAAATACTCAGCTCCTTCTTTGATATAATTGAAATCAAGTTTGACCTGGTCATTCATTTTGTTTGGGTAACACTTGTTTTCCCTGTATTTGTTCATCATACCTGATTTCTTTTTTCTTTTTTCTTTTATTTTCCCAATAGAAGAAAAAGTTTCCCAAAGTACTGTGTAAAATACTTAATGAAATTACATAGATATTAACTAAACATTCAGGTATTTCAACATCTGATTTTAGCACTTTTCAGGATTGAAAGACAAATATTGTCATTTTATACCAGGGGAAAAAGTGAATTTACACCTTTGTAAACAAAAATTATGATATTAGCTATGTCAACAACCTGAAATTGGGCTGTCCATTTTAAACTACTATGCTGCTTTAAAATTATATTTAAAGTTGTAAATTTGAAATCAAATATCTAGTTCAAACTAGAAACTTCCCAAAGAAACAAGGTAATGTTTTTAAGTTAGAATTGGCCATGAGTTTAAAAGGAAACCACAGCAAAACCGTGTATTGGCCCTTAATAAAACTGAGAACTGTGCAATTTTTTTATAGCTCTAAAAACTTAGATGAAAATATAGGAAGAAATACTTATAATAATAATAGGGTCAAATATTAGACATGATTAACAACATTAGCAAACTGTAAAATACAACATACTTATTTTGGTAAACCATGAAGGTTCAAGAAAATCAAGGCCATGGAATACAGGAGGCTTGAGTAAATGGAGCTGATTCAGAGTAAACTAAAATTAACATTAATTGACTTATACGTAAGGTGCTTTTATTAATCTCATATCAAATAGGAGACTGCGAAAATAAGGGAAAACTCATAAACTCACTAGCTGCAGGACAAAATATCTCTCTCTCAAATAAGATAAGTTTTTGTACTGCTATCAAAGTGAAAGAAATTCCAGGGACAAGGCTCCCAATTAACTATATTCCTCCTAACTTCAAAATCAGATTGCACAACAGTAATAGGAAAAGATTAGAGGTAAAACCTTATTTTTGGGGTATTTAAGGGGTTAATCTGTAGTCACAACACAGTCTAGTCTCATGATGAATTAATGGCCACAGAGACAGGCAACATTCTCTTGTACTTGGAAAGTACTTTCTTCTCTTGTTGAAAAAATAAATTTATTTAGGGACCATTTTAGCTGAAGTGGTTCTTACACCCAACTTAGTGGATTTAAAGGTAGATTGTAAATCTCTAGATGGTACTAGCCAGAAATTCTTGAGGTTTCTCTCTGTACTTTCTCTCACCATCAATACATTTTTTTTTACATAAAAATCCCACAGGAAGTATACTTTTGACCTCTGAAAACTGGACTTATGCTAAGATCTGCAGAGCCCTTCTGTAACCCATACTGGTCAGAACCATTCTGGGCAAGTCCGAGGGCCCACTCATCTTCTACAAGCAGTTTGGTTCCCTCAAAAGTTGTGTTACCATGAGATAACACAGAGCATAACACAGAGCACTGGAACATCTTTCTTGGAATCATCCATACAGGAACAACTACAAAAACCCACTTAAAAAAAAAAAAAAAAGACAAACCCACCATGCAATCAAAAACCCCACAACATTTTGGTTCAACCAATAGCTTTTCATAATGATACTAGAAATATCTTCACCAAAATGAAAAAGGAACAATTATGAAATTCATACTGTCCATACTAACTCTACCATGTAGTTCATTCAAACCTCAAAACAGAAAATGCGTTTCCTATCTGTAGGCAAAAGAAACATTTGCTTCACTGTCTGCCACCTTTTGAACTCTGCAGATTTCAATTTAACTTTGAAATGACAACACTTTACATGTTGTCTTTCAGAAGATAAATTAACACAGTTCTTTCACTTCTAAATAAGAAATCATGCACATAGTAAACAAAATATATTTAGGTATTTTTCCTCAACTGTGTATGTCATAAATGGTCATTCCTGTTAAGAAAATGCTGGTTCATGTGGTATCCCTGAGAGGAGAGGAAAATACATCATACCCTGCTTTGAAATTTTTCTATTCCAAGCAGACAAATTTCTAGGAGTCCCAGGGCCTGGCAGTTAATGGAAGGGAGCCAGATGTCTCAAGTTCAGTCAAAGGCACTTGGCCAGATATCTGGTAAAAAGACGAAAATCTCAGAAGATCTGAGAGTTTCCATATAAGCACAGTCTTCTGCAGGTACAGTCTTCTGAGGGCAGCAGATGGCCAGACTTGGCTTACATTCCTCCCAGGCACCAGAGAGGTTTCTACAGGTTTAGATAGGAATTTAGGAAGCCGTTGAGCTGACTGAAGAAAAACATGGAAGTAAAGGATCATCCCAAAAGAGTCCTACATTAAACCACATAACTCCCCTATAATCCATCAAGCATTGATGCGTCACTATCATATGAGAGGAGTAAGAATCAATCTTAGCAACAGCGAATATCTTCCTATACTGCACAGGGAACCAATTCCAAAGGTGTAAAATATTACATGTAAAACACACTTCTTAAAAGTTTTGTATTTTGTGTTCATGAAACTTGTCTGTAAGAGAGCAAGTCTTTCATTTTTGTGTGAACACTGTCCAAGGCATTGCTCATATTTCTAAGATGCTGAAGAAAAAAGAAAACATCTGTGTGATTTACACCAAAAGGAATTCGATTTCAGAATTTACATCTACAATATACAGCTAGGAGAAAGCTACATATTTAGAGAAAATTATTTAAACTATGAAATGTTCAGGACATCTGTGCTCATTCATTAACTTGTTACTGTGTGAACTTAGACAAATCATTTAAGTTATGTTGTCATCCGTCCCAAGATAGTGAAACACTTCTGACCTGGTATGCTCAACTGAAATTATTACCTGCAGTATGCCTCTGTACAGGGTTAAAAAATGTATATAGTCACCCATGTAATTTGTCAGAATACAGTGTCTTTCCTCATTCTGAGATCTATGAAAAGCTCTCTCTTGCATATTTTCAATGAAAATCTATTTCTGGCCAGAGACTTTCTTTTGTCCTGATTATATGCATCTGAAACAAGGAGAATTTAATTTGATTTGGGATATTTTATGCCACTACAAAAAAAACCCACGACCACCACCACCACCACAAAAAAAAAAAAAACCCACCCCCCCAAAAAAAAAACCAACCACAAACAAACAAAAAAAACCCACCAAAAACCAAAACCAAAAACACCAAAAAAACCAACGCATTTCTTTCTCTGCTTATATTTGTGTATGTTATTAAGGGGGCAAATTTCCATTAAGTTTTTATCCTTTGAAGTATATTTTGTTATCATGCTATTTTTATCATCAAATATTTCTAGCAAAATATATATAAACTGAATTATAATTTTTATTTTCCTAGCAAGGCTTTCACTCATACAGATTCAGAAAAGGCAGAATTGAGTATCTGTAATTTTTAGTTAAGCTGGTTAAAGTAAATATTCTTTCTGAAAGCAATTTGTTACGAATGTCTTTGAAATACTCAACATTTGTAAAGATATTTGACTTGTAATTTCTTCTACTGGGGGAAGCTCAAGGTCTTAGTACTAAACTATTTGCCAGTTGAGAGGAAGCCAGATGTTCAGAAATATTTTCCGCTGCTGGAGTTTTTAAGAAATATTTTAGCTATGTATCAGAATTAACAATTAGTATTCAGTAAGCTACTCTTCAAACACCAGTGGTATAAACTTATTTGCTTTAAAAATTATTCATATACGAGAGAGGTGGAAAAAAATCAACGAATCCCTAGTGTTGTGGGAAAAAACCCTTAGACTTTAATTAGTGCTTAACAGTCATTTAATGAATGTGGCTTCAAAGCCTAATCCATCAAACTGGAACTAGCATTATCACTGGTTTAAAAACTAGGTATTAACACAAAGTTTTACAAAAATTGTACAGAAAACCACCAGGGAACTGCAGCACTATGAGCTCCAAGTCTGTGAGCCAGGTCTGATTCCCTTGGGGAATCTAATTCTGTGAAGGCAGCTGGAATCTGACTTATTGTAAGCAAGCTGGGGGTTGGTCTAATGCTTTTGATTCTTAGAAGTGTAAGATGATACCTTGAATTATCACAAATAGTTTATGACAGTAAAATTAACTACCTGCTGAAGTTCATAGAATAATTATGAAGATTATCTGTACATTTTAAAAAAATATTTCAATAATTGATAATTGGCACTCAGAGCCTTAGTAAAATCATAACAATGAAATCATAAGTATTGGAGTCACTGTTGCTTTTGAGACTAACTGCAATTAAAGCATAAAACCATGAAATAGATATATAAAAGCTGGATTTTGCAGAGGAAAAACATGCTTCTCTGAACTACTAGGATCATTAGAAAAGTCTTTAATTTAAGCTTTAAAAGAGAAGCATTACAGAAAAATCTATACTGATCAGAATTTTAGGAAAAGAATTAGTGTATTTGGAAGAGAGAACAGAGATAATGTGTATAAATTGTAAACAATGCATAGATCTGTTGCACCCATAAACTAGAAATTTACTAAGCATAATGTAAATAATATCATCTTACCTTGGACATGAGCAATTAATGTATGGTTGCATTTCAGAAAGTTAATTGTATCTTGAACTGCATCAAAAGAAGTGTGACCAAAAGGTGCGGGAGGTTATTCTGCCCCTCTGTTCTAATGAGGTCCCAGGTGGAGTGCTGTATCTAGGACTGGAAACCTCAACATAAGTGCAGGAGCCTGCTGGAGGGAGTTCAGAGGAGGGCCATGAAGAAAATCAAAGTGTTGGAGCACCTTTCTTATGAGGCAAAGCTGAGAGATTTGAGATATTTTAGTCTGGAGAAGAGAATGCTCTGGGGAGACATTATCCCAGCCTTTCAGTTTCTGAATGGGGCCAACAAGAAAGATAGAGAGAAACTATTTAAAAGGGCATGTAGTGATAGAACAAGGGATAAGGTCTTTGAACTGAAAGTTGATAGGTTTAGATTGGTTATTAAGAAGGAATTCTTTATTGTGAGGATGATGAGACACAGGAACATGTTGTCCCAGAGAAGCTGTTGATGCCCCATCCCCAAGTGACTGAGGCCGAATGGAGCTCTGAGCAACCTGGTCTAGTGAAAAGTACCCCTGTCCATGGCAAGGCAGTTGCAACTAGATGATCTTTAATGTCCCTTCCAAACCAAACCATTCTATGATTCCATAATTAAATAGCTAACTCCCAAAGCAGTTAAAGTAAACAAAACTGTGACATAATTACCTGAAACATAGTAAAAGTAATCTAGGAAGAAATCTCTCATCTCTTTTTTATTACTAAATTAGTAGTAGTCTACAGAGGTTATTTGGGTTTAGCGGAATTTTTTTGTACATAACACAGGCGAAGCCCTTCAAAAGATTCTGAAAGGCTAATACTAGAATCCTTCACAGGCTGAGGAATGTGCTTGCCAGCCTGCATTAAGTCTTCCCTTCATACCTTTCTCCTGTGGTATCTTGGCTTCACTGTACAGCCAAACATTGTGAATTTAGAAGGTTTTGTGTTATTCTATATAATTTACCTGTTCTATGGTGTAGCTGTTATGCTACTGGCAAGATGTGGCATGTATTATAACAAGATTTGAGGCCATGTAAGTAACTATTTTCAAGAAAATGATTCATTGTATATCAATTTCAAGAAAGAGGCCTCCAGCTTAGATCTTATTGATAGATGTTGATACAGTGCTTGCTCCTGATAGTTATCTTATGTTATTTTCCTCTGCCTATGAGTGTGATGCCTTTTTTTTCCTACACTTTTTCTTCTATTTCCTAGCAAATCCAAAATAATAGTAATAAAAAATATCCACAAATGAACACTATTAATGTTTTTATAAATCCGCTATTGATGGATGCTGGTAAAGCTCCACTACAGCTGATAGAATACATAGGTGCAAGACATTTAAATTATTAACTATACCATTCTGTCCATATTTCTCTTTTTATATAATAATATATTTTGTTTTGTTGAAACCTATGACACCCAAATCCATGAAGACCAACAGATAAGTGTGGTGTTTGAACTAGAAGTGCTGAGAACTGACATGTGGAATAGTTGTCATGTAAAAGGTTATATATACCTCATTGTGCATTAGTTTTTATGTCAATCACCCTCAAACATAACCACAAGATCTAAAAACATAAAGCAAGAAAACAAAGGATGCTTTCACAGGTATTTGTCTCTGAGAGATCACTGGGAGTGTATAGTATTTCCGAATTTTTTTAGGAAAAAAAATTATGGATGGTTTAATGTTGCTAGTTTATGCTGAGATATAATTGAGATATACTATGTTGCCTCTGAAAACTCATTGCCTGTAAATCTTTGTCCGCATAGTTCAACAAATCTATTGAGCACAACGTTTCTGTCCAGGGCAAAATCTCCAGGAAGTTCTGCATAACATTGCTTTATGAGAAATATCATCATTTGAAGTAACTTTTTTAAAAACATGAAACTGCAGAGAGGTGTTCCTACCTGTCCAGTAAAAACTATCACTGTTAATCCTGCATACATGACTCCAATAATTCTTAACTAGAATTTAAGCTTTTGAACCAGATTAGGCATCGTTTTAAAATATGGTATCTTTTTAATGCAGGTTGCTCATGTTCAGTCACAACAGACTGAATTTCAGATATTAAGTATTGTACCTCTAACAATGCCACTGCCACCTCAAGCTTCAGGTTACAACCGTTAGTCATAATACCATAATGGGTTGACATTATGTGAAATGGAATTTAAGAATGAAATTTGGGATGATGGAGAGGAGAAACAAAACAGAACAAAAGAAGACAAACATGTCAGATGTCAACTTAGATTGGAGTTGGCCATAAATAAGTATCAAATATGGTTTAACATTTGTTAGCAGACTGTTAAGGAAAACAAGATGAAGCCAAAATATTATTCCCCTGGAAACTTCTTTAACTTACAACTCTGCATTCAGGCCCAGATTTCTGTAAAACTGAATACAAATAAATGCTGATTACAAGTCTGGTAGAATTAAAATGAATCTATTGTACGTTTAATAAATGAGATGATGATGACACTTAGTAGATAGTGACTTCTTCTGTGCCTGTCATTTATTCCAAATTCTTATTAAGCAGATGGAATCTTTATACTAGTGAACTAAGAAAAGTATATCTCAGAGCTTTTGATTAAAGCTAATTGAAAATGAAACAATTTGTTGCACATGTGTGGCAGTTTCTTCTTTTATAGCTGCGGACGCACAAGATTATTATTTGAAAGAACTTGCTTCTCCACGAGTTACAAGCAGAAAAGCAATATTATCTAAGGCAGAAATTCTGGTTGCAAAACCAGTTAAATTTGCTGTGTATTAATTCCTTCTCTATGCCTAGGCCAAATCAGAAGTTGATAGAATTACAGAATGTCTTGAATTAAAAAGGACTTTAAAGATTATATATTTCCAACACCTCTGCCATGGACAGGGACACCTTTCGCTACACCAGGTTGCTCAGAGGCCAGCTTTGAAAACTTCATGGTAGGGCATCCACAGCTTCTCTGGGAAATTCTTTCCAGTACCTCATCACCCTCACAGTGAAGATTTTCTTTCTAATATCTAATCTAAACTGACCCTCCTTCGGTTTAAAGCCATTTCCACTTGTCATATGACCAAATGCTCTTGTAAATAGTCTGTCTCCAGCTTTCCTGTAGGCCCCATTCAGGAAATTGAAAGCTGCTACAGAGTCTCCTTGAAGCCTTCTCTTCCCCAGGCTGAAAAACCCCAACTCTCTCAGCTTATCATCATAAGAGAGGTGCTTCAGCCCTTTGATCATCTTTGTGGCCCTCCTCTGCATGCACTCCAAAAGGTCCACATTCTTCCTTTGTTGGGACCACCAGATCTCAATGCTGTATTCCAGGTGGGATCTCACAAGAGAACGGTAGAAGGGGAGAACCATCTCCCTCGAACTCCTGGTCACACTTCTTTTGATCAGCCCAGGATACAGTTGATTATTTTACATTTTTCTGAGGATAATTTGTGGAAGGATCTGCTCCATTGTCTTGCCAGGAACAGAGATGAGACTTACAGGCCCTTAGTTCCATGAGTCTTGCTCCTTTCCCTTTCTAAAAACAAGGGTTATGGTTTCCTTTTCCACAAGGTGGGAACTTCACTCGACTGCCACAACTTCTCAAACATGATGAATAATAGCTTAGCCACTTTCTCCACTAGTTCCCTCAGGACCTGTAGGTACATCTCATGAGGTTCCATGGACTTGTGCACCTTCTATTTCCTTAGATCTCCTACAGCAGGGTTCTTCATTGTCTCAGTTCCTGCCGTTGCCTTCTGGGACTTGGGTGGCATGGATGGAGAACTTGTCAAGGAAGACAGAGACAAAAAAAGCTCTTGATTACCTCGGACTTCTTCACATCTCAGGTGATCAAGTTTTCTGCTTCCGTCAGGTGAGGGGTCACATTTCCCTGGTCTTCTTTTTATCACCAATGTATCTATAGATGTTTTTCCTGTTGTCCTTGACGTCCTTCGAAAGATTTAATTCTAGCAGGGCTTCAGCTTTCCTAACCAGATTCTGGTTGTTCTTATTCCTGCCAGCCTGTCCTTGCTTCAACTCCTGAAGGCTTTCCTTTTATGAGTTTGTCTAGGAGCTCCTTACATATCCATGCAGGCTTCTTGGTGGCTTTGCTTGACTTCTTCAACCTCTGAGCTTGGAGGAGGTGATCCTTAAATATTAAACATCTTTCTTGTGCTCTACTTCCCCCCAGGGTTCTATCCCAGTACTATCCCAGGGTACTCAGTAAGCAGAATCCTGAACAGGCCACAGTCTATGCTCCTAAGTCCAGCATAATGAGCTTATCCTGTGAATCTTCCTTGCCATCCTAAGGATTTTAGCACCATTCCATGGTCACTGCAGCCCTTGAGCTGCCCTTGAGCTTTCCAATCTAAACCAGTCTCTCCTTGTGTTCCAGCACCTCTCCTCATTGTTTTTTTTACCATCTGGAGAAGGATTTTATCCTCAACACATTCCAAGAACCTCCCAGATTCCTTATGCCATGCAGTATTACACTTCCAACAGATAATTTGGGGAGTGTAATCCCCTCATGTGGACTAGAGGGACCAAATGAACATGAGGCTGCTCCTATCGCTCTATAGAGGGCCTCATCCACTTAGCCAGCCTGACAAGGAGCTTGTAGTTCTCCCCTGCCATAATGTCACCTGTCCTTCTCTTACTTTAATCCTGATCCATAAGATCTAGGCTGGCTCCTTATCTACATCCAAGTGGAACTCCATTCATTCTGGCTGGTCAATGACAGAGGGCAATATTACCTCCTCATAGTCTCTGCCTGTCCTTCCTGAAAAGCTGGTGTTTTTCCATTCCAACCCTGCAGTAACAGGAGCCACCAACTGTGTCTCTGTCATGCCAACAAGATCATAGCCCTGTAGGTGTGTGCACGCCTCTAACTTGTTTTACTTGTACCCCATGCTGCATGCTTTTGGGTAGAGGCCTTGAGTTGTGACCCCGATGAAATGACTTACCGGATGAAACAGCAGGAATTCCTTTGTGTTGCAGACAAGTATTAAGTGTTGGCCACTTGCTGTGAGAAATCAATGGTTGCAGGTAAATTTAAGAGAGGTTCCATATCAACCTTGACATGCTTGTGCTGTCTGTAGGCTTTAAGGTCTTGGAACAGAGCTGGTCAGGACAGCTAATAAAAAAGGTGTAGCATAGTCATCGCAGAAACTCCACAATACACAGTTGCATATAGTAATGCTACCTAGCACATTACCAATTCAACTCATAAATCACAAAGACTGGTCTTTGCAGGCATGATTAAATCAGAACTTCACTGAAGAAAAGAAAAAGATAAAAAGGGAAAGTAACAGATGAATATGTAATTACTCATTCCATAATGTACAACAGCAAAATTTACTGAGACTGGTTTAAAAAGTATTTAAATATTGCTCTGCTGTGTCCTGGATCTTGCCCAGCAGAAAAACCTTGCCACACTGAGGGAAGAACAGCCGCTTCTGCTCCACTACCTGCTCTGCCTGATCACCACTAATCACTAACTGATTATGGTGGTTACTGTTGGGTTTTAGTAACAGTAAACAGCCTAGAAAACATAGTTGCCTGCCATGTTTTGTTGGGTTTTTTTAGTGGCTCATCTCTTCCACCCTCAAAATCATAGAATTAAAGGCTTTAGCCTCATTTTTCTACTAATTCCTATGATTTGGGTTCCTTTCAGCTCAGTCATGCTTATATATATTTTACCCAGTGTTGCATACTGTCTGAGATAGATATTGTCCTGTACTACTATTTTTAAATATATGACAGACCTACTTTTTAATAGAAATTTATGATGCATAATTACAAATGTTCAGTGTTAATTGAGCACTTTTAAGGCCTATACTCTTGTTCACTTCCATTTATTTCTCAGCCAGGGTTGAAAAATATTCCTTTCATTCCTAGCAGTCAAGGGATTAATTTTTAAAGACTACACCTCTAGGCTTATTAATACCAAGAAAATATGCACTGTGAGTTATCAATGAGCATTCAAGTCAGTGGTGTTAATTGTCTTGTGGTTATGGAGGAAATGAAGGTGCTAATCAGATCTGAAGTATATTTAGGTCCTTAGCCAGCTTTCATTTTTTGAAGGGAAAAAAAAGAAAAGGAAAAAAAACCTAAAACAGCAACAACAAAAAACCTCCAAACCAAACCAAACCAAACCAAACCAAACCAAACCAAACCAAACCAAACCAAACCAAACCAAAAACAACAACAACAACCAAACAACTACCAACAACAAGAAAAAACACTGAATCCACAAAGATTTGGCTGTTTAGGCCAGAAAACTTTTGGAAGTCTTAATTTCTTTGCATCTAGTGTCCTCTTTTGCTCCATATCACTGTAACTTATTTCTTATTGTGGATATTTTGAGAATTATTTCATTGATACTGCAAATAAATTGAAGTGTAATGAAATAGGATAATATAAATATCTAAAAGGATCAGAGACTAGTGCAACCTCATCAATGAATCTTGCGCTTAAACTAGCAGTGCCTTGGTTGGTAGCCTATTACTGCCACTGCTTTAAGTAATAAAATGATAGTGTGTGTCTTAAAAATCAATGTCAGATTACCAGGAGAAAGTAGTAGTGCCTTAAAGTACTACAGGGCAATCCTATAATGTACACAATTGGCTTTGACAGTTCTGTGGGTTCGGGAGAAAAGTGTGTCTTCCTCTGCTAAACGTCTTTAGCATTAGGCACTATATGCAGTGAGTGTGCAAAGCCGAATTATGCTATTTTTTTCTCTAAAAAATTCAATCACAGGAAGTGGATTTAGATATCTTGTAAGCAGTTATCTTAAAAAAAAATCTTTATTAAACTAGGGAAGATATATATATTCACTGAAATACTTACATATTTTATGTTGTTCATATAATTTGAATGCTAAATATCCCAAGATAATGTGTCTAAGGAAAATGCATGATAAAACTAGAGACTTCTGTACTAGTACAGAGCTAACCTTCAACATTTTTATATAATTCCAGTCTGGATGCAAGCAGTACCATTTAGGCCTATGTCTGATTTCACATATTAAGAACAATCTTCTGTGGATATCCTTCTAGTAGTTTTGTTGCTTTTTCTATTTTTTCCTCTCCTTTTTCCTTGACCATGAGCAAAACCCCAGAGTTTACCTTCACCCACTGCTATTTCAACACTTTCTAAGAGTTTGACTTGGACTTACTGAATATCCATATTGAACAAAAAAAGAAAAAAAAAGTCTGATTGAGTCAAGCAAACTTTTGGAGATAGTTTTAAGAGATTAAATTTCATATGGTAAAGCTCAAATATATTCTGGAAATGTGAAAAAGGAATAATATATAAGTATTTCAATTTTCCTGGTATTAATTTAAAACATGTTAGATCCATCCTAAATTTTTATATTACTCACTTTAAAATTACTATGACTGCTTTTTTTTATTATGTGCAGACTGAGGAGGAAAACATGAAGGCCACAAGGGATCAAAGACATATTGTCTTGCTACAGAGAAATAAAGAAAACAAACAATGTCTAATTAAAAAAAAAAAAAAAGACAGATAACATTTTTATCAGGGAAAACAAGCATAATCTACAAATGCATGCACTTTTCACTATTCCTGTTGGCCTATATTTGCCCTGTGAAATATTGCAAGACACTCCAAATGCCATGATGCACAAAGTAGAAATAAAGACTGTGAGAAAGTAGCATTAAGAGATTTTGAAAATGACACCTGTCTGTCCTAAGAAGTACATTTGTGAATGTTCATTTATCATTTATAGAAACTGAAACACCTGGCAAATAAAAACCTACTTGAGATATGTACAAATAGTTACAGGCCCTGAAATTATTTCTCAAAGTAACACAGTACAATGATAAAGACTACAAAATTAACAGTATGCCAAAAATGATGAGGGTAAATTTGATGAGAAATAGCTACTGGCAGCTGAAGACAAATACAAGATTTATATGCAAACCTTATTTTGGAAGGTTATGTGGTTATGTGCCATTTTTGCCAGAATGTCAAAAATGACAAAGCATGGATCTGAATTTGCTGAGAGCCTAATTACTCGCTAATTTTAGGGAGTAAGACAACAGGGTACGGTGTTTCAACACTGTGGATCTATAGGGATTAATCTTAAAATCTGCATGGTTTTCCTTCTATAATGCTGTAATCAGAATGCTGAAAAAAAATGCAGATTCATTTTTCTTTTTAGTAAAACATAAAGCTTTGAGGAACAAACATTTCCTTTTGCAACTTCTCTGCAGTGTGATGAGCATTTTAAATAAGCACCAAAAAGCAAACGGGGAAAAACATCCAGACATATCTGAAATTAAGCCTTGCATGAGGCTTCATTTCAGATGTCATTACTAACAGTGAGAAAAAATAAAAGAAGAGATAAATAAGAATCAAGCCTGGAATCTGAAACATGCACCAAATGTAATTTATGTTTATCAAAATCCAAGCTTAACATAAACAGAATTTTGCCAACTAAAACCATTAATAAAGACGTTCATATGCTTTTGGGATCCTAGATTGAACTAAGAATATCTTTTAGCAATTTAATGAAATAAATTGTTGTATCAATAAAAGTTAATATAGGCACATTTCCTGTCTTCATTAGAAAGAGAGTTTGAATTATGACTTTTGGGTTAATAAAATGGGTTAGTAAAATGAAATTAGTATTATTTTAGCTTTCTTTTTACAAAGAAAAGAAACACAAAATAATAATTAAAACATCATTCTAGTTTAGATTCTCTTGAACAACTTTGAAAATCTAAAGGGAAAAATATGTGTCAGTAGTTACAGAAAAAAAAATTCTCTTGTTTTTTTGATAGCAATGACCCTAACATAATGCCAGTATATTGAAGAAAAAGTCTTAAATTAAAAATGCATTCAAAAATACATAGATTAAGAAATCTACTGTCTTAACGTTTCAGGAAAATCAGAATTTATTCTAGATGGACCACAATTGTTGAAAGAATTATATTTATTTAAGAATGTGCTGACTTCAACGGAAGTTGATTTGAAAGAGAAATTAACATTCTGAGTACAAGGAAGATAAGCAGGAGGTAGATGAAAATGCAAGAAATTATCCAAATCAGGAAATGAATTAGAAAATGAGACATTAATGATTTCCCATCTAGTAGATAATCAGTTGTTGCAGTGACACCTGCAAAAATAAAGTCTGATGGGAACTACATCCAGCAAACGTGTCTTCCACATAGTCCTAATATTTCATATTTGGTTTGAGAGACACACTCATTATTTAATGCTTATGTGCTTCTTTAGTTAGTTCTACAGAAAAAAAAGTATTTTTACATTAGCAGCAAGAATGACCTGTACATGTAATTAAAAATATGAAGCTTAAATATCAAAAGGTACAGATGAAAGGTACAGCAGAAAAGTGATATCAAGTGTTTTCAGTTTTTGTCCTTTTTTCTTGACTCCACTTGGAGGGCAAGTGGAAAAAAAAAAAAAAAGACAAATCCCTCCTTGCACTGTACATACCTGAGACCCCTTGATATTATTTAGAATGCATTTCCCTTTTCTTTTAAATTTTCTCAGTGTTTTTTTTTTGCTTTTAATTTCACTTGGGTATTTAATTAAGTTTTCTGTGTTCATGATATTTCAACATATCATCACAGACTATAAAACAGTTGCCCCAAAAAGCACAGCTGAATGTAAACCTTTTATTTATTCATTTATTTATTTAGGCATTGAACCAAACAAGAACACACTGCCTTTCATTTAAATAGTTGACATTTAACATGTACTTTATCAAGCTGCAGTCACCAGTGAGTAGCCAAAAGTAACCACAAAATCAATTTCTTTTGATTGTTTAACTCTTAAATTTTTTTCTGTTTAACATTTCCATGTGAAGAAGGATACTTAAACTTTCATAGAGTTTTGAGGCTGAATGCCCCTCCCTTTAGTGACTTGAGGAAAACTGTAGAGCCACAGTTTTGCAGGATTGCAAACCTGTAGGTTCTCTCATGTTTCTTTACCTCAGCAATGAGTGGTGTCATTGAATTTTTTCCCCTACAGTTTCTTGCTGCTGGAAACATTGATATTGACTGAGTGTTTGAGGATACAAATAATCTGATAGGGTCCAAGAAAACCAGGAATGTTTCTAAATCTTGTCTTCAATATTTTGACTGGAAATAAGGTTATTAAATACCATAAACATGCATTTGAAATCCAACAGCATGCTGTATCTCTTACTATAGGAATTTTACTTGGGAATAGAATTTAAGAGATTGCAATACTCTTTGGGAACAGATGGAGTTCTGTTATAAGTATGCTCAGGACAACAAAGGATAATGCAGTGGCATTTCACAAGGCATATACTTCTGTGACATATTGTAGAAATCTAGCCATCATTTAAATTGTAGAGGGATTTGACATGGATTTTAATGTAGATAGGATTTCAGTTGACACTCTTAAAACATGAAAAAATACATTGTACTCTTGAACTCAAAAGTCAGTACAAAAGACAAAGAATCAGAGGGTATGAAAACAGGTTTTATCTTGCCAGTACTCAGTGTAAGGTAATTGGCTTTCACCCATGAGAAGCTGAATGGTAGGTAGAGAGAGAGAGATCTGTGGAAAGAAGAAGGAAATAAATTTAATGAGGTGTGCAACTAAAGAAAAGGTATTTTAAGCCACAAAAAGAAATATTACTTCCAAAATAGCAGGAATAAAAAGGATCTGAAAAAAAAGAATACTTGTACATACTTATCCTCCAAAACAAACAATGGGAAAGTATGAACATCATTTAATGGAAAAGGTAAGCATGTTTTAATCACCACTCTCCTATATTAAGTGTAGACTAACTGCATTTCAAGACGAACAGAAACCAAAAGAAGAAAACAATATTTATATAACAAGTGTTTATACCATATTTTATAATAAATTTGTTGATACAAAGTTAAGAGGAGCTGTTTACTCCCTTGAAGGTGGAGAGGTTGTGCAGAGAGACCTGAACAAACTGGAAGGCTGGGCAAATATCAACTATAGGAAGTTTAATAAAAACAAGTGCTGGATTCTGCATCTGGGGTGGTGCAGCTCTGGATGTAGAGACAGAGTGGGGAATGAGGAGCTGGGGAGGTCAGTGCTGTGGAAAGGGCCCTCGGGTCCTGGTCCATGGCAAGTTGAATCTGAGTCAGCAGTGCCCTGGCAGCCAGGAGGGCCAACTCTGTCCTGGGGGGCATCAGGCACAGCATGGCCAGCTGGGCAAGGGAGGGGATTGTCCTGCTCTGCTCTGCACTGGGGCAGCCTCACCTCGAGTGCTGGGGGCAGGTTTGGGTGCTACAGTAGAAAAATGACATTAGTGCCTTCCAAAGAAAGACAATGAGGAAGGTGAAGGGCCTTGAGGAAAAGACATATGAGGAGCAGCTGAGGTCACTTGTCTGTTCAGCCTGGAGGAGACTTGAGGGGAGACCTCACAGCAGTTACAACTTTCTCATGAGTGGGAGAGGGAAGGCTGATCTCTTCTCTGTGGTTAGCAGTGACAGCACCCAAGGGAATGGCCTGAAGTTGTGTCAGGGTAGGTTCAGGTCAGATATCAGGCAAAGGTTTTTCACCTAGAAAATGACTGAGAACTGGAACCTGCTTCCCAGGAAAGTGGTTGCAGCACCAGCATGTCAGATACTCTCCTAGAGGATGCTCAGCACTCTGCTGGCTGCCTTTAACATGGGGAAAAAAAAAAAATCTTTGTTTATCTGCGAGTAGAGAGCCTGAATTTTGCAATAATCTGTGCTCAAGACTTTCTTTCATGATGATGGTTGATAACAACAACAAAAAATTTTAATTCATCTACAATGAAATAACTGTGAACTTGAACCCAAAGCATGATGCTATACTAGATGACCAGATTTTTAATCTATTGTTAGTGAAATTGATGTCTTACAAACATTGTCCACAAATGGAAAAGATGGTCTTACCCATCTCTCTCTTCTTTTAAATTTAAACAGTAATTTAATCCATTGCAATTTTTGTAGAAAAGCCTATTGACCAAAAATCACTGCCTGAAATTTCAAAATATAGTCCTTAAATCTGAAAGTATATTTTTAACTTTTTAGGATGTCTTCCTCTGTCTAAAAAGTCACTGTAGAATTTCAGATTGTAACCAGAAAATAGAAGATGATTTGTATTTTTTCTCTCGGTTGGAAACATGACTCGTTTCCAATCCTATGATGCTCATCTTGTCTGATAAAGAGTGAGTTATAAAAAAAAAAAGTTATATTTCTTTTTTTTTTTCCAGATAGAACTTCCTGTATTTTATAATCATAACTTTGAAGGTACTCTTAGGCTTGGTGATTTCTTTAAAACCTACTTAAAAATTGTTTTATTAATCATTCTGGTTATTGTGTTGATATTCTGACATTCACTAAAATTCACGAAATATTCATTCAATTACCAGAAACAGAGAAACACAGAGAAAAATTCACATTGAATTTATGCTATTCTTCAAACATATGCTCACTGTTAAGCAGAAACAGTTCACATTGAGAAAGACATTAAGAGTAGTGAAGGATTCTAGTCTGAACTGAAAGTCTAAGAAAAGTAAATAATCTACTTAGATTTGCATCATTATAGAAAATATTAAACTTAGATTTTTCAAGTTGTAAACTTAAAAGACTATTTGAATTTGACATGCTCCTGCTTTGATGCATATTTTATAACAAATCCCCCATAAGTTCCTTACAATAAATGTGACTACTATTTTTGCCCCTTTTTCTCTTAAAACCATGTTTTTTGCAGACATACTATATTGGCAAGTAGATTATCAACATATTTAAACTCTGTTCCTCAAGAAGATGGAAAGAATAATCCAGATTTCTAGCCATGCAATTAAATACCTTTGCTCTTATTCCTAAAAGTCTTTAAAGACTAAGTTATCTGTCTTTATCTGGTCACAGAGATGCCAAATTCCTTCAACTTTTTTCTGATTAAAATGAAGAATTATGACTAGTTTTAAAATTATTTCACTGTTCAATAAAACCCTCAAAAAACAATGACATAAAAACCCCTTTAAAATCTATTAATATATGTAAATTAGTCCTTTAGAATTCATGCTGATGTACAAATTAATTGCTATTTCAAAGACATTTTCTTTAAAATGCATACTATTCTGATTTGTGGGATGCAGTATTTTGAAATCCATACAGCTGGAGAGGTGAACAGTAAAAAATTAAGGTACTACTGACATACAGAAATTTTAATTTTCTAGTTTTCTATTCTGATCTTGTAAAAAACCCCTGATAAATAGCAAACTAAATCTACACGAATACTACAAGGTAACATAAATGGAATTAATAATTATTTGAGAAAAAAACCCAAGTGTGTTTTTTTAATTGATATCTTCTTGAAAGCATGTTTCTTTCCACTGTTCTATCAGAAATTTGCATCACATAACAGATGAAGAGACTATACACAATCACTCAGTGACTTTATCAGGAAAGTGGGCTTCCAGGGCCATTCATTCATTCCAGTGTTTGGGAATCCAGATAAAAGCAAATAGTAAAAAATACTAAATAGTACTAATGACTTAGTACACAAATACAGAAATAACACTTGTAATCAAAGTCAATGATTTTGATTTGACAGGAAAAGAGCTTTTAGTTTTCTCAATGGGTTATGATCATATTTTGTCTCAGGAGGATGTACTAATTATGTATTTTACCACCATTCATTTGAGCTAGGAAAGAGTTTATCTAAATTGTTATTTGTATTTCCATCTCTGGCCTTCCAAATAACTTGCAAAGGCACGTGATGTTACTAGACATTCCTCTTTTGAACAGCTTCAAGGCAAAGGTTGTATCTGCCACATAAAACTTGCTGTCATCTTTAGAGCACTCGTCAGTTAAGCCTTCACATATGTTTATTTTTACAGACTCTGCTGTTGCTGCACTCCTCTCTCTGCAGTGCAGCAGCTGTACCCTGAGGTTCAGCCAGCTTCATACTGCAGAACTTCTGCCTGGCTCCTTTCAAGGACAAATATGTTGTGAATACTTAAAACTTGTATTGCCTCCATTTTCTACTTCATATAACTTTTCTGCAACACTCGAACAAAGAATGTGAAAAATTGTTTCAGTGTCTGTTTATGAAACTAGGTTATTGCAGCTCTCTTCAGCTCCACTATTCTATCAATCAACATCAAAGTATTTATCAATAAATTCTTGTGCCAGTACTCTACCATCAAAGAACTGTGAGAAGACATACTGTGAGAAGTCTAATCCAATTGAAGTAAGTCAAGGAAAGGATACACTATATCTAGAAAATACACAATTTGTTTAAAAGGCTTTGAAAAGCCCTCTGCTTTGCTAAGATCCTGAAGCAAGTTCTATGAGAGAGTATGAAGAGAAAGGTGTTTCCTGTGTTCACAGTCACTAAAAGAATTAATTCAAAAGTAAAAATTTTCAACCACAACTTTAATTCAGAGATGGTAAGCTCCACTGCCACATTAAAGCAATTTATACTCTGTAGTTCACATAAGCCTACATTTAATATTACCCCCAGAACAGGTTGCACAGTGTTAATTAAATATACGTCAGATTTTTATTGAATGGGCTTTGCTGCACAATCTGTAGCACACCCACTCCTTTAACTGAGTTACTTTTTGCCTACTGAAAAGAACATGATGAAATAATGACTCCTGAATTTGTGGAGTCTACAGTTTCCACAATTCAGTAACCTGGAGGGGTACTATGTATGAGATGATGCCTAGGAGATAGGTCATGAAAGTGTGTTTTGTTTCTAACAGTTTGTATTTAATCTGATGACAAGGAAAATCTGGACAATAAAACTCATTTTAATGAAGATACGATAGTTCAGGAAATGAAAGCTTACTATGTTCCAGAATAGATAAAATAAATAAACCCACCCTGTTAGGTGACTTAGAATTCTGGACTCATTTATCTCACACTTTCTGGGGAGTTATGACATTTATTTCATTATATGTTTCTGAGGGAGAAGTTGAATTTAGCACAGAATCCAGAACCACTAGATACAAAGAGTGACCATATAGCAACAAAATCGTAAATATGTTTATATGGTAATTCTTACCAATAGTCACTCTGAACAGAAGATTTCTACTTTTTTCCTTTTTTTTTTTTTTCTTTCTCTTGAAAGAGTGAAGGAAGATTTCTTTATTCTCCTTGATACAGAAGAATGCTCTTTTCAAATATCAAGTACCTCTTCCTTTTCAGGCTGGAGTACATCAGCATTGCTCTAGTGTTCATCATTCTCTCAGAAAAGCCATTAGGAAAACTTCAACATACTGAAGTTTTTCTTAAACAACAACAACAAGCACAACAAAAACCATTCACATTCTTTTTCTTAAAAACCTGTGAACATTTCTAACTCTCCAGCTGTGGATCCTGATGCTACTGTTACCTTTGAGGATATGTACAATTTCTACAGTGCCTGGCCCTTTGATAATTTACTTCAGTGAGTAGTGTCAGAAGCACTCTGCCTTCTATGTCTATTATTTTCAGAGAGAATCCTTGGTATCCTCCAGGTCTTTTCATTACAGACTCTCTGCTATTCCCTCTTCTTGTAGTAGGTAGTGCAAAATATTGCCAGATAAAAATATGTGAACAATGCTCATCCAATAACTCCTCAAGAAACTTAAAAAACCCTAGTAAGTCTCACTATCATAACCACACCTTAGGGAGAGTCTGCAAAATTATTTTCAGTTTTAAGAGTAACTTTCCCTCCTATGCTTTTCCACCTTTCCTTCTTTCTTCATACCACTCACGCAGACACATTCTTTTCAAGAGTTCTTGTCAATACTGCCATGTCACACGTTTCTCAGAAAAAAAGAAAGGATAGATTCCTATCACTACTACTGCAACATTTACCAGAGAAACACATTAAAATGCATTAACCTTTTTTCTATAAGAATAGAATTCTTCAGTGTGAGCTTGTGCATTGCTACAGCCTCATCTCTGTCTCTGCTGAAAACTGGCACAATATTATTGCCTTATGTACAAAGCACTTGGCAAACATTTAACAGGGCTCAATTCTAAGGCTGCTATTTTGATCCAATTTTAAGATGAACTCTCTATAGAAGTGTGGGTGGTGTTTTGGGTTTTTATTATGTTTTGCTTTGGGTTTTTTGTTTTGCCTTTTTTCCCCCCCTGAGAATACAGGAAATATTAAGTAATTTCAAAGATACACAGTCACAGAAATAGTTTGAATATTCTTACAAGTATGTTAATATTTCTATCCTTCCCATCCTGAACAACATGTAGTTCTTTCACATGACACTTGAAGCACCACTTGCCTAACCATAATCAAATTATTGTAAACTATCATTATATATATGATACATACAAACATATCATATATATGATACATAAAAATATGTATATATATATGATACAACATATCTATATGATACTATACAAAATTCTCATCATCTCAATAGCAGAAACTAACTTTCTTTCTGCTTATTTTTCCCCTTCATTGTATAAATTGAAGGCAGACAATTCTTTTATTGTTCTTAAATTAACTGCTCTCTCCCTCCCTCTTCCTCACATTGTCTCTTGTTCCAGTAAAGACCTGGTATCTTTCTAAAGTGTGAAGGTTATTTTAGATTAAAAAAAAAAAAAAAAAAGAAATCTAACCTTTATTTCTAACAAGTTTTGATATTTTCAATAATCCTTGAAATACAATGTTCAAATAAAAAGTATTCTGGATTTTTGTGAGTGAAAATGAAATCACAAGTTTTTTTCTTATCTCTTCTAATATGTTTAGACACTTTATATTTTTGTTGCTTCCTTAGATTTCAGAAATAGGATTTTTTTTATACTGTAGACTGGAGAATAAAAATCTTCTCCTATGAAGAGTTTACATATGTCTGCAAAATACAGACAGCAGTGGCAATGCATGGAGAGAACCTGCAAAAAATCCTCCTGTTTATTCTGTAAAATGCACTATACAGTAAATACAACAAAATAGTAGGGCAGAGTAATGTTAATGAATGCAATGTAATAAATAAATAAAGAAACAACACTTGGGATGTTCTTGTATGCATGCTTTATGTTGTCAGCAATATGACATGACTCTAAAGTAAATGGCCCAAAGGGGAAAGCAATTATTGCTGTAAAGGACAATAAGGAAGACAAGTGTTGACTAGCCTAAACTGAGCTGAGAAAAAGCTGATCTAATGACACCAGCATAAAAATAATTGTATGATCACTGTAGCATGAAAGACAGTGAAAGATTTTTAATAGTTCTGTGATGCTATTTTTGTCAAATGTATGGATAGATAGTACAATAAATTGTAAATAATACAGTAAATACTTTTGCTACCTCTTCATTTATGGTAAACTGCAACAGAATCATTTATCTAACAAGCTTTTTTCAATACATTTAAGTAGTGGAAGTACTTTAAAAAATTTTCTTGAAAGGTACAGCTCTCTTTTTCAAGAGATATACCTGAGAGAAACAGTGGTGTATATTTTATAATATTGAAGTTTCCAACCCTGGCCTTCATAGGTTCTCAGGTAAATAAGCATTTTCCTTAAGAGATCAAAATATTGCCATTTTTTTAATAATTTGCAGGATTCTGGAGGTAGTTTTGAAAGTTAGAATGCTTGCATATTGCATCCAATACTTAGACAAGAGGAAGCTGCAGGTAGAATTTCTTTATCTAAAATATATCCATACAAAACAAATAAACAAACCCAAAACAAAACAAAAAGACCCAAACCACAAACAGATGGCAGAATTATTTAAATATAAAAAAGGTAAAAATCATACATCTTTCTCACCCAAACCCCAAGATGTAGCCTTGGTGGAAGATCATGTCAGGGAATATTTAGGCAAATTTGACACACGTAAGTCCATGTGCCCTAATGAGGTGCAGCTAGCTATGAGTACTGAGGAAGCTGGCTGGTGACATTACAAGAACCACTGTCACTCATCTGTGATATCCACCAGCTTTCTCTGCAGTCATGGATGCATCCCCTCAAGGCCTATGAATTTGTGTATGTCAACTTTGTCTAGGTGTTTGTCTTGGGGTGATTTATGATGTTTAGTCTATTCCCTGATCCTCTGCTTTATACCTGAAAATGGTTGCTGTTTAAGGTGTGGCAGGGGGAAGGGGCAGATTTAGGCTCTTTGGCAGCTTTCCCAAAACCTCACTCCCCTGGCATCAGGAGTGTGGTGCAATCTGGGTTTTGTTTGGCTGGCTTGGTTTTGTTAGCCCAGGCAAGAAGTTTCTTCCCTTTCCTGGCCGTGGAGAAGATGCAGCAGCAATTCTTCTGCAGCTTTTTGAGGTGACAGCTTGTTAGTCCGAGACCAGAGAAAACGAGACCTGCTAGAGAGGGGTTGGTCAGGACCAGCAAGAGAGGGGCCACTGTGTGCCACCCCCAAACCTTGGGAAAGCCAAGCCAGGGAGAGAAAGCTCACCCAAAGATCCAGCCCAGCTGCTTTGTCTGCTGTAGAGAGGAGGTCTATGCCAGAGACTCACCAGATCTTCATCTGTGGCCCAAACTTCTGCATGAAGCTTCTGTTTGACTTTTTTCCCTGAGACAGACACTGGTGCCATCTTCCACCCCATGGCATGAGCCAGTATTTTTTCCCTGGAATTCTGGGGTTTTGTTCTGGTGTGTGTGTTGGGGGGAGGGGGGGGGGGGGAAGTAAGGTTTATTATCTGAAAATATATCAGTTTAATATCTAGCATTTATTTATTTTTTGCCTGCTTGCCTTGTAGACGTTCTGTTTGTTAATAAATTGTTGAGTTTCTTTTTTTTTTTTCTTCACTTTCAGCCATTAGTATTCATTTCCTGTTGGGGGAAAGGGATTGTTGGAACCCTTTTAGAGGAGACAACTCATTCCAGAGTGTCTTCTCCTAAATTTGTCTCTAAACTGAGACACTGTTCTCTAATGTTGAGGTTCAGTATTATGTGACCTGATATAACATAGGGAAATGTTTGACAGAAATGCTCCAAGGAACTCCAGGACATAATTAGGGAACAATACAGTGTTAGCCATCAGGCATATTGCGACTGATAATTCTTTCGCAGTGCAGACCTATTGCCAATTTTTGTACTTCATAACTGTATCTGCATTAAACCATACTTGTCACCGCAGAATACCACTGCTTTAGCTAAAAGAAGAAACAAGTTAGTTTTGAAGTGTCTTATTCACTTTCTTTTAGCAATGCTTCATATTTTATTGAAATACTGTGAAGAAAGATATCCCTTCTGAAACAAAAATGTACTGTCATGGACCTCACATTGGAGGTCGCATTTAACTCTGCTTTTGTGTATCATCTTGAAATCTAAGTAGAGAGCTGGGAGAAGGGCAAGAAATGTATTGTTTGTTTTTTACAGTGAGACAAGAAAAAGGGAAATCATTAAGTTACCATTGGCAATAAAGAAAAGGGACTATTCTATGAGATTGAGCATTTATCAGACAAAGACATGCCCTTTCCCTCCCTAACAGACCAGGTTATCAGTCCAAGTGAATTAACAGCCCTTTTTTATGTGGTCCTGCAGAATGACAATTTAGCAAAACAGGATGCTCTGGCAAGTGAACTCAAGCACTCTTTCCCTCATCCCCCCTGAAGTTTGATAAGCCTTTTTTAGTGTTAAGGCACTGACTTTTTATCTCCAAACTCCAGGCAATGTAGTAATTTCATGTTTTGCATTATATCCTTCTCAATAAATTCCAAATGACTACATTGCCTCTTGCCCAGGGATCAACTGCTTCACTCTAGGGTAAAATGCATTTCAGCACTGTCAAATGCCCCTTTCCTACCAGTACCATCTCTATCAGAAGAGACACAGAAAATAAACACAAGATACAATTTGCAGGCCAAGATTTTACTTTTATAACAATTACATAAACTATATTCCTATATGGATGAATAATGAGCTCTCAATTAAACACAAATGTAAAAATAAAGCATACAAGTGATGAAACCAGGAACACGAGTTAGGATAAATATAAAGACATTGTCAAAGCTTGCAGGGTTTAAGTTAGACAAGATAGTGTGGCTCAGGGACTAATAAAGGGGACAATACTCTTTAAGATCTTTATTCATGACCGAGTGATGATCAAGTCTGTGGATGATTCAAAACTTCAGGGAGCTGTTCATGCATTGAGGCTGTGCTGCCATTCAAATGGGCAATTCAGACCCTGCAGCAGTTCATGCTGGAGGACAATAGGCTGGAAATCAGCCCCAGTGAAAATGGCATCGGGATCCTGGAAGACTACAAATTTAACAGTGACGTTTCCATAGCAAGAAGGTCAACAACATTTGGGACTGTACTACAGGAGTATTGTCAGCCGGTTAAGGGGAGGTGACCATTCCTCTTTACTGGTGAGGTCACACCTAGAGTTCTGGGTCCATTCCTGGACTTCTCAGTACAAAAAAAGACATGGAGACACCAGAATGTGTCTTGTAAGGGACCATAAAAATTATTAAAGAGTTGCAGAATCTGTCGTATGAAAGGCTAAAAGAAATGGGACTGCTCTGCCTGCAGGGGATGAGCCTTGGAGGGCTGGGAATGAAGAAGAAGGGAATAAGGAGATGATAAGTCTATTATAGTAATTTTGTTCCTTGTTTTTCTGTTTTTCTCATTTTGGGACTAAAATCTAAAACCTAAACCCAACAAACCAATGTAACAAACAAGCAAACAAACAAAAAAATCCCCGCACCAAGGATGGCACCTTAATACCTTTAAAGTGATCTTGACTAGGAGAACAGAACAAACCTTTTACCAGTCTCCATGAAGAAAAAGAAATAAAAAATCAGACTGCAAACAACACGCTCTTTCTCTCAACTGTAGGGAAAGCTGAAAAAAAAAAACCCTAAAAAATATATTTAAAAATAATCTTGGCAAAATATATATATATTTGTTTGCTACTGTCTCCAGTGAATTGATGAGGTAACACATACTACCAGGTCCAGAAGTATACTTTTCCCTTCCACAAGATTACTTTGCTGGACTCAGAGTCAACTTGCTGATTGAAGTTGTTGCAAAAATCCAGAACAAACCTCAACCAGGGCTCAGCTCTGCTCTCTTTAGGCTCTGTTTTCAAGCTGATGCCTTTGTTCCTGTCTCCCAGCTGAACTATCTGTCACAGAGCAGTAAGAAGGGGCTGATCTGCAAAGCAAGGTGAGCCTGGCATAGAGAGCCCCCTCACTGCCAGCAGGGACAGTGACCTCACCAACATGGACACAGTCCACAGTGCCCAAGCAAGGAGAATGGTTCTGAGAAAATATGGAAGGTCAGCTGTCACTCGGATCACAGTAAGAAGATAAAATCAAGACTGAAAAGTAAGTCAAGCCTACAGGATAGGATCAGGGAGATATAAAAGCATCTGAAGTGCCAGAGCAGGCACAGTGCAGCTTACAGGAGGTCTTGCTGGCAGGTCCCAAGCAAAGGTGCTAGAAGGGAACATCTGATGATGCTTCTTCCTGCTCTTCACAGCAGCTTTCTACTTGACAACCTGGTAGTCAAATAAATTCCTAGAAGGAGGGAAGTGCGCTCCAGGTCCTGACACAAAATGTAAGAATTCCCATTAAGATAATGATTCTTCAGTCAAGGAAGTCAACTCTCCTAGAAAACATATCCTAACCTTCTGAGTGCAAAATGTAGACAGCTGAGCAGAAGTTGGTGAGACAGACTCAAAAGCAAATAAAAGCAAGTTTACTTATTTTCTTCGTCTCTGAGGAAAAAATCGAGAAGTTCACATATTTTACACTGCTCTTACTTTCTTATTTATTCCCTATTACTCATGTAGGTTAATCAGTAATCTGCCCTTCACTGCATAAGAAGAAGCATTTTTGTTTCTCATTACATCAAAATCTAAATCCATCAGAGCTGAGTAGGGTTTAGATCCTGGAGAGATTTCTAGGCAGCCTAGAAACTCTACGAAACTCCAGTCAATTTTCCTGATGGAAAGTTGTTAATCTTGTGCTGAATATTCCTGATTATGTAAAAATAAGCATTTTTGGCAATAAATATACATGATGATTAATTAAGATTGAAAATTAGTCTTTTAATCAAAATCCTGTTAACCTTATACTCACTACTCTTAATAGTATTTCAGGTTCAATGACAGCAGTCACTGAATGCAGTTCAGATGTATTTGCAACCTTACATTTGTAAGTTTTTCAGTATTAAGTACATTTAAAATAAGTATTTGCAAATATATTAAAAAAATATTCTCATCTGACTTGTTTGTTAGATAATTTCTACTCAGCAGGTGGTTCTATTTGAAAGATGACTGGGATGTTACATTTGTTTGGGGCTTCTTTTCTGTTTGTTTGATTTGGTTTAATTTGGTTGTGGGTTTTTATTTGTTTTAGTTTTGGGGGTTTTTTTGCTGGTTAACTTCTGAGGAAAACTTAAACTGTCTTAAAACAGAAAAATTATGAATATGACTCCAAGAAGTAAAAAAGTCACTGAGTACTTACAATGAAGCATGACTGAGGATGAGTTTGTCCTGTGTCATATGGTTACAGCCTTCTCTGCTACACAGAACACATAATTTCCAGCAGTACAAAGTACACTCAGACCCTGTGCACATTATCTTTTTGCTTCACTACAAGTGTGGCATTCACATGTTAAACTGTCTTCAACAGTACTGTAACTCTGCCATCCATTAATAATTTAAGGTAATGTTTCCCTGGGCTTTCCCTGTGCAAGCTAGAGAAATAAACTCAAAATCTCTTATAAAGAATTACATTGGTTTATAGTTTCTATTTAAATCCCTTAAGTTTTTTGGGCATACACTGGAAAAATCATATATCCTATTCAAATTGATGACATAATACGGAGCTCAATTCTGAGTATTAGCTGTGTTTTATCAGCTTCTCTTGCTTTTGTGCCTGGAGCAATTTCTATTGTCTCCATTGTTCAGTAGATAAATATTTGGATATTGTGAGTTTAAATAGTGTATGACAGGAATCTCACGGGCTAAAGCTAAATCTTTTTGATAGCCCTGTTTGCCAGAATTTGAAACCCCAACAAAAAACTTTTCGGGTGCCTGTTTTTTCAATGCACATAGGCCAAAATCTGTGGGCCTAATTAAATGACAAACGGCAATAAATATTTCACAGAAGCGTAGGGAGAGATATTATTTGTGCTCTAACACTAATTACATTTTGCTCTTTGTTGTGCAGTAAGCACATTTTCAACTTAAAATCATCATTTAGACTGTACTGTGTATTGTAAGTAAGCATTGTACAGTGCATAGCATCTTGATTACCATTGCTGCAGAGCCACTAACAATAATAAAAGATAAAGAAATTTAAAGCAACATTTTCTTCCATATAGATTTCCTTCTGAAATGTAATCTTTATACATTACCCAGAAAAACATGATATTCATTTTAAAAACAGAAAAAGTTGAACACTGACAGTCATGCCAAGCTCCAAATATTAAGAATTTGACCAAAACACATAATCCTTCTTGGACAACAAAACCCATAATAGGGGAGAATTGAGTGTGTGTAGGCAAACGTCATCAATAGCTCAAGATGATGTAGGACACAGTCCAGTTGTGAATACTACTGCAGGAAAAGCAATGTTCAAAATTCCCGGCAAATTCAACATATGCACTATTGCATGTCTCCTTTCAAAGTTGTTCCCATTTTGGTCCTTCTAAGCCTTGCAGGACAATGTTACTTAGCATAATGCCACCAAAAGACCTTCCATCTTTTGACTCCCATGAAAATACACTTTACTCCCTACCAGGAGTTTACAATTTTCTGAGGCTGCTGCACTACGCTTTGTCTTAGAAAAAGGCCTTTCACTTGCACTGGGGAGTTGGTGTTGAATGCAATAACAGCACATTTAATTTTCCTATATTTTGAAGATTTCAGTGTCAAGAACAATACAACTACTGAATATGGGAAATTCTGTAATTGGCAGTCCCATCATATACTGTGGCTATTGCTAGAGGCAGGTCTCAGATTTTATATCAAACTTCTGCTCCTCAGAACTGAAGTTTGTGTAACTTTGAAACTCAGCTTTACTTTAACTAGGTTAACTACTGCAGATTTTTTTTTCCCAGCTAATTTCTTTGATTTACCTTTTCATAAAGCAAGCTTAGTTTTATAGGCATGGTAGCCTCAAATAATTGTTTTGTTTAGACAGGTATTTTTGATCATGTCAGGATGGTGTAAGATAGTTCAAGAGAGCCCAAAGAAGTGGACACCTAGGAGGCTCCAAAATACAGGCATGGGATAACAAGAGATGGGGCAAAAACTGACATCAGAGAGCATTTAATTCTTTAACAATATTCTGGACTTGAAAAAAATGTAACAAACAAACAAAAATCAGTTGTCATGCTGGGAACTTCAGTCAGTAGCTGAATGTCATACTGGTGGATTAAATGTATATAGGTTACTCTCTATATATGTCACATTCAGACTTCACTATTATCAGTGTTTTAGGGAACAGAAACTACTTCCAATGAGAATTGGGTCTCCATGCAAATATTTAATTTCTGAAGCTACAGACCCTACAGCAACCGTGAATTATCATGAAGATTCTTTTATTTTTAAGTACAGTCATTGGATTTTCTGTGTCTTACTGAAAAGCTCAGAGAAATTTAATTCTATTAAATTAACTCAGGAATTTTTACACAGGTGAATTCAATTATTGCCTGTCTTTTTAAATGTCTAGGAAAGCCTTGACCTAGGCTATTTCTACCAAACAATGTTTATGCAACATTCAGAAATTGTTACAAACATTCCAAGAAGTAGATTAGATGTGGCCATGATGTTCAGAGGAAGAAAAATATGTAAGTGTTTGCTGAGGAAAAAAAATGTCTCGGTGTTTATGAGCTTTTCCATTTCAGCAGGCTTTGAGAATAGCACAGCCCATTTCATCCACTAACATCAGTGTTATGTCAAACCTTTGAAGGTTTGAATTCTGTGAAAATGACCAATTCTTGTTGTCTAAAATAGATCATAGGGAGACATAAATTTAAAGTAGATCTGGTAAATTCCCAGAGAAATGTTTATGAATTTGGAGTGGATGATCTTTGCACAGAGAGGACACATATAGTTCTAGAAATTCTACATATTTAGTTTTGCATCATTTTTTAGTGAATTATTTTTCTGACCAAGAAAACAATGAAATTATAAATATTAACAGAGATGACAATAAATAATTCCAGTTAAATTGGTGTCCACTTTTATAACAATGTTCACCCTGAAGTTCACTAAAGCATTCAGATAGAAAATAAGGTTTATTGTGATTTATGGACATGTATTCCATTATATCATGTTTGTATGCATAACTTTCATGGCTAAAGTCAAAGTCTTTAATAAATGGATATTTACCTTCTCCTATTCTCCAGCATGTTTACCAAAACTGAATTGAGTATTTCCAAAACTTAAATACTACCTTCTATATCTTTCAATAGAAAAAAGAATCAAATTGAATTGTAACACTGATTCCTATCCTATGAAGAAAGGTATCAAAGTGGATCATCTGATCCAACCTCCCTGCTCAGGCAGGGTCATCCTAGAGCATGTGGCACAGGATTGTGTCCAGAGAGTTCTTGAATATCTCCACTTACAGAGACTCTACACCCTCTCTGGACACTGTTCCAGTGCTTGATCACCCTCACAATAAAGATTTTCCTCATGTTCAGGTGCAACATCCTGTTCATGTGTTCCTTCCCATTGTCACTTGTCCTTTTGCTTGGCACCACTGAGGAATAATGACAAATACTGTATAGAACACAAGGAATTAAGTATCATTATCTTATTTATCTCTCAGAGCTTGTACCTTGGCTTCTTTCCTAAGCATGTCCTTCCAGACCTGAAAGAGATTTTTTCTAAGGAAATATGAAATAAAATTGACAAAATCTATCCTCAATATACTTGAATCTACATTCAAGAATTTAAAACAAGTTTTATACATGGTTGTTTTTTCCCCATCTGTCAGAAAAGACTTTTCTCAAGCATTAGTAAAAATAAAATTTTAGATTTCTACATTGACTAGCTGAATATGCAATGCTTAATTTCAAGCCTGTGAGTAGCCTGAGCATTTTAGGAATGTGCTAAGACTGAGCAGAATTTGAAATCTGAATGATGCACACAGCAGTAGTACAATTAATAGAATCAGTGTTTAGGTGCAATGTAGAAAGCCCATTTAATTAATTCTTTCCTGGGAAAGGTGTAAATTGTTGAATCCTGACTTTTTATTTTCTTTGAGGGAATCTATCAAAGGCACCTGTATGAATAGGCAAATTTGCTATTCATTATTAGATGTTCACAAGATGTAGTCTCATGGTGCTGCACATTCCATATTCTGACTTTCCTTTCATTATTAGATACATAAGAACTATCTTGATTATTTTTGGAATCATGACATCAAAACCACATGTATTTCCTCTTTGTTAATTAATCTGAAATAGTAAAAAAACCCCAATTTCTCATACAGGATTACACTTGATAACATATAAAAACATGGTGCTTGCAAAAAGAAATGTTCTATGACATAATTACTTTTTAAGTTTCCCCAAAGCAAGCAAAATAAAGTGAAAACCACATGGATGCCCAGAGCTTCTTAACAGCTTTTATAGAGTGTGCCTTTTATCATAGGCTACTTTGACATTGTTAAGCTCAATGTTTCAAGTCCAAATGCTGTTCTCAACATTAATCCCTTCAGTATTAAACATATATTTAACTAGATAACAACCATTTCTTTTATCCACTGAAAATAAATAAGTACAGTTCTAAATCATCATGCTGTGATATGTGTTATCAATGCATTTTTGAAACAATTTATCATACTTCCTTACACACACAAGGCTTAAGAAATATTTCCACTTACATTCAATACAAATGAAATTTCCAGGGAGCGTATGCAGAATCTAAACCTACCTTTAGACAACTCTGTGATAACATTTTTATTCTTAAAATACAATTAATATTTCAGTAAATAGTTTTTGAATCATTAATTTAGTGTTTACATAAAAGTCCGGTTGCTGAGATTCACAGTCATCCTCTAAAAATGTGACCCTGACAATCCTGCCTTTGCCTGAAAACAAAAACCAGACCCCAAAATGCCAAACTTCACAATGCACAATTTTGCCATAGTACCTCACATATCACTACTGTTTGCTTTGCATGCGGTAGGTTTGATTAGATGCAGAAAGCAGTCAGGAAGAAAATTATCAGAGGGGTACTTGGAAGGTGAGCTCCTGCTCCAATATATGCAACAGTGCTCCTCCCATCTGTATTGGGAGCCCTGTGGATAACAGTGTATTCTACACAGTGGCTCTGGATAATCCATGTCTGTTCTGTTGGGCCCCAGGCTTAGGGCTTGAGCAGCCCAAAAGTTAGTGTGAGCAGCTGCTTTAAGGGAATGTCCCCTGCTGGCATGTCTCCCATAAGTCTGTGCTGTGCTGGTGGGTGGTAGGGCAGAGATAACATTAGAAAATGTCAGGAGATGGTATGTGGTTCTTTTTGTTACGCAAAATAAAGGGTACAACAGTATGGGAGGGAGAAAAGGACCTCTCCAGGAGTGGGATCTGCACAGGGTGCTGTAGGAAAGTCTACCCTTCTGCTGTGTGAAAGATGGGTTATCAGGATACAAGGGATGCAAAGTGTACTCTCTGTCTATAGTCCTCTTTATAATCTCCTATTTAAACAGCTATTTCATTACACCATATGTTATTAGGCCTTTTTCTTTGAGACCCACAAAAAACTTTGCACTGTCCTGCGCCTCCCTGCTCCCACCCTCCCCTCAAGGGCAGAACACCCTAATTGCCCCTTTTCCATCCTGTAGGCCTGTACAGACTCTCACACTTTCACCACCACCTCATCTACATTCATACAATGGTGTGACCATAATTCTATTGATCTCTGCTTTTATTTTCTCATGTTAATCTTTTTCTCAATCCGTGAAAATCACTTAGCTGATCCAGAGCACTCAAAACACTTGAGACATCTGCTAAATGTGTTTTGTAGGCTCCAATTAATGAGGTATTCCATATGCATCTGGGAAATCAGAGATTGTTAGTTGATATGTTGATATTTCACGTGAAAGATGGATGAGTTGAACTTGCTGCAAATAATATGACTTCATTGGTTGTTTTCTTTTGTTTTTGTTTTTTTTTTTGTATGTGCATTGAAAGAGATTCAAGAGCATAAATGTGTTGCTATTTTCTGTGATCACATGACCTTACAAATACCCTTGTGTAAACACGCCGAGTAAATGGAATTTTTTCTGAAAACTCTGTTTCTCTGAATGGGCTTAGAGGTACCTCATATTGTTTATGAACAATGTATATTTCCTCCTTCTATTGCAAACTCCAGTTTAATAGCTGGTCTCTTCTTACTGTTTTTCCCGTTCAGTCTTTGACTAGAATTTTCAGGATAGTAATTCAAGACACTTAGATAAAATTGATGACTTAGTAACACCAGCTTTTGTTTATCCAAGAAGTCTGGGTAGTCTGCTAGGTAGGTAATGTAAGGCAGAATTTATCTGATATGAATTTGTAAAGGTGTTTAGTGGGACATTTTTTTGATAAAGGTACTGGAAAGGAGCAACCCTTTTGGACCACTCCTAAGAGATTACACAAGACATCCCATGAGTCAAGTAGAAATCCCTATCAACCAGGTTGTCACAAGAAAAACTTGTTTAATTATCAGTATATTTACTTGTTTATGTTTATGCCAGATTCTGATGTTAGACTACTGTGCTCATACTTTGGTTTGACCTATGCTAGCTCTCTAAGGAGGAAATTTTAGTGATGGAATTACAGCTGGATTGCAAGTTTCTGCCCTCAGGACAGGACCTCAGTCATAAGGTCTTAATGCAATAAAACTATTGATAGGTCCTTAGACTGATGGATAGTCCAAACACAGAAGTAGAAAATCAAAGCCACCTCTTTTTTTCTTCCTGATTCAGATGAATTTCTGCAAGAATCATATATGAGGGAACCAGTAAAGATGGGACAGTATATTCTCTAGAAAATCACTGAATGCATTAAACTCATTATGGTTTTTAGTTAGCTGCTGTTTTGAATCAAGGATAGAAATACAATAGTGTCAATATCCTGCCATGTAGAAACATCTGTGACTGATGTAACCTAACTTCTTAGGAGGATGGTCTGTACTTTCCCACAGTTTATTTGCGCATGAGATTTGGTCATAATTTTCACCTGCAACCAGAATAAACCGACTTTAAATCAATGTCCTTCTGATTTAGTGTCCCTTAATTAAAAAATAAAATTCAATTTGAAAAAATGGAAGAGAAGTGCCAGCCTGTTGCAGTAAAAATACTTGCTTTGCACAATATCTTTCCTGAATTTTTGTTTTTACCTAGTAGAGGACAGTCTATTTCTTGCATATGTGGGGAATGAAGTGCAGAGTAAGATAAGGCATGCTTGTAGCATACTGCAGATATTTGTTGCTATCAGTTAATTCTGACCACTATTCTAGCTGTCCCTTGTGAATCCTTTAGATGGATATTGTATCTTCACTCTTGTATTTGAATCTATAATGTTTCCACACAAATTCTTAAAAAAAAAGATCCCAAACAACAAAAAAACCTCCAAGCAAGAAAAGAAACAAACAAAAATCCCAAACAAACAAAGAGCAAAACCCATATAACCTCCCACAAGACACACAAGGTGAAACATATTTAGTGTAGGAAAGAGGTTAGTTCAAGCTGACAGGGGCTAGGAACACAGCCTGTGAAGCCCAATTCTCCTGATTCTTGGTTTGTGCTAAATTTCCACAATTGCCATAAACAATTCCAGTTACAAAACACACTACTGGATTTTTCAGCAAACAAAGCCTAAGGCTTGGCATGCAGGTTCATTTCTAGACTGGGCTGTGGGGGGAGTATGTGTGTGTTTATTTTCTTTCTTTTTAAATAGCATTCTAAAACATGTAAAATGGGTAAAATTTTTGAAGTGTTCAGAATGCTCCTGAAGTGCAATGTGCGTGTTTATATAACTATCACAAAAAATACGGAGAAAGATAGCTTTGAACCTGGGCTCTCCTAAAGAATTTTTCTTTAACAGAGATTAAATAATGAAAAATATTTAGTTAAACTGCTGGCCAAACTCGTATTGTTTGTACCACTCCTGGTAAAGACCCTGGGGAGCAGCAGTGGAATCTGTGCTATTGATTGGCTGGTTAAAGAGAGGCCTATTAGATTGAGACAGGCTAGATTGATTATACAGCAGCAGAAGGAGCTCAGATTCAGAGCTGAGTGAACGTCAGGGTGAGAGAGAGGGAGAGCAAGCGAGAGAAAGCGCGCAATAGAGGGAGACTGTACCCACTATAGCATCAGTGTGTGACAGCTGGTGCCTGATAACACTGATATTGAGCTCCTTCAGTGGAGAACTTGCTGAGCTACCCTTTTCTCATTTGCAAGAGGATGCCAGCTCTAAGCCAGTGCAACTGATGACAGACCGGATCTTGGAATAGTTCGTTTCACTTACAATTACATCTCATGTTCTGCTTCTCTGAAGAAAGGCTTATTACGGAAGACAGACATTCATTCTCTCCTCTTATCTCTCGTATTATTGATGATACACACAGTTTGATCTTCCAGGTAAGGAAATTATCATTTGCTTTTCTGAGAAGCTAAAAAAAGATATATTCTTTTTGTATCTTGCATGTTAAATACAAGCTTTGGCATTTGTTCTCAGAATGCATTTTTTTTCACTTGTATTTCTTTCACTCACAGATTATATGTATCAATTATTATGTACCCCTAAAGGCACTTAACAGGGCATGGTTTGTGCATTGCATTTATCATGCTTAACCCTTTAGGTGAATGGAATGAAACTAACAGAAAAGATTATTTCTAACTACTTGGATGATGTTTAAACGTAACTTGTCCCACACATGCTAAACAGTCTGGAGTGATAATGGCACACAGGCTCTCCCATATTATTAATCCAATAGTGTACATATTGTGAAGCCAGGTAGAGAGAATATTTACCTGAAAAATTTCTCAGTGCTTGTCAGTAGTTTGAAATAGTATCTGTCTTTTGACTGCAAGCTTGTCACTGCTGAGTAAATATGGTCAGCCTTAAATAATTTATCATTACACTGCCATTTTTTTATAGATTTAGTAGTTATTGCAAACATTCTGCCTGCAAAGCAAAGATCAAGGCTTATGACTTGAAATGTGAAACCTAGGATGTTCTGTTACACTGTGTTATATGTTTGAAGCAGCCATCCCATGGACTGATTGCCTGTTTTGATATGACATTGACTCTACTGTCTCCCAGCTGCAGAGCTCTGCATAAAGTTTCTATGTATTTCCTGCAGCTGTATTTTAAGTGGTTTTGCAGTCATAGGTGATGGGTTCTGATAGATTGCTGTGATTTTGAAGGTGATAGACTATATCTGAAATAACCCAGCTTTTGGATTTGAAGTAAGTCAGGAAGTTGATTGACTGGGGGTTTACAGGCCAAGGGAGCATAACGCTAAGACAGCTCCTTCATTAGCAGCACATTCCTTCCAGCTATGACAACATGCACCACCTTCCTCATCAATCTGTGCACTCTGCTCCTTTTTCTGAACTGCAGAGCTTTTCATATGCCAGATTATGTGATTATTCCCTCTGGGTGAAGTAGAGGCATCGATATATTAATGCTAGCATTTAAGTAGACTTTGACCCAGCTAAGTACAGCGTTCCAATGCTTTGGCCAGTTAAGAAACTTCCTATAGCAGGGTCTTGCTGCTAGGAGGTGGAACCTACATGTAATCCTATTTATTCAATGACTAAAGAATCATAACTACAGAAAAGCACTTCTCTTCCTTTGCCAATAAATTTTTAATAAATTTCCATAAAACATCATACATAAGTAATTAATGACTTCTCAAAAGCCCAAATGGGAACTGGAGTTATCAAAATGATTATTTATAATTTTTAAAAGACATATAAGAATTGAGTATCTTAGGTATATAGAGATATTTTTACAAACTAACAATAATTTGAAGGGAATATCTAAGTGACCACATGGATAAAATATGCAATGATTAAGAGAAAGCTTTGTCTTCTATAATGTTTCATATGAATAAGCACTAGCAAAACAGGAACTAAACTGATTACCCCAAACTAAAGGCTTACTTCATCTTTAGCATCTATGCTATTTAATACCTTTTGTCTTCTATTTGAATAGTGTTTATGCTATTTCTTATATACACAAATGTCAGCAATTTTGATGTTTCCTTCAGAAACTCTTTCCAGGTAGCCAGAAATTCTCTTGAGGGCACATTTTGTTACCATAGCTTTACTGAGTGCTATTTTACTCCATAAAATACTGCCAAAGGTGAGCACTGTATACGTTGACAATGGAGTCAGAGGGCAGAATCTGACCATAAATAATGGAAAGAAACTCTTTACATTTTAATTACCTGACTGAAAATTCTAACACTAAGACAAAGACATGGGTATTGAGAGCTAGATTTACCAAGCATAGATAGTATTTTATAAGGAGCTAAGATAATTGAATGTCTAATGGACTTTGTATCCTTACAAAGCTTAAGGCCTGCCTCCGTATATTTAATGTGCAGTTTGACTAGCAAAAAAAGTCCTTTATGTGTGCTCAAAAGCTTTCCTACAGCTCTTGTTAGTCTCTCTCTTTTCTCTCTGAAAAGTCTTCTTCACTATACCTGTGCTCTTTAAATATACTTTATAATTTTCTGATTAAGAAGAAAAAAAATCCTGGTAATTCTGTGGTAATTCTAATTTCACAGCAATATTTTTTCCCTCCAGATTAGTGTCTGCTACTGGTCAGGTTACATCTAAGCCATGAAACTCCAAATAACACTAAAAAGTGTTAATTTTTGCAATGGGAATATTTCATTTGAACCTTAAATATTTTTTTTTAAAGTGCAAAAGAGAATCAGAAGCCCAAAAAAGCATTAAGCTTACACTCATATTTTTCTACTCATAAGATGTTATTCATTTCCACATTAAGTATTGTAACCATCTTCTTTTGTCAGATCCAGAAAAAAAATACATGAAAAAACCAGAAATCAGAAAGAGTTGAGTTTGTATATTACAAACTGAGCATTTGCTTTCAGAACTTTGATGTTGCCAATATTAATCTGGAATTTTCGAAACACTTTAAACTGATTCAGTTATGTCATCTTTTTCTCAGAAGATGAATTTTACCTTTTTGCAATTAATGTTCCATTCCTTTTCAGCTTGAAATCACAGAATGTGAAATTTATTTTTATTTTCCTACCTAACTTAAAGCCATTAGGGGGCTCTTTCCTCCTATGATATCACACAGCTAGCTGCAATGCAAGGATACAGCTAGTTCCTAGACTTGTTACCAAGAAATTTTTTCTTGAATTTTGGGTGGAGACCATTTTAATAATACAGAGCAGCTAATGATCTATTTTTTGTTTGTTTGTTGTTTGGAGCGGGTTCTGTTTGTTTTGGGTATTTTTATTGCATATAGTTGAAAAATTTTACTGTTAATTATTGGTTCTTTCTAGAGGTTACTTTATGTCCCATAAAGAAGGAGCAGGGAACACGTTCAGCAAAAATTGTGAAGTAACCCCTGGGATTACTAAATCTAATTAGCAACCTGAATATGGAGCATCATTTGAGTCCAAGAAGTTTGTTATTATTTATTCTAATAACTTTGAATAATGGTGCAACTAGTATTAAAAAAAAAAATCTGTTGAGTACTGTTATATTGGACTGAAAAGAACTTAGAGTATCTAGAAGTGACATACTCTTCTCTTACACAGCTTGCTTTCAGAAGGACTAAGCATGTGGCCAGGGTTTTTGGATCACTCTATTTCACAAAATGAGAAAGTTTCAATTCTGAAAACATTTATGTTTAACATTTATCATATGAGCAGACACACTGAAGTTACCTTGGGCCAAATTCCAGCATCTTTGTTCTGCCTATTACCCTTTAGTTTCTGTAAATTCATTGCACCACTGGACCTGAAAATCTGTTGTGGAATTTCTACTATTTCTTGTGGGGTTGTAAAATTTGTACAATTACTTGTGGGATTCCTTAGAAAGAACTGCAGAATAGTCTAATGCAAGCTAAGGAAAAAAAAAATTGTTGTAAAGCACAGCAGGGTAGTTGCAAACACTGCAATATCATGCTGAGGTGAGGACAGAAGAAACATGAGTGTCAAAAGACAAGCAAAATAATTGTCCTCCTTTTCCAGTTTTGAAGAATTTTCTTATTCCTTCCATCTTTAAAAGAAAAAAATCCCAAGTTGGTAAATGATTTTACCCACCTCGAACCAACTTGTTACTTTATATTGTTTAGCTTGGAGAGATTTTAATACTATCAAATTCATTCAAGAAAGAAAGAGAAAAAGGACTGACACACTTTTTTGATGCTTGACATTTACAATGAAGAAGTATATCCTCGCCAAGCTGGAATTTAAAAAAAAAAAAAATCAAGATAAAAAATGTTATTTCTTGGTTTTACTACACATATGAATAATCTATTTTTACATCCCCTTATAGCAACTATCTTATGATATATCAGTGAAGAGCTTTGTTCTACTAAACAGCATCTAGAAACTCCAACCAGGACCTCAAGACACTTTGTTTATTGCTCTGCATAGACAGAGGTTCATACAATATAATGAAATTGTTAAAAATATAGAGTAAATCGAGTTTTATTTCTGAGATAGATAATTGATGTTTCAAAGTTAAAAGGGAGCTTCATTAGATATATTATTTGAACATAGAAGAGACCTTATTCATTACTAAAAGGTGGCTAAAGTTAACTACAATTTGCCTGCATTTCAAGTAATTTATTATGTACACATGGACACTCATCAAAGCTGTAATGGCAATATCATTATTAATTCATCAGGCATAGCATTGCCAGGCAGTCAAAGCAGGTAATTGTTCCACTCTATTCTGCACTAGGGCTGTCTTACCTGGAGTCTTGTGTGCAGATTAAGGTACCAAAATATAAAAAAGTTAGAAAGCCATTAAGCATCCAGAGGGCCACAAAGATGATGAAAGGTGAATGGGTGGGGAGGGCGTACAAGGAGTGGCTGATGTCACTGGGACTGTTCAGCCTGGAGAAGACTGAGGGGAGAGCTCACTGCAGTTACAGCTTCCTCATGACGGGAAGTAGAGGGGCAGGCACTGATCTCTTCCCTGTGGTGACCAGTGAAAAGACCTGAGGGAATGGTCTGAAGTTGTGTCGGGGGGGTTTGGGGTGGATATTAAGAAGAAGTTCTTCACCCAGAGAGTGTTTGGGCACTGGAACAGGCTGCCCAGGGAAGTGATCACAGCACCAAACCTGACACAGATCAAGAAGCAGTTTGGACAATGCTCTCAGGCACATGGTGTGATTCTTAGGTTGTCCTGTGCAGGGCCAGGAGTTGGACTTTGATGATCCTTTGGGTTCCCTTCCAACTAAGAGTGATGATCATATGACTTTATTTAAGGCTCAAATCAGACCATGCAAATTGCTGGAAGAATGACAGGAAGTGTAGCAGAAGCAATGAGCAGAGACCACTTCTTGGTTGGAGTCAAGCACCCTAGCAGCAAGACTCTTTTCTTCTCTATAAAACCCAGTTTAATTTCAGTGTATGCTTTGCTTCCTTGAAATCAATGAAATTTTATGTAAAAGATAAAAATTAAACCCATATAAGATTCTGGCACAAAGTTTCTGCAGAGCTTCACTCCAGAGATAACTCTAATTTACTGGTTGGTTAATTTATCCCTTATATAAACACTCTATGCAAAACACTTTGAAATACTTTTGAATGAAAACTGTTGTGTAAATGTAAAGTATTATTATGGCAAACAGAAGTCACTCAAAGTTGACAAAATTCATTTCAGCTAATGAATACTGCAAGAGTCTGGGGTGTTTTATTAAGCATGAACAATTAATTAATCTCATGAATGTTTAAAGACAGAAAAACAGTTCTTCAGACATGTACTCAAATAATTTTTTTTACTATTTCATGTTTTCTATAATATATGAAGGGAATAATTCAAATTACTAGACTTTAGAAGTAGAAAAGTTTGCAAAAGCAATTATTATATGTACTCTCAAAATATTTTAAAGAGAAGTAATAACAATGTAATCTAAAATACACATCATAATACAATGAAAAGGAGAATATTTTGCTTGTTTTGTGAACTTCTATTTTTTTTTTTCCTGGAAAAAAGACAAAGCAAATGAAATTGCATTGAAACAGCACCTGCAGCTTCCTCAAATTTATATACAATTCTATATATATATATATTTATATATACATATATAATGAATATATATTATATTATAAATTAAATAAATAAATTTATTTATTAATTTAATTTAATTTAATTTAAATTTAATATAAATTTATTTTAAATAAATAAATATAAATTATATATTATATATTCATTATATTCATATATATGGGCATCTCTGCCCATGGCAGGGGTGTTGGAACTAGATGATCTTTAGGGTAACTTCCAACCCAAGATATTCTATGATATGAGTCTATTATATGTGCGTATATATGTGTGCATGTGACTGTATTTAAGCTTATCCTTTACTGTCTGTATTTCACACAGAAGTATATACCCCTGCTAAAGAAAACTTGCAATTTTTAGGAACACAGCCATGTAGAGCGCAAACATATTCCCTGCATACCATAAAAGAAAAAGGTGTGTTGATTGTGAAGCCACTTGAGGGTACAAGACAGGTGTCACCATGAAATGCAGATCATCAGACATCAGAATCCTAACAAAATATTATTTTCCCTGATGTTGAAAACACTCTGTGCTCATAATGGGCTTTAATTCTGTGATGTAATTACGGAAAAGCTTTGCTGAGCAGAATTCAACAAACTAACTTTAAAACACACAATACAGTTTTGAGAAAAGCTCTTCAAATTTTTGGGCTTGTTTGAATTTCAAAATATTTAGAAGTGAGCAAAAAGTGTAATTGCTTTGCCCAACACTGATTATGTTTGGCTCTGGAAAAAGACATGGATAAATCCTGCCTGATCAGTGACTACTAACACTGGTTTGTGCAGTATAAAGTGAGCCAACAACGTTCTGCAGAGCAGCTGATAGTGAGAAGTAATTCATTGTCCTCTGGTGGACCTGTAACACTGAGAATTAATGTGCTTACAGCAGTGACAAAGCTATGGTAACACCTTGAGTATGTCTACACCTTCTTTTTTCCCTCAGAACTCTTTGTGACTGATTTAAGATATACAACTGAAGGTTTTGTTCCTTTCCTAGAATTATCACATATTAAAGAGAAAAACAAAACAAACCAACCAACGAAAAAAAACCCCAAAAAACACTACCAAAAATATCCCACATCAACCCCCTGTCAAATTCACTTTTGGGTAAGCTGTTAAAGTAAACCAAAATGACCTGTCAAAAATTAGTAAATGATGATAATTTTTCATTTAAAATAGTCTAACAATATTTTTATTCTTAACACTATGTAATGATCAGAAGGTAGAAGCTCTTTGTGGCCCAGAATATTTAACATTGACTGTATAAATATTTTGCAGCATATGGAAATTATATATACCAGAAAGAAAAAATATGTTATATTCATTTAAATTCTATAAATTTCAGTTCTAGAAGTCTGCTTTTCATAGGGGTACATAGACTTCACCAACTTCTAGAAACTATTGAAAAAACATTGTAGTGTTTTACTTTTCCCAGCTTCTTAAGATGCATTAATAGTTCCTAATTCTATGCATCCCAGCCATACTGATATGTGTAATGGCAGTTCTGAAATTAATGTTGCAACTTTCAAGCGTAAATAAGAACAAACTCATCTGAAAATTCCTGCTACTGATGCATTCAATTTAACTGCATTAAATAATATAAACATATCTTCCTTTTTGTTGTTGTTGTTTTTGTTTTAATTTAACTTATTTCAGACTATACCTTCTTAATACTTTGTGCTGAACCAGAATTTGAATCTATCTTCTTAAATGAAGTCATGAGAAACTTCTGATAGGGAAACATATTTTCAAGTTCCCTGCCCTATTTTGAGACACAGGAAATTCGGAGCAGCTTCAGGTGAGATTGGATGATATTCAAGGGACTCAGTCTTGGATGCTTGTCCATTAATTCTAGGCACTGTCATACATCAGTATATATGTCCAGAATCTAACTAGCAAAATTACAACAATGTCATCAGTATGTGCTTTTTTTATACCTTATGCCAATAAAACAAATATCAATGCCTGGGAGTACAGCTATTATGAGGTGGTTTATCACCAGCAAAGCAGGAGCAAAGTGTGAAAAATCTACAGTATCCATCAAAAACGGAAAATCGTCCCTGAACTGCATGACCAGGAGCATGATCAAGCAGTTATGTCATACAGACATTGCTCTGAAGATCAGGGAGAACACTCTGAGGAAAGATGTTTCTTTTTTCACTCTATATCCATATATTGTTTGACTGCCACAACATCTCTAAGACCTTGGAAAAAAGCTTACAGCTCTTTGACCTGATTTACTCTCAGATACATGGGATCAGGAAGACAACATCAGTGAAATTATGCAGATATACAATTAGTAGTTGTCACAATTTTTTGTACTGTTTAGGAAAATTGTTCAAAGTAGAGTTGTACCTTACTCTAAAATGGCAGAGTTTAGTGGTTTTTATTTGTTTGGTTTTGTTTTTTTTTTTTCAGGGAACAACTTAATAATTATACATACCTGCCTCCAACGTGAGGTTCAATCTCCTCCCCACTCTAGTTCATCTTTTCAATGTCTTGCCCAAGTGCAGCAAATGCAACATGCCTGGGACATATCAAACTTCTTAATAACTTAAAAGAATTAAATGAAATTATACTACATAGAGAGGAAAATATGCATAAAACCTGTCCAGATATATTACATATCAATCTAAACCAAAATCCTTTCTCTGATGATTCTATAATTCTCATAAGCATCTAGGTTTCTACATTTTTTTTGTTGTTCATATATATTTATACACATGTATCTGAAACTCATTAACTTCTTCACCTGTTTTTATAACTAAGTGTTTCTGCCTAAAGGTTTTGGAGAAACCCTACTGCAAGAACTACTGTCATTTTGTGTGGTTGATCAGCACTAGAGTGTTGGAGGAGTGAATGTCAAGATTTACAGGACGTCAAGATTAACTCATCCACAGGCTTTTATCATGCTAAACAGTTTAAATTCCTTTCATTGAGGAGAGATATCTTTCATTACTTTGTATAATCCTTGGCATAAGAGTATGCCTATAGACATTTACGAAGAAATAAATGATATACTGTGAATCTCCATTTTGGTTTACCATCATGTATTTTCTTTGACTCTGTCATAGATTAACCTTCTTAAGAGGATACAAATAAATTAGCCATGAACATTTTTCAGGCAGTGATTTGCGGACCAATCTCACTATCTCTGCATATCTCAGGAATATCTTTACAGTCTTTCCTACTTCTATAACTATTCATCATCTTCACTTCCATAAGATAGCTGCAGATGTTTTAGATTTATGTTAAAATCCAGAGAGAAATGTTGTACAGGATGTGAAAGTATTCCATGTAGTAAATGTGTATCTATCTGAAAGTTAAACAAACCCATACCTGACACTGACAGCATCAACTATTTGAGCCTGCATGGTATTTGGAGAGGTTATGGGTCCCTAATACTTTTGCCATTGATTTTACACAATTTTGCAAGTCTAGAACTTGGGCTGAAAAGAATTGACATTTTCTTAGATGGCATAGTTTCAAGTGTTCTGTGCTGAAGATGCCTATTTTAAAACTAAACCTTGTTTGCAAGCCTCCTTTATCAAGGACCAGAAATCTGTGTAACATTACTCCCTTCCCTTCCCTTCCCTTCCCTTCCCTTCCCTTCCCTTCCCTTCCCTTCCCTTCCCTTCCCTTCCCTTCCCTTCCCTTCCCTTCCCTTCCCTTCCCTTCCCTTCCCTTCCCTTCCCTTCCCTTCCCTTCCCTTCCCTTCCCTTCCCTTCCCTTCCCTTCCCTTCCCTTCCCTTCCCTTCCCTTCCCTTCCCTTCCCTTCCCTTCCCTTCCCTTCCCTTCCCTTCCCTTCCCTTCCCTTCCCTTCCCTTCCCTTCCCTTCCCTTCCCTTTCTTTTTTTTGCTTTTCAAAGTCTGCATTAAAGTATGTACCAGTTTTTTTCCAGTTTTCCCTTCTTTTGAGAGGATTTTTTCTTTCTTTCTTTTTTTTTTTTTCCTTTCTCTTTTGGGAGGAAGATGGAGGGCCAGAGTGGGCAGGGCAGGAAACAGATAGTATCTTTTATTAGGAAAAATACATAAGGTCAGCCACTGCAGTCTATAGCTACTTGGAATTTCTAATTTTAGGGGGATAAGAATGTGAGGAGTTTGGTTGTATTTGTTTGTGGTGGTTTTTTAATTGTTTTTTTTAGCTGATGAGTCTCTAGTCACTAAAGTGATAGGTGCTCTACACTTTGATTATGTAAATATTTCATGTGGGCAAAATATGCTTTTGAAAAAGCTTTACTTTATTAATTATTTTGTTTCATTTCCACCCTCTTAAATAAATCATTGACTTGGGTATGAAATTAAATATAATTAGGTCACTCTGTAACATGCTTTTATTGTAGATGATGTGTGAACTACTGTGGATTTAGCTGCACTTTTGCACTTTCTCAATATGTGTCAACTACGAAAATTCAACTTAACAAATGTGTTCTACTCTCAGTAATGATAACGTGTCTGGAAATGCAGTATGTGAAGTCTTATGGACATTAAAGTATAGCCTTTATGGAATAAAACACCCCAACTCTGCAAAACTCTGCTAGTGGATGAACTGGGAGAATATAATGTTTTATTTAAAAAATAAAACTTAAATTACCTTTTCTAAAAAACAGTAAGCAAAACCAGTAGTAAGCAAAACTATAACATATTTTATAAATAAGGTCTTGCTAATATTATCTTGAACCTAAATAAGATATAGAGTTGCTTTATATGACAAATTTTTTAAATCTCTCTTACATTTTAGATGCATATGTATGCACAATTGAGTCACTACAGGATTTCCTTTTTAGATCTCAAACACCCATTAGATCTACCACTCTTAGTTTCATTTCAGATAAAATGCAGAGTACACTGGAAATTTCATTCCTATCCTTCAAAACATAGCATGAATAATCAAAGTCATTGATCAAATTACTTAAGTCCCTCATTCTCACAGGCAGTCTACTTCTCTTGAAATCAGATCCTAAACATCATTTTCTTCCAGTGTTCCAAGAATCAGGACGGTTAATTCTCCTGAGCTAGCAAAATTTCCTGTGATAAAGTGGCGTATCATTTTTGGCTAATGTACTATATGACATTTTGTCATAATAATTTACATGACTTTTAATTATTCTTAGTTCATTATATTTTAAAGTATTGAAGCTGGCAGTAACTTAATTTTTGTGATTTTGTACCACACTGAGGTGTTTTCACTGTCTTTTATCATCATGAACACAGGTGCTGTTCCTTGTACCTAACACTGTGCATTATTCACAATATTAGATACAAATATATATATACTCTTAACAATTTTGTACACAGTTTTAACAAATAATGAAAAAAATTCTCTCTATAAAGTTCCTTGTATAGGAAATGGTAAAGAAGATGTAAAGAAGGCCCTAATTTTTATTGTTGTTTCATCTTATAATTATTTCTTTAAAAATAAATAAATAAATTCTTTAACACAAACCATACACATAGGATTTTTAATCTTGACAAGGACCAAAGAAATATAACACCATCTTTGAACTCCTGTTATATTTTCTGACAAATCTACATGTTTTGTATTAATGGGCATAACTGTCCTCTTTCTCCTATTCTCCTCTCTGGAAGGAAATTTTCCTAGAGGTATTATGCTTTTAGAGAATAGCTATAAATATAATTCTTCTAGATATAATTCATAAAATTAAGGAAGCCCCAAAACAGTGCTGAAAATGCTTTACAACAGCATAAAACTTTCAGGATGTGAAATAGTATTTAATATGTCTATGTCATCAGAGATGCAAGATTTATTTCACGCTACCAAGTATAGATTAAATCCACCAACAAAACATTCAAGGCCTACATTTGAAATATGGAAAAATGTAGGGATAATTATGCTCCACTTTTATCATGCAGCATTGGTTTCTCAACATAGTGACTTGCATTAAAAATTACTAACAATAAAACCTGTTGATATTTTAAATTTCCTTTGAATATTGGTGATTTTGCCAATTACAGAATGAATTATTCAAGGATAACTTCAGAATTATCTAGATAATAGTCCCCTTAATGTATTTCAAGAATAAAAATAATCAAATTCAACTAAGTTTTCTAGGTGCCTTAATTTAAGCTTTGCCTGTTTTCCTATGCATTATCTAGCCCGAGAATTGCATTTAACATGCAAAGAAACCTCCATGGTAATTACAGCTGCAATTTATTCACAAGTAATCACACAAGTGCATATATATATATGTATATCTACAGTTGTAGATATCATTGTCCATATTTGGACAATATCATTTTCCAGATATCAGAAGCTTCTGTTTGAAAATTGAAAAGTCCCAATGCTTCAGGACTCTAAAAATTAAAATCTGTCCACCAAGAAAACTGAAAAGAAAACAAAATGTGCATCAGGATAAAAGAGTTTGCCTGTCTAGCAATAGGATTTTGCTGTGCATGACCCCCTTACCTGCATTTAGCATGTTGATTACTCAGACCACTGAAGCATAGGGTGCTGTGCAGAGCCATCAGTCAATAAGGTAATTTATAATGATCACCCTTCTGGGCAAACTAGGGGATAAACTAGTCATTCCTGTTTTCTTCTAGCTGAGGAAATCTGTTCCCCTGTTGATAAATGTTCACCAAACAAACAGAAAATCCACCAGCCTCTTTAACATTTTCTTCTTACAGGGAAGTGAAAGGATGTAGTTGAAACTGATTGTGCTTGAATACAGCTTAATAACAAGAAGCATCTCTTTTTAACCTACGAGACTCTGATCGATGTGTTCATCAATAACATAATTGGTTTAATGATACAAGAAGCTGCTGTTAGGGTGGCTTCAAGTTAGAGAAAACTACTTCCCTTAAATATGTTGGAAGCAACGTACAAACTGGTGGCCAGCATTCCACTGAAGCAAAGAGCAAAACTTGGACTTACCTCACATGCTTCCACTGACTGTAGCTGAACGTTCCTTGCAGGTGTGCAAGGGTTGCTTTGTTTCAGCCCCCTGCCGAGGCTCCATTTATGGGGTGAGTAACACCCTGGCATGGATGAGGGCCAGGGCCAGGGCTGGAACTGGAGGCTGGGGCCACAGGTCAAGGCTGGGGCTGCCTGTAGAACCTTCTGGAAAATTGCTGCTAGTGTGGGAAGGAGGTGCTCGTACTACACACAGGACAGCTGGAGGGGACGGGAGTACAGCTGGGCGGGGGGCAGGGTGGTGGAGGGCAGTCTTGTGCCAAGGCGTGGCTGTGGGAGCCATCTCCTGTCCCGTGCTGAAAGCAGTGGGAAGGAGTGGGCTGTGAGGCGGTGGGGAGAGCTCTGTGAGTCACCTGTTTTGCTTTCTACTATTCTTTGGGACCCTCCCATTGGAGGCCTCTGCTGTGGCCATGTACCTTGCTGTTTGTATCACCTGCCCTGGTGCCAGTCTCGGTTTGCTGTAGGAGGAATATTTTGGTGGTCCTGGCTGTGTTTGCTGAGGGGGCAGCCAGCTTCAGAGGAGACAAGTGTGGATTTTGCAGAACCCAGGAGTTAAATCTCAGGGAGACTTGCTTGAGAAACTGCAACCAAGACCTGTTTGTGGTGGATGAGATGCCAGGCACTAAGGCTAAATTCTTTTAGATAAGAAGTGATTTAGGAGAAAAAGGGGAAGAGGTAGGGGGAGATCCTGGAGGTAGTAAACACAGGAGTGCTAGAGGACCAGACTTGTAGCAAAAGGGTTGTAGGTGGCAATACTATTTGCCAAATAAGGCCATGTTGTGGATCCTTGTCTTGAGGGAGGTATTGTATCTTGGACACTTCTGGGTGATGGTAAGATAAGGAAGTCAAAAGTATTCAGCTCTCAAGACTGGGTTGTGGTGGTTGTATTTAGTTTCCCTTGCCTCTTGTTTCCAAAAAACAAAATCATGTTGAATGGCACTCTCCTATGTTTCTGGTAAACCAGTCTAATCTGAATGTTTCAGACTTGGAGTTCTGTTTGTTCAGTGTGCAAATCCAAATGAAACAACATCAAGGGAACCTCAGAGAGATGTGCAGCTGACGCATGTTTCATGGACTCATGTGATGAGTTAATTTAGCCAGGCTGCTGGCAAAAGGAGGGAGTCTCTGGCCTTTACCTTACTTAATCTTGCCATCCCATTGACAGTGGCCAGAATAGCCCTTGAACAACTGTTACTCCTCATTGCTGCCAGACCTGTTGTCGGCAATTTTCACAGAACTTTGGTAACTATCCATGACCTCCTTGTTTCAGAGGTCTTTGGTTTTCCAAAATGGTTTCATTTTATTCAAGCTGTCAGTCTCTTACAAAAATGTAGAAAAGTGATAGGCAGTTCATGGAATGACAATGACTTTGTAGCATAGGTTCACATTCAGAGATGAATTTTGCCCCATCTCTCAAGTACAATATGTCATATTGATCACAAAAAAGGTTATATCCTGTACAGAAGAAAGAGCTTTCCTGCAATTCCCAGGTTCAGGGGAGGGGGAAAGATCCAGGAAGGCTGATAATGAATTAATGGACTCATAATTTATTTCATTTGAACTGTTGTGAAAATACTGTTTATTAAATTGTATAATGGGAATGAAAACAACATTCTTTTTGTTCTCATTCCCTAAATCTAGTGCCTAAGAATCACATTTAAGTGATTAGTAAACTTCTGTATTTTATGCAAATGATTACTTAATAACACTGAGTGATATCAGCTAAACTGTGATAACTGGAAAAAAACCCAAAACTATATTAGACGTAAGCTTTCACATACAGTACAAATTCTACCCTATTCTTTATGAAATATTAAACTGAAAAAAAAAAAAAGGCAAAAAAAGCCAGGGATAGCTCTCAGTGGAAATTAGGATTATTTCATTGGGAAAATACAGTTTTGTCATGTTTCCCTCTAACTGGAGATTTATGGACTGGTGATGAAACTATGTAAAATGTACAAAAAATGGATTCTCGTTCTCCTTGTTCTCTGTCTTTATTGAGTCACCTGTAAGTATATATAAGACTTAAAATCTCTAGATTTTTGTCTGGCTCACTGAAGTTCTCAGTTGTTTTTTTTTTTTTTTTTTTTTTTTTTTTTTTTTTTTTTTTCAGAAAGGCCTTATAAAACAATCTATTAAAAAAAATGTATTTGTGAAAGAAAATGTAGGTGATTTCTAGAAAAAAAGCACAATCTCTTCGCTCTGATGCTATTGAAATGTATGTTTTGTAGGTTTATTCCAGTATACATGCAAAGGGATAACTTTCTAAAATGGTTTTATTTCAGATGGACTCAGAATTGGTAGAAATCAGCATGATTTAGGTAAATCAAAGAAGATAAATTCCTTGCTTTCTTCTAAAGACTTAAAATTCTAACTTAATCAAATAAGTTGATTAAAAAACCAACAATTAACTGAAATTTCAGAGCTTGTGTCATCTCTTACTTTGGGCCAAATTAAAAGTCTGCTATCTGAACATACTTTTTCAGTTTAGCTTCTTATAGCAAAGGGTCCATAACTTAAATATAAATTGTGTGTTTTCATTTGACAAGTGAGAGCAGAGCTTTTACTGCATTGTGATATTGTTTACAGGCTGCCAAAATATTTGCATGGATTTGATATTTTTTCACTAACAAGTGCTATTATGTACAGCCATTCACTGAATTCAAACAGCAAATAGTCTGGGAGGTTTTGTGAGCCAAATGATAAATGACTTTATTCTTAAGAGCATTTAATTTTCCTACTGGATTTTAATATAAGAACCAAGCACTCATATGATATATTTTTTTTAATTACCTTGTAAATTATTTCCAAATGATGGTGTAGAGCTCTGCCATCAAAATTGCAAGTGGGGCATGGTCAGTGTAGGGGCTGTTACTTATTTGTATTATGTCTTATTTCATATGGCCACCTGTTGTTATAACTTTCTTCTGACCTGAAGTCTTGCCCATACATTTGTGTTGTAGAAAACTTCCCTTGTTCTTTGAAGCTAAATCTCAGCATATTTTTTGTAACACTGCAACCCTGGTGTTGTTTTCCTGTCTGAGATACACGTGGCAGCCAACAAGGGAGAATCCTGAATTTCATGCATAGAAAAATTTATGGAAGATGAACAAAAGATTTCTTTGCAAGTTAGTGGGGCATATGAATGTGTATAAGGAAAAGCAGTTGTTTTTTAGAAAAAGTCCCTCAGTGAATCTGATTATTGTTTTTTTTATCATGCTCTTAAAACTTTCTGTCTGTACTTGTGGATTATTCTATTGTACATGCATCAGATAATATCCTACAATTTCCTACAATTTCCTACAACTAGTGGAGTTATTCTGATATAGTACAAACTCCAAGATGGTGCAGACCTGGTTTTTAAATTCTAATCTGTATCAGAGTATAATATAATTTATGAGTTATGCTACATGAATTAGGGGATCTTGAGTAGATGCTGGTTCTTAATTAATATTGATATGGTAAGTTTTTAACACTTGCCAGTTTTCATTCCAAAACTTTCCTTTATCAAAGATGATTGAAAAATTGACAAATTAACATTGATTCTGAGGCAAAACTGAGCTATTGTGTCATTGGTATCAGCACTAGTGACATGTGCAGTCACATTACTCCTTAGGCACAAACCTTGTCTGAGTTGTGTGTGGAATATAAATATGGAAACAGGTATTGATACTGAAACTATGACACTAATTACTATTAATTAAAATTAAGCCACTTTTCTACGGTGAATGATTATTCATCATGTAGCAATTTTATATAAAGACGGAGTGGCTTTCAAGTTTAATATTACTGTTTAAGTAAATATTGGGTGATGTGTGCAGAAAGACTAGATGAAGTCCTCTGGTTGGTTGGTTTTGGGTTTTTTGGTTCTATGCTGTGCAAGAGGATCAGTAAAGTTAATCATGATGATCTGTAGTAATGCACCTCCACCTTAGTGGGTGTTTCCATAAAAGGAGGATTTTAAAACTCATCCCTTGCTGTTCTAATAAGGCAAAGAACACAGAAACTTCGATGTTCTTTTCATAGTAATTGGCCAGGTGCCAAGCAGAGATACTGGTTGGATGCCTGGACCTGTACCTCAAAATCTGTTGCCAATTTCATAGGGCAAGGTGCCAAAAAGCCCACCTGGACCGTCAGGTACTGAAAAGACTGCACAGAAGTGCTCAGTTGCTGGTTTGTCCTGCCTTAGCAGTGTAAGAGTGTTCTCCACACTGTGTTCGACTTATATTTCTTTTGTATGATAATGTTTGTTATTTTTGTCATTATTAGACCCTTTTCTTTTACAAAGCATGTCCAGAGAAGTTCTCTCGCTATTATTAAGCCACTCTGAGAAGTTGCTGGTCAACCCTCAGACTTGATACAACTTCACTTAGGTTATTACACTCTGGCCAAGTGTAAGACTGTATCATTGATGTTCTCTGTCTTCCTCTTAATTCACTAATTTTTTTGTGAAAAAAAAAAAATAGTAACTCTCATGTCTTCATAGATCAAATCCTATGGTTTTTTTAATTTTTTTTTTTTACACCATAGTGTTTTTATCTCAGCCCTGTGTCAGTCAGAATTTTTTAAAAAGCATCATTAAATCAGATAAAAATTTTCACAGGTATTTTAATACTGTTCAGGTGCTTGTATCAGCCTTATGACCTGAAGAAAGGAACAAAATATATTATCAAAAAAATGAAGTACACATTTCAAAATCAGAAAGACTGAGTGGGGATTCCAAATTGATAGGTAGCTCAGTGTCCTTTTCATATGTTGATTTTCTTTTTATCATGTCTGTTTTTCTGTGTGAGGAAAAGTGTCTACACTGTGTGTTTAACATTCCAAAATGTTGGCATATAGGATATGAAGATAAATATTCTAGCTTTGTAAAGCCTTAAAACACTTTTCTGGAATATACAAACCCTTGAATATCTCTGTAGACAGTAAAAAACACAACTGTTACTCCATAGTTCCTCAGGAGTTCTGTTTTCATAGAAGGAAGGTAATGCAATGTACTTGCAATATTATTATGTCATAACATTTTCTTGAAGGTGGAGGACAACTGAAGACAAGTGCAAAGCTACCTTCACAGAATATTCTGAGTTGGAAGGGTCTCACAAGGAACAGCAAGTGCTTTCTGAAACTAGACTTATTTGTGCTTTAAAGGAATTATTTAATGTTGTTTGCAAAATTTTTATTAAGATTTTCCTCTAAATAATGAGAATATTTGATAAATACTGCCTCTTGGTGTTTGGAATTTGTAATTCAAAAAGGTACTTCTGTGGAGTTTCACATTAGAAGACATCAAGTATTTGACAAGAAAAAACCACATAATTTTAGGGGAAAAAATGCATTTTGCCCAGAAAAAATATATTGACCTGCTTTGTCTTTCAAGAGTTCTTCAAATCTAGACAAGTTCTATGACTACACCATAAAACAACTACTTTTGTCTTTGTATGACATGTATCATTGAAGTAGCTGGTTTATATATGTTTTTAATAAGAAAATATGGGGGTTTTCTGCCATTAAGATAGACATGAATTTTACCTGAATATTGTGGCAAACTTAAGGTGATCATTAAGAGGCAGGCAAAAGATATATACTTATGGTCATATAGAAGGAACACAGGATGATGCTTAAAGGATGAAGAATACCAGTTGTGCCAGATGCTCTTGGTAGACTTAATAGGCTTTCTTTGAAGTACTTCTCCCTCTCAGGTGTGTTTATTCCACTAGAAATGACTACACATGGAGGAAAACTTGCAAGATGCATTTGAGTGCAACAGCCTATTCATAAATGTGATATTGTGTGTTTCATGCCTGATATTTTTTATGGTTGTGGACACTTGCACCATCAGAAGTAATTAAGAGCAAGCAAAAGAGCTGTGCACAAAGAAACAAAAGCTTGAAATTATCTGTACGGCTTTTTGCTGTAAATACTATAAGTGTATAACCAGGTATTTTTATATCTTAGGAATGCAACAGGCATGGTACAGCAACTGTTGCAAGGGAAAAGGTTTCTTTTTCAGGTTATTTTGTCAGTCCTCAACAAAATGAATTACACACGGTGGGTGAGTAAAGCTGTCCCTGTGTTTATGATCCCTGACTCATTCCACAGGTTTTATTTGCTTCCATTTCAAAGACATTTTACTGTTTTTGTACAGCAAATTGTATCTACCCCATAAAGTAACAGTTGCAGGTTTTACAAGTCTGGGATTACATATTCCCTGGACAGTTTTCTTTTCATAGGGACAAGTCAAAATCGTGGAAATGCAGAAAATTGTTAGACGAAAGTTAGCCCCAGGTGACAAAAGGAAATTGGAAGACAAAAGAAGAAATAAAAAATAAATAGAGTCCTGTTCCTGCAGAGGACCAGCTGCAATAGTTGTTTCTCTACTCCCATATGTTCATGAATCTTGACCTCTTTTGTTAAAGGTGGAATTTTTTCCTGAGAAGAGCTTGATAAATGCTTCACACACATGTACCTGTATAGAAAGGTGATTTGTGGTGTCAGGGCAACAGTATGGAAAGGGATTAACATGGATAAGAGATGAGAATAAAGGGAGGGGGTATGAAAAGTGTTGTAGACCTGTACCTTATAGCCTACTTTTTCATTTTTCACTTGCAGAACCTGGGCAGTTACTTCCTCTCATTCTATATATTAAGAAAAGCAGAAGATGGACGCTAAAATAAGAAATGTGACTTCCTGAAACTGAATAAAATTTCCTATTTCATCTTAATTAACAAATTTGCTGAAACTATTTTCTTTGTTGCAAAATCAGTATTGAAGTGCTGGGGTTTCATTTTTCAGAGCGAGTCATTGTGAACCCCATGGATGGTGCCTGGAGGTTGAAAGTGACTAATGTGAATGTCAATTAATAGTGTTCTAGTGACTAGGAACTCTGCAATAATTTCTCGTTTACACTTCTACCTTAATAAATATATAAACATGAAAAATTACAAGTTATTATTTCAGTTTCTCTCAAAAATCTATCACTTAGAGCTTGACATAGATCTGACATAGGAGGATATAGAGGATAGAAAACTGGGAAATCCTCAGATGGCTTGTTTCCTTTGTTATGAACTAGTCCTCTGGAGTTTCTGATCACATCTTAGCTGTCATATGGACCTTGCTGTCTCATCCTGTCCTGTGGCACCACAAGCAAGAATGCAAGAGATCTTCAATCTAACGGAGTTAATGAACAATCACAGGATACTTTTGAATGTTCTGCAACAAATTAGAAGTCAAAAGTAAGATACTGTAAAAGGCAGCTGTAGTACTTTGTAGCAGAGCTCAAATATAGCATATGCCTGTCTTGGATAAAAATCTTAGATAGTTGCAGGAAATTTGTGGTACAGATGAAAACTAAAATGCTTAAAACACACTATAAGATTTTGGGACAGTATTTCTTCCTAATGATAGATCTGCTGACAAGTACAATCATAAATATTTATCAGATTATCTAAAATTTATATAAAAACTTAGGTAGCAGTTCCGTATTTATTTTGCAATGGCATGCTCTTACATTGTCCTCATCTGGTCTCTAGTTACTGTAATCTGGAAAATGTTGGGAAAATGGTTTGGAAAAACACTTAGAGCTCAAATTATTGATGTATGGTGTGTTGGACCCACATACATTCCCTACCTTTCCAAATGTCCAGTGGTACTGTGTATGTTTAAGATTATTTCCAAAAAAAAGTAAGCTTATTCAGTTTTGAATCCTTTGAGAAAGAACATCCTTAATAATCACAATATTTTGATACCTGTCACTTGAGTCTTGTCTTTAAACGTTTGTTTTCTGGAATGTCTGTGCTTTGTGACACATGCAGTTAATGGAAAGTCCTTAGAAACCCACTGCAGAATTCTTTTTTTTTCAATTTGAAATAAAGTGCAAAACAGTTTTGTTAAGCTCATATTTACCTGTTGCTTAGTAGAATGTTCAACTGGTATAAACATTTCCATGTGTAAAACTTAAATGTACATTCTTAAATAATATCAAATTTCCTCTTTCTGTGAAAGTCTTTCAAGACTGGAAACAGACACCATTGACATCTCAAACAATATGCATTTAATCTGCCGTAATCATTTATGTCCTTTTTGATTCTCTGTATATGCTTTACACATTAATATGACTAAGATGACTAAGATTTCAGTGATGTAGCAAGAATTCTGAACTTTTTGTTAGTTTTTCTTTCCCCCATATAATTTTCCTTCCCCAATCCCCAACTGAGACTGAAACAATATCAATATGGAACAGTATAACTCAATGTTGAGGAAAAGGTGTTAAATATTTTTTAAAGTTTAGAAATTAAAAAAAATAGGAATTGAAATAACAATTAAGGAATTGAAGTAACAATTAAGGAATCAGGGGAAACAGTTAAAAATCATCTGAGTTTTATTCTAAGTATTTGGTGGAAAATTAGCCATTGATTGTTTGCACTATTGTAATCTCTCTTCAGACCTAATACAAACATTGCAAAAAGCTAAATATATTGAAGATGTCATAATTATTACATGACTTTTGATACTAAGCGGTGTAAATCTTTATTGATTTATATGATGGCTGGAACTCCATAGAAACTATAGATCCAAGAAGTGTTTTGTCCTTTTATAGCTGACCTTTTAGAAAGGTCTAACAAAGAAAAGAGGGCTGCAGTTATCTTAGTCTTGCAGCCTCTTGAGCCAATTCACGAATGGGTACTATGTACTTGGAGAAAAAAGTGCTGTCCAGCGCTAAAAGGTTACTAAACCATATAAAAGAAGTAGTGATGAGTGTCTGCAGTTTATTTTCATAAAAGGCAAAAGCTTAAGTCCACTTTTGCACATGTAATCACTGGAGTTTTTACTTCCTAGCTGGTTGTTAACAGAAGCACCAATGTTTAAAGTCACCTTGGAAAATTTTTTTAATCCTTCTTCAGCTATTGTCCTAAGGATGCTGCTTAGTAAGAAAATAATAATCAGACCAAGTTGATCTACTGAGAAAGTGTGCTGTAACTTTAGGAGCATAGAGACAGAAGGCTTTATCAAGACAAGTGGAATCTGGGAGTGAAATGTTTGTGACATTTTGAGAGGAAAAAAAGTGGTATTGCAGTATCTCATTCTTCATTTAAAAAGAGCAAGGCTGCTGATTCCTAGGCTTGACCTGGAATTCATTTGTTTATCTGAAACGCAGACACACTGGTGGGCTGAGGACATGCTTCTAGGCAAGGCCATTACCCAAACATATTTTCTTAGCTTATAACTTGTATCTGGATGGTTATTTGGTTATTTAGCTCTGTGCATTGTCTTGGGAAAAAAAACCCACAAACGCAATGCCAAACACACCCCATAATTCTTGCACACACACTCCCACACCCCTTTTCTGAGGGTGTTCTCGGCATGTCTGAAGCTTGCGGCTGCCACCATTCATGCAATGCAATTAACATTCCTCTTTATGCATAAAAGAAAATGAATCTCCTCTTCTCCTGTTTTGTAAGTTCCACTGCATGCTGCATAAAATAAAAACTTTCAAAGTTTAAATTAAAAGGGAACATATTTTCAAAACTGCATTACATTATCTTTTTTAATTAGTTATACAAAGGCAGATCTTCTTACTACTTAGAATTATGTATATTTTTCTCTTTTTTTAAATAAATCTTGGTTTTACGAGGTAATTGGAAAAGATGAGAATTTTTTTCCATGCAAGATAGAATGCAGTTTATTCCTTTTGTTATTCAGAAAACAGGATAGCAAGAATAATGACAATTTAGTGTCTCTGTACAGTCAGTTCACCCCTGTCAAGGAGAATGTTGAGGCTTCTATTTTTATTCTTCATTGTCCTCTGCTGCTGATTGTAAGAACACTAAGCAAGTTAAAGAATGTGTTTGTCAACTAGAACATCTTTCTGTTATGACCTGGATATTCATCACCAGTCTTACTTTAGAAGTGTGGAATAATGATAAATTTGGGTGCTAGCTGGTCTAATCTGGCTGTCAACCAGCAACCTTGAGTTGAGATGCTCTTTTATCTTGTGAAACAGATTCATGAGACATTCACTCTTAAAGAAAAATCAACTATTTAGCTTTTCTTCCCCCATCACCAACAAGGTGTGATGGTATTTTGAACCTAATTTATTCAGTAAACAAACAATGAAATCTGTTTCTGTCAGCACTTCCATCTTGGAAAGCAGAAAACAAAAAAGAATGTGGTACAATGATTAATGATTGTGATTAGCTTGCTAGAGGTTATGGCTTCATGCCCCAATGATTCTTCTGTCATTATTCTGGATAAGATGTTAGATTAAGCACATATGCCTTCGTCCATACGGTTTGCTAAAAACCTAGAAGTTGACCTTTAGCTTTGTATTTTTCACAAATGCACTTTAAATGCTGAATGTGTAACTTGTGCACCCTGGTCTGAAGTAAGAGGAGTGTTGTCCCTGGGTTAAAGGAGGTGATCTTTCCCCTCTACTCAGCACTGGTGGGACTGCACCTGGAGTTCTCTGTTCACTTCAGGGCTCTCAAGAGCAGCAAGGACATGAACTAATTGGAAAGGGTCACAAGGCTGACAAAAGGACTGGAGCATCTTGCCTACAAAGAAAGGTTGAAAAAGATGAGACTGTTGAGGCTGAAGAAAACTCTATGAGATCTCATCCATGTGCATAAAATACCTGAAAGGAGGTTACAAAGGCAGCGGACACGGTTTCTCTCTTCAGTGGTGACAAGAAGCAATGCACACAGTATACAATACACAATACAGAAGGTTTTCTTTGAACATCAGGAAACACTTTTTACTGTGAGGATGACTGAGCACAGGTTTCCCAGGGAGGTGGTGTGGTATGTTCAACACTTCCTGGACAAGATCCTGTGCACCCAGCTACGGGTGTCCTTGTTGGAGCAGAGTAGGGCTGTACATGATGATCTCAGGAGGTCTCTTCCAACTCCCATCATCCAGGTTTTCCCAGTCCCTTTGTGTCACCTTGTGGGAGGGAAGGAGAAGGAGAGAAAAATGTGGTTTAGATTTTCTTTCATTTCTCAGCATCCTACTTTATTTTTTGTTGCCAGTAAAATAAACTGCATTTTCCTCAAGTTTCTCTGGATTTGGGTGTTATGGTGATCTCTTTGTTTCTATTGTGAACCACAAGATTTTTGGTTTTATTTTCTCCCCTCCTCTGTTGAGGTGGAAGCATAAGAGAGTAGTTGGGTTGGGCCTGGTGGTCTGCCAAAGTCAATCCACCACAGACATAAATAGAAGTAAAACCTTTTAGCTTGATTATAGCTTATTACATTTCTAATTTTTAAAAATCAATTAGAGTGTATATTAACAGGAAAAACAGAACTGTGATCCACATATTAATTGCCACAGAATATGTCTAGAGAATGATTATGACTGGGTTTTTTTAATTAATCATATTTTAGGACTAAAGAAGGGAAAAAAATCTTAAAAGTTCGGAAGCCTTGTGTGTAACTCTATATATGTTACAAACTTCCTTGGTGCTTCCTTAATAGGGAACTCATTAAAAGACTATCTGCTTAAGTTAGTCTATTTAAAAAAGCTCATTTTTCATATTCTTTCAGTCTTTAGCTGTAAAAATAAAATAAATCACTTTTTTACTACAAGAAGTCATAGAATGGTTGAATGATTTGAGTGAGAATGGACCTGTAAAGTTCCAACTCCCTGCCATGAGCATGGACACCTTCTGCTAGACCAGTTTTCTCAAAGCCCCATCCACTCTGTTCTTGAACACAGGTTCTCTGGGCAACCCGCCCCGGGTTATCACCACCTTTATCTTAAAAAATTTCTTCCTCATGTTCAGTATAAATGGATTAGAACTGTAATTTTATCAGGGCCTGCAGTGACAGTACAAACTGCCTTTTGTACTGTCACTACAGGCCTTGATAAAAGGTGCCTTTATTACAAGCCCCACTTATAGATACTGAAAGGTCATAATAAGGTCTCCCTGAGGCCTTCTCTTTTCCGAACTGAATTTTTCTACCTCTCTCAACATTTCTTCCTAGGAGAATTGCTCCAACCAACAACCAAATACCTTGGTTACTTTGGTATAGAACTGGTCTGCCTGCAAGTACATTTTATATGCTAATTTAATTTACCTACACAATCAAATTATGGGGAAAATTTGTTCTTGCCCTTCTTTGCAATGTTATTACAATTATTACATTATTTTATTTTATTAATACCCTGGGGTTTTTGCAGCTTTTATTACAAAACAAAGAGTGCTTTTAATTATACAAATAATACTTATTTAAATACCTGAATAAATTTTGGGAAATTAACAATTTGCAATTCCATTAAAAAGATTTTGTCTATTACAGCTACTGCTTCACAAAATTTCGGTTTATGCTGAAGTAGACTCTTTCTTTGAAAAGCAGGCATTGATTTCTACACTTCAAAAACATGGCTTCATATACTTTTAATCAGGTTATCAAACTCTTCCAGGATACCTTGAACTGTCTTTACTTCCAACATATTGCTGCCACCACTTTTTTGGAAGCAAATGGGGTTTGGGAGTGGTAACATTTTGGTACAGCCTTGTCTCTTATCCCAAAGACAAAGTTTTTTGAAATTATATTTCTCTTTGTGTAGTATTGATTGAGACTTTTAATATTTAAATGAATGGAACAAAGGTATTACCCAGTTGTAGAATTATTATTATAGTTCCTACTTTTTTAATAAACTCACTTTTAGAAGAAACTTTATAAAAAAACTATTGTATCAGTGAATGCAGATTTTATCTTCCAGTAAAAAATTGTTATTTGAAATACGTCCCTAGAGCTTCAGAGCCTTCATTAATCAGCATTATTGTATGCAACATGCTTCGGAGAAACTTAATTTTTATTCCAATTATTTATTCCAATTATTAGGAAAACTTTTTGTATTATATTGATTTTTGCTATTGTTTCCTTTTTCTCTCTAGCATAAGAGAAACCTTTTTTTCTCCTCCTACCTCCCCCCAGCTATTTCATGTTAGCAAATTCTACCACATATTGCTAAGATTTTGTAAATACATTTTGAGGAACTCTGCCTCTCCTTTCTTTCTTCTTGGAAGTTAAGAACACCATTCAGTGTTTACAGAGCCTTACTTGGCAGGAGATTATTCAGGCTTTGTTACCCAGAAGAAAAAAAGGTTGTTGCCAATGCTGGCATTCTCAGAAAAAGATCTGGGAGCACTGATAAACTTTTGAAAAGGTAAAGTCTACTTCTAAAACTCCATTTCTTCTCACTACCTGATGACCTGTCAGTTTGAGGAAGTCCAACAAGGTGTTGCATACAAACCACGGTGTTTCAAAGTGACATTCCAACATCAACATCCAAGTTCAAGTTTAATTGCTTAAAGAAGCTGTCTGATTGTACAAGTCATCATCTTCTAGGGACTGTCAATAAAAATTATACCACTTGTTTTCCTAATACAGGAGCCTGTAAATATATATCCATCCAAGTGAATTTGGTTAAGTAGTGCCACTTCCAGGGAATATCACCTAATTTGCTATACAAGATTGACCTTTTTGACAATAATTTGTTAACATGCATTTGGCAAAGGTTTACAGTGTTAAGTGATTAGACAATCAATACAAGTTGATGTGTGATATAACTAATGCATGTTTTACATTGCTGTGATGATTAGAATATCTAAACTGTGTTCAATCCTGCCTGGTTCTATTTAATGCACTTGGTAGGTTACAATATAACATGCAGTGACCCTGGAGTTCATCTGGACTGCCTGTGTCAATAAAGACTAGGACAACTTACAGTAAATGCTGTGGCTCTGGAAATAATAAAATCAAATTAATTACTTTCAGAGGGGATATTTTAGATATATCACAGCTTGGTCAATAGTTAATTTGGAGAAATCTTACTATCTGTAATATATATACAAGTTGATAAGATAATAGGAACTTTGAAAATGTTGCCATATTCCTTGTAAATGATGCTTAGGAAGGATGTTTCAAGTAACAATCCATGCAAAAAGTTCATGCACTCTGATATGAAGGTTTACATATGCAACATTCACTTGTAAGTTTAACAAATTTTATCCATAGCTAAATAAATTAGGTTTTGAGAATACTGAGATATTGTTTATTATTGCACTGTGGACAACTCCATGCACATAAACTGGAAATAAGTTTATTCTAGTCACAGATAAGTTTAAAAACTTGCAGGGATTCTTTTAGCTTTTTGAAGAAAGAATGGTTAAATATATATATAATATAAAATAATATATATATAATAAAATAATATATAATAATATATAATAACATATAATAATATAAAATAGATAAAATACATAATATATAGAATGTATATTAAATTATATATTGATATATTGATATATTTATATATATTGATATTATGCCAGTGAATGTTGTGGAAAAGTTGACATTGAAGGCTGAAAATTTGTAATTACAATTTAGATATTATTCAGTCAATAGATATATGACACGAGGAAGTCTGGACAAAATTAGATGAAAGTTGAAAGGGATTGTCCTAGATTTTCTTGTCCCTTTAGCTGAAGGTAGTTGTAGAAAGTAATATATTCTGGAAATATGTTCTGGAAACTTCCCACATTCATCAATTTCAGTGTTTCTAGAAGTTAATAAGTTAGTAATGAAATGACTTTTATGAAATTAAATGAAATTTGTTCATTTATGAATGAATGAAAATAGAGTGCTTTGGTTGTTGGCTCTACTTTATATGTACATAAAAAAGTCTGTAGTATTTTTATTAGTATTGCAATCCACTCATCAAATATTCCTCTATGTCTCTCATATTTAAATGATTTAAATGATCTAATAATATAGAAAGTAGATTACAAGCTACATTATATCTGAAGGATGTGACTTTAACAAAGTAATTTTAGTTTTACCCAATGTTTTCTTATCATTTCTACGTGTGAGTAGAGTGTTATTTTTCCCGTGCTTGAATCTTTGTTTATTTTAGCAATTTCATGTTAGCGTTTTATTAAACTTTGATAAAAAACAATAAAAAATCAGTAGAATCAAGTCCTTATAGTTCATCAAAGGAACCTTCATAAAAGGAACTGTAGCCATAGAAAGATTTGGATAACAACTCTGTTGGTTTGCTTGTTTGTCTGTTTTTATTGTCGGTGATTTTTTTGTAGTCTTGAATAACTATTCTTACGTTAGGTAGTTATTTTGCTCAATAGCACCTCTCATGTAATAATAACTTGGAGATCAAGTTAGAAAGGGATTGAGAAGGTCAATGAAGTCTGTTTTACTTAAAATTTATGTGCATTAGGCTTATGAGGAAAGAAGTCTCCAAGTGAGAGTTTTAAGGTTTGTTTGCTCCTTGTAGTCAGTTACCCTATGAATGGTCCTTAGTAATCCTTTAAAAGGGATAGTAACAGAAGCTCTTACCCTTGACAGAAATGTGAGAAATGTCACTGGGAAGCTTGTGTTTGATGCCAAAAATATTGGAAGGAAAACCTTTTTCATCTCTGACTTAATAAGGTTTGTGTTTTGAAGTAGATATACTCTAGATTTTTAATGTTTTGAGGGCTTAATTTTTATTTTCTTTTCCTTGAAAGGAGGGGTATATGCAGCACATTTTTTGACAACTCAGTTCTCGCTAGCAACAGTATCCCTGCAAGGCATCCTATGGTGAACTCCTGGCATTTCTTAATTCTTCTTGAAACAAAAGGATGCTCTCTCTGTCTGAAGTATCTTGATCAAAAAGCTAGAAAGTACGGGCAGCCACCCAATCTTTCTCAGCTTATTTTGATGGGCACTGGACAAAAAATGAGGAATGGTCTTTGCAGAAATCATGCAAAATATTAACAAGCTGATCAAGATAGGTCTTATTTGTGGTTGTATTGTAATGCAATTAAGTCATGGTGTTTAAGTTTGAATTGGTCTTACTTAGCCTTCACAGTCCAGCCTAACTTGAATCTTAAGAAAGGAGAGTAAGTCCAAAATTAATGCAGTGTTTTTCTTTGTTTTAGTAGTTGTAGAAGTTTGAATTTCTTCCTTTGCCATTTAAATACGACTTCAGACTTTTAATTCAATTGTGTGTTGTTACTAACACAGGATCCCTCACAATGATGTGTGTTAATACCTAGAAATGTTTTGATGAATGCCATTGTTTTGGCTTCTGCTGAGCAGTGCTGGCACAGCACCAGCACTGCCTCTTCACCAGTAGTTCAGGGGGTGAAAAGAATCTTGAGAAAGCATACAACCAGGTCAGCTGACCCAGCCAGACTACAGGGGATATTCCATAGGATATTACATCAGCTTAAATATAAATGTTAAGAAAAAGGAGGAGGAAGTAGGGTGTTCAATATTTACAATATTCTCCTTCCAGACCAACTGCTACACATTCTGAAGCCATGCTTCCTGGCAAGTGGATGAGCATTTTACTTGCTGGTGGGAAATAGAGAAACAATTTTTATTTTTTTCATGCATACATGTAACAGTTGCTTTTGTTTAGTAAACTGCCTTTATCTTGATCCACAAGAGGTTTTTATACATTTTTTTTCTCTTACCTCCCACCCAACATCCTGCTGAAGAGGTGAGAGAGTGGCTTGTTGGGCATTTGGTGTCCAAGGTCAACATGCCACAGTTGTTACTTCACTTACCTGTCCTCTTGAAAGAAGAAAATTTGGGGAATTTTTCCAAAATTCTCAGTTTTTTCCTGTCCAAGGTCTTTGATGTTACTTTGATGAAGGCAAAAACTAAACTTGGAAGATTAGCTGCAGTCTTACAGACAATAAGGTAGCACCAGCAAGCACACACTAACAAGCATGTATGAAAATTTGAAATGCTTTGGTGAAAATTTTTTGTTGGTTTGGGGTTTTTAGTGTGAAGCATGTGAATGTAATTATTAAAAAAATTAATTGTTATTAACGTTTTTCTAAGCAAGATTTGTGCATGGTTATGGAAGCTTATCTGTGCTAGGAAAGAAATTTTCATTTTGCGAAAGTAGCGATTTTTTTCCTCTGTATGAGATGCTTGCTTTTAGAAAAAGAGTTACTGAGTGACTGGGTACTACAGTGGGTGAATTTCAAGAATTTTTGCCTTTAACAATTCCCAGAGCAGATAATTTGGTATGGGTTTGTTTGTTTGGTGGTGTTTTGTTTATTAAATAACACTTCTAAACATATGGAGGGAAGAAGTTAGCCGTGTGTTTGGGTCTATGCTGAAACAGTAGGAATATCTTTATGTTTAGATTTAACCACAGATTTGAAATTATTCACTGAACATGGGATTCTCTGTGGAGTTTCTCTAATAATTATTTCTAAAAAGCATAGGTACTTTAACTCTCTGAACCACCTGTCAACTAGATTAATAGCATCTTGGCAGATGATTACAACCACCGTTATGTAGTGGCTACCAGACGAGCATTAATTTAGTTTTATATTAGGCATGCAAAGCAAGTAGAGAAAATATAATCATTTATTATTATAATAGTTCTAAGTTTTAACCAGCTGCATGATTTATGCTTCAATTAAACTATGCAGCTTGTACAAAGTCTTCTTCCTGTATTAATCATGAAAACTGGCTCATTATTTATGACTAAAAAAAGCAGATGAGCCAGGGTTTTCAGTGATGATTGGGAAAGGTTTCATATTTGCAACACCCCACATATTAAGCATGGCAGAAAAGATAAAGTATTTAATATGAAGAAAAAATTTGGTAGTGTAGAATTTTCCAGGTTTGAATTGTAATACTATCAATCTGCTGTTACTCTGAAAAATGAAGTTAAATGATAATATAATTTACACCCCTCAAAGCCACTAGAACACTCAAAGTCAATGGCTATCAGTGAAAGTAGTTTGAATTTTTTTTTTTTAATTTGGTTGTGTTTTATAAACTATTCACTAAGAAAGACACAGTGAATGTCAGCAGACACGACAGAAAGGAGAACTAGGGATAAAGCTATGGCTTTGCTTTCCAAGTCTATTTGCATCTCTTAGGTGTACTTGATTGAGTTGATCTTGAGGAATAAAAACATTTCAAGACTGAAAATACTTCTTCCACTTTACAAAAGTTCTGTGAATTTCCAGATATTGTGTAAACTATTAGGATGATAGAACTTTTCATGTTTTGCAGGGAAGAAAGGTAAAGTGTTGTATGACTGGGACTTTGTTAGCTCAAAATTTTAATTGGCATCTGTCATGTTCTAAGTTTGACTTGAGAAAACACCAGTTCTGTCCACTATATGAATACTCTGGGTACTTGGTGAGTGGCTGTTTACTGAAGTATTTCTCCTTCTTTGTTTCTCTTGAATTTATGTTAACTATAGAAAAAGTTTCCATAAAATCTGCACATTGTGTCAAAAAAAAAAAAAAAAAAAAAAAAAAAAAAAGTGAAACAAAGCAAACAAACAAGCAAAACACAAAAATACCCATAAAACCACCAAACTTGAGGTTCACAGGAGATTACTTAACATGTAATAGATGGAGCAAATAGATCCAACCTATGAATTTTTTATAAAATAAATAACTTAAAGTTTACAAAATAAAGTACAAGAAAGAAGATCACAAATGAGCATAGCCTTATTTCTTCACTCCTCCCCACACAGGTTTTTTTTCCCTTCCTCTTCCTGATCCTATTTTTTTCAACTTTGACCACCTTCAACTTCTGTTTTCTTCATCTCTCACTCTTCTGTCTGTCTGGGCCATCTTAACCCCAATCTTGTGATTTCTATGATGACAAGAATAGGCTGTGAAATTGACTAAAAAGAATGAATTTCTCCAGTTACTAAGCTGTAGTAATTTATTATTAAAGAAATGTGACATGTACTCAGAGTTATGGTGTCACAAAATGCCTAATTTACAAGTCTAGGTCTTTGTTGCCTCAGAGCACAAACTCTATAACTGAAAGTTCTGGAGCTTTTTTTGTTTGTTTGTTAAAAGAGATTTTTTTCCCTATTACAAGTAATTGAATAAATAAAATTAGGGAAGTAAAAGAAGTCTTAGTAAAAGACAGTCATCTTTTCTTTGTTTTTTTGACATCTAAATATCAATAAGCACTAAATGTGATGGCAAATATTATAGACATTGATGTTAAAACTAAACCAAAATTTAACTTGATTATATTACAAGAGTTCTTCCTAAGGGAGTTAAGAGAAGGAGTAGTGTGGAAACACTAGATTACTTCTCCAGAACATTAAACAATTCAACATTTACAACCTTTACACTGTAGAATTTTACTGTAATAGTCTGGGTTTTATCCAACACCAAATTTACTTAGATAAGAAATTAATTAATTTCTGTTTTATCCAACACCAAATTTACTTAGACAAGAAATACCAAAACTTACAGGTCATCTACACTCCTGGCATAAGGAAAAGGAGCAGGCTTTCCTATTGCTGAAAAGAGAAACACCAAAGCCAGGCATGCCAGCTGACACCTTATAAAGATGTCTAAAAAGTAAATAAGGAATCAAAGTCTATGGTATTTGAACATGTAGTTTTGGGGTAACATAGAGTAGAGGAAATACAATGCCATGTACTGAGAAAAAAATGTGATGCCACCTAAGGTTGTGCATATATATATGTATACATATATATATATATATCTGAAATAATTCCCTGTAGATGGTTTTCCAGCTAATCCCGGCTGCCCTGGCAGGGAATTGTTTCAAGTCAGGTTGGGCAGTGGCTAGCAGACCGGCCACTACCTCCTTGGTAGTTCAGAAGCTGCACGAGAGCTGTTAGTGAGGCTCGACGAAGGTAAGAAGGAGGAGGCCTCGTGGCAAGATAAGAGTTTATTGTCACATGCACCCCATGGTGCAGGCACTCACGCGTCCCAGGAGAGAGAGAGAAGGAGGCGGGCTCACTGCTTATCAGGGACCAGGGGAAGGGGGTGGATACATGAGGGAAAACCAATCAGGGGAATGGGGAGGGCACATAGCCAGCAAATAGGAAAGGAGGGGTGGGGGACTCCCAGCCTGCTCCAATCCGGGACCGAGCCCCTCTCCGAAGCCTCTGGAATGAGGGGGGGAGGCTTCCCGGAGGGGGGCAGGCACTGGGAGGAGACCAACAGATGATTGACTACATATAGTAACAGAGGGGAACAAAGGGAATTTCCTAGGCGGGAGATTGTACCAAATGGGGAGAAGTACAGGGGGAACTTGGGAAGAACCATTACAGAACAAATGATTATTAACAATAAGTAAAAACCAGAAAACGCCCCGCTACATATATGTATGTATATATATATATGTTTATATATTTATATAAATAAATATGATTGCTTCAGTGACTTCCCAAGCCTGTTGTGAGATGCAATCATGAAAAGTATAAAGTTTAAATGATTGTATATTAGCATTGGTGAAAATCAGTGGCCTTAGTCAACATGAGTAGAATTGTGAACTCATACTAAACTGTTTTATAAGGCATTTACGTAGGTAGACTTCTGTGCAAGAAGATATTCTTAACTCATGTACAAATTAGGATTTTTCATGTTTCAGGTCAGTGAAATGAAGGGTGCAATGCTTCAGTATAAAGGCTCCAATGAATCTTAAATAAATGGTTTAAATTCTGTAAGTATTAATTTGAATATGGGAAATATTAGAACAGGTATTTTCTTCACTAGCATCTGAAATACAGCTGCTGTAACTGCTGTACATTATGTCTCAGAAAGAAGTAGTCTAAAGTTTCCTTTAGGAAACAGTGAAATATACTACGCAAAAGAAAATACTGCCTTTCACAAGATTGCATTCATTTTGTGAATATTTGAACCATACCTGGACCTCATCTAGAGCATGAATAGCTGTTCTGTTCTGTTTCTTTGAGCTCATCCATAATCGAGAAGCTGAGAAAGAAAGATCTCAGAAGTCACTCAGGCAGGTAGAGGTAAAAGCAAGAGTTTTTGATAAAATATTTAGGGAATTGCATGAAGATGTTGGCTGTGAACATACTTAGAAATAACTATTGCTGTTTACAAAATGACAGCAGTGCATATTTCTGTGTTTAAAACATAATATATCCAGTGAGACCTTTTCGATATTGTGTGTGTGTATCTGTGCATGTCTCTGATAAAATTGTTTGGTGTCTCAAAGTATAGGTACAAATAGACTAAATAATTGTTTGGATTAATTAATTACAAGTTACTCATATATTGGGATCTGACGTGTTTTAGGATAGGGTATGTGAAGAATAGGATCCTTACAACACTGGCAGTGAAGAAAGGAACATACATGATCTTGGTTCATTTTTCTCTTTCCATTTGAAGTAGATAAGAGACTTGTAAAGAACAGCAATTCTTAAGATAAATTCTTAAGGATGACTATTTTAATGTAGTGTTAAATCTTGTTTCTTCCTGTGTAGCAGTACTGTTTATTCATTAAATTTAACCATGAACAGAAGTAATGAATTACTATACTCTCAGGTGATAAAGGTATTAAATCATAGTCCAAGTTAAAACAAGCAAAAAACCTGATGAAACAACACCAAAAAGAAAAAAGCACTCCAAAACCCAAGCAAAGAGAAATTTTCTTTTGTCTTTCCTAGGTTTTATACTTTTTTTTTTCTTTAATAGAATTTTCCTTTCTTGTTTGTTACTGTTCATGTTTCTAATGTTTTCTTAAATAGACATTGTTTGGTTAATGAAGTCAGTTAAATGTTTTTGGAGTTAGCAATGACTTTTTCCAAACACTTTTTTTAAAATTCTGAAATCTATCAAAATGATCAAAGAGCTGGAGGAAAAAGCACACTGGTTCTTTCTGATGCATTTTCTTAGCACAGTATGCAGTTTCTGTTATCCTGTGATCAAAGACCACACATGAATGCCATAGTTATATGGCTACCCCCCGAGGGGAGAAATAAAAAAAAGACTGCTCATAAATTCTGATTTTCATTGCAGCTTTGGATTACTGAAATTTGTGGTATTTAAAGAGAGTAAAATTTACCCAAGTGTATCCTGAATTGTGAAGGAATCTCATAGGGAAAGAAGTCTTGTAAGTTAGGAGTCTGTCACTTTGTTTAACAAGCAACTTCAGGAACATCATTGTATTTATTAAGAACATGTCAAATTACTTATGTAAGTTGCATACCATGATCAATTGTTTTTCATATTTCAAATCTTAAAGGAAAAGGATGAAATGTGAAAACAAAGAATTTAGACAATTCTCTATGAAGCACTAAGAGAGACTTTTTTTTACTGCAGATATGGAAGCCCTTGACTAGTCACAGATTGCAAAATGATAGCACATTTTCTCAATATTAAGGACTGTAAATAAGAATGTATCCTCAAAATGTATCAGCTTAGTCTTACTGTCTGCATCTGGAATACCTGATGTGTTTTTACACAACACAAGCTATTTTGAGCAAAATAGCAAGTCACTTGTATGTAGTTAGGAACAAGATCAATACCAGTGGTTTTTTTTTCATTTTTTGGCAGCTTATGCTACATTTGAAGATTATCTGGCATTTAATACAAGTTTTGAGTGTGTTATCAAGATGTAAATATCTGCAATTGCATGAATGTCTATTACACATATTTATAATACAGTCGACGTTTATTTTACTTTTAAATATTAAGATATTTAGTATTATGATTTTCAGTAGTCTTATGTCTGCAGAGTTACTAGGCATAATCACTACAAGTTGTTCAAACCCCTTCCAAATTTTTGAAGAGGAGGTGTGGCTCTGTGTAACTAATTAAGAAGCAAGACACCTAACATTCCTATTGAATGAGGAGGCTATCCCATAGAAACAGAGTAGAAGGCTGTTTGGCTGCTAAAAGATAAAGAGGTTGAAACAAAATCTCTTGGGAGTGTTTGATAGTCTTGATGTCACTGGAGAATTTTAGTGTGGGAGGACAGATTGTAAGAGAATAGAGAGAGTGCTGAAGGCAACCTCCCCCAATGAATTGCAGCTGTACTGATTGCCAAAAAGTGGGAACAGCCTTGCTCTTAATGAGGTCATAGGCTAGGTCCAAGGAGAATGGGTGTTATAAAAGGGCAGGTTAGCTAGTCAAGAGTCAGTTGTCTGTGCCATGAGCAGGCAGAGTTAAGCAGTTGTGAAAAGGGCAGGTAAAGTAAGATGCTATATGGGGGGGAAACAGGGTTAGGTGGTTGTGTAAGCGATAGGAAGGCGTTAGCCAGTCCTACAGGGGAGCCTATGTTGTGTGGAGCTGGCCATAGGAAAGGGTATAGAGAAAAGGTTAGTGCCCTAACAGGTAACTAACTCCCTGATACTTGGCGCCTTCTTTGGTGTCAGTTGTACTTCTACTGTCATTTCTGTCTTGGCACTTCAGAGCAGAAGTTCTCTGCTTCTTCTATAACAGTGATTCTGAGTTTGCAAGTCCTTTAGAATATATTTGCTGCTTACTTTCAGTACCAGTTAACATTTGAAGTTAAGAGCTTGAGGAGTCCATTCACTTATCTTTGTGATGAGATGTTCCAGTGCCTTTGTCATCTGTGAACCTTAATTTGATTCTTTCCAGTTTGTCCATGTCATTGGTGCACTAGGGAGAACATGGATATCCCTTGTAACCCAGAACATTCTATGATTCTTTGAAGTGGACACAATATTCCAGGTGCATCCTTACTAGTGCAGAGTAGAGGTGAAGAATTTACTTCCTCAGCTTAGGAACAACATTCTTCCTAATGCAGCCCAGGATGCCACTGGCCTGTTCTGCCAAAGAGTTGTATTGCTAGCTCTTGTTCAATTTATATGTCTAAAAGCATCTTCAGGTCCTTTTTTCTGCCAAGCTACTTTCCAGTTGGATGTCCTCCAGCTTATGCTGGTGTATAGGGTTCCTCTCCAGGTGAATGTCTTGTTGAGCTTTCTTTTTTGATCTTCATTTGGTTCCTGTCAGCCCAGTTCTCTAGCCTGTTCAGGTCCCTTAGGTGTTAATATATTTTTACCAATATCTTCTAGTATATCCTCTATCGCCATGATGAAACCAGAAGCTAAAAGGATGCTTATATAATTTTGGTTCAAATATACTTTGAATGGTAAAAACTGACTTAGGAAGGGGGAGAAGAGTGCTTGCCCCTCCAGAACTACATGAAATAATTTGTTCTTCATTTTACAATGTATTATCACCTTGCTGAGAACCACTTGGAAAGATGTTTTTCATAGAAAATCGCAGATTAATTTTGCCAGTATAGTGCGACATTTCTGTAAACTATCAAATAATGGTTACAAAATGGAGTTTCTCTTTCTTTTGCTTCCAATTATAAATCATTCAGGCAGAGAAAATATTATGCTTACTCTACTCTTTCATGTAATTGTATTGTTAGAGGACATGCTGTTTAATCATTAGCTTTCTCACGTTTGCATGATATAATAGACTGCTGTGTGGTGCTGCTTCCCTGCTTGATGCACTCAGGGATGCATGCTTCAGGGGAAAATCAGTTGTAAAAGCATAAAGGAAGGCTGTAATTTCACCCTTTGTAAGACAGGTTGTAACCGGTTGATTCAGTGAAGAATCCCCTGTGGGGAAATACTTAGTCAAAAAAAAAGTATTTGAAAATATAATTTTGTGGAGATATGTTTTAACATTCACAGTTTTGGAATGATGTTTATGATGAAATAATGACTATATCAGCTGTTCTTTCAAGTGTTAATTCTGTTTCATTTCTACTCATTTCTTCAATCCTGTGTAGGAGCTAGGTAATAGAAATGGTGAAGGACAAGTCACTCCAAGTGATAGCTTCCTGAAAGATTCTTCTTCTTTGTGGAGCCAGCTTATGTCAGTTTTCAAAGCAGTCTAATTTTTAGTGGACTATAATGTGTATTCTCTGGATACTCAAATAATTTACTGAGGAGCTGAACAACAGTTTATGTTCCACTGGCCCAGTTGCCAAGAATTTTCACTCTGGGAGAGAAAAAAATTAAATCAGGAGTCATTTGGAGCTGACATCCTTATCCAGCTGTATTAAAGATGAAATTAATGCATTTATTTAAAAGCAGAAATGGAGGAGTTACATAAATATAAAACATTTCAGAATTATTTTTGTAGTTAACTATAAATGTAAATTTTGATTACATGAGGATAATTTTTCATATTTTTTCTTTAGGTGGACTATCTTTGCTCAATAAGAAGGCTGAGAGGGTAAAACTAAACTTCAATGCTGTCATAAAATAGAATTTGTCAGTCTGTTTTATATTTTAGTTGCTATGATTGGACGCCATGTAATAGGAAGAAAAGTAAATAGGAAGAGACACCATATACTGTAGGAAAGGAAGTAAATATCCTTTGTTTGTTTCCATCTACCTAATTTTTTTTAAATAAATGCCTTAATTAGCATATCTCTGACCTCAGACACCTTTTCTGCTAAAACCTATTTCAAGATTCAGTATGCAATTTTACATTTTTGTGTTGTTTTAACCAGATTCTACCATACTCCCTCACTTATGTTTTCATTAGCAGATAGATATTTTCCTGAAAAATCCCAGAAAAATTATCAATATATATTTACTTTAATGTAGTTCTGCAAGCATATTGTGAGCCCAGACAGTTAGAATCAAGAAAGCTTGCATATGCAGAAGATATATTATCATGGATACAATCCTGGAATTTTTTTTTTTTTTTTTTTTGGTGACTTGACAGTATTGGGAAATCTATGAATGCTGCCTTTGTAGTCTTCTGTCAAACAAACCCAAAAACCTAAACAGAATGGACAGGATGGATGAAAACACAGAGATCCTATTCTGAAAGAGTTTTTTACTTGTTTATGCCTTGGATATGAGGAGATGCAGCTCATGATTGTGTTAGCATTTTCTCTTCCATATAAATGAATATATAGCAAGAAATAAGAGACATTTTCCAAACCAGTAAATTAGTTTTGAATCATAGAACTGTAGATGTGTTAAGGTTGGAAAAGGCCTCTAAGGTGATTAAGTCCAACAATTAGTCCTGGACAGTCTTGTTCACCAATGAACCATATCCTCAAGTGCCATGTACGCACATTTTTTGAGCACTCCCAGGGGTAGTAATTCCAGAACAGGGCATATTTTCTACTTTTTTTGTCTGTTTATCAAAGATAAAGTTCATGGTGCTATGACCATATATGCCAACACATATGTTTTGCCCGTGCTTCCAAGTGACTTTTCATATTCTGCTGCCTCTGATTCATACCGTCTTGTGGCAAACTGAATCACAAGTAATCTATAAAAAACCCTTTATTTTTCTAAAGTAGGGTAAATTATACTTTCTTTAAGTGCTGTCTGAAAACATGGAGTGAAGTGTAGAAAGCAGATCTGAACAAGAAACATCAATGGTAACAAGGGAAGGAGGTGAACACTGGGGAGTAGGAAAAAGAAAACAAAGATTATGTATTATATATTTTGTTGTGTAAGTAGACATTATTTTACAGCCAGCTACAGCCCCTTATTTATTAAAAAGAGCCTTCTCCAGGGGTAGTTAGTGTTCTAAGAAGGTTTGATTCTAGTATTAATTCTGTAAATAAGGTGAAACTGTGGTATGCAGGAGTGAATGTTCTCATTTAGTATTCCCTTAAAGACTAACATTCTTTCATTAATGATTCAGTTCTACAAATCATTATTATGCTGTAAATTATTGAGTTGCATAAATTATTCTTTATATGTAATGTGTAAGTTTGAAGGCAAATAGAATTTTATACTTTTTTCTAGATGACAGAAGCCATTCTGCTCTTGTTACCCATTCATTTGGAAAGACTGCAGTTCTTATTTTTTTTAATTTGCTTTACATAACTGAATTAAGCTTTGACCTAAGCTTACGTGTGGAACTTACATCAATGATTAGCAGAACTAGAAGAAGCAATTTTCTGCATATTGGAGGAAAAAAGGTATAGGTCATTAAATATGTATAAGTCCTTAAATAAACACGTAAATACTAAAAAAACTGTTTTGCTGGTAATGGTGTTTGATAACCACCACCCCTAACACCCTCTCCCCCCTCCAACCAAAACCCCTTTAAAAACCAGACCAGAACTCTACAAGAAAGAAAATCAAAGCTTTGGGCTGAGTTTACCCCCATACAGATAAATCATGGGTGGTACTGTTAATTGGGCTGGAGGCAGGAAGTATGGAAATGCAGTTAACACCTAGAAGAACCAAGGAGATGTTTTTGCTGTTGAAGCTTGTCAGCAGATATCTCAAGGACAATTTGTCAATGTTAGAGTCTTTCTCTCTGTTATCTCTACTTTCTTACAATGACAGCTAATTTAATGCTTAATTGTAAGACTTGCTTTGGTTTCTAATGTATCTGTGAGGCGTTTTCTGTGACTTAGCTGGCCAATGCTATCTTGGAGAACAAAGTAATCTGTTTATCGGTTTCACTGTTATATTTTTAAGAGCATATTAATGCATATGCCAAAATGAAAAAAATAGTCTCCTCCCCAATCATTCTGCTCAAAAAAGCTATTTTTTGTCTTTACTGTTACTAGTCATATTTCTATCTGATGGAACATCTTTATTTCCTTCTTAGCAGCAACAGACTTAACATTTTACATAAAGTTAGTTGTCTAATTTCAAAATGGTTATGAAGTATTTTCCAATGGTATGAAACTAGCAAACTAACACTCTTCTGAGATAAGACATGCCTGTCATCTTTGTAAGGTATAAAAAACTATTTTCTCCACTTATTTGATTATATTCTTACTCTTCTGCATGGTTCATTCCTCTGCATCTTGTTTTCTATAGCAAGTGAGTTCATTAGCTTGAATAAAGGAAAGTTGTAAAAAATTTGACTTGTAAAGAACTGATTGCAGTTGTTTGTGCATCCTTCAGTTTCCAGGCACTATAGCATTATAGTTATTTTCATTGAAAGCAGCAGCAATAGAACAAAAGAAGAGATGAGAGAAATGTAGTCCATATCATGCTGGAAGAACACACTATGTTTTGTTTTTATACCCAGGGAGAAAAACAACAAAATGATAATTCTCTCAATTTTGCACATTTCAAATAAGACTAAATTATTTCCCCAGAATATTTTCCAGTAATGTGAATCCTTTGAAATACAAGACCCTGCTTGGTATAAGTACAAACTGAGTGATTATTTTACCCTCTGAGGTGGGACACAGCTCCAAAATTAAGATGCCATTACTGGGAGTTGGATTTTAGTTTAATTTTTGCTAGCAATAAGAACACAAGCCTGTAAATAACAGTCCAGAACAAAACCAATGTCCCTTTCCAAAGGCTTAGTTCTAGCAAGAAAGAGAGCATTTAGAGAAATGTTGTTCTAATTAGAGGTAAGCAGCAAACATGAACTTCACCCCTGGTTCATACCTGTTTGTCCCTGAGTGATTTGCCTCCTCCCAAGCCTTTTTCCCCGTTGGCCACCTTCCTGTCTCTTCACAGGCAGGAAAATATAAGACCCAGTATAAACTTATTTTACCCGTTGAAGATCAAATACTATTCCTGTACAGAACTGTTTTAGAAGCCCTAGCAATCTCCTGCTAGTGAAAAGAACTTTTGCATGTGTGGTTCTCCTTCAGAGGTCCCTAGTAAATTGTGTATGTTCTGTTAATATTGCTTTTTAAATTAAAGAAATGTTGGAATATTTGGTATCCTTTGTGGTCTCTAGGTAATATATAGTTTCCTTTCTTTATTCTTGAAATTTTCTGGAGGATTTTTCAGTTGTTTTTATATGTAGTTTCATTATACCATATAAAATTGTAGGGACTTAATGAAAACAAATTCACATTTACTTGAAGATAATGGTGTTCCACATTGTGAGTACTGGAAGCATAATGGTGTATACTGGTTTTGAAGCCCTAGATTGAATATCTAGGAATCATGACAAGATGTGGATTTTTTGTTTGTGTGCTCTTTTTTTACTGATGGCTTTCTTTTACGCATCAGAAAACTTTTGCAATGTGTCTCAATTGGAGTTATGCCCTATCCCTCTCCCCAGTCAAATGAGAACTCTACTTTTTTAGCAGTACCTCAAACACCACACCATCAGCTCTTCATTAGTTGTCATAATGGAAAAATGAATTTAGATGAGTTTATGAGATGATAACCCAAGGAGGGCATTCATTAACTCTGTAGGCTTCCCATTAGGCTGATGTTTAGGTATTAAGGACAATTTGATCAACCTATTCATCTAGGGAGGTAACTGGAGAAGGAAGTTTGTAATGTAAAACAACTGTTCTTGTTGGGCCTGTGTTAATCTCTGATCTAACACTGGTTAATTTTTAACACTCCCCCCCCCCCAAAAAAAAGATACATTTTGTCTTTCAAGGCATTTCTTCTTGTCTTTAAATAATTGAAAAAATGCATATTTTTTTTGTTTCTAAATCATGGTACATTTACTTATGAGAACAAGAAAAAACAAACAGCAGTATATTAGAAATATTTTGATAAAATTGGTCCTGCTTATTACAAAATTTGGCAGCAATGTCTGCATCACCAGTCATCTGTTATGATTGTGAAAGTAGGCTAAGTATGAGTCAGAGAATGATGTTGTGCTATAAATTCTTCTATTTTATGTATTTCTAGAATGCTACACTTCATTCTATTTTGATACCAGATGTGTTATATTTAGGGCACAGCAGAAGAAGCAGCCATCTAACATGAAACCCAAATGGCAGCTTGACACAAATTGATCTAATCCAATTATAGCAGAGGCCTTAGGTCACTGTGCACACCCGTTCTTCTTTGACTTCCTGAACCCAGGTGTTACAGCTCACTGTACCCAGGTATTTATTTGGTGACACAATAGTGTAATTGTGTAGCCTGAGAGTGAAGTGTGAGAGTGGTAAATGGTGTAGTAATTTGAATCTAATAAGCTTGATATTGGGAAAGAAAAGAATTTGTGTGATTTCAAGGAAAGGGGTATAATCTCTTGGTAAGAATGTGGAAAAATCTTTTAGAGACATTGGTCAGCTTGTAGCATAATGCCTAAAATAATGTTAGTCCAAAGGAGTCATAGAAGCTGTTCTTCAATTCAAACTGTTTTAGAATAAGGACGAGTATTTTCCCATTCCTTTCTATGTCAGTCAAGGCATAAACATATATGTACAGATAGATTGAAAAAGAAAGAAGTGATGAACATCTATAGAGATACATGAAGCTCTGTATGTGCTGGAAAACCATTTCTTTTAAATATCACTGACAACTTTTTGTTCTTGACACATTTGAATACTCTATCAGAACTTAAAATATGTTCAGAATGTTTGACTTGTGTAAGCTCTATAGTTCAGTAGTTGCTCTTTTCATTCTTAAGCAGCTGTTTCAGAAGATTATCACATTTTCATAGCATAATATATTACAAAATGCCTTTAATCCTGAAAATATCCATTATGCAAATATTTGAAAGTAGATTTTATTATGTGTTTGATATTGGATATATATTTGTTGGCATTTACTGAATGATGAGCTTAGCGATGTAGATAAATAAAAACAGGTATTTTCTACATAGATCCAATGACTACATAACCTGTTACTGGTCCTTGATTTTGTATATGACAGTAACCCATACACCATGATCTTTCAGAATTCTGAGGGTGTTGTACAAAAAGCTGTTTCTTCATATTCACATGGAATTTGAATCCTTCTTTTTTTTCTAGACTTTCCTGCTTAATGAATAGATTATGTACTCTAACAATAACGTCAAATGTTTTTGAAACTCTTGAAAAATAAAGATTTGATAAGGAAATACCAATTCAAAGAAATTACTTATACAACTGGATATGCAGTGCATGTTTCTGCATGATAAAAAGTTATCTATTTCTTGGGGGCACTTCCTAAGTCACTATACTAGAAGGCAGAAGTACAATTCCTTGCATATGTAGATGTGTGCTTTAAGAATATCTGTATTTTTAATGACCCTAAAGGATAAATTCTCAAGTTCACTATAAAAGGATTTTAATAATGTGAAGAAGAAACAAAATCTGTAAAATTTGAAGAAATAAAAATAAAAGTTTTATATGGTAGGACATAAAAGTCAATGCAAAATTAACCAGTGAAAACAACTTGGGGAAGGCTTACTTCAGCCCCTGCCACATTAAAATATCATAATGTCTCCTAATGGGTTTGGAAACCATTAATAGCCACTGATTCAGCACAAGGATTAGGGTTTGCTTGTTTTTGTTGAGAGGTTTCACTAATGTTGTCAAGTATGAATTCTCTGAATAGAGAAAAAGGTTTAGACACATCTAGTCATCATTGTGTGACTTTTTTCCTAAATGTTTTCAAGTGAAGAGTCTGCTTAAAAAAAAACCAGATGAAGTATATAAATCTATGCTAAACCCGGAAGATTTAGCTGGAGGGAGGTCTATAAAGGATTTACTTTTAATTCTATCCATTCTAGATGCATAATTGAATACTTATGTATATATTTATGAAGTAACCACTGTGATTGTTTGTAAAAGTGAAGTTTTAATAGCAAATAATAGGGTCCAGAGTTTAAGTGAATAATCTCTTCCTTAGTATAGACTGTAAAAAGCTGGTAGTATTTTAGATTGAAGGAACAATTACTATACCATATTTATGTGATGATGACATATAACTGTAAAACTTGTGCAGTACACCACATTTCTTACCATAAATCTACTATCTCTAAAGTACACAACTTAATTTTTCCATATACAATTCATAGTTGTAACAATAAGACAGCTTTTTAAGGTGTTTTGCAGCTAGTAGCAATGCCAGATAAAACCTCAGATTTCTAAAAGGTGTGCTCAACAAATTGAAAACCTGAAATTAATGAAGAACACAGGATCCCTTAAAAGTCAATAGCTTTCCAGTTTAAGACACTCCCCTTCCAGCTGAAAAACAAAGTGATTGTATCTAAATTGCTCAAGAAATACCTTAGCGTGGAAATTCTCTAGATTTGCAAATGATGTTTATTTTACTTGGGTGTATCCTACATTAAACTGTGTGGGCTATGGCAAGCAGTCCCTATCAAGGGATGTACAGGGGTTTTTTTCTGAAGTTGTATATTTTGATGTTAGGGCTTACAGTGGTGATTTGAGGATGACTGCAGCAAGTTCTGTGAAAGGCATTTCATAAGACAGTTCTTAAAAAAAAATATTTCTTTTAGTATAAATTAGGTTTTGTCCTGTCTCTTTTTTTTTTCTTTAGATGGGGCCTTTTGGAATGTCAATATGGGAATCTGTTTTCTAATTAAAAATATGTTTTATGCTTGGTTGTCTAAAGCTGGAGCAACCTTTTTTTCCTCTTATCCCTTAAATTGTCTCTGTTCAGGATTTCACAAATTAGATGAAAAATTGCAAGGGAATGATAGGGATCAGCTTAACTGTTTTAAAAAAGTGACTCTGAGGATGTACTATATTCTTAATCTTCTGCTGCTGCAAAGTGACATTAGGCCTGTCAGTATAATATAACATCTTTGAGTAATTTAAACTAACAAGTTTTGGTGGTTTTGTGTTTTGTTTTATTTTTAACCAAAAATAAAACACATATTTTTTATCTTTACAGGTTTTTGTTTTTTTAATAGCTTCAGGATATTCAGATAAAATTTAGTTTTGTTTTTGTTTGAGAAAACAGTAGGAAAGACACTTGAAACTTAGAGTTGTAGACCCCAGAAATGCAAACATTTCTTTTCTACTTTATAATTTCTTTGTTTAAGTAATCATTTTTTTTCGAAATAAAAAATGTTACTTCACGCATAAAGAATGTGAGAAACTACTTTAAGAAGAACTGATTTTAGAGAGAATGTCTTTTGATTAACTTTCACAACTGGTGGTCAGGGTTTCTGGATTCTCCTCTATCACTCAGATTGTCTTGGATTTTGTATGTATCAAGTAATGGGGTGGGAATAACTAAATTGTCTGTTTCACATGGGCATCAGTAATGAGGGCCTTGGATGGAAGATGCTGTATGGCTGTCATGTACTAATGTGTTTGATGTACGTCCAGAGATGCTTGGTTTTGAATGTGTTGTGCTTTTGTAACCCAAAACACTCAAGAGGGCTCTTTATTAAGATAAAGGATAACATACATTAGGATATGTTCCATTATTTTTCTGCAGAATGCCTATCCTTTTCTGGATCGTAGGTTTATGAATAGTTCCCAGAAGGATACAGTACTTTTCACCATGTTATGATAAAGAATGATGCAATTTATCATTATATTATTTTCTGTTATGAAATTAATCCAAAGAATTTGTATTTTTTTTATTATTATTTGGGGGGGGGGGGTGTTATTGTTTCTTTTTGGAGTTTTTGTGGGGGTTCTTTTTGTTGTTGTTCGTTTGTTCATGGGTTTTTTTTGGTTTGGTTTGGTTTGGGTTTTTTTTAAGTTATTTGAGGCTTCCCTGGGCAAGAAAAGGCCTATATTTTTTTTTTTTGTGCAGAGCTATAAATGTACAAAAAAAGGTTAGCTTCAAAAGTGTGGGGTCTTATTAGATTCAATGAATTTTGAATTCCTATTCTCAAATTTTATATGTGTTAAATTTTGTATGTGACTTTCAGGGGAAACCATCCCTGTTCAACTCAAGGCAAATATTGCACTGAGCTCAGCTGGGACCTTTAATAAATAAAGAGGCAATTGATCAAGTATCATGGTTTAACCCCAGACAGCAACCAAGCGCCACACAGCTGCTTGCTCACTCCCCCACGAGCAGGATCAGGGAGAGAATCAGAACAGTAGCTCATTCCACAGATTTTTCCACTTCTAAAGCCAGTTTAATAAGTAAACCAAAAGCTGTGGGCTACCATTTCCCATGGGCAGGCAGGTGTTCAGCCATTTCCAGGGGATCAGAGCCCCACCACAGGTAGCAGTCACTTGGCAAGACAGACAGCATCACTCCTAATGTCCCTCCCCTTCCTTCTTTTCCCCAGCTTTACATACTCAGCATGACACCAGGGTGGTCTGGAATATCCCTTGTGTCATTTGGGGTCAGCTGTCCAGGCTGTGTCTCTCCCCCAAGTTCTTGTGCTCCCCCAGCTGCCTTGATGGTGTGTGAGGGGCAGAAAAGGCCTTGGCTTAGTGTAAGCTCTGGTCAGAATTAAAAACATCTCTGACATATCAACACTGTGTTCAGCAAAATACCAGAATGGGACTCCATACAAGCTACTGTGAAGAAAATTAACTAAACCCCAGCCAAAACCAGCACATCAAGTGATTTTTTTAAGTTTGATTTTTTTCGTATTTTTTCCCTCCTTTTTTATAAGCTGCTGGGATTTTTTGGGGGTTGTGGGTGTTTTGATTGCTTGTTTGGTTGGGGTTTTTTTAATACCCAAATGACAAGCTAGTTTTCAGGAAGACTGTAATCTGATGTTGAAATACTGAAACCCCTTTAGCAAGTGTGTTCCCCTTCCAGCATGCTGATATCTCTTGCTGCTGCCTGAAACAGATCAAAACAGCCTCCCAGTTTATGTTCATCAATCATTCATTCATTGCTGATTTTGGAAGTTATATCTCTAGTGATTAACTCAAGTAAAAGAAAAAAGGACAGGTTTACTTTAAGATAAACTCCAAATAAGAAATGTAGTGCACAGAAGGTTTTTGTGTTCTTGAGGTGTAATATCTTGCAATAATTTTGCATTTATCATAGATAAATAATTAAAACAGGAAAATCTAGATTCTTGTCAAAATATTTCAGACTTTTAAAAATAATGTAATAATTGAAGACTGTAAAAGAACTATCGGTGGTGATACAGGACGAGTAGGATACTCTAATAGCTTGAAATAAGCCATGGGGGAAGAAAAGGAGAAACAGTTGTAAAGAAAACGTGAGAGAAAGGTATAAGAGGAGGCAACAGCAGGAAGACAGAGTAAATCATAACAAGAACAGAAGTACATTTTTAACCACCCTATAAAAAATTAACATCAGAATAATCTAATATTTTTGCAGAACTGCTGGAACCTGATGCTGTTTGTTTAGCTATGAAGTGTGTCAGTGGTTTTGTTTGTTTCTTGAATATATGTCAGCCATTGTAGTACATTTATACTCTAATTATACTCACAATTGCACCATAACTTCACTTATGCAATTTCTTGATTCCTTCCCCATAAGCTACTTTTGGACAAAATTGATCATATGCAGAATTGCAGGTTAAACCTTCTGCCTCTTTTTACTAAGCATAGATGTGAAACAATATGACTGAGGGAATAGTTGTATTTTTAAAAAATTATTAAATATTTAAATTTTCTCCTTGCATATGTATTTTAAAACATTCTGAACAATAGATAGCTATATATGAGTGATTGTACACCATGCAACAGTTATACACTTAGCCATTATTTAGGTAAATTCAAAAGAAAGAGTTAATTTTTCTGTCTTGTTCTGACTGATAAGAACAGGACAGTCAGTATGAAGATTTAAAAGCTTTTACTATATTGTAGGGAACTTTATTTCTGGAAAATATGGAAATTCTGATGACTAGCTGGATCATACATTTCAGTGCTGACCTGTATCTTGCTTTACCTGGATCAATCACATTGTTTCTTTTCATATTTGGGAAGCAGCTACTGAAGTGATATAATGCATCTTTGGCATCACGTTTCCAATAAGTAAACTTACTGCAGTGTCTAATCCTGCATATGGGAACAGAGATGTCTAATTTTAGACAAATTACAACACAAACCCAATGTTAAATTAATCATGTTAAAATTAAAATTTAAGTGTATTGGTGAATTTTTATTACCTATATTTTGTCACTGGAAGAAATGGTTGTACTGTGAGTTTTATAGAGTCAGAGATAAAACTAGGAAAACAGATGAACAACTTCACTGGTGAGATTGGCCATAAATACAGACCTGAAACATTCTGTTTGTTTGGAATTATATTCCCAGGTGGTTTAGCTATTTTTGAAAATGTATTGATCATTTCTCTATAAGCTACTTTTGGACAAAATGGATCATATGCAGAACTGCAAGTCAAACCTTCTCCTTCTTTTTACTGAACATAGATGCAAAACAATATGGCTGAAGGAGTACCTGCATTTTTTAAAAAATTAGTAAATACTTAAATTTTTCCTTTGCATATGAATTTGAAAATAAACTGAACAATAGATATCTATAGAGAGAGCTATATATGAATGAGTGTACACCATACAACAGTTTTAGAGTGTAACACACATTTTAATATTGAATTCTGCCAGTCTTTTGCTTTCTTACTTAGTAATAGTACTCAGAATTTCATTGGTTAGGAAAACAGCTTCAAGCTGTTTCTACATCTCTGCATTTTCACCTAAAACTCAGTCCATTACTATGCAGTGTATGATACAGCATGGAAGCAATTTTCAAAGAGGAATGTAGTTTGTTGTTGACAGAAGCCAAAACTAGTTTCATCACCAGTCTGCTATTTGGAGTTTGTCCTAGAGTGACTTTATGATGCTTATATCCCCAGTTGTCTGTTCTGTATATTGTGTTCTGTACCTCTAAGGCTGATTCTGAGAGGGAAACAGGGAAAGAGGAAGCGCACAGTTTGTTTTGAGAAAACTGCCTGACTCCTATGCATCCTTCTCTTCTCTGGACTGCATGTGTTTAACCAAGTCTCGGACAGACTGTGGACAGAGATCTCCTCTGCTTTTAGTTAGTTTTAGCTAGCTAGGGCAGAGAAGTTCCCTGGACAGTTTTATTTTTTTCCTTTTTCTTGGGACTGTTTAAACCTGCTCTGGACTAAGAAACCCAGAGGAGCAGCGAGGGCTCTGGCACCTGCTGCCCACCAGGGCCTGGACCTCCGGAGGCCTGGCAGAGACTGAGAGAGCTGAGCTGCCCACGGCAGGAACTTTGAGTTTACCATCTCACTTCAGAGCAATGAAAGGTTTTATTGTTTCTTATTATTCATTCTTTGTGCTTGCGGGCACTTTGTTTGTTAAATACATAGTTTTTTTCCATTTTTCTCTGAAGAAGTTCTTATTCCTGGACTGGATGTAAGAGAGAGATCGTTTAGGTTTGTTTTCCAGAAAAACTCCATTTGGAGGTTTCCTCACAAATTTGCTCAAAACCAAGACAGAGTTACAGAGCCTACGTTTTATATATATATATATATATATATATATATTATTGTAGCCATTGTACTGATGTCTTGGAAATCTTATTCTTCAAAAATTCACATTTATAATTTCAAGGAACAGATCTTATTATTATTGTTTTAATGTCTTAGTAAATAACTACTGTTTACTATGGCTCACATCAAACTCTATGAAATTAACCTTCTTATAGCTTTATCTATAATTATTGCATTGTTTCTTATTTACATGAAAGTCATTTGAAATACTTAAAATATCTATGAAGTCTAGGGATTGTTTTTCCTATAAATATTACAAATGTTGTTGTGATACCATCCAAACTGACCTACCTCATAATTTAATGGGATTTTTTAGTCATTGTATATATAATAGAAAAAAATTGCCTGTTGTAATTTAATAATTAGATATAACTCTTCACACAGAATAATAAGATGTTTGTTTTATTTATATAAGGTAAACTGTTAAGGATTTTAAATAGACTTTTACTTCACAATGATTTTTAGAAGAGAATGCAGGACAGTTAAATACATATTTGGCAAATTTTTGTGAACTGTATAAGCCACATTACAGTTAAATATTGCTTTAGAAGGAGCAAGCAGAAGAAAGAAGTGGATTCTTTTTTTACAATTTTGGCTTGAATGACATACAGGTTCACACTAGTATCAATCTGAAACAAATATTTTTGGAGTTTTGATGGGACATGATTTAGTAAGTTTCATGGGCAATGAATAAGTACCAGCTTCTTCCAAAGGATTATTGTATACTATTGATTCCACGTAATAATTTTCATTATGAGATATTTAAATATTTATCTTGGGCACACTAATGCTTGTTAATGTACAATACATGTACATGATGTCTAAGTCTCATTTGAAAATTTATTACTTACTTTTGTTCTATTGGATAAATTAAGCTAATTCTTAAGGTGGAAGGTGACCATGCAGTTGAGACCTTATGGTACTCTTTGGCCTGTGTTGTTGGCTTTGAGGACACCTATGCAGCTAAGGGAAGAAATCTTTTTTCTGGGAAACAGGAGATACTGAATGAATACTTTGTTCTTTGTGGGAGGAAATGTGTACAGTGCCTATAAAACCATTTGATCTATAGAGACTGCAGAGTAAATTCTCTGCAGGATTCTGCATAATGAAACTTTGCTACAATTATCACAACTCACATCTAGATTTCCATCTCCATCTGTTTGTTCTGGGAGTCAAAGATTTTCTAGGAAGTCGTGGGGTTTTGTTTTGTTTTTTTTTTTTTTTTCAGGTTTCTCCTCTTTCTAGACAGTAGAGAAAGGATATTGTGGTTGAGGAAAGCAGATATAGTAACTAGGAGGTACAGCCAACCAATATTACATTGAGATGGAGAGTGTGCAAATGTTTGAGGCAGAAGGAGTCTGTCAAGCTGACCAGTCCCAGGCCAGCTTTATGACACAGATTTTGGTAGCTCATGCAGGGTTTTGCTGAATTAAAGTCAGGTGAATTAAAATTGAGAAGTTGAAGGTATTTAAATTTCCTTCAGATAAAGTCTCTGTCTGTGAACACATGCCTGATCAAGTCTGATACAGTTCTGAGGGCCAACAGCTGGGGTAAGTGAAAACTGTCTCAGTCTGTTCTGCTTGATATCTTCCACAGTGGCCCACGTTCATTGCAGGATTGGTGCCATGCACCAGTTTTCTGTGTATCTGGCACCTCTGGGAAATACGCTCTTCCTTTGGAGGAGAAGCTGAGGATAAACTAAACAGCAACAGTTTGTCTGCTTCCTTCACTCTGTCTTATAGAGGAATACATGGAGCAGTGATTTAAGGGAAAAGAGTGTACTTACTCTCTATTATGTGATAATTATTGTGCTACAGAAACCCAAGTGTGAGGATGAGTATTTTTGAAAGAAAAGAAAAAAGAAATCTACAAATTCTTGACATGTCTGTTGTCCCAGCTAAAAATACTATATATATATATATTCCTAAACTTTTGAAATCCTTGTGCTGTTTCTCAAGTCATCAGAAACACATGCAAAATTGCTCTTATTGATGTCTTGCTAGCGGGCAGCTACTTGCAGAATCTCTGTAAGTATGATGTGCTTTATATGTGGAAGTTCTTTAAGGTATGTAAGTTTAAGAAGCTGAAAAAGAGCATTTTTAAATTAAGACACCTTAAGATAAACTACTGCATTGGTGGTTACCTTACTAGATAACTGATTTCTAACTCTTGGAACCATATATACACTGGAGAAGTCGCTCTGTAGGACTTTTTCATTTGCACAGATATGTTATTTTCTTGGCCTTTGCATCACTAATTGTTAAAGATAAGGGCCTTCAGAAGGCACTCCGAAATGCATTCAGCTTTCAACTTGTTTGAATTTTATCCTTACAGACAAAAACATGTAGAAAAAGGAAAGCTGTAGTTAGCCTTTAAGTAAATTATTCACACTTGAAGTCTCATAATAAAAACAGTGATCAATTGGGCCTTAAATTGAGATGTTAGTTTTGTACCAGTGAGTGGTTTACATAATGTGTCAAAGATCATTCTGAAGGTCTTGACCAAACTTTGAAAGTCTGAGATTAACAGGGGGACCTTGTTTTAGTCAACAGCCAACACTGAATGTGTAAGTTTTGAGTGTTTTTTTCCCCATTTCAAGCTGTGAACAACAAATTCCTAAGCAGCATTTTAAAAATCACTAGAGCATGTGTAACTAAATATATTTACAGTCATAGAAGAACATAGTCTTTTACTAGTTCTTTTATTGAAATTATCCCATGAGCAGTGACAGAATCACTCTTTGTGTTGTTTGCATTAGAAAATGACCAGGAAAATACTGTGTCTTGGGTGTCAGAACACAACTATTGTTGGAACAACTTCTCAGGTTCTAGTATTTTTTATAATAAAAAATTATGTAGTAGACTAAGGATATAATAATTCATCAAAAAAGGAATGCATTAGAGGACATTAGGAGGCTAGTGTTCCTTGTTTATTTAAGCTACTTTTTACTAGAAATTACCCTTATTTTTTTAATATTCAGTATTCCATCTCACAGCAATAGGAAAGGACAATTTCATACCATCATTTTCAATCTTCCACACTGGAGAAACAAGTGAGGCTTTTCTATTCTGAAATCAGCTTTTTCTTAACATGTACCTGACAAATGGCCAGAGTGCTTTGGTGTCAGGGAGTGTATTGGGAAGAGGATAGTGAGGAGAAATGGAGCCATTATACAGGGAGACCCTTGTGTCCCCCTTGTATGTGTAAGAGGTGAATCTTTGTACTTAATCTTTTGCTGATTGCAGATTGGTTTTCAGAGCCTTGGTATCTGGTGAGCCATTCTCTGATGGGCGAGCAGTTTCAATGACATTTCAAACTGCATTTTATTAGCTGGGGCCATCCTTGTATATTGCAGGGATTAGCAGCAAATCCAATATTTGAACTTGTGATAGAGTGCTCTGTTCTATCAGTCACCTCCACAGCAGATGGAGATTTTATTTCTTTGCTTGTGCATTTATGCCTTTTTGAAAACTGGGATAGGTAAGGCTGAACTTTTTATAAAAAACTTGTTTTGAATCATTGGTTGTATAAAAATGGTTATCTTTGCTATCATTTTCAGCTAATTCTATGCAAATGAACAGTAATGATACTGGTAGACTGCTAGTTAGTGAGTACTGCTGAAAAAATTCTACCTCTGTCGTGTAGAAATCAATCATGGAGTAAAAAGATCTCTCACCATAGCAAATATCATGTTCCCTTAGATATGGGGGTTGAGTATCTACTTTCTTAAAATATCTTTGAAGAATGGATCCAAATCCAGAATTTCTACCATTTGAGTAAGCATCTGAACCTCTATATAACGGCTTCTGAATGAACTTAAAAATGTCTTTTTAGAAAGGAGAATTTAAGTCTATGTTTGGAAGCAACAAGCCTCTGATGATGGGACTGGTTTAGGACTCACATCCGTTTGCATCATTCTTTACTAGCAATGTAAAAGTAGCATACCCTTTTTCTTTGTTTTTTGAACTGCTCTTCTGAAGAATTCAATTCTTTTCATACGCCAAGAAGGCAATCAAAATCAAACCCAAAATAAGCCAATTGTTTCTCTTTTTTTTTTAATCATGCTGCGTTTTTGGTAAAAAAGATCAGTATTAGATTTTTTAATTGAGGTGGTTTAAATAGAGAGTGTCTGGGGATTTTTTCCTAATCTCTGAGAAGCACCATCAAGTAAAGTGGCTTCTAACATGGGACATTAGATGAACTCAAGAGAAACAGCAAGTATCTGAGGTACCCTGGAAGTTGCAGGGATGATAAAACATGTCAAATTGGTAAACATTAGTAATGCTTGATGTTTTGAGCTCCATTATACTGCTTTGGGTAATTAAAGTCCCACTAGGAGTGGAGGGATAGGTTGGAAACTGTTAGTAAATAAACATTTTATGCATCTAATATGTATGTTGACGTGTTGAAAAATCAAATTCTTGAGGAGGACTAAAAATAGCCGTAGTATTTTGTTATCCATTAGTGCTACATATTGCAGTCTACTCATTCAATTAATTTAAAGCCCTGATAAAGCTATAATAGCATCCTCACACATATTTATTTTTGTCTGAAAGACTAAGGGAGATTTTAGCCCTCAGTAGCAAAAGTGTGTTTTATAGTTATGTAAGAGTAGAAATAGCAATGCATGGCACTTTAGAAATACTTCCAGAAAAAGGCGAGGTTTCCTTTATGCAAAGTCATTATTGTAATTGGATGTGGCCTGAACTTGCTAAGAAAATCATATAAATTCTGAGATGGCTGATGAATGGTGTATACTGTCAAGATTATGTACACAGGATGGCAAGAATGCGTACACTGACCAAAGATCTGTGTTTTGCCATACTAAGATTATATTATGCTTGGAGCTCAACCTTTCTATTAAAGCAGTCACAGGCACAGCAGTTCACGGCCACAGAATGTGACAAGCTGGCTATTGCATATCTGGATTTCACAGGTCTCATAGAATAAGCTTTTTTTTTTTTTTTTTTTTTTTTGCAGTGCCACTTTTAGTAACTTTCTGCAAAGTATTTTTTTAATTAGCTCTTTGGTTTTCTTCCAAATGTGCAAGAATGGCACTGTACAGGTGTAACAGAACATTTCAGTTCATAAAATCTTATGTATTAAACAACAGAAAACATTTTCTTTCCCCACAGAAAAGTAAAGAAGGAATGGTATGTGGGCTTTTTTTACTTTAGAATGTTGGTGGCACATTTTCTATTCATAGTACTGTGTCTAATGTTACTATCTCCAAGGCAGTCACTTGAAAATTGAACGGAATTTTTGTGTGCTGTAAAATTCCTTATTTTTGTGACCTTGCAATATGATGATGTGGTAGCAGAATTCTTCGATAATAAACACGTGTCGTTGTGCAGTGGAAATGATGCCTCAGCACTGCAGCAGAATTTAAAATGGGAGCATCTTGTGGTTTCCATGGCAACCAGGGAGTGCCAGGTTGTTTGCATTGTGGAAGGCAGTGGGTAGCATACACTTCAATACATGCCAGTATTTATTGAGACTGTTAGGACAGCAATTTCTGCCTACTGCATTGCAATTTACGCCTAATTTAAAGTTTCAGTGTTTTGCAGTGTCAGCTGCTTTCAACTCCCATTCTCTCTAGTGGAAATGAAGATAATTGGCAATGGTTAACAATGTGTTCTAACACTAGCAGCTCTAAGTGCATCTATTATTCTGCGAGGATGCATGATGCATACAGGGAAGGCAAAGAAAACTAGCTGTTCTGCTGAGGCTACAGTGGCTTTCTGTTTTATTTGTGTTTTGGCTTTTATTTTTGTTTGCTTTTTTGGGATTGTGATATTTGATTATTTGTTTTGTGGGGTTTTTTTTGAGTAATAGGAGTGTTATGTAAGTAACTTTTGACACTTCAGGAAGAAACACAGCTAAAACCTGTACAGTTTAGCCAAACATACCCAGAGGATGCTCTCTGTAGGAGTTTCAATTTAATGAGCTTCAGAAGCATCATAAGACTTGTTTACATGATAAAAACTTCAACAGATTTGTGCTTAACTATTAGGAGAGCATGAAGTTTCCTTTTGTGTAGGGCATGCTTGCCTTTGGTGTTGAGGAATTTTCACTTTGTAATCAAATGAGTCTTCAAAATCCCAGTCTGTTTTACACTTAGAAATAAGGAATTTGTACTGGTTTAGGAAAGGAATACATAATGAGATATCAGCTACATCACAGTCTGTTCATATATATACTTGGAATATATATATACTTGGAATTTGTGCCCATTGGCTCAATGGAAGCAACTATCATGTTTGCTTAGATTTATCTGATGTGAAAGATTATGGAGCTATGCCACTGAGCTTGAAAGAGAAACTGTGTTTCCTGTGCCTTGATGTCTCAGTAGCTTTGTGTACATTTTATAGAGGATGGTTGGCTGGTGTCTATCTTGCTGGCTTGGAATGTGACCAGAGAAAAACAAACTCATCTTCCTAAGAGGCTGGGAAGACAGCTCTGCAGCCCTCCTGAAGGGTCTAAAAGGGATGCTGTTTTTCTTGTTCATTTTCTTACTCAGTGGTCACTCAGACTTTCACTTGTTAAAATGGGACAAGTCTAGAGCTTCTTTGGTTCTTTGAACCATTCCTCTCTCTCTGGAAAACTGTACTTCAGCTGTTTATATAACTATTTTTTTTTAAATTTATATACATAAAAATCTTGGCGAAGTGATTTTTTCTGCTGTTTATCTTCATCAAAATGTTTCTCTTTAGTTTTGTTAAGTGGATTAAAATCATATATATGCAGTCAGATATTATGTGACATCTATATTTTGAGGTTTAAAGAGATAAAACCCAAGATTTGAAAGACTGATCTTTGCTTTGACATCAGTGGGCTTTGAATCTGGCCCCTAGTGTCAGTCACTTTACATTGACTCTAGAGCAACCTTACTTTTCATTAAAGACTAACTATTTTCTCAAATGACTTTTAAAATATCAGTCCATCTTTAAAAATTCCTGAAATGTAGATAGGCATTATGTCATAGTGAAGTGCTGAGTATGAAAAACCAGCAAATAATTGAGGTTATGGCAGTAGTCCAAAGCTGATTTTCAGAAGGTTCATTTACTCAAGAAATGTACTAGGAAAAAAATTGCACTTAGAATGGATTTCTTACAAGACAAAGATACCCATAATAGTAGTTTCTCTATTTCCATGTGCTTTGAACTAGTCCTGCCTCTAAGGGTATGTATTATTTTTTCCACATTTTTCTTTAATTTTATTTCTGTATCAGTGCACAGTAAGCCATTAGAATCAATTTCTTGGTTACATATCTTGGTCATTGTTTTTTTCTGACAGAGTAAATTGTATTTTTAGTGTTCTAATAGCACGTATTGAATTAAATGTATTTGTATGAATTGTTTTAGAGTAGCATGAAAAGTTCCAAAACGTAGATCAGATCAATTTATTCTAACGGTTTTGATTCTGCATGTACATAGTAATGTGAAAACCTTTTACTTCACTTTGTTTTCCAAATTCCTAGAAACTGAATATGCACATTTTAAATGTAGGCCAAGAGTCTCTCCCAGCAGATTATGTACATATAAGTATATTCTTTTCAGTAAAACATTTTACTGTCAGTTCTTATGCTAAATTTTACATAACATCAACATTTTATAAATCATTATAAGTTTCACCCATGGTAATATTGGTTTATTCTACTCTCTTTCTCTATGGAAAAAAAACTTACGTTCCTCTCCATGCATCTCCATCAAGTAAAAAATAACCTTTCTGTTATTGTAGGACACCCTCTAGAACAAAGGTATTTTTATGATAAAATTCAGTATGAGATACTCATTAGTTGTCATCTTAGCAGACATTTTCAGGCAAGAAAACAAGCATGAAATTAATATGGGAATTGGACTTCCTTGTCTCAATTTTACTGACATTGAAGTTCAACATCAGAGTAGGAGAACTTTGGTCATATGGAGTTGATAGGATTATTGTTTTGATTGCTATTCATGTACCAAGAAGGAAGGAGAAATTTTCTGATGGAGTCAAAATGCAGAAGAATAATTTTGGCTTGTTCCTAGAAATGTAATAGTAGTGTAACGTGCAGGGTGATTTTTTTGTGTGTATTTTTTGTTTTTGTTGTTTCTTTGTTTACTTGTTTTTTGTTTGGTTTTGCAAGTTTATTTGCTTTTTTTCCAAATTGTTGAAGCCCATCAATACAAAAAGTAGAAGCTATTGGTTGTGACAAGCCATACCTGAATTCTTTTGGGATCACGTGTCCTGCAAAGCTGACAATGAACCCAAATCCTCTAGGTGTCAGAAAGATGCCAACTAAGGCTTTTCTATTCCTTTGATTGAAGGACTTGCTATATATTGTATGAACTGCCCTCCTGGAAGTAGCTGCTGCCACTGCTTTTCATTTGGACAACCCAGAAGATCTTTTATGGTTTGCTTTCTTTATTCCATGCAGCTTTATTTATACATGCTTGGTGTTTGTTTAAAGCCTAGTAATCAGAAGCTTTTCTTGCAAGCTTTTGAGTAACAGTTTTAGTGATTCACATGGCTGTCAAAGGAAAGTACATGAGAATCAAGAGTTGTGGTTTTATTATAATTTTGTTGTAAATAAAACACATTGCCTTTATTTGTATTAGGAAATAATCACAATTGAATAGAATATAATTTTGTTCCAAAGTGGATTTTAATTAGATTTTTTAAAATATTTTTCATTCTATTGGAATTTGCAGTCCCTGACTCTAGGTTTCATGCTAGAGAGCAAAACAGATCATTGTGAAGTACATCTGGTTGCTGATTTCTTTTATCTCCTCTTATCTTGTCTTTTTTGAAGTTAACTTCTCCCATGGTATATAAGATATTACTGCTTAAGCATTTAGAAGAGTCATTAAGAAAAATTGATATTGTTGAAACTGTGTAAAGAGAAAATACTAATCCTTCTGAATTCTATCATAGTTTGCATTCAGCTTTTATAACACTGAAAATTCTTGCTTTATCTATACGTATATTTAGTGGATGACCTGCTCACATGATGAGAATGTAAACTTGCCTGTCTTTTTTTTCCTCCATTCTATTAGTATGTGTCTGAAGTAATTTATATAACATTTTTGGAACATCTTTTTGATATTAAATTGTCTCTATTGACTGTATGATCTTTTAAGATACAAAGCTGTCATTTTATGAATAAAGTGTGATTTGATAAGAAGTAACTTAGTATGAATATTGCAGGTGGATGTGGAGAGATGAGAGACCTATTAGCATTTTCCAGAGACAATATTGCAACTAGTAGCAGTGGTAGTGATTTGGGGGCTTGTTTCCTTATCAGATTCTTCACTTGGAGATACTTCAATTTACCTTTCCTTTTCTAAACAAATTTAAAAGATGTCCAGGTACTCAAGCAGGATAAATGTGTGGCTCCTGTGTTGATCCATGCATGCCTCTGCTCTGTGCATTTGGAGATTACCAACTTGTGGTAATCCCTCTTAGACAGTTTTTAGTAAGGCATCTGGTTATGGAGGAGCTCTAGCTGAAAAATTAGCAGTTCTAGAAGTTTGGAAGTTATTTCATTCCAGCCAAGTACACCTTTTGGCAAGGGTAATGAGAAAATGAAGAAATGAAAATATAATACATTAATATGATGATCATATCATATGGAAAAATAACAAACTGTTGTGTCAAAGTTAATTCGAATTTCCCCACACTTTGAGTTTGGTAAATTTATTTTTTAAAACTTCTGCTTTTCAAGAAACATATTTTCAAGCAGAATTTTGTCATGAGTATCCATTCTGTCAGTTGATTTGAAATTTTTCTTGAATAAAGTAATACTGTCATTTTTAAAATCTGGGGTGGGGGAAGAAAATAAAAAAAAAAAGAGAGATTACTAGAAAAGCTGTGTTTTATTTGAAAAGGGATAGGCAGGAACAGTACTTGGTCTGAGAAGAACCTCTTCCATTGTGAGTGGTGTTGTTGGAGGACAATCAGCCAATTGTTCCTTCTCTGATAGCCCTGAAGGAGCCAGGCGAGCTATATGGTTGCTGTGACAGGGTTATTGAAGTTCTTCTGCCTGTTGCTGTTGGTTTGTGCTTCTTCGTGCTTGAGGAGATCAGTTGGTCTCAAGCACCTTGGCAAAGCTTTCTAAAGGTAATACAATAACCACAGTGAATCCAAAATGATGCACTAGCTTATGGTGTTGATCTGCAGAGTTTGGTACACACTGTAATGCCACTTCCTCCATCTGACACTTAGTCCTTTTAGATGCAGTGTACATGAACCTAATCCAACAGGGTTTTGATGCAGAAAGTCTATACACACACTTGAAACAGACTTGTGTTGTTGAGGATTGCTTTATAAGGCAGAATCAGTGTGATGGCTAATACAAGCAAAGGCTCAACTCACCTTTTTTTTTTATTTACTGGAAGCATCACAGATGTTCATTTATGGGAAGCTGTTTGCAATAAATTCTGCTCATAAACTCAATCCAGATTTATTTGCACCACTGAATTTGAGAACTTCCTAGAGGTGTTTGAATTTAGGGAGTGGTAAATACTTAAAAGATCCTTTGTTCTTGTTTTTGTTGTGGTTTTTTCTTTTTGTTTGGTTGGGGTTTGGTTTGTTTTATTATTTTTTAAGGTCTGGAGACATTAACATTTAATTCTTGACAAAATTTTTTAGAAAACTCATCTACTGACAATTCACACTGAAATTAAGACTACAGTCCAGCACATTAGTTTCAGTAACCTGAAGATATTGTGCATTTATTAGACAGCATGTAATTATGCTACTTCACTAGACAAAACTATATGTAATTTTTACTTTTATGGTATCAGAGTACCAAAATTTTCTTATTTTGATAGACTACATAGTCTTATTGATTCTTGAGAAAAAGCAACTACAGGTGTTGAATAAAATGTCAATCATGTACTGTGTGGTGTAAAAGTCATAGACTAATATTTCAGTTAGCTTTCCAGTAATTACCCGTGGACCTTCAAATTATTACTTTGCTTTTGAAGTTCATTAGTTACTGGAAGTGAAAATGACAAGGAAACCAATAGTGCATAATCTGGAACATTTTAAATGTTTATTGATTTCTAAACATGATTAAAAAATATAAGTGGTATTACTCTTTCAGATCAGTACAGGTACATATTAATTACTACAATAATTGCCTTCTTGAGGACAGTGATTTAACACTGTTGAAAATGATGCTGAGACTACTGATTTCTTATATCTTCATTAGTGTGCATTGAAAACTCTAGCTAAAAAGAAAAAAATCCTTTTATTAAACTATTGTTGACACAGTTAATTGTAAATTTAATAGTTGTCTAATGATATTTAATAATGTTGCTTCAACTTTTCAACTGTCCCTGAACTTCTGTTATTGTTATGTCACTAGTAGTGACAAATATCATCTATGAGCAGTACATGAAACAGCTTTGATAGAAATCCTCTCCCTCTAAAACTGAAATTTCATAAATAAATATTGGTTCACTCTGTCTGAGTAAACGTACCATGTCCTTGGCTTGACATATCAATCTGCAAAAATACATTAAAATGCAAATTCATGTATTTCAGCCCTTGAGCTGCTTCATTTCATCCATAAAATAAATAATCATCATCATCTTAATAGTCTACCAGGTATTAAAGTCAATACTCAGTCATCTAAGAATAATCTGATTGAGCTTGTTTGATTTTAAAGTTTAACAGTGCTTAAAATATAATTTGTTTAATGTATATTTTAAAGCTTAAAATGTGGTTTTGTTTAAGTAAAGGTAAAGGTAAAATTAATTTCTGGGCTGAAATTCAATTTTTAATAGGACAGGTCTTTCCTGGTTTTGGTGGTTTTTTGTTTGTTTGTTTGTTTGGTTTTTTTTGGTTTTTTTTTTTTTTGTTGTTGTTGTTGTTGTTGTTTTTTTTTTTTTATTTTATGTTTTTATACATGCACTTTTAAAATTCAGGTACATTCCTGCAAATGAACTGACATAAAAATAAGGTGAGGCTGCTAAATGAGAATATATTGTTAGGATGTTTGTTTCATTTACCAAAAGTATTAAAGATGCAAGGCTATAGACAATGTAGGTTCCAGAAATGTCCATCAGGATCAAATACATGACATTTGTGTTCTCACAAGCTTAATATTATATAACACTATAACCTTTTTATGAGATTGCAAACAAAAAGAGAATAGGCTAAGAGGGAAGAAATCATAACTCTCAAGAAAATTGCACTGATTTCACTAAGTTTGGAAAAAAATAGAGGAAAATATGATCCAGGAAAGAGAACAGGCTGGTGGTTGTGTATAGAATTGACAAGTAGTGTGCAATTTGCTCCAGGAAAAAATAATTTCAGTTATATATATATATTTGTTACTTAAACTTAATTTTAAGAATTACGCAAAAAATCTGTATGTCAAAGCAGGCAGTTCAGTGAAAGGAGCAGACAAGAAATACTAGAGTAAAGACAACATTTTGGAAGGAAGGTCTGAAAGTAAATGTCATGGAGCTGATGACAGGACTTCACCTTGAATACCATGTTAATGTCAAAACCCATTTTGAGATATGAGTGCACTTTGTAACAAAGATTAGTTATAAGACATGGAAAAGATCATCACATGAAAGAATACTATGCACACAGGCCCTTACGTGCTATGTTTAGCTTGGAAAAGAAAGAAATAGACCAAAGTACATTTCCAGCTTGGCACAATTCTTTATGGAGTTCTGTGGTATTCACATTATTGAGACAAAATTTGCACTATCCAGATTGGCCCCATTGGCTTGACTTCAGCTGATCTTGGAAATTAAGCAATATTGAGCAGAGTCCTCTGAGACCATCTGGAAATTCCAGGTAACTGACAAACAAGCCAAGTACTATAATGTGGGAGAGAATACTGAAAACAAAGAAGGTGAAAAGCTCTGTCAGGGTTTGTTGTCCCTCCTGACAGAAAGGTAGGATGGAGTGTCTTGCTTCACATGGATAGAGAGTACCCAGTAAATAGAAACCTGCTGCTGGAGTAGGGGTTTCCCAAGTCATTGTTGCTAGGAGCAGCTGAGCTTCTCTCCCACCTTCATCATCCACCTTTACCGTGAGAGACTAAAAAGTGGATAAAAAAGAAAACATGCTGGAATAGTTCTTCTTTTTTGGAATATTCCATACATGTATGATTGATGATAAAGGTTGCTTGAACTTAGTTTATGGATTTTTAATCTGTTAAAAAAACACTTGGATTACCATTTTAGATTCTGTATTGTCTACCTTTCATATTTAAATCCCAGAAGAACACAGTGATTTGCTATCGACTGTGGTTATGTAGTAGAAAACTAAATCTAAAATAAATATAATTTGAATTAATATAATGCATCAGAAAAAAAGAAATTTAATAATCGATGAGCATTTAGATGTGATTCACTCAAAAGGAAATCAGCCATCTCTTTTTAACTTGATCTGTTTATGCATAACAAATATAAACCAATGTGAATAAAAGACCTGCTTACTGCTAAATTAAGAGTCCCAATATCTGAACTAGTCCATTCCATGCCCTCTCAGGCTGTTTTTATTTCTTCTTAAAATGTAAACTATTTTTTTCCCTTAAGATAAAAATGCAGATAAGTTTTCTTATGTATTACCTCAAACTTTTAATTGGATTCCAGATTTTATGGCTAAACCTACAAGTTGCGTGAATTTTCGTTTATTTTCAGTGGCCAACATTTAATGCTTTGAATATTCTTCATTTAAGGATTTTGTTTCCGCATAAGTCAGTATACCTGCCATTTTTTTGTAAAACATGACTGCTTCTGCTAGAACAGATGTCATCTGCATTGTAAAATAACAGTATTTTATGGGAAGCTTTTAAGCAAAACCACTGTAATTTAGTTTGCTTAATGTCAGACATGAGCCCACACTACAACAGAAGTGCTCTAAATGTCAAAACAAATCAATTTTGCAAATGTCAGACCGACATTAATGAAAGCTCAGCTCTTTCACTAAGGATGCTCTCCTAATTCATAATAAATACTACGATTTATACCATGGTCATTTATAACAGAATATGTGTATACGGTTACCACCACTGTTATGGATTTCATTTCACATTTCAGGTGTATACTTTAAAACCCTGTGTATTATAATGACAGAAGTTTCTAATCACAGAATAATCTAGGTAGGACCTTAAAAGGCTAGCTAGTCTGCTCAGCTTCTTTTTTACACTTGGACCACAGTGTTCTGGTGCAGTAACCTGAGGGACCTGAGGAAAATGTGGCATTGAAAACTGAGGCAAAGAAAGCAGTGACCACCTCAGCTTTTTCCCTGTTGTTACCCTCCTTCAGTAACAGGCCCACCTTCTTGGGATCTTCCTTTTAGTCGTGTCAATATAATATGTGTAAAAAATGTAATTTCTGTACTTCATATTACATGGGAAGCTGGATATTTAGCAATTAACAACTTGACTACTTTAAATAAATGAGTCCTGTCATAGAAGTGAAAACTCTAAGTGCCTTGATAAATTAAGAAAGAGAACCAGTGCCATGTGACTCAGTAAACCAAATGCAGCTGAATACCACAGTAGCTGTTTAGAATATCTGTGGCTCATTCTTCAAAAGGATTATATTTGAAGAACTTTGAGATAGTGACGAAATTTCAGACTACCACTAAAACCCAAATTCTCCAACACAGATTTAAAAAAAAAATAATGATTTTTGCTGTTTAATTGTTCATCTGCAATAATCTATATGGAACAAATGCTTGTTACATGGTTAGACAAGGAGTAGCCATGTTAATGAAATCTGTAAATGAAAGATGTTTATACTCCTTTCAAGCAGAATACACAGTTGCGCTTAGGCACTGTCTATGTACATTCCCTCTTGGCTCATTGTTTGATACTGAATGAAAGATTATTACTTAGAGAAAGTGTATTCTGTATACACATGATTTTATACCATTTGGAAACCTCAGCAGAATTATAAGGAATGTATTTGTTTCCCCTGATCCCTTAATAAATTTTCAACACAATAACAAAAAATTCTGAAAGGTTTAGATATGCTATTCGGTGTTTACATTTCTTTACTCTAAATATACAATGAATATCTCACTAACCTTACAGTTACCACATGAAAAATGACACTTATTTTTCAGATCAGTTCATAGAAGAAGGCCACATGATGGTTTTCTAGAAGTCATAAACAATTTTCAGTGTTGTAGTCCCAAACTTTGTCTGTATCTAGACTCTCAGACAGGAGAGTACTCTGCAGTTGCCAAGTTCGACTTTGTGAAAGAAAAGAGCTGAAAAGCATTTGCCTCCTTCCCCTGCTCCCTACCATCTTTCTTTGGAAAACGTTTGAGCATCAAAACTTGGAAGCATTATGGAAGGCCAAGCCTCATTGCAGATTCTAGAGGACCTGTATATTTTCAAGGACATCTAAAGGAGCTTATTTATTTGGTGTCTTTCTCTGCTACATTGTGCTTCATGCAGGTTGTCACCCATACTGAAGAAAATATAATACAAAGGCTCCATAAATTAGGAAGCTTTTTAGGGAATATTAGTCTGTCTTTCATACTAGTGTGCAAACAAAGGAGGGAACAGCAGGAAGTAGAACTTCTGCCATTTTGACTAAAACTAGTTTGGCTGTTAGCTTGGATGAGAATGTTGTTAACTTTTGTGCTTAATTGAATGAAATAGTTTCCAAGGAATGATGATACATAAATGTACAGCAAAACTTAACAGAATAATTACAGCTGAAAATATTAATCTATTAAATTATTCACTGTGTGAATTCAACTAGATATATTTTTTGAAATTAAGCATGAATAAATCTCAAAGAAAGGCTATACTGACAACAGTATATTAACAATACCTATGGCTACATGGTCAATATTTATCATTTTTTAAGGATCTTTTCAATTTTCCTGGTCTTTTCCAAGATAAATGTTTGAAGTCAGGAAGAAACATACATTTTAGCAGTGGAAAAAAAAAAATGTTAACTTTTATGTTGAGCTTTGACAGTTTTCTTCAGTGCTCTTTGCTCTTCCTGACATGGTTTTATCATGTAATACCATTTTTTGCATTGAACTGTACATTATTCCAGGTTTTTGTTAGGCAGAAAAGCTCTTTACTTCATAATCACTGCACAATTTTCTTAACTTTCTTTGTTCTTCATTTTAAAAATATGTCGAAAAACTTCAGTCTTAAAAGTTGTTCCTATTCGATCTACTTATATTTTCTCAGTATGTTTGGATATTTGTAAATTTAGAAAATGCCTTTCCCTGTGCAGTCTGGTAAGCTGGTAAGATATGAATCAAGAGGAATTGTCCAATGTGCAATGAGGGTGTGCATGTTTAGTCAAAAGAGAACTCAAAATACAATGTAAATTTTTCATGTTTTCTTCATCTGGGATAAATAATAAATGATTATTTGTATCAGACCAATTGTTCACTTCAGAATTGAAGCACATCAATTAGTACTTAAATTATATGTCAGGAATTTAAATAATGTACTATGAAGTCAACAAAAGAGCAGAGTTGTGCTTTTAAGATTATTTCCTTTGTTGATTTAAGAAACACTTTTGCAAGTCTCATTTCCTTTTTAATTAAATACAGATTATGATTAATTTAACCCACCTCATTTGGTGTAGGGCTCAAAGCAGATGGAAAAGTTGAACTTGTTAAAAATTTTGAATTTAAAAAAAAAAAAAAATGTCCCTAATCTTCCTCAGGAATGGTTCAGCCTTTTGCAAGCGCTTCATCAAATTGTGGGGTGTCTCACAGGAGCTGTTGGTGGAAACCTCTAGTTCTGATTGAGCAAGATGTTCTCTCATGTGAAAAGTTCCAAAAGGACTATTTTGTACCAGGCGAGGACTATTCAGTGGGTTTCCTTAAAGGCAGTGCAAAATCTATCAGGTATTTACCCCACTAATCTGTGCTTGTGCTTCTCTACCCCACTTCTTTCTTCTCCAGTTTTAGTGAACACTTTTAAAAATATCTGTGAAACAGGAAAAGAGGCATTTCACAATATTCTATATTTTAAGAAGTACTTAGCCTTGAGAGTTGGAAAACTATTCTGAAAATTTGCAATCACTTCTGAAGGACTCATCTTTCATAATGAGTTTATCAGTATGAATAGTTGCCATATCTCAGTAATAGTAAGGGAAACATCCTGCCTTGCAAAATAGAGGAATTTGCTCAAACATGATCCAACTGGTAAAAAATTCCATGGCATTATGTTTTAACCTTATCTTGTTGATGTATTTCAAAATCGTTGCATCTTTAAAGTTCAGAGGAGACACACCATCATAAAGTTTAGTCCTAGAGCAACCTTAGTTTACCACTGGAAGGCTTTAAATCATTGTTGGCATTATTGTTTCAACGTCCCTTGCACTTGTGCCACCATAATGACTTTACAGTAATTTTAACTGAAATAATTTGTACCTAACATTTTGTTTTACCTCTGCCAACTAAAAATCATATTCATAACCTAAAAGTAATTGAAATATCCCTCCTTATTCTTCCAAAACAATACATTTATTTCCAAATTTTTTCATATGTATTGTATTATTAAATAGTAGTCTAAAATATCCCCCCTTGTGCTAGTGATAATGCTTTTGCTCCCTTATCTTTAACAAAGACTGGGAAGGAGTTTAAAAATCTACTGAAATTGCTTATAATGATTTCCTCTAAGCAAGAATTTCATCCAAAGTGAATTCTGGCAGTACAGTTTTACAGCTCTGGCATTTACCTCTTGCAAGCTATTGTCAAGGACATATTTCAGTGTACTGGGCAAAAAACAAGTGTATCAGTCACTTTTAGTGTGCTTGTACCACACCTAGTAAGGCATACATGTTGCAGGCAACGTAATGCATGCGCTGCTCAGAATTGGTAGTACGTCTAGCAATGTTTGTCACATTTTTATGCCCATTCTTTCACTGGTCCTAGAATACAAAGAGGAGTAATTTGGTCAGGAAACACCAGAAGTTTAAAATGGATATATTTTTCCTACCTAATCAGTAACATGCATGAGAGTAATTTTAACATTATTGAATTGACTTCTCTTTCATATTCAGTGACAGAGCCATATGTGGCCACATGGGCAAAATAAGTTTTGTATTGAATTCCAGAAAGCTTTACTTAGTTATTCTAATCCCTTTCTGGTTCCACACTGGTGGTATCTAGAGCATCAGGGCTCACTTGGTATTCAGTCCATGCAGTCTGCAAAAATCACACTGCTGTGGGGGACTAAAGTGATTGTAGCAGAACGGTTTCAGCTCTCTCTTTGATATTTGTCTCTGTGTAGCCAGAAAGGTATCCACACTTGAGACAGAATTGCTAGCTGAAGTCCTTTTCAATTAAATAATAATCAGTACACCATTTGGGTTTTTTGTTGGGTTTTTGGTTTTTTGCTTGTTTTTCTGTGTGGAAGACTTTTTTTTTTTTTTTTTTTTTTAATAATCTCAAACAAAGTTTAGACCGTTATTGTTACACAAAACTTATGGAATATCCTTCAACTTTTATAGGTGACTACTTAAAAAATGGAGTGTGACACCAAGGAGGTAGCTCTTCCTGGGTTAAAAAGAAATTGTGACCATAAAATACTGGCTCTAGGATATACTGAAATGTCAAGGAAATTTCCCTGTCTGACTATCTAGGAACCACTCTGGAAGACACACTCAAACCTCCTGAGCTGGGAGCAAGGTCCCTTCAAAGTGACACACCCCACACTCAGAGGCATACCAGGTCTCCTCACCAGCTCGGCACCAGGTTTCCAACAGCAGAGTCTCAGATGTCCAGATCCCTCAGATGATTTATTCTTGTCCCAATAACTTAATTAAAAAAATAACAAAATAACAGCTTGATCTGGTGTTTCTGAGGAGACACCTAAACTAAAGGAAGCCCTGGACTTTATCACCCTCACAGTCCAAGGGTGGGAAATTCTATGGATCCTTGGCTCCTGCTATCTCTCAGTGTCCAGTGCCCTGGCTGGGCCATGGTTCCCTGGCCTTTTGTTCTGCAGAGGGTCAGCACTTCTGGGCTTCATGCCTGGGGCTCCCACGCAGAGCACAGCTTGCTGTTCCCACTGCAGCTGCACCCCAAGCTACCTGCCCTGAAGGTATTCCTCAGCAAGAGGTCATGCCTGCTCCTCACTGAGTTTTGTCTCTGTATAGAGCATTCTTCCATATAAAACTTCCTTTGGCTGACTTATTTCTTGTACATTAGATATCTGCACAGTGAGGCAAATTCAATGGGTTCTGCCAATGTTACTGTAACGTTTTAATGTTTTTCAGTGAGAAAAATGTTTTATTTTTATTAATATTTAAAGGCAGTTTAAATATCTGAGCTTTGAGATTTATAATGCATTTACAATATATTAGCAATTATATTTTTTTAAATGTATACTTGTACTTTAATTAGCAATTGATAACTTTTTACATTTTGTTTAATAGCTGATACAAAGTGGAATTAAGAGCAGAAGCTACTTGGATGTTTCCTGCAGATCATTTGGAGAACTTGGAAGTGTCTACGCACATGCTTTTTTGGGTTTTGTTGGTTTTTTGGGTTTTTTAAATTTTATTTTGAATGTAGTGTATTTATCAGTTTTATAAATACAGAAATACTGGCACATATGTTGAAAAATATTTTTAGTGCTTTGAAAGACTGAGACTGCAGATGGTGATTTGTGAGTTTTAAGTGGTTCAGATATGAATTAGAGTACATATTATGCAAAAAAACTTCAAAACCACTGGAGACAATGGCTGTAAAAAAGTGGAATATAATATAGAGAATGTAATTTGCTTTCTGTTATACCAGTTAAAGATGGGGAGGGCCAGAAAACACAAAACATTCAGTGAAGACATTGGCACTGGGAGTATAGCAAGATGCTGTAGATACAGTAGGCTCTCAATAGCAAGAGAATTTTACTCATAGGTTTTTATTTTCTAGATATTTAGGGTTTATTCCAAACCAGCTCAGATCTCCAAACCATTCAGTTTGATCAGCTGGAACATTTCTATCTGAGTATTTGCACATATGGTTATCTAATCTCATATATTTTAATCAACAAAATATGAAACAATTAGAAGAATGTATATGTCTTAGTTTTAATAGGTATCTGGAGAGAGACAAAATGAGACAAAATTCTCCCTGTCTTCTCTCCAGATATATCCTGTATAAGATATGTCATTTATGTACTTTTGTCAAAGTGTGTGAAACAGTAAGCTGCGTCTGGAAATTAAGCAAGATTCTCTTAAAAATATGGTAGAAATATCAGAACTGAGTCTTCTTTACCTGCTGCTTCCTCTACTCATTTGAGCATAACATACCACCCACCACTTGACAGGGTGCTTTGCTTGTGCTCTTCCACGTGTCACACATCTTTTCCTCCTTGCTGAGCCCAGTCATGCGCTACCATGCTGAAACCTCACCTTGGTATTTGCTAAAATGCTCTATTTCAGGTCACTGTGCAGCCATTCTCTTCCTCCTGTGCAGATATCCTCCCTTGCTGCCTGCAGCGCCTACGTACAGCTGGGCCTGAGCTGCTAATCTCCCCTTGCTGCTACAGGATCTGATCTCCAGTATGTCCCTGCAAAGATGCTGTGTTTTTAAGGAGGTCTTCTCAGTTTGCTCTGGGAATGGTGTGCCCAAGATGTGGTGTTCAGGCTCGCAGTTGCTTTACAATTTTAACTTCAGTAATGCTGCTTCTGTCTCTCTCTGTGAACTGTAATGGATTTCTGAGGTACTGCCTCATAACTGTTTTGTTGTCTGTGCCACAAAACCCATCAAAATAACACACGGCAACAGGCAGCCCTAAGCCTGCATACAGGTAACTGGCAGGATCAGTCCAACCTCCTGTAAGTTGTGCTTCATATTAGAAAAATACAGGAAATAAAGGTGACAATTTTTTTTTTTTTTCTCATGGATGAGACCCCTTGTAAAGATGAAGAGCATGAACTAAGTTATTGTACTACTTCATCAATTATCACGGTGGCAACAGGCCCCATTCTTTAGCTGAATGTTCCTGAAAAAATTTTGGATTACAAAGAGGTTCCAAGGGGCCAAGACTGGACCAAAAAGAAATGTGCAAATGGAATTCCTGTGAAATTGAAAGTCAATGAAGAATGTTTTCTTGCAAAATCTGGGACTTCTTCCAACTTATATTTATAAGGACATATCACCATTTCTGTTATTATATGTTTCACTGATTAAATGTGAATATTTTCAGAAATTGGTCATTTGATATGATGAAAGATATAACTTACAAATTACTGTCTGTGTTAGGACAATTTGTGCCTTCCATTCTGAGCTTCACTGTAACCTGCAGCTTTGACTGAAACTTTTCTATGTTGCCTGGTAAACTTTTCTCTTTAATGCTGCAGATGGCTAAGCAACATTATTTTTCTTTTACTGTGCACTTTCATTTCAGCTTTCTGTACAGACAGCATCTGTGATTAATTACAGAAGAGCAGAATGTGGGTAAGTTTGTGTCAATAAATAGAGCAGATACCATTGGTTTGTGGTGTGTCCTGATGTGACTGCTCCTTCAGGTGAGCAGGCACTATTAATACTAAGGGCTTGTCTAGAAAAGGCCAGCTAGGGAAATATAATATGTAGGACATCATGAGGATCATGTCTCAGGCCTCTTGAGAGAGGGGTTAATATGGTGAGAGAAATGTCGTAAAACTACAAATTGCATTGCTAAAATCGTGTGCCATAAATCCACATAGTGCAAAGTAACTTGTGAGGTGATTTGGAGTTCATGTAGGTCTGTTAGACTTAGTGCCACAATGATTGCAATCACTTAACATCCATCACTTAATAAATGTCTGCTGAATAATTCACAATTTATTTTTATTTCTGTTCTGAATTATATTTCAGTATGTGTATACTTCATAAAAGACAACAAAATGCTTCAAAGTCCTATTCCCAAAATAAAGAAGCTTTACCAAAGAATTATTACTAGCTAGAAGAGAATGCCTTATTAGGTACCTCAAGATCTTGCAAAATATAACCCTCAAAACATCTTCAAATGCTATTTAAGCCAGCACTTTTTAAAAACAAAATTTGGTCTAATGTAGCTTCAGAACATGTAACTGCAGAACTGTAATAAATTGTATTATTTCAAATGTCTTTGTTTTCCTGAAAAATTCTGTGTGGGGCCATGTTTTACCCTAGAGTGTCTCAACTTGGTGTACTTAGAGAAACTACATTGATTTTTTTCTTTACAATAAACTTTACTTTGTGCTCAAGCCTTCTACATTTCATTATAGATTGGCAGTTTAAACAGGAAAAGGAAATTTGCTGAAGAGATCTAGATCTCATTTCATCATTGTAAGCAAAAGAGACAGGGCATGCACTCAAACAAGTATTACATATTCTGATCCTGATTTTCTTGAATAAACCAAGTGCTGTACTGTGAAATGTGTTGTTGGGATTTTTAAAACCTACATCATATCAGACAATGAATTTTATACTTCATGACAGCAGGCCCTTTTTTCTTCTTTGAGGTGATAAAAGGAAAATTAAAGTTTGATTCCTTTAGTGCTTAGACATTTCAGAAAATGCATTCTTTATTGTGCCAGCTATATAATAAGTGAATTTTTGTTTCACCATTTTTATATCTCAGTACAAATATAGAGAAGAAACAACTGTGTTTGTAATGGTGAGAAGTCATTGTTATTTTATTTTCCTCTACCCTTTCTGTACTTGAAGGTAAGGAGGCAATAATGCCACATCAGAAAAAAGGCCTTTGTGGATGTACACAGATGGGTTACATGGTTGGATTTGTCTCTCAGAATGTTGGAGGCTGAGTGATAATGAACTTGATAGAAATGGATCTTATGTTGTCATTTATTAATTTGTGCTTGATGAGCTTCTCAATAACTTTCACTGAGTGATTTAACCACTTACAAAAAAATCCTCTCCTACTTCCCAAGCTAAAGCAAAAAACCTCTTGAGATAAATGTGTAATGGAAGAAGTATTTTGCAGGGAGGAATGGGGAGGTTGTTGTGGCTTTTATTTTGGTGGGGTTTTTTTTGGTTTGGTTTCGTGGGTTTTTTGGGGTTTTTTTTTTTTTGGGGGGGGGGTTTGTTTGTTTGTTTTTTTATTTTGTTCTTGTTTCATTGTTTGTTTGCTTTGGTCTTTTTTCTCAGTATGACTATTAACTGAAGATGAATTCTTGCAAAACCAATGAAACTTTTTCTGGTGAAAACTGGTTTCATCTCACTTCTATCCTGTGCTGTATCAACTCCAAAATCCCCCATGTGTCTTTAGATTTTCTCACAAAGGAAAATATATAAGACTGAGACTTTTGGGGAGCTAAGCAGGTACTTTATGACAGGCTGACTGTTATCCAGAGGTAAACTCATTAGCCAGATGGTATGAGCATAAAACAGTGATGGTGTTCTTACCTTTCCTCAGTAAGGACAGTGATTTGTATCCTTCTTCAATATGTAACTACTAAGAATTTTTTTCAAACAAATTCTGGGATTTAAATTATCTGCCCACCCTTAAAGTTGATTGATAATCACCTGAAGGATCAAAAAAAATTGATTAACTTAAAAATCCTCTATATTTAATTTATTTGAGAATCTAGACTAAGAGAAAGATAACATTCTGACTTCTCACACTGCTGCACAATAGAAATAACAGTAAGATTTTTTTTTTTGTCTTTAATTACACCTGTTCTGGCACTGACAATAATTTTTCATGTCTGTAAAGCAAGATTTGACAAAGCAGTAGACTGCACCTTTCATTTACATGTTTGGTGTAAAGCAGAAGTATTACGCTGTTCTACCATAAGTCAAACTTAATTGATTCCTACAGATTTGCACTTTACTGATGTGTATATTCATAACATTTATTTACATTACATTTTTTTTTGTCAGAAAAACTTTGTAATACATAATATTGAAGTGATATTTTGAGAGCAAGTCTGATTTGGTGAAGCTGACTAACTTAGTCTGTTGAAGATAATGTAAGGATATAGGGTTTGTCAGAATAAATGGTTGATAGCTCATCAGTGTGAAAGGCAAGGACAAGAGAGAGAATAAGCAATAAGTACTCAGGCAAACCAGAAGGGAGAGGAGATAACAGAAAGTAACAAAAGATTGTATCTCTAGTCACTGATCGGACAACTGAAGGAACCCCTTGGAGCTTTCAAGAAGTTCAACCAGAACTTTGTAGTTGAGAAGAAACTAGGGAAACAAGATAATTATTGGGCCTCCTGGGAAAGAGCTTTCATGGGATATTTGAGGATTTTTGTGGGATTTATAAAACTTCTAGGAATATTCTGAGGGCATTGTGTGCATGTGGAGAACTGTTACAGTATCTTTAGGGGGAGGGCCAAAAGCAGGGAAAGAGAGGAACCAAGCAAAGGACAGGAGATGAGAGAAAAAGTGCCAGCTGTGTATAAGCTGCTGATTAGTCTGCTTGTGAGGCAAAAGTTCTGTGCCAGATTACTATAGTCTGTCATCCCTTCTTACTGATTTTTTTTCCTATATATTTTCTATGTGATCTTGTTCTCCATTCTGTATCTAGCAGAGATAGTACCTGCTAACAAATTTCAAGCCAGGCTAGCTAGGGAGGAAGAGGGCAGGGTGGCATCTTCAAAAACCCAAGATCTGAACTGGTGAATGGATAAGGTATATAGGATCCTGACAGGAATATTCTATTAACTTAGGCCATTCCAATATTCAGTGCTTCAGTGTGCTTGCGAGGCGAAAATATGTATCCTGCTAAATAGGCCTTGGTGCAGGTATTTACATTCATTTGAATTTAAATATATTTGGAAGAAATAATTTCTGTTCAGGTACTTCAATTTTTGAATAAAAGAATAATTTACTTGGGGGCTTTGTTATTTGCAATTGCCTTGTTTGCAAATGTTTGCTGGGTTTTGTAAAAGAGAAAAGATGTGTATGTAGTTTTTCAAAACTGATGATAAAACTTTGTGAGCTTTATGAAATGCTAGAAGAAAAAGAGACATTTATAATTTATACGATTTTGTAGCAGTATAATAGCTAATAAATCCCTTGGAACACTAATGTTGGAAACACACATCTCAGTCTTGTTGATAACAATTTCTTAGCAGACATTCCTGTCGAGTTTTTGGGGTTGTTTTGCATTTTAATCCTAATTTTTCATTCAGTCTATGAACGGTAGTATTTGAGATTTATGAATAACATTTTATCAGAAGTCATTGGTGTTAGTCACTAAAAATCAATTCTGAGTGTCCAGGTTACGTGGTGAAAGCCTGAGGGCAATGACATCTGCTCTCAGGGGCTGACTGTAACAGCCTTATGTCACACTATGTGGCAGAGAAAGGAGCAGTGCAAATCCCAGCCCCTTGGAAAGGCATTTGGAATAAGGTTTCTGCTTGGAAAATGGTGATAAGAAATTGGATTATGGGTTCATAGGAGGGAAGAGTGAGTTTGTGTGGTATAAACAGAATGGGAATTTTGCTGACAAATCAACCTTATATTTCAAAGTTCAGGGGGAAGTGTTGGTTGGTTCATTTGTTTCGCTTTGTTGCTGTTGTTATTAAAGAATCTGAAACTCCAATTGCATTTGTCTTCACCGTTCCATCCTTTGTGATCATTAATTTCATAGTAACATGATATTTTCCTTTTTCTTTTTAAGCCTAATTTTACTTTTAGCATGAGTACATCTTTTATCATTCTGACTTCTCCCATGTGACTTTTCCCAGATGCCTCTAAAAATAGAAACGACCTGGCCCATACATGAAACTGTCATACTTAGAGTTTTCTTGTTCTAAATGAAGAGAAGGAATAAAAAGGACTTTTAGCCCTTCTTTTCCCTCCTTCATGCCACGTCTAATACCATTATCACACAGACATTTGATGTGATCTCCCCCTCTGGAGACGTTGAAAATCCACCTGGACGCTTCTCAGTGTTACCTGCTATTAGTGACACTGCCTTGGCAAGGGGATTGAGCTAGATAATCTCCAGAGATCATTCAAGAGCGAAAGACATTCAGACTTTGTAAAGTATTCCTCAAAATGCCATTTATTAGAGATAAAACTGTAAAGAAAGAACAGTATCAATGATATTACATCCCTTCAGATTAGCTGGTAACGCTAATATTTGCTGCCTTGAAAGGTCTTCCCACCGGGAAATGAAACCATTGGTACTAACAGGGAGCTGTGAACAAGTTCCTCTGTTATCATCAAAGCTGAAGTTTATATTGTGCCCATAGGATAGGGCCTCAATGCCAGGCTGTGTATGTAGCACAGCATGAGCCAGGGATGACTCAAATGGCATTTTGATCACGACTCCTTGGTGTGCAATGGTCTTCCAGACATGGTCACTGCTGCTCAAAAAGAAAGATGCTCAGAGTGACTGTAGCTTTCCCACTTACCCAGAAGCTGTTGTCCAGGAGGAGAATGAATTACATGCCATTAATGCAATAAATAACGAAAATTACATTTCTTCTCGACAACCCTGTCTAAATAAAGATAATTAAAACAGATTAAATGTAAGACACTCTTGTTATAAGAGAACCCAATGGTGGTTACTTGAGTGATAACCAAAATTATCTATTTTAAGCAGTTTTTAAAATTAGGAGCAGAATCAAAATTAATAATGAAGTAGACTTGAGACAGTGGATGTTGATTTCATATCACCACTTTAAAAGATACTTATGCTTGTTGACAGATGAAAGTATTTGTTCTCACAATTCACTGTTGTCATATAATGGTGCCTCAGCAAAAAAGATAACTTCTGAACAAGCACATTTCCCAGGAATGTGAGGTCAGAATGATAGTTATTTGCTTTCTTTTTTTTTCCTCATTCCTTACTTTCTCTGGAGAGCCAACAGAGTCTATGCTGTGAGCTGAAGGGTCACAGCTTGTTAATTATTACAATTAACTGACTCCTGCTGACTCAGCTCAGAAAGTCTATTACAAAAGAGATGAATTCAGCAGGATTCCAAAGTTAAACTTTCATTGTATTAATGTCCAGGTACCTTATAGGTGATACTGATTTATGAGCAACATGTAAAAGGAATTCTCAAAGTTACAACTCTTTTTGAATGAAAGAGAAAAGGCAAATTTTTGAAATACTTTTGCAAATCTTTCCAGTCATCCAGCATATATAGATTTTAAAAAATGTTCAGGCTGAGATAAAACTAAGGTCTGCAAAATATTAATGATAAAATTAAACAGTTATCTTCAAAGAGAAATTTTTTTTTGTTTGTTTTGTTTTTGAAGTTTTTTTGTTTGTTTTGGCTTTTTGGTTTTTTACTTGATGGAAGAGGTCAAAAATATAATAGATGGCTTTTTTTCCCCAAAAAATCAAATTTTAAAGTCAGTGACACCACTATATAGGGAAAACCCTGATTCTAATAATTCAAAAATAGGTCTGCAAAAGAGAAAGTTGAAATAGTTGATACTCTATTAATCAAAGTGGTTGGACTTTCATGTGAGTATTTAGGAAGCACATAAAGGATGTTTTGATGTTTTACAAAGGGTTGGAATGTAGCCCATTTTTAATCTGTATTCCTTTAAGCATCATTTATCCTTAAGGTTAGCAAACACTTCCTAAAAATGTTTCACTAGTTACAAGGGTGAAAATCACAAAAAGCAGCACATCCCTTGATAGTGAATTCAAAGTCACAAGACAAAACCATTTACAGTGTTATTGATACTGAACCTAGATGAAATGTTTGGACTAAAAATGGTAAGCCCTACAAAATTTTCCATGGAAACAGAAAAGAACCCTTCTTAGGAAAGAAATCTGTAAAATGCACTGCTGTAGTAAATACCAGTTTGATATCATTACTATGCAATGGAGGAGAATGCAAGGAATGGGCATTCATTCAATCTTCAGTCTAATAGCATATTTAAAACTTAAGTCTAAGATCACTTGAGATTTTGAGCAGAAATAAAGAAGTGGGTTCTTTTTTTAGAAATGTGGTAGTTTATTCTCCCTCAGGTGATATGATAGAATAGTTAACTGGTCCAGTTTTATGGACAGGAAAGTAAAAAAATTAAAACTAAAGACAAAGCATTATTCTTTTTGCCTTCTATTCAAGTGTATACCAGGTGCAAATTTAGTACTCGACATAAAATCCAAGCAGAGCCTGAAAAGCGAGTTGTATTTCTTCTGTCACAGTAATAGACTGGTAGATGGTTCTACTCTGAATGGCCTGAAGGGAGAATTCTCTTCTTCTCTATGGTCTTTTCTATCTGATTTTCTTTTACTATGAAAAAGTTAACATTGATTTTCTTGTTGAAGATAAATTGTGGCCATTCCCATCAACTCCAAAAGTAAATATAATAGTGTTTTGCCATATTTTATACCCCGTGTTAATACTGAGATGGGCAAAAAATACAAACTTCCAAAAAGCCTAGAAGCTGTGACAATGTCTTGGATTTTTCCTTTGTTTCTTGGGAAAAAAAAAATGAGCAAAAATTTCTGTTGTGGGATAATTTAGTTTAGTTTTGATTTTTATATTTTCTAAATAAATAATCATAATGTACAGCTAGCTCTGGGATAGAAACTATGTCATAGAAGCACTTTTCCATTTGTATGCAAAAATTTACTTTTAGAAAAAACTTCTGATGGGTAAGATTGGAAGGGACCACAGTGGGTCATCTGGTCCAAACTCCCAGCTCAAGCAGAGTCATCCTAGAGCACATTACACAGGATTGTGTCCAGGTGGTTCTTGAATATCTCCAGTGAGGGAGATTCCACCACCTCTCGGGGTAATCTGTTCCAGGACACAGGTACCTGCACAGTAAAAAAGTTTTTTTTTATAATTATTATTCCAGTAGAATCTCCTCTGTGTCAGTTTCTGCCTGTTGCTTCTCATGCTATTGCTTGGCTGCAAGAAGAGGCTGACTCTATCCTCTTGACATTGTTCCTTCAGATTCTTATAGTCATTGATAAGATAGAATAAGATAATATAGAAGCTCCTCTCAGTTGTCTCTCCTCAGGCTGAACAGGTCCAGCTCCCTCAACCTTTCCCTGTATGAGAGATGTTTGAGTCCCTTAAACATGTTTGTCACCCTCAACTGGACCTCTTATAGGAGCTCCATGTCTCTCTTGTATTTGAGATCATTGGGATGCATCATTCTTGAGTCTGGAGGAAGTGTTTCTTGAATATCAACCAACTTTCTTGGATCCCTCTTCCCTGCAGGGCCTGTTCCCATGGGATTCTTCCAAGAAGGGCCTTGAAGGGCTTAAAATTAGCTCTTCTGAAACCCAGATTTATTATGGATGTATAAGATATATCGATGGCTGTTCCTAAGGACCTCACAGATTTTTTTTCCTCCAGGACAATGTCTGCCTCATAAAATTAGGTAGTACTAGTAGCTGCCTTTAAATGAATCTAGTATTTCTTCTAATAAGACAGGAATATGCCTACTAAGAGTTTTCTTTGCAGTATAAAATGAAGGCACACTGAAACGTACTGTAGTCCTCATAATACCTTCATTTCCTCATGCTGAAAGACATCACATACTTTAAGAACAGATAAAATGCAGCAAAAATTATTGATCCTAGAATGGAATAAAGAGAAAAATGCATGCAACAAGAATGAAAGGTCACATTTATCTAGAAAATCTCCTAAATGCTTAGATAGGTATCAACTTTTGACATTTTTTCCTATTTGCAGGAAGGTATTGTCTCTTTTCACTCTCATAAATCTGAGGAATATGTTTACATTTTAGAAACATGAAAGAAGGTGATTTAAAAAAAAAAAAAAGATTATTGTGCTATTTTAAGAACTGCAAAATTGTAGTTGCCTTGACCCAAATTATCGTTGCAAACCAACCAAAAAACCCCTTAAAACCTGTCTAATCTGAAGAGAGTGGAAAGATCCATGTGTGACAATACTAAATAGATGGTTGTATGGGATTCAAAAAGTAGAATATTCTGATTTGAAGTTTGCCTGTAAAATGTCAGTGTTAGATTTGAAATAAATGGAATAGAAGTCAGTTGAGGGATCAGTTGAGAAGAATGAAACAAAAACACTTTTTCTCCCACTGCACTTTAATGAGGTAGCTAGACACACACAATGTCAAACTATCTTGACTTAAAACCAACCAGGGAGCCTTCAGGTGAAAAGGGGAAAATATTTTAAAGGTATTCAGTGGTTATTTAGTTGAATTGAAAAAATATTTTTCTAGTGTTTTTTGTTTCACCATTTAATTTGCTTTTCAGTGTATCTTTGTACATGAGTTGTTAGTCTGAAACCACACAATTTTTCATGATAAGTAGTTGTACTTTGTGGTGTCTAAGCTTGCAGTAAGAGTATTGATTGATTTTACATGAATCAGGCTTTTTATATGTTAACAATGAAAACAAAATTGAGAAAAAAGCTTTTCATAAAATAAGGAAAAATATACCCCTTTTCACTAAGATTTATTTAATTAATTATTTTAACCAAACAATAGTATATAGTTCAGAGGTAAAAAAATGTTGTGGATCTGAGCCAAAGGCCACTGGAATCTGTAAGTGTATTTCTATTGACCTCAGCTGGATTTCACTATAACTTCAATGGGCTAAGAGATATTTTAAAATTTAGTCTTCTTGAATGAGTAACCCTAACCTGGGGGTTTATTAAATATCTAATAAAAGCTGTAATTTAGTTTTTGAGAAATCTAGCACTGGTCCTGTTTTTAAAGAACAAGGAGTGTTTGCCAATTCTGTCTCTCCCAATCCACATGAGCCCTTTTTTAAATTTCTGCTGTGTGATGCAGCTCCTTCTCAGAGATACCAGGAAAAAAATTGTGTCATTTCCATGCTCTTGTATGAAGCTGAGAGTGAGGATTATAAAGCAAAGAAGCTTCAGTAGGAAAATGGGCCAGAAAACACTTGAGAATGTGGGTTAATAAATTGAGAATGTGTAGTAGGATGATAGGAGCAGAACCAACACAGAATAAGTCTGTGAAAGTTATCTGCCTAGCTTTTTCACTGTTTCTCAGTACCTGGAGAAGATTTCAAACTAGAGATTGCTTCATTGATCTTAAAAAACTACAGGATGAATTTGTTAAATATTTGTTAAACACTTTTGGCCAGTGTTGAAACTTACTGATATGCAGTGATGATATACTATCTACCTTCTGAAAAATGAAGCCAAGAGTGAGGTTTCAACACTTATTCTCAGGTAATCTCTTGTATCCCAGGGTCCTACTGGAGGTACCTTCAAGTAGGGTGAATTTGTGTATCATTGGTTCATGATCAGAATGCTTTATCAACAGTGCTTGAAATGTTGCTTTCTTTTTGGTTCTGTATGAGCTTCTGATTTTGTGGAACTTGTTTCTCTTTATGTCCTAGGGTGACTTTATGATGCTTGTATCCCCAATTCTGCTTATGCTGGATATTGAGTTCTGTGCTTTCAAAACTAGATCTGAGAGCAAAGAGGAGGAGAAGAAGAAGTGATGGAATGTCTGAGGTGGCTGTACACAAAAACATAGGATAAGAGTTTCAGCTCTCTTTCTCACCAATTGTACAATTAAATTGCTACTGAAGACTCTGGCTTTTGATCTGGCTTTAAATTGCTTTTGATCTGGCTTTTCTTTCACTGAAGTCAATAAAAAATTATCACTAGGTTTAAGCAATAAGTGTGTATCTGTTTCATGATTATCTTTCCTGAACATATACTTCATAGTTGAATGTTAGACTTCTTCATTTAGGTATTTCTAACTCTGTCTTTCTTCTAGTGCCTCTGAATTATTTTAAATTTGCTTTCTCAAAATGATGTTGAATTGCTGTCAAAAATAATTTTTCAGAATGATGCCCTTGTCAACATTAGTAGTTCTAGTGAAAATACTTTTATATTACTTGAAGAGAGTGAAATTACCTGCAAGTCATTTTGCATAAAAGATAAATGGGAAGTGTCTCCGACATGCTTGATGGAGGTTAGCAACCCTTTCTGATCTAATGAATTGTGGATATTTTCATTCTTGATGCAATTTTTTTTTTTTTACTTCTAATTAGAAGGAAACAGGTGTTTAAATGAAGGTAATACAGTTAAATTGGCTGTGGTTGAAATACACATGCCATTGTTCCATGCTTGAAGGCTTGCACTGTGTATGCTTGGTAAAAGCATGTAGATGTGTCTAACCTCTATGCCAGCTGGAATAAAGGGAATCAAGATTTGGATTTTCTCAGGGGATTGTGACTCTGTTAAGACCTTTTCAAGAACATGAGAAATGTGGGATAAGATTGATAGTTACTACAGTTCATTGACACTTTAGACTAGCATTTAAATATTTATTCATTTAGCAGTGTGTCTCTAGCAATATACAGAGGAAGGGTGACCTGCTGATCAGCCTGCTACGTGGCATTTGCAGGTCAGCTCTCATTTCTGCTTGCATAGAGTCTGTAAGAAATTGTATAAACCACAATTTTCAAATTGTGAAATAGTTATTTGTACATTTACATTGCTTTTGCACAGGCTTATTTATTCCTGTGAGGTGCTCAAGTCCCAAAGAAGAAAAGGTCATGTAAATAGCTAAAATACATAAGACCAGATAATCCTAATTAAAGGGCAGAAATAAACTTGACAACAAAAAGATTTCATCTCATTCAGTCTCTGCTTTATCCCATAATACAGGGAATGAGTATCTTCTTTCAGCTTATTTTTTGGAACATATTGCTCCAATTCATTTTATTTAGCTTGTGACTAACTGGAAAATTTAGCAAAGCTACTAATTTTGTCTTCTCCCTGGTCCCCTTTCACCCTGTCTTCCACCTCTTACTTCTTGCCATCAGTGAGACATTTCAACAAGGGAAAGTGATACATTCTGAACCCAGAATGAGGTAACCAATGGGATATATATGTACAGACTGGGGAATGATAGGCTGGAAAGCAGTGCCCTGGGAAGGGACCTGGGATTCCTGGTCCATGGCAAGTTGAACATGAGTCAGCAGTGCCCTGGCAGCCAAGAGGGCCAAGCCTGTCCTGGGGGGCATCAGGCACAGCACCACAGCTGGGCAAAGGAGGGGATTGTCCTGCTCTGCACTGGGGCAGCCTCACCTCGAGTGCTGGGGGCAGGTTTGGGTGACACACTGTAAGAAAAATATTAAACTATTATAGAGTGTCCAAAGGAGGGCAATGAGGATGGTAAAGGGCCTTGAGGGGAAGCTGTATGGGGAGTGGCTGAGGCCACTTCGTCTGTTCAGCCTGGAGAAGAGGAGACTGAGGACAGACCTCATTTTTTGTTATTTTTTATTTGCATATGTATTGGTTCCAGGAGCTTTTTTTTTTCTTTTTCTTTTTTTTTTTTTTAAAGCAACACATTTTCAAATGAAGCTGTGTTTTACAAGAAATACATACTATATTCAATTACTGTAGCTGTTATGTATATTACAGAATGACCTAAAACATCATTTTCCTTCAGAGGAAAAAGACTTGTCCACCATGGAAACAGATAGGGTCATACTCATCTCCTCTGTCCTAAGGCCAGCAATGTCTACTTTTTTTTCAGTCACTGGTGCCAAAATTACATAAGGAACACTGTAATTTAATGCTTTTTGTTCCAGTCTAAATCTATGTCACTACCGAAGCTGGTGCTACTGCAGTCATTTATAAGGTGCTTAACTCAGAATTCTAACTACCCTGTATTCATAACAGTAATTTTTTCCTTCCTGTCTTAATGGTTTTCAGGAGATTACCTACCTTTGTAAAAAGACTTCACTCTATTTAGTATGCAAGCCATTTTTAAAAAAATCATACGGAAACATCTCCAATTTGTTTACACATGTACTCTTACAAATGGAAAGTAAGATTTTTTTTTGTTGGTGAAAGTGTTCTATTGTATTACATTACACAACATAAGCCAATTTTAACTCTAATTATGAAGAGTAGTTTAGCTAGTATTACCTCAGGCCAATGCTTTTTATTTTTCATGAGTACTGTCCTGAGGTAGAAAATATATTTTATATGATTTTGCTAATGAATCTGAAATTTTAATGTGTAGGTATCACTATCATGTGAACACCTGACAATCAAAAAATTCTGAGAAAGATCAACAGTACAGGAACAATCAAAAAGAGTGTGTCTTGTTTTTTTCTCACCTGGCAAAGGAGAAGACAAGGACATCAACAATTCATCAATCAACAGTTCCAGGAAGGGTTCCCTCCCACAGGAGACAGTCCTCTACTTACTTCTTCAACATGGGTCTTTCCCATGAGCTACAGTTCTTCCCAAACTGTTCTATCATGTGTCTCTTCCACAGGATACAGTCCTTCAGGAAGAGACTGCTTCTGCATGGGACCCCATAGAAAACTCTTCCCAGCAAAGCTGCTTCAGCAGTATCCACTTTCCATTGGTCTGCAGGTCCTGCCAGGAGCCTGCTCTAACACTGGCTGCTCACAGGATCACAGCCTCTTTTGGGCATCCATCTGCACCAGTGCAGGGTCCTCCAGGATCTGTAGGTGGATCTGTGCTCCACTGTAGAGCTCTATGGGCTGGCAGGAGCACAGGCTGTCTCACCACAGTTTTCACCACAAGCTTCAGGGGAATCTTCTCCAACACCTGGAGCACCTCCTCCCCCTCATTCCCCACTGACCCTGGTGTAGTTGCTTCTCTCACATGTTCTCACTACTCTCTTCTCTGGCTGCAACTGCTTCTGCCCAGTAACTTCCTTCCCCTTCTGAAATGCGTTTTCCCAGTACCACTGTCACTGATGAGCGCAGTCTTGGCCAGTGGCAGGCCCTTGGAGCTGGCTGGAATTGGCCCTGTCAGACAGGAGAAGCTCCCACCTATCAGGTGTTGGCTGTGGGACAGAGGTATGCTCCTGCCACAAAACTACAATAATTCCTTCCTCATTCATGGTTCCTATTCACCTGCTTTTTCCTTATTAGATTGATTCAGCTGTTTGTAAGCAAAGGATATTTTGTAGTGTCATTTTAACTTCAGTTTTAATGGGCTACACAGATGTGGGTGATTCACAAAGTTCGGTGTGAACTTGAACTGTATTTTTAGAGCAACATGCAATGCAGGGATGAAAAATGAATGTTAAAAAAATATAGCTTCTGTGCAGACAGTTGATGGGCAGAAAAATAGGAATTTTTCAAAGAATCTGGGGGTTGTTTTTAGGTTTTTCTGGTGGGGCTTTTTTGTGGTTTTTTTGTTTGGTTTGGTTTTTTGGGGTTTTTTTTGGGTTTGTTTGTTTGTTTGTTGTTAGGAAGGAGTTGTTAGATAGGAAACAGATGTTTTTTGTGGGGTTTTTTGGGGTTTTTTTTGTTTGTTTTTCTTTTCTTTTCTTTTTGTACTGCTTTGGATTTGTAGTATTCACAATGTAGGGCTGAAGTACCTTAATAAATTATTGACTGTTTGCATCCAACTGAATTTTTTCCCAAGGTATTCTGAAGCTGTAGAAAACAAGAAAAACTAAAGAAACAGAATAAGACATAGTGTGTGTTCCAGACACGTTCTAAAATTAGAATGTGCCATGCACATTAATTATTTTGGGTTTGCTCTTTTTTTTTTTTTTTTTTGATTGTTTTGTTTTGTTTGGATTGTTTTTAAACACAGTGAATATGGAAAAATTATTCAGCATTTCCTCACAAATGATTTTCTCATTTCTAAATTGGAGTAGTCACACTAGGATTGCAGTTCTCAGCATTATTCTCATTCACTCAGAGAATAGACCTCCCATGTGGACTTGTATCCAGACAAAAACCCCCTGAATTACAAAGTCATTGTTCCAAATGAATTTTAGTCAAGGAATTCTTGCAGAGAGAAGGCACTAACAAAAATTATGACTATAGATAGTTTTCTGGCAGATAAAAAGAAAGATATGTTCCATAACATATAATTAATTAATTTTAGCCTCCTGTATTAACATGAGATTAATTATACTTCTTTACGCAGTATGAATAATAACCAGGTCTATTTTAAGAATCAGATAAGTTTCAACTCAGTGCAAGCCAGTTACTCTTGTTTGTCACATTTGCTGAATTGAAGCAAAATCAAGCTGAACTATTTTTTTCCATTCTTAATTTAAGAGTTTTATTCTGTCCTAGGTTACAATGTAAAATTGTGCCCAAGGTTTGTATTCTGTCCCCATGAGCCGTTGGAGCCAAGGTGGGGCAATGTTTTCCTTATCTTTTGTTAACGAGCCTAACAATGCCTTGCCACATGACTCATAGATAACTTCCTCCGGGAGTTATCTCTGTTTAATGGGCCATCAAGGACCCACTGCATGACTCATAGAATGAGATCATCCCATTGGGAGATGCTCTGCCCAGGGGGAGGAGCCAAGCATTCCCACCGAGATAAATCCAGGGTTTGGGACAGCACAGGCAGCTTTTATCTACAGGACTCCGAGAGGAGGAGACAAGAGCTACCAGATGTTTCTACAGGAATCACTGCTTTGACAAGACCATCTCATCTGGACTGCCACTATCACCCTAACTAACAGGGTGTCAGGTTGTATTCTGACTCTGTCAGTAGGGGTTTTTTTGTACTATTACTTTTATTTTATTTTACTTTCTTTTATTTCTTTTCCTCTTATTAAATTGTGTTTCTGCCTTGGAGTCCTTCACTGGTTTTGCTTTCAAACCAGCACATATTCAAAGAAAACAGGATTAAGAGTTACATTTGTATGCTACTTGTGAGAATGAGAAGGAAGGAGTTTTGGGTCGTTGCTTTTTTTCCATTAGTTGCTTATTATTTAATTTTAAGATTTAGAATCTCAGTAAGTAGTGAAAACTAGTTTATTTTTTATCCCTAACAGACTTTAAATCCACACCAAACTCAGCGTGTCTAACTGAGACTTTGTAATGGCTTGTTCTGTCTTGATATCTTAGGAAGGACCAAGAAAAGGAGATGGAGTCAGACATGCACCTCACTTCCACTGGTCTATAGAATCTAACATTTGGTCATCACTCTCTGTACGTGGCATTGCACACAGTCTGAACTTCAAAATGTTACAGTATATCTTGTAGCTTGTATTTATATTTTTGCATCTACAGGCACACAAATACCTCTATACTCTTCCTTATGGTACACAGAGATGTAATGCCAAGCAAGAAGAGTGTCTGTATGAAATCTTTTAATCTGATGGCCCTGAAATGACTTGTAATAAATTGGTTAGAGAATGCTAGTCTAGATGTCAATTTGCTTCCCTTTAAGGAAATAAGGAAGTCCATCTGATCTATTATATTTTGTCACAATTCACTGGTAGAGGATGTGATGTTCTTTAAGGATTCTTCTCAGGCTGAACAAAGACACCAGATGTGTCAGACTTTTATTAATAGTCTCCATAACCCTATCAGCCAGCCCACTGCTTTAGACTCACAGAGTGTTGGCTAACAAGCATTTAAATGTATACAGTACACTTCAATAAGTTCTTAACTCTCACAACATACAACCAAAAGTGTTCACGAGCGACAAACATTTCAAAACAGAGTATGGGGTAGAATGCAATATCTATTTATTTTCTTTTTTTTTTTTTGTTCCTTCTTTTTGTCCATTCCTGGTTTTTTTTTTTAATTTTCTTTTAAACTGGCTTGTATCACAAAAGAAACCAAAGCCAAACCCCAAAACCAATCTAAACCCAAACCCCCACAATATTAGGGTCTTTTAGAAAAGGTTTCAGGGCTAGAAAACTGATACTCTCCATCTCACCAAACCTCTCAGAATGACCTCAAAATGAGCTGTGCTTAAGCTAAACACACTAAAATTAGTAACTGAGCTTGAATGCTCCCTATAGCAAGGGCTTGAATCTTTGCAGTTCTTTAAACATGTAAGTACTGAAATGCATAATCTTTCAGTGTGTATAGTAATGAAAATACAATCCACAGCCTTGTAACTGTTACAGAGGTTGAATTCATTCCAAGTCATTGAAGACCTGGAATCCTCTTGATTTGGAACTTGGAAATGTAGGCTAAGTGTGCTAACTGTTCTTTTTCCGGGATGCCTGTAAGGCTGCCTGACAATATCCCCCACTTTGCATGCTGCTATGGTATTGTGTTCCCAAAGATGTAAAAAAAGAATGGGCAGCAAGTGTTGTGAAACAACGTTTGAATGAACCAGAACAGGAATTTTGTAAAGTGCCTCCAAAATGGATTCAGGCATTGTTTTGGCTCACCAGCATCTTCAGTGTCAAAAAAAGGTAGGAACTGCTGATACAAGGACAGAACTAGCACTTGACTGCATTTGCACTTTTTCTGCCATCATTTGTGATTTAGTGAGACAGTGATTAGTACATTTACAACATACCTACTGCATTTAGTATGCCCACAGGCTTAGTGAATATAATGAAATTCAAGTGAGACAGTTTGCTAGAGGTTAGAACGTATGACTACTAGAATGGCAACAGGTGATATTTATGCAAAGGTATTGATGGAATTTACAGGATGACCTGTTTAAGTTGTAATAGGTGAGAAATCATTATCTTGAAGTTATGTATATTAAACAGTAAAGTCTTATGCTGTCTCATAAGAAAGAATTACAAGTGTGTCACTCTCTTTCACTCCTGTCTGAAGAGATACTGTATCTGTTCTACAGGGTTTGAAGAATAAATGGAAAACCAGTAGTTGGGAAGATGGGCAACAATTTTTTCCACATATAATTTTTTTTGTAATTTATTTTTTTTATGTGCATAACAAGGTGTTTCCTGTGATTTTTTCAATATAGGCTTTTATTTTCTTCAGCCCATCATTAACAATGTTTTCTCCCTATTCTCACTTAGTGGAGCAGGTTCATGGTATGTACATACTTGTGGGTATTTATAAAGCCATAATGATGTTGTTTCGTGTAGGTTCATTGTGGGGGGGGTGGCATAGTACAACTTCAGGACATTTAGGATCATCCTGACTGAAAAAAGTATACATGAATGCCACCAGTTATATCTCTAGATAGGAAACAGATGCATACATACATTATTTTTCCACTTCTCTCCATTCCCATCTTTATCTTTTAAACTTAGTGTGAACATGGAAGCTTTGCAATGCACCATATGTGAGACATAAATTGAAGAGTCCCGAGAGAACAAGGCAGTTTAAATAAGGATGTATATGAAGAGTAGTTTTGTGCTGTGTTTTGCAGCTGAGGCTGAGTAAAAAGCTATAAACTGAAATAGGACTTAGAGTATCTTTGATAGTTCTGGTATTATAGTTCTGATTGTTAATTTGAAAATAAAAAGTAGACCATTTTGTATATGAATAATAATACATTTTTAGAAAACTCATAGAGTATCTGCAAAGTAACTACAGTGACAATCTATGCCTATATCCATTTAATCACAATGATTTTTATTTTTGTGTATTTGGTGCACATCTATCCTCAACTTTCTATTTCACTCAACTTCCTGTTTAAATCAGCGAAGACTTGCATTTATTTCAGAGGAGCTGGATTAGGACCACAGTTAATTACTAACAGCACTTGATATACTGTAATTTGACCTTAAAGTATTAACATAGATATGCAGATATACACATACAGCTATTAGTGCTAGTTCTAGTTTAAATGGGCTGTGATACCTCAGGGGCACTGTTCAAATTTGCTAAAGAATCAAGAATTTCTTTATTCAGGAGCTAAATCTCGAATTAATGCTTAATGAGAAATTTAACCTTCTTCTCCCCTGTTATGGAACAACTCTTAAGAGAACTTGTACTACAGCCAGAAACTAGGGAAACAAATTATATTTCTTATTCTTTGAAAAGCTAAAACTCAGTTCAGTACATGGATTACAACTCTGTGTCTAGTAATTGATATGTCCTCATTAAAAATAAATTCTTTAAAGTAATCCTATACATGAAGAATTATTGAAAATAATTTTCCTCTTAAAATAGGAGACATGGTTGTTTTTATGTGTAAAAAAAAACCCCAAACTCTTCAAAACAAGCTCTGAAATTCACTGCTACCAGTAAAAGATACATTTTTTTACATCCTTATAAACTAGAGGAACATTGAATTTAGATGATTTACTTTAAAAACCAGTTCGACACTGACTAACTTGAAAACTGCATTTTCCCTCACATGTAAATGGTGTCCCTCATAGTGGTGTTGCAATGAGTTTTCTTATCTCTGCAGCTGTTTGAAAGTCCTAAATATATGTACTCATTTATACAGAAACATGGTAGTATGGCAATATTTCTTTTTACTCTGAAAAAGAAAATCTAATTATGACATTTTGTTATTATTATTATCAAAAATTAGATTAAGTATTTGTGCATTAAACATAAAAAAAAAAAAAAAAAGACATTGAGAAGACACCTGCAGTCATTCAGTCTACAGAGTATATTCCTGAATTAAAACAACATGCTGGCTTAAAGATGCTGGATTCACTGCATGCCAGTGCACTGCATACACAGCTTTCTGTGTGACACAGTGAAAGCAGAAGAGGAAATGCCAATCTGAGGTCAAGTTATTAAATAACAAAGAATGCGATTGAAGAAAGTATATCTGTATGTTCTAATTCCTGATGAAGACAACCTGAACACATACACTGTCTTTGATGTTAAAGACAAGGTGAGAAAGAAATGATTCATGTATGACTTGATTAGAATTATTTATATAAGTTTAGACTCACATTTTTGCAAGCAACCTTTATTCATTTACATTTAAATTTTAAAGCCCATACTTGATTTTCAGCATTTTTGGATGTTGAGGTAAAACTGATGAAGACTAATAACCTTTATTGAACAGTATTCTTTCCATGCATGGCAGTAGGATAATTTAACAAAGAATGGGTAGGTTAATCTAGTCCTGATTAAGTCCTCTACATGAAATCCTAACTTTACTGAAGAGATGTCCTTCCATTGTGTCAGGTTTCATGCTTCACAAAGCCTTGTATATCTGATTATTTCTGGAACCATGAGCTGAAATTCTCCATTTCTGATATGTTACAGGTTATGTTGGAGATGGGACATTGGGCTCTTAGGTAGTCACTTCTGGCAAAAGGAACTTTGATGATTTTAGTACAAAATATCCAACTTAAACTTATCTCTGCCTCAGCTTGGTGAGCTGTTTGCCATTCAGTAGCGACACAAAGTAGAAGCTGTCCCTGTAAACCAGCACATCAGTGCTAATCTGTAATCTTTCTTCATCTGTTAGTGTGCAACACACATGTTACTCAGTGAGAAATTTTAAGAGAGATGTTGTTAGGCTTAGTAATGTTTTTACCTACTCTGGAAAGTTACACCAAAACATACCAGACTTTGCCATGAAGTCAACCCACCCAAAAATAAAAATGTCTTACACACTTAGATTTATGTGGCAGGTGCATGTTTCCTTGAACTTTAGAGAAATATGAAAAAAATTTTACACAAATATTTGAAGAGGATTTTTTTTTTTCATTGTTAAAAATGTTAGAAGTCTGCAACCCAAAAAGTGTGTGTTGCTCCTCAGATACTCCAGAATGCTAGAATTGGAGAGCAGCCTAATTCTCAATACTTTTAGTGAAATATAGGATTTTTTTTTCCCTGTTTTCTTGGTAGTCTCAGTCTTATCACTGAGAGTTATCGTCATTTTAACTTTTAAGTCATTTTTGTTGTGTTAAGTACTAGCCCAAGAAGTTTTGCAGAATTGGATCTAAATGTAATGCATTTTCTTTGTAGTCACAGTAGGTTAATATTGGCTATGTAGCTCACCTAGGAACTGTTCCTTTACTCATGCGTCAGTGCCTCTTTTTATAGGTTTTGCCCTGCTTTTTGTCTGCAATCCAAGATAAGATTTCTATCCAAGCATCTCAGTATGTATTTTAATGCCTCCATAGCTGGCACTGCCATGTGCTGTTTGCAGAAGCATGTTCTGTGTAATGATAACATACTTGGTGTGAATTTTACTTCAGTCATTCAACCCTGGATGTTCTGTTTGCTTCACGGATGTTTGTTGGAGGTTTAAGCTTTGAATGCATATCTAAATTTCAACTCAGTAAGTTCTTTTTTGTCAGAATGATTTCTTAAAGATGTTGAAACTCAGGCTTTGCCTTAGCTTTGTGTTAATGTATTCAGAAAGACCTTGAAAATGTGCAGCAGTTCTGACATCTCCAAGTCTATTTTGCTTCTAGAAATCAAGTAGAAAAAAATGTATTGCAGCCTTCCAGTTCCACCACTGTATATTAATAAGTGAAAAAATTTAAAAAATTCAAAGCAGCTTTCCATGAAGAAAAAAATTTTTAAATGAACGTCATTACTGACTTGTCAGCTTGTTTTCTGTAGGTATCAGTCTTCAGGGTGTTTCAGAATGTCCCCAAGAAAGGGAAAACCAAATGCGGATTTTTTTTTGTTTTCACTGGTGGGTTATTTTAAATAGAGAAGGCAACATTTGTTCAGGATGGGTGAGGAGAAGATAAACAGCTGAGCCAAATCCTTAACAGTGGCCTATGTATAGTACATAGACATTGAAAATGTGGGGCTCAGTTTCAATTTAAGAATGCATGAATCAAAGCATGTCTCATGTTACTACACAGCTGAATAGCAGACTATCTGGGACACAGCCACACAACTAAAGTGATCAATAATGGCAATTAACAACAAGTGGTTTATGACAATTTGAAATGTTGCTTCACTTCGTGGAAATGAAATGAAATTGATCTTGTTCTGCCTTTTACTTCACCTTCCCTAGTTTTAACTTCATTGTAAATGGTTCACAGCAAGAGAGAATTGTCTCTAAGCTAACTTGTCCTCCCAATGATTTTATTGTCTTATTTATTTTAGTGCTCCAGCTGCTTTCATAAAATGTCTGTTATTTTATACTCTATTTGGTGCCCCTTATTTATCCAAAGATTTACATAAAGCTTCTTTTTGGTTCCCACATATAATCTGGTGGTTCAATTTTTTGCATTCACTTCGCCTGCAATTAAATGTGCCTTTCTTGTACCTTACATCTTATTTCAAATCTCTACAAGAATTATTATGTCAGGTTTATCTATATGTTACAGAATAAAGGAAAATAAATTGGAAAAGAGATAGTGATTTAGACTAATTCATACCTCCAAGAAGAAACATAATTAAGGTCTTCACAATGAAAATGCCCTGCAATATTTCAAACTCGACAGTTCAAATTATGAACTCTTTAGCTCATCTCAATGCCAAGAGCAGTTAAGGAAATAGTCTTTCAGGCAGGCACAAGGCATTCCCAACAGGTCTCCTTGGCTCAAAGGCAGACCAGGAAAGCAGGCTGCAGTAAAAAAAGGAATACTGTTCACACTCTTAATCTGTCACAGATTTTATTGTTTGTTGGGTTGTAAATCCAGGTACTTTTAGGTTTCTGCAGAAGACCCTTATAGCGTGTTTCTGGTAGTATGCAGGTAAATGGGGAGGTTAGGTACAAGAGGTACAACTGGTTTTCACTTCAGCTGTTAATAAATTTATCTGACACAATTGTTTTTTGGTTTTGCAAGCTCAGTAAATTGAGTCTTGGATACATTTCTGAGATTTGTTTCGTTAGATATTGTCCTAAGAGAATACCTGCCCACTGGATACACCTGCAGTTTGTTCCCCAAATCGTTTCTCATTATCTTTATTATGGATTTCATAAGTTAGTTGTAGCTGACAAGTCACAGATTAGAAAAATGAATGGTTGATGTCCTGTGATATTTGGTTTAGTTGATGGAGAATATATTAAGATTTGGGAGCAGTAGGGATCACTGAAATGTAGTCTTTTTTCACTGATCTGTACCACACATAATCTGTAACTGCAGGAGTATTTCTGGTTCTCTTTGCTTCTGCATATGGAAGATGTCTCATTATGTAAGATGATACAAAATTAGCTGGACTCTGTGTGTGTGTTTGTTCTTCACAGGAAGGTGATTGGACATCAGAATGGGTTGCTCAGGGAAGCGCTTAAGTCACTGTCCCTGGAGCTGTTTAAGAGAGGACTGGATGTAGCCAGTGCTGTGGTCTATTTGACCAGGTGGTATTAGTTCATGGATTGAATTCAATTATCTCAAAGATCTATTCCAATGTAGTCACTTCTGTGATTCTGTGAAAGAGTAAGCTCTGCACTTTGTCTGATGTAACTAGAATCAGTCTTCTGTAAGCATGAAGTTTAATAGGAAAGTAGGTTTATTTGATTAGGCAAGTTGGGCTGTGTTCTTTCCTGATATTTATGTGTTGCTTTTGTGTAGGTGTTAAGATTTGGGCTGGTTTTTTGTTAGGTTTGGTTTGCTTTATTTAGTAATAACTCATCAACAGTCTGTCAGGTCAAAGAGATTGAACAGATTTGTTATGTTGGCAAAATTGGAAAGGTCTCCAGTAAATGCTTGAAATGTTTTACTTCATGTTGTTAACTGATGCTGCTCAAGACACTGTGGCTGTTAATATATTATGAAACTTCATACAATATTTCTTGTTATACAAGAAGATTTTGTAACAATTAGGACTTCAGTACTTAAATTTCAAGTTTTTAAACTTTTTTATGATTATTTAATTTCAATATAAAGTAGTCTTTGATGTGTTTAACTTCAAATTATTTTATAAACAGACTTCTACAGTTATTGTTACTCTAGACGTATGATTTTATTTCATGAACTAAATGCAGTCTTCTTCATGTTTTCTTCTATACATGTTCAACTTATAATTAAAATTAGTTTTTATAACCAAAAATTGTCTTTTTTAATCTGTGCCAGGGCTTAGTATTCTCCTTTCTGTACTAATATTTTCCCTGAAAATTAAAAGTTTCAAAGGCCTGTGAGTTTTTCCTTTTTTTTTTTTTTTTAATTATTTTTAAACGAAGTCAGACTTTATGGTATTAAATCAGGAAATTTACCTGGCAATTCAACTCATTTTCCATTCTTGCATTTTCAGGGGAAAATTGGGTTGAACTTGCTCTTTCTGAATCTTTGACATTTTCCATTTTATATTGAAGTCTAAACTGTTATTGTGATGCCATTATTACAGTCTGCGTTTAATCCAGTGATGATACCATGAGACATTCCTATTCTTTAATGTCTTCTGATGGTTTCTTTTTTTCTTCACTTTTTTTGTGAGCCAATCTACTCATTCGCATTACAGTTCACTGAATTGCATTGGAATTAACTGGTGGGAGTTAAGAGAAACTGTTTTATCCCTTCACTTAATAGGGAGATTAAAGAAGACATTGTCATATCAATAGTAGAACAAATTTTGTCTAAAACCTGGCCAGTCTGATTTATCATGTGTATCACACATACTTCCACTACTTCAACTTAAAGGATAAAGCAACATAGGCAACACTCTAAAATCCAGATTGAGATAGGAAAAAGAGAGGCAACTGGTTAATGTCAGTTTAAACTAATCAAATACTTGTGATAATATACACTGCAATTAAGTATTTTCCTGATACTGTAGATCTCTAGGTAATACCTTTCATAAGAATGGATCCCAAAACTGTCACATAAAGGTGTTATTTTATGTGGTCCCTGTAATAAAATGCAGTAAAGCAGAGGGAAAATAAAATTATGTAGTTTTTTAACTTCACTAACTAATGTATAATAATAAATATTAATTCAGGAGCTGATTATGATTTTCATGTCTAATTAAAAGTTTAATCCTTTTATTTAAGAGATATTTTAATCCAAAAACTAATATTGGTGTTGAGTATCTTACTGTAAAGTGACGCGATGGTTACTTGAAAGAGAAGTGAATAGGCAAAGACTACACAGCCCCTTACATAATAAGAAATTGCAGAGTTTGGACATAGACCTTTTAATATCCAGTTTAGAAATAGGCACTTCATTTAAACTTAGACTTTCCTGTCACATTGGTATGACGTTTGTAGAGACCACAGATGGTAAACACGTAGGTTCTTCTCAGCAGAGTTTTATAGAACTACAGGGTGGATTTTCAGCTGAGCTCTATGAAGGATCCCAGGCAAGAATGACAAAGGTGGTTTTGAGGAGGAAGAGAAGTCTAAAGGGTGCTGGATGTAGGATGAGAGTTTTACATATTGGAAAGAAAGCAGTCATCATAAATATTTTACCTGCTGCAGTATTTCCTTTGTAAAGAATGAGAATTATTTTGTAAGTGGTTTCTTTATCCATGGAAAAGTAAATTATTAAATGTAGTATATGCATCCACTTTGTTTTTTTAACTCAATGAAAATGAAGTGGTTAACATTGGGAAATGATGGCTTACATGTGAGTATCCTGGCATTTGGAAAGGTTTCCAGTGCAACTTAATTTGCTTGAATTCCTGTCCCAAACCTGTACCTCCCATTAGCAGTGTTTATTGGGAGTATCATATATAAAAGATGGTCTCCTTGGGCAAACAAGAACCATGCAGTGTATAAACAGAAGACACAGATGTGTTTCCTGGTGTGACATAATATGTAGGAAATGCAGCCAGCATGTACATCAAAAAACCTATCCCCTATATGTATGTATGCCAATGAATTGCTTCTGCTTTATTTTTCTTTTTTGTTTTGGAACTAGGAAAACATACTTCATACATTTGATTAACTTGTTATTGAGGCATAGACACTCAAAATACCCCATATTTTTAAGTTCATGTTGATGCAGAGAGGAAAATAAACGTTGCAATTTCAGGAGGATTGCTAGCAGCTTGCAAGCTTTCTTATCAGCAGTTTATGGCACCAGCAATCAAAAGGCTTCTTTCCATCTTTGTAGTAGAAAGGCCCAGGAGCTTTTCCATTCTGATCACTGTAATGGAAAGTAGAAGCCAACACAGTCTGAAAACACTATGTGGGTGACATAGGGTTTAGTGCTAACGGCATTCTCCCTAGGCTTTAAAATAAAACATGCCACACAGATTAGATCAGGTGAAGACCTCTGGGGACCTTGACTGTGCTGATGAAGCTGCTGCCTCAGCAGCTGTGAAGCAGCTGCAGCTCTATATAAGGAAAGATCAGGCAGCAGATGTGCAGTAGATGTGCATGCTTACAGCATGAACATGATCTTCCAGATGGCTCTGCAGTTGTGGTTGAGATGTGTTAGCATTTTCCTCTGTGAAAGTGCAACACATGTTTTCTGAAGTATTTTAAAATAAATAGTATTAAAATTGATGCCACATTTAAGTTTAATTTGTCTAATTGTACATGGAACTCAATGATGGTAGCTCCTCCAGAAGTCAGCTTGAGTTTTAACGTGAGGAGAGTATCAGTACTGTGAGACAATCTTCTTAATCTTATTTTCTAATAATTTTCATAGTTAAAATTTAGTGGTTTAATTCTTTTGTTTATAATACTCTGTGCTGCTAGATTGGACTACTTGCTACACAAAGGGACTGTTTTCTGTGTATGTAGCAGTGAGTTAATCATTTGCAAAGTAAGATAATGAGTAGTTATCAAAACCTTACCAATTAAAGAAAGAAATATATAAATTATAAAGGAAGTTGCAGGTTAAAATAAAATTTTAAAAAATCCAGTTAGAACTATAACTTGACCTGAAACTCCTCATGATAATTGCCACAGCCAGCATGGTAATAAATGAGGAAAGCAAGATCTCACATTACTCTCAGTGCAGTTTAAATTAAATCTTGTGTTATTAAATGGTAATTTGTAAAAATCTAGTTAGCTATACAATTTTGATTTTTATATAAAGTGTTTCTCTTAAAAACATGTACTGTTTTATCATATATTCTTATAAAGATAGTGCTAGCTAACCAAAAAGTAATTGCTTTTGTTTACTTCTAAACCTGAGACTTCAAAAGCAGAGAAGAGAGTCTGGGCATTACCTGCTTTCCTTTCTCTTTATCAACACCTTTGTTTTGTAAAAAAAAAAAAGGTAACCAGACCTTTCTCCAGGACACCAGGAAGGACATAACTTGGAAAATAATAGCAAGGTTTCCTCTCTTTGCGTTTTGTGTTAAGTTCAGTGTAGAATTACTCAGGTTGCCTTTCGCTCTGTGAGTTGTTAAATAATAATATTTAGTGTCATTTCAGTTTACTGAGTTCTTATATCTAATCAACACTAGTTTTGATTTACCTAATCAGGTTTGTGTGATGCGATATGAACAATATATGCATTCTCACTTAAGAAGTGAACCCTTCTCTATTTTCTTCTTTCAGGATATCACATGTATGTATTCTTCAGATAATAGGACTAATCTTTCAGCTGCACTTACTAAATGTAAGATAACAGTACTAAAATAGTATTGCAAATAACCTTTTGTCTGAAGAAGGTTAGCTCACCAAAGGTTACAGGAGGTTTTTTTTCTTCTCCAGTTAATAATATTTTATGAAAGCTTAATAAATGATCAATAAACATTCTAATTAAAAGTATTTGATAGTGCAATAGCAACAACGTTGAAAAGTATTGATTTGATTTGTTTTTTACCTCTCTGGATAAGAGAAACATATTACATACCAAACAATGTGATCCCTGAAGCATTCTCTTTTGGCATGATTGTAGCACTGAAATCAGTGTTGAAAATCTCATTAAACTGAAAGAAAGGAGACCTTACTGAAAAACTCAGTTTTCAATCCATACTGCCAAAGTGAAATATTTTCCTTTCTTCATTTGAGCCACTACACTGTTTTTACACTTCCTCATGTTTTGGTTTTGTTGGGTTTTCTTCTGTATGTCATTCTAATGAGTTGTTCTATCTAGTGTTTTAATTAATTGATGACAATTCTTTTTGGTGTTGCAAAGAACTTGTAAGAACTATAAAGTAAATGGTTGCACCTAGACAACTGAAAATGAAGCCATATTTTCATGGCCATAACACCATGTTAGAGCAAATTTGATATTTCCTTGACACTGAGCAAGGATATATATTGGTAATTTAATTTCAATTTTTTTTTTCTGTTAGAACAATTGGTAATTGCTTCTAGTAATAGTCAGCAAACACTATTTTATATGTTAAAATTTAGATGGCAGCCAGTTTCTATTTTCCAATTCACAGGCACAAAACTATTTTCCTTCCATAGTAAATCGAAGGAAAGGTCACTCTTCTTCTACAGTCTTCAACAGTTTAGGTGACTTCTGCTTCTCTCTAATGGGTGATTTACCTAAGTAATTTATTCACAAGGGACTCAATCCTACTCATATTATTCCACTAATTTCTGTCCTAGGTTACAATGTAAAATTGTGCCCAAAGTATGTATTCTATCCCCACGAGCTGTTGGAGCCAAGGTGGGGCAGTGTTTTCCTTATCTTCTGTTAATGAGCCCAACAATGCCTTGCCACATGACTCATAGATAACTTCCTCCGGGAGTTATCTCTGTTTAATGGGCCATCAAGGACCCACTGCATGACTCATAGAATGAGATCAGCCCATTGTGAGATGCTCCACCCAGAGGGAGGAGCCAAGCATTCCCACCTGGATATAATCCAGGGTTTGGGACAGCACAGGCAGCTTTTATCCACTGGACTTCCAGAGGAGACAAGGGCTACCAGATGTTTCTACAGGAATCACTGCTTTGAAAAGACCATTTCATCTGGACTGCCACCAGTCCACCTAACTAACAGGGTGTCAGGTTGTATTCTGACTCTGTCAGTGGGTTTTTTTGGGTTTTTTTGGGGTTTTTTTTTTGTTTTTTTTTTTTGTACTATTACTTTATTTTATTTTACTTTCTTTTATTTCTTTTCCTCTTATTAAATTGTGTTTCTGACTTGGAGTCCTTCACTGGTTTTGCTTTTCAAACCAGCACATTTCTTATAAGGCCTTCTGGCATTGCCATTAAAATGAGCATTGTCTGAGCAAGGAGTGTTCACTCAGACTCTCATTAGTACAATTTACTCTTGGCAAAAACAGAATTGTAGTTTATCCACCTACTTATTGGAAGCAGCAGCAGCTCCTGAGCACTTGTACAAAGCAGAATTTTCTGGTAACTGTATCAACTCAATTTCTATTCTATTTTTTGCAAAGAAATACAGAGTGATCATAACACCAAGAAAGAAGGAGAAACAGAGATAGGGAGAAATAGAAAACCAATCTCATGGCTCTCTTCTTTTCTGTAAGTAAGCTAGTGTCGCATGTAGGAATCAATATTAATGCTCTGTTTCTATAAATTAATAGCTTGAAAAGTGTTTGCTCTCTCAAATGCTACTATTTAGTCAATCTAGCAAACAATAATTTAGTTATACAATGAAAAATGTTCTTGGACAACAGTGCTTTTGTTTTTGAATAACACCAAGTCTCATCACATTTTTAGCTATTCCTTTTCTTCTGTATACAGTCGAATTCATGAGATTCCTTTCTTTTGCTCGTAGGAGCTCTTCATAGGGAAAAATTTTGCTAAGTTTCCTATTAAATGATGAAAGAAATAAAATAACTGTGTTGTTCAGATACTGCAGGGTGGATGTTTGGTTTTGTTTTGGTTTTTTGTTTGGTTTTTTTTTAATAAGCTGGCTAGATCTATGATCTTTCAGGACACAATTTTTCTTGGTGTTTTCTAAAACCCAAATATTTTCATGTACATGGAAATATATAGATTCATGTGATGTAGACATACATAAATATATTTTTTTAACTTTAATCATGAGTATTTGTTGGCTACTGAAACTCTATATAAGTGTGAGGATTAATGACCAAAACCTGTAAAACCTCCAAATTGTCTTAGATTTTTAAGAAGGCTCTGCTGTACTTGTTCAGAGAATGTGTTGGCTAGTAAGATATATTGATGCTGCTTTCTGATACAAATTTGAGTCTGAATCATTTTAAAAGAAAGAAGTTTGATTTACCTCATTTGTCCTTGAGCAAGTGCTGCAGGTGTTTATTTCTGCTCCTTTCTAGTTGAGATGAATATTGATTTTAGATATAAAATTAGGTACAATTTTTTGTAGCATACAGCTAAATTATAAGGTAATGAAAATTAATCATAAGCCAACTTTTCCATTACTCATAGGCAACAATATCAGCAGAAACATTTCATTGCCATATTAAAATAAAAGCATCATGATTGACCAAGTATTTGGTTTCCCCAAGTAATTTAATAGTGCAATTGATGCTATTTGGCTTTTGCCTTTTTTCCTTTTATGTGTTCTCTGTATTCTTCACACATATATTTGTAGCTGTGTAGCTTATTGTATTAGTAGCTAGTTTTCCCAGTACTTTTCCATGGCCTTTCCCTAGGGAGAAAGATAAAACAAATTCCAGGGCTCCAAGCCCCAGGAGTGCAAAGCCCCCATCCTATCTTGGTTTTTCCTGGGAACTAAGGCCAAGAACAACTCTTGGAGATACATTCTCATGGACAAAGTATAGCTGGTGCTGAGGGGAGACTACAGAGAAGGGGCTTGACCTGGGGGGGAATTGCATCACCACTTGTGCTCCTAATTGTTGCTTTCTATCAATTATGCTAATTTTCTAAAACCCGTAAGAATGTACACATCCCTGGGACGGGGGATATTTGTGGACATCTTTCCATAAATGCCCCTGAAGGCCTATAAATAAAGATCCACTGTTGTATTATCTCCTTACAAAAATTTTCTTGAGTTTCATTTCCAGGATGGGAAAAAGGCAACACAATGGCAAAAGATTTTGAATAGAACAGTGAGGTCATATTTGTATTCTATCCCTTTTGAAGGGTTTTTTTTTTTCAAGTTTGTTTAGTGCTGCAAGGGCACGAGAAATGAAGTGAAAAATGCTGTTGACAGGTCTCCCAAAGAAAACATACCTGTCATGTTACCTATCTAGGTACCTCTGTAGTCTGTGTAGTTTTGTGGATAAAGTGTCATAATTCTCAAGTTGTTTCATTGCTGGACAAAACCCAGCATGGTTCTGGTATATAGATACTACAAAATGCAAATAAACTCTTGGGAATATATGCCAGAAATGGAGATAGGATTTGTAGATGAATTGTAAGGCAGTTCTTCATTTTTTATTTGTTCTGATGCAGGAATGTAAAACTGAAGGTAAAACAATGAAAGAAACTAGAAAGTCTGTAGTAGAAATGTCTCTTTCAAGACAAAAAATATCTTTTTCTGTTGTATAATTCTCCAGGTATGATATTCGAGTCCTCTGACTGTAAATCCTAAATATGTTGCTTACACTTTTCATTAAAACTGCATTTCATTTAAAAATCCTGATTTTTTGAGACAAGGTTAATGAAAAATACAAGTCCCAATAGAAGGTCTTGAGGTAGCATAGTAGAGTTTTTTCATTAACATTTATTTTCACCACTAACTCAATTTCTCTATTTACCATCTTCTTAGTAATTTTAAAATTCTTTCACTGATACACATATTCTTCCATTTAAGTAAAAACTTCTAACAACATTCCATCACACTATTCACCAAAATCTAGATGGGTGAAGACCAATTGTATTTTTCCACTTAAAAAATTCAGTTGCCTTATCAAAGGAAAGTATCGGGATAAAATAATACAGTTTAATTTGGGTTTATTAGTATAGTATTTCTTTCAGAATTCTGTAATGAGAAAAGGAGAACCTTGATAATTTAAGTAGTCATTTCATCTTGCAAAGTTCCTGCTGGTTCCTGCTACTTACAGTAGTCTGCTTCATTAATTGCATTCAAAAAGACCAGGTGCAATCTAGTTTTTGGAACACATAGATGGCTTTTGATTGGTACTCCACTGTCATTATTGATGAGATTCAAGGTTTTCTCTGAATCTTTTTGCTTTTGTTTCAGCCTCAAAATTTATTGCTGTTTTTGAAAGTGCTTACATTAGACCTATGGTTTCAGATGTCAGAAATGATATATTTTTTCAAATTTGATATGCAAATAAGCTTTAGTTCATTCAGTGTCTCTCTCCACAAGTACATAACTGTTGCTTGAGGTTACAGAATCACAGAATCATTAATGTTGGAAGGCACCTCTGGAAATCATCTAGTCTAAACCCTCTGCCAAGGCATGGTCAATTTCAGCAGGTGACACAGAAACATGTCCTGGTGGGTTTGGAATATCTCTGTAGAGGGAGATTCCACAACCTCTCTGGGCAACCCAGCAGTACTTTGCCACCCTCAATGTAAAGTTCCTCCTCATGTTTTGGGGGAATTTTTGTGTTTTAGCTTATGGTCATTACTCCTTGTCCTGTCACTGGGCACCATTGAAAAAGTCTGGAACCATCCTCTTGACACACACTTCTGACATGTTTTTTATGTGTTGATGAGATGTAAGGATGTTTGACTTAGACACTGAGACTGTGTACTTCACAATGTCCCTCACGTTAGTCCCTTCAGACTTTCAAGGCAGTTGTCAAATTATTTTCTATAATCAAGTCTTCCTCAATGTCTTCTTCAAAGCCATTTATGAAAAAATTTCCTATTGATTCAGTGACTCACAGGTAAATAAAATGTTAGCTGGTGTTTTCAGAGATGAAGGAACTTTGTGATGTATTTCAAGAAATTCCATTTCCTGGGAAAGGTTAGTGCTAACTTACTGGAAAATCTCCAGGTAACTGTGTTGATTTTCAGTGTAACTGTTAAAGTTGCAATCAAGTCTAAAGCTATCCTAGTGAGCTAACTAGCGCTGGGCCTCATACTTGGGCCCTGATTGCTTTGGGAACATAACTTTGTGCAATTGTCTCAGCCTCCAGAGTGAGTGGCTGCATCTGTGTGGGACTGCTCTGCTTCCTACACAATGCAGGAGGAAGTCGTGGGGAGAACACTCAGTCATCCAAAGCAAAAGTGTGCCAGGGAGCATTTCAACCATTCAGCTGCCAGTAAAACCTCCATTTTTTTCCTTCTGAAGTTACTTTGATTCACATGATTCTTCTGCCCATATGAACTGTTCTGAATTTCATAATCCATATTTCCACATGATCTCTTCTTTTTTTAAAGTAAATATTTATATTTGTTTTTCATTTACTTAAGATATTTATTATTCAATAACTATGCTGTAGTAACAGTACCACTGAACCACGTCTTTTAATTTAAATTCTTGGGTTTTTTTCTTCTTTCCTCTTTTTCTGCCCCTGTATGTGTTTGTCTGGCACTAATATTTAAAGCATTTATATTATATTGTCTAAGCTGCTGGTCTAAACAACTCTTGACATTGTCTTATTTTTCTTGATAATATCTTTTTTCTTAGAGAGATTCACTTCTTAGGGAGATACTTTCCCTAGGTGTGACAGCAACCTAAATCCCTCTTTCTGTACTAGTAATTTGCTCTCCACTGCTGGCAGTTAATCCAGTTCTAGATCCACTTATTCTCTCACTAAGTTTGTTAAACTCCCTTTCTCCTTCTAATGATTGAAATTTGATATTCATATAATTTCAGATTCTGGCAGAATTTTTATCTGTATTTGTTGATTCAATGTTCTTACTACTCACACCTGTTTCAATCTTTGATAGAATCTGTGTCTGGAAAAGTTCCCTTTTTATGAATGCTGTCTGATTTTTTTGATGAATTTTAGATATTCTCCTACAGATGATATTTTGCTCCTTTATTATATAGTGTGCTTTGTGTTTATAGAAAGTACTAGAATGCCATCAAAGTTCACTTTTATTTCTTTAGCTCCTTCTTTAGGTAAACATATTGATCTTTAATTTCAGTGTTGTACAGAATCACAGAATCATTAAGGTTGGAAAAGGCTACCAACATCACCAATTTCAACCTTTGACTGATCAGCGCCTTGTCAACTAGACCAAAACACTGTGTGCCATGTCCAATGATCTCTTTAATATTCCCAGGTTGGTAACTCCACCACCTCCCTGGCCACTCCATTCCAATGCTTAACAACCCTTTCCATGAAGAAATTCCTTTTGATTTCCAAGCTGTACCTCCCCTCCCAGAGAAACTTGAGTCGATACCCTCTCATCCAGTCACTACTTTTGTGGGAGAAAAGGCCAACCCTCACCTTGCCAGACAGTAATATGGTCTCTAGGGAGACCCTAGAGCCTCCTTTTTTCCAAACTAAACAATCCCAGCTCCCTCAGCCACTGCTCATATGACCTACTCTCTAGACACCTTAGTCACTTTGGCAAAATGCTTGCCTATTTTGTGGTTATACTATCCTAGTGTTGCAAAACATAAATACAGTGTTGTTGATTGTATTATTCAACTATGTTTATATTCCAATATACAGCATCTTTTTTGCTAGCTTAATAAACTTATAATTTATAGGACAATTTAAGGCTGCTAGATTTTTTTTTTTAAATATATCTTTACACATTACTAGTAGATCAGGTGCCCTTCTGCTCTCTGGATTTAGTCTGCAGATTGTCAAATTGCTACCTTTTAAACAGGACTTACTTTTTTGGAAACTGCTGTGATTCTGTCAGCATCTCCTTTCTGAGCCTGTGTGAATGGTTGTAAGGGATGTTCTTTTACACTATTCTTGTAGTGTGTTGGAGCCATGTTTTCCCAACCTTTTTGGGATAATTTATTCCTTTCTTCTCCTGAATTCTCAGATCCCTATCTGAAATAACACTGTGATAAAGTTACTGTAATCATATCTGCTATGTAAGCTCAATTACGTTTAATTCCATTCCTAAACAATATTCATCAGGTTTCCACTGAAGAAGAATGTATGTATTGTAGACATATACAAAGCCTGTTCTAACTTTTTCCATTTCCTCCATTTTTAGGGCCATTTTTTCTGTCACTCAGTCTTCTTTCTCTGCTCTGATAAGATTCTAAAACAGCAATAAAAACAAAAACAACAACAACACATCCAGATATTTCAGCAAGCTTTCTGAGCATTACTGTTTTGACCTATTCTGATTGTTGAGTTGTCAAATGCTCTCCACTGTACCATTTCTTCAATATTTAAGATGTCAAGCAGACAGTATTGCCACATAATAGGATTTTCTTGAAGAAGTGTTGAAAGGTAACGTGTAGAAATCCATTACAGTTTTTGCTTTAGTAAACCTTTAGCACTGAAGATTTGTAAGATGTCAGTAGATGCTTTGTAAAAAATGTTAATGCTAGAGACATTCTGAGAATTCCTTCTTCTACTCTGCAGATAGAGCAGCTTATACCAGGCTGTTCAGATTTCAAGTCTTAAAGAAAGACATATACAAATGGGGTCTGAGTTCTATTGTTGATTTAATAGATGACTCACTTTTGAGAAAGTAGAAACAAAAGTCTTAGCAAAGAATTAGTAAATATAGCTGTCAATAACTTCTCTTTTTTTTGTCTCTACTGACTTTTTCATAGTTTCACATGATACAGAATTGAAACTAGAAGCATTTGAAATGTTTTGTGATATTAGTTAGAAGGTGACACCTCTGCTTTCTATCAGATCTCCTAATATAAACTTTATTTAAACATAAAACTTCTGAATCATGTAGAGATGAATCCCAAAGCTAACGCTGAGCATGTTAAGATCCTCTCTTGTGTTAGGCATACACACAATTGTAGAGTTATTAAGGTTGGAAAAGACTCCTAAGATCTAGCACTACTTTGTTCACCATTAAACCATCTCCCCAAATGCCACATCTACACATCTTTTGAACACTTCCTGGGATGGTGATTTCACCTTCCTTGGCAGCCTATTCCTGCCAGAACTTGTCCTGGCCTTGTCTTTCAGTGAACATTTTTTTCCTAATATCCAATCTAAACCTTCCCTGGTGCAACTTGAGGTCATTTTCTCCAGATCTATCTACAAAGACTCCTTACCTTCAAGCAGTTCAACACTTCTGCCTGACTTGGTGTCATCTGCAAACTGAGGGTGCGCTTAGTCTCCTTGTTCAGATCATCAACAAAGGTATTAAATAGAACTGGTCTGAGTACAGAGCTCTTGTGATTAATTATCAGCTGGATGCAACTCCACTCACCACCTCTCTCTGCTCCCAGACATTGTTAGCTTTTTACCCAGGGATGAGTGCCCTCATATGAGCCACAAATATCCAGTTTCACAGAAACACAGAATGAATGTGGGATACAACCTCCCTGCTCAAGCAGTGTGATCCTAGAGCACAAAGTTACATCCAGACTGTTCTTGAAGATCTCCAGTGAGGGAGACTTGACTACTTCTCTGGGCAATTTGCCCCTGTGCTCGGTCATCTGCAAAATAAAGAAGTTTTCCTCTTATTCCAGTGGCACTTCCCATGCATCCATTTCTGACTCTTGCCATGTTGCTTGGCCCCACCGAGCAGAGCTTGGCTCCATCTTCTTGGCACCCTCCCTTCAGACACTTACAGACATGTATGTGGTACCCTCTGTTTTTTTCTTCTTGAGGCTGAACAGGCCTGACACCCTCAGTCTTTCTTTATAACAGAGTAGTTCCAGTCTCTTAATCATCTTAATAACCCTCTGCTGTACCTGCTCTAAGAGCCCCATGTCTCACTGGTATTGAGGAGCCCAGAACTGGAAACAACACTCCAGAAGTGGCTTCACCAGGGCTGAGCAGAGGGGCAGGATCACCTCCCTTGATCTGCAACGTTGTTCCTAATGCACCCAGGATCCCATTGGCCTTCTTGGCTATAAGGACACACTGTTGGCTCATGGACAGTTTGTTGCTCATCAGGACTTTCAGGTCCTTCTCCACAAAGCTGCTTTCCAGTAGGTCAGACCCCAGCCTGTCCTGGTCCATGGGATTATTCTCCCACAAGTGCAGGACCCTGAAGTTGTTTTTTCTCTTGAACTTCAGATAGTTCTTCCCTGCCCATCTCTCCAACTTGTCAAGGATCTTCTGAAAGGCTCCACAGGACTCTGGGGTATTGGCCATGTCTCCCATGTTTTGAAGGAAAATGCTGTGGGAGATAATTTCAAAGGCTTTACTAAAGTTCAGGTACACAACAGTTGCTTCAGTTTAGGCATGCCTGTACATGCTTTAGGGGATATGGACATATTTGCTTAAAATCACAGTGGCAGTCACATGAACTTATGTGTTCAAAACCTAAGAATCCTGATTTCCACTTGTGCTTTGTCTAATGCAAACAGGATAAAAATTCTCCACATGAAATTCACTGGAATTTAATTCCATCCAGTTTCATGGAATTCAGAATTCAGCCATAAAATTTTGTAAAACAAGGAAAAGGAATATATTTAATTTATATTTGTTTTATTATTATCAACCCTGATAAGAAAATACTGACAAAGAGAGAATATGTGGCCTGATGTATGTGTGCATTTTATTTGTATTAATATCAATGAAATTTGGAGGTCACGTAGACCAATGGGTTTCTCAAATCACTTGGTTGACAGCAGATGGCTGAGCCCACCAAAAAAAAAGTGGTCTTGAAAAATTTTAGGGATGGACACTGGGCACAGGCTCTGTGGAGAGGCAATAGCTTGTTATTTGCCTAATGGCAATGACAGCACTGCATTACAGGGCCATGTGGTTAGAGGTGAAACTCACTAAGGGTAAATAAACTTTACAGACTGAAGTGTGGAACTGGAATTTGCCACATAATTTTTTTATAACCTTGGTTTATTAACAATTTCTGAACATACCATATGGTATTGCTTGATGAGGAATTTTATGAGACAATGAGAATTTCCTTGCTTGTGAGAGGTAACAGTTGAGGTAATTTTTTTTTGAAAGTCTGGTAGATGCTTTGCAGAACTAAAAAAAAAAATCTGTTGTTTGTTCTTTAGTATTAATCTCATTTACTTTGAGAATAATGTTAAATAATCCTGGGATATGGATTCTCTCTAATTAAGCTGTCTTCTCTAGATAAGTACCCCCTTTTAAGATTAAGAACTTTAGAAGAAAAAATATCTTCAAATATATAGCACTTCAAAAGAAATGAGGGGGGAGGAGTTACAAAGTCTATAGTTGTACACATCCTCTCAGGTCATCAGTTTTGTGTATGTGACTGAACTCTGACATATCTAAGATAGCCTTTCTGTATTCCATACTCTAAAGGGCAAGCACAGCTCACCCTAAAGCTGGAGATTTTACTCTTCACCAGGTTTGGGCAGACAGAGTGCAGAGCTAGCAGTAGGGCTCGGCATATTATTCAGTTGAGTAATCAAGGGGATATTAGTCTGGGAAAGTATGCTTGCTGTGTTAATGATGTCCTTGGTTGTGTTATGGTGGTGGTTGTTTTGATGGGTTTTTTTGTTTGTTTGTTCGTTTTGTTTTGTTTTGGGGGTTGTTTTTTTCAGGTTTTTGTTTGTTTGTTTGTTTGTGGTTTTTTTCCTCAGAATGTTTTTCTATTCAAGCACTTCACTGCAATTTTTTAGTTTCCTCTGGAGAGTCTGTGACACTCCACCTCCTGGAGTCATCCTCTAAAAGGGACAGATATTTTTCTAGTCATTTCATTTCACTGCTCTTGGCATACTCAGGACTCATCTGAAATCTGGTTTGAAAACATCACAGCATAGCTGAGTGGGATTTAGCTGCCTTAATGTCATGTTAGATGTCTTGTGATATTTACTCATGGCCAGAAGACCACTTCAAAAGGTCAACTGTAGAATCCAGTTTTATATCTGATGTCCCATTTAGATGTCATTAGGCATCTATATTTAGCCAGTCTCACCTGCAATGTGTTCTCACTCTGACTGTTTGTCTAAAAAAAGTTGGTGGCTGATGTCCACTTGCCCTTTGAATCAAAATTTTGTAATTTCCACTGTACCTAGAGCTTTTTTTAAATTATTATTATGATACTTATATTTATAGTGCATGTTAGTATTATAGTGTATATTAGGGTTATTTATTATGCCATTGAGCAGAACATTTGCAAACTCATAAAAAAATATGGATTCTTGCAGATCACTCACTACCATTCGAATACCAGGTAGTTAATTACACATCACATCAAGAAGAAAAAATTGGTTGAGGATTCCCAGGAACAGTGTAGAGGAGTAAGAAAAACTCTTGGACAAATTTGGGATCTTAAGAAAACACACTAATAAAAGTAAAAAAATAAATACATCACAATGGCCTAACGTATTGGATTCTACTCACTGTGAATACTGTAACTTAGAGGAAACAAGCTCTAAAACCAATTAATAATAGCAACAGCAATTGATGGTTAGTATGGACAGTAGTAATAATATTATAATTTTTTTTATTAATAATAAAAATATTATTAATATATTAATTGTTTAAAATCACAGCAGCAATTACATGAATTTAATGTATTATTAATAATGATATGACGACTTCTATGTATCTCAGTGTTTCAACAGATCCTTAATCCTCAGAGGAAACACTTCAGGATGGAAGAAAAACTCACCTGTCATTCTTAATAGAATTATAATTCATAAAACTATCAATAACAGTTCCTTGTAAGACTAACCCTAACCAGAGATCAATTATCCCAGTGAAATATTGAAAGAAATAATAAGGGGGAGATCAGCGGAAGTAAGGCAGAAAAAGATAGCTAAGGTTAAAACAGAGAATTTAAGAATGAAGAAATTTACAAATTCTGAAGAAAAGAGTGTGGGAAAAACCCAGATAGGACTCCAAATCTTATAATACTTTTAAAGGAAAAACTCATCCAAACTGATACTTTTCCTGTTGTATGGAAGAATTACCGGCCCACATGCAATTAAACCATGTCACTGATAACACATTTCAGTTGTAATAAAGAATCAGCACCTTTGTTCTGGGACAGGTGACACTTTATAAATGGCTTACACTGTGCAATGTAGGTATTGTTGGTTTTCCAGTTGTTATTATTTGTAGCTTCTCTGGGGTGACTAGAGATTTCTGATATTTACCAGTTATATTACAAGTAGGCAAATGAGGGGCAATAAAAGTGATGTAATTTTGGAGCCATTTCTGCAATTTCTGATAATATCTTGATCCAAACATTTGTTGCCGGACTTTAAGGTATTTTTGAGAACTTGTTTGTCAGTAGCAAGGTTTCCTATCTTGAAAAATTATACCTTGTTGTGGGTCAAAACAAAACACTTGCATGTGAAACCAAGAGTTAGGTTTGCCTGTAGTTTTCCTATTTCTTATGAATGATTAATAAGTATTTTAAAACAAGCATTTTAATAAAGCTAACAAAGTTTTCTTTAACAAAGTAAAAGAAGTTCACATATTTTACTGGTGGAATTTACTGTACAGTGAGTAATTCTCTGTCTCATGTGCTTTTTAAAAATTAACTTGTCTTCCATATAAAGTAGATTGTTTCAGTGTCATAGATCCTTAGACACTAAAGCTTATCAAGTAAAAAAACCCCGATAGATACATTATTTCAATTTTTATATTGTATACCTAGATTCCATTTATGGATTCACATTAACTAGGAATCTACATACATATCATTAGATATTCTGATAGGGTGCTTACAGAAACAATGCAAAAATAATTTCTTGGTGATTTAATATATCTTTTAACTTTTTTTTAGTTGATGTATTCATTTTTATTAGTATTATATACTGTGATATTAGTTAGGTGACAATAACTAAGAAAAGTGTTTAATGAGATTATATTGATAAAGAGCATATTTGAGAAGGGTTGGTAAATACATATATAAATGAAGAAAAATATTCTCTACTATAAGATTTAGCTCTAAATTTGTCCAAAACCAGGACCAGATTACTTTTATTGTTTGAGTATTTTTAGTGGTTTCTGAAGTTTCAGAATCAACGCCTCTTTATTTCTCTAAGACATTAATTAATTTGATTGTACTCAAAAGGTTTTCAAATTAGCTCATTTTCCTGTATTTGGCATGAGATATGAATTTACATATTACTCCCAAGCTACTTACAAACCTTGAAAATATCATTTCTGAACATTTAATTATTTTAATTAGAGTTCCAGTTTTGAACACCTGCTTAAAAATAAAAATCCATGCATTACTATAGTTCAGACCCTGTAGATTTACCAGGATAAACATCTTAACATTTACATGTTCTGCAAAGGACAGTCCAATGCCTATGCTGTTTTCTGTTTGCTTAAGTATCATGCAAAAAAAAATAGTGTTTTCTGACCATGTTCAAAACTTTGTTGTTCTGTTTCAGTGAAGGCTACTGAATCTTCAGGTTTTTGGTACCTTCAGGCTTGCAAGACTGTTTGGTGGAAAACATATTTCTGAGGTCTTAGTTAGTCATCAGGTAAGTACCTTCTTTTGTTTTTGTATAATTTTCATTATGGTCCAATGAAGTGTTTGTGTTGGCTTAGGTAAATACCAAAAATTACTTCACCATTGACTTTTTTTCTTCTATAAAAAAATTTCTTAAATGCCTGATGGTCCTTTGCAATCTATAACCATTTAAGTCAGTGTTTATAAGTATTTAAAAAAAAAAAAAAAGAGTAGGAACATTATTTTAGTATCCCTTTTCAGCTTCAGCGTCTATTAGAACGCTGTTCCCAAACTATGAAGCATACAGAGGACTGGAATTGATTTTGGATCATCTAAATATGTTGTGCCACTAGCCTAGTAAAAGTGGTCAAGAATGGTGTCCAGCAATCAATTACTAAAGTAGATAAATCCAGTTAAATTGTACCCAAGCAGCCCAAGGTTCTATTATTATCATCTACCTGACTGACAATTCTGATTGTCTCATTTTTCTTACTATATCACACACTTTGTTCTTCATACCAGTATAGTCTTAAATCTTTTTAATTCAATTAGATGAAGAGTAAGCGGCTCAGTTCAAGCAGATCCTCTTGTCATACCTGTTGTCTGGAATAATGATTTTTCATACCTATTCTTTCTCTTTGTTTCTAAACCTAAAGAAAAAACTTGGGTTTGTGGGAAAGCATTTGAAATAGGAAAATTGAAATAAAAAACCAAAAACTGTAAAAATGCAAAATAGGGGGAAGCTGGCTGTAACATATAAATGATACTTACATATCCTACTCAGATTAATGACTTAACCTTTTAAAAATTATGCTGATGGAGATTAGAGAATTGATGCACTCTTTATGTCACTTCTCATCAAAATGTAGAGATTTTGATGGTTTTCTAATCACAGAATGCATAAATGTTATTTTAATTTTCAGTTAAAAAATTCTTCAGTCTGAGTGGCAATGCTTGAACTCGTCTCAATAATATGTATTTGAATCTATTTACAAAATATTCTGTGCTTTAAAAAATCACAGTCCGTGAAAACTAGTAATGCTTATTTGTCTATTTGTTCTTTGATGAAATAGAAAATTCAATTTTTGTGATAGACATAATTTCCAATTAGTTAATCCAATAAAATAATCTTTTTCACCACTTGGCTGTATCAAAAATAAAAATGTATTTCTCAGTAAGGAACAAGTACCAAGGTTATTTATTTAAGAATTTGATAGCTCTGACTCACTGTATCACTCATTATTATTTAACTTTTAAAATAAGAGAGTGAGAATTTTGTCCTCATTTTAATGCTCTTTTATGAATTTAGTCTAATAAAAGTAGATGTTGATTGAATAGATTGAATTGTCAGGAAGGATGGTGAAGCTCAAATGTTTAATTCAGTTAGCACTCATACAAGAAGGCAGATCTATCCTAAAGCTGGGAAGCAAAATTAGGCTTAAACTCAGGGAAAAATACAACAGTATTCAAGTACTAGAAACCACAAAATAAAATTTAAGGTTTTTAACCAGCTGACCTGCCTAGTAAATTTTGCATAGCTAGTCTCACTCTGGATTAATTTGGGATACTTGGGATTTTATATACCTCTAAGGCTCTAAATGCAGTCTGAATGTATAGATTTATAATTTTTTTGGTTTTTTTCTAGTTTAGTAACAAGTTAATTTAATTTACAAGTGTAGAAATATTTTAATAGAGTGCACATCCGTCATTCAAAAGGTTACACAAAATGTTTACATGTTCCCCATCTTCAAACGTACAAAGAAGGGAACAGATTCAGTCACACACCTGCTCATAGACTAAGAAAAGTAATATAGATCATATTAATTTTTTCATACTATATCCCATTATTTTTTCATACTGTGTCTAAATAACCGCAGTGTTCATTGTGTCAGTTATGTATGGCCAAGTTAGAGAAGAATATTTTAAGAATGTGAATGCTACAGGTGTCTTTTTCAATGTCATTGAATGTCATGACATTTTTTACACTCTTTTAAATGTTCAATAATTTTGGCTTACTTTTGTATTTTCTTTTATCACATTAACATAAAAGCGAAAAATCTCTTATAGGGAACAAAGCCAGGTTTTTTTTTCTGGTGTGCTAAAAAAGCAAGAGTGATTGATGTCTGTGACTCATGGTTAAAGATGTTGCTGCTTGAGTGGTGTGACACTGGCATGATCTCTTTGAGTAGGTTAAAGTGTAACACAGAGAAGTGGTATAAAAGCATTCAGTTATAAGGGACTCATCAGATGACACACTCCCAAATTCACGATCCCTTTGACTGCTATTACAATACTGTACATCTTCAAAGCCTTTGAAGAGCTTTAGCTGTGCAGTTCCCTTTCATGTCAGCAGGAGACAAGCTTTGCTGTGGTAAGATTTAGCTGGCTTCCTTTCACATACTTTTATACTGAGTGAAACAGACCCTGATCACTTTTATTATGACATGCTATGAATTCTGAAAGTATGTTTAGGCAAGAATAGATTAATTAAGTAATGAAGCATGTAATAAGTAATCAGTATAAGTTATTGTCTTTGCAGTCTCATTTTCATCTATAAATTTCTTTCTCTATTTGAATTACTGAACACTTAAAATAATTTTTCAATATCTCCTTGATGCTATATTGCCCTTGGTCCATATTTTCTTTTCCTTTTACTTAGATAAAAATAAAAAAAATTGGATTTGTGACCTTGAATTATTAGTTGCAAAAGCACCAAAACAACTTCCATCTGAGTTGGTGCTAAAATTTCTTTTGATGTTAATTATTTTAGGACAGAATTTTACAGATATGATACTCAGTGAACTGAAAATAGGTTGTACAAGCTCAGTAAATACCTGTCATAGTGCTTTTAGGAAAGAAATAAATAATCCATCTCTCACAAATATTTGCTATTTTAGTAAAAACATTCTTAGATTAAAAAAAATATATATACTTAAATATGAGAAAAGAAAGCATCAGCTACACTATAGCACAACTTGAAATTCCTGAACTTAAAGGAAAAGAAGCTGTAGGCCACCATTAAGTCATTTTAGTTTGAAGACGAATGGGCCATGAATGAAATAAAGACAACTTTCTATGGTGTAAATTTCTAGTACCATCAGAAGAATGGTTATGGTTATAAGAAATGTTATATCACCTCTGTTCGAAGGACCTCTGCTGGCCAGGAAGGATGAGTTGGTCTGGAGGCAGGTGTCTTGGCTTTTTGGTATTGATTCAGATAGTTTGAGATTCTTTAAGACATCTCACTGTGAACTGGTGTGTAGCTGAGCTGCTTTGTTGCATTCTGAAGAAATGTAAATGTTCTAAAAAGCAAGATGCATTTTAAAAAATGCAATAGGTAAATTTTGAATACATGGAAGCACTTGCAGTTTGTGTTTTCAATTCAATTCAATTTATCATAGGAGTGTAATAGGTTGCTACATTAGGGACTAGTACCTTGTTGTATATGAAAAGAAATGAGGTAAAGAATCTTATGTCTAGAAATAAATATGTATTTTTAAAAACATAGTAGTTCCACAGAAACATAGTGAAGACTTAATTGAATGATCTATGTAACAGAGATAGAAGACAGTGAACTCCTGTCCAGACTGCACAACCAGTTAGCATTAAAGCATGCAGGCTGAGATTTTCTAAATTTGCTTCTTTCTGATGATGAACTGCAAGATCCAGGCACAGTCCAAAACTCATCAGTTGATTTTATAAAGTATATTCAGCAAATGAACCTATGAATAAAACTAGTTAGTAGAAATGTATTTAAGCTTTGAAGAAATATACTCACTAACCTCTTTTTCAGTTACAAAATAAGAAGACTTAACATAGTTTCTGTTCAACATTTGGACCCTACTTTTTGGATATCATCTCTTCCACAGAAGTAACAGATAGCAGCTCTCGTGCTTGGCATCCATTAAACTTAAACTCCTTAAGAATCATAATGAGAGTTAATTGAGTACATTTTTGGATTTTGGCCTATAAGCATTTATAAAGGAACTGACTAAGATACTAAATATTATTAAGATACTAAAGATAATTAAATATTAGAGGAATAAAAAATCACAAAGTGATTTTTTTCTTTTCACTAATCTTAAGATCCAACAAGCAGGAGATGCTTCTGCTCAAATTAAGGTGCAAACGAGACTATATGCCAAAGTCAACAATATGGAGGTTTTTTTAACAATAAATGTGAGATAGAGAGACAGGAAAAAAAAAAATAAAAGGGGAAAGGAAGAGGGAGAGGCAGAAGAGCTGGCAGGATGGGGGGAAGAGAGAGAGAGGGCAGAGGGAGAGCTGCAGTTGAGGCACAGGAGTGGGGAAAAAAGAGGTGGGGAGAGAGAGGTGAGAGGTGTTCTCCATCACTTTGGGGCTCTTGGTGGTGAGGCAGGGGACTCAGTTCAGTTTTCTGCCGGTAGGTTCTGTGCAGAAAGAGGTGCTGGGTCCACAGAGTCCACCACTATCAAATCCTTTCACTATTTATAAATTTTAGCAAACAAAGAAAGTAATGTTTGTTGGCTGCAAGTTACATAGTCTCCTTATTAACTAGTATTCTATCTTCTGTTGGTTAAATGATTTCCTCATTTGTTATGCTAATTAATCTGCAGGCTCAGTCTTTCTCTTCTTTTGTGTGAGTGGGTTTCTTGGGTTGGTGGTCCTTGATTCAGTGGCTGCAATCTCCCTCTGATGGAATTACCTTTTACCCAGCTGGAGCCAATTTCAGCACAGTTGCTGAGATGGTTTTATTAGTTTCTTTCTTATATTGGGAGTTATGCCAAATGTCCTTGTGATCCCTAAATTTTGCATTCTCTGTACCCATTATCACTCATATATCCTTATTTCCAAGCTTTGTTAACCTCCCCCTAGGTCTGAGATCACTGAATTTATCTTCCAAGCACCCAGACAACAGTGCCACCTTTATACAGACCAAGTTCCGTGTATCCACACAGGCATGTTTGGAGGGCTGTTGTGGTCATTGGTGGTCACAGATGCCATCTCTCATAATGTAGGGACATCTTTTTTTGACCAGTGAGATGCATATGAGCAGTTGCTTCTTTTCAGAGTCTGTCAATAGGGGAAATTTTGTCTGAATGCATCGAACAGGATAAGTTAAACAGATCTCTGCCAGGCCTCTGCCAGGCTTGTAATTAGCCCTTTCTTATCATAAATTCCTCCCTTCTGTGACCTTAACAGCATTAGAGACAGGTAGTTCTACCTTTTAGCTCCTAAGAACTATTGGTTAATAATTTTGAAAAAGTGAATCTCATTGAATTTCTCTATCATAAGGTGCACTCTTCAGATATTGCAACCTTTTTTGATCACTAAGGATATGCTGTTTAGATCAGGGATTAGCTTTTTCAGTGTTAGCTTTTTTACTTAAACTTAAAAAACAAAGAGTTTGTATTTAGGAAAACACTTTCATGCTTAGAGCTTAATATTTTTTGTAAAACTCCAATGTGCAAGGACTGTTAGAATTGTAAATTGTAATGATATATACTATAGTATTCTCTAACCTTTGACAATATAATTCCTTCTTCCTTTGGAATGTCTCATGTTTAACTTAAACTCTAGACTGCACAGGGGCAGCCTCACCTTGAATAATATGTGCACTTAGTATTGAACTACTAGAGATCATCCAATGGAGGGCAACAAGGATGGTGACAGGCCTTTAGGGGAAACCCTGAGAGTGGTGGCTGAGGTCACTTGTTCTGTTCAGCCTGGAGATGAGGAGACTGAGGGGAGACCTCACTGCAGTTACAACTTCCTTTTGAGGGGAAGGTGAGGAGAAGTCTTCACTCTAGTGACCAGTGATAGGACCTGAGGGAATGGCCTGAAGTTTTGTCAGGGGAGGTTTAGGTTGGATATTAGAAAGGGTTTTTCACCAAGTGGTTAGTTGGGCACTGGAACAGGCTTCCCAGGGAAATCGTCACAGCATCAATCCTGACAGAGTTCAAGAAGTGTTTAGACAATGCTCTCAGGAACATGGTGTGACTCTTGGGTCTGCTGCTGTGCAGGGCCAGAAGTTGAACTCTTTGATCCTTAGGGGTACCTTACAGCCCAGCTTACTCTGTCATTTTGTGATATATGATTCTAAATATATGTAAAAGGAAAGGGATTTGAGGTACACATGTATAAGAATTAGAGAAGATTCTGGGTGCAATACGAATGCAAACTGTGTGGGTGATTAATATTCAGTGAGGCCAATGAAAATTTAATTCAACTAATTTAGGTAACAGAGCATCTAATTTTCTTTTGCACTCCCAGTATAAATGCTGTTTTCATCTCTGTGGTGGTTCGTATCAGCTAATTCCTGCATAACTACAGTTGCTGACAGTGAGTAAAACATTGTCTTCACTGTTACAAGTACTCTTTGAAGTCTACAGAGCAACACTGGCATAGATTGTTGGTAATAATTGAAATTACTTCTCTGAAAGTAACTTATCTCATCCTAACACACCTTATATTTCTGTCTGCTGTAATTTTCAATCTTGTCTCCCTTTCTGGATATACAAAGAAAGGCATAGTGAGTAAGTATAGAGTGCAGGATTCATTAAAAATTGTTTGAACACTGTGCAGAGGATGTGCTGGGAAAAACATACAGAATGAATATTGATTCACAATGTGTGTTGGGAGTGGGAAAATGATGCATTTAAGAAGAAGCTTACTTTTGATTATTTAAAATATTCCCTCTGTCTTTACTGACAAAAAACCCTTTTATTTTTGAGCTATGTATTCCTACAGGAATGTGAAGAATACTCTATATTTTTAAACAGTTGTTAGAAGTAGATTAGCAGGAATCTGATTAAAACATGATAACTCAATTGTCTTTTCAGTTACAGTGCAGAAAGCAAATTTCTAGGCTTGGCGGGGGGGGGGGGCGTGTCTGGTTTAGTTTTTATGTGAGGTTAAAAATAGATTGCTCCTGTTAGAATGTATAATCAAGAGAAGACGAATTACAGCAGTTAGAAAAAATAGAGGAGCAAAGTAGGTGAATAAGTACAAAACAGTACAAAATCTACGTCTGTAGTTTTTTTATGTTTCTAAGGAATATTGGCCTCTTTTGATCTCACTTTCTTGGATGCCATGAGAAACATTAAAAAAATAATCACAGAAGGATGAAATTCAATTTATTACCCCAAATATAAGTGAACATATTTTTCTTTATATCTCTGCTCTTTCATGCTTTCTGTGTCCCTGTGAGTCTTTGTGCTCCAGGCATAGTTTAACAGAATTTCAGGTGAGGAAGGGCCACTGTTTTCCCTCCTGGCACTGACCCTGGCTGGGTCTTTTGGACAATCAGGAAGAGTCCAACGAGAAGAATGGAAGTGAGCTAGGTCACTCTACCTGACTACTATTGAACAGGGACTATCCATTACCACCTTCATATCATCATGGATTTTTTTTCAATGTTTATTTCTTCTGAAGCAGTACTTAGCACAAGAAGTTTTACATAACTAGGTGATACAGATGATTTGCACAGTACTGATTAATGTGAGACAGCTGACTATTTGCAGATTTTGTTTGTTATTAATTATGTGCAGTCTTTATGATTAGATCATTATTTTAAACCAACTAAGTATCCCTTGATGGACTCCTGAGTTGTGTCTAGTTATAATTGCTGAAAACATTTTTGTGAGATTGTTACAGCTCACTGTGATATGTACTTAACCTTTTCTAAACATTGTAAAAAGAAAATAATTAACCCTTAGTCATATAAATATGCATATTAAAGATATTATGCTTCCAAAAGGTAAATTGGTACCATCCAATGTCTAAATACTGGATGAGAATTTGAAGAAATAACCTAATTTTTCTCTGTGGACTGATTGCAACATATATCTGGTGAAATCACTTTTCTGATTTAGAATGAGAAGTACTCTGGTTCTTGAAAAGTTATGGGACAGAGAACAAATGGACAGAAGTTCCAGAATTATTTCCTTATGTTGGTATGCTTTTACTTAGAGATGTATACCTCATGCAAAATATTTTTTAAGTGAGATGAGATTTACTAAGAGAGAGACTCGCTCCAGGCTGGATGCACAAGCCTATGTGTATGAGTGGTTCCTAAGCAGAGTCCTCTTGTATGTATACTTTTATTTAGAGTCCTATTTCTCTGCAGAGACTGCCTTTCAAACACAACATTCAGTTTTATGGCTGTGACCTAATTTCAAACATATTTTCATTAGCCTTCTATATTAGGGTTCTCCCAAATTCATGTTAAAATGTTTTGGGTTTTGTTTGTTTGTTTGCTTTTGTTTTGGGGTTTTTGTTTGTTTGTTTGTTTTAGTATCCTTTGAGAGACACAGAGCAGTAATGAGCAGTAGGTAGTGTGGCATTCCACCCTGAAGGGGAAGGGAGAACCCAGAATTTGAGAATGCCCATTGACAGAAAGCAAGGACAAAAGTCAGAGGGTCCACAAATAGTTCCAATTTTAATAATGCAATATACACACAATATGGAATTTGGTATGAGCTAGTCACTTTTCCTATAGTACAAACCCAAAGCAGTGGAATCTAAATAAGGAGAGGAAGGAAGGAAGGAAGGAAGGAAGGAAGGAAGGAAGGAAGGAAGGAAGGAAGGAAGGAAGGAAGGAAGGAAGGAAGGAAGGAAGGAAGGAAGGAAGGAAGGAAGGAAGGAAGGAAGGAAGGAAGGAAGGAAGGAAGGAAGGAAGGAAGGAAGGAAGGAAGGAAGGAAGGAAGGAAGGAAGGAAGGAAGGAAGGAAGGAAGGAAGGAAGGAAGGAAGGAAATTATAGCCTTTTATTTTTCATTTGCATGGATGCATTTCATTTCATAAAGTGTTGTAGGGTAGAATAATTTTGGAAGTGCAGGGCTTCCCAAAACCAATGAATCCCAGAAGCAGAAATTGATTTAAATAATCTGTCACAGTATTAACATTAATAATGCTTTCTTCTTCAGTGCCCTGAGAATTAAGTTGCTTCACTTTTGAATATAAAATGCAAAAAAGTAGGAAGAATGTTGAAGGTAGTATGTATTTTTAAGCAATGAAAATGTTGTGTCACCAAATCAAGATTGGAGAAGCAATTCCCACAACATCATTTTAGTAGGTTTATTCATGTTCTTTTCCTAGCCATTGCTGTGCCTTTATAATTCAGTTTTGCCTCAACTGTATACTCCTTCATTATCAAGAGGTAATTTAACCTCTTTTTTATTCTTTCCAAAAAGAGAAGATTCAGTTTTTCCCCCTTAAGTTAATCACAGTTACATTGATTCAGTTCATTCTGGTTTGTCTGGAAGATGTCAAGACAGAAGCAGTGGAAATAGTTTAGAAGATTTGTCATAATCATCATCCTCTTTAATAATCTAACAGTCCACAGAGTTGAAAATAGTAATTTTGTATGTGAGGAAGAAAGGTACATTGTTCTCCCATAAACTCCTTTTTCTATCAGATACTCACTGAAACTTCCACTTCCCTCAACGTAACTTCACTGGTAAATTCAGACCTATTGGTTTGTGAACACTGTAACCAAAACCTTCCCAAGCAGATCCTTGCTCTTTTTTTTTTTCTATAGTTTTGGCTTCCTCAGCTTATTTTGAGACCCTTTATTCTGAGGTGTTTGAGAATCTATTTGCTGATCTAATTACACAGCTATGAAGGACCTCAGAATAGCAGATTCATTTATGGAAACATTGGTACTCATACATCTTCTCTGAAGAATATGTGTTATCTCTAGAATAAAGTTTATTTCCTAATGTAATTTTCTGCCATAGAATTTTACTTGTGGAGAGTGTCCTATCATATTGATACTTTATTTATATCTTTTCTCACCAGAAGTGGTTATTGTTATTCTCTACAGTGCCATTGCAACAAAACCTACTGGTTTTAGGACGTTTGGGTCTCACTACAAGTTTTTATACTTTTCAGAAATTATTTTCCAAAACATACTCTCTTAATGTGCGGAGGCCTTTACGTCAGTGGTTTATAAGTAGAAAAAAAGTGATTCTGGTAGAAGGGGAAAGCCTTGGCCTATTATTCCTGTTTCTTGCCATGAATACTCTAAGGAAAATTTCCAATTCACTTGTGAATGGGAGCAGTGCCCACGTAGCAGATGGCTGTGAATGAAAGTATAGAGAAGACCATGTCCACACAATAAATATTTATGTTTACTGAGGGCAGACTTCCCAGACTAAAATTTAATGTATATACAACTCTTGTGCCAGGGATTGGGAGGATATGCTACTATTAGTCATTTCCTAAAGAAGTCTAACTTGGAGAATTTACAATATTTTTCTGCATACAAATCTGCACAAGTCTTCCACAAAGACAAAGGTAACATTTTATTTTTTTATATGAGATTAGCAACAATTTTTAAATTTTATTTTTAAAACTGTACATGAAAATTTAAAAAAAAATCAAAGAGAAGTAAATGTATCATAATTGAACTGAAGATGAATTATTAAATAAAATTAACAAAGCTTTTTATGCCCAAATTATCATCACATTAATAGCTGATAGTGAGATATATTAGTTCCCTAGGTTTTGTTTGGTTTTTTTGTTTTTTTTTCTCCTATTGAAAAAAGTATTATCAGATTCTATAAAGCTTATCTGTATCATTATATTACTGTAGAAGAACATCCTCACATATATACAATTGCTGAATGTCACCACTGACTTTCTTCTTTAAGTCTGTTCTTTTGCTTCTTATGGGACACTCTTTTCATTGTCATTTATTTCATAATACCACTGTGTCTATTGATAAAATCAGCTAACAAGTCCAGGGTAATCTGTTCTAGATACTTGTCCTTGAATCACATTTTTGTACCTGCTACACATGATTATATGATTCAAAATAAATGCAGTTATTAAATCTACTTAGGAACCTGGTCAAGTGAAATAATCAATAGGTGGTCTTAAACAACTTCAGTACAAGAAAAATGGCAGAAAATTACTATAATGTTTGAATGAATACAGAATATTGCTTTTAGGGGGTTTTGGAGGTGGGGTTTTTGTTGTTGTTGTTTGTTTATTTTTGTGTGGGATTTTTTGGTTTTTTTTTTTTCTTTTCAGTAAGTAAACTGGTGTCCTTAGACTTTAAGCTACATGGTAAGTACAGCTAGTATGATTAACTGAAATTTAGTATCTAGTTATTACTGCATTCAAGGATATACACTATTTGACTAGCTGCAATATTGAAAGCATTATTAACATTTTTATTATTAGCACATATATAGTAGAAAGAAATATTTCTCTACAATTTGATTTTTGCTAATCACCTGTTCTATTTATTTTTCAACTTGGCTTGTGGCAATTTTTAAATATATAATTAAATATATTAAACATTGTTATTCAAAAGATTAGATATTGGAATCTGTAAGCCCCTGTTGGGTTAAAGTCTGGGGGAAAAAAATGAAAATATGATGCTCATTTATTCATTTGGGAAGAGGAGGCAGTGTCACCTACTTTCTTATATACTATTATCCAACTTCACTCTTCTTTACATTGGTATGAACATAATCTTTTGGGAAAATGGGAATTTAATTGCTTCTTTAAGCCTTATGTTCTTTCAAAACATTCAAGTACTAACACGGACAGACAAAATAAGCTTGATACCTGCCAGGAGGTAGTTTTATACTCTATTGTATAAATTATGGTAATCTGTGGGGAGGCATTTTTTGAAAACTCCTTTCAAATTACAGACTGGTTTTATTTTGAATTACAGAAAGATCTGCAAATATTCCATCAAAAAAAACATTTAACCAAAGTTGGGTTTTGGGTCTGCTAAAAAGACTCAGCAGAAATTGGTAGACTTCAGAAGTCAGGTATCTGAGCATAAGGTGCTACCATCTAAGTAAATACAGTAAAATGTAAAGCACAGATAACTTAGACTACCTTAAGGAATGCATTATTTGCTTTAAGACAGGGTTTTCCATAACCTTAATTGAGCTTCAATACTAAAAATAACGTTTATTGTTTGAATTTTGCAGAAGAGTTCATGGTGTCTTGAAGGGTAGAAGGGATATGACTTTAGATACATAGAAATTCCATTTTAGGCAGGATACAGAATCTCTGACTTAATTTTCAAATTTCTTCTCTTCTTCTTTTTGCAATAACTGGTTCCATCCCTCTCTACCCTACAGAAAATATTTGTTTTGAAAGGGTTTTGCCAATGATTTGTTGTTGTTGTTTTTGATCACTAGCATCTGATTACATTGTACAATGTTTGGTCTGGAATACAAAAGAATTATTTCACTTCAAGTAAGACCTTAACAGTTTAGCAAGCTATGTATATTATTTGTCCAATGAATTAGCCGTATCTTCTTGTTTACTTTATTATATTTACTCATAAATCTTTGTCTAGGCAGTGAATTAAAACATTGCTGCTTAAGATGTTAACAGTGTTCAACATTAATAAAATGAACAATGCTTAGTACAACTATTATAGCCTAAAGTAATTTGAATAATTGAATACCACTTTGTCTAGAGAAAACCATTTGTAACAGCACTTGTTTTTTCAAATGAAAGCAGAGTGAAAACCCCAAATGTTATGTTGATAAATGTTTTGTAAAACCTGCTGATACTATCACATATGTGTGGATAAGGCACCTCGGCACTGATATTCTCTTAATATTATTTATAGCTGCAGGAAAAAGCAAATGGTAAGCACACTCAAGTGCACAGAATGTTAAGTGTATAAGATGGCAGCTTAAAAAGAGATCTATGTACTCAGAGGAGAAATAGCCTTTAGGGTGTTCACAGCAGGAAGAACCCGAGAGAGCAGATGAAAGCAGGTGTAGAAATGACAGAGTATTCCTTCTTTCCATTGAAGATGTTGAGAATTTAGTTCAAGGGATTGCAGTTTAAACCATTTTTCAGCTTTCTTTCTTTGACTTTTGCTGTGATTAGAAAGGATTACAATAAAATATTCAGTTTAAAGAAGATGCAGATTAGGTAACCTGCAATAGTGACCTTGAGAATCTGATAAAAACTTCAGAAGAAAATACCCAACAGAGGGGGAAAAAAGATCCATTTATAAACTGGGGGTAAGGGGAATTCAAACCAAACAGAAACCTAGAGTGTCTCTTTAAACAACACACTTAAACTAGAACATGACATTTTGATGCAAGCTTAGTAAAATGTTAAAAATATATGGAAAACAACCCAATTGTATACCATGTTTATGACTGTATACAATGGTAAACAATAGCTATCACATTTATTTGCCTGGAAAAATCCAAGCTGAGCTGACTCCAAGCTGAGTGGGGAATATGAGATGCCTGAGGAATGGGCTGCCATCCAGAGGATACTGGACAAGCTTGAGAAGTTGGAAATCTCATAAGGTTCAAGAGGGTCAAGTACAAGGTGCTGCACCCAGGTCAGGGCAAACTACACTGCTAATACAGGCTGGGGATGAACAGACAGAGAGCAGCCTGGCAGACACGGTCTTGGAGTGGTTGGTGGGTGAGAAGCTGAACATGAGTTGGCCACGTGCACTCTCAGCCCAGAGGGCCAACCGTATCCTGGGCTGTAGAAAACAAAGTGTGACCAGCAGGTTTAGGGAAGGGATTGTTCCTGTCTACTCTGCCTTTGTGAGCTGCCACCTGGATACTGCATCCCTCTCTGGGGCCCCCAGCAAGAGGAAGATATGCAGCTGTTGGAGGGGGGCCACAAGGACCATCACAGGGGATGGAGCATCTCTCCTGTGAGGATAGGCTGAGGGAGCAGGCTTTGTTCAGCCTTGAGAAGCAAAAACTTCAGGCAGATTTTATTGCAGCCTTTCAGTACCAAAAGGGGTCTTATAAGGAAGACAGAGATAAACTTTTTAGCAGAGCTGATTGTGACAGAACAAGGGTTAAATTTTTAAAATTAAAAGATATTAGATTCAGACTAGATGTAAGGAAGAAATTATTTTTTGGTTGTTTTTTTTTTTTTTTTGATGAGACATTGGAATGGGCTGTTCAGAAAGGTGGTAGATGCTTCATCCCAGGAAACATTCAAGGTCAACCTGATGTAGTTAAAAATGTCCCTGATCATGGTAGGAGGGCTGGACTAGACAACTTTTTAAGCTCTCTTTCAGCCCAAACCATTCCATGATTATTCTATGATAAAAGTAATCTCTCATGCTCAATCAACTTCTTTAACCACCTCACTTTAATCATGATGTGGATTAGAAGTTGAACTTTATCTAATTTACCACTTTAGCTGCTTGGATGTGTTACACTAGTTGTAGTATATTCTAGCTACTGTCACAAGCCTTGCATCAGAGCTACTTTGGGGGAACAAAGAGATAAAAACTTCTCAGAATGGTTCTATTTTAAATGTATTCAAAGCAAACTTAGACTCATTTAAGTGAATTTTTCCAGGGGACAAGTATTTACAGTAGTGTGCCAACAGAAATTCTCCTAGGCATTTTCAAGATACTTCAAAATCATCATATCCCTTTTCTTACATTAGTCTTAATTTCAAAAAATATGTTTAGATAATATTACTCATGTATTTTTTTACTAAGTTCACAATGAAATGAAAAAACAAACCATAAGAGAACTGGTTTTCATGTTTCAGAAAAGATTGATGTTTCTAGTTATGAAAAGAACACTTAAATTTAGTTTTAGTTCTTTTTTTTCTCCTGACTAATGAAAATTTTGTGGGGAATAACCCAATCTTGCTTCTGCATTATCATTTCAGAGCTGCTAGTGCTAACATGTAATACTGCCTTGTATCTGCTGTAAGGAAAGAGTGAAGTTATTGTTCAATGAATGAAGTGTGCTTCCAAGATTGTATAATAATCATATTTTTTGAAGCGTTCCAGAGTTCCCATATGATCTCCTCGTGTGTGTTTACTGTAAATTGGTATTTTTGTTTTGGTTGGCATCTCAGATTTCCTACATCAGTCTATTCAACACTGGCTAAATCCCATTTCTGTCTGTTTTCAGCCACACTAACAAATGTCATAAACTTGGTTGAAAAAGAGCTTGCATTTCCTAAGATTTCTCTCAATGTTTCTCTACATTGTACATTGTAATAACAAACAGAGAATAATCACCCACACTGCAGGGATCATGCAACGCAGCAGCAGGAGGAGGATATAATTTACTACAAGGCAAGGAACAAAATTACTTGACAATTGCTAAGGTTATATCTTACAAGTACAACAAGAAGAATGGAATATTGTTTGGTTTTGTTTTGGTTTGTTTTTTAATATAATTTTATATAATGCAGAAGAGCAGTAAACTGTAAGACCAGGTTGGTAGCATTGACTTAACAATTAGACTAAATCTTAAGGGTTTTTTCCAACACAAATGAGCCTATAATTCTAATAGATTACTACAAATATAATTTAGTGCTAGAACTTAATAAAAGCAGTAAAATTCTAATGTTAAGTTTTGGATCTCTCTGCTTACAAAGGTGATCAGATCTCAGTGTTCTGTTTGGTATGTACCCAGAGAATAAAGCTGATCAGCAAAAGAATACTCAGCCAAGCTAGTGGGGGAAAGGTTGTGTGTCTATTTGCCATACGGTTGCTGTAAGGGTTTAAAAGGCAGCATGCTATGCTTTAGCAATTTCTTGTGTGCATCATTATTATTATTATTAATAATAATAATAATTGTTATTATTATTTCACTGTCAAAACATTAGAGGTTATGCATATGCAGATTAGTCCAGTAATTTCTGAAGTGCAGGTGTCAGATCTTTGCCCTTGAAGAAATAGCAGCACGTCATCTCCCTCTAGAATTAATTTTGATCCTGTTTAGCTTGGTTATGGCTTAAAGTTAAGACACTGTTTTACAGGGAATTTGTGTGAGATATATATATAGAGAGAGAAAGGAGCATTATTGTCGAAGGCATGAGAAATATGTACTGATTTTATTTACGACTCTCAATTAGAAGTGTCAAGGCAAAAGCCTTAAAAATATAAGCAGTAACAGCTATCAAGTCCAAGTATTAAAGGAGGGGATTTGCATTTTAGACTGTAATAAAGGAGGGGCAAGAAGAAGAAAGAGAGGGAGACCACTTACTGCTTTAAAAGACAGAAAGCAGGGAAATATGTTAATGATTATTGAAAATATGTTAATGATTATTGACTGGAAACAATGAAAAATTAAATGTGAATAGCTCTAAAAACTGCACTGTTAATTAAATTTTCCCAACAACCTATGTGAAAGAGCAGAACTGGGGAGGAAAGAAATAAAATAATCACAATGATAAGAGAAATGGAAACTGAGCAACAACAAGTGTGTAGCAACAGAACAGGCAGGTGAGCTTCAGGCAAATGACAGAAGTAGAACACAGGACTAAAATATTCATACCTGAATAGGTAAAAGTACCAAGTTATGTAAGAAATATTTTTATTTCTGAAGAGATGAATGGTAGCAGACCATAGTCAGAAAACAACTGCATGGGTTACTTTTGAGAAACAGGGTATGGAACCAGGTTGCTTTCTGCATTCCAGGTGTTTTGGATAATAGAAAAACATGCCTTCACATTACTATTATATATTCATATGTCTGTGTCTGTGTACATTTATGCATGTGTATATCCACATATATGTGCATTTTTGCATGCATATAAAGAGACGGATATTGGCCAAAATATGCTCTAAATTTTCATTCTTTAGGTATATATATTGGTACTTTTAAAGTGAACACATTTATTAATTTGCTGTGATTTTATTTCCTTCATTTACCTCTCTTCACTGTGTCCTTACTTTGGTTAAGTCTTTAGAATAAGAAAAACAAAACCTGGGTTGTTTACAGTGAAATTTAAATCATTCTTTAGATGAAATTATGTGATGTAATGCTGAAACAAATTGAAGTGCATCCTGGAAGAGCTCTTTTTAATCTTAGTTGTTTATTCAGAATAGGACTCTACTGGTTCCTACAGCCTTGTTTCCAACATTAAACTGGAAGAAATTTAGGCAAATTTTTACTCTGTTTTCTTTAAGAAAATAAGCCAATGTCTCTGGGAATACACTTGTAGTTCATGTGAGTTAATAGGTCTGAGATTTATAAACTATTCCTGATTGTGAATCTTTTACAGATAGACAGTTGTTCAAATTAATAATAAATCTAATGTCAACAATGGTGCAATAGCTGTATGCTTGATGGAGTTCTGCTGTATGGAAGATATCTCCACTAATGTCTGTGGAACTCAAATAAAGCTCTGGTGTACTTAATCCATATAGTGGTGGTGACATTTCTAAACTGTTAAGTTTTAGATCTTCAGAATGTTGTGCTGAGTTTATTTTGTTTTGAATTCTAAGGAGAATCATAAAGGGAGAACAATGATCTTCATTCATATTCATTAACGAATTATGTCAGAAAAGATAGATTTTTGGGACTAGTGCAATAACTGTATTTTTTTTTCCTGCTTCTTGGCTCACTATTGTAAGTTAATACAAAGAAATAATTCATTCATGCAGATGTGTGTCATAATTTTCAACTGTTCCATTATATGTTTTAGGTGGCTTTTCTGTTGAATATATTGGCTACTCAGAACTTTATACTCTCTACCCAGTAGAGTACAGAGTATAAAGTTGTAGAGAGTAGTAAGGTTGTCTTCCACATTTGCTATTTGTCTTAACTATCTTACCATTGATATGCTTTGTTCTTGTCTTTGTTTTTCTGACTTGTTTTTGCCTCTGTTTTTAAAGAATTCAGAGGGGACTGATAATCTTTTAATACACATTTAGCAACAACCTTTACCACTATATTCTTAGAATATAATTCAGTGGTTTTTGTTTTTGTTTTCTGTAAAATGACTTTTACATCTTGCATATAAAACAATAATTTTTCCCTGAAAAAGATTTTATAGGGATTATATGCTCTGCATAAAATGCTGTTTTGTCCACAAGAAAATGACTTTCGTGTCCTGTAGAGCAGTAAGGATGATTTCTGGCAATTTTTTATTTTTCCTTTGTGGCTTCTCACTGAGTAGATGCAGTCCACCATAAATGCATTTTCATCAGAGTCTGTTTAAGCATAGCAGTGTTGGAAGTAATAAGCACTGGGGTTTTCTAGCATATGAGTCAGTAAACACATAAACAGGTACAGATTTATGACTCTGCACTTCAGAATATCACGGTGCTTGATATATAGTGCAGTCAACTTTATCTGAATGTCACAGAGGATAGTGAATATATCTGTAATACCAAGGTCATTTTTGATGTAATTAATGGGTTGGGATTTCTCTTGTAACACAGTTTCAAGTAACTTGATTTTTTCTAATCAGGGTTATTGGCTATGGAATGGGTGTCCTTGAAATATGTTAATTATCTTGTGGAATACAGGCAAGATATTAAGTGTAGGCTGATGTAGTTTTACCAGTGTAAATATTTTAGTGGGTAGCATTTCTTTTGGAGATATATTCACTCTTTAGCAGGTAACACATATTTCAAAGTGTTTATTTGCATTATGAACATTAGTGAAGCCTTCTTTGGTGCAATTAATGGAGGAACTTTGCTCTTACTGGATTAAATATTTCAGTCTACAAAACTGCCAGCTCTCACTGTTCAGAAGGTAACTACATTTTATCTCACCTTCACCACGCTCCATCTTACAGTTTTGCTGAGCATACATTAGGTACACATCATTATTTTGCAGTGCTTTGTTTTGTGCTGAAGAAATATGCCATGACTGTAACAGCTACAGCAGTAGACCAATACGTTGTTTTCCTTTGCAAATGGGAGTGATAAACTTCGACAATATTCCAAGAGCCTCATTTACATATCTACATTTTTTAAAATGTAAAAGCAATCTTCTCAGTTATGTCTTACTTCTAGAACGAGAAGAAAAAACTGACTTACATTGCTTCTGATCAGTAAGCAAACCTTTCTCTGTTGCACATGTCGAGGTAAGTCATTGGAAGAGACACCCTTAATAAGCAGGCATTTTTAGCATTCAATTTAGGCTGGCATGAAACTTAAATAGCAACTGTGGCTATATAACAAACGTGAAAGTGAAGGGAAGATCCATCCTGGGACAGTGTGTGCTACATTCTGCATGGTTCTATTAGTCACATAAGAGAAGTCTGATAGTAGCCCTCACTCTTCAGAATTTTACTTAGTGCTATTCTTTGTGATAAGTCTAGCTGCTCATGTGGCAAGTGAGTTCTTGTAAGCTGTTTTAGTTAAAAACTCTTACTGTTCAATGTCTGGATATGCTGTGGTAGTCTGAGCTTGATTTGGAAATTTCAACAGAAACAAATCTTATTGAAGAAAAGATTATTCTGTTTCATTTAAAACTTAAGTAAACCTTGGATTGTATATAGTTAATTAGATTTCATTATTGTTGAATACATACAAGGGAAGTTTTAGTGAATAACCTAAGTGTAGATTATCATCTCCTCTGGCCATCATGCTAGAATCTCCTGGGGAAAATTCCTTAATGATATGTAATTTGCAAATTGTTTAACTTCCAGTGTCTTTTTTTTTTTTTAGCAAATAATTCAAATTAATCTATGAAAATTTATTACCATATCATTATTTTTCTGTTCACTGGGGATTTAGTCTGAACACGAGGAAAACTTATTGATTGTGAAGATGACCAAGTACCGGCAAAAGGGTGACCAGAGAGGTTCTTGATTGTCCATCCTTGGAAACAACCAAAAGCTGACTGGATGTGATGCTAAGCAATCTTCTCCAAGCGAGTCAAACTGAGCAAAGAGTTGGACCAGATGACCTCCAGAGGTTCCTTCCAACCTAAACAATTCTCTGATTCCATAATACTGGAACTGTATAAGAAAGGGAATTGATTGTCATGTTTGCATTACTTCAATTTCTCCGTGGAAAATGTTTATGTTGTCATGACGTCTGCACATTTCCTGATTCAGCTTCTGCAGTCCCTAGTAGAACTGCCTTTCAAGAGCTTTGTATAGCTTAACTATATTACCAATTTGGCTACAAATTAATGGAAGAAATTATGTATGGTGGCAGAGTTTGAGTTGTCTAACAACAAAATCTTTTCTGAAAGATTTTTTATTATATATTCTTTTGTTTTCTACATTCTAAATAGTAAACAGCTGCCTTAGCAGAGACTGTCCTCTTCCAGCAGCCTGCTTGTTTGCAAACCTCATGTATTCAGCAGCTTTGTTTTCACTCTCTCTCCCACTCTTAAACTGTAATGCAGACTGGAGTTTAGTAGGGGGATTTGTACTCACTCTTATTCCCACTGGCACAGAAATAGTGTGAACAGGACTGTAACTCCTGGTTAGGAGGGTGCAACAGGAAACAACATATCCCTGTCTATGGCAGGCAGTTTGGGCTGCAAGAAACTACAGAAGCTTCCATTTTTATACTTTGACTTCCCTCAATTTATCTATGCATCATAGCCCACAACAGGTTACATTGTGGCTTCTGGTTGGTCTTAACAGAGGAAACGCATAGAAAAAAGGATGTCTCCATGTAAATTGGTTAGCAATATATGGCTGGCTCCAGGTAGGTGCTGCAGCATCAGAATTGTTTTCTGTGGAGGCACAAAAGGCACTGAAGAACATGTAATTTCTTGCCACTGCCAAAGAGCCTGAGCATTGGTGCTGTATCTGAAGTAATCAGGTTCAGCAGAAATACTGTGAGGGCTTAAATTAGTTCCATTCTCCTTCTGATTTAAAAGATTTCTTGAATTTTGGGTGTGGTGCTAAGAAGACCTGGAAGATCAAATATTGCTCAATTAAGTTGAAAGGCTCCACAGTCAATAGTTCAATGTGTACCACAAATCATGATTTCACAGACAGATTTTTATTTAAATAGACTATAACAAATGAGACACATAAGGCTGTAAGCTCTCTGGCTGATCACAGCAGTAGTGTCTAATGCTTCCTTCCTCATTGAAGTATCACCTGGCCAATCAACTGCATTAAGAATGTACCACTAGAATTAAACTTACTTAGGGACAGAAGAAATCACAAGGTTGAATATTAGTCATTAACTTGGACCACTTATGATCATTACATTAATAGCTCCTGAGAACAGCTGTGACCTTGGAGTTGTAGATTAGACAAGCCCAAATACTGGCACATAATAGATACTAGCATCATTTTTAACAGCAACTAAAGATTATGGCATGAGTCAGATTAAGGGGAATTTAATTTTCTGAAAATCTGGTGTAGGAAAATTGCAACATCTCAGTTATGTCTCCACTTTTTCTTCTACTACCTCCCTTGACTCTTTTTGCCCATTTTGCAATGACATTTTTTCTCTCCCTTAGTTATCTGACTTTATTGTTTACCAATAAGATTCTTCAAAATTGTTTTCTTGGGTATGCCAACATTATATTGAATGTGAATTGTTTCCATATTTTCATGATTTTGATTGATTTCCTAACTTCATTTTACTTACAATGAGGAACTAAAGTTAGTACTTTCTGTAAGTGGGTGTTGATATAAAAAGCAACAAACTATCTAACCACTTGAAAATTTTCAGGATAGGTCTGACTACTGATATAAAAACAAGTAAAAACCAGTTGAGTATGCAAAGATAAAATTAGGACAGTATACTACCAAATTTAAAATAAACAAAGTAAATTGAATCAAAATTACATAGATTAGTTACAGCATTAGACTGCCATTGAATAAATGCCAGTAGACCAGATAATCAAATTTTAAGGGTTGAATTAAATATGGAGATTTTGCTAATTAACTCCATGCATCGTGTTTTTTCTTCTCAAAATAAGGTTCTTGTTTTTTCAATCTTGATTCTATTGGATATTCTGCCTGTATATTATCAGTATATAGAATGATCCAGTTAGAGCTAAAAAACTACTGTAATAAAAGAAATATTCAGGTAGCTTTCTGTTGATTGTAATCACAATTAAGTGGTTCATCCAGTTAAATAAAAAATGTAAATTAGATCTGATGGTACATATTAATGATTTATCTGAGTGAATAACTCAGTATTTTATGTCAGTCACAAATTAATACAGAACATATTTGGAATTTCAGTGATAGAAATATTAAGAAAAAATCTTTCTTAAATTTTTTAATTGTAGACTTTATTGAGGCTCTCTGGAAAGATTTTAGTATATAGATAAAAATTACAGAAGAGATTGTAGCTTTTTAGGATATGAAAATGCATAATACTTTTGTCTATTAACACTGTGTTATAGTAATTAATGCAAAGTAAATATATGCATACATATGCAAAAGTGAAAAATGTCAAGTCATCCAGTAAGTAAATTTCTCAGGAATTGAACCCAAATGTCTTTTCTTCATTGAGGAGATCTTGAGAAAAGAAAGTTCTTATCTTTCTTCTACACACAAATTGCTACTTAATTTATTAGTCTTTTTTTTTTTTTTTTTTTTTTTTTTTTTTTTTTTTTTTTTTTTTTTAATCTCTTTCTAAAGGGGGAGAGAAAAAAATCAGTGCCTCTTCATATAAGCATTTTACATTTTGGTATGGACACATTCCTGTTTTTTATATTAATTTCTATTTTCTATGAATATTGGCTGCAGAACCAGCAAGACATTAGGTAGTCACTCTCAGAATCACTGAAGTCAATATTCGTGGGTCATGTTTCAGTCTTTGGCTTCAGTAATTCCAGTTTTACAAGGCATTCTTTTACTTCATACTTTTAATGGCTTTTTATTAAATGCAAGTAAGATTTAATGCACATATGTGTGTTGAAAAGGAAGTAAATAAAATTCATCATCTGTTGGCTCAATCTTATCCATATAGCAATCATATTAAAATTATTAAATAAGAACTTTATTGTGGTAATATGTTTACTAAATTTAGGTCAGTTTTTTACTTTTAGAAATTTAGTAAACAATTTCAGGTAAAGGTCTGTTTTGTTATTTTTTTGTTGTTGTTTATTCTTTTCTCCTAATATTTTTGTTTTTTCATCAGTGAGGAAGCCTGTCTGGTATAGTTATTTCAGAATCTATAAGATTTGAGTTGGGTATATTTTTCTCTCAGATACACAGCATGGATTTCTAGTAACCTTTGTCTCCTCACATGACTTCCTGTGTTCAAATAGTTTGCTTCTGGTGATCCTATGTTTCAGTGATGGGAACAGTCTAAAAAGAAAGATGTAAGTGGAAGAGTTTTGGGTTTCTTTCTTTAAGCAGAAGGGAATATTGCCTTGAAATTTTATTATTCTCTTTTTGTAAAAGGAAATTTTTCTTATTGTAAATGGAAAATAAAATCTTTTTACTCTTTCTTTTCTTCAGTTAATTCTCTCCACTTTATTTTCTTGATAGCTGGGCTATGTCTCTCTGTCAGCAAAGTAGTACTTGATTAAGTCAAAGAATGCTAACCAAAGGCTTAGTTTAATTTAAATCTTTGGATTTCTAAGATTTATTACTCTGTATTCCTGCAAAAGAACACCACATTCACTCAAAAGTTTCTGTTGGCATGGCTCCTTCATTTGTAAACTGTGTGGATCACCTTCAGTGTGATGCTGATTGGACTGCTGAAAACGGATCACCTTCAGTGTGATGCTGATTGGACTGCTGAAAACGGTGATTTTAAAATATCCAGAAGCACATTGCAAAAGGTGTGACTTTTTAAATACTTTGACTAAAAAATTCTTGACTAACTGTGCATTTAGTAGCAATTGAATGACTCTTCGACAGTAATAACAAATAAAAGCCTTAATTATGTACCATTTTAACAAATAGTGTGTGCAGTGATACCTATAGCTTTAAAATCTTCCTACTAGTTTTTATCACTGGATGAGGAACAAGGCAGGATTCTTACAGTGTGATGAACCATTAGTCCACGTACCGTGAATAACTCAGATACAGATTTTTTTTTTAGCAGATTTGACATCAGCTTGATATTCTGGTTCTCTGTCATGACCCACAGCTAATGATGAATGAATAGATGTTATCTCTTTTTCTGTGCACTCAAGTTTGTTTTGTTTTTTGGACAGACCTAGTCCAAGTGCAAACCAATAGAGAGAAGTAAGCATTACAAACAGCAAACTCGTAAATATATGTCCTATGCATTTTTTATGCATAATTTTCCTCAATGATAATCTAAGCTATATGTGGATGTAGAATTCCTTCTAAGACTTTGAGAAATCTTGTAAGATTGTCTTTCTGTAATTCTGTTTATTTTACTGTTCTGTATATTAATTGCAGTTCAATTGCCATGTCTGGTTTTTTTTGAAATTCATAGAATTGACATCTGATCTACACACTGTTTAGGATTTTTTTGGGCGAGGGGGGTGGGTTTTTTTTCTGGAAAGTGAATTAAATGTGGTTTAGTGGGACTCCAAGATATTTCCTGGATCTAGTCAGAATAAGAAGTTTACATAATATATTTTAGATAATGATATTTTTATTAATTCTGGAACTCATCCGTGAAATATTTTTTCCTGAGACATATAGAGAGATAGGTTGAGAGACATAGATAGATAGATACTGATTCTTCTCAACACCAAATGTTGTTCATGGACAAAAAGTTCTGAAAAATGACAAAGTCAAGCCACTTGCAATAATGGATAAAAACCTTTACTTAGTTTATTTTTGCAGAACTTTTAAGAACATTTACATATACAGCTGTGACTACAATAAATCTGATCTCAAAATTAACCCTATATCTATAAATAAATGAAAAATAATTCATTGTGACAGTATACTTGTGATCACCTGGATGGTATGGGGTTTCTCCTCATGTGATTGTTTGTTTTTAAACCTATGTTTAATAATAGTAGATTTGAGTATCCTGAGAGGTTATTTATTTTCTTTTCTTCCTATTGAGAAACCCAAGGATAATGAGTTGGTTCAGAGATTAGAGATGTTAGATATGTATTCTAGGAGTGTGAGCAACTTTGTAATACTTTAAAAAACACAGTTCTTTCCCCTGAAAATTAGGAATAGAAAATAGTTTCATCTTTCCCTTGTGAAACTGTGCATTGTTGTTTTTTATTCTTCACAGAACAAAAGGTGTCTCTTTCTAGGCTCAGTTACTTTCAAAAACTTGAAAATAACTTCTACTTGTACCTTCAACAGTATATTAAGTGCCAACGTCTTAGAAAATTGTAGAGCACTTTATTAAGGCTAGCACTGCAACATTGCCACTCTAGCTGATCTCCTACTGCTGTTAACCCAGAGCATGACATGCTTCTCCCAGACAATCATCCAGAGAAGTGTTTTACTTGAGATTTAGGGCTTTCAGATTTGAATTTTGAGATTGATTGGGAGCCTCACAGTTCAGTGTCTGTACTGTTCATGGAGAGGCTAGGGTTATCACATTCCATTTTTTATGGCCTTTCAAGCATTTTCTGGTTTTATTTTGCCTCCATTGTGTCTTGCCTAGGTCCATTGGTCAAGATCCAAAGAAAGAGACAGTTCTGCTTTCTCCACTCTTATTTCAGAGGATCAATCTTTGCAGCTATACTCTCAAACCTTGTCCTGTCACTACATGCACTTGTTAGAAGTCCCTTTCCAGCTTTTTTGTTGGCTCCCTTCAGGTATTGTGCAGCTGCAATTAGGTAACCCCAAAGTCTTCTCTTTACCAGACAGAACAATCCCAATTCTTTCAGCCTTTCATTGTAGGAGAGGTGCTTCATCCCTCTTACTATGTTGGTGTCTATCCTCTGGACTTGCTCTGACAGGTTGATGTCTCTCCTGTGGTGGGGACCCCAGAGCTGGATGCAGCCCTGCAGGTGGGGTCTCACTAGAGCAGAGCAGAGGGGCAGAATCCCCTCCCTCATCCTGCTGGTCACACTGCTTTGGATGCAGTCCAGGACATGTTTGGCTTTCTGGGCTGCAAGTGCACTTTTCCAGGTCATGCCCAGCCTCATCAGCATCCCCAAGTCCTTCTCAGTAGGGCTGGTTTCCATCTGCTCATCTCCCAGCCTGGGCTGTATGTTGTCCCAACCCAGGTGAAGCAGGTCACACTTGGTCTTGTTAAACCTCATGAGATTCCCATGCTCTCAGTTTTTGAGCTCGTCAGCTCCTTCTGGGTGACATCTTGTCCCTCAGTGTGTCAATTGCACCACTCAGCTTGGTGTCATCTGCAAATTTGCTGATGGTGCACCTGATGCCACTTGTTTGGCATTGATTAGGTTTTTAAATAACACTGGTCTCAATATGGGCCCCTGTGGAACACCAGTTGTCACTGATGTCTACTGGGACTCTGAGCCATTGACCACTACCTTCTGGATGTGACTGTCCTACGAACTCCTTATCTACCAACAGTCCACCCATCAAACTCATCTCATGCCAATTTAGAGAGAAGGATGATGTTTGCTTTACAAAAGTTCAGGTAAATGACATCTGTAAGCCTTTCCTTGTCCACTGAGGTAGTCAGCTCCATCATAGATGTCCCTTGGGCTAGTCAGGCAAAGCTTGCCCTTGATGAAGCCATTCTGGCTGTCCTGAATCACCTCTGTTCTCCATGTGTCTTAGCATAGCTTGCAGGAGGATCTGTTCCATGATCTTCCCAGGCACAGAGATGATGTTTATGGATCACTTGTTCCCAGGGTCCTCCTTTCTACCCCTTTTAAGCGTGGGTAAAAGTCTTCCCTTTTTCCAGTCCCCTGGGACTTCACTTGACTGGCATAACTTTTCAAATATCATGGAGAGTGGCTTGGCATCTACATCAACCAATTTCATCAGGCCTCTGACATGCATCTCCACATAAATTTGAGTATGTTCTGGTTCCTCACGTGGTCATAAACCTGATCTTTGCTTACAGTGGGAAGCACATTGTTCTCTTTGGGACAAACAGGATTTTCCTTGTATGAGTCTACTCATCCCCTTAATAGACAGGTCAATTTGTAAGATTTCTAATTAGAATTCTGGACACAAATTTGTTTTAACTTTCAATCCAATAGTAATATATTAAAACTGTTTCAAAATTAAGGATGGGTGATTAAAATGTTGTACCTGCTTCTTCAGCCCTATCATCTGCTATAAAAGCTGTCCCTAAAGAGCAGTCTGCAAGAATAGCTTTTGCTATTCTTCTTAATATGATACATACTTGCTTTTACTTTCATTTGACAATGAAAGAATTAACAAGGTTAATAATGTTGGTGTTTAAAGTATCATAATTGGCATCTGAATTAATGGCCATTAACATGAATGAATCCTGTTACTTGAAATTATTCAGTCATTTATTCTGCAAACCTAGATAAATTACTGTATGTATAAACTAAGCATGTTTAGGTTTTTGGTGTTTCTTTACAATCCTAATTAATATAGATTATGCATGTATCAGACATGAAAACAATGTGTGGATATTTCAGATGACTCCACACATTAGCTTCCATCCCAATAAACGTTTTTAACGCATATGCAATGATTCATACACTTAATGAAAATTAGTGGTACCAAGTTTACCATTCTGCTTTCATAGCTGTATTTTGTAATTTTGGGGCTTTTTGGTATAATCTAGTCTCATTTTACCTAAATTTTCTAAAAGTACTTACAAAATTGCAACAAAACTGATTTTCAGTTTTTTCTCCCCACTCTTGTACCTTCCAGAATGAACTCAAAACTCCAGTGTGACAGACAAATGTAAGAATAGCCCTTTGGACTATTTAAGTGCCTTCAGTCAGGGAATTCTTATATAGATGAATGTTTTACAGTAGTTGTATCGTAAGTCCAGATGAGCGAAAGTGCTCAGCAAGAACGTAGCCTATCATTTTCAGTCAACCTGATGCCATGCCAAAGTGCCACCAATTTAATCACCCAGCTGATTAGCCAACACACAGCAGTTGCCTTGCTTCACCACTTGCACTGTTTGCCTCCTCAGAGAAGCAATGGCTAGTGGAGAGAGGACAGTCTGAAGGGAGTCAGAAAGCCAAGCGTGAGAGATAGTCCACCTAGCCAGGAAGAGAAGGTGGAAAACTTATTCTATAAGCAGCTAGATAATGTTTCAGGGTCACCAGCCCTTGTTCTTGTAGGTGACTTTACCTACCAAACATCTGCTGGGAACTTAATACAGCAGATAAAAGGCAGTCCAGGAAGTTTTTAGAGTGTGTGGAGGACAACTTCTTGTCACAGCTGGTGAGTGAGACCATCAGGGGAGGGACCATGTTAGACCTGCTGTTTGCAAAGGGATGGGCTGGTGGGAGATGTGTGGTTGGAGTCCACTTGGGGCACAGTGATCATGAAATTATAGAATTCTCAATATTTGGTGAAATCAGGAGGAATATTGTAAGACTTTTACATTGGACTTCTGGAGGACAGACTTAGGCTTATTTGGGAGACTTTTTCAGAGAGTTCCTTGGGAAACAGCCCTTAAAACAAACAAGTCCAGGAAAGGTGGGCATGCCTCAAAACAGAGATCTTAAAGGCACAGGAACAGACTGTCCCTGTGTGCTGAAAGATGAGTCAGTGAGGCAAACGTCCAGCCTGGATGGGCAACGAGGTTTTTAAGGAACTAAGAAATAAAAAGAGGATGTGCCATCTTTGGAATGAGTTTCAGGTTTCTCAGGAAATATTTAAGAGAGTTGCTAGGGCATGTAGGAAAAAAAAAAAAAAAAAAAAAATTAGGGAGGCCAAAGCTCAACTTGAACTTAATTTGGCAACTTTTGCAAGGTATTTTTGCAAAAAAAAAATTTGCAAAAAAAAAATTTGAAAAAAAAATAAAGTTTTTGCAAATTCTATTAGTGGCAAAAGGAAGGGTAAGACCAACCTTTGTTCTGTATTGGATATGAGAAGGAACTTAGTAGCTGTAGATGAGGAAAAGGTGGAAATGCTTAATACCTCCTTTGCCTCAGTCTTTAGTGGGAAGAGAGCTTGTTCTCAGGACAACTGTCTTACTGGGTTGGTGGATGGTGTCAGGGAGCAGAATGGTCCCCCTGTTATCCAGGAGGAGGAAGTCAGTGAACTGCTGAGCCACTTGGATGTTCATAAATACATGGGCCCAGATGGGATCAATCCCAGGGTGATGAGGGAGCTGGCAGATGGGCTTGCAAAGCCACTCGCTGTCATTTACCAAGAGTCCTGGCTCACTGGTGAGTTTCCAGATGACTGGAAGCTGACCAAGGTGTCTCCCATTCACAAAAAATGTAGGAAAGAGGATCCTGGTAATTATAGGCTCGTTAGCCTGACCTCAGTACTCGGTAAGGTAATGCAACAGTTTATAGTGAGTGTCATCATGCAGCACTTACAGGATGGCCAGGGTATCAGACCTAGCCAGCATGGGTTTACGAGGGGTAGGTCATGTTTGACCAACCTGATCTCCTTTTATGACCAAGTGACCCGCCTGGTGGGTGCAGGGAAGGCTGTGGATGTTGTCTATTTGGACTGCAGCAAAGCCTTTGACACTGTCTCCCACATCACACTCCTAGATAAGCTGGCAGCCTGTGGCTTGGACAGGAGCACTCTGTGTTGGGTTAGGAACTGGCTGGATGGCCGGGCCCAGAGAGTGGTGGTGAATGGTGCTGCATCCAGCTGGCAGCCAGGCACCAGTGGTGTTCCTCAAGGGTCTGTGCTGGGGCCAGTTCTGTTCAATATTTTTATTGATGACGTGGATGAGGGGATTGAGTCTTTCATTAGTAAATTTGCAGATGACACTAAGCTGGGAGCATGTGTCAGCCTGCTGGAAGGACAGAGGGCTTTGCAGAGAGACCTGAAACAGTTGGATGGATGGGCAGAGTCCAGTAAGATGAAGTTTAATAAGTCCAAGTACCGAGTCCTGCATTTTAGCCACAATAACCCACTGCAATGTTATAGACTGGGGACGGTGTGGCTGGACAGTGCCCAGGCAGAAAGGGACCTGGGGGTACTGGTGACAGCAGCTGAACATGAGCCAGCAGTGTGCCCTGGTGGCCAAGAAGGCCAAGGGCATCCTGGCCTGTATCAGGAATAGTGTGGCCAGCAGGAGCAGGGAGGTCATTCTTCCCCTGTACTGGGCACTGGTGAAGCCACACCTTGAGTGCTGTGCCCAGGTCTGGGCCCTCAGTTTAGGAAGGACATTGAGACGCTTGAGCGCATCCAGAGGAGGCAACAAGGCTGGTGAGGGGCTTGGAACACAAGGCCTGTGAGGAAAGACTGAGGGAGCTGGGGTTGTTTAGCCTGGAGAAAAGGAGACTCAGAGGTGACCTTATCACTCTCTACAACTTCCTGAAAGGTGGCTGTAGACAGGTGGGGTTGGTCTCTTTCACCAGGCAGCAACTGACAGAACAAGAGGACAGAGTCTTAAGCTGCACCAGGGTAGTCTGGGCTGGAAATTACAAAAGAATTCTTCACTGAAAGGGTGATTGGGCATGGAATGGGCTGCCCAGGGAGGTGGTGGAGTCACCATCCCTGGAGGTGTTTAAAAAAAACCTGGATGTGCCAGTCAGTGCCATGGTTTAGTTGAGGTGTTAGGGCTGGGTTGGACTTGATGATCTTGAAGGTCTCTTCCAACCTAGTGATTCTGATTCTGGGTGAAGGAGCTGGTCTGGGCAAAGGAAGGGACTGTGGTAATGTAGAACACAAATTTATAGATAATTAAGCTTTATTAATTCATAAAATAACCTCTGTTTTCTTCTGAAGTACTTTGTTATATCATGTTCTGAGTTAATTAAAAACTCGGGTGTCTGATTTAGTTTGAAACAGTTATAAAGTGAGAGGTCTTACAAGAAGAAAAAGCTATGTATTGAAATGGGTTAGAGTAGATTAAAATTTAGGTAAATTAGTTTTTATTTGCCCTCTTGCGTGAACTATAGCTACCAAGGATCCACATTTTCATCTTACTTAAAAGTAAGGGCTTACATACCTATTCAGATTTTTCAGACTAAACATATTTATGTAGCAAAAATATATTTGCCTATGAAAACCAGTAAAATGTTGCTCTGTGGCAAGTAGAGTTTTGCATGTAAATGGCTGTTGGTTTCAAATGAAAATTTGTGCTTATCACTACAACGCAAACCATGGGATTCAGTGTTGTTTTAAACAAATATATGTAGCAATATCTCTCATAACTTTTTGTGACTTCTCTTTTATTAAAAATTCTGCGTGCTCATCCATTGTTACATTTTAGACCTTCTTGGAAAGAAGGTTGCAAGAAAAAAAGAAAGGAACAGCAATAAAATGCTTTCATCAAATTCTATGCAATATTAGGAAATGAAAAGGAAAGACTTGCTTTGCACAGAATAGATTTGAACATTAAGAATTCTAAAATGTTTCTGTATTTCATTTTATTTCATCTAACTACTATATTGGATTCTAGTTTCTCTGTAAAATATGGACTAATTATATTTCATGAGCACTTCAACTCTTAAGCGTAGGGGTTTTGTAAAAAAAAAAAAGAAAAAGGTATTATCCGAGTCTTATTTATGAAAAAGATTTTAGTGAATACTGTTCAGAACATGTTTCTTTGCAAAAAGTTATAATAAAAACCTTTAATGAAAATGATTTAACATATTCACTGAGACAGAGGAAGAGTGAGACCAATATTGTTCAATCATCGTCTTCTGTTAATGGAAACCCGAATGGAGAAATTTTGTGCCAGTCAGATAATGGTTTGTTTTATATAATGCATCAACACAGTGAAAAAATAGAAGTTCATAACAGGCTTTAGAAATTTTTATTTTAACGATCCTGAATTGTGTGATTCAGACCTTTGATTTCCATTCTCCAACTTCCAAGCTGTGACTCATGGGATAAAAGGTATGAAGTGCAGGTAAGATGCGATCAAGGAATGGGCATTACATGCTTCCAGAATCTCTCTTTATGCTGTGCTGAGCCAGATGGTGAGAGCATGAGTGTGTAAATGTATTCCACAGCGTGTTTGAGTGTGTACATGTATTACAGTGTGTGCTTGAGTGTACATGTATTCCAGAAGAAGGAGAAGGATCCTGTTGGGTACAACTGCATCAGTCATAGCTTAATGCTGTGTTCTTTGCCTGCCAGATGGGAGTGATTGGTAGAGGTGCATCAAATGGACCACCAGACATGTCTTGGTGAGAATAACAGAATGGGACAGGCACCATTATACTGAAAATGTGGCTCTTTCTGGGGAACACCTGTAAACCTCTGCAAATGAAAAAAAAGTGGCTGTGATTTACGAACAAGTGTGAAGAAAATAATTTTCCCTGATTATGCACACAACATTGTGGAACATTTCTAAAAATATCATCAGTGCTTGCGCTTCAGTGACATAGATATTACTCTAATTACAATATTAATATTCTAATTATAAATTATTACTCTTATATTTTTTGTTTGTTTTATAGTCATCTTTAAAAGACTTCTACTCTGTCTTATGCATAGATCAGAGCCTCACTTTCTTTGGATGTAGTATTATTTCGCAACCCAGCCTATAATATCTATGACCTTTTATACTTATAATTTCCTTAGAACTAGAGTTGAGTCAATTAGCTTCCCTCATGTGTATCATATATCATATACAAACCAATCTTTTAAAAAGGGGACTTTTACCTATGGTTTCCTAACCATGACTAATCAGCCAATCCTATGAAGAGAACTAGTCCTATTTGTTTTTCAGTTATGAGATGCATGGAAAACAGTCCTGTTTGGGAAGAGTTGTGGAGAGAGAGTTTGTAGCTGATAAAAGAGGATATTATAGAATAGCTCATGAAGGTGTACACTTGAATTACATTGGGTAGATTCTATCTATAATTAAAGATGTTAATGAAATTAAAACCTTCTGTGTTTTAATAGACACATTTAAAATTAGCATAATTCTTGAGGGATGTGTGTTTTTGTTTCACTTATTTTGGGCTTTTTTTTTTTTAATTTTAAAGGAAATTAAAAAAAAAAGGAGGCATAGTATGTTTTGTGTAAGGTGTGTTAGACCTTTAAATATGATATTACTGGTGTCCTTGATAGTGTTAATACTTGATAGTAAATACCTAGCACTCTGTCCTTGCTGTTAATTTTTTCTCAAATATTCTTTCTTCAGAATTTTTTCCTTGAGTAGGTAAAATTTCTTCCATGTTAGAAGTGTATATTACACAGAGTATGTTATATACAATATAGGTATTCTATAGAAAGAACACACACTAGCATTTTGAATTTAAAGTTATGATTATGAAGTATTTGACATAAAGTATGGCACCATGATGAAAGTGTGAACTTAATTTTTAGATTGGGTGTCATCTGTTAAAAGATACTTGATTCCAGTGGAAACTGACTTTTTTTCTAATCCATTTTCTGCTGGAAACTATTGATTTTACCGTAGGTTGGTTTGTTTTGGATTTTTTACCTTTTATATATTATTGAATTAAAAACGTCAAACCTTATTCTTTCAAAGTAACTAGATCAAAGGTATAGATGGTGGAAGTCTGAACTTTGACAAAAATGGCCTGGATTAAGTTTGCACAGCAGAGAACCACAAAAACTCTTATCTTACTTAGCAAATATTAAGAAACGTTAGGTATGTATATAAGTGTCTATTTTAATAACATAAAGGCTTTTCACATTCTGACCCAAGTGCTGTGCAAAAAAGTGAGAAGGAAATGAGACTGGGTAAATATTTATTTTTTAGTACTTCTGTGACTTTCAATTGATAATGTTAGTCTATATTATCTTAAAATAATTTAATTATGTATTGCAGAAGTGTTTATCAAACAATACTAGGTAATAGGTTGAGAAAGGTCAGGTAGAAAATTTCTGGCTATTTATAATGATGAATAGCTGATTCTACAAAGTTAAAATGTTCTGTGGAATTATTGATTTCATCAATGTATTTCTGTTGTATCTTGGCTTAAGACCAGAAAATCCACGTAAGATAAAACAAAAACTAGGCTGAGAAATCAGCCATTTCTCTCACATGCAGTAAGTTGAGAGTTTGCAGAGCTTCATCCTTCTTGATGTCTGAGATTTTTGGCAGAGCTAATGAGTGAAAATACTTTGATACAGTGAAATTAAGGGTCAAATTTAGGTTATGTTTTACAGCAGACACACTTTTTCCTGACATTTCTCATTCATATCTTGTGGTTTTTGCATCTGATGTTTTCTGTTCAAATACTTCAAGGAAGTTATTACAATTACTGAGAAGAACAGAAATGATTATCAAACTTGTAATATAACTTCTGAACTAAATGAGCCCTAAGCAGAATATCTTTTTTCCAAAGCTTAGCTTTTGGCGTACAGACAAAGAAGGTAATACAAAGAAGGTAATAACTGTAGTTGCGTTTAGAGTTCAGCACATACGATTTTGTAACATGAAAAATATTCTTTCTTGTAGTTTTTACTTCTGTCAACACCTCAAAGTTCCATGACCTCAGTATTATGCATCCAGAACTACCTGTAAACAAATGCTTAGAGAGAAAATACATAAATAGGATAGGCCTATATGAAACTTTTTCTGATTTTTTCTCAGCCCTAAGATGTTCTCAGATACCAGACATGGTACCTAGGTACCTTGTAACCATTTCTCTTCTATATTCTCTATTGGATCCATGTAGATTCTATCTATCTATAGCAATTATTTTTACATTTTTTTAAGACAACTCCATGTAGCATCTACTTTTATGTTTTGGAGTCTGGTGCTTAAAAGCCTCATTTCCTAAGCCTTCATTCTTGGAAGACTGAATAATCAGTCATTATCCAGTCTCTAAAAGCCACACATTTATTATATAGTATGATATATCTGTTTAAACTATTTCTTTCTGTGTAAAATTTTATATAATTTGATAATACTTTTCATTTTTCTGTCTTGCTTTACTACATTCTTTTTAAGACAGGTGACCACAACTGAACATCACAGTTTTACAAAATCAATAATTCCCATGAATGAAGGAATCATATCATTCTGGCTTTATTGTTGTTGTTGGGGTGTTATTTTTTTTTTTTTTTTCTTTTTCCTCCTAAATCTTCCTTTTATTCCTTAATATTTGAGTAGAATTGGGAATTATGGTTAAAAAGAAAACTTTTTCCTGGGAAGTTTTCTATTAAAAACTTATGAACTTGGTCTTAAATTCTTAATGAGTAACTCAGGATCCATTATCTTATTTGTGAAGCTGGGATTGATTTTTTTTTTAACTTGCATTTTAAATTCATCCTCATTCGCTTATATTTCTATGATAATCATGGGGATTTGTACAGCTCTTCTGCACCTCTCTGCAGTCAATTTTGTCCTAATTACATGAGTAACTTAATTTTTTTTTCTGCTTTGTTTACTAATTTATGTAATTTAGTGATGCAGTTTATATTTTCATTATTATAGAACAATAAATTTTGGATATTTTTCCTTAAACATTTATTGAAGAACAAGTGCTCAGTGTTCTTTTTAAGGTAAAATACAGCCTGAACAGAGCTTGCATTCCCAAATTCAGTACTAAACTTACTGCCAATAACATGATAAATTCTAAGTGAAAAAAGTATATCCTTCTGCAATGAATAAGCCTTTTTTTCCCATGCTTTTCTATATTAAATCTATACTAGCAGGATTTGAACACCATAATATTGAATACTTAAAAATGTGTTGTTGAGCACAGAAGTAAAAGAGTTTTAAGTTATAAAAATGACTTTTATTATTGCAAGTGGCTATTCCTTGTTCCAGCCAAGGAAGACTGGTGGAACAAACTGTGATTCTGGTTATGTACCATGCAACATGTAATTACTTTTCAGTTGTCAGTCACTGATTTTATAGCATGTCATAGCATTTCTTTGTTACAATATTTGTCTTCAATTGATGTTTTTTCCTTCACATTCCCATTACAACTATTGTACTCAGGGGAAAAAAAAAAAAAAAATCTTGAGAGAGTACACCAGTCCTAGGGAAAAATATTTGACTTTTACAAACATGTGATATACAGTTTCATCAAATTTTTCTTTGCTACCTTTAAAATTGAATGATAGATTGTTAATCATATATGAATATTTATTATTTAGAAGCATAATTCTTAGCCATGTAACTCTTGCATATTTTCTTGATTGTCTCACAAACATGTAATTAATATGAAATATCAAGTGGATAAGTCTTACTTGTTCTTGGCTTCCATGGGAAGAAAAATAGTTTTTTACCCTCTTCTGTGTCATCTATGCAATGTCAGTGAATTTGGTAATAATTGTTATAGGGATACTCATATTTTTATGCTATTAATTTTGAGGCATTTTAGTTCTTCTGACTTTCATATATATTGGGGTTTTTTTTTGTTTTTATCATCACAAAGTATTACATAAAACTGTAGAACTGTGTTGGATTGTTTAGGTATTTCTGCTGTTCATTGCAAAGTAAATGCACATCTTAGTACTGCAGTTCTGATGTTTCATTCAATATTCAAGAGTAAGCATGGATTCCTCAACATGACATTTTTAAAATCTCAGATGCTAGGCCCATTTTATTGTATTTAAAATAAAAGATCTTAGTTTCTGGCTGCCTGAAAATATAAACTAATACTAGTTAAGAAAAAACGGAATTCAAGAGAAAAAAAGTGCCTTTGTCTAAAATCTCATATTTTAAATTAAAGCTGTCCTGTAATTTCTGAAAGCTCCCAGCTGACAGTATTGAATGCTGAATAAAATTATGACTGAAATTAAGAAATAGCAAAAATAGTAGCAGGTTCTTTGTAAGAAATACTTTTTATTTGTTATAAAATCATGTAATTTTTATGAGATCAGTATATCTGCTGAGAAACTGAAAATGGATCATGTATGTCTTGCAAAGATAACTTCTAAAATCACTTTGAATCTTTCTGAAAAGTTTCTCATTTATCAACCAGAATCAATGATGCGTTCCAGTCTAAATTTTTTTGAAACTCTTTTCCCTGATAACTCTGACAAACTTCTGCATAACTCCTAAGGTTTCCCACCCTGACATTTACCAGAGAAGTGTAAAAATAATAGCAATGAACAATCAGTAACAACATCATGGATATAGAATAGATACATTTTAACTGCCTAAAACTAAATAATGTTCTGTAAGTTTCTATGTCTAGTTTAAATTTTAAGATAAACACAACCTGCTACTAAAGAGGGATATTGCCTTCTCTCAACTGTTTTTCTGCCTCTTTCCTGAGCAGCACTACTGCCACTGTACAGCTGAATGAGGGGACTGCCACTCCTGAAAGGGATGCTTCATTTTGATAGTGGCTGGGGAAGGAGGGGGAAGAGGAGACCAGCTCAACAACATCCTGAGCTTTACTTGGCTCATAGAATTAGTGGCCTTTCAGGAGCTGTACTTTTCTAAAATGTCAACATGTGAATAGCCAGCTGACAGTAAGTGCCCTAATTCTTGTTCCAGATGTCCATGGGCTTTAGTTTCTGAACCTGCTTTAATTATTTTATGTCCAGAGATTTCTGTGACAAAGTTGCCAAATGCACAATTGGCTCCTATATATCTAATACATGAAAAGAAATATGAGTGGTGGGGTAACTCTGTGCTTGAGATCTTTATAACACTGTGCATGATGGTCTTCCCTAGCAAATGGATTTTTGTGGTGCAGTAGAAGTTTTTAAAAATCCAAATTATTTCAAGTAAGTTTTCATTGTTGATGTTTATTTCATTTGAACTTTTATGGTTTTGTTATTCAGAAAGATTTTTTTTGGTTCTCGTGCCACACTGTCGTCTGCATAAGGGACAATTAAGAACTAAAAAAAGTAGAGATTTTGCTGGTTCCAAAGATGGAGGGGAGTAGTCAGTTCCCTCTAAGAGTCTCACACCCAATTGGCAATTCTAAAAAATCTTCATGCAGTTTTCTTAACGAATAGGGCAGCTCACCTGATAAGCCTGGGACACTCCTCTTTGACATGAGGAGCATAGAGTTAAAATTTCCTGCTATTCCTAAAAGGGCAGAACTCCTCATTCTTTTATTTCCCAGGAAAATGAAAGACTGATTGTGAAAGTGTGCATTCATGTCCCTGTGGTATTCATTACATTGAAAGTCAGCAACTACCAGCCTTCAGCAGCCATTTCAGTTTTCTTTTGTGTTTAAGGAAATATATATATATATATATATAATGGCTAGTTTTCTCCAAGCATCTTAGTTTTACAAGAATAATTACTGCAGGATTGTATATTTGGCTTCATGGACAATAGTAGGCATTTCTCTTAGTCATTGGAAATTTTTAAACTGTTTAGTGAGCCTTTTTTTGCTTGCACCTTCTTGAATACCCACAACATTAAGGTGTCTGTCACTTACAAAAGAAAAATGACATCTTTTCTGAGTCATTTATTGTTTTCTATATGGCAACAACCTTACTTAACATAGAACCACCACTCTATTGTGTTTCTGAAGTTGCAATAATTTGCTAAAGAAAAAGAAATACTTTATGCTTCCTAATTTATATTTTTAAACACTTCTTTGATTATTTTTTTCCCAAGTAAAGATTCCAGTCAGATAATAGATTATAGTAACTGCTGTTATGATCCTCATTATTGTCCACAGTATAAAATATAAAATCTTCTTTTGCCCAATCCAATTCCTTGTTTTAAATTGATTTCCAATACACTGACTGCTGGATTGAATGAACTATGACATTTTATATTGTATGGAGTAAACCAGCCATGATTAAGGATCATAGCCTTGGGTTTTTTTGTTTGGTTTCTTTTAAGGTGAGAGGATTATGCATAATGATTCTAATAGTGTTCTGGAATGTTCTCTCAAACATTATTCTGAAAATTTTAAAGAAAACTCTATAAAAATAATTAAATGAAGACATGAAAGTGGAGATGAAGTATGAAGTCCTTTTAGGTACAATTTTATCAGTCTCAAGAGAGTCACCTGGGATTAATTCAGACATCTTTCTATACTCAAATAAGACTGTTTAACCTCATAAGCATCTTAATTTATTTGCTGCTTAAAATGCTGGTTTCTAAATATGTTTATTATAATTTTAAAAAATAGCTATACTCTGAGAAAATGTCAAAATAAGTGCTGTCTTTACCTCACTCACACGTTGTAAAAAGTCAAAACTCAGGGTCTGAAAAAGAACAAACTGCAAATGGAAACAATTTAGAGTCTTCTGTGATGAGCCCACAGACACACATTGACCCACTGTGAAAGCAGATGACAGTGTAGTCTGACATGAAGTGTTTAGCTATGAGCTCATATGGGAGACTGCAGTACGTCCTCTCCTCACTCAAGAGAACTCACCTAACTTAGCACGAGGCACAAAGAACACTCTCTTCTGAAGTGCCCTGATAGAGGCAGGGCAGTGAAGCAGGATTTTAAGCAAGAGAGAAGCAGTCACCAGCTACAGTGTGCTGCCTACTCCTCTTTAGTTAACTTGCATACCAGGTACAATTCCAGCAGTGGCAGACTGCAAGAGGGGCCATAAATGTGGTCAGGAGTCTGGAAGTATTAAACAGCAATGTGCCCACTATTCATGAGTTCATTTAAGAGAATTTATTGGAGGAATCTTTGAGTTATAATATAATTTCATTACTGATTCCTGATTGGTTGGTTCTATGACACAGAGCTACACACACACACACACACATATATATATGTAGGAGAACAGATTATGGGGCATAGGGAATGTGGCTGAGCCTCACTCCTAATGGGGTGTAGCTGAGTAAGACTGGTGAGTAGCACTGAAGGAAAAGAAGCACAGAGTGCTGAGGTGCATCGACCAATCACAAAAGAGTAAAAGGTCACACAGGTGTTATGTATGTGAGATGGGTATAAAAAGTTGTACTGGGGAATAAAAAGTGCTGATCCTTGAAACCATTCTTGGTGTCAGTTGTGTGTCCTCCATCATATATACATAAACCCTTTCTTCATTTAAGCATCTGAGGCATTTTCTACAGGAATAATGATGCTTTTGAAGATAAAATGATTGTAATTTCATTATCATTTTCAAGCTTCTGCTGTAAAAGAACTACAGAGTGTGAAGAGAACACAGATAAATAATGTCTCAGCTTTCAATTCAAGTTTTATGTCTTTTTACATTGCCATAGTATTTTAGTGCCTTGCACGATATAACAACGTACATTGAAGATGTGGTGTTAATATTGTTTTGAATCACCTTTGGAATTAGATGTGTGTAAATTATCTTACAGAATATAAGTATCCGCTTCTGTGGCCTTTTAGAATTAGGATTTTTTTTTTTCCCTAAAAGAAATCTGCTAGAATATTCTACTAAAGACAGTTTTGGTTTAATTTTTTAGTTGTTTTTAAATTAACCTTCTCAGTTTTTATTTTGCATTTGAGTTTTGTGTTGAAAATTTGTAACTTTTTTGTAGGAGCTGCAGAAAAATGGAAAATTAAAAGCTGGTAAATGTAGAGTTTGAGTATCCAATGAGGTCTGGAGAAAGAAAATTCCATTAAAAGGAGCAAATGGGTATATTTATGTTCAAATCAGTACCAATTAATATATTCAGGAATTAAAATAATTTAAATAAATACAAAAAAAATATTAGGATACATGGAATAGACCACTGGTACCATAATTCTAGACCATCTGCAGAATAAAATAACTAGCTATCCAGGTTTTCCTTCTATTTCCAAAAATGGTTTTAAAATATGGCTGAAAAATAATATTCATAGCCAAAGTTTCAATTTCTGGTGTCAAGAAGTAGCTTTCTGCACAGTAGAGCTGATGCTCTAGTAACTGGAGTTTTGGTGGTTGTTTTGTTCAGGATTTTTACTTGATTTGTTGATTGTGTTTTTGTTGTTGGTTTTTTTTTGGGGGGGGGTGTTTCGGTTTGGTTAGGGGTTGTTTTTTGTTTGGGGTGTGTTTTCTTGTTGTTTTTAATCATGGCCTAAACCATGTCTATATGAATCAAGGAGGAGCTAGATTTATCAAAGGCTTGGGGCTGCTGTAATGCTGAATATGCCCACAAATTTTGTTGTGTTGAGCAGAAGGAGAGTTTCCTTTCTAAAATACATGCATAGATGTGTGCAAGCACCCACCTTCCTCAACAAGAAAGAAGGGAATAACAGAGACAAGAACTTTTACTTTTATCTAGACGGCCTCTGGTTGTATTTAAAAATTGATTACTGTCAGACCTTGTTCCTTTAAACACAATTAAAGATAAAAATGTTGGATATTGCAAGGTTAAATGTGAGGGAAAACAGAGAAGACTGACAGTAGCTTTAAAAATATTTGAGTTTAAAAATAAAACACATTTAAGGCTACTGATATCAGGTGCATCTATGTTGCTGCACCATACTGAGGTGAAAAAGTACATAAACATTGACGAAGTAACTAAATATATAGGGCTTGTTTTTCTTTTTCTTTTTTTTTTTTTTTTTTTGGTCAGGGCAGAAAGAAAGCAATCAGTGTGATCTCACCTTCTATGAATGACTAAAGTCACCATGTTTTTGCCATATGGGTAAAAGTAGATGAGCATTTACCTTCATCCCAGTAGCCACATGAAAAATTCATTTAAGTATTTTTGATTAAATTTGTAGCAAACAAAGGGAAGTACATATTTTCAGAATTTTAAATGCTGTAATTTACCATCACAAAAATAAAGATAAAATATATGTTGGAGTAGTATATGCCATTCTCTTTTACTTAAATGGTTTATTAGGGTTGTTGTCATGTAGAACATAACATACTTTGGTCAAAACTGCTTCATACTAGATTTTATGTATATTTTGAAGTACTTAGTAGAGAAAATATATCTAGGAGATTATTCTAAACCAAGTAGGAATGAAGAAAACAAAATGTGGGGCATCATCAAGGAAGAGTAAAACAAGCATGAGGCAGGAGCATGTCTGGGAGCAAGACACCATTTCACATCTATTTCAGGTTTTGCTAGTTTAAAACTGTAACTATTGTGTGCCATTCTGGTCTGTGTCTGAAAAATCAAGAAGAGGAGGTAGAGCACTAAAATATTACAGCAGAACCTGCACCACAGCCAGGGGTGGGGAGGAGAGAAGAGAAAGATTATCACAATCCCATGGTTCTACCTGGAAGAAAGATGAATATCTTTTACTTTCTGGAGATGAAGGAAAATGTGATGGGAAGAGGAGAGGAGGAGGACAGGGGAAAATTCGTATTCTTTTTGAACTTGAAAAAAGAGAGAATAATCTTTTTGCTGGAATAGTAAGTATCTCCCCTGTCTGAAAGAGTAAGTTCTTTATTGCTAAAACCTATAGTACATTGTCAATACCTCTTCTACATATTGCAATACTAGAATAATCATGGTGGGTAGGTCAATGAGGCATTTGTTTTCTTGGTTAAGTTCACACAAACCATAGCTCTTCATGGTTAAACAATATAATTCGCTATTAATGATTTAATAGTGTATATGCATGGTTACAAATGATAGCATTTTGTGAGTATTCATAATCAGTCATAATTCCAGCAGGGATATTTGGATTTAGTAATGTTTAATTCATAAAAGAAACACAAAAAATATTAAGAAATTTTATTTTTGGTAGTCCAGAGTCTTATAGTCTTATTCAGTTTGCTACTCAAAGTAATTTTTTTTTTTGCACAGTATCTATCGTTCATGATTTTTCTTAACATTATGGAGCTTAAGGAGTTTTCTATTGAGAAAACTGAGAAGCATGTGGTTGAGCATAATCTCAGATATAAGTGACAAAATATCCTTCTCTATCCTTTTTTTTCTGCACTTATTCTAATGAACATAGAATTTCTATCAGTTTTTATATCACTGTCTCCTTTTGATATTCCATAATTTATATTATTTGAGGAAAGAAACACATTTGATCTACAAATATCCACTGTGGTAGAGATTAAGGGCTCTTCATTTCTTGTGGTGCTTTTTAAATTATCTGGACTGGCATTGTTTTTGGGAATTTTGAAAGAAACACAATCAGAATGGGGATACATTTAGCTGAGCATAACTAACATAAGATAATGTTGAGCTCTATGGTCAATGATAAGCATAATGCACCCAAGAGTCTTAATGTTTTTCAACTTCCTAGTTGGCCTTTAAGATTTATTACTCTATGATACTTAAGTAGCAAACACTACTGAACATGCAGAATCAAATAGAAGTATTGAAGGAATTTAACAAAGTAAATAATTACCAAAATTAATGAAGTGCTTAGAGTAAAATATAACTTCATTTGGACATTTAATTCAGGAGGAAGAAGTAAATCTTCTTCTTCTTGTTTTGCTAAGTAAAATAATTACACTGTTGTATCACAAATGTACTACATTCATCATTTCGTTTTCCCTGCATGTTTTGTCCCTTTTGAAAACAATGATTATTTCCAGTGAAACCCATGCTGCAATTCAGTTATTTTTCTGACAAGGTTATGCTGTCTGCCCCACAACAGTAGACAATTTTAATTAATATATTTTGTAATTCATTGAAAATTAGAAGAATTAATAAAGAGGACAATAAATGTCAATTAGAGGTAGCAGGTTTACATGTAAAGTATCAGTCAAGTATTGTAGTAGAAAAATAATGAATATCACATAGCTCTAATAAAATAATTTATCTTCTATATGGCTGAATGTTCATTGCAAGTGTAATATGTTTTCTTTAAGCCAATTAATTTGTATTGTCAGTCACACATACAACACAGAAGTATAATTCATAATAATGTTAGTCTGTGTATTTTCTTTATGACTGCCCATTTAGATGATGAATGTGTGCATTGTTTTAGGATTTTTATTCCTTTAAAAAAAAACCCTCTTACTGGATAGCCAAGAATTGTGAGAGGCCTATTAAGGTGACAAGAAAATGTTATTATCTGCCAGGATTTTTACAGTTTACTTTTAAATAAAGGACATATAAATGCTAACTATATTTGCTATTGATGTATGTGCTCTCTTTCAACAGTTACCAATCATGGGAAAAGTTTTCCACACGCTGTGATTTCAATTTCATCAATGTGATACAAGTTTACTGGTATCAAATAATGAAAAGTCACACATAGCCATGTTCTTCCTGGTCCTGCTTTCCAAAAGCACTTCGTCCCCCTGTTTCTGGACTTGTTTGACTCTGAGTAACAAGACACATAAAGTATCAAAGGCCTGTATCTCTTGGCACTTGCATCATAACCCGGGCTTTTTGTGAATTACCAAAGGATGGAAGGATGACTCTTCTTCCTTTTAGTAATTTGTCAGTAGACTTCTTTTCTCCCCACTGTGGAAATTAGTCTGTGATTATTCATGAAATATATTTTTCTTCAAGGTGTTTAGTTTTGGTTTTACTTGGATAAGGATAAAACTTTACCCATTACACCCTTCCCCTTAAATTAATAGTTTTCCTATTCTCTTCTAAAGATGCTTTTGAATTCAAACTCTGTTTATGTAGACAGTAGCCCTGTTGAATTTTTGAGCCCCCTTTACGTATGGGCCTCTCAAAAGGAGTATCAAAACAACACTAGTTTTTTTGAACTTAAACTTATATTTCAGGTTATTACAGTCAGGTTATTATAGCCCAGCCCTGTGTGTTCCAACAGTAGTAAAGTATCTAGTATTTCCATACAGTTTATGAGGTAGATTTGACCCATAATGCTCCTTTGTTAAAAAACCAAAGATTAAATTTATATTTACTTAGTAATAGCATAATGAAAATGTACTCGACATAAAGTAATATGAGTTTTAACATATACAGTTACCTAGAACTTCTGTCAAAAAGATCATAGAATCGTAGAGTTGGAATGGACCCATCAGGATCATTGAGTTCAACTGCTGGCCCTAGACAGAACATCCCCAGGAGTCACAACACGTGCCTGAGAGCGTTCTCCAAACACTGATAGAGCTCTGTCAGGCTTGGTGCTGGGACCACTTTCCTGGGGAGCCTGTTCAACCACCCTCTGTGTGTAGAACCTTTTCCTGACATCCAGCTTTAACTTCCCCTGACTCAGCCTCATGCCATGAAGAAGGAATAGCAGGTTTTGGGAAGATATTAGGAAAAAAAAAAAAAATCCTGACTATGCAAAAAATGTAGCTTTGGAGCGGACAGAAGTTAGCCTGGGGATGAAGATTATCCATGGTTTACGTAGCTTGGCTGTACTGGTTGATAAAAATGTAATGGTTTTTTGATGGTTAGACTTGACAATTTTAGTGGTTTTTTCCAACCTTAACGGTTCTCTGATTCTCTAATTTGGCAGTACTGGATAAAACCTAGGGTAGCCTTTAATAAAGGTATTACAGATCTTTTGCCCTTTTTTTTCTTTTGTACATAAGGGTAGAAAACTCTTTTCCCTAATGAAAATATTGACAAGTTCTTTTTATATATAAGCCACGCTTTATGTGCCAAGTGTCCAAATTATTTTTACTTGTTTTACTGTTGCTCTTACTCCATGTTGCACTTTGTTTTGAGTCTCTTTGAGGACTTTACACAGTATTTAATAGGTTCTCTAAAGCAATATAAATTTCAGCAGCATAAACAACCATAAATTTTAAAAAGTGCATAGATAATTCTGAAATAATTCTTAATAATACTTTCAATAAACTTAAAAGTCCTACAATTCATTTTCGTGTTGTAGCTGGCTTCTATTTATGTATGTTATTTATTTAGTTGTTTATTTCATTATTTATTTAAAGACAGCGTTTAAATAAACATAAATTATATTTGTGTTAAGCCATTTGGGTTTAAAACAAACAAACAAAAAAATCAGGCCAGAAGTATCTGTAAATGATATGAGAAACTTAATAACTGAATGGCCTTAAAGTGTGATCTTCAGCAGACCCACTCTAAGGGTTTCACTCAGCAAAGTTACTAGGACACTTGTACACCATCACAGAACATAAAACATACTGTAATGATAGCATTATGGAATTTTGTTAGCAACTTAAGACCTGTAATAAAACAGCAAAAGTCATGGGTATTTTGTGGCACAGAAAGAAAACATCAGGGGCTGAAGACATCATGGATGTACCTGATGCACAAAGATCTTGAACTGCCACCTTTGTTAAATGCAAGGGAAGGTAAAAATCATCCACACATTTCTACAAATTGCATCTGAAATAGAAATTCTTTTCTAAAATCCGGCTGTGAAAGTTGATGTTTAACTTTAGGGGGAAAGAAATGTGGGAACAAAAGACTATTTATTTGTTGTTAGCAGTACTTTTAGGAGCTAAATTGACTCAGTAGAGAGTAAAATTGATTCCAGATAAAAAAATAAAGCAAAAGAAGCTGTGCATTCTTTTTCAATACAGGATATTTTTTTCAACATTCAATTTAGCAACTGGACAATATTTTCCCCCTTGAGCTTTTGGTTGGTGAATTGTACAATTTGAAATTTATTAAGTTTTTTAAAAGGTATGGTGAGCACCTGTTTGCTTTCATTCTAATGATCAGATACACTTAACCTGAAATTCACATCTATGTTTATTTAGACATACAGGTGAAGATAGAAAAAAAAGGAAAGAGGTCTCAGGTGGGGGGTTTTATGCTTTTGGTAGAGGATAGGAACTATTTGTTACTTTTTTTTTCCACAATGGTAAGAAATCCTACTTAAAAGAACTTTCAATGATAAGCCTAAAAGTACTTGGTAAAAAATTCTATCTGTATTGAAAGTTATGCCAGAATTTTATTACATATATTTGGGATGAGAAAATTGTTGTAGGTAGTGTGGGTTGCAATTTTTTCTAGCATATATATTTCTTAAACATAATGTCATTCTTTTCTAGAGATGTATGGGTTATGTATTTTAGGGAGAATCATTTACATCATTATGGGTTATAAAATTCACAGAGCTGTTACACGGTACAAGCAGATTATTGACCAAGAATATGTGAACTTTGTTTCTTTTTTCTAAGTGGCAAATCTTATTTTTAAATTTGATAGACAGTGAGTGTAACTTATTGGGCATTTTCTTCTTGAATGCAATTTGACAGCCATTGCATACACCTAAGAGGTAATATATTGACTTTTCTTATTTCTAATAATATTTCATGTGTAATATTGTGAAGACAGCAAGGATTACTATTGCTAATATTTGGATTACAGCCTTTTATGTTCAGTCTGCGAGGTCTCCAGGTTAGGACTTGCAGGTTTGCTTTGCCTGGGCTTGCTTCAGGCTTGCCTGAAGATTGGTTTAACTATGTTAGATATTGCCTAATAGTCAGATAACTGTACTTAATTTGTTCACTTTTAACTTCACCTTAAGTAATCATATGGTATAACATCTACTGTTAATAAACTAGTTAGATTTCTGTAGTTTAGAAACAGTAGTAACAAAAGTTATTTCTTGGAGAATATATTTTCTATGACCTGTAAATAAAAAATCAGGATGAAGGAATACAGATCTGAAATTATGAGTGTCCAAGGCTGTGAAAATCTCACCAGTAGGCTTTTACTGATCATTTAAGGAATGTAGCCTTGGAAAAAACAGATTTGGAAAAGAGAGATGTAATATAGGAAAGTAATGAGTGTATGTAAGATTGGCTTTAAAGAGTACATTTGGATGTCATTGAGAAATAGGAATCAGAAAAGAAATCAAGGTGTATAGGATTAGAAGTCATACAGAAATAATCCCTAGATGGTCCTAGAGTGAGGAGGAAGAATCTATTTGCATAATTTCAAAAGGGCAAGGGGAGGAATGATCTTAGTGTCAAAGACTAAGGGATAGAATGTGAAGAAGTATCTGTACATTAAGTTTCACTGTGTCACTGTCTTATTATTTGGAGGTATTTTTATGTAACAGAAGTCTTTTCTTCATAATAATAATTAAATCTGGGGTAATCATAGTTAGTTGGTCAGAGCCTTAACGTTTAAGTCCACAGAATCACGAAGTTGGAAGAGACCTCCAAGATCACCATCCAACCCATGCCCTAACACCTCAACTAAACCATGATACTGAGTGCTGCATCCTGACATGGTGCTGGAATCACCCACTAGCTCCTGACTATGCGCTGAGAGGGGTTGTTCCCAGATGCGATCTGAGTAACAGCAGAGAAGGGTGTGCTCTCTATAGCACAGAGGTGTGCTGAAGAGCCAAAGGTAGAGACAAGGATGAGGGAGAGATCTTCTGTATAGATTCCAAAGTGGTTTATTACCAAGGAGGGTCCAGGGACAAAAGACACTGAGCCCTGGTGTGCAAGGACTTTTATACAGGGGAGGACGAGACGAGGGTACAAATTTTCAACCAATAGGGAAAGGAGTGGGAAGGATCACAAGGTGGGGTTTACAATGTCTAAACCAATGAGGAGGCACAGGGGGAGGGGAACAGTTCAAACAAACCAATGGGGCTTTGAGGAATAGGGGATTTCCAGAAGCAAGGGATTGGGACAAGGCTGGATTGACAACTCAGCTGGAAGAGGGGTAGGGAACAACCTGGTTCAAGGGGCAGGTCTAGGACAAGGTGGGCGACCAGGTGGGAGGACACAACTTGGACTGAACTAAAAATACAGGGGGGGAACAGAACAAACCATTACACATAAAACACACCGCAACCACATCCAGTCTTTCTTTAAACACATTCCACCACCTCCCCAGGCAGACCATTCCAATATTTTATCAGCCTTTCTGTAAAAAACTTCTTCCTAATATCCCGCCTATATTTCCTTTGGAGCAGCTTGAGACTGTGTCCTCTCATTCTGTCAGTTGCTGAACGTTCATCTACTATTAAATTCTTGCCTTGCACAGAAAGTGGGCTTCTTTGGCCCACATATACTGCAAAAGTCAGAGAGGAAAAAATTTGCAGAGTGCAGGAAAATTAGACTGTAAGATTTATATGAAACAGAGCATTATGCTTTAAACAGCTGAAAGCAATTTAGAGATCATATGGCTGAACACAGTGAGAATTGTACTTAAAAACTATCAGTTGTTAAGAAAAAAGTTGGAGGACCTGCATTTTTCAAGTGTAAGGCAAAAAAATCTTTAAAACTGAACATAATAAGGATGTTTTGAAGTGTAGGTGTGAAATTAATATTTCCACTGTTAGTGATTCTGTTTCCCTGTACATATGTATGCAGTCACAGCATGTTGGTGCACAGCAACCTTCTGAGAACTGCTGGTGCAAAAAAAAAAAAAAATCATCAGTAATCTCCATATTTACTGATAACAGGACAAGAAAAAAATAAACTAAAATTTCAAGGGAAAATTATTTTTACATTAGGGAAAACTTTCAGTGTGATAATAATGAACATTTAGCAGTCCAATTAAATAGTAGCTGCAATCCTTCTGGAGTGACAGATGTTGTTCTGTTGAAGTAGTGAACCTATGGAAGGGTTTGATCTTCCTCTGAAGGTCCAGTGGTGGTTATGGAGCACTTGTCCTCTGGGAATTCTGTGGATAAGGCTGCTTGTGGCATTCTAAACCTCAGATTATATCCAGGTAGGAATACTTGGTTCCTCCCCTGGGCGGAGCATTTTATAATGGGATGATGTAATTTTATCAGTCATGCAGTAAGTTATTAACAGCTCATTAACAGAAGATATCCTCTCAGAGGGAGTTATGAGAGATGGGTCATGGAAGATTTAAAGAAAACTGCCCCTTCTGATTTTTAACAGTTGGTGATAAAGTACATACTTTTTCTTATATCTTGAATTGTAACCCAAGACATGGTGGTAGAGTTTCATATGCTTTAACTTGTAGTTTGCAGACATGCAGAATCCAAAAAAATAAAAAAAGAATATCCTTCTCCTATAACCTTGTCTTGCAATAAGCCAGGCTAAAAACACAGGTAATACTACTGCCTGAGGCAGTAGTATTTTCTAAACAGTCCAGTGTTGATCTCTACTTACCTGAGAAAAAAAAAAAAAGGGAAATCTTTCCTGTTGGTACATAAGTTTTCAAAGCAGTGTATTACACAACTACATAGAATATGTATCAGGTGAAAAACATCAGAATCATGTGAAATGATGCATGTTTGAGCATTTGGGCTTCACTTTCCCCACTAATATGGTCTCCAAAGAACTTTTGTTGGCTTCTTAGTTTTTTCCCTTTTCTATATTTGCCAGAATTACTTTTTCTGCTGACAAAAGTTCAACCAAACTTTATTTAATGTAGATGGTTTTGTTTAATTTCTACTGAACTCAAAAGTATTATGCAGCATAAATCATCTGTTATGTTCTGATCAGTTTAAACATAGTGATTTTTAAAATGTAAGAGAAAAGAAATACAACATCAGAACATAAAAAATTTACCAGTAGCATCCATCAGTCTCATTCAATGACACAATAAAATTACAGTGGCAATATTCACATGGACAGAATTAAGCGATATTTTAAAAGGTTTTCTTGTTTGGAGGGGTTTGTTTTGTTTTGCATAAAAATGAGTAGTGACTCATCACAATCATTCATACTATCAGAGAGGTTTGTACAGTCACCAGACAGACATTATAGAGAAATACACCTCTCATAAATAGAATAGTTTTGTGCAACTGTGTGAGAAAGAAGTGGTCACTGACTTCCTCTTTTAATATGTATTAATTGTATATCAGTACACTTAGCTTATGCTTTGCTTCCTTTCTTGCTGTGTATGTGGTTTGAATAGCTAAAGCATATAAGAATAAAATTGTGAACTAAAACTTTTCACTCATACTTTTATAAAAAATAAAATTATTTCTTTCACGACTTTTGTTTCCCACGTAGCTGTCTGTGGCAGACAGAATTACATACAGTTTGCACCAGAAACATGCGTCGACTCCCACGCAGTGGTTTGTTAGTCTTGCTAATGTTACTTTTGAAAGAAAACAAACTGCTACACAAAAATGTCAGAATTAAGGTCACGTGTGCTTTTTAATTAAGACTGTTCTAAGACAGGGAGAAAACAGTTTACAATATAAAAAAAGAGTTTCTATTCTTAGTCCTTAAAAGTTCCCTTTTTTAATTATTTATCTGAACATCCATTCCCCTTCATAAGTATTAATGTTATTCCTGATAATAACCTCTTGAGACATGCTGTGGTACAACCAAGATTCTTTCATACTGTGAAATCTTCCACGTGTATTTCTGAAATGGCTAAAAATCTTCCAGTGGGATGTGGGTGGGGGGACACTTTATCCAAAATAAAAGCTGATTATTTCTAGCACTTAGGGTCCAATTGTGATAAACACCAAGGATCTATTTCTACAAATAGGAGCACCAATTTTAAATAAAAATTGATTGGATAAAAAATGAGAAATGTATGCATATGGATAAATATATAGAAACAATATGTATGAATGTTTAAATTATATATTGCTTTTATGCTTGTTCCTGAATAAATTAAAGATACTGTTTCTTCAGAAATTCTGGAAGAGTGCAGTAAAAAAGTATTCCAATAATCAATCATTCATCAATCTATGACACATATGAACAATTTATCTTTGCCAGAAAGAAAAATATTTTGTTAACAAAATAAAACCCAGATAAACTGACACTATCATCATCCTTGAAAATCAATCACACCATTAATTCAAAATTTTCTCTCTTTTTTTTCTTAATTAAAACTTTAGTCATAATTCAGATATTGTTCTGCATTTTTAGCCAAAAATAGCAATCAGCTATGGGGAGATGGTAGATGAGAATCAGATGAACAGAAAAGAAAAACTCCACATTTATTAAATCTAGGTAAAATATGAAAGGGTGTGTATAATAGAATTACACAGTAGTTTTGTGAGAATGGCCGATTTTTTTTTTTTATGTAAAGAAGTTATCTCTATAAAAATTATAACTAGATGAATGACTAATTAAAAAAATACATATGTTTTTGTTACATCTCTGCTTTCAGGGATTCTTACCCCCTTTACTTTTTAGTTTTGTATTCTGTGGCAATAGAACATTGCTATGTATGGCTATTATTTCTGTCAGAAGTGTATCTTTCAATCTGATTCTGAAATGTCAGGCAGATGAAAAAAAAACCCATAAGTGTTCATTTGGGTCTCCATTTATATGCATGCATTCATTAATACTAAATATGTAGTGGGTGCAGGTGTACAACAAAAAAAATATGACTTTAAGACCAAGATTAATGATACTCCTTTTTAATCTGTAGACATGCACCCAACAATATCAACTGGCCTTTTGTGAGTATTGAGATTGGTATATAATCATAAGAAAATAAGGAGTGAAAAGGATGTTTTTCACATAGTGAATAGGATGGCAATATGACTGGAAACGGTCTATTCCACACATTTCATTTCACTGTGTGATTGCAACATACAGAAGATAGTTGGTTGCAGTGAGTCAGTGACTGCATAAAAGCTGTAAAACTATTAAAACTATGTTGGACCTAAAATCAAATGCGGACCCAACCTCTCATTTTTTCAAATAGATAAGAATATCTGTGGTTATGTAGAAGCAGCAGTAGACCCTACAATAGGAGAAAGTGATTAATTTATTAAACGTTCATTGGGAATACTAAGGAAGATTTTCACGACCATGTGAAATAAATACTAGTGAATATCAGAAGCAACAAGACCCTTCACAATCACTGCAGTCTTTATGACTCGAGGCATTATTTGACAACAGATATTTAGATCCCATTTGGGGGTAACTCAGATGATGTGCCTGATTTCTGGAATGCTGCCTTGATATGCGAGGTCCATGACAGAAAAAAAAAAAAAAAAAAAGTGTTTTAACAGTCTCTCCTGTAATTAAATAATGAAGGTTATATTTTGAAAATACTACAAGGAGTCAGTAATGACAGATGAACTTTCTTGCATCATTGTAATCTCCATTGCTTCAGATTGTGGAATTCCTGTACATTGAACATTTTTTTTCCCCATTGTTTCATTTATATGGACAAATTTGTAATTAATCACTGGAAAGGTAATTTATTATCATAAAGACCTCAGTACTTACTTTAAAGCTGTATCCACTCAATAATGAAGAATATTATATTTTGCTCTATTCAAGTCAAGTGTTTCTCTTCACTTATTCAAAATTCATGGGTTTTGTGTTATTTTACAATGATGTGTAGCTCAAGATAGTAATAACATTTGCACTTGAATTATGTACATGGAATTTATTTTGTTCTAGCTTTCACACCATTTTACAGCTTGGGTTTTTCCTTGGAAGACAAAGATTAGCTATACATCTCTACTGTTGCTAAAAGTAATTTAATTTCTTTCAAAGTCTTGGTTGGATGGAGCTTGTCTTGGCAGAGTTGAGAGAAAATTACATCTTGTTCTGATTTTAAATACCTCCCAACACTGTCAGGTGTTGAATGAATGCCTTTTTTTTTAGGTGATCATTAATTAGCAGGGGTTTGGTTGTTAGTTTTATGTTGACTTTTTGATTTTCAAGTGCTTCTGAGACAATGGGGTGAAATCAAGCAAAAATGCCTCACTACATCAACTCACTGTCTTAATTTCAGCATACATTCCCAAAGATACCGATTACAAAACTTAAAGTGCCATTAAAAATGTTCCACAAATTATCTTTTGCTAGGTTGATCATTTTAGTGTTTTTTGATCTGGACAGTTTGTTAGGCCATTTCAAAACTCAGCATAGAAATTTTGGTTATTTGCTGAATTGTTTTGACTTAAAAATAAATGGGTAAGCCTCTCCTCTGCAAGGAAGAAATATTTTGGGTTTTTTTCTAAGTTATAGAACTATAATTATTTTCTGGGCTTCTCTGGTAATCGTGGGATCAGTGTCAAAAAAGGTATCATCAACACACCTGTTCCTTGTTAATTTTGTTTGGTTAGATTTTTTAAATAGAGCAATAACTTAATTAATATTGACTCAGTATAATGCCAAAGCTTATGCAAACCTTTTGTCAAAGTTGAGAAAAATGAGCCAAATTCATTCATAATTAAAAAGTAATTACTTTTGGATGTAAATTTGTTTGTTTTGTTTTGTTTGGAAATATGTATTTAGGTCTAATTCTAGTGGAAGGTTATTTTAATGTTGTCTGTTCCAAAAAAACCCCACCAAAACAAAACATATTTTTGCTGTTCAGTAATATCTGTAAAGTATAACAAGGATGAAAAGCAAATGCAACTGAAGATAAGAACACTTTACTTTGATCTATCAGCTTACATTTGCTTACTTTCATCTTCCAATTTAAGTGATGTTGGTTTTGAGCTCAGTTGACCATCAACTTCTAAGGGAATACAAATGGATACATACTCCTACAAATTACCTATTACTTCTTCAGACTCTTTCTGAGCACCTTGTGCCTGTGCCAAGCTTCAGTGCAATTCTCAGTTGCTGTCTAATAATAACTATTGGATGGTCCTTAATCAAGCCCAAATACACTTTTATGTAATGCAGACAAAGTTAACTTACAGATCTAAATTTATGCTATTAAACATTTCACCTTTATGTTGGACTTGAATTTGATAGTTTCATTTACAAAACAACCCCACTCATGAAGAGAAATTTTTTAAGGCCTTGTTAGATCCAATTATGAAAGAACTGAAAGCAACTTTAGCTCTCATCAAGAAGTTTCTTACTATAAACATCAGATTATCAATATGAAAACATTTTAATTTATACTTAGTAGTCCAGTGTCCTTCTGTGACAAAATTTAAAAGGCGGAGGGAAAAAAATACTATTTTTTAACTGTTCACAAAGACATGCCTCATAAATGTAAAAATTTTCACATTTCCCTAAATATGAATATACACAAAAACATCAGATATAACTGGAAGCAATAAAATGAGCTACTGGTCAGCACGTAGGCATAAATCTTATTTCAGGTTTTAGCAAGGTTTTCAGGTTGTAGCAAGGATTTACATGATGTTGACTTCTTTTCTGATACCTAAAAGGAAATTCTAGAGGTCTATGGGGCAATGCACTTGATACAATGTACCATTGGAAACAATTAGTAACAAAACAAAAAAAACCACCAAAAATCATAATGTTATAAAATAGGTAGAAATGGCTAAAAGTGAGGCAATATGTTATGCTTTAAGAATAACCACTCTGGAACAAAGTTAATAATATTGTTCCTTATTTAGGAGACAATTAACATTTTCTTTAATGACTGCCTCCAAAACAAGAAGTGTGAACAAATGCTCATATAGAATTTTCAGATATTTTGGCTAGAAATATGGCCTGGAATATAATTTGAGAAGTGATGACCCTGGAGTTTGAAACAATTGCAGTGCATTGAATGGGAGAAAAAAAGGTCCTGATTTTTGAAATTAGAAATAATCACATTTTAAAAAGTCAACTTCATCAGCAGAAAAGATAGAGAAAGACAATTCTTAGTCTCCTCTCCTAGTTAGGAGTTACTATCTCTATATCAGTTGTAAAATGATTATCAGATTAATTGAACTTCTGTCTTTCAAGTTGAGTCTTATATTACCCAGGCAAGAAAAAAGATGGCAAAGGGGCGAAATATTTGCTCTCCTTTGATAGGAGCGTAATCAACTTTTTTCACGTTCTTTTCTCCCTCTGTTCTGTTGAGCAAGGGGAGTGAGAGAGTGAGTGGGTGAGTGTCTGGTAGCTAGCCACTGTCAATTCATCACAGGACATCAAACTAGAAAAATATCTGATTGATTTTGATTGCAGCTCTGGCAATACTTTGAAATACAATTAAATTCAGTAATAAATATAGCATAAATCTAAGTATTCAGGAGAAATATAAATATTAGGCATTGTGATCTTTTTAATGACCATCAAAGTTAGAATTTGGTCCCCTTTATTAAATAACAGAAGGAAGTACAACTTTTTTTTTCCCACTCCCTGCTACCTTTTTGTCTGAAACTCCGCCTCTTTAAACTTATCAATACTGATGATGAGAGAGTATATTAAATCTTCCATCCTTTAACAATTTATTTGCCTTGGAATAGCACTTAACTTCAGAAGCTGATTTTTTCTAAAGAAAGTAGAGTGAATGACCCATTGTGAGCCACTGGAAAGTCTGCTGCTCTCCATAAGGCAGCTGCCTAATTGTGATTTCTGCTGGCTTTTCTAATTTATCTGAATGGTCTATGTAGCTTTGCAACTGGGGAACAAAGTACATGGGAATCTACTACTAGAAATGGCTTTTATACATAAATATCAAAAGACTGTTCACATAAGAAGGAATAAGCAACAATTATGACCTCTGATATGTCCCAGCTAATACTCTTTGAGCAGAAATGAATTCACACTAACTTTCACAGAGGACAGAAGCTAATCCTGAAGACGATGAGTTTATGAGCTGTGACAAATGAGAATAGAGATACTATTCTCTGTTCTAAGTAAGTAGAAGGAATACAGCAATACTGATGACTTGCTACGGTGATTTTATTCCTTTTTTTTTTTTTTTTTTGGAAATACTTTAGTCAAAAGCTGAAAAACTTGGCAAGCAATATGGCCACATTGATTGACATGTATCATAACCTAACTTTTACACAAGAAGGACATGGACCTATTGGAGTGAGTTCAGAGGAGGGCCGTGAAGATGATCACAGGGCTGGAGCACCCCTCCTATGAGGATAGGTTGAGGGACCTGGGGTTATACAGCCTGGAGAAGAGAAGGTTCTAAGGAAACATTACTGCAGCCTTCCAGTACCTATAGGAGCTCTACAAGAGAGCTGGAGAGGGACTTTTGACAGGGGTGTGTATGCTAGGACAAAGGACAATGTCTTTAAACTGAAACAGGGTAGATTTAAATTAAATATTAGAAACAGATCCTCTAATGTGAGAGTGGCAAGGCACTGGAACAGATTACACTGGAGAAGTTGTGGATGCCCCATCCCTGGAAGTTTTCAGTGCCAGCTTGGATATGGCTCTGAGAGACCTGGTCTAGTGGAAGGTGTCCCTGCCCATGGCAGGACCATAGGAACTAGATAATCTTTAAGATTCTTTCCAATCCAAACCATTGCCTAATTCTATGATTACTTTAATTACTATTTAATGAATATTTTAACATGCAAATTCCCTTTTTACTTAATTTTTCATTGCTTTAAAAGTTAATGCGAATATTAACTGTTACCAAGTAATCTGATCTTATTGCCTAATCATTTGTAACAGAGAATTAATTTTCTTAAGGTGACAGATGTAGTACTCAACTGTATTCTGCATACAAAGTCCTGTAGCAGGCCTGCCCTGTAAACACCCAATGCACAAAGTCTGTACAAGCATATCCTTACCAGGATAGTGTAATTAAACTGGTTTGGGGGCATTTTTCACTTTAAATTATTGTAAACACTTTTTAAAAAGGCCACACTTTCCTTTCATATTCATCTTTCTTAGTATTGTAGCAAGCAGCAAAAAAATACCTCTTTCCATAATTTCAGCTCTGAGTTACATTTTATTTAGCTGTCAGCTCTTATTGTTGAGGAACAAGAATATTCTGAAAAAAGCTGGTCAAAGCCCAGCTCACACAAAAGAATACAAAAGCAATAAAAGAAAATATGGACATAAATGAGACAGGACACAGTGAAGTGAGAATATCTGGCCTGTTGGTCTTTGGAAAGGAAGAAATAATTTGTATTGGACAAGACTGACATCAGATAAGGCATTGCATCTGATGTATCTGAGAAACAATACAGAACTCTAAATACCATCAATAATTTGGATGAACTGAGAAGAACTGAGAACTCATTAAACTCCTTCAGATTTTTTTAAAAATGAGAAGGTCAGTGTAAGGCTTTATATATGAGAAGACAGAAAAAATGAAGAGCTGAGTAATTTTTTCTTATTTACTTGTATTAGTGAACTGAGGAACACCTTCTGACATTTTCCTTTCATCTTAGACTTAAGATCTGCTGAAACAATACTTCTCTTCTAGTATTTGAGATGGGTGCTAAATTCTTCAATTCTGTTAGGTATCTTTCAGTTTTGAAAACAAAACTTAGTTACTTCATCTATTTCACAAGGGAAAGCTTTATTGATTATCAAATCTTTGAAGAGTGACAGTGAACACTGTAATTGATTGAAGAAGGTTTTCCACATGTAATTATGTCTGAAGTAACTTCTTTTTAAAAAAATATACAATTCACAAAGAGCAAAGAGGAAAAATAAGGGATGGGATGATCTCATTTAACATTCCCAAACCCAAACTATTTTTACATTTCAAATAAAATTGTGGCTGAAACTTCATGTTTTATACTTTGTCTCTTAAATTGCATGTTTTCCTCTGAGTGCCTTGTTTTGCCTGAGAAGGACATGACACGCCAGAAAAAAAATTATTTTGGAAAATTAATTAATATGTAACCAACAAAAAATTTTCTACATAAGGACACTAAGCTCAGTAAATGGTGTGTCTACGAGTGGAATTTTAAATGTGGGTAGCAACTCAACACTTTGTAGGAGACCTTGGAATTTTCCAGGTGAAGGTCTTATCAGAGCTCTTTGTGAAATTTCTTTCAGGCTCAGCAGAATATCAATGCAGAAGGATGGTACCCTCTATCACTGTTACGTGATCTGAATGTTTTCTGGATTCTTTATGTAGGAGGGGGTTAAAGCCATAGAGTAGAACTGGGAAAAGAAGTTACCCTACTTTCAGCTTAAGAATTGGTGAAAGCATCAACGAATGAGTTGAAGGACTCTCTCTAAAAGTGAAGGAGATTGATTCATTCTCTAAACATGGCACACTGCCTGTAAACTGAAAAGGCTAGGTTGTGATTTAAAGAAATAGGAACACTGGAGAAAAGTGCTATAATTTTTTACCACTTCTGAAGGACCTTTGAATAAATGAGTATGAGCTGCTTTGTTATTTTCCAATGATTTCTTGCTGATGTTTAGATCACCTTGTGTCCTAGACCTCAAAGAGTGCTTACAAAGTAGCTTTAAAACCAAAAATTCCTTTGTATCATCAGAAACTTCAAGGAGAAGTGTTTTCAATCCTTAAATGAAATGAAAAATTCATTTGAAGTGAATTTTCCAGTATATTTATTCCATCAAGAAGAATAGTAATTAGGATTGCTTTTTATGATCAGGCTTTTTTTTTTATACTGCATGTTTTTCACTGATAAGTATTTGTGTGGTGAAATACAAACAAACAAACAAAATGCTTTGTATTATCCTACTTCATGAAAGATGTTTAGTGCTGTGATCCTAAACTGAAGCTGAATCTAAAACTTATTAATTTTCATATGCAAACCATTCCACCCTCATCTTCCTTTCCATATGTCTTCCCTCTCTTTCATCTATTTTTATCACTTAAAATGTAGCAATTATAAACTTTACTTTAAAAAAGAAAAAAAAAAAAAAACAACAAAACAAGCCATAAAAGAAGTGGAAAAGTAGATCAGGTAAGATAACAATAACTTCTTTAAGGCTTCTTCTGTGCTTTGTCCACAAGAAGTCAGCACTATGGAATCTAGGCATTAGGTAATAAAAATAATTCTTTATCTTTATAACTGTATCTTTATAACTGAATAATGGTGAAAGCTACAGTTGTTTCTAAGAAATGTGAAAATGCTGAAATTAAGATATCTTCTTCAGAGAGAATTAAACCATACAACAGTGTGATCCATGGTCACAGATCCACAGATTGTTTGATTAAGGCGGAAAAACAAATTGTTTTGTTTGTTGGCATTTACCTATGAAAGACATACCTTCTGAAGGTGCTGGATGTGAGAGAAATGGCCTTGTGTGTTACCAGCAGAATGTTAGCACCTCTTTAAATTACAAAAAATATGACAGATTTGGCTGAAAAAGAGTATACTTCTGTTTCATGTCACTGATGCTTCCTATAAATGTATCAAAATATTAGAGACTATTTTATGGTGAAATATAGGTTAAAAATTTCAAGCTGGCAATGAATGCACAGAGAGAATATAAATAAGATTAGCAATCACAGTATCAAACTGACATGTTTGACTTTGCAAGAAATTACTCCATATATAAATTATCAGAGAACTATAATGAATATTTGCTTACAGTTAATTGCTCATTTTCTATAATACACAATAGAGGGAAGTACAAAAGAGATAATTCATCATTTGATCTTGAAGATTGTGTAAACAAAGTTTTCAATCAATTTTCCCCATCTGCCGAAACAGTTACAAATTTGCAGGAGATATTTCACTTTGAAAGCACTGAATGCCACAAAATAATGAAACATGCCCCCACACGATGATTATACTTTGCAGATGATGATATCTTAAACTATAATTCACATAATAGAAGTTACATTCTTTCATTGAAAGGCACTTGCCCGGAGAATTGCCAGAGAGTAATTTTCTCCTTTTTTTTTTTTCCCTCCTGACTTTTAAAATTAGGAAAATTTTACTTTTGTAGTTATTACTGAAATATTAAATACTGTGGGTTTCATATAGAGGTTATAGGCATGTTTCAAAAGGTCACGTGTTACCAAGAAAACCCTTCACAAAGCAAACCTCTTTTTTTTATACTTCATTAGCAGGATATTTTCCAGAAAATATATCATATTTCAAGTGAATGAAAATATTTCATTAGGCAGCAGGTAAATTGGTCTGGGTGTGTCACTGTCACAAGTAGTAACATCAAGTAGATTTTTAAGTAGATATGAAGGTGTGTGTGAGTTAAAGCAACATAAAACTCTTCCAGTCTTTGTGTGGAGAGTGATAAATTTCTGTATTACTTTTATTTGAACAAGATTACAGCTGTTGGATGCATTATGGGCTCCTCCCTACCATTAGTTTCTGAAACTATTCTCTATTATTAATTTTCACAGTACTATATGCATTATTGATCTTTCCTATACTGCACGTCTCACATCCCAGCTTTTATGGAAATTATGGAAATAAGTGTTAGAATTTTCATTACTACTTAGTGAGCTAGATGGTATCTAATATGAAATGGAGTTTTGCTCTGTTGGTTTATTAATAGATTGATGTTCTTATAAACAGAATAGAAAATGCCCCCTAAACCAAACTCTGCACCTATGATGGATTTTCCTTGTCCTAGTCTTCCACAGATGTAAAACATAACAATATTTTTAAGAGAATTGGATCATTTTTGCTCTTTACTGACAATTTGCCAGTCAAAACAGAAAATCTAGGAGTGAGATTTTAACGCAACACAACACAAAAAATATTGGAGTATATATTTTGTATTTTAAGAATTCTACATCATATAATCAGTCTTTATTCTTGTTTTGAACTTTGTCAGATACTGACACTCAAAAAGATCCAGAATTTTCTCCATGACATATGGTTGTAAATTACCAAAATGGATGACTATTTGAATATTGGATTGATATTTAGTGAATTTGAGGTTTTCACTTCATTAAAAGAAATACATTTTCCAAATACATCTCTGTAGTTAATTTGTTTTGGAAAGGTTTTCTCCCTGCCCATCATTAATTTATCTAGCTTAAAGATGTACAGGGCACCTGATTAGTTGATTTAATTTAATGGTAGAGGCTACACTGGAGAGGACATAAATAGTTTGATAGATTCAATTTTACACTCTACAGCTTTTGAGACATCCCTTTTTTTTTTTGGTGCGCAGCTATGTAAAATATAGGGACTATCCAAGAACAAAAGGCTTGATTGCAGTTCCCCTTATAGCTGGAAATAGGGTCCTCACATCTCTGAATAGTCATAGAATAGAGATTGTGAGAAATATTACCAGTTTATGGATAAAAATGTGATCTACTTCAATCCTATCACTATTTCTGTTGAAAATTTGTGAAAAGTCTTATTTCTTCCAGATTCACCACTATGATGTATAGTCACAGACTGATTTTCCTGTCTCTTGTCCTTCTCTTTCGTTCAGTATTAGAGTGGTAGAAAATTTTTAAAAAATACTTTTAAAAATGGAAGAAAGTTAATCTCTGGGTGTTCATCGTTGATGTTCAGTGTGTACCTGACTGTCTTCTGGTGAAGCAGCTCTCCCAACAGCTGAGTTTTCACTGCAGTGAGATGTCTGCTCTTCCAAAGTGTTTTTTATATGTTGGCCTAATGGTGTCTCTGTATGAACTTTTCCATTTGCTGTTTCCCTCATTCTCCAGCACTGCTGCCCACCTGTCTGTCACTGGACTTGGTTTTCCTCACTTCTGCAGTTAGCTGCTCTCACTTTACAAAAGGTTCCTGTGTCTCCACGGACCATGAGCTGCTTGCACCAGGCATCCATACATGCCATTTGCCCTAGGAAAATTGTTCATGTATATGAAAATTTGGAAATATTACCTTTATTATTTTATCAGATATCTTTTAGTGTGCTATATTTTGAATTAATTTTCAAAATGTAAACTGAGTAATGCATGTGCTTCACAGTATCGCAATGCAATATTATTCCAACAACTTCTTTGCATAACTGCATTCTATTACATTTAACGAAAAAAATTAAATGTTCACCTCTTTTGCTTATTAAAAGTAATACAAGAAAAGTTTAGTTTATTAGACTTCAAAGGATTTTACTCAGAGCTTCAAATAATTATAATTAAAAATATGAATTTAAGCCTTTAAAACAATTTTGTAATGATAATATTTGAATACAATTATGAAAAGATTTTGTTGGCCCTTCTTATAGTATAGTAATAGCAGTATATTCAAATGAGCATGTCAAGCCTGAATAAAGTGATCATGAAGCTTTTGATAGACAGAAAAGCTTTTTTTAATTTTTTTTTAATTAGAGGGTTGGAATTGGTGCCATAATTGTATATTGTTCTGACTGATTATTGACATTTTTACTACCTTGTGAAAAATGTTAATAATAGGGTTAAAGGGAAAATTTCTGAAGTGATTGTGAGGAGGACCAGGAGAATGCCACCTTCAAATAAGAAGAACTGAAACATAATTTCAGTTAATTTAACCTTCAGCTAAAATAAGAAGATAACTCTAGATTTGATATTAAGTCCTGTGTAGAATACATGATCAAACTAAATAGAGACAGAATACTAATTCACATCATCTGTGTCCAGGTACCTTTTTCTTTCCTATATATCAATAGAAAGAGAATGTAATATAATCATAATTTATTTCTAGACTGGTATTTCTGCAGTACAGATACTGCCATTCAATTCAGTGTAATGTTTGAATTCATTTGAAACTTGATTGATTTGGTGGGTTTTTTAAGTTTTTCAGATGAACACTTAGATATTTAGAATTATAATGTGTATCTTATTGCAAGATTTTTTTTAAATTATGTTTTTAAAATACCTAAAAATATTTTGATTTACATTATACCCTAAGTTGTGGGTTTGATTTTGTTGGGTTTATTTGTTTTGTTGGGTTTTGTTTGTTTGTTTGTTTTTTCTTTTATCTCCTTTCCCCCTTTCTCAGGTAGGGAAACTTGAGGGCAAAAGGCAGATAAAATCTATAGATGGGGAAAGGTGTTTAAAAGTATGAAAAAGCAGAGAGATAAAAATGGTTTTGTTGGACATAATGTTTTAGGTTGTAGATGGAAATTACACACACACAAAACCAATCAGCAATTAAGGCAGGAATCTCAGAGACAGTTTCAACTTCTGTACTCCAAGTCAGAGAGAATGAGGATCAGAACCTGGGTGTTTTCAACTTTTCATCAATTTAGGTTTTCATATTCTTGTTTCCATACTGTGTGCTCTTTCCATCAAAGTGTTCTTGCTTCTGGCCTTTTCATTTTGTACAGCATTATAATAATTGTACTGAGCAATATTCAGGAAAAAGACGCAACTTTATGTTCCAGTGATTAAGAAATTCCGAAGGGAATAGAAATGCCTATTGAATATTACATACCAAAAGAGACAGGCTACCGTTTGAAATCAGAGTTCCTTGCAGGACAGTTTACTGCCTCAACCCCTGTTAGTTTCTGGAGTTGTTCCACTTCTGTGCTTATTACGAATATTAAGTTCAGAAGCGCCTTTCATTTTTTTTTTCCTCTCTTTTTGTTTTGTGTCTTATTATTGAGACTTTTTGAAACAAAAGTCTTTAATTTTAGACCTACCTCAGGATATGGCCAAGGAGTGTTCTAGATGTACGGGTTGTTTCCTGTGGTCATGAACTGCTTTATGTTACAACACATTCTACTTTAAACACAGAAAAATAAAAACACCAAACCCTGTAATATACCTATTTTGAGTGACTTTCCTGTCTAGCAAAATTGCTCTCACTATATGGAGGGTTTTCTGTCACATAATGGAAATATGTCTAAAATTATATTCTGAATTACTAGAGACCCTCAATATTTTTACCTTCTAATCCTTTTCTTTAAAAGAAGTTTTTCTCTGACTTGCACAAGAATACCTGATAAAACAAAACCGATGTAGGAGCAATCACAACTTACTTTTGTTTCTGGTATCGCTAGATAGTGTGCTACACTTGCTCCCCATTTGTTTCTAACAACTAAATTCTTTTATTTATCCCCAGAGAGCAAAGAACAATAAATTAACTACTTTACTAATCATGACTGCTACACATGAAGGAGGCCTCAGTGAAGTAAAAGTCACTGGCAGTAAGCAGCTCATCTCAAGTTTTTAAACATTTTCAGTCTTTTTTTTATGATGATACTTCAGTAATGAAAACAACAAATGTTTGAAATTTTTTCTACCTTAATCTTCATTAAATTATATCATTGTGCCTGCCCTCCAGTAAAGCAGGAAAACAAGCATATGAGGGGCATGAAAACCAGCTTCCAACACAGCAGCCAATGAAAAGAGAATGGCTTACACTGCCAGAGGGAAATGTTTGGATTGCTTGGTTGTTTACTGTGGAGAGTTGGGTTTTTTTTTTGCTTGAGTTTGTTTTGTTCTGCTTTTGTGAAAAGTACTTGCGTTTGAGAATGAACAAATTGTATGAATATAGCACCTGCTGGCAAGCTGACAATGGGTAGCAGCTCTAGAGGCAGAGCTCAGATAACTAGAAAAAAATTCAATAAGGCTTTCTATTGAGATGTCTGTGTTTGCTTGGAATTCTGTGCATGTCTGGTTTTGTTTGTTTCTAGGAGGCTTATTTTATGTAACAGAACTTCTGCCTGAGGATTCAAAGATCATAGAGTAATGAAACTTATAGATCATTTGTGATAGGAAGAAAAATCACTGAGTTCAGAGTCTCAAATTGCCTTGTTTTCCAAACTGTGGGTGGAAAACAACAGGCATTTCTACTCTTTCTTTATCAGTAAAATGAAGAGATGAAAATCAGCTTCTGACAACATTGGGGAAAGCCAATTTAGTCTCAGCTCTCCAATTCCTGTAGGGTATTTCATTTTGCTGTTGCTGCAAATCCGCAGTCTTTCTGGAAAATTAAAAGTAGTTTTGTAGTTGTTGGTTTTAAGCTACTGAATATATATATATATATATATTTAAATTTTATTTTCTGCAATGCATGATCAGCTAGTAAAATTAGTTGTATTCCTGGTATCAACCATTTTATATCATTGTCTTGTCATCCTGCCTCACTTGAACTATTCCTTGCTCTTTTTAATTCATGTAGTTCAAAGTAGCTTTTAAGTGTTCTTTTTGTACCTGTTTATTCAGACAAGCAAAATATTTAATCTCTAAATGGAATTTGTCATCAGAACAGAGACTAAATGTTGGGATGATTGGAGTCATCATTATCAATATGCAGAACTAGCTGGGCATACGGAAGTGTTCTCTGCACTGAGTAGAAGACATCAGTGGCACGGAGGGCTGTGACAGTAAATAACAATATTGCAAGGAAATTGAGATGTACCTGTGAGCTGCTCCAGTGCAGCCCCCTAAGGGTGGGTTTCTGCTGCATGAAATGAGGACAGATTTTGCACAGTGCTGGCAGCTGAGTGATCTGTCAAGTGCACCAGGGTACAGTTGTAGAGCTGTAGGAAGATAGCTGCTTGCATAAATAATTTCAGTTTCCCGTTCATAGTAATGGAATGTAAAGCCAATGAAGGCCATCCAGAGGGCTGTGGCAGAGCGATGGTGTGTTGTAGCAGTATGCAGGATTACTTCTACAAAGGGAAGTATTGTGAAATTCAGGGCTTCATGAAAATAATAGTATAATGTTTAAACATGTCTGTGTTTCTTGAGTTAGTGTTGACACAGTTTGCTAGCTATTTAGACAGCCAAGCCCCAAGAAGTACTTTCAAAGCAACGTAGATCCCTGAAATTCTGAAAGAATCCATATATAAATCAGGCTGAAGATACTCCTACATTCTATAATGCACTTGGATTTAGAATAAAAGCTTGAATGTTCTCTGAAATGTAATGAAAAATACCTAGATTTCTCACAATTCCATGTCAAATAAAAGGTATTTATGTGTTTAATGGATTTGATTTACTGGATTTTTGCTGTTATTTATGTTTTCTACACCAGCTGAGATAACTAAAGAAAATAAATGGAAAGGGAAATAAAAGGCAACGTTTTTGACATAATTGTTGGGTTTTATCCATGTTTGGAAAAAGCACTTATGTTTTTCAGGAACTGAAATAGTAATGCTGAAGGCTGCTCTTTCAGAAGAAAAACTTTCCATTCAGTTTTGCAATTTTTTTTCTCCGATAGATTGTCAATACTTTGCATGACATTTGTCTAGAAAACAGAGCTGTGTTTTAGTCAGAACTAATTATTTTGTTTGATCATGTTGTCTCCTGCCTTTTACTCATGATAAAATCCTGGATCTCCAGAGGTAACTTCTTCAGCTTAAACTGTAGATGTTTAGTGCTTTGTCACAATGACTGACTTATTCCCAGTGATGATTTATGGAGCAAGTTCGTGATAACAGACACAGTATTTTGAAAGTTTGCTGAAGACCTTTGTAGAAGCAAATCTTAGTCATGTTCCTCATATGATTTAGCTAGTATTTTATGTTCCTTTCTTGAGGAAACAAAAAGAATGTGTTATGGAGATGGAGTTTTGTTTTGTTTAAATTGCATTAATTTTTAAAGTTAGCATACTTCTGGGAGTTTGTGTTGACTAGCAATGAGGTGGCAACAACTTTTACTGTGCCTTTGTAATCAGTTTTATACAATACATTAGAGTTCTTGTTCCATTTTCCTGAATCATATGTCTCTTAGAGGAACTTTTCTCTTAGGAAGTGTTCTTTCTCCAACAGGGTGATTTTCCTTGCCAATCTTTGAGGCTTTCCTGTCTACAGTAAGGCCTGTGGTAATATTCTGTATATGTTGCATGTTTGGCATGTAATCAAGCTGTGGTGTTTCCATGTTGAAATAAGAGAATTTTAGACGTAGATGCTCAACCTTTGTGTGTAGCTCTTCACATTATTGAGCAGTGAGTATTTATAAAAGCCAATTATGTTTTTGTCCTTTAAAAAAAAAATGACAGTAATCTAGACATATTTTTCTCCCTCTGCTCTATCAGTAACAATATAGTTATTGTAGTGTATCTGAAGCAAAAGTCACAGCAATTAAACAGCACTGTGAAAATACTTCATCTGAGCAAACAATATGTTCATGGTGCTAATACACTGTTTTCTGTGTTTCAGATTGTTAATTATATTAATTACCCAAAATGAGTTTGCAATTGAAATCCTGTTTGTCAAATCTAATTCAATTTTAATTACTAACTGCTCTGACAGTATAGACTGGTAACTGCAAATAATATTGCTATTTTCTCTCTATAATGGGATGGTTTAGAAGCAACTTTGGATGTCTGTTTTAAAGTATATAGATTGAGTATTTCAGCAGTATAATTAACTTTTCTGTTCTGCTGACAAAATCTGTGGCTTTATTCTGGAAACTTTGGTTACTTTAATAATGAGGACACCTACTGATCACAGAACATCTAAGGCTGACAATTTTTATGGATCGATAATCCTATTTTAATAAAGTTGGATTATGATTAACTTTTCAATATTGTTGATGAGCACTGAAGAGGGTTTTTCAGGGAAAAAACCCTCATATTCCTTGATTGACTCCCTGTAAATGTGTCCCTCTCTGCAAAGTTAAAATATAGTTTGGGCATGTCTGTTTTGTGTAATGAGCTTTCTTTGGAGATCTCTGAAACACTGGAGATACACAAACTTATTGAGCTGGGGAGGAGCTAAACTGGTGTATATCTAAATGTGCCTGTGGTGGTCTCCCATTTGAAAAGTTAAAAGTATATGAGGCTGTGATTTTGCTGAATAACATTCTTAAGAAAGTGACATGACATGACATGACATGACATGACATGACATGACATGACATGACATGACATAAGCACAGGAGTAGGAATATAGCACAAGATTTGTCAGACACTAATGAAACTAATATTACCTGTGGGCAACTACCTACCGCACCTTGGCAGTGACAAGTTGCATGTGATTATGGAAAAATATTAGAAAAGAACATGGACTAAGGGATCTTCCCCATACACTGTTTTCTTCTACTATTTAGCTTCCACTAACTTCTATAGTCCATACACTCTTAGGCTTCTATGAAAAAGATCCATCCCATTAAAATAGTATTTTCCTTGTGAAGCTGCACACGTCTGTGCTTTTGACTTCCTAAATATCTCGTGGCAATGAGACCTATATTAGCAATATCAATTTAATCTGTTTCTTCTGGAGCAGCTTCATTGTTTCAGTGCCTTCTCTTGCAGCCTGATAACTAGGATAAACCCAGTATGAGATGATCTATTTTTCCAAGATTCTCAATATGTTTTATAAATTCCAGGATTTGATACATACGATTTAGCATATGTGTTAAAAATACCACAATTATTTAATGGATGATTTCATACATAATAAAAGAGAGGCATGAAAAAAATAATTTTTCTGAGGTTGAAAAATCATTAAAACAATAAGGGAATAGTTTTGTAACAGGTGTAGAACTTAGGCCTTTAGATTCTCATAAAGTTCTGCTTCTAATTCTTGACATAAATATGTGTTCTATGAGCACCTTACCAGACTTGTATATACTTCCTTTTGCTTTTAGATAAATAATTCTAAGGAATAAAGATTCAATGAGTATAACAAAATGGGAGGAAAATTGGTAGAGTATTACATAACTTTCATGCTGTATAGTTGGAAAGGTGTTACTGAATGAAAATGAATCTGATGGAAAGAAGATCTTACCTATTAAAGTAAGCATTGGTGAAAACAGAGGAAGGAAATGTAGATGAAAGTTAATCCATCTATATTCTTTCGTTCAAGGTCTCATATTGAAGAGAAAATAAAAACGAAAGGATTTTTCCGTGTCTTTTAATTAAGAACTTGTGTGCTATGTACTGTACACTTGCCCTTGTGGGCCATAAATAAATCCAGAACATGTGGACACATCCCTAAGGGACTGACACATGCATTTTAGGTTTAATTCACTCTGTTGATGATGTGGTTAGTTTTGTTGCACTGTGAGTTTAATGGGGCAGGAAGATTTTTACCCCAATTCTTGAGTTATCTGCACTTACTGTGAACAGAAGAAATGTAGTTCAGCCTGTCCAATGTGGTACCTGGCTCTGCACAAGGGAACCTTTTCATGGAATATCAATGTGTGTATGTGTGTGTAACACTATCCTACTCTGAATTAAAAGAAAAAAAAAAATATATATATATAAGCTCTAGTACCTGGTCTTTCTGTTATAATTAGTGTGTTTTATACCAAACACCTTTCTTGGATACTGAATCATAATAGATGAATAAAAATGAGTTTGGAGACCTTCTTATAGACTCACACAAAGAAAGCATAAAAATTCATCTAGTCAGTTCAGGGAGAAATTTATCAAAAAAGTGTTTAGCACCTCATGCTCATTCCCATGTTCATTTATTCCTCCGAGTGTTTCACAGATCAAGGCTGTGTTTTGAGTTCCTGGAATGTATCATCATAGTTTTCATTATATTTAGATTGTGAGTCTGGTTAGTAATTGTAATAAGAGAAGAAAAGGATTGGAACAATTCCTGATTTTATTGCTTTTAGGGCAAATTATTAGATTTTTAAAAGGAAATCCATTTAAATGAATGAGTGGTTCAAAGAAAGATAAAAGATTAATTTCAACACAGTATTTCTTTGGGGTTTTCCCAGTCAAGACAAGATATTTTAAATTAATTTTTAACTTTAGATAACTTTCAAAATATATGCAAAATATTCTGTCACATACAACACGATTGCTGTCATAGACAAAAATATTTTGTCCACCTCTCATCAGGCTTTTTGGCATCCTATCAATTTAGGCTGAATACCATCTTGGCACAGGCTCAAAAGAATAGTTTAGCTCAGTGAAATGTGAGTTTTGATTTCATGTCTTATGTACTGGCACTGCATATTGGATTGGAGTTCTTGAGGAACATGAGTCAGTGTGTAGGAAAACACAACAAACACAGCAGCACCACAACTAAGCTGTGCTTCACCTTCCATTTTTTAAAAAAAAATCATATATGTGCCATTAAATGGCTGCAATGCCACTCTGTGGATGCTATTTTCACCAATTAGGTTTTATTTTTTCTGTGTTTTAGATGCTCTTTATCTTTTACCTTTTAGTCTTGTAGTTATATTTAAACATGGAGAGTTGTTGATGGAATATTCTCAAAAAAAAAAAATCTAGTACTAAATTATCTTAAAATGAAACCACTATAAATAAAAGAACTTTTATCTGAATTAGCTCATATCAGAGAATGGCTCTTCTCTGAAGCAGAGAAAATGCAATAAGCACTACTGTTTTCCAGTACAGAAAACAATCCAAAGATGACTGTTTCAAGGGAACCATGAATGGAGAGTAATGGGAATATCATTAGCCATAAAAGTACCTATTACTGATGACACTTCAAGCAGGATAGGCTATTTTGAAGATTAATTCCCAAAACTCCATACACTCCTTTTTAAGTATCTCTACTGGGGCATTCAAACACATTCCTGAGCATTTGGAACAAGGAGTAAAACTAAAATAATTATGGAATGTTGCAGGAAAAAAATATTGAAAAGATTTTTCACAGTTTTTACTGAAAACAACCTCTCTAAATAAATAAAATTTGCACTTATTTTCTAAAAGCTACATTTAGTTGAAAAAATAGTTGTTTTATACCAAACATGTAGGTATTAAAGTACTTATTTTGAATGTATGTACAGATAATTTACAACAAATGGGTATTTAAAAGTTTTTACCATATTTTTATTGCTAAATTTATTGGTTTTTTCTCCTACAAAATGTGTATTTCTGTGCCTAAAAATTATTTGCTCTTTCTGAAAGAGTTACTGAGCAAGTCTTACTTTGTAATAAAAATACTAACACATTAAAAAGCCAAAATTAACTGCCATCTGTTCTGATCAATAATACAATGTCTCTTTATAAAATATATACTTCAAAAGTAGAAAAAAAAGAAACTTTGGATTTGAGCATGTTCAATTTAACTTTGTACATTAGGCACACAGAGTTAAAATCTAAACTTTAGAACCCAGGTATTTAAATCTGTCAAAGGAATCTCTCAGGATGGAAGAAAGTATATCCATGAAGAAAAAAAACCATGTAACATTTAAATTGAGAAATATATTTCCATTGGGACCGGGGGAAAAATCAACAATGCAACCCAAACTGCTTTTAAATCTAATGCCTACACGTGCATATAATAAAATAAACTGCCTTGTTCAACAGATGTGAAAGACTCACAGCTCTTCAGGGTTACTGATCATTTCTTTAGTTGCAGATTTATTGATTCTGATATAAATTTCTGATGAATGAATGATACGTTTCTGATGAATTTGAGATGGCCAATCTCAAATTGAAAAAGAAGCATTATAGTGTACCAGTTTCGAAGAGATTTAGACATATAGAGTTTCATTGAGTAGAATGTGTGAGAAAATATTAGTGGTTTTTCACTTTGAGGTTTTTTTAGAGTTTATTTGTTTGTTTTCAATCCATAATAGGAAACCAGCAAATTTTATTCTACTATTAAAAAGTCTGATTTTCTGAGTTCATAGCAACCAAATTCCTTATCCTGTCATTATTTCAAGGGGCTGCAGCATTTGCTGTCAAAAAAAGCAGGTTGAAGAAACTTCATTGTGTCTCTGTTCATATGGAGCACAACCACTGCAAATTCCATTTGAAAACAATGACCTTTAATACTGCCTTGCAAACCTAAAGCTCATTATTGGCTTGATGTGATGGCTTTCTGTTGCTTAAATATGTTTCCTCTTAAATTTTGAAAGTAGTGCTAGAGGATTTGAGATAAACACCTGCTTAACATCTGGGTTTCTCTCCATAGAGATAGGGACTGAGGGTGGAAAACCTGTATCCTCAGTAGGGTCTTTCAATAATTGCTGTTAGTGAAGGATTAACTACTGACATGACACATCCATTGGCTTCAACTTCCTTTGTTAGTGATCTCAGAGGGGTAGCTTCCTGTAATTTGAACAGCCCAGTTCACATTAAAGTTCCTTACTTTGCAGCACTGAATTAATCTCTTGTGTTTTAGTAAAGAGGAACTATTTCTAAAAGTTAATCATGTCTTCAGGCTGTGAAATTTTATGAACTTTTATCCCTTGACACTGAAATTTGCCTGAAATATTCATGAGCGTTTTCATAATTTCATTTGAAGCAATGTGTTTGGTATTTTTGCTATTAGATATTGCTGAGTTAGTTTGGGGTTTTTTAATTAGTGTGAAGATACAGGAATCTCCCCCAGTGAAAAATTATGACATTTATTGAGAAAAAATTGTCTTTTTTATAGTAGTCTTATTGTTTCTGAATGTAAAAAAAAATAAGGAGAGATTTTGTGCTTATATGCAGTTGTGAGGTAAACTAAACAAGATATACCAGATGCCAGATGAAAAGTTCAATCTCAGTAAACTCTGATACTTGACTTTTTAAAATATAATAACAATGTAAGAAATAGAAGTTTACTATATATGTAGTATGTATGTCTTCATGCATACAGCATTTGAACTTTGGCCACATCATTCTTCTTCCCAGGTTTTTGGTTTGCTTTGAGTGTGTTTGTTTTCTGGTTTTGGGGTTTTGTTTGCTTTTATTTTTGGTTGTGACAATGACTGGTATTTGGCCTGTATGGGATTTTATTTCTTTCCATGATGGAAAATAGCTCACTCATTTTGACTACGAAACACATGAAGTGTTGCTTCCACAAAGTTCCTGCAAACATAGTCACCTCACTAAGAATTTCTTGAGTCTGCCAGGAAGTGGTCCTTGTCAGCACATTGCCCTGATGATTTCTGAATACAGCCATGTTTGGATGCCTCTATCCCATTTTCAAGCTTTTACCTCAGCTTTTGTCATTCAGCTTATTAGCAGTATCCTTCCCCTATGTGAGCCCTATTTTGAAATGGAACCCTGACTTGCTCTGCCTCCCAGTATAACCACGTACTTAGTTCCCCAAGTGATTGGAGCAGCACAGGAACAAATATGCAGGAGTGACTGTATGATAAGACAGTTAGTAATGATGAACATTTTAGAAGTATTTAAATTAATTGCTTATTTCAAGCTATAACAAATCAAATATGTCCTTAGCTTATCAGAAATAAAGGGTCCTCATTAGAATAACATTGATATAGGAAAGTAGTGTAAGACAAAGGAACTTATCAGATATAGATAAAACATTTCAGTATTGTCATGTTATTACTTAGTTTAATTTTTTTTTTATCTCTGCAAGAAGACAATTGAGTGGGAAGTGAAAATGATAAGTATGAAATTGTTACCAATTTGTTGCATCCGAGTTTCAGATTAACTTGCTTCAACTCCCATAAACTGGAGACAGTCTTGTTGAGTGTTATAATTTAATTTTAATCTAAAAAGAACATTATTATTATTATTAATCCAGTTACAGTAATGTTAAAACTTGTGGTTCAGTTCAATATTATCAGTTAAGATAAGATAAATACATAATTTCCAGGAATAGACCCCTTTTTCTGATGTTCTCTTTTTTCTGATGCCCTGCCCTTTGGTTTCCTAAGGCTCACTCTGCAGGGCTGAAGAACTGCAGACCAAGAGGACACCCTTTGTGATTTTTTCCAGGGATGAGATTGAGGTTTCATGGATTGCTCTTTTGACCCTTTTTTGAAGGTCATGGCAACAGCTAGCTCTCTTTCATCTTTTCTGACGATCTGTGTCCAAGGCTCTCATGGGCAGCCTTGGGGAGGCTTAAGGCCTTGCCTTAAGCACACTGGCTGGATTCCATAGTTATGCCAGAGCACTTTATGCAAGGCAAGGCAGGGCAGGTGTTTGACTATGGAGCTGAGGCAGCACGCAGCAATGCCTGGATACCAAGGCCAGTGGGAAAAGAGGGAAGAGATGCTGAGCAAAAGAGTGCTTCACTGTCGTACTGACATGGGCAAGTTGCCAATGGGTGAGCAGCACACAGTGAGAACACTTGCCCAAAACCCTGTAAAGTCAATACTCAAGTCTGAACTAGATGTGGCTTCAGGTGGTATGGGAATATATCAGTTTAATCAAGAACACAAACATGTTGTTTGAGGGTGTCTAAGTGGTTTACCTAGCCAGTGGATTACTTGAAGTGTACTTTAATGTTGAGATAGCTGACATTAAGGACTATGGATGCTGGCCAGAAATTGTCCATGTAGAATTCTGGAAGATTCTGTTTGTGAGAGATTGGGAGTTTTTAACTCTACTTTTAAAGTTACCTTTAACTATCTTTAATTTCTTTGATTAATTTTCTTCTATCCCAATCTGTAACCCTTAAGAAATTTCTGGAGAGCAATCATTTCCCTCAGGTAAAATATTATTCCTTTATCCACAGTGAAAATTACACATTTTTACTTCTCTTCCAAATCATTACAAAAATGTGTCTTGAAGCTATTCTAGATATGCAGTATTAGTTATTTTCAGTTCATATCAGAAGAAGAAAGTAAAGAATGACCTTCACTGGAGTAGCTGGTTTCTGGTTTCTGCTTAATGGTCTCTCTGCTTTTGTGTATCTAGCTCATTTCTGCAGAACTTCAGATTATGTATCTGGGCAAGCAATGTGATACCAATTTGATTCTCTGCTGATATATAGCTCTGTGTTGTCACTACAACAGCTTTGTATATGTGAATCTCAAAAGACTAGATTTCAAGAGACAGTTCGTTGTGTATCAAAATAATATGTATCAGCTTGAGAGAAGATTAATCATTTCAGCAAAGGATTTATTTTTCACAGTCAGACCACTATATTACTTTATACATACACTTAAATATTCAGAAGCGTTTGAATAATTATATCTGAAACTCTGCACATAGGAGGAAGTGGAAAGCTTTAAGTTCTATTTTTATGATTTTTGCTCTTTTCTCAGAAATTTTTAGGCTACTTTATCTAACTATATATGAACTGCAAAAAGCTTTGGTTTTGGTTAAGGAGAGTCATGCAAGAAAATTTTTTTTCCGTTTACATAACTTACCTATAAACTTATTCAAAGTCTTGGCCCTGGCTCTGTTATGTATCATTTTCTAACAGTCTGGCCATTTTGTGCAGTTTTTGAATAAAATACAGACCTTTCCTTCTCTTTCAATAGTGATATTTCTTTTGTGAAAAGAAATCAGGACTCTTTGAAATCCATGCCACTCTGTCCAATGAACATTGTGAAGTTTAACTGTAGCGCCTCCCTTTCTGTTAATAGTTGGTTACTTTTTGTAATTTGACAGGTAAAAATGGAGGAGTAGGAATGTTTGTTCCACCAGAAATTATGTGGTACAACACTGTTGATTTAAAAGAACTTCAGTGTCTCTGCCTTGAGAAAATGAAGCAGCTGCAATAAGCAAACAGCTATTTGAAGAGAAATGGGGACTAATGAATTGAACAGATTGCTTAGGGCATATTCAAAAAGTCTACAGGTGGTAAATTTAGAATTAATTAAAGTGTGAACTAATACCTAAAGAAATTATTTGGATTTCCTTCTAATCAAATGATAACTACTCTAATCCTGTTGTTGTTCACAAGTTACTTTTAACAGCTTTAAAACTTCAGTCCCTGAAATAGTTAGAGAAAGATCTTTAGGTATGATAAACTGTCAAGTGAGAGTCACTTGAAGATTGGGAGAAAATAAGTCATGTTTATTTTGGGTATAGAAATAAAATTTATTTCATACTCTTATTCAAATAAGAGTATGAAACAAGAGTCTTCAAATATCTATGAATATACAAACCAGATATTTTACTAATTTACTTGGCAGGGAATTAATTTAGGTTCATAAAATGGGTTGTGTTGGGGTTTTTTTTCTTAGTTTTATCCTTTGTTTACATTTTAAAATTATTGTCTAGACTATTTCAAAGATTGTTTAGCAGCCATGCAAATTAACATATAATTTAAAATGCACTAGGTTTGGGGTTTAGAGAGTCACAAAACCTACAGATTCAGGGACACTAGGGAAAAAAAGCCTTCAGCCCTGGAGTCCCTGGAGCTGTAGAGTTTGTGGATCTCTTAACTGTAATGGCAGCTTGGCTGCAAGACTGAGGTGCATTTGAGGATGAGTTCCTGTGGGTGGCCCAGATGAGAAAAGTTTGGGTAGAGTAATGTTGGTACAGTGGCACGCTCCTCTTGGCATGCCTTCTGCAGCCCCAGCGACCTGTGTGACAGCAAGACAAACTGCTACAACATCATCTCCCTTCCATCCTACACAGAGAGCATCAAACAGTGCAGTTCAGGAATGGTTTTTGCTTTGGAGATGTCCTGGCTGCTGGGAGAATACTGTGTTAGCTTTCTGCTTGCTGGGTGGGGTTATGGATATTTATTAAAACAACTGTTGGTATCTATGATGAACAAAAAAGGATTTACTGGTCCTCAAATTAGCCTGGAGATGTAGACTTCCACTATCCTTAAATTTATGTACAAAATTCTGGTATTAAACAAAGGTCATTCTGTAATGCAGTGTTTGTGAGGTTATAAATTTTTTATAACTAGAGAAAAATTAATGACACTAAAGATATAAATTTGGGACCAACTAACAGTGTCAAGCACAGGTTATTTCTTCAAAACTTGAGATTTTGGCTGGAAGGGTAGGAATTTTCTGAGGTAAGTATGTTAAACAAAGCTTCAGTTAGAAAATAGGTATTAAAAAGCTGAAGCCATAGGTGTAAAAACTGGTTGGAGATTATCTTAAAAAAAAAATCCATCTTAGGTATAAAAGATTTCAGTAAGTTACATGTGATTGTTTGTTTCTTAATTTCATAAGAAGACAAATAAATAAGTAAAAAGTAAAATTATCGGTTGATTTACCTGTGCAATAGCCAGTATTTTTTTACATAAGACTATATGAAGAATTTTTACACATCTAAATTTTGTGTCTGAAGAATTTTAGAGTAACAACAATCAGCTGTGTGTACAAACTGTTCTGTTTACTCAGGCAGCTGAAAATCTGAAAACGGCCAGTAAAACCTGTTAATTGGAACTCAAGAATAGAAATACTTAGCAAAACTTGGCATTTGGGGTTTTCTCCCCTTGTCTCAAAATTGGGAACAAAATGCAAGGATAGGTATAAATTACTGATTCTCAACAAATATTCTTTAGTGACATGTTATTAAATTTAAAAGTGATCAGACCTGAGCAAAGCAGCAGCAAGAAATGAAAAGGCAATTTTCGCTGTTATTGAGGAAAAAGGGAGAATTTGATGCTATTCAATTTTATTTCTTCACAAGTTTTGGGGGTTTGTTTGTTATATATATATATATATATATATATATATATATATACACTTTTATAATTGTGTTTTCTAGTGAAAAACGTGTTTTATAAAAAAGTATCTTGCCCAGCACACTACCTTTCTATCAAGTAATGATCCAAGGAGAGTAATCCATAGTACTGCTCTCACTTGGCCTTACATATAATTAGATGGATTATAGTTATTGCTGAGAAAGTTTTGCTCGTCTTTTTCCAAGGCCACAATGTCACTTGAGTTCCAGTCATCCACTAACTACAATTATTAATGTTTCCTTCATGAGATTACAGAATGTAGAATGCAAGCTATTGACGTTAATACCCTGGCCTCATTCAATTAATTATTGCTGTATTTTATGCTGATAAATTTCAGCCAAGTATAGAGGAACATACAATCTTTACCAAAAACTTTAGAAACAGATTTTGATGGTGTGTAGTACAAAATAAAGAATTTAACTGTTGCAGCTGTTTCAACTCTAAGTACAATTCATCTGGAAGATAAAGTAAAATCATAGTTTGTACCAGTTTGGTTGCACCTGTTACTAATCCTGTTGTCAGCTGTGTATCATTTGTAGCATAACTGAGGGTGTGCTTTCCATACCTTCAATGCAGTTATTTACCTAAGTCATAGATTTGAAGTTCAGTCTAGGCTTGAATAGGCACACGTGTATCACATCTTAGAAAAATGAGTACTTGGATGGATAATAAGATGGTTTAATTACATTCATTATCCTTGTCATAGTTTGTCTCTGGGGGAAATGCTACTTAGTTTTCTGGATTGGTTTCAAGACACAAGTGGGTTTTCTTTGTGGGTTTGCATTTGGTGGTTTGTTTTTTGATCTTCTGTTATCATTAATAGCTGTGCTTCTTCTTTTACTTAATTTTCCCTTCATCACTGTGAATTGCTTATTTGTTTTAAGGTCCTGAGATAATGGTGTATGAAATACTCCTCCCAACAGAAAACGTAATTATCTTTGACCAAGAAGCACCTGAAGTTTGAAGGGTGCTGCAATAGTATCATCTAACAAGTTGATATAAGTGCATTTGGCACTGGAAGAGAAAATTTGCTTAGCTGATAAAATCAAGAATATCAAAACTGTTTGGCAAACTGTATTTTTCTGATTATAGCATCAGGCTATCTAGGATATTTTGTTTGTGTCAATGAATTTATTAATCAGTGTATTGAGGTAAACAGCTATCTTTTGGAAGAGCTGTAAACTCAAAAGAGGAAAAAATAAATCAGTATTTAACCTTTCTTCTAATGACAAGAAGTTGGAATCAGTTTAGAGAAATTTACATGAAGAAGCCAACCAAGAACAAGCAAATGTAGAGCTGTTTTATTTTTTCAGAGTAGGACAGTTGTCATCACACAGAAATTAAATCTATGTTGTTACTATTTTCTGAAACAAACTGATTAGTTGGTGGTTGTGAAGAGTAATTTTCATTATTTGCTATTAATTTCTTATTAATATAAACTCTTTAAGGAAAAAAAGAGTACATTTTATTGCATGTCATTTTTAAAATATTTTGCTAGGATGTTCCTGCAGTCTATAAATGATATTGATAATTAATTGGAATTTATTTCATTGCTATAAATTCATGTATTTGTATTGATCTCAATTTGTATTGAAAGTATTTTTTTTTAATTTAGAAATATAAAACATGTATGTTGTTTTAAAGTTTCCATTATATGTTGAAATGTGGTTTTTTCATTTATACATTTTATTCCAATGTGTTGTTAAAGATATTTCTTCCTAGATTTCTAGCCAATTTAGCCTCAACCAATTCTTTAATTTCACCTTTATTACTGTAAGTTTGTGATAATACTTATCTTTTCCAGATAAATTTACTTATCATTGAATATTTTAATATATCTTTATTTACTATTTTTTTATGAACAACTTTACTTCCAACTCCATTATTTATTTATTTATCATTTATTTATCCATTTTTCTACAAGGATGGATCAAATATAAAAAATGTTTTTACTGCTATAAAAAAATTATATATATTTATCATTGAAGAATTCAGACCAGGTGTACCTGCAGTGACTTAAAACTGTGCACTTCATATTGGCTTAAATAGTTTGTAAACTTCAAGTGAAAGAAAATCTTTTCCTTTACTAATTGATATCTTTTTCTTACCTTGTACATTGAATTATAAAATAAAAATGCTGTTCCAATAAATTCATCCTACCTTATTTGAAATAACTCTTTTTTTCTTCATATATTTCTGATAAAATAAATTTCAGTCCATGATGGGGGGAAAAAATAAATAGATGAATTCTTAAGAAGAATTGTGATGATTTCTTAAGTAGAAAAGTAATTTTTTTAAAAGCTTTTGTGATTTATTAGATTTTTTTTTGAGCAACACTAAGATCTGTACTTGGGAGTTTTTTTAGATTTTTTTTTTCTTACTTAAGACACTGTATTGATTTTTTTATGTTACTCGTGTCATTTCATTAAAAAGATACTGAATGTTTAAAATTCAAGTGAGAAATTATTAAGTTTACTTTTTAGACTAATGTTAAGAGTTCTGGGGAAAATTTTGATTACCTATTCCATTCATCCCCTAGAAATTCTAGAGTTATGACCATATGGTCATATGGATGCAATCGTAGGCTTTGAATTTGCATTCTGTTTTCAAGTGTGCTAAAATTGTACTGACACCTCATATAGCTTATTTAAGCAAAAGGCATGCACATATGGCAAGCATAGTGTGAAGAATGATTTTGTAACTAGTTCTCATGCACAGTGCTGTACCAGGCTCAGTCAATCAACACCATCTTGGCAGAGTGGCAGAACAGAATCTGCACAGCAATTATACTCCATCAGTGTGTATTGTCCTACAATTTGTAACAACTATTTTACTACTTCTACATAAAATGAATCCTTCATCTACATTTTCACTGCGTGCTTAGGTTGGCCTGTTTTCCTTTCTAAATGTGATTTAGCAAGGTTGCCCGCTTCTCTTTGCCAGCCCCTCCTGGATTGATTTGCCAGGATCTAGTGAAGGTCAAAGTAAGGAAGTCTTGAGGGTCATTATGTTTGTACGTGGTTTGTGGGGAAACTGATTAATGGATTGAATGTGGGAGCAGCTTTGCTGTTCCCTTGAGAGGAGGATAGACAGGACAGGACCTGAGCATCACATGTTATATTTGTAGCAGCTCATCAACCAGTCACTGTAGTTTTTCTAACTACCCTTTCAGTGCACAAATAGCTGCAGGCACAGCATGTGCAATCTTTTGTTTAGTAGGGATGTTGGGGAGCTGATGTCATTGTCATAAAAATAAGAACAAACACAAATCTGTAGGAAGAATAATTTAGATGCCTTTCCCTGTGAAACAACTTTTTCATGCTGTGTTTTTAGTGGTGACTTCTAATGTACAGGTATCAAAGAGCCTCTTGTGCTTTCACTGGACATACTATGTAAATTTTAAAGAAAACAGGCCTACAGAATTTGCTTGCTATAGCGAATTTTTATTTCCATCTTAAATAATGGGCAGATGACCTACATTTACTTCTGAAGGACTTTTTAAGTATGCATGCAAAGTTCTTAGAATGAGATGTATTTTTTAAAAAACCCTCAAATATACATAACTGAATATAATTCTAGTTAGAGAAAAATTAAAGAAGGGGGGATCAGTACCTCATGAAAACTTCTGCAAATGTGTGTCATTCGGAGGCAGGGAAAGAGATGTGATATTGGGGGAGGAATTTGTCTATGTATGGTTTGCCTTCCAAGACTGAATTCAGCTGCAGCAAAACACATCTGAGAGAATGTGCCTCAGCTATTCAGATGAATAGCTGAGGCACATCTTTTCATCTGTTGTGAGGCGATACAGAATATCAGAACTGTAGGAGTAACATAGTTCTGAAATTCCTGGGAGGCAGAGCTAGAACTTTTAGCTTCACAGGTTAAAAAAGTGCTCAGGGTCCAGCATGAATATGTTTAGAATGTTTACCTAAAAATCATTTTTTGCTAGAGAGGCTGGCTATAGCCTTTCTATTTGATAGAAAGATGTAAACATTTTCTCTGACCTGTTAAAGAAATCTTTCTCTCTGCTAAAGAGGGTCTAAATGACTATCTGCTTGAGACGTTTTAAAGGTCTAAATTTTGTCAGATTAATCCATCTTCAATCTATTCAGCAACTTCAGGGAGACTGAAAGTGTTTGTAAACATAACCCTTATCAGATACTATTTTCCAAACCCTTTGAATGTGCTAATAGTTATTACAATGTTATGAGTAAATTCAGGCACTTAGTAATATTATATTTAAGAAGTGCCTTACCAGGATGAACCCAGTACAAAATGTAAGAGCTATAATGGCAAAAAAATGAATCACTAGAGGAATCAGAAAAAATCACTCAAATTTATTTTTTGTTAAGATTTGTATAGATATTTTCCACTGTTTCAGTATCAGTGAGAACTTTGAGACATTGACTCTAAAAAGTCTTTTTGGTGCTGTGTTATGTGAACTCACAGGAGGTACTGTAATGTAGCCTGAGAGTTCTACATCCTTAGTAAAACTAGAATGAATCCAGACTTTGATCTTGCTTTTTTTAACAGATGCACAATATTTTTTTGAGTTCTTATGTGTTTTTTGTTTATGTTCTCCAGCTGAAATTTTATTTTTTGATAGTTTTCAGTGTCACAGGGTAAGAGAAGGACTTATGTTACCAGTTTTCATATGGTTTTCATATCTTGGCTGTCCTTAAGATAAAAGCATCCCCTTTACTATGCAGATGAAAGTTACACTGTATTTCTGTATTTTTCCCAACAAGTTCATACTCCATTATAAAAAATAAAACAGCAAAACAGTAGCAAATTATTGGCCTATAATATTTTTATTCTTCCAAAGAGAATTAAGAATTTTGTCAGTGAGAACATTGTGCTTAATAATGAACCTAACTTATATTCCTGCTTGCTAGTGGTATTCCAGAAGCACAACAGTAGAAGGACAGGAGATATCCTAAACAGCAGTTCTTACAATAACTCAGATTTCTAAATAAAAAAAAAAAAAATCTAACTAAATATGTTCTCTCTCTAAAGTCATCATACCTGCAGAATTATTTCTAATCATTGTGCTTGGAAGTTTTATCCTCTTATTTCAGAGAAGATCAGCTTCCAGAGTGATTTTAGGGAGACTTTGGAAAAATGGCATTTGGGATGTCAACAATAGCAAATAAATTTGGAACTAGACAGAAAAGTTATAATTAGATAACCTAAATATTAACTTAAATGTCTGTTTGAAGGCATCATTTTTTTTAATGGGAGAGTTCAATGCAGCAGGTGGTGGTGATGAATTTTTTTGCCGTGCTTCTTCCCGAGCTTATATGATTTTTATTTTTCCTAAGATTTTTAGTGAAGGTGGATGCTAAACCCATGCTACCAACAGAAATGAAAGAATGCTAAAAACACAACCATTTCATTCAAAATTATCAGAATACTGTCTATGTAGTGTGGGTGTAGATGTTTTAAAGTGTAAGTGGATATAAACAGAAAACAGTTTGGCTTATTTATGTTTGTCATGTGAGTTCAAGAGAGGAAATAGAAAAATTAAAAAAAAATCTGTGAAAAAACAGTCACTGGCTGTATTCTGTGTCCTTCTTGTGCACATACCCTTCACAAATCAGACTCAGTACCCTGACTGAGGTGATAATTCATTGCTCTATGGCTATATTGCATATCCCTGAGGAGAGGGTCACAAAATTGTCTCACAACCAAATAATAATATGGGTAACTGAAGTTATTGCAAAACTTAATGCATAATTAAAAATACTCAATGAGTACTGAAGGCTTGGTGGTTTATTTCTTCCTTACATTGTGCAGTTCTCACATTTTTGCAAAATATGTGTAAAACGTCACAGTATTGAAAAGTGTCAGTAGCTTGCTGGGTATAGAAAAAGTTCTTTATGCTTTGAAGTTCCCTGAGTGCTGCTGCAGCACTTTGAAAAATTCCTTAATGACTGAGTAGCAGTTCTTGAACTAGTGATTTGGGAGTCCCCTGCTAGCACACTAATGATTGAGACAGCAGCATTAAATCAGTTGCTTTAGTTTAAGTACTTCTTGAATGTACATAAAGTCTCACTTTATTGGGAATTGAACTAACTACCTGCAGTCTGAAAAGCAGTAAGTTGTGCACTTAAGCAAAGGTGAATTACTAATAAACAGAGAGGTTTTTCCAGTATGTGCTTTTTGAAAGCTCTTAGCTGTTTGGGTAGAAGGATGGTACAGCAGTTATTGAAGCTTCACATGTTGGACTCTACCAGTCCTTAGAGAGATCTTTTAAACAATTTTCAGAAAAAAAGTGATACAGAAATACCATGATAAAGGCTTTAAGAAGACACAAGAGGCAACACTTCAACAGTATTTCACAGATGCATTAAATTTCCCTAATCCCTTCAGCAGCTCCTTTTTTTTTTTTTGCTCTGACAGTGACTTTAGAATAAAATGAGTATGGTACTACCAGTATAGTCTACCTTCTACCTATGTTAATTTACTGAATGTTTTACTTAAATATTATTAAAAGCTGTATGCATAGTTTTGTAAATTTATCACCCATGTGTTACACTGCTGAGTAGACAATTTGATAAATACTTTATCTGTTTTAGATTTTATTGTTCTCAGTCCAGACCTACATCAGAATGTCAGTCAAAAATATCAGGAAGAGTTTATAGACGAGCTAGGATCTCCTGGGCAAATTCAAACACAAAAAGGAACCATATAGAAGGTGGAAGCAGGGACAGATGATCTGGGAGGAGTATAGAGGCAGTGTTTGAGCAGAGGTGCTGTTAGGAGGGCACAGTCCAAGCTGAACAGAATCCGGTCAGGAATATTAAAAGACACTGAGAAGGACTTCTATGTGTACATAGGTGATGAAAAGAAGAATAGGGAAAATGTGGGCCCACTGCTGAATGAAGCAGGGAACCTTCTGACACAGGACGTGGAAAAGGCTGAGGTTCTGAATTCCTCTTAGTTTTAACTGGAAAAACCATTTTTCAAAAACCTTAATTACTGAAGGCAGGGAAAAGTCTGATGTAAGGAAAATGTACTTGTAGAAGATGATCAGGTCAGGAAATATTTAAGCAAACTAGACATACATAAGTCCATGGACTGTGATGGGAGGTCATGTTTGACCAAACTGATAACCTTATGTGAGAAAGTGACAGTCTCAGTAGATGAGTATAGAGCAGTGGGTTGTCATTAAAGCTTTTGTGTCAACAAAGTTTTTAACATTCTTTCCTGTAAGATCCTCATAGAGAGGCTGACAAAGTATGGATTGGATGAACATTGAGACATTGAGATGGACTGTAAACTGGCTAAAGGCCCAGACTATGGTGGCCAGTGCAATTAAGTCTAGCTGGAGGTCAGTAGCTGGCAGTGTACCCCAGAGGTCAACACTAAGTTCAGCCTTTCTTAACATCTTCATTAAAGATCTGGATGATGGAGCAGAGTGTCACAACACAGGGAGGAGTGGATGACCAGAGGTTATGATGACATCTGGTGGAACCTGGACAGGCTGGAGAAACAGCCTGACAGGAACCTCATGAAGGTCACCAAGGACAAATGTGAGGTCATGCACAGAGGGAGGAATAAATGAAGGCAATGTAGCGAGGCAGTATACGTGAGGGGGCTGGTTAGCTGGAAAGCAGCTCTGCAGGAAGGAAAGGAACTCTGCGACCTGGTGGACACAAAGTGAAACACAAAGAGGGCTGATGGTGCCCTGGGCTGCTTTAGGAGTGTTGTTACAGATAAATTGTGCAACCTCCACAACAGAGTTGGACAACCCAAATAAACAGATCAATATAAAGAACTGTCTACAAATAGATATAAAGCAATACAAAGCCAGCAGATGAAAGGATGTAGAGCTAACAGATAAAGCCTATTTGGGAGAAAGGAAAACACAGAAGGTTCCATTGGTCAGAGAAGTATGGAATACTGGAACGTTTCATTAGGAGTAAAGAAAGAACTGCCATAAAAATGAATAAGAAATTATTAAAAAAGTAATTATGTTTGGGGTTTTTGGCGTTTTTCTCTCTTTTTTTTTTTTTAATTCACATTGATTAAAGTGACTTAGTTGTAATTGTTTACGTATGTAGACATATCTTTTTCTGTTGGTATAAAACTAGAAGCCTCCTAAAATTTAATTTTTTTTTCTTTCTGACTCTGTTCTAAAATGTCCATAGTGTTATTGAGAGTGCTCTCTTGACAATCAATGCAATTTTTTTGAAAAGAACTCAAAAAAAAAAATCTGATTTTGTGTGTGCGGATGTTTATGTATGCTGTCTCAAACTGAAAAGGGAAAAGATAGGCTAAAATGTGTAGAGTCTCAGTATCTTTTCCCTTTTCTTGGTCAGCTGGAGAAATAACAGTGTACATTTGCTCAATAATACTATGAGAAAGTGGAGAAATCTTTCTTCCCAGATGTCTGTTTTTCTTCAGTGAGTGCTATATTCCAGGTTTATTGAAGGAGGCATTTTTAAACTTCAGAAATCCAACATCCAACAACATTCAGATTTTCTAAGTAATGTCCATCTTGTTTGCTGTAAAGGAGAGAAAATTCTAAGCAAAATAAGTGAAACAAGTGAATTTGTACTTTCTTACAGGAAATTTTGTCTTTCACCTGAATTTCTTTCAAATAAGACAAGAGCACTTCCCAATATAGGCACAATGGCATGCTTATTATATAACACAAGAATCTCACTGCTTCTGATTCTCTTTCTCACATTTTTAGGCATTATGTGATGTCTCTAATGGAACAATGTCTTGCCTCAGGCTTGCAGTTTTTTTCTTCTTTGAATATGTCAGATTGAAGAAGAACATTATTTTTAATCAATTTCCAGATCTGACTTAATAAACATTTAAGCCTTGAGTACAGTCCTTTTATCTGTCACAATAGGCAATCATCTTTTTGCTTGTTACATGTTTCTGATTGTGATATGCTGAAATTCCAAGGATAGATTTTTAGTATCACCCTATGCAAGCCCCAACAAGAGTCTGACCACCTCATGGGCCAAAAAAGGGAATACAAGGCAAGGGAAAAAGAAGTTGCTATTCACATTTGATAGGTTAGAAAACTGAAGTGAAATCTACTAAAACTACTCATGATCAATACCACAGTAAATTATTACTCATGTTATTCATCCCTGAGTTTTCTCACCTCAAAATTTTGTTTCAGTTGACACAAAAGTCTAAATTTTTTCTTTGCAGTTTTGTTTACTATATTTTTGAAATTTAAAGAACCTGCCTGAGGAAAACATTTTTTCTTTTTTTTTTTTCTTTTTTTTTTTAATATTCTCTTGGTACAAGGACTGTTTTATTTTAATCTCTTTCCTTCTGCTCCTAAGACAGGCACAGGCTGCTCTGCTCTCCTGATATGCAGACAACTACAGTCAGCATCATACACTAAATAAAGTCTTCAGCTGTTTCAAGTTCAAAGTTCAAAGCTGTTTCCTTTCCTTCAAGTCATAGATTGTTTTCAACATAGAGTCAATTTGTGGGAAATCAAAAACAGTTTTTTAACCTCATTGAACAGACCAAGACCAAATTACACTTTATGAAGATGAGATGTATGTCAGTGTGTAATTTAAAATATGCTGTGAGACCTCCTGGGAGCTCAGAAATTATTTTCTTAGTAGTGGCTTAAAAAAAGTGTTTGCTTTTTTTATCTTGGGATGTCTCTTTCTATGCAATGAACATTATCAAACTTCAAGCAGCCTGAAGGAAAGAAGAGCCTTTGCCTCTGTATATCCAAGGGAAATTTTATGCTATCATTCTTGCTTGTTTGACAGGAAAATAAATTCATAACAGTTTTTGATTTCACTACCATTCTCTGAAGAAAATTTTTGATCCTGCTATGGTGAATCTAAAGCTGTTCCTCTGCTTTCTACTTTGTTGTGTTTCTGCTTAATACAATTATATTCCATTTTCTTGTGTATTTGCCATTTACTAAGTCTGGTTTTCTATTCATTCTAGATACTTTGTTGTGTCCTTTTGGTACTCTATTAAAATGTCACTGCAGAGAGAAGTCTCAGACTTAATTGAGAGTAAGCAAACTTTGAATTTTAACAACAGAGTATATTTGTTTGTACATTTGAGAAAATGTAACTTTGTGTATGTAAGCTTCACTGAATTTGATCAGTGAATGGTTGGTTTGGGAAGCTGTTTAATGTTCTGATAATTGCAGTATTGAATGTTTTTACCTTAATCTGATTTTTTTATTAAGGATTTCAGATACGTAAAAATTGATGGTGGTTATCTATATGTGTGAGTGAAATTCTATTTAAAATACTAAAATATGTTTTCTTTTCTCTCTTCCATCTCATTTAGTGAAGAACTTTTTTTCTTTTAGTGAATTGAGATTAGTAGTTGAGTTGTACTGCATGTACAAGAACATTTTCCATTTACAATGAGTTGGAAACAAAATCTCTAGAAACCATTTGGGGGTTTGTGCATTGAAAGGTTAATTGGTAAGACACAGCTATGATCTATTTCAGCCAGAGATTTAGATAACTAATTTAGTATGGCTTCCTTGTAAATTAGATGTAACGCTTTAGTAAGTGAAGGGTCACTTTTTTCAATGGAATTCTAATGTGATCTCTAAATGCTGGTTTTCAGTTTATATATATGAGTAAGTATTAGCACAAATGACCTTAGGACTGTTCTAGTAAATTTTGTCATCATCACAGACACCTGAACACTGCTGCCTACGCCCACATTATGCTTCCAGTTTTTCACTTCCAGGGCATGTTTGGATAGACCATGAGGAATTGTTTTTGATAGTATGAACTTCAGTTGTTAATTTCTTCTACGCAAAGTGTTTGAATGAAAATGGGATTTAGAATATTTCATTCAGCTCTTGAAATCATATTAAATTATGAACAAAGCAAAATGTTGATGTACTTAAATCTATAGGTGACATTTTAAATTCAATGTTTAGGAATAATATGTAAATAGTAAAATGCTACTAAGCATTAAAAACTTAAGAAGATGTTTGTTTAGAAGGAAAAACATTATAACAGTCGTGTTTCATTTCTGTTTTCATAGAGTAACAGAGTCATTTAGGTTGGAAAAGATCTTTAAGATCATCAAGTCCTACCATTAACCCAGGAGTGTCAAATGAACCTCTAAACAATGTCCCTGAGTATCACATCTACACGTCTCTGAAGACTTAAAACATTAGCTGAATATTTTAGTCATTGTCTCTATTGTCTCCAAGTTTGCTTTTTTCTGTAGGTAAAGATATCAAGTTTGCTTTTTTTCTGTAGGTAAAGATATGCCAAGATATTTATTAATTTTGATCTCTTTAGGAGCAAAGAGAAAACTGAGGTTTAAAAGCTGTCTTTTCTAGTTTTTGTTAGAATGGGGATATCCTTTTTGTCTGTGTACTGCAACACAAACAAATAGTAGCTAATAGTCCACATTCACAGTAGTTAAACAAACTGAGCTTTAATGAAAGAGTAGATGACACTAGTAGCTAATGAGGCTAGTAAGATCTCAAAAAATTAAGATAATAAAAAATAGTTAACTGTACTCCTGTACTTCATAACACAACATAACTGACCCAGTTCTGGGGGTTTTGGGGGTTTTTTTGGTGGTTTGTTGTTGTTGTTTTTGTTTGGTTGGTTGGTTTTGTTTGTTTTTTGGTTATTGTTGTTTTTGCTTGTTTTGTTTTGGGTTTGTTTGTTTGTTTGCTATCATTTTACTTGGTGTATATATTTGGCGGAAAATTCACTTAGGGGAGCTAGGGCTCTAGATGTCACCAAAATTCAAGTTCTTTGAATGTTAGGGTACAAATTGATCAGTAATTCTTTTTTTAACCTTGCACACAATTGTGCACTTCAGCAATAAATTGACTGGAGAAAGGAAACCAAAAGCTGTCAGTTTGTAAGGCAAAACCTTTCTGACAGTAAATATGGATCTTCAAATGTCAAGAGGGACTAGATTAAAACCATGGGTTTCTTTCAATCTTATATCATTAAGAATAATTACTTTATATTTTTCTTTAAATATTTGGGTAATACTGATGCATGTGGTAATGAAATTGTATCTCTGAAAGGACAGAAGAATAGAAAACATCAGCTTTCAAAGTTTTGAACAAATACACTGTTGTGATTTGACACTCGCCAAACACCAGGCACCCACAAGAGCCGCTCACTCACCCTCCCCTGCCACAGATGGACAGAGGAGAGAAAAAAAATTAATGAAGCGTTCATAAGTTGAGAGAAGGACTGGAAGAAACACTTCAAGGGCAAAACAGGCTCAGCTTAAAGGTACAAAGTGAACTTATTAGTGACAGAATCATAGAAGAATAATGAGAAGTAAAATAAGCCCTTAAAAACACCCTCCCCCAACCCCTCTCTCCTTCCCACCAGGGCAGGGAGACAGGGAATGGGGGTTTTGGTCAGTCTGCCACCCAAGGTTTTCTTCCACTCCTCTGGGAGAGTAGTCCTTCACCTGTGAGACCACAGGGTCCCTCCCATGGGAGACAGTTCTTCTTCTCCAATGTGGCTCCACTCTCACGAGCAGCAGCCAAACTGCACCTGCTGCAATGTGAGTCCCTCCCACGGGCACACAGACCTCCCAAAACTGCTGCAGTGTGGGTCACTCTTCCACGGGGTGCAGTCCCCCAAGGACAGGCTGCTCCAGCCTGGAAGCAGGGCCCCCTCTCTCCACCAGGTCTCCCACAGGATCACAGCCTCCTCCAGGCATCCACCAGCTCTGGCATGAGCACCTACCCCATGGGCTGTGGGTGGATCTCTGACCCCATGGATGCCCATGGGCTGTGTATGGATCTCTGCATCCCCTATGGATCCCCATGGGCTGCAGGGGCACAGCTGCCTCACCACAGCCTCACCACGGCCTCCAGAGGAATCTCGGCTCCCATGCCTGGAGCACCTCCTGCCCCTCCTTCTCCACTGACCTTGGTGTCTCCGTGTGGTTTCCCTCACATGTTCTCACCTCCTCCTCTTCTCTGGCTAGAAGCAAAAACCCTGTGAATTTTTTGATTTTCTTCTTAAATTCATTATCACAGAGGCATTACCACCATCTCTAACTGGCCCAGCCTTGGCCAGCAGCATGTCCATATTCAGAGCCATCAGGGATTGGCTCTGCCAGACATGGTGGAAGCTTCTGGCAGCTTCTCAAAGGAGCCACCTCTATGGCCCCCCACTACCAAAAACCAGCCCATGCAAGACCAACACATACACTAACACAAAAATGGTGACTTAGTGGGAGCCTTTAAAATACCCAACCAATCAAAGTCAGTAGAAAATAAATGGGAAAAAAAATTAGCAAACCAAAAGAACTGAGCATTTTCTCAAGTCTCAGCAAACATCATAAAGCAAATAAATCTGAAGAGAATACTCCAACTACTGTAACAATACAAAGATATAAGGATTTCTATGAGACTGGAAACTGCTTTTAAATGTGTGCTCTTGTTCCATGAAGCAACTTTTTTGAATCCTTTTAGTATTTAAAAAAAAATAAAAAAAAGATGTAAGTATGAAGAGATCTGCTTTGCTGCCACTTTTTACCTAAATATTGATTATAAACAATATTCAAGCAATATTCTTCCTTCAAGCAAGAGTTATTTTTACCTCTGTCACTCTATTATCTTGTTTTCAATACACCATGAAAATGTTCTATCACTCAGATGAAAATAGACTTTGGATGAAGGGATCATGGTTAATCTTGAAACTTGCAAGACTCAAAAACTCTTATCAAAGGAGAAAAGAAAAATTGTATGAGGCTCCATTATATTTGCATTGAAAAAGTAATACAAAACCCTCAACTCATGGCCACTCTGACATAAATATAGTTATAAATCAGGATTTGCTTTAATGGTAGTAGTTAATTTTGCAAATCAGAAGTATATAATTCCCTAACTCTTATAAAATCTCGAATGACTGCATAATATATACCATTTCTTGGATATTATTGTGAATGCTGGATGCCTTGTTTTACCTTCTCTATCATGCATTGGCTTTCATGTATTCAAATGGATATGTGTGTGATTTTTCATTTTGTTCTTGAGAAATACTGATCTAAAAGGCTTTGAAGCAGCTATTGACAGAAATTAGTTTCCTGACTTCTTTCTGCCTAACTACATTGCTGGCTTCTGGGAACAAATGAAACTCTGATTAACCCTTTTTAGTTGCTTTTCATTTCTGTCTTGGCTTTGTGTAGCTTTTATTACTTTAATTTAAATACTTTCTTTATTAGTTTCTTCCACATATACCACAATCAACTTCCAAAGCTGAGTTCACTTAGATTTGTTATAAAAACATTCCCTTGAAGCAAGCTGTCTTCTGTGTTGTTTTTATGTAACATAACTTGTTAGTGTTGGTACAGATAAATGAAATAATTTGAAGAAAGGAGTAACTCGCAGGATGATTAAGATGAATATTTTAAAGTGAAACTGAGTAGTTCAATACAAATGAAGCTAAAAATGCAAATGGCTTTTTTTTTATTAATGTCTGCTGTTTTCTTTTAAGTTAATAATAAAGCTGTCACAGAATCACAGACTAGTTTCTTCTTAATGAAAAAAATTTTAATGGTATTGATTTTTTTCCTCAGGACTGTGATAACCCATGGTTTCTACTTCTAACTTAAATTTATCAAAAAGACCTTAAAATTGGTAATTTTTTATGAGAAAACTTAAAACATTCCAACAATGACAATGGATTCAGTAGTTTGATTTCTCTTGATAGCGTCTGCTGCTTCTTCACTCCTAATATGCTCCATGTACATTTCTAAAAATATGTAATGAGTATTAACAGGCACCTAGGTGTTATGCTTCCTGAATTTTACATGGTTATTGAAATAAAGTAAAAACATAACAACCTTGCTTGTTATTTGGTTTTTTTCTAAATTCTCCTTAGTAAACCAAAAACTATAATGGTTCACAGGAGTGGGAGGTATGGCAATTAAATAGCTAGTCTTGCTATGTTTTCCACAGAATCATAGAATATTAAAGGGTGGGAAGTAAGATTTTCAAGTCCCAACAACTCCCACTACACTAGGCTGCTCAAGGCCTTGTCCAACCTGACTTTGAACATTGCCAGTGTTGAGGCATCTACAGTTTCCCTGGGCAACCTGTTCCAGTGTCTCAACACTCTCACAGTAAAGAATATCTTCCTAATATTTGATCTAAATGTCACCTCTTTCAGTTTGTATCCATTACCCCTTATCCCATGGCTACAGTTCCTGACAAAGATTCCCTCTCCAGCTTCACTGTAGGGAAAGATACTGGAATGTTGCTGTGAGGTTACCACATAATCTGCTCTTCAGGCTGAACAGCCCCAAGTTTTTCACCTGGCTTTGTAGGGGATGTTCTCCAGTCCTCTTATCAACACGGTGGCCCTCCTCTAGACTTGGTCCAACAGTTGTATGTCTTTCATAATTTAGGGACACCAGAACTGTACACACTTCTACAGGTGGGGTCTCACAAGAGAAGAGGAGGGGGTGAGAATCGTCTCCTTTGGTCTACTGGCAACACTCCTTTTGATGGAGCCCAGGATTTCACTGACTTTCTGGGCTGTAAACACAAATCTAACTGCCATGTTTTTTCAAAAATTAGGGATAGTGGCTTAGCAGCTCCCTCGGACCTGCAAATTAATCTCATTGGGCCCAAAAGACTTGTGAACATTGACATTCCTTGGTCTTGAACCTGATCCTCTCCTACAGTGGGCTTAGGGTTTTCATTCTCCCAGTCCCTGCATTTACCATTCTTGATGTGGGTGGCATAGCAAGAGCACTTGCAGTTGAAGATACATAAAGACCATACTTTTATGATATTGTTCTTTCTCTGGAATCTAAAAGAGTACATTTTTTTTAGGCTCTTGAAAGTTTGTGGTAAACAATGTCGGCACATTTTATTTTAGGAATTTTGAAATCATAGTTACATACACATCTGTTGAAAATCTGCTAAGGATTGCCTGATAGAAATATTTTTATATAGTGGCCTATTTATGAGCTTCCTTCCTGATTGCATTAAAAGAATGTCTCCCTGCACAAATAACATTCAGTTTTCTAATTTCCTTTTAAAAAGGTAATCCTTTTTAGAGATTTATTTGCTTAAGATAATGAAGTAGGATTACAGCAGAATTAACTGCAATGCTATTAAGTGTTGTTTTTTTTTTTTTCCTTGGGTCTAGCCTTATGCTTTCAGTTTGAAAGTAAGCTGAGATTTATTTTTCCTAGGCTACAAAACAAATTCAAGACCAGAAGACAAAAAGGCAGCTGAGATAGTAATTCTCCTGAAGAACTAAGACACCAATGACTTTGAGGTATGTTTGTTTTGGAAATGTTGTTAATTATTTATTAATGTTGACGCTATGTATGAGAGTAATGGTGAGTGCTTTTGAACATTAGCGACTATTTCACATCTTGATGTAGTTCATTTAAAAGGAAACCAATTTTTTTTTTTTTGGGTTTTTTTTTTTTTTTTTGGATAAGTATGCGGAATTAGTTGTAAATGTGCTTCGGTTTTATCTGACACTATCTTTCTTTCTGTCTAGAAAATTAGATCTATCCACCTGCAAAGTTAAAAATCTAGAAATATTCTATGTTCTTTCTGACTGAACAGTTGCTACGTTCTTTAGGTACTTTAGGTACTGAGAAAAATTTCCAAATAAGAATGTTCAGGAAAAAGCTGTAAAAAAAAAAAAAGGTGTTATACATATTGTTATGTTTTAAATAGCTACAATAAACATTTCTATTGGCTAGATGTTAAAGAGCATGTATAGAAATAAATTATGAATAACTCCATAAGGGAGACAATAAGAAGTCATCAGTAGGCAGACAGATTAATGGAAGATAAACTAAAGAAATTCATTACTGCCTTTTCACAAGTTTAAAAATAGCATCTTTAACACTTTTTTAAACATATTTAACACTTTTTTTTCAGTTAAAAAATGTTTGAATTCCGTAAATTGGATTCCACTTTTGCAAACGTACCAGCAAAGCTTGCAGGGAACTGAGGAAATGGACCTGATGCGAGTTTCATTTTGGGTCTGGTTATCAAAGAATGTTCCGGAGCTTAAACAGGACAAATCACAGTCTTCATACATTCATAAAGTACTGTGGCCTGGAAAGCATTATTCTTATTACATTTAGGAAATGTTCTTTTGTAGTTTAACTTTCCTGGAACACCTTCTATCCCTAGTTTTCTCTTTCATTCAATATATTGAGTTTCAAGGTATATTTTTTTTTCTTTTAGAGGAGGTATTTTCTCACAACAATAAAGCCACAATTCCTCTATCTTTTTTTACTTCAATCCTCACCTGAAGCTTTCTTCTCTTTGCAGGAGGTATATTTCATCAGCATAGAATCTTGTTACTTCTACATTCCCACCAGATCTGTGTAATTTTGTTCACATTTGACCTAATAGAAGGAGTGTGTAGAAGGTTGGCTAGTGACCCGAACATCTCATGGTTGTTAAGTACTGCAAGCCTATAGTGTAATGCACAGATTTTGTCCAAAAAATAATTTTCTACTAAAAAAAATTCCCTGAAATACAAACCCAAACTCAGACTCCTCTTTCCTCAAAGACTATATTTATTCTAGCTCTCTTTAAAAACCACATACCTGCTCAAGACTTTTGACCTCTACGATTCTTATATTTTTCTTTGCTTTAGATGTTGAATAACAGGTTTGATGCTTTTGGAATTGAGAAGTCTAGTTCTGTACACTGTATTTGTATAATATCATTCACAGTGAATAGATTCAGATTTTTTGTCTCCTAGCATTTGTAACCACAAACACCTCTTTTATTGTCAGTCTTTTTCCCCGGAGGAACAATATTTGAAGTACTGTAATATACAACAAGAGGGAAATCAATAAATATTCACATATTTTCCCCTATTATTCTTTTATCTGTCAACATACCTAAATTTTGTATTGGAGAAAGGAATTTAAAACTTTTCTTAAAAATTTGATGAGATTCTACACATGTGCCAGTGACATCTGGGAAAAATGTTTTTTGGTAAATGAAAAATCTCCTTAGCCTTTTCCTGATTCCCATTGAGATACATACTTGTTCCTCAGGGCACAACTTGTCTTGCAGATTGTACTTGATTTGTAGTCTAAGGATAGAAGCTCATCATATCCATGTTAAATACGTGTAGCTTTCAGAAGCATGGTAAGGAAATATTTTTATATTGAGTCATGAAGAAAAATGTGTAAAAAAAATAGGTATCACTTCACTGAGTCTTGCTGAAACAAGACACCAAGTAAAATATTTAATAATTTTTAAGCAGTGTGCTTTAGCTTCAGCTGTATTTGTGATGTTGATGTATCTTTGTCTAGCCTGATCCCTCAGTGCTCCCATGCATGCAGTGTTTGTTATTATATATATTTTTAAGCCTTTATAGAACCTTCACTTTTTTTCAGTTATGGAGAAATAATTGTAAAACAGCAGACAAAAAATAGTATCATATGAAGAAAAACAAAAGAAGCAAAGCACGTCTGCCCTTTCTCATTCCAGCTGCCAGATTATTTAATTTTACTCAGTTTAGTATTTCTGTCATTTTAGACTATTATGTGATGGACAGGTTACTATCTGATTGCAAATGGATTTTGAGTGGATTATTTAATCTGCAATTCAACATTTCTAACCCTTTATAGAATGGTAAACATAGTCCTTGGTGGCAGAGAAGACTCTCACTTTCCCACACAAGAGCCTTTCTGTTGTATAATAATTAGAATAAGGGAAAGGTAGTTTCTGTAGCAAACAATTGGTGTACGTATGTGTGTGTATATATATATAATCTTTCTCTGAGACATCATGTTAGAGTTTAAAAAATGAGTTTATGGTTTTCTGAAGCTGTACTTTAAAATCTCCTCCTGGTGATACAGGTCTTGAGCAAGCAGTGCAAAGAACTAACAAAGTTCATGCTGGTGCTTCTGAAAGTCTGCCTTACTTATTTAATAAACTTTAATGAACTAGTAAATAGAAACTTACAAATGCCACAGAGGCTCTCTACCAGATGAGTGATATTTCTGTTTGTAGCTTTTATGTTAGGTTGCTCCATGCCTAATAGTCCAACTTAGATTTGTCTGTTCCAAACACAGATATCTAATTTTTCTTCTCTGATTTAGAATGAAGTTACCTTCTCTGTGCCCTTATGCATATTTTGCCTTTTTATATGGTTATAAACACACGTGCAATTTTGCTAAAGTACCAAATGCTTACTGTATTCTTTTGATATATTTACCTTTCAAAATTACTACATGAAAATATACATGGAGCAGCCTATATTTTCATGTTCCTGTAAAAGCCTGACTTGATAAATGCAAATGAATGTTTCAGAGCTACCTTGTGACAGGTGTGTTTTTTTGAAGGGGCAAAAGGAACTCAGCCTTCTTGCAAGTGTTGCTAGATGTTGGCCTTATTTTCAAGAGAAAAACCAAGAAATTACTTGCCTAGAGTAATGTACTTTGAGTCAACCTTGTATTTTAGCCTACTGCAAGACTAACTGGTATATTACTTCCCTGAAAATCCAGAAATATTGCAGAATGTTTTGAGTGTTTTGTAAAATGGAGTTGAAAAATATTTTAAAGCAGGAAGTTGACTGAAGCGTACAAAAAACTGCCAAGTTAAATTTTGAATATATGGACTTTTCAAGGTTTTCTACTCTGAAAGTGATTTAAAAACTGAAATTTCCATCTCTCTTCAAAATCATTTCTGGCTTCAAAAATCAGTATAAACAGATCCATATTATTCTCAGGTTTAAAAGGAATAGATTTCATTTGAGATAATAATGTAAAAGGCAGAGGAATTAATCAAAAAAATTTTCACACTGTATGTCTTGAGAAAAGAAAAAATATTTTGAGACCATTTCAGATTGCTTATGTGTGTCAGAAAATATCATTTGATTGTTTAACAACCACAATATGCAAGTGCTCTTTAAAAATCATGAAAATAGTGGATATTTAACCATCTCATCCAAATATGTTAGAAGGATTTCAAGGCAAATTTCTAAACACTAGATCAAAACTTAGTGAAAAGTCAGTCATTACTATGACTAGTCTGAACTAGAAGCTTGTTTATTTGGAACATGTCTGCAGTTCTCTTTTGTGCAACTATTCTTCTTTAAAAGTACAAAACCTAGGTATTTTGTGAAATCAGTAACAGCTTCAAGTACCCTGTGTGTTCCCTTATGAAGTCATAAAGAAAATCATTGCATACTCATCAGATTGCATTCCTTTGTGAATTTAGTGGCAGGTACTTCCACTCTGGGACTAAAGCAGCAGAAGTACAGGTGAGGATTGCACATGAAATGTAACAGCAGGAGGAACTAGGAAGAAGGGGAAGAATTAATTGTATTTATCACTTCAGTGGATGGAAGTAGCATAAGAGTCCAACCTGAAATGGCCAGGATGTCAACCTGCCTGTGTAGAAGAGGGGTATCCTCATGCAGAGGCAGAGGGGTGCAGCCTCACCACACCGGGGCTGAAGTAGCTGCCAAGAGCAGCCAGTGGTGATCCAGGGTCCTGTCCTGGCCCTTGGCAAGAGGTTACTGCTTTGATTGACCTCTGCAGCAAAATCTGTACCCTTGGAAGCAGCTTGAGAATGAAAGGCAGGCTTGTTTCTCACCTGCAAAGTGTGCACTGGGTGTGATCTGATCAGCAGGGGTCGGTTTGTATACAGGAGTTTGATTCTAATTGGCTACCACTGGCAGATGCTAATCTGCTGTCTGTGCTTTCACAGTCTTTGGTTTTAAAAAAAAATATTTAAAATCTATTTTTTAAAAAGATCTAATTTATTTAAAATTTATTTAAACAGATACAAAAAGACGTAGACATTCAGACCTCTATTACCAGTTTTGCCTTGGCCTATATAACTCAAAGTGTTTATTGGTTTTCAACTGCTCCAGGGAAATTGCAGAAAGTGAAAAAAATACAGATATGGAATTTTTTTTCTTTCAGAACATATGGGATCTGCTTAGCAAATGCCACTAACAGCACTTGATTTCTAGGATATACAAATCCATAAGTGTTAGTTTTTACCCAAAATTTTACTATTTCTGTGTTCTAGTTTTATGGATTTGCTAGCAATATGAATTATTTTTCTCCAAAAAAAAATTTGCTCATGGTTTTTGATGCTTGCTTCTTACAGTTGTGGTTGGGGTTTCTTACAGTGCTTTCTTATGAAACAGCTAAATAGTGTAGTATAACTCTTTCAAAATATAGATGAAAAAAGAGTGTCTCTTCGGATGGAAAGAGTAGTTGGTCCTTCTGTTTCTTACAATTAAGTGAGTTTAATTCAAAAAGACATTCAAGTTCAAACAAAATAGTGTTTAAATTAAGCTGTAAGGTTGCCTGGAAAGGAATATGGACTAGTTTTATTTTTTCCTAATACTCTAAAATCACAGTGTCCAGATTTGGTCTATGCTCTGGGGAAGTTATTCTATTTATTTTTAATGGATCAATTTTTGAATGCTGAAGCTGATCAGTCCCTGCTCTTGAGATAATGTTGCAGGCATCTATAGATAGCACACAATTAACTTGAGGCAAAAGAGGGAAAACCAGAAAGGAAATATATACTATACACAGAGCACCTCTCTCTGTTCTGTATTCTATGTCAGTTTTAATGGGTCTATAATTAGGTCACAGGACTGACTGATATCAGCACTTAGCTTCCTAGGTGACATCACCCTCTGCTTCATTACCTAATAGAGATTAAGATGTTGACACATAGAAAATTCTGCTTCCTGGACTGGGAAAAGTAACTAATTAAACAAGCTGTAGACTTGACACTGTCTGAATTATTTACCAATACATCCACACAGATATATCTCCAAGTGGAGACTAATAAGAAGGAAGAGCACAGAGCACATGAGGAGACAAACATGCTTGCAGCCCATGTGTCTGAAGGAGTCTAACTTAAAGAAACTATTTTGGAACTAGTCTGAAATAGGATCTATTGTGAGTAAAACAATGGTGCATTTAAAAAATTTAGGCAGAAACACTAAGTCAAAATAGTGGTAAGATGCTTCGAGATTAAGCAAGAAGACAGATGTTATAATGCATGGTCAAATGGACAGAGATCTTGGCATGATCCAAAAAGCATGTGATTCAAAGAGATCAACAGAAAGAAATAATGAGATGAGTGCCTTATATATCTGTACATAGAAAGCTCATAAATCCAGCAAAGGAAAACAGCTTACAATGGTCCTTAATTGAAAAATATTTGCTGTGCTTCAAACTGAACGTAAAAGGATGTCTCTGTATAACACTGTAAAACACAGCAAGAATCTTTCACTCATCCTTATAAAATACATTATGATTGAGGTGCTGTACATTGCAGCTGAAAGAGATTGATGCAATCATTAGTGCTTTTTATTATTTTGTTGCTAGGGAGCCTCTTCCTTTTTTTTTACTTTTTTACGTTTTGGAGACAGTATTTACTCAACAGTGATTTAAATTTATAGGATGATATATTTAAAACATGACTTTTGAGATTTTAGGAATTTTGTTAAGAATGAAAAAGGAAGGAAATATATTTTTCTTGGCATTGTGTCGTAAGATATATTTGTGCTTGAGAGAAACTGCTGACTGATATAAGATTATCTTTACTCTTGAGAAGACTACAAGGAATAAAGTTAGACAAGGTTGTAAGAACCCACACCTGATCATAGCAGCAGGCTGCAGTGTGAAAATAAATGCCTGGCTGTGAGAATAGAAGAAAAGTTTGTAAAAATTTTTGGTAGTTGAGTTGACTCTCAGAGGTTTCTATTGCAATTGTGAGTAAGAGCTTAGTTCACGTGTACCACGTATAAAATTTTGCTTATCCTTTTGATATACTGCAAGAGTCCTCAGACATACATCTGCAAGAAGTAAAAATTGACTGTTTTATATATATATATATATATATATATATATATATATATATGCTTTCAAATAAATTAAGAAACATTGTGTAAATAACATTTTGAGGCTGTTTAATACATACGGGTTTTCATCTCCTATTTGCCATTTGGTAGTTCTGACTGTCATAAAATGCACTGACAAGTTAACGCCTGTCTTAGTTTTGAAGTTGTTTCTGTTGAGAGGTGTTAGTGTCATGTTTGATGTAGGAAACAGTAGGGATACCCTACAAAATTCTGCTACAGTATTGCTCCTGACAAAAAAAAAAAAAAAAATACACTGATTTAGAAGCACTAAGAATAGGCTTAATCCAAGTCTGAAAGCTCTAATCCAAAGTCATACAGAAGCTGTAATGAGTAAGATTAATGGCTTACTGGCATTTGATCTGACAGGGGAAGAAGCAGAAATTAGATACAATGCATATCTCAAAGTTTTTAAACAAGTACCTGCATCCATTTGATTGTTAAGTGTAGAATCACCAGAATATTTTTTTTTCTAAAATGCCTTCTTTTGCGCTCAACTCTAAAATAAGACTGAATTCTTTGTTAGTCTGTGGATCAGCAACAGATCTGAATGCATCAAATCTCCTGAGTTGCCATTTTCATAGAGTGAAAGAAAGCACAAATTAATTTAAGTAAACACCCATGCTTCAAGAAATAGTGTCTTCTAAAATGGCTTGTGTTTCTGTGCAATATATGGCTCTAGAAATCAGTGTTATAATTTAAAAAGAAAAGTATTGGATACTAACAAACATTGACAGGTCATCTTACTAGACATTAGCCAGGAGTTTTATCTCATTTGCTTCCGGAGTTAAAATTGTGAGCAGAAATCGAGTGGTGAGTGAGAACACAGCTGCTGCCCAGAATTTCCAGCCATACAGTAGTTTGAATGGATAAAAGAGATATAAGCTTAATACTTCATAGAATCTAATGAGATGAATATAAATATTTGGACATTTCTATTTTATACTGTCTGCAAAGACATATTAACATGAAGAGCTAGATAGATGTGTGTCATCCTAAGTTCTATTCCTGTGGCTTTCAAAAGTATGCAGGATCCCTTTAATAAAAACAACAAAAAAAAATTGTAGTGGTTTCACGTTCACCTCTGTTTCTGTTTGCTAAATTTAGCATAGTGGTCCAAATACTTTCCTGCTGTGAGATAGGATTATGAAGAAGGCAAAACAGGCCCAACTTAAAGATAAAACAAATAGATTTATTAACACACACCAAAAGAGGGAAAAAAGTGAGAATTAAAATGAAAGCTTTCAAAGCACTCCCCTCCCCCCACCAACGGTTCAATTTCCCACATACAACATAAAGAGTCAAAACCTGTACTTTTCAGTCAGTTTCACCATTTAAAAATACTCTTTTTTCAGTTCTTTTAGGAAAGGAGTCTCTCTTAGAACTTCCATGGAGATTCTCCACTGACAACATAGAACAGTTCTCTTGTGGGTCTCAACTCTCACAAAGACACCTGCCCAGGAACCATCCTTTGTGGAGTCCCTCCCAATAGCAGTTTTCCCAACACTGCATATGGGCCATATCTGCTTATTAGGGGTACTGTTAAAGAATGCCTCTTCTAGTATAAAACAAAGATTCTCTTCTTTCATCTCCAAAATCGTCTTCATCTCAAAAGCTAGAGATCTCCTTTTCCTTAGGAGCAAAGAGCTTCATATCACTTCCAACTAGAGCCTTGCATCCCCCCCAACAGGAATCATGTGCTACAGGAAAAAAAGTCCATTCTCCACAGTTTATTAGAGACATCCAGCCAAATTAGGCCACTCATCCTCCTTTGTCCCAGTAGTCTTTTCACTCTCTCTTCACTGACTTCAGTTTCCTGCTGTGTCTTCCTATAGTTCCATCACTTTGTCTGTTCTCACCCTGGGAAGGGCCAGTGCTGTGGAAGTTCCATCTGCTGGCAGGGAAGAGTTAATTAACACTTGCCCAGGCCTGCGGTGGTCTCGTGATCTCTGCTGGGGCAGCAGCCCCAATAGGATTTTCAAAAACCCCATGGGAATGGGGGAAGAGAGCTCAGGTTGAGGAAATTCAGGGCGGCCTGGCTGGTGAATGTCTCTTCTTTCCACCCCTCGGTCTAATCCAAGATAGCTCAGCTTGGAGCTGCCATCAGAGTCTGCAGGCTCCCCTTCCTCGCTGCCAGCTGCTACCAGGTCTGGCCATGGCCTGGCCCCTCCGCCGCAGCCCCCAGCACGCTGCCAGCCCTGCCGAGCTGAATCCTCCCCTCTGTCCCACCGGCAGCCAGGGACAAAAGGGGCTCAGCTGGCCGGCTGCTCCCTGTGCCAGCGGCTCCCAGAGACCCGTCCAGCCCCGGCCCGGCCACCCAGGGGGAGCAGGGCCTAAGCCAGGCCCTGCTGCTGGCCATGACCTGCTGGCTCTCCTGAAGAAGATAGGCCGGCTTCCCAAAATCCTGAATTTAAGTCATGTTACCCAGAGGTGTACACCTGTATTTAATTGGCTAATCTTGTTGTCAGTTTCAAAGAAGAGCTCTAATTGGTTTTTATCATCCATGCTATACCAACACAAAACCCAACCATCAAAAAAAAAAAAAAAATCTAAGAACAAAACCATCTCACCACCCCCAAACACAAAACAAAACAAATGGATAAAAGAAACTTCCATGTTTTTCTTCAATTTTTTAAAACCTGTGGACAGATTTCTCACTCTCTCACCTTCCTCCACTCCTGAAGCACATACGTCAGCTAAGAGAAAAATCATTGATAACTACCAGTAAATACCTGTTGGACTGCTCACACAAGTCTTTATTCTTCTATTTCAAACCTTTTATTCAGGAGAACTTGTACTAACATTTCAGAAATATATTAGGCAGTCAGTTACTTCTAGGTTTTCTGCAGTCTCATATAGATGAGTCTTTGTCTGTGCTTGTCACTTTTTAACCCACTTTCTACAGCAGCTCCCAAAGTTTTTTTAAAGGGATCCCAAGGTTTTTTCATCATTGCTGACTTTGACTGGTATCAGTACAGCTCTCCAAAGAGCAAGTCCCAGCACAGAGTTTTAGTTTCTTAGAAATCCTTGGTTTTTCTAGATTCTCCTTGACTGACAGACCACTTTGCAGTGGTTGAGACTATTTCTTCATATTGTTTTTCCCTTTTTTTTTTTTTTTTTTTCTTATAAGGGTTTATCTTAAGATAATTATGTGGCTCCCTCAGGCTTTGCTTCTATTAAGTTTCTGTATTTGCTATAGGTTAATCCATTTCTCCTTGATGCAATGAAGAATTTTAAGTTGAAAAAATGCATGCCAAAATTTTCACTGAATATTTTAATATTTTTTCTAATTGAATTAAACCAGTGAGGTATTCATGAACAGTTTGGTTTACATTTGGTGTATACAGCTGCAGTGAGGAGCTTTTTGTTTTCATTCATGTCAAACTTTTTCAGAATACATGGAGGATTTTAGTTCTTCGTGATTTAGATCCCAAAATTTCTCAAGGTATCTGAATTAAGAGGCTTTGTGCATCCCTGCAATATGCTATATTATACCAGTGAAATAATTATTGATACCTGGAAAATAAAAGACAATTACATTGATTTTAGCCCCTCTTCTTAGTCCCACTGAATTCAACTGGACCTCATGTTTCAATATAAGCAAAAAAGTGGATAAACAAAAGTAACTTTTTTTCAAAGCAGGCTTATACATCATCCAAATTTGAAGAAGAAATGAAGGGTTTATAATTGATAGATATGTATAATCCTAATTAAAAAGATTTATACTTGTCATTGGTAGCTGATTTGATCCTGTAGTGTAAACCTGAATTGCTAAGTTTCACAATACATATTTTGGAATCTTTCCTAATGTGATGCAAAATTGTTTTTACTCTGAATGTTTGCAGTAAATTAAAAAAATAAAATTAATGCAACTTATCAATGGGTAAAGCAGATGTGTTTTATTCGTTGTTCAAGGTGATTTATATATCATCTTACAATTGTGATTGTTTTGGGGGAAAGGTTGAGTGACTATTTTTGGGGAGACTGACTAAGTTTTAAAAGGTAATAAAAGAGTGAGTTTATAAAGCAAAAAGCATAGATAATAACAACACATTACTAGAGGTTTTAAAAAAAAGCAAAAAGGATTTAATTGAGAAACTGAAGGTCACTGGTGCAGGTGAGGGTAGAATGTAAACATTTTCAAGCAAGCACCCACTCAAGGCTCTATATGCACATGACTTTGCTGTTGAAGCATACCTAAACTCCTGTAATCAAGCTAGCTTATGTTTTTAACATTATGTGATTGACGGCTGACTGAACATTGCAGTTAAAGCATGTGAAGGGGTGTTGGAATTCTGAAGGCTGAAAACTTTGAACTTCCTGAATTTAAGGGTGCCAACCCTCAAGTAAACACCTCATTTGACCTGAGACCTTGGAAAAAACTCCAAAAATTGAGTGATAGCACACAAACAGTGTGTGTGTAGTTTAGATAATATTGTGTGGTCTCACAGGGTGAAAAACTTAGAGTTGGGATTTTAGTGTATGGTGATATATGAGAGCCAAGATGGAGAATTTTAGGTATGGGTTAGTTGTCTTTTTTGTCCCTTCTTCTTTCTTCTTCACGAACCTGGGTGGTTTTCTGTTCTTGGGTGAAAGAGATTTGGGTGATCACAACTGGATTAGAAGCATAAATAATATAGATGTCAACTGTTTATTAGATAATTGGGACTTAACCTTAAACAGACACCATTATAGCTCACTTTCTTGACTTGTTAGAGAGAGCTCACATCTAGTGGGTTTGTAATAGATAAGGATAATAAATTTCAGAGTAAGACTGCAAAACCAATGTCTCCTGAGTTTTATTCGTCCTGACCTTGGAGCAAGAGTCAGGAACTACCACAACAGGGCAAAAAACCCATCCATCCCAGAAATCTTTCAGTAATGTATTAATAAGTGGTTCCAAGTAACATCAAGCTAACTCTTTAAGTGACAATATATTATAGGTGAATTTCCTTCCAACGAGTGATGGTTGAGAAGAGAGGGTCATTTATATCTCCATTTGTTTTTTGGGGTTTTTTTTAGGTTTTTTTTTTTCCTTTAGTTTGAGAACCTGTGGCTTGGTAATATTCCAGACACAATACAAAGTCCTTCCTGGCCCCATTTCCCCACCCTGAAAATTGCAGAATGGTATTTAGTTTGGAATGGATTAGAATTAGAAGGAAATGTGTTGCCATATGTTTGTTTATATTAACTTAGAAGTGTATGGAATGTTATGTGTATAAATGGCTTCTACTTGAGAAATATGACAGATATATTGTACTGAAAAGTTTTTGTTAGTGTTTGTGTATTTCAGGAAGTTTTTCTTTATAAGGTCATTTGGTTTAGACCGAATTTGACAGTGAGTATGATGTTTCATTCAATGAGGTTTGACTTTTTCTTTGTGTAACAAGTCAGGAATGTCTGGTTTGGTCTTTGCTTTTTTGGTGGTGGTTCTGTTGCTTTTTGTTTTTTGGGGTTTTTCTTAAGACTGGAATGTCTATAAATCACGATCAGAACATGATACAGAGTTAAATACCTTAAAGAAGACAAAACAAATCAGATTAATCAAAACCCTTGTATTCAGCAGCATTGTTTCATTCTGCCTTATCTAGGGTACTTTGAATTTCTTAAATCCTGTCTTTTGCTATATTTACTGCTAAAGCAAGAAAAAGAGAAAATGCATGAGTACTAAGGACAGCTTCTGAAGGTTAAATCAGCTTAGTGAAATCACTTCTTAAAAATTCTGTGTTATTCTCTTGCTGGAGAATTTTCTAATTAACATAATGTCCAGGCTTTCATTTCATGGATCAAATTAAAATTATCCTTCCACAAGGTCTTCCTCAGGTGATCTGAAAATTCTCTGATGTGATCCTTTTCAATTGCCTGTATAATTTACATTTTGTTACATTATATGATCAATGATCTGCGGAACAAGAAGTAACTTGGTCATAGTTGTGTAGTCTGCCAAATCCTGACAGTCTAATTGTGTTTCTTCTTGATAGAGTAAGTCTAGCAGTTCCAGAGGAAGAAGGTTTAAGCTTTGAACACTTATTATTCATCTTTGACATCCATGGTTTTCAAGTGGTGTTAAGGTTAAATGAGAGTTCATTTATCCTCTATTTCATTTAGTAAGTGCTCTCATAATTAAATATAGATCCATGTAATTTAGTGATAGAAAGAGGAATTCATTAAGATTCCTGAGTAGGAAAAAGTGTTAATAGAACTGCAAAGGTTACAGAAATTTAACTTCTGCTTAAGGTATATTAAGCACAAATCACATTCTTGTAACATGAATGAGATTTCTTAAACTATAACTGACAAGAAAATTCAAAATTCATTTTCATCATCTGTGAACATTAATAGCAAAATAAAACATACATTTCATAAACCAATACAGTTAATATAGCTTTCATGCATTTTATACTGTATTTTCTTGTATTGGGTATAACAGTTAATATTATTGCAAACACTTATGAAACTGTTATGGACTTTATTTCAAATTTTATTTTTTGAAGGAAAATTCTTAAAGTGAATTAAATTAAAAGATAATTGCTCAGTATCTCAGGAAAAACTGGTAGCCTTTTATTACTTTTAGTGCCAAATCTTGCATTTCATCTAAACTATCACTTTCAGAAAGTTTTAAAAATCAAAGGACCAGCAATCTTTGCCCTCGACTTCAGTAGAGATGAAATTCAACAGAAATGTTAGTAATATTTGGGTAATATAATGATATGATAATAAGAAAACATGGAAGGTCTAGTTTCTATCATATAGTTTAAAATATTTTGGTTTTGGTTTAAATATTTACTTAGATACATCTGCATGAGAGAAACATTTTTCACCAACCTTGAAAGTGTTTTCTTACTATTCCCATAGTATTTTTCTTATTATGACATTTAAACATATTTTGACAAAGAATTAATTCTAAAATATCTGGTGTTTCTCCTGTAACTGAAAAAGTAGGTTGAAAATCTGTAATAGAATTCTTCTTGGACTGGTATAAACTTTCTTAGCTCAATAACACCAGTCTAAATCTAAGGATACCTTTTTATCCTCTTCTTACATCTCAATTATCTATCTATTCCATTACCATTTTTTCTTGGTCATTTTCACATAGGTTCAAAAACAACAACAACAACAACAAAAACAAACCCAAACATACAAACAAACAAACCAACAACAACAACAAGGGTTAAAATTTCATTCCTGCACTTGATTTGTCAAATACCTGACAGAAAATGGAAAATATTCCAAATCAGAATCAAGATATTTTCCTTAACAACATTCCAAATTTTTCTGTGTTGTTTGGTTGGTAGGGCACCTTCCAGTTTGGATATGTGAATCTCATTAGCAGGGTCTTTATATCTTTTTTCAGACCATTAATGAAGAATTTAATTAAAACATGACCTAACACTCATCACAGCAGCATTCAACAGACACGTCCTTTTGACATGATACATTGCTGTTTTTTACTAACCTACATTTTAAAAATTAGCCAGTTTTCAAAGCAGTGTTGAGCAGAGGTAGCATACTCTTAGGGACAATTTGTTGAATTCTAAAAATAAAGAAAATTAAAAAGATCTTCAGAAAGAAAAATCTAACTTTCTTTGAGCCATAGCCTTCTTAATAAACCTTTATAACTCAGGTTCAAAACAATGAAATTTGATTTATTGTATTAAGGAGAAAAATAAGAATAAAGGCAAATATCTGACAAGCACGTCATATTTTTCAAAAAACTATGTCATCAAGGCCTAAATTTACAGCTCTTTAATCTAAAAAATATTATGTGGTAGCAGTATTGGAAAACTTGTGTAGAAGTGCTAAAATACTGTTTCACTAGTTTGACCAGGTCCTTTGGTATTCTGACTACACTGGCTAATGTTAACCTACTGCTTCAGGACTTGTTACTAGGCAAGGAATTCCCTCCTTATATCTTTCTTTTACATTTGCTGGTGCCCAAATCTCTTGAGTCACTATAAAATATAGAAAGGATAAGGAGGAGAAAGAAAGTGTTGTGGAAAGTGTAGAGCTGGATTAACTAAGTCAGGTTTGTCTGGGGCTGTGTCTACTCAGGTTCTGAATATCTCCAAGGATATTGATATTTTTCAGAATCTGTAACAATGTTCAATGACCTCCAAAATTATTTTTTTTAAATTTATTTCTTAGGTTTAAATATATTTAAATGTAATTTAATTTGTGCCCATTATCTGCTGGCTTGTCACTGGGCACCACAGAAATGAGGAGCCAGGCTCTGCCTTCTTCACTGCCCTCTTCACCAGTATCTATGTGCATTGACCATTTGGTACTCCACTCAGCTACTGATACGTGTCGTTCAGGGCATCCTTGGTTCCCCTCCACAAAAGGGAGAGAGATACCAAAAAGCCAAAAATTCAGAGTGTGATTGTGCCTCTGTTGGAACAGCTACCCTAGGACACACTGCATAGCTCCAATAGTGATAATGCTTGTGTTTGCAAAATTTAACTAATCCTGAAATACTGGTATGAAAGATTCATTAAATATTCAGACACTTAGTGCATAAAATTGGTCAGTGTGCTTATATTCTGATTACTACACCTAAACATAAATGTACACTGAAGCATGAGTTACAACAGAACATGTCTGAGGAGTTTATTTTTAATCTTCTGGAGAAGCCGTCTTTATCACACATGGTGGATTTTGTATTCTGTTACATTCTGGGAGACTTTGGAGAATTTTAAAATTGACTTTCAGTGATCCTATGAATGGGTGAACCTGTTTTACCATGTATCATTAAAGCTGTACCTACTATGTGTTTCCAGTGACAGCAATCCTTCATCTTAAGCATAAATGATAAAAATAAGGGTGGTTTTAGGCATTTATATTTGTATAACAGACTGTTAACAAACATTAACTTGGATAAAAGATTATAACACTCAGGACTCCAGGAATGATAAATTGTCACTAACTACTCAGGAGCACTGCAGGAATAGGAGATACAAAGCTTAATATCAAGAAATTCTTTCCCAAAACAGAGATTGCTATAGTGCATGAGATAGTTGAAGCCCTTTTACTTGGGAAGTAGAACAATTGTTTGTTTTATGGCATATTTGAAGGTCTTCAATATGTTTTCAGAACTTGAATTTTATGCTATATTAAAAGCCTATATTATTAACAGTGTCCACTAAAATACAAACAAAAAAATCCTATGTGAAGATGATAAAGTGAGAAGAGCAAGGCATTGGAATCTTTACAAAAATTTGAATGATAATGTTGCATGAATGCCAATTTAGAGGTGCACTTGAACATCAGCTAGAGCTCTAATTTGATTTCCTTTAGTGAATAAAATTGTGTAATAGGAGAGCAGTTTAAATACATTACTGTGAATAATATCTATCTCTTTACATCTTTTGTTGCAGTCTAGATTTTGGACCCTCTAGTCTCTTTCATTTTAATATAAAAGTTGAATCACTCCCCCCCCCCCCCCCCCCCCCCCCGCCCCCAATATCCCTCCTGTCACCTTAACACTTTGCTTAAGCATTTCTGATTCACATTCCTGTCTTTCCATTAAAAACATACCTTTTGAGAAGATACTCTTCTGGTACCAGAAGCTGGACCAGTTTCATAGTTGCACAAGTTAAAGATTAGGCAGTAAGAGTAGAAATTCTTTGGGTTTAGTTCAGTTATATTTATTTGAGATTAAAAAAAAACAGTGTTCTCAAGTGTATTTAGAAATGCTATGGTTTCTCCCTCTTCATCCTGTTTCTAAAATAAGTAGGTCATTATCTTAATTATAAGGTCTAAACAGCAATTTCCTTATGAAATACAGAGTTAATTATAGTAACTATAATATACTGTTTCTATATGTATTCAGTGACATAACCCCCCAGTCTGGGTTGAAGATATTTCAAGTCAACAGCAGCGCTGGTCTTAGTGTTTATGTTTTCTATTTCCTCTGCCATGAATATTTGAAATATTTAATTGCCTAGAGTTTTATTTCTTTTTTTTTCCCCAGATGTTCTTCCAATAATCAGCATATTTTTTTCTAATTGTATGTGTGTTTGTTCTGAGAATTAATTTGATCTCAAGTATTTCACTTATGTATGTAGTGCTGTGCCATCTTTGCACATAATATGTAGTGAATGGTAGATGAGGAGAATGGAAATACTGGCTCAGTCATGTTTATCATCTGCAGTGTCTAAGTGTTACTGCATGTCATTAGAATCTTCTTAAAATGCCAGTTCCAATGTGTCATAGCAGTGGCTGATAATTGTGTTATCAAAACACAGATGAAAAGAGAAAACAGGGTTCACATACAAATTCTTCAGCATTTTGAAAGATATTTATGTGGAAAACTGGCTAATGGAAATAAGAGGAGTTTGACATTATCATAAAATCACTGTTGTCCTCTTCACCAAAACGTAGTGGACTACTTGAGGTGAGTGTTCTTTAGGAAGGCTGTGAAGGTCCAGTCATGTCCCTCACCAGCAAAGCACTGCAAATGCTAGCAGTCTTTCCCTCTTGCACTCTAGAAACCACAATGACTGATAATTCTTCAAGTGGGTGTTCCCAGTATTCATTTGTCATGTTCACTTGGCTTTCACGCACTTAGTCTTCATTGATAAGTAACATAGTGAGGACATGCAGCTTATTACATATGTTACTTTGAAAAAAAAAAGTTTATACTGGTTTATACTGGAGATATGACAACAATTTGATCATTATTCCTGAGGGAAAATATTAAATGAAAGAGCAGAGAATTTGAAGGCTGAACTTTCATTCAAACCAGAATATCTCTGTTTGGTTTCTTAGATTTTTGTTTTGTTTTATTTTGTTTGTTTATTTGTTTTAGGTACCTCTATAGGTGAATTATTACTGTCTGTACAACTTTTCCCAACTCAAGCACAGTTTATATACAACTGGTATTATTGAAATGATTATTTGGAACCATTTCAGAGAACAGAACTACCTAATATAGGTCCCTCTTTGCTCTGTTCTTTACTGCAGCCTCACACTGAGTTCTGTGTGCAATTTTGGGTGCTACAATACAAAAATTACTTTAAGCTGTTAAGGAGCTTGCAAAGGAGAGCAATGAAGATGATGAAGACCTTGGAGGGGAAGACATATGAGGAGTGGCTGAGGCCACTTGGTCTTTTCAGCCTGGAAAAGAGGAGACTGAGGGGAGATCTCACTGTGGTCTTCAGCAGTCTGACAAGGGGAAGCAGAGGGGCAGGTACTTATCTTTTCACTCTTGTGACCAGTGACAGGACTTGAGGAAACAGCATTGAGTTTGGAAATTGAGTTGGAGTTTAGTTTGGATGTCAGGAGAAAGGTTTTCACCAAGAGATGGCTGGGCACTAGAACAGTCTTCCCAGAAAAGTGGTCACATCACCAAGCCTGACAGGGTTCAAGAAGTGTTTGGACAATGCTCTAAGGCATATGGTGCGATTTTTGGAGCGTCCTGTGCAGGGCCAGAAGTTGGACTCAATGATCCTTGTGGATCCCTTCCAACTCATCAGAATCTATTATTAATTAAAAGCAAACAAACAAACACATTAATTCTGGATGATGAGCTAAATTTAAAGGAGTAATGACCTGATTTTATGTGAAATGGTGATACCTTTTAAGGATGGGTAATTAAATAGGGCCAACTGATACAATCTGGTGCAGCAGAATCATTCCCGAGTCAAGTATTAGTTCATGGAAGGTTTTCATGCAAGATTTAAAATCCTTCTTGGTGCTTTATGATCTGTAAAAGAGGGAAAAAAGTAAATATTGAAGAAACATATATGAGAATCTAGATTCCAGTTCCGTTGTAATTTCAGAAGTCCTCTCAATGGTCATTGTATATGACAAAATATTGAAACAATAAACAAACATATTCCTTAGATGTGCATTATTTATTACAAGTATGTGAGTTGCCCTCATTTTGCAGGCTACAAAATAGTTTTAAGACATGGTTTATGCACAACATTAGTAAATAATATAATTAGAAATGTTATTAGCAAATAGTTAATCAAACCTAAAAGTTAAAGCTAAATCTTATTAATCAGTCACACTAGGATATGACCCACTTCTCTATCCACTGGCAGGTGAGATTACAGGCAGCAATTCTCTCCTCCAAACCTAGTGGGTTTCAGTGTTGTTACACCTTTTCCTCTGAAATGTGTGGCTCATTGACAGCCTGCACCAAAATCTGTTTTCACAATATCTGCAGTACTATATTGTTAACCAAGTTCTTACCAGCTGTGACTGAAAGACTACATTTCCATTACACGGAAAAATTAATTTACTGTTCCGTCTTAATAAAATCCTGCCCAAACCTCACTTCTAAAAAAAATGTTTCTACTGGAGATTAGACCTAGAAAATGTGTGAAAAAACATCTGTCTGCCTTAGGCAATGAACACAGGAATTTCTCATGATAATTCTCGTGCTTAAATTGTATTCTACCAATAATTTGCCACTCCTACTAAGACAAAAGGTATAATCTATTAGCTGGTGTAGCCTCGTTTGCTTCTCTATTGCCACACTTTTTCAGCTTGTATTGACTCTTCATAAGATACATGAGATGGCATGAGGAGATACAGTAGATAAAATTATAGAACTCAGACAACACACCCTAATTTTTCAATGGGTGCAGTCTTCCTAATCTTACCTTAATATCATAGAATCATGGAATTGTTTAGATTGGAAAAGGCCTTGAAGATCAAGTCCAGCTATTACCCCAGCGCTACCAAGTTCATTGCTAAACCAGGTCCTGAGTGCCACATCTACACATCTTTTAAATACCTCCAAGGACAGTGACTCTGCCTCTTCCGTGGGCAGCCTATTCCAGTGCTTGACAACCCTTTTGGGAAGAATTTTTTCCTAATGTCTAGTCTAAACCACCCTTGGTGCAATCTGATCCCATTTCTTTTCCTATCTTTTGTTACTTTTGAGAAGAGACAGACATCCTTTTTATTACAAATTATTTCCAAGTTGCCTGAATTCTCAAGCCATCATCACGTTTTAAAAGCCATAAAATAAAGCTAAAGAAAAGTAAAGAAATAATGAGCAGTGTTTTGAAAACTCTTTTAAAATCAACTTTGACATACTAGACAAAATAGATTTTTTGTGAATATTAAACAGACGTGAATGATATACCTAGGAATTTCTAATAAGTCATCCTTGGTAATGCAATTATATACAAATTCTTCTGACTGCAAAATTAATTTATATGGTCAGAAGTCTTTACTGCATGATACACAAACATAAAACGAAAAAAAATACAATTATAAAGGTAAGACCAGCTCTTGAGCTTCCTAGTAGTCCTTGGACATCAATTTTAAATTTTTTTCTTATTTTAAGAGGATACCTGTCACTGCAAATACCCCAGGTACACAACCATCAGGTTGAATATGAGCTATGCAAATATTAGAATGTCATGTTTTGAGGTTCTAGCAGCCCTTTCACGCTTCTTAAAGCTTAAAATATAGTCTACTGTTTATTATTGTGATGGGATCTTATTTTGTAGTTGATGTAGAAAACACTGTGTGTTATAATCATAACATGGAGCTTTCACTTTCATGTGAGCTTGATTGAAGTCTGAATACAGTCAATATATGTTTATGGAGTAACACCTATTTTCTTTTGAATGTGTGCCTGTTGTGTGTCAAGTTAGTCATCACAGATAATCAGATAATTGAGTTACTCTTATTTCTGCAACTTCCAAACAGTAGCATGCAAACTACATGAACATATTTTAATAAAGTATTTTAAATGCAATTTGATATTGAACTTATATACATAAGCAAAGTGGGTTTTAATATTGAGTGACTGTAAAGTTTAGGGTTTGGGTTTTTTTTTCATTCTATGTAAAGAAGCTAGAGAAAATTAGCATGTAGTAACCTCTACTACATGCAGTACAGCTAGAAAAATCTGTATTGTTTATCTAGTTGGCTTTTGATCCTTAAAGATTTATTTTTGTATTTTAACAACAATATTGTGGAAATTGTTGGAATGTGACTTAAAAGCAAAATCAAACTTATAGGTGTACTTTGACTTTCTTTTAATAGATATTTTTTTAGTGGCCACTTTTTGATTTGGTCTAATGATATGCAAAGCAACTTTTAAAACTTCATCTTTTTAAAGCATAAACTTTATATGGACTTATAAACCTTTTTCTACATTTAGAAAATAGAGGCATAGGTAGGACAGGGTGTGGTAAAGTACTGAACAAGTTGTTCAAAACACTTTGGACCCTGAGATCTGTGGCTTTCTGCCTAAATGGGTTACCTCAGCTTGAAAACAGAGTCTTTTAAGTTGTAATACTTTTGTGTTATGACTTAATCTGCTTACATGTCATAAGTATACACAGAAGACACATGTATATTTATGTGTGTGCATGTATGTACATTTACATATGTAGAAATATATAGTCAATTGTAGTGATAGAAATTTAGCAAAACTGAGAACTAAGCCCATGGGTCTTGAGTTTTCTCCTAGAGACACTTGTTTTTGTCATCTCGTCCATGCAAAGCAGTTTTGTTTACCTACATCAAGCACCTTCCCCCATTAACTGCAACTGCTGTTCATTTCAGTGTTACCCTACTTCATTATCTTTTTGCCCTTGTGTCAACCTATGCCCAGAGAAGATTAAATTATTTGGTGTAATACTTGAAATCCTATCTCTGTTTCAGGGTTCTTCTGTAGTTCTGGGGGCTTGGGACTCCCATCACCAGGATTGCTTCTAGGAGCTGAGTGACATATTTAATATTTTGAAATGCGTTAATATCAGTTTGAACCTTTTGAGAGCTTACTCTTCTTAGTGAGATGCTAGATTTCTTGTCTGAAAATTTTAGAATATCTTAAGGGTTGTGATTTTCAAGTAAAGTGTGAGCAGAATATCAGTCTTGATAGCCTTAGCTTCATTGGTTTGGAAATGTATATATTACTCAGTGCATGGGAAATAGAGAGAAGACATAAAGGTTTCTATTCTTTATTCCTTAATCTCAGTAAAACTCCTTGATATGCAATGTGTCAAATTCTATTTGAATACCATTTTTTCTAGAATTATATTTCTAGCAGTTTCAGTAAAGCAAGTTAAAAGTGTGACATGGAGTACTCCTGAGATTATACCTGTGATAGACAGTTTTTATTTCCTAATCTAAACATGATTCAGTTCATAATTACCTTTAGGGTACATATCAACTCATGACATTCAATCTTGGCATTTGTCTAATGTTTTATTCCCCAGAAATCTTCCTTTCAGACAATAGTTGTTTTTATTTGAAGTATGTGGCTGGATAATGCAGTGTGTTTATCTGTAATTACAAAACTCTATGTTTTGAAAGTTTTCTAATATTTGTGCCAAATTACAAGAAGTTTAAGAACTACTGAAATTTCAAAATTATAGAAATAAGTGACATATTTAGCTCCATTTTTAAAGTGTATTCATTTTATCATTGTTGCTGAATTTTTTGTACTATATACAGCTATGTCCTTCAGCTTGCTTTTCTGAGCAAGGTTTGAGTTATTCAGCAGGAGTTAATAATTTTATGGATACAAAAAGCATTGAATTGTCAACTGTTAGGACAACTACCCAGATTATAGACAGTACATGTCACCACAAAATTTTAAAATTATGAAAGTACTCATCAAGAGCTGCTCTGGAGTTATTAATTATTCTGAATACACATTAACATTTGTTAAACAGAGTTTTCTTAGTGGTCTTGTTTGTAAGGTTTAGGGTTTTTTTTACATTCAAAGGAATGCAAACCATTAATTAAAATTATTACTTGCTCATTTTTATATGATATAGGAATGCTATAATACCAATTTAATGTTTCCAGTTGTCTACAACAATAAGAGTTTAGAATAGTAGCTATAAACTGAAAATAAGATTTGTTTTGACTACATTTTTCATTTAAATGAGGGTCAATATTTTTAATATTGTATGATAAGGAGTTACATAGGTTCTCAGGGACATCAAAAAAATGGAGATCCATCCTATAGAAATTAAAGTTAAAACCTGTTAATTAAAACTGAAACTGAACCATTGTGCATGGAGACTGCAGTCCAAGAAATGATTATAATGTGTTTGTGAAAAACTGAATCTAACTTCCCTGTGGTGTTTAATTTGAAACCTGGTTTTCATTTTGCTTGCTTCAATGGAAGATATGATTTTAATGTGGCTTTCTGAACAACTTGAACAACTATTTTCCTCAGTAAATTCCAAACTTTATCTATGGGTCTTGGTATCATTCTCAGGGGATTAAAAAAAATATATATATGAGTGTCCCTTGGGAAAAATATTTTTTGACAAGCAAAAAAGTCCTTAATACACAAGATGGCACTGTTTCGCCTGTGAAAATGTCTATTTTTCATAAGTAACTGTGAAAAACCTGTTATGAGAGTGCAGAAGGTTTTTGTATGTTTTTATGTTTTTGTACAATTGCAGTGAAAACAAGTTTGCAGAGTTGGATAGTTTTGTGGGGGGTTTTTTTGTTGTTGTTGTTGTTGTTGTTTTTAATATTGACCAGCCAAAATATACACATGTAAGACTGCATAATTGTGACAAGTGAAAATGTCTCTGAAATTACTATTGACAAAACTGAATGATTCAGGAACTGGAAACCAGATATGAGATGAAATTCTCTGTGAATTCTTCTTCTTCTTCTAAGAATTCTGGAGAACTTGGAAATTAGCTTTCAAATGGTTGTCTTCACCTGGATCTTCTTTGAACTCTTCTGACATGCATAATAAGCATATCATCTCAGTTTCTGCATTCTTCTTTTAAGGTTAGCTTATAAAGAGCAAAAGGTATGTGATAAAGTAAGTGAGCATTTCCTGTTGTGTAGGGGACTTAATTTTTTTAATTGAGTTATGGAATTCTAATGTAGTTTTTTACTTTTAATTGGAAAAAATCTCCATAAAATTACATAGAATAGTTTCAAAACATCTTTTCCTACTGTAGGTATTTTTGATCTTAGGCAACATTCGCACGTTCAGTTTTTGTGCAAACCCAGATACATCTATTAATGTACTAAGCACAATACAGGAAGGTAATTCTTAATATTTCATAATCTTTCTCCAGGGTTTATTCAATAAATTGACAGTGTTTACTTATTATATTATTCTTCTCAGGGACCAAGTAGAAAAATCTGCAAATCTTCAACCAGGTTAGATGCAGTAGTTAAAATAACATTTCATCATTTCAGTGTCAAATGTCTAAATTTAAGTAGATGTATACTGATAGGTTGGTAACGCTTTATCTGTTCTTGGAGAGGAATTATTTTGTTCTTAAGTACATATCAGTAATCAGTTCTCTAATTTTAGATAAATTTTTCAAGGTAGACATCAGTTTACTTTCTACAGATTTGAGCTCTATTTAAAGACGTTCAGAAGTCAGGGAGTGCAGGCACCATTCTTACCCTCCTGTACATTTTTATAAGGGTTAAAGAAATCCACTCTGAAATTTTAGAGGTTTACATACGTGCAATCTGAAATTTCACCTGTTGTAGATTTGCAAAATATCTGTGGGAGTGTGCTTGAAGCAGGTCTGTCTTTAACAACTGTCACTTTTTGCTTTGCATCACTGAGCTATTTCAATATTATTCCATTTTAGAGAAGAATAAATGGGACAATGTTCCCTGGAAGCACATGGCCCCATAATTTCTGGCTGTTACGGGGTGCTTCATTACAGGATGAAATTAGAAGCAGATGCCATGAAAAATGCACATTGTGGTTATAGGGTCCACAACATTGATAGCTTCTCTTCCTAATCTGTTTCTACTCTACTTTATAATGTAGCCAGTATTTGTAGTTGTTGCTAGTGTACCCTACAAGCAGGAGGGCATAGAACTTAAGAATATAGCAAGCAATCTGTAAATAAAGCTGCAAATTCTCAAAAGCTGACTATTTCCTTCTTATAACACTTGTGGATTTTCATTGGCCTGAACTTTCATATTGTTTCCTTGACATAAATACCCTATTTCAAATTGCTGTAGAAAACGGTTCTGATTTATGGACCTCTAAGTGCTCTATAATCACAGTGTATGTGTAATTTGAGATAGTTTTATTCCTGTTTCCTCAATACAGGAATTTGAGCATGATAAGGCATTGTGCTTCTAGCAACAAGACAGTAATACAGTTTTGTAAAAAGACCACTTGCGGTAACTACATTTTGTAGTCCTTGACCATCTCTTCATGATAAGGGACATTGTGCAAGTGCATTATAATAAATTGGTCTGGACCAAGGTTCTCTGGATTTGCTTATTTGTTTAACAATTTCATATAAAAATATAAAAGGCTTGTATATTACTTCATGTAAATGTCTTTGGAGTGATTAACTGTATTTTCATACTTCTGCTTGATAAAGAAAGCAGTAGTGATCCACAGCTAGAGATGTGTGTGTCTGTGCTACGATGAAAGTGACCCTCTGCTATGTAATTACTAAGAGGAAACTTTAAATCAAGAGTATTAACAAGTAGATCTGATTAGTGTTCTGCGTTAAGTAACAAAAAGATCTTCAACCATTTTAAGTTGCTTCCAAATATTTCTTGTATGTTGTTCTCTCCAAAGCATAATTTTGATATAAATTTGCAGCTACGAAATTGTCACTACTGTAAGTGACAATAATGTATTTTAAATTTTATATATTGAATTTCTACTGTTGCTAAAACACAATTAAAATTTCAAGTTGCTCTTGGGTGAGATTTTTTTGTTGGTAGTGATTGGGGATTTTATCTCTTATTTTCTTAAATACTGTTTGGGCTACCAGGAATGGTCAATATTCCAATTTTACTCTGATGTTGCACATAGTTGGGATTGGAGACATTTTCAAGAAAAAATAAAAAAATCTCTGGAAAGTTTCTATGTTTTAATTATCTTTATACTGAGTTATATTAATGTTTACAATCTAAAACATTTTTCTAAAAACACCTTTTTTTTCCTCCTGAACTTCTTCATGATTTTTCACTAAAAATTGGATTTTAAATTTATTTTTGATATTGTTTTAAAGTGCATTATCAAGTAACAGAAAGCAATTCTTCAGTAAGTGAAATGAGGTTGGAGGGATACCAGCAAAAGAACCAGTATCCTACCACTTGCCATGTTTCAGAAACCTAATGGGTCATGAAGAAATATGAACATAATGAAGAGACTGAAGCACTAGCAGCCTCAAAACCTCCAGTTAAGACTGGAGTATCTTTTAAGTGCTGATAGTCACACAGGATTTTAATATTGTCAATTAGTGAGGAATATATATCCATTAATAAACAATTCATTAATCCTTACAATGTTTTAATTTAATTTAAGTTAAACAGCAATAGATACTATATCAGAAATCAAAACCAGCCTGGGAATAACACATAAATATCATGAGTACGTCCAGAATTTAATTTCCCGTGTGATTATCTTCCTTTGTTTAGCTGTCTCTGGCACTCCAAGACTCAGATCCACTCTCTGTGTTTAGTTCTGCTGAAGATGAAGAGTGCTGTCCACTCTCTGCTTTTGCACTCAGGGTTAACCAGTTAATAGGATAAAGGTGGGAGTTTCATTTCCTGACTCAATAAGCAGGATGAATTTTACATTTCTATTATTTTACTTTAGTGGAATAAAGCATTTTCCAGGTGTAAGTTTAAATGATGTGTTTTCCCCATTTCTCTTAAAAATTGTGATCATTTTATGTTGCTTTGGGCTGGGGCGAGGATGTCAGATTTTATGAGGTCCCTTCCAACCTGCATTTTTTTTTGATTATCTGCATCTGTTGTTTGTTTGAAAATCCTGTCTTGCTTTCCAGACTGGTAGAATGCTTAACTGATTTATCCTGTAGCTATTAATGTGTGATAAAGATACTATTTATGGTAATGACTACATGACTGCACAAGTTACTTCTGACACTTACTGGTCAACTTGACTTTGGAATATTAAGTTCTCTTGCTGATCATTCACTGCTGCACAACAGTGTCATTTTGATGTTTGAAGCTATGAAGATGAAAAATTGAAAGAACCTCTTTGGTTTTATAGTGCTGTGAGTAAGTTAAGGACTTAGAGAATTCAGAACTTTGCAGAACAAATCATACTTTGATGCTCAACTTTTTCTTGGAGGTGGTATTGGAAAAATCTTGTAGAAACTACTCAATAATTCTAAAAGTGAAAGGACAGTATGTTTAGAGGGCAGTAAAAATTTGAAGTTCAAAGGAAAAAAGAGTGATTAAGAGGATTTTGTATTCATTCTCTTGTGCTTTTCATAGAGCTGTTTAGATTGGAAAAGACTTTTAAGATCATTGAGTCCAGTTGTTAACTGAGCACTACCAAGTCCACCACTAAACCATGTCCCCAAGTGAATCATCTAAAAATCTTTCAAGTACCTCCAGGGATGGTGACTCAACCATTTCCCTTGGCAGCCTGTTTCAGTGCCTGACAGCACTTTTGGTAAAGATTTTTTTTTCTAATATCTTATCTAAGCTTCCCCCAATGCAGTTTGAAGATGATTCATCTTGTCCTTCCTCTTGTTACCTGGGAGAAGTGACCATCCTCCACCTGACTACACCCTCCTTTTTGGTGGTTCCAGAGAAAGATAAGATTGCCATCTGAGTATCCTTTTCTTCAGATTAAACAATACCATTTCCCTCAGCAGCCCCCCTTAAGACTTGTGCTCTAGACCATTCATCAGATTTGCTGCCCTCCTCTGATATACTCCGGCACCTCAGTATCCTTTCTGGAGTGAGAAGCCCCAAACACAGGACTCAAGGTGTGGCCTCACCAGAGCTGAGTACTGGGGTACAATCACTGCCCTGGTCCTACCAGGATGGACACACCATTGCTGATAGAGGCCAGAATGCCACTGGCCTTCTTGGCCAGCTGAGCACACGCTGGCTCGTGCTCACCTGGCAGTTGATAGCACCCCCCGGTCCTTTTCCACTTGACTGTTTTTCAGCTATTCTTCCCCCAGCCTGCAGTGCTGCCTGGAGTTGTTGTGTCCCAAGTGAAAGACCCAGAACTCGGCCTTGTTGAACCTTGTACAACAAGCTTCAAGCTATCAATCCAGCCTGTGTAGAGCCTTCCTATTCTCCAACACATTGACACTCCAGTCCAACTTGATGTTATCTACAAATTGACTTAGCATGAACTCAATTCTCTCATCTAGGTCATTGGTAAAGATATTAAAAATATCTATCCTTTTACCTGAACCCTGGGGAAAACCAATTTTGACCAGCTGCTAACTGGACTTGATTATAGTCACCACCAGGCTTTAGGCCCAGACATCCAGTATTTAATTTCCCCAGTGAATGATATACCTATAAAAGCCATGAGAACCTAATTTCTTCAGAACATTGTAGGAAATAGTGTCAGAGGTTTTGCTCAAGTCCAGGTAAAGAACATCTATGGCCTTTTCATCATCTACAAATCCAATCACTTTGTCACAGAGAAAAAGAGAACAAATTGGTCAAGCTCGACCTGTTTTTCATAAACCCATGCTGGCCTTACTCCCTGGTTCTCCTGCATATGCCACGTGATGACACCCTAGATGATCTTGCTCATAATCTTTCCAGGCACTGAAGTCAGGCTGACAGGCCTGTAGCTCTGCAGATCCTCCTTTTGACCCTTCTTATGGATAGGCATCACACTGGCCAATCTCTATTCCATTGGAACCTCTCCATTTAGACAAGACTGAGGGTAAATCATGGGAAGTGGCCCTGCGAGCACTTCTACCAGCTTCCTGAGTACCCTTGGGTGGATTCCATCCATCCATCCCTTTAGACTTATATGTGTCTGAATGGTGCAGCTGGATTCCCCTTGGATTATGAAGACTTCATTTTGCTCCTTGTTCCTGTGCTTCAGCTCAGGAGACTGGGTACTCCAAGGACAACTATTTTACATTTAAAGACTGAGGGAAAGAGGGCAGGTTTATCCTCATTCTTTTTCATTATATTTCCCTCTGCATCCATTAAAGAACGAAAATTGTCCTGAAATCTCTTTTTGTTGCTGATGTATTTACAGAATTTACTTTATTTAAAAATTTTTATTTAGGGACTTTAGATATTTATGTATTTAGTTTTATCCCTGCATAATTTCATGACATCGTTGTAGTTCACTTTTTTCTGCTTCTTCCAAATCTCATCAACTCTTATTTTCAACCTGAGTTCCAGAAAAAGCTGGAACTTCAAGGTTCAGTTACCTGTGGTGCCTTCATGCAGAATTATGGAGTTTTTTAAGTTTGCATGAAACTATGGCATAACCTGAGAAAGGATAATCTGTTTACTCTGGCACTTTTGACCATCTCCATTTCTCTCATCTCAGCTGAGATTCCCAACAAATTATTACTGAAATTCTGATTGAAGAGCAATAAAGCTACTAAAGTATGATAGGATGGTAATAGATATCACTTAATTTGAATTTTTCAGCCAATCAGGGTGATGTTCTTTTTTTAGTTGCCTAGGGTACTCTATACCTACAAAGGCAATAAATAAGAACAAAGTATCTAGTTGGTGTCTATGCTTTCAGAGATGTCCCCTACCATTACCGCAAAATATGATTCAAATAATTGTCTGAATGTTTTTAAATCCTAATTAAATCTTACCAAATTTTCACTACTCCTGGCATACTAAGCAAGTATGTTTACAAAAAAGCCCTAAGGTATTTAGAACATCTGTGAAAACATAAATAGACCATAAAACATCATATTTTCCTAGATCCTTAGATGTATTCCTTCATTAGTTGATAGAAACAGAGAATATGCTTCACTTCTGTCCTCCCAAGAAATGTAAGCATCAAAGGACTTTCATTTCTCATGATTTTTCTTTTGCCTACTTAGTCCATGCTCTTTTTTCTGCAGTTTTGAAAGCTGTACTATGTGGTATTTTCTGTCCCAAATCACAGCTGGAAGTTTACTGCAATTCTGATTGCACTGAGAAACTGCCCTGTTGAGGAGTGTCTTCTAAAGACTGACCCCAGCCTTCTGCTTTCAACTAAAGTACCCAGATAACCCTACAGGGGGGTTTAGGAGTATTTGTACAGAGTACAATGACACTAAGCTTCAATAATTTTATCCATATTTTCTCCTTCAGCTTCTGGTGAACTGTATAAAATTAGTGGGTTAAGAGTTAAATTTGATTCATTCTATATCTTTACATGGACTGTTTAGTCTTTCTTAGTTTTGGCTAAAGGTAACATTAAATATTTGCAATAAGGGAAAGTAGGACATGAACCGTTTTCAAGTTTAGCAAATGTTAATAGCATTTGCTTTCTTTAACTAGAACTCTATTCATCAAAAAATTGGTTTGGAAGGTAGAATATAGATGTTCTTAAGCTATCTATAAACATGCCCACATAAAAAATTTCTAAGATGATATAATTCTTTGTAATATCTATGTTCTTTGCATGGAACTCTTTTAATGCATATTTGCACGGAAATCTTTTAATGCATATTTGCACAAGGTCACTAAGAACTTACTTTTTCATTTTGGATTTATGTAAAAACAACTTTAAATATCTTTTGCAATTTCAAAGGACTTAAATATGATATTTTGCTGTCATATACTGTCATCAGTATTTTATGTAAAGTGAGGATGAAAAGCATATTTTAAAAAATTAAAGACTTCAAAAAGAATGTATTTTTCCCATTCTTTCCCCGATAGATTTTTTTTCATGTAAAGGTGAAAAAGGACCTGAAAATCAAGAAAGGTCTCATTGACAATGAGATGGGTGATAAGACTATATTAACTGGAGGGATAGATGCCTTCATGTTGCTGCAATACGGGTTTTGGGGCCTGTGCACAAGAGTGGGGAGTCTGGGGGTGAATGCCCGTTGGTGGCCAGGCAAGATCATCCAGCAGTCAGCAATCCAAAAAAAGCTGAGCTAGCAAGCCAGGCTTGAAACTAGTCTGCCAAATCCTACTGACAGTGATGCAACAGCCAGGAGCAGGACTGAGAAAAGTTGCACCTCTGAGAAAAGCACCTGGCTCAGTCCTGGTCTAGATGACCCCAGACTCATGTGCATGGGTGCAGGAATGAGGGTCCCTGGTGAGGCAGGTCTGGGAAATTAAGGCCTGTTGGTGCCTGCAGGTATCTGCGCTGATTGCAATGAAATGTTTCCATCCTCTGATGGAGAATGTGGTTTCACAGAGATCACCATGGCAAGACAATGATGGGGAAATAATGCAAACCAATCAGACAGACCGTGTTGCATATTCAGCCATAGATTTACAGGTGAAATTAAATCACAGGATGTGAACTGATAGAGCTTTGTGAATCAGAAGATGACCATGAAGGTATGGATTGCTCCTGGCATCAAAGTGCTTTACATTCAAGCATGCAGGATGCTGTTTTCTGGCATATTCATATAATTTCATGGGAGAAAGGCTGTCATTGCAGGAGATTGTATTTTAGCAATCATCTCTTAGAAATCAGTTTTGTGATTTGGGCAGGAGAGGTGGAAGAAAATGGACAGTAATGGACACTTCAGTTCTCTCGGATGGTATTAGATTCAGGCTTATTGCCTTGTATAGGATATTTTTTTGTGAGAGATGACTGGTGTGATCATATCCCCAAGGATATATTAATTCTGTTACATCAATACAAGTTTAAAGAAATGCCATTGACAGTAGTTTTTCTGATCTCCTTTAGAGCAGTTTAAATTTCTTTGATAGTCAGAATCACTACATTGACGAAAATCAAATCCTTGCCTTTAGAGCTCAGCAAGAACAGACTTTGGCTGATACATCAGAAGTGAAAGATTTTAGTTTTTATTGAAAAATTCAGAAAAAATGTTATAAAATTTTGAACATATTTATTTTTATGCCATCAACAGTGTCAGATTACTAGCATGTATTTTGTTAATTACTTAGAAGAAACCATAAGTCTGCAGAGGTTTGAAGCAATCTTGTTAGTAATTTGTTGATAAAAGGCTCTTCTTTGTTTAGATGTTAATATTTAAATCTTTTAGGACATCTTTAAGCATAGTTATTAAACAGTAAGAGTGGTGGCAATAAACCTGTTTTCTGTAATGTCTTCAAACATGTGAGATTATAATTGAGTATCTTTTGGCAATTTTATTTTTTAATTTTGTTTAAAACTGGTGCAGTCAAATCAGCACATCTTCTGTATAGTCAGTCATGATGCTGAACTTGCTAGTAAATTTTTGTTTCATTGGCTTTTTTTCTTTATAATGTAGTGTACTGTATATTGCTCCCTCCTTTCCCTTCCCATTCTCTCCTTTCCCTTCCCATCTTACCCCTTTCCTGCAGCCTAAGGAGGTGCAAGACAGATATAAATGCCTCCATTTCTACTATGCAGCTATTGATGTTGTTGTTGCTGCTGTGGGACATAGAGCAAGGGAGACAGATTTGTCTATATGGGTTAACCTTACATAGAAGAATATTGTCTGCTTCAATTATATTTTCTAGACTTAATCTTTTGGCTTCATGGTTTCCCAGCTTATATTCTTGAGTACAACAATTCACTGCAGAACAAAGACGGGGAAAAGAAAATATGTACAGAGAGAAGGTTCAGATGTTCAGCTATCATTTATGGTGATGACATCTATCTCTTGAGTTCTATTTATTCACAGTTTGATTGTCATAGTTTCTATGGTTTCATAGAAATTTGCATGTTGCAACTTGTGCAAGTATATTCTCTAAAACATTGTCAAGGATTAGCTACAGAAATAATTCTTAACCTATGGCAGAGTCCTTGAGTTATGCAGATTTGGAAATAGATAGTCCTTATAAATATCACTGGGGAATAAGGAAGGAGGAAAACAAAGCCTTCAGTGGGCATACTGTATAGATACTTCAGAAAGTACAGAAACTACATTCTTGGAGTTCCTCTTTTTCTACTGGAGTTCCTCCTTTTCTACTGGTTATTCTGTCTGGTCTACATTCTTATTGCTGAGCCAAATGCTTCTTATGAAATTGCATTAAAGATTTCAATTATTGTCAAAGTAGTCAATTATGGCACAAAACCTTAATCATTCTATTGTTGCAATGAATATAAGTCATGTTTCAGAATTTTTACTTTTGTAATATATTGTAAATTGAAAAGGATACAGACAATTGATGCGCAGTACTCCTTTTAAGAAACAGAAATGTAGCCATATTCTCCTTGGCCAGGTATTTTAGGCACTGAGACTTAGAGGAAAAACATGATTAAACAAACTCTTTCACCTTTCCTTGTCTTTTTTTGTCAGAATTAAATACATTGATTGGTGTGACTTCTGCAGTACAGCACCCTGTTTCTACCACTATGGTCAGGTCCTGTAGATGCTAAGAATTTCACAGATAAATTAGGACACAAAAATATATTAGAATCATTCTATGAAGATTTCTAAGTCCTTTTTTGTAACACTTTAAACTTTCCATATTCTGTTTACCTTTGACAAACACCTGGCTTTACAAAAAAGAAAATCTAACTGAGAAAAATAATAAACATGCCTACAGAAAACAATATTCATTTTTCTGAGTATTTGTGGAAGACTAAGAAAAGTATCCCATGGAAAGAAGATTTGGTACCTCCATGTTTGTAGATGGAAGGAATTTGGAAGAATGTGCTGGATCAGAATGGGATCTTACACATTATCTTTGTATGCTTATTGAATCATTCCTAGGACAAAAATTAGAAGGAGAAAATACTTCCTTTTTAACAACTAGAATTACCTACCAATCCATCTGGGAGTTTTACCAAATCAGTTTCTTCAAAGGCATTTTAAATTTTGTAGTGAACAGGTATCTGTAATTTTAAAGTATCCCACTTTGGAACGTAACAACCTATGCTGTCCCACAAAACAAATACAGAAAATTTTCCATTAAAAAGTCCCACATATATAAATAGGCAGATCACTTCTGTAAACCTATCAATATTTTCCATCTTATCACAGTCTAAGAGAAAACCATAAGTGAATGAATAGTCCTGTACAAGAATATGTATCAACTTAGAAAGATAAGTAAATTATATTTGTCTGAAAACAGTAATTCTAGGATTGTATTTTAGAAGGAGCTATCTTTTTTTAAAGCAGTGGAAAAGAATATTGGTTCAGAACACAGCATTGCAGTGAAAAACACAAAGGTAAAACAGTCCATAATTTATCAGTCTATATAATTATCTTATCAATAGGTGAAAGTAGAAAATTATTTAAATAAATGCAAATAGGAAACATATCATGCAGATGTGCTCTGGACTTGTAGATGTGCTCTGAACTTGCAGATGTGCCCTAAACTGAAAAAGTTTAAATTTTCTCTTTGACTTAAAAATAAATGAAGCAATCTTTGCCTTTGCTCCGTGACATCTAAAAAACTCAAGCATCATGGAAAACTAACACTTAAAGAGTAATTTAGTGCTGTGGCAAGTACTGCAGGACAAGATGAGAAGGCAGAATTTCTGTGATTTGTCAGAGCAGTGCTCCTTTCATCCCAGAGCTTTGCCTCTTGAGGATGGGACCATGACTGGCTGAAAGTGCCTAAATGCTCTCCTGCACCACTGCTCTCCTAGTGGTGGTAGGAGAAGATATTCAAAAGGGAGGCAGGGAAAGGCAGGTGAACTTGGCCACCTCCTGTGAGCCAGTCTCCTCCCAGCATCAACACTTGTTGACTTCATCTGCTGGTTTGTCAGATTATTGTTTGAGCATGCCAGTACAGCTTGCTATCAGAGCCTTCCACTGCTCCACATTTCAGCCATTCTGTGTTTGCTCTGTAAAGTGGCACATTCTTCCCTTTCTTTAAGCAAACAGTTTGTCAGGCACCATGTACTTTGGTTTTGTCAGGATAGGATAAGTAAGAGCTGTATGTTCAGCTTACCAATGTAACAGTTAGCAAACCCTGGTTGTGCCCCTCTCAAGCTGTGTTTCAGCTCGTTAACTCTTTTCTTACAAGACAGTTGCTTCATCTTATTTACTATGAAATTTTTCTTCTTTGTATGTCTTGTCAATCAATTAGTAGGGAAAAAGAAGTATTGATATATCTAGCTTCATATAAAGCACTGTAATACAAGACCTTCAAGATAGTTATACTTGTGTCTTGATAATCAAAGTATTTAAAATTTACTTAGCATGAACTAATTAAACAGTAATATAGATAATTTTATGTTTTTAATACTGTGATTATTTGAAAAAAAAATTACCAATGCAAAGATATGGCAGTCTGGTGATTAAAATTTAAAGAAATATGCAATATAATATGGCAAGATTAAGGTTCTTAACACTTACTCTTTATGTGCCTCTTGGTACTTGAACATTCTCTCTCAGTACAACTGAGAGCAAGATGTGGGATGTTGCTGAAAAAGAGTGGTTTATTATTCTCCTTTTCTCATTCTTGTGTTGCTTTTGTCATTGCTGGCATTGGTATTCCTCTGGCACCACAATGGGATAGTTTAAAAAGCTGAACAGGAAACAGATAAAAACTTATCACCCTTCCCCCACCTTTCCCCACTCTTCTTTATTCCTTTTTCCTCGATTATTTCTATGTCACAATGGTTCAGATAGTGTCTGTTGAGTGTTATGCAAAAATAGAGAGAACTGGACAGTGGGAACCACCCAACAGCCCAAGAAACAGCCCAAGGATAAGAATTTCCTTGCCAGCAAAAAAATTCCTCTGTGTGATTATGGACTGCCAGGAAAGGACTTTACTGAATCTTGACCATTTATGTTAAGCTACCAAATGACATTTTAGAGAAACAATCAGTACATTTTATCTCAATTACAAAATTGCTGCTTTGAATTTATTTAGGTATTTTCTTAGATTGGAGCAGGCATTTAGTTTTCTGAATTGAAAATTGATATGCTGTTGTGCTGCCTTAGAGCTCTAAGCAATTGAAATGGCTTAACTCTTATTTGAAGTTCAAATTTCACTGGGCACAGCTTCATATTCTGATATCTCTGAAGAGCATTCCATAGGTTTAATATGTGGAAATTGAAAAGTATGTTTCACCTCTACTGCTTAATTTGGTAGTTGTGGCACTGCATCCAGAATACAGAATGCTGCTGTTTATTGAATCAATGTCTATGAAAATCCAGTATTATTGCTTTACTTGATATTGGAAATTATTGCTTTATCTTAAAGGGTTTCTTGACATTTTTTAATTATTATTACTCATCTTTTAAACATCAAAAATGTTTTTATTGGGTTAAATAAACACACAAGCAAGAAAAAAGTAAAAGAGAAATAATTAAATAATTGTGTAATATCTTCATTATCCACTATGGAATTTGTATTACATAGAAGATAACAACTTCTCACTCTAAAAATAGATGTTTTGCAAAATTGTGCTTTTGAAATACATAATTGCCTGAACTTTGTTGTTTCTTGTAATTCTTTCTGACTCTTTTTATAGAAACGCTGACTTATGGTCAAGATCTCAATTTATTTAAATGTGAATAAAACAGCTAAAATGGTCCATTGGATGGAGATTTAGTTACTCCGTAATTTTATCATGTACCTGGCTAACCTTTTCACCTTCATTTAACATGATTTTTCAGGTTGTCAGTGTACATCATATGCTAACACCACAGAAGGTTCAAGGAATCATTTGTGTTACATTATTTTTTGGTTAACAATTCCTTCACTTCCAATTGCTGATGGCTAATTTTCAGGTTTTCTGCTATCTGACAGTTGAGTGGACTAATTACTTTTTAATCCATCATACAGATTGTGTAGTAAAGTACTATTTCTTTTTTGGAGGGCTTCTTGAGCAGATTTCTTAGGATAATTCTTGGTATTACAAATTTCGTTTTCTACAGATGTCTGACATGAGTAATACTAATTTTTGTTGTCTATGCTATAGACATACCTTTCTTAGGTAAAGAATTGTAGTATAAATTTATACTGCAGCAATGCAGTATAAATGGATAGCAAAAGTAGTCCTGTGGATGGGGCAGGGAGCCCACAATAATTAAATCTTTCTATTAAGCCTAAAATATTTAAAAATTCAAAAAGTCATGGTCAAAGGCAACTGCCATGGTGGTTTTTTTCTGAGCGGTTTCAGCAGCACTGCACTCAAACTGGGTGTTTGACTTTACACAAGCAAGTGATTGAAAGTATCACTAGAGTTTGTCTTTTACAATGGGCAGCACAGGGCAGTGAATCTAAAGTGGAGAGGGCAGGAGGGCGTCCAATGTGGTAATGGATGGACTGGTAGTATCTATACTCATACATCTGCAAGTACTAAAGAATCCGTAAATGCAGTTGAAATATTTTGTACTGTATTAGGTTATATGAAGGACCTGATATCAGAGTCAGGTGTCACCTGATATCATGGTGTGGTGTGCTGCAGACAATCCCACTGAAGTAGTAATATTCAGACGACGTGAGGACGGCTGCTAGTAGTGAAATTAAGCCAGACAGCCGTGCTCTCCTCTGAAGTGGAGAATAAAATCAGCAAGCATGATTTGCTTAATTAAACTGGTAGACAGGGTTCATTTTAAACTGGATATTCTCATTAATCTTGGAAGTAGACTCCTGATACCTAAACCCTATTGTGAATCAATATTCCTTTTTCAGACTGAAAAATACATGTAAAGTTACTCAGCAAAATGCTCTTAGTAGCAATGAATAATAACATTTACATTTTTATAATGATATCAGAAGAGTATCATAGTCACACTATGTCTGAAATGATTCTTAAACTTGTTTGAACAAAACCACAATTGGCATAGTGTTTTAGAAACCTACAGGACTGGAGGGTGTAGAAGGAAGGAATTTTGGGCAAAAGAGACATGCAAAGATGTGATTCCTGGTGCAGTCAGCTTTTCACAGGAAAAAAAAAGGCAGAATATGGGTAATCAGAAGCTTCATTAACAGCTCCAGTGTCTGGATGCAAATTTTATGGACTACAGTAGCCCCTAGCTCTAACATTAATTGTACTTTTGGATACTCCATCACTTTACAGCTGTGGTTCTAATTAAGCACTGTGCCAGTGTTTGCCTGCATCTAGAGCATGAATGTGAAAATGGTGGTAGAAATGCATGCCTAATGACATAAATGTGCTTATCACAAAAAAAATTATAAAAGGGAACAACTTTTTCACTTTTATTGAGATAGGACTGGGTTCTGAGTAAATGTTACATTTTGTATGGCTATTTATTTACAGGAGCTATTACATATACTTTGTTGTTCAAGTATTATTTATTTGTCTATTGAAAATAAATTTCTTCAATTTGATCTACAGGATCAGAAAATTTGATGCTGTCATTTGTAGAGGAATTGAACAGGATTTAAATAGTTACAATTTGCCTAAATGAAAAATCACTTTATATCAATTTGTTTTGTGTTTATTTACTATTTGTGCACACATACTACGTGTTAGCCAATTAAATATAACCTCATGATATTGTTTTACTCTTTCTACATAATTGGCAAACTGTCATAAAGCTGAGATGCTTTCATTTTCAAGTGTGAAGGTTGTTGAGTTTTTCCAAAGCGCTATATATTTCTGGTTTTAACAACATGAAAAGAAATCCCACAACTCTGCTTTCCTCCTACCCTCAGGAGAAAGAAAAGCTCCCTCCCAGCAAAATACCAGATAATGTCTTGGTGTTTATAAGGGGGCAGAAGTGTGGGAGGAGACAGTTGCATCTCTTTGGGGAAAAAATTAAATAAAGGAATTTTTTTTTTTTTTCCTAATTCTTTTGCCTCCTCTTAATCATTAATTCTAGTAGATATTATTTTGAATCTGATAACAATATGACAAGAAATTTCAAATTTTATTCTCATCATATCAAGAAGAACAAAACATTAAAGGTACGGTTCTTGCAACAGGAGCAGAGAATGTGGCTCTTCTAAATGGCAAAGCAAGAAAATGTGGCTTCAGTCATAAAAACTTCTCATCTTCAAGAATGATTTCTTCATCTGTGAAGTCGGGGATGGGGGTTGGTCTTAGAGAGATTTATAGAGCTTCAGAGAAGCAGGTAGATGTTACTACATTTTTTTAACCACTCTGTAGAACTGGCTCTGTCCTATTAATAAGGATGGTTAGAAGTGTTGCAGATGATGGAAGAAGGCCATATAGAAGCTGAAAGAAAGAAAGACACAGCCTCTGAAGGGACCTTCCTCAGCCCCTGGTCTTCCTTCCTCTGCTCTTTGTTCTTTCAACTTTTAAGACCTTTTCTTCAAAATGAGGAAAACAGAGCTGTGTAATCTGTCAACTTTACACCAAATATTAAGTTGACATTTATGCTCTTCACATACATTTTTCATATATAGAATAATTTTATCTTGAAAGGTGTATGGGGAGCCTCTTGTTCTTTAAAAAGAGCAGATATGTTATGTATGGGTGTATGCATATCCTTTAAATCTAGAACTTGTTCTTAAGAATATTAAAACCTATTTTCAAACCAGCTGCCTTTTTTCACCATCTGCATTAAACATCAGAAATCTATTTCTTTCTTTAAAACATTAGAAAAGAGGTGAATGATCTGAGGTCATAATTTTGTTTTCCAACAGATGAGGTGGCAAAAGGCCAACAGGAGAAAAATAGATTTCAGCAAAGGAAGGCAATGTCAGCCCTCCTGGGTGCCCCCACTAATTGAATTAGTGTGCTTCCCTTCTTTCTTTTTCTCTTGCCAGCTGATCCCAGTATACAAACTCTGCAGGGAGCCCTCTCTGGGAAAACAAGTCTACTTACATGACAGCAAGATGAAAGTAATCTCAAAGAAGTTAAAACCAGTAATAAACATTTATCTTAATTTTCTTACTCAGTAAGAGCAGTTCTTGTCTTGTGGAGGGGTTGTTTACATCAAAACAACATGTGGCTCAGTGCATTGTACCATCCTCATATTTTCTTAAATGTTGTCACTGTCAATGTCAGTAGTGTTTAGTGTGAAACCTATTGCTTTGCAGGAGTTGTTCCACTCAAGTTTCCTTTTTGTTTTGTTTTGGAGTAGTATTCTCATTTGATTTTGAGAATTGGATACAATAAGGATTTGGGATAAATTCTGAAACTCATCCTTCAGCACATAGTCATTTATCAATGAGACAATCAATACATGATCCCCACAAAGTGTTTGGGAGCTCTTGCCTCAAGTGTTTATGAGGTAAGACTTCCAAAACCTGGATCTTGTGTCCTGGGAATAAAACATGCTTCAGTTTCCACTCATAAAAGAGCAGTCCAAGGATGTCTGGAAAAAATTATCCTGTGGACAGTATTGAACAGAAAAAGGAAGAAAATAATTAAAATTATCTTCTCCTTATGATATAATGATGGCAAACTGAATCTGTTTAAATTCTGACAGATTTCAGTGCTCAGAGAGACCATTTAATAAATTATGCATTTAATTCACTTAACACTGACAGTGACCCAGTCATGCAGGAAGAAAAAGATCATTGCTTCTGGTTTGATTCAGACAGTTTGCATCTTAAAATGTATTTGATGTTCACCTTAAAAAAACTAAAGTTGTCCTCTCCAATACTTGGCATAGGTTAAATTTCATCTCTCCCAAGAGATAGCAGGAACAGACTCTATGAAGAAGTTTCTGTGCAAGCAGAGACATCACATCTTGCACATACTGATCTTTATTATTTGATACATATCTTCTGGCAGTGGTAATTCCGAGTATTAGCTGTACCCAAGTGTACTGAGTGTGAGCTTCACAACGAATACATCAAGTGGGTTGTTTCCACCAACTTCAGGACTACAAAAATAGCAAGAAAATAGCGAGAGGATGGGAAAATTCTTGTAATTTTTCAGATTCAGCTTCTTAGAAAATTCTATTAAATTCTTTGAACTCTTATTAAAATTAAGTTATTTAGGCATAGTTTATGGCTTTCAGTCACTTCAAGAAAAAAAAATGTGGGAAAGAAACTGAGATTTAGGTTGTACATGATAGAACATGCTGAAGTCTGCCACTCTTTTGGGAAAGGATATGGCAGTTGTCTGGTGTTGATGCCAGGAACGTTTAGGAGCAAACTTAGGTAATATGATGTTAATTTATTTTTCATTTTCTCATGTCTGAAGTCTTGTATGCAGATTTTACCCTTACTGGAAAAGATAATTTAGGAAGGAGTTATAGAGATTTTAGCCTCCTGCTTCTACCTCTGAGCTAAACATTATCGGTCCATTTATTCCCAACACAGTTCAGCAGCCTTCTCTAAATTCCTCAATCCCAAATGTCATATGCAGCCTGTCTCCTCAGCTGCATCATAACTGTATCAAGGCGTAGGGGTTGCATCTACGTCATGTGAAGGGGACAATTTTGTGCTCAACGTTTAAATCACTGAGTGACACAGGTCAGCATGCACTGATATTTCATTTACTGAATGTGCTGTGCATATTGCAACTTGTCATCCTTGTATTTTAACACAATAAAATCATCAGGATTAAAAGTCACATCCTAACTTAGTGGTATGAAATAACCTGCATAACTATCAATCACTCTATCATATTTTATTTCTTTTTTTTTTTTCCTTTTTTTCTTTTTTTTACTTCGCAAGGAAAAATCAAAAGTTATCATTCAAACAGAGCAAGGGAGGCTTAAGGTTAAATCAATTCTGGATAGTAGCTGAGGAACACTAAAGCCCCGGCTTTTCTTCAGGAGCAGAAAAACATTTGCTTGCAGAATTCTGCTCTTTAGCAAGAGCCTGGCTTTTTTGAAACATGGAGGACATTTACCAAACCAAACAGAAAGTTAGTGCTTGGGATAGTTAAACTTTATAGAAAACTTGAAGCCTAAGCTAACATTTCTGCAGCCATCTGCCTTAGGAGTTGCTAAGGAGTCTGCTAAAAACTGGACAGCTGGTGACTCCTGTGCTTGCTGAGGGATTGACAGAACAGACTCTCCTTAGGTTTTATTTTTGACCTTTGGACTTTGCTTTCCTTCAGTCCTCTGCCATCTAGTTCCCTCCATACCAAATTGAAAAGGTAAAGCTTTGTAGGCTGAAAGAGTCTTGTACTAATGAGGATACATAGAGTACTCTTAAGGATAGTAGTCAGCACATGGAAATAGGGATCATGTGCATATAAATGTGTTTGACATGATTGGGTATCTGACACATCTGGAAATCTAATTGTAATTAATCAGTTATGGTAGTGATACCCAAGAATGGAATCTCAGTTCCACTGGAGTTCATGTCATGAAAAATGTCAACTTGAATAACACTATAATTTTGGCTGTAATGTGTTGGCACCCTCTTGCTTTCCCAAACTCTCTAATTTCCTGACCTCTCCTAATTCTTAATCTACAGGATGTTAAGATTCTATGGGAAAAAAAATGGGTTTTCCTAGTTTAGTCCAGAATATAAGATTGGACTAGTCAGACACGACCATAGAGGAGTCTGAGCTTGAGTCATTACATCAGAATTTGATCCCCCTTACAAGGCATGCACTCCAGAACCAAATGCAACTTCCTTCACTGAGACTTGGCAACAAAGCAGGAGAAGCTGTTAGTAAGTTTGAACTCTGTGTTTGGGATCAGGGAACTTATAGGCCTGCCAGCAGACTTCTCCAATTATCTAAAGTTTTCTTATGTCTTTCCAGATGTCTGGATAATTGGGGTTATATGCTGAATTGTTTTATTTAATTGTGAACTAGTGCTGATTAACTGAGCTTTAGTGCTTGGAAAGTCTTTGATTTTAGTTTTTATTTTTTGATGTCTCCATCAATGCAGTGTCTCTCTAGCCAGAACTTTGGCAAATCTTACAGTTTCTCTCCCTATAAGTAGTATGAACATTTTTTTTTTAATCAAATGAATGTGTAAAATAATTTTTCTTTTGGATTTATTTCTAAACTCATATTCACTTTGGTTGTGCTTTGATTTTGATGGTTTCCAAGGGAGTATCTGCTGAAATGTTCGAAATTACAAAAATCTCTCTTATAATAAGAAAGTGGGAGTAACAATTGTACTGTTATCAAAACCCTTTTCAAAAAAAGCCCTTCCTTTGTCATTTTAGTAACTAGCTGATCAAAACCAAAGAACCTATGCTCCATTGTTCAGCAGTTTTTTGACATAGAACACAATCCAAATCAATCCAGAGTCGTATAATCAAAAACAGCACACGTCAGTCGTTTTCCAAACTACCATGTGTTTACTGCTTTTATATTAGCAGCAATTCTTGCTTTGAGATGACATGTTACACCTTTTCCTCACTTCTTCCTACATTTCCAAGATAACAGAAGGAAGGGCATCTAGGAATTTGGGTGAAAAAGAGAAGAAAAAACTTATATTAAGAATGTTAGCAAGCCTGTTGGGTTCGTAGTGTAGACGTTCACATGTGAGATACGATGGATGCCCATAGGTATTATGATGGTTCTGCAATGTGTTCAATATTTCAATATTTGGATCCTCATCCTTTTACAATATCTTTCTCTCTGGCAAGTTACAAAAAATGAGGAAGTGGTAGCAGCCATATTTTTAAATGGGAAATATAGAATTGGAAAGACTGTATTACATTGGTAAGAACTTAATCTTTCTCTTTCTCTGTCTTTTTTTTTTTTTTTTTCTTCTTTTTATTCTTAATCCCAATGTTACTATCCAGCAAGATCCTATCTCTCTCTGCTTGGGTCAGAACAGTTTAGTAAAAGCATTCTGCAGTCTTTATGGAAATTTTATCATATCTTTTCTCTTTTCCACCTAAATGAGAAAGCTGGAATCATAGGGTTATTTCTTGTCTGAAGCTAGATGCTGCAGTGATAGACAGTCCTTGTGCTGCCTACCCCAATCCATCTAATAACTTCTCACTTGGCTACAAACATAAAAGTAATCTACCATCTGGTGCTTAACAATATGTAACAACCACCCTTACCTGTGCTGAGAGGTAATTAGCCTGCCCTCTGTTGCTTTTCGACATTATTAATAATAATAATAAACATTCAGCCACTAGATTGGCACAATGAAAAAGTACAGGGTTTAAAGAGCTCTAAAAAGTCATCTAGGATAGCTGTGTTTTCATTTCTTGAATAGAAATAAAAATGCTAACACAAAAGAGGTATGAAAGGCAAAGTCATTCCAGATCATAAAAATCAAAGCAGAATATACCAAAAGGAACCACAAGCTATTGAACACTTAGTATTAGGAACCCACATCCTTTTTCCAACGAATGGTACATCTTACCAAATGAAATAAACTGAATAAAACCAATTAGCCTGAAAGTATTTATTCCTTATACAGAATATCAAAATTACTCTGAAGCTAAAATATGAGATACTATCAAAAAACTAAATTATCGGAAGAGACTAATAGGTTTTAACAATTGCTGTAATAAAATAGAGCTGTAGCTAAAATCCAAGTTTATGCATATGGTTTTTTTGAGTTTCTCTAAGAACTGAGTCTGTACTTAGGAATATGTAAGCCAGCATTTCTTCTTGAGATCTCTGCCACTTATCACTATTTGGATTTGATTGCTTTTTATTTTGCAGGCAGAAATTGACCTATAGGAGTTGAATAGGGAGAAGAGAAACCCTGAGAGTTTTGTCTGTCACATTCAATTTTTGTAGTATTTTTGTAGCATTTTTGTAGCGATAGGATGAACATCAGAATTTCTTTCAAAATTGGTACATAAAATCTTTATTAGGTGGAACTTAATTATAATTTTAAAATTAATGCTTATCCTGCCTTTAAACATAGTTTGATTGACTGAATTGACTTTTACTTCAAAAAATGACATAACTCTTCATATTAAAAATACTTTGTTTTCTTTTACTAGCATGGGAGGAACACTTTTGACCTCAGTAAATTTCATTTCAGCTTCTTACATCTTGTGCATTACTTCAGGAGCCTATGGAAGAAATACTTTATACACTGCATTCTGGATTGAAGTATATTGTACCTAAATGTAGCTTTTATATATATGGATAATTCAATTTTGTAATTTGTACATGCAAAGTGTCAACATATTTTGAAAACAAATTTAGCATTCAAATGTATCCTGAATGTATATGCTAATTACATTATTTTCTTATCTACTTAAATTTGTATAAAACTGTGTTCTCAATTTCATATGATGACTCTTTTCAAAATGTATACCATATATTCTTGGTAGAGAAATATATTTCACTAGGATATTTTTATAGAAGCTTTCTTCAAGCAGAAGAGGAACTGATTCCCACTTAGAAATGCTTATTCCATCTCTATACTGACAGCTGGTCTTCTTCCCTGCCTTAAGGCCAGAATTAAGTTTTGCATTACTGCACTGACACTGGACAGATCCAGAAAACCCAGAGTCTGCTCTGATTTTGCAATTGTTATGTAGACTTTGTAGTCAGATGTAGACTACTCCCCATGCTCATCCTTTTAGGCAGAAACCTAAGTGAACAGAAGAACAGATGCCCCCTTTCCCAAATGACTGAAGAGTTTCACCTGTAGTGAAGGATGACATAACATAAGCTGAAGTTAAAGGTATTCAAACAGGAACCCATGAGAAATTTGATATGACACATCTTTCAAGTGTGTTTTGAATGATTTTAAACTGCGAGTATTGTTTTTTGAGCAAGATGAATACTTAGAAGACGGGATAGTATAGATAAAGCTTTGGGATCTGTATAGACTAGTTAGTCTGATGCAGATGCCTGGAAATCATTTAAGTGTCATAACACAGTTTAGGAAATACTCTATGTCATCAACATGAACCCAACTTAGTTGCATAAATTATGCGTTTATAAACAAGATATTCTGGTATCCATGTAAAATATCTTACTGATACATGTGTTTGAGTTCATACAGCATACTCAAACTCTCTAAATTATCTGCTTTATCAGCAGTATTTTGATTCAAGAAAACTTGTTTTATGTATCATCTCATATTAGGCAGATTCAAAAATGAAATTGTAAAATTGTTCATTAAAGGGGTGACTTCAGAATTACCTGGGGGGAAAGAAAAATATCTACCTGGGAAAGAAGGCAACTTGATAATGTTTAGTAGAAATCTGAGTAATTAAGGTTTGTCCATAATCTTGTATTGGTAAGTTGCAGGTCAAATAAATACTAGGAGAGCATGCAGATAAAATATATATTGGTTATATAGTAAATTATGAGAAAGGCAAGACACAGCTGGTAGAATGACCTCTAATCTATCTCCTAATGAAAGTAGAGCAATTCAACAGGAGGAAATTTAATACTCCAAAATTAAATTCTTTCATGATCCAGTCTTCTCTTATGATGGCACACTTTTTTCCTGAAAATTGCTCTCTATGGAAACTGCTAATGAATCATCACAGAAAATGACCTCAAAAATAAGTTTCAATACCCTAATGACAAAGGGGAAAAAAAAAACAAAACCAAACAAACCTGAATTGGCCCTTAAACGTGCACAAATGAGACCAAAAAAAAAAAAAAAAAAAAAAAAAAAAGTGATATTATTTCTGTGCACACATAGAAAGGCCACTATTAAAATAAAGTGTATCTCTCAGGTCATTTTAGTACCAAAAAGATGTGAAGAGAGCTATGCAATACTTTCAAAAATAAGGTAAAAGGATTACTCAAGAGGAGAAAAATAAGTTACCTGAAATGAGAGTTGAAGAGTTCAATTTAGTCCAGAATGATCTTTAGATATAGGAACAGTGTCAATAGACAAGATAGCTGAAAATTACAGGCTTTATCAGCCTTGGTGACAAAGTGTGATGATGTGCTTGGTTGAAAGTTGTCCAAAATTACCATTTTACTAATATCCACATTTAAGCTGTCAGGATAATTATTGAAACTGGATTAATAAAGGTAAGGAAAATAGAAAGCATATCACTACTATAAAGATGAAGTAGGTTTCAAAGAAAGAAATTTTAATCCTTTTCTTGGTGTATTTTGTTGGTTTGGAACACTGGGGGTGAGTTCTGGGTGGGTTTTTTGTTAGTTTGTTTCTTGTATTTTTCCCTCTTTTTTCCCTTAAAATACTTATCTCATTATCTTCGTCCTACACTCACAGGCCTGTAGTTTACAGCAGAGAAGGACATCTAATGATTCCTACTGGCTTGTGATAATACAGATCTACAGAGCAGCCATAGCATGCTCAGAGTCTGCATATCTGTGTGCACTTCCCTATCTGCACTGGTCACAATTTCTTTATTTTTTTCCTACTGTGCTTTTCTTTACTGTGTTGAACCCATAGGTTGCAGCTTTTGCACTTTAAGGTTTTTACATCAGCATCACTAAAACACAGAATACTGATGACTTCTCTAGTGAAGAAAATACTGTGTTCTTTTTAATTTTCTATGCTTTCTCCATTCCAAAGGGGTTTTGCTTAGTAAGGTATTTTAACCATCTGCTAGAAGACAGGGTAGCTTTCGTAAAGAACCAGTGCTGTCTTTCATGTTTCCTTTCAAACTGTGTGAATTCCACAAAAGGTGAATTGTTCAAGAGCTGGATGAGAGGGAATGATTGCAATTGAATATTTTGTGAATAAGCAATCCCTTTTAAATCTTCTGTCCTAAATAAATTGTTTGTATAATATCTTTCTTCTATCAGAATGTAGAAGATATAGAACTATATTTAAAATATCTGAAATTTTAAAAATTGGATACGTAAAGTATGAAAAGGTCATGTATTATATTTAAATATTAAAAGGTAACTGATAGCTTCAATTGTCTGTAGAAATCCTGAGGAGACTGGGAAATGTCTACACCTTGAAACAAAACTTCAAGAAAACATACCTTTCTCAGAAACTTTTACCAGAGTTTCTTAACATCAGGTCAATAGGACAGAATATGAGGAAATAAACTCAAAATTAGGGTTTCACCTCTAACGTACAGGTTCAAACTTTTGCTTGATTTACTGAGACTTAAGATGAAGAGCCTTGTTTGTTTGTGCCCTCTTGGCCCCATTGCAGTAACTAGTGCACTACTTGATAGATTCCCCCAGTAAAATAACTTCTGTATTGGCATTTCACTTAGAGTATGGGAACAGATACATGGATTTGACTAAATTTCAGATTTTCCTTTTATTTTTTAAATTACTTGAGAAGAAAAAGAGAGAGCAGTGGCATTTTACAGAGAAACTGATGGGTAATTACTGCTGGAAATGAAGGAAGAAAAAAAGGAAAGGATTAAATACTGAAAAAAGAGCAGTGTTGTACAAACGTGGTGAAAAACTCAAGACTTGAGGATTGTCAGGAAGTAGCAGCAGTTACCGATTTCTGGTGGAATACTTTCTGAAGGTTTTGCCTCACACTTTGGGTAGGGAGATAATATCAGAACAAGGAGGGGAATCAGACAGAGACCACACACCACAGATGCTAGAACTGTCCAAGATGAGGATAAGCTTTTTATGTGCTAATGGCTGAAATTAGATAAATTGATATAACATGAAAACTGATTAGATTGGCCCTGCTTTGTGAAAAACAGAAATAACTGTAGATCAAAGGAACAGAATACCAGAACCATAGGTGGGTGGAAGTTTGCAGACACCTCTGGAGGTCACCCAAACCAAACCCCATGTTCAGGCAGGAGCACCTAGATTGTGTTCTCCAACACCACGTCCAGACAACTGTTGCATATTTTCAAGGATGGATATACTCCACCATCTCTCTGGGCAACCTTTGCCACTGATTGGTCTCTTTTAACAGTTGACAAACTGTTTCCTGATGTTCAGAGGGAACCTCCTGCATTTCACTTTGTGACCTTAGCCTCTGGTCCTACCACCAGGCACCACTGGGCTCCCTCTTCTTTGCACCCTCCCTTCAAAACTGCATATGTATATTGATGAGACAACCTGTGCTTTTGGAAGCACAGAAAATGGGACCTACTTACAAAAGTACAACTGTATCATCTTAATGATCGCTGTATCATTTCCCTGTTTCATCAGCTCCTATTTTATCTAACTAGTTGTGAAAAGGAACTTCTTGAAAATTTTCCTTCTCTGCTTTTTTTTGCCCTTAAGGTTCATTTTTTGGTTTTGTTTTGTTTTGTTGTTCTTTTTTTTTTAAAGAAGATATATTAATGTATTTTTATTAAAGATTTCAAAGAAACACTTAAATCCCATTTATTTCAAGCAATGAGATTTGGTATTATATTCAAAGATGAGATAATAAATATCCCAAAGATCTGATTTGAATAATTTTATCTGCAGAACTTGGCATACCACAATATCAAAGGTCAAACTTCTCAGTTATTCAATTTAAATTAGAATGATTTGTTATATTGTAATTTTTTTATCCTTCTTGTTGTATCTCTGTAAAATGGGCAACAGATACTCAAGTCTGAGGGGTCAGTCAGACTCTGTAAAACTAGATGCAATAAAAAAAATATTTGAGGAGGCTGAGATATTTGTTTCTCTAGTTTTTTTTTTTTAGAGAATGTTTCATTTGGGATGACTTCATCTGTTTCTGCGTCTTCAGATCATCCCAAACAAACTTTCTTTCCTTCTTGTGAAACAAAAATATATCATGCTTGCCTCATGAGTCAATTATTTCCCTAGAAAATTTTTATTTAATGTGTTTTGAATTCATGGAATTTTTTCTATGCCTTTCTGATAGGTCATTTCCCAAAGACCAATCACCCTAAACCAATTTCAGAAGCATTTATGTTTGTATTAGCCTGCACTTATGCCAAAAAAAGAGCTCTCATTCTTGCTGTTTTGCCACTCATTATCTTGCAAGCATTTGTGTGATGTACTACTTTGTGTAGAAATGCACAAGTAAATTTAGGTTTGTATTTATATTAGAGAAGATGCAGCTGGAGAAATACATCTTGCATTTGAAGTGCAATGTAATGAAAGCAGTAGCTCACTTTATGGTCCCCATCAATTCTCAAGAAAGCTCTGCAAAGACCACAAAGAACTAGCTGTACTTTAGCAATAGAATGGGCCATTGTGTTTGGGGATTAAGGTTGTCAATCACATTCTCCTCCTCCTCAGTATAGCCAACTTTAAAGAATCTTAGTATTCAGCAACAATTGTTTGAAGCGACAATTACAAAGAGCAAAAAGGGATAGAACCTTTTTCTTTTAACTTTTTAATCTACCCATTCCTTTGAAAAGCAAGAGCATAGGTAAGGAGCCCAAAATATGAATTTTATTCCAACAGAGCTCTTATAGCTAAAAGAGGTCTTTTCTTGGTCTTCAAGGGATAACATAATGCTGTAGCAAACTTACTCAACCAGGGGAAAAAAAAAAAAAAAAAAAAGTGCCAGGAATACAAATGCATGTAAAAAGTTATGTGAATTTTAAAATGTGACAGCAAATGAAAGAAATATCCACCGGAAAAAAAAAAAAAAAAAAAAAAAAAAAAAAAAAAAAAAAGGAAATATTTTCAAGTTTGCATTTCCTATATTGAGAACAAAGGGAAAAAAATGCTAACAGGAAAGAATAAAAAATAGAATTCAGAAGAAAAATCAAATAATTTTACATTGACCCTAAAAAAAGGCAAAGAGAATATAGTATGAATAAAAGTAAAACCTGAAAGCTCTAAACCTAGCTTTATTTAACACCTATTAAAAACATCAGTAGGGAAAGATAAAGATTAAATTTAAATATTAAGGGCATATAGAGTTCACTGAAATTCTGCAAGAGCTGGTGGCAGACAAAAAAGTTTAAAAATAAGGTTTTACTATTTCTGTCAAAAAGTAGCCTGTATAAAAAAGGCTAGGGAATTTAATAGCATAATTTTTCAAGGGGATAAAATACAAATATATCTCTGTTTCAACCCTAGAAATAAGACAGAAATAATGAAAAAAAACCCCTCTAAATATTGTATATTGCATAAGATCTTTTGACAGATATAGAGAGCAGTTACCTTAAATCATTTCAGTGAGTCACTTTTGTGAGTGCATCTCAATATCTTCATTTTAGCATGGTGTGGTCCCCAAGTACTTTTTCCTTGCTTTGGCAGTCAGATGTATACACACATATCCTTGTAGAGCTACATTGTCTGGCAGTTGTTTACTCCTAGAGCATGCAAAACACTGTAATACTTTTCACATACGGAAAATAAAACTCCACAGTAGCACTATTTTACCTCCAATTTGTATGCTGAATACGTAAGTGTTATTTTGTGTATCTTAAATTTGCTGACACATTTCTGTCTTTCTATAGTGATCCAACTCCTAGATGGCCACCAACTATAATGTATATTTGTAAATGGCATGTGGAAACAATAGAAAAATTTGTTAACAGTAGCAGAATTTAATTCCCAATTCCCATTCCATTAATCTCTGTATTTTTAAGAGGTCCCACTAATGAGTTCTTTCTGTAATTAATCATGTTGACACAGTTCAAAGTAGATGATTTAAATCTTGGTTGAGAAGTAAAGAGCTGGCAAACTCTCACTTACTGTAGTGAGAGCTAATAGTGAATTGAATATGCTGTGGGGTTCCTCAGTGTAATACCATACTGGACTTGATCTTGAGTTCGTAAAATATTTAACATAAATTATTTTAGTATATCTCTAGTGTTCACTACAAAATTATCTCCAGTTTGTTGCTGGAGATTTTTCTTTTAGCATTGTAGGAAATACACAGATTACAACAAAAGCTTTATTTTGTCACGAGTGATTCCTGCTAAGTATGAAAATATTATTTTAACTAAGTAAGAAATAGTGGTATGTATCTGAAAGTTGAAGTTTGTGATAACATTTGTAAAATATAAACTATATAAATGTTCTAAAAGCATACTATTGCAAGAAGATCAGCAAAAAACTTTTAGAGATCCTGCACGCACATGGAAAGCCACTGCAGTCATGGAAGTTGCTCACTCTAAACTAATTAAGCCATGCATATGAACTTTTTTAAAATCCAGGGGCTAATCTACTATAATGATGACAAAAACTAAAATTGTTTAAAGCACCAGTGTCTCTTTTGCAGTGTATGATAGCACTGAAATCAGTGGAATGTAAAGAAAGAAAATAAAAAATTCTACAAAGTGATAAAAATAATGACCATGTTTACCATTGAAAAAAATTGATATTGAAGCTCTCTTTTGCTATTAAGTAACAGAATACTGGAGATACCAAAGATACTGTGTCATGTGAAAAAGGATTTCCTCAAACCTTCTGTGTTGATTAAGACAGTCAGCAACCCAAGATCCTGTTTCCAACCAGTCTGTCAGCATCCAGTTATGGGGACCCTTCATTGAACAGTCTTTTGGATCAGAGAGTGATTAGACTGACTTGGTCAGGGTCAAAAGCCAACAGAGAGACTCCCTCCAAGGTCTCCACATCTTTATTTGAGTACATTACCTGCTGACAGTGACTGCCAGCACGTGTGAAGGATTCACACTAACAGTTTACAGAACACTCTTTATTAATAAGATTGTGACAGGTTAAGGTTTGCAGATTGTCAGTGGTAGTATCAGACTGAAAAAATGTATTCAAAGCAATACACTGACAAGCTCTAATCCCTAACACAAGCTGGCTTGAGATAAACATTCAGCACACATAAGAATATGGTTCTTACCTGATAGGAGTCCCTACGGGGAAGAAGACAGGTTCAGCCCATTGACTGATTCCAAAAATTACAAGGGAGCCTTCCCTAACTTTGTCTCATTCTTAACTTACTTTTATACTATTTCTTTAAGTCTAGGTCGAGCTGGAGTAACTCCAGTAGTACATACGTTTGTCACTGGTGTAAAATACTAAGATATAGTCAATAAAATAGAGAATGTTTCTCTGTGAGGGGGGGTGGTAACCTTGGAGACGGGTAGCTTTGGGTGGAGGTGTGCATCAGTATGACATCTGTGATCTCCGCGTTGAAGTGAGTTCCCTCTGCCCGCTGGAAAGCGGCTTCCCAGCTAGTCCCGGCTGCCCTGGCTGGGAATCGTTTCAGCTCCGGTTAGGCAGTCGCAGGATGGACCACCGACTTCCCCCCGGTGTGTCTTTTAGCTACATGAGAGCTGTTGGTGAGGCTACAACGAAGGTAGGAAAAGGAGACTTCGTGGCAGTGCTACAGGTTGGCGTTTATTGCCATCTGCTCAGCATGCAGACGAAGCCACGACATGAAGAACAGGGGTGGGGTAAGTGATTATAAGGGACCACAAAAAGGGGCGTACACAAGATGGGTAACCAATCGGGAGAGTGGGGATGGCACACAGACAACTAATCAAAAATGAGGGGTGGGGGATTTCCTAAGCTTGCCCCAATCAGGGATTGACTTCTCCCAATCTTTCCAGAAAGAGGGGAGAGTCTTTCCCGGAGATTGACAGGCACTGGAAAGGGAGTTACAAATGATTGACAGGAAACTGTCTCTGGGTAAACAAGCTTAGGGGATTTCCAGAGGCGGGAAACATACCATCAGGGAAGGGGAATGGGGGGAACTTGGAATAAACCATTACAGAACTTTTACAAACTAGCAGATAAATCCAAAACATTAACAGCATAACATGAAAAACAAAACACGCCGCAACACCCCATGGTTGCTGGTTCAATAGCAAGACATCTTTTTTCTCTCTTGATTGACACCTCATATGGGGATTATCAGCTACAAGGTACCACCTAGGTCTCTCCCTTGCAAGGATTTTAACAAAGCCTGGCTGCAGTATCTCCACTTCCTATAACATGTCTTATGGGGGGAAATCAGGCATGATGACTGCATCCCATCCAGGGATGCAACAGCATTTCACCCTCAAATTTCTGTACTGTTATAACTCCTGTTAGAGTGTGAATATAACTTCTCAGTTTTCTCTGATTTTACCCCCAGCCATTTTCCCACATTCTTATACTCTGAGAAACCAAAAGGTGGAAAAGGGTGAAAGAAAGAGAGGGTCATAATAAAGCTAAAGATACTATAGAAACAATAATTTCATAATTGGAGGCTTTACAGTCTGTTTTGCTGGCTTCTTTACACAGAGGAAAGAAATAAACTGGTGTCAGAATTTGTCTGAAGACTATCTCAATAGGAAAAAGCAAACGTGTATTTTTGATGATTGTGCATCTTTCATCTGGCAGCTATGAAACATGGGGGAGAGTGTCTTCAGTTTTGAGAATGTCATCATTTATTATACTGGCAGTTATATCCAACATATCAGGCAAGCCAGGAGTGTAATCTCTGTAATCATTCCAGTTTTGTTCTTTAAAAGATTGTGAATGAAGAGCACTTTGTTTACTTTGTTTCTAGAGCCTCTCACTCAAAACATCAGTTCAACATGCTAGTCTTCAAGAAAATGTGCTAGCTGAAAAGACAGACTAGTGCTTAAAACATATTGATACCTGCAACATATAAAGACACTTTATCTACTTTATGGTATGCCAGAAATGTCTTTCAGGAAATATTTTGGGTTCACCTAAGAACTGCATGGGAGGAAACTTCAATGTGCACAAAAATCGTCGTATCTCTGAGACACTAATAAGATTTGAATTTCTAAAAATAATCAGTCATGCCTGGTTCTTGATATTTCCTTGACATTATGAAATACTATTTTATTTTAATATATATTTTAGAAGTCAATTAACATTTTTTAGTCACAGTAGACTGACATGATTCATCAATTTAACAGTCCTAAATTTTGTCATATTATGCATCAATAAACATCACTTCTTGCTCATTCTTTTCATATTTAGGCCTATTTGATTTTTTTTTTTTTGAAAACTCACAAGATCACATCAGCAGTGAAGACATGGGATCCTATTTTGATAAACCATATAATATACAAGAAGTTCGAAACCAGAACCAATTTCAGTATACAGATGATTGACTTTCTTTCCATTGCAGAATACAACTAAGATTTGTTTTAAGTGTAGCTAAGAGAAAAACTTGGTTTTCAGATATTACTGTGATTTTTGTTGAAAAACAAATATTTTTTTAAACTATTTGGGGGGAGGGGTTGTTATTTGCAGATTTTCCTGTCTATTTGTGATTACTATACAGTTACTACTTTGATTTAGTTGCATTTAAGATGTTTTAAATGCTTAAATGATGGTAGTTTTAATAATAAAATAGTTCTCTTATCTGTATCAGGCACTAGTGTTTGGTTTAATCTAAAAAGTTTGCACATTATATATCATTAGTTGTGTTTGAGGGAGGAGTGTAGTGAAAGAAATTAGACATTTTTGGAAAAAAAAAATTAAATCCACTTTTCCTAACTCTTCTCAAGGTTCTACCAAGGCTTTTTAAGTTGACTGTAGACTTTTAGAATTCATCCATTTATATGAATGCTTCTCCCTTCTATCAGCAGTTAAAAGCTATCATATCTATCAGTTCTGTAGCTGGCTTTTTCTGGTCTGAAAGCCAGAAGGTTTTGCCTTCTGATGTGTTCTCCCTTCCAGAGCTATCCCCAGTGCTTGCTCACCCTTTAAAGATGCTAAGGGCTGCGTGTTTCCCTGTTCTGTTGTACTGCTGAACTCACTGAGTAAATCTAACTCAGCAAGAAGTTTGTAATAGTTCTTTTCCACTGTAAAAATGAGGAGCAAATCCTACTCACAGGAGGTAGAAGTATGATGAGGTTAAAAAAGAGAAAAAAAAAAAGTAGAAAAAAAATTCTGCGTATCAATTATTGTCTTGCAAGTGTAAGCCCCTGACATGGGCTATAGATATTCAAGCATCTTTCCCTTGTGTGTATGTACTCCTGGGTTAGCTTGTGGTGGTTGGTGCATGCAGTGCCAGCAGTTTGTGTGATTGCTGCATGCCTTGCTGCCCTCAGGTGTGCAGTTCCCCTTGGGATCACATCAGTACAGATGGCTGATGCACTTGGTACATCATCTGGCTTTCCCCACTAGGCTTGGGAAAGGTTTTGGGCAATCTTGGAAGGCAGCTGCTCTCATGCAGTGTTTCTGCTCCTGGATCCTTCTTCTTTCCCCTTAGTAATATGAGGACTTCAAGGAAATTCTACACTTTCCAGGCAGAAAAGTCTGAGTTGTCCCCTAACTAGTTTTGAAAATGTATGTTCTGTAACAGGCTCTTTGAACTTAGGTTTCCAGAAAATTAACAGAAGTACATTAATAACTAACATTAGATAAAGAGTGGTTTATCTTCCGACTTTGGTGATACTTATGAATCTTTTTACAGTAGATACGCTTAAGAAAACACACTATAGCATAAGCAAAGAAATTAAAAAATACATTATTAATTAAAAGGCATATTAAAGAACTTAGGTCTTGGGCATGGAAATAAAACCCCAAATTGAATAATGTCTGTGTTGGAATTTAATAATGTATGTTTATTAATACTGATATTGCATTGAGACAAAAAAGAACATGCTGGAGATCGATTTTTGCCTATTCATTTAGGTTATGGTGATGTACTGTTTCCATTAAATGCCACTGATAAAAATATTTTTAGATGTGGTACAACACAGCATATAAGGTCAAAATCAAATTAATATTAAATGAAATTAATATTACCTAGTATAAGCTTAAAACATCTGAATATACAATAGTCCACATACTGTAAGTGTTAAAATACAGGCAGTGAAATGTTATATGCCTGAATTTATGCATAGTGTACACTGAGTGTCCATTTACAGCAATGAAGCTCCACTTCTATTTTATCATTTAGAAGAATTAGAAAAGGACAGTAATCTATAGCCTTATATTAAAAATTACTAAAAAGAGCAAATAAACTCTTAGCTTTGAAAAACTTGTTCAATATTTTTATCTTAAAAATTCTTTAAGGAACAACTGGTTAACTCTTCCTTACCAATCATAATTTTAAATTGTGTTATGGGTTTAGATCATGCTTTTCTGCTGCACTAAAAATGAATATTGCAAAACCAGTAGTTTTCTTGCTGCGTAGTCTGTTATTTGCATCCATATAGGTAAGTTCAGCCCTTTTAGTAATACATGAAAATTTCTGCAATTTTTTTTTTTTTTTTTCTCATTGCAGATCCTATAAATCTAAGAATTTGACTTTCTGGTCTTTAGCACAGCCAACTGAGAATAGAATTTCTTACCACATGAGAAATGAGACTGGCTGGTTCATTGGGTGACTGGTATGCAAAGCTATTATAGGTGATTAACCTACAAAATACTTTTGCTATTGTCAATACTGGAAAAGAAAAAGGAAGTACTGGTCTTTTTTTAAGATATCTAGCTTAGTTTTGCAGTTTCAAATAAACCTCCAATGCAATCTCATCTGTCAATTTGCATACCATCCTATTGTTCATGTTGTTGTCAAAGATGCTAAATAATGTCTAGACCAATATTGACTCTTGATGCATGTGATTCTGAGACTCTTTCAGTCCAGACTTTCACTACCTTATGTTTCATCCAACCAATAAAATCCTTAGTATGGCTATGGGGATGTTGGAAGAGAATGTGTCAAAAGCTTTACTCAGGTCAAGGGAGAGTATTTGCCCTGCTGTCCACATCCGGTTGTTTCGCCAGAGAGGACAGGTTGGTCAAGCAAGATTTTCTCTTGGTAAATCCATATTTGCCAATTCAAATCAGGCTGCTGTACTGAAAAGCTTTTTGGGGAAAACTTGCTCTATGAATTATATAGGGATGCAAGTAAGGTTGACCAGCCGTGTGGTTCTGTGGATCTTCCCTCTTAATGTTTTTGGAAGATGGACATGGTTTGCCGTTTTCCAGTTGCTGAAGAATTTCTCTGTTTGTTACATAGTAATCAATGTACACTTGCAGGCCAGACAGCCTACTGTATCCTGAACTGCATCAAAGGAAACATGAAGAGCAGGTTTAGGAAGGTGATTCTCCCCCTCTACTCCGCCCTTGTGAGATCCTGCCTTGAATATTGAGTCCAACTCCAGGCACACCAGGATAATAAGGACATCAGCCTGGTGGAGTGAGTCTAGAAGAGGGCAATGAAGATGACCAAAGGGCTGAAGCACCTCCCCTGTGAAGACAGGCTGAGAGAGTTGGAGCTGTTCAGCCAGAAGAAGAGTGTCTAGAGAGGCTTTACTGCAATCTTCTAGTATGTAAAGACACTTGCAAATCATGACAAAGGCGCATAGTATAAAGGCATGTAGACAAGGGACAATGGTTTTAAGATACATGAGGGTAGATTTTGATTGGATTTATTCTTCACTGGGAGAGTGGTGAGGCACTGGCATAGGTTCCTCAGAGAAGCTGTGGATAGTCCACTGCTGGGACTATACAAGTCCATTTTGGATGGCGCTTTGAGGAACATGATCTAGCAGAATGTGTGCCTGCCCATGGCAGGGGGCTTAAACCAGATGACCCTTAAAGGTCTTTTCCAACTCAAACATTTCAGTTATTCTGTAGCAGGCGGGGAGTATCTCCCCAATTATGAGAGTCACTCCACTCAACACTGCTGGATGTATCCTGTCACATTTTGTATTTCTCCCATTTACTTAAACACCTCTAAAATGACTGAAAGAACGAGGCATTTTATCAGTAGATGGAATAAATTTTCTTAAAAACTCCTGAAGGCCAGTAAATTGAGGTACCAAACATAGGAGCCATTAACCATTAGAAAAGAAAAATAGCAAGGGAAGTGGCTGATAATTCAGTTCTTCAGTTTCTTAAAGCAAAATGAGAACCTTCCTGGACTATATGCATCAATAAAACCTTGGTTGTTAGGCTTCCTACTAGAGAAAATCAGTGGAGTCTTGTCTTGCATGTGACTGTTTACTTAACAGTTCCTTTTTGGCTAAAATCTATAGAATTGCCATTGCAATAATTTCCTCAGGGGGAGACACTCTCCAGGAGCTTTTTTTTAATGGTAGAAAGAATCAGAAAAATAAAACAATGACAACAGCTTATCTAATATTATGCCAAAACAGAACCGACAAATTCTACTTTTTGAAATTTTTTTTTTCATTTTGGAAGATATGGGATCAAAACTGAAGTATTAGAGCAAGCCTTTTTAAAGGAATAAGGCTTTATATGATGTGCCTTCCCTACACCTTTAGTGAACAGATGGATAGTAATCGGTTGTGAGTGCAATTGGAGCACTAAAGAAAATGTTGTCATTTTTCCTCCTGCTAGCCATTTATCTATTTAATTCTTTGACAGAACAGAGGAAATGTAACTAAATGTTCTGTTTTAATTAAAATGAAAGTAAATTTATTAGTCTGGGAAACTCTGTGTTCTGTTTATGCTTGGGGAACAGAACAAACATATGTCTCTGCTTCATTGCTTGCCACCATCTAACATGAGGTTATTTCTTGTTTCTTATTTGGTCTATTAAAGAGATCATACTAGTCATAAACTTGATTTTTCTTAATTCTGACTAATTACTGTCGGCACTAATAAATAAATGGCAAAAGAAAAGCACATCCTGAGAAGTATTCCAGTAGATGATGATTTTATTAAATAAATGGCAAGCCATGACATTACCTACATGGAAGTACGTAGCTGGCTCGTGGAACTGCAGTATTTCTTTATGTAAAAATAAGGAAAGTAAGAATTAACTTGTTTCTTGACTCTCATTTCCATTTCTTCAGTTGTCTTATTGCTTGGCTAGAAGAATGAAACAGAAGAGCAGCAGGGAGGGGCTTTTACCTTGGTGATATTAGAGACTTATCTCCACGGGAATTTTTAAATAAAATTAAATAAATCTTATGATCTTGTGCTAAATACCTTAGACAGGGATAGACGCACAAGGCTAGGCACTGCAGAATAGGAAGGATGTTGTGCCTACACATTAGCCTTTATGGGGGAGAACCCCCATCAGATGCAGTGCTGAAGGGTGCCGCTGTAGCCAGCATTATATGACTTTTAACCTTGTTTTCTCATTTGACACTTCTAAATAAAAATGCTGTCAATCTAAGCTTTCAGAATTTAGAAGCTACCAAGAACTTTATCCTTTGTTTCTCTTCCCCTCGGTTTCTTCCTCTTTCGGAAACATAGATTTATTCTTTTTCTTACTCTAACTGGAAATTTGATTAATCCAGTTAAGAGAACCACTGGGATTAGACCTTAACTGACTCTACAGTCCTGTATTAAACACTATTGTCCCACAAATTATAGGTGAGTCAACAATTAGGATCTCTACTACAAAGCTCAGCAAATTTCAAAATTCAACTTTGATCCTACATAAGTGCTTGATATAATTACAAAACATGACTACTAAAATATAGTGCAAATTTTTCACCTTGTGACAAAGAAGGCCAACAGAATCCTGGGCTACATTAGAAGAGCTTTATCAGCAGTTTAAGGGAAGTTGTCAATTGCCTCAGTCGTGGTGAGACCCATCTGGAGGGCTGAGTCCCATTCTTTATTCGCCAGTACCCAACACATGAGCACATACTAGAGAAAGTTAAGAAAACAGTCACGTGCCTCATTCATGGATCAGAGCATCCATCATACCAGGTGAAGCAGAGAACTGGTGCTGTTTGGCCAGGAGAAAAGAAGGCTCTGGAGAGGCCTTACCAAAATATAAAAATACCTGATGAAGCAGGGGAGGTAAGGAAGAGGAAACCAGACTCCACCCAGTGGTGCTCACTGATTGGGCATGAAACTATAAGCATATATTGCTATATTTAAATATGCTGTTGGGCGTGCAAAACAATATCTGTACACATCTTCATATTGGAAGAAGTGTTAAAAAAATACAACTATATATAAATACAGCTATAGTACAGGGACTATAGGATACAGTACAGAAAGACTGTTAAGTTTCAGTGAAGATTCCGTATCAAAAATTACCCCATTTTTTTCCTTCACATATCTTCAGCATCATTCAGCATTATGGTTTCAATGGAAAGGATATTCCAACTTCAGTAGAAGTTGCATCATCATCATCTTGTAACATTTTACATTCCCCTTTTTTTGATCTGCCGTTAGCGTACTGAATGCTGAGTCTAAGAGAAGCAATTTCTTTATCATAGTAAAGATAAAAAATACATAATATGCCCCAGAAATAATGTCATTTTGGATGATATTATGAAAATCTGTCTTTATATTGTCCCAGGAGCCTTTGCTTGTTAGTATTTTCCTACCTCTAAGCAAAAATTTGTTAAAGCTCTTGTTACAGTGGGAAAGAAAATTGTATCTCACTACCAGCTGTAAGAGCCAAACTCCACCAAATATAATGTTCATAATTTAAAATAGGACATATTTGTATCTGATATTTTACATGGAGTATCTGAATAACCATTTGCAACAATTCAGAGGGAACTTTGACCTGTGAGGATTTAATACCAGTCTGTGCATGAAAAAGGTTTATTTTTGCCTACATTAATTTCAAAAACATCAGGATAATTTCATTGACAGATCTAAACTTAAAAAAATGACACCTATTACACATGAACATTATACAATTACAGAGACAGATCCCGTTTTACACTGGTCAGTGCATGATCTACAATTGCACACTTGTATTAGTTTCCTAGGAGACACTCCAATTAAGCAAGTTTTTTGATTGAATGGTGTCTATTATAAACATTAGTGTGAAATTCCATGGGATGAACAGAAAGATCTACTAATGTCTAAGTTAATTACTTCACAGCCCTCAGCTGAGTCTTCTTTCTTGTCTGTTTCCATGTGGAGACTGAGAGACTGACACACCATGCTATTCTTTTGTGGCCCTTTATATTTTTTTTCTACCTTTCCTTCATTCAGAAAGGGACTGATTAGCTCAGAGTTTTATGGTAACAGGTAGCAAAATGCCAGACATTATGTTGTTTTCTTCAAGTCCTGTCAGTATATTTTGCTTGCTGTTTCATGGAATACTAAAGGCAAGTGACTATATTATCACAAGTTTTTGTGACTGGCAACTGTTACTGGCATCATATATCTAGGAACAGCTGTTGTTGTTTTATTAGAAAATACTCCAGTGATGCTTAGTGTAGAAGGAGCCAAAGCAGTATCAGCAGTGCCATTCCCTCTGCAATTAGTATAGTGTAGAACTTACTAACCTGTACTAAAAAATTTACTTTTTCTAACCAACTATTTAAATTTTATAGAGAAAATGCATGCCTTACAGAATATTCAGAAAGATCATACGCAAAATAAATAGTCTTAATCCTATTTCCTCTGAATATTTGTGCACATTACCAAATTAAAAATAAAAATATGATTGCATGATATCAGAAACCTCCAGAGAATTTTCATTAGGAACATGAAGATAGCTCAGTTGTATGTTCATTTACTAGACAAATTAAAAATTTCTGTCCCACTGTTACATCTCAGAAAATGAAAATTTTGACTGCCATGATCTCCTTTGGTACGATTTTCTGTTAGTTACCTAGAGATAGCAATGTAACAATATTGTAAATGCATTAGGTGTCAAAAGGACCAATTGTTAATTCCACGTATTGATATATTTTGGATTATCATTTCTAAAGAACTGTCATTAGTAAATCATATACAAACTTTTAAGAAAATTAATTTCTGCATAAATTAGTAGTTGTAAGAATATTTATTAATAACTCAGCAAATAAAAATGTTCATCTTCTAAGACAAGAAATAGAGATTGGTGGAGAGTGTCAAATATGTTCTCAGACATATGGCTGGGACTGGTTCTTATGCACTGCAGCTGAGAAGAAAAAGAATGATTTATGAATGTGAAATTTGTGGCAGGAAATGGTAGAATGCTATGTTTTCACTCTTCCAAATCTAGGAAAAAGGGAATGGGCTTTTAATTTTTTGTAGACTGAGAAGTTGCTGCTGGAGGTAGGGGTTACTATGTTATTCCCTGGTGCTTTTGAACAAGAATATGAAAATTCCTGGTGCAATTGCTCTCAGTGTGTGAGCAGACATCCTTGGCAACGACTGAGCTAATTTTCTTTGGCTGCAGCTATTAGAGTACACGTGTTTAAGATAAAGAAAGGGTTGGACTTAAACTTGCCAACGTCCTTATCCCAATATGATCTTAGCCATTCCTCATCTATCTATCTTGTGTACACGAACTTTGTAATCTATAAATGGCCTGGAATTTTCATTACTTTATATATTAATGAACCACTTAATGTTATTCTAATTGCTTGAATGTTACCTGGATGAATAGTTCTCTAGCAGTTACCTGCGAGACAATCAATTCATGTTTAGCATATTAAGCACCCCCAAAGAGAGACTGATTTTGTGTGTTCTATAACTTACTAACTGAAGCGGCAATTTTTTTTCTTTTTTTAAATCTGTAGAAGCTAGTTTCCTTTTGGTACAGCTATATATCTCCTTCATAACTAGTCTATGTCCTCCTTTTCAGTATTGTTTTTAAATATAGCAAGTTCACAAGTTAGAAGGGACTAAAAGAGCCCCTTCTCTTTTTCTGACCCTGTAATCATTGTCTCAAGCTCTCGAGTCCAGAAAGGGAACTTATTGAACGTGATTAGCAAAGTTCTGTATTTTGATATACTGCTAGAATTGTGTAAGTTTGCTGGATTCCTTTGGCAAGACCCATGCATATAATGACTTCAAGGGTTATATCCAGTTTTCTCTGGAATTCCTTTTGGAATACTGCTGCAGTCCCAGACAGTAACTACATTTTGAGGTTCTTTTCATCAGACTTTACTTCCCTATGGCAAATTCAAATTCTTTTAGCATTCAAACTGATGAAAGGATTGACCTAACATCAGTAACACCAAATCTCAGTATTTAGTCTTAAAATGTAGGCTTAAAAGAAATGTCAGAGTTCACTGAAGCTAGTTTTTTCAAACTGTCAGTTTTTTCTTTGAAATGGCATAATTTTGAATTCTTAAGAAAACTTTGATCATTGTATATCAAATTAGCCTGCAAACCTGAATATAATCTCTTTAAACAGATATTCTTTACTCCTGCCTGTGAGAAGTCTCTGAAATATGTCAATACAAATGCATGTATTTATTTTATATATATATATACGAAGAAAAAAAAATGCAATTTTCACCTTCTAAATGCTTTTCTGAAACATCAAGACTTCCCTCTGCTTGTCAAACATCTTATTGCAGAAACAAATGAGTTGACGACATATGCTCTGAGTATCTGGTGAATATTCATAATTCTGTCCTGTTCACTAGAAATTACTGAGAAAAGACCGTAAAATAAAATGTTTGTTTTCAGCCATATCCCTGGGCTGTTACACCTAAGCAGCATTTCATCCAAGGGTAGGTAGGCTGAAAGGTAACCCTATATTTTATCCCTTCCACTTTATGCACTGAGGTTGGAATCTTTGGAGGATGGTTTGACATAAATTCCCTTTCATATTAAATTGTCTGGACCTTAAGAGAATGTAAGGAAATGTGTCTTTTCACTCTTTTTTCCCCCCCCTTCCGGTTACTAATACAACTACTTCCCTGGCAAGGAGATTAAAAATTTGCTTCTGCCATAGTGCAGTAAAATAGTGAAAGCATCTGGATAGAAGCAGCCCATCCCCCATATCATGAGATCTGTCTATATCTGGAGCTATGCACAACCTAACAGAAGTTGCATGAGAGAGAACACTCTGAAGACTGTGCATTAAAGCATTGATTCATATGTGCTGCAGCTGCAAGCCAGAGGACGTATAAATAGCAAATTGAAACAGCTTCTATTTCATTCCCTCAAAAAGCTTACAACCCCCCAATTCAAACAACTATCTGCTTCTTGCCTTCAGTTCCCTATCCTGCTAGCAAAATCATTTTTAATGTATATTGCTGAGCAGCTCAGAGCGATTTTGTTTGAAAAGTTCTCAAAATCCAGCAGTCCAAGTGATCTCAGTGAGCAGTGTTGTTCATTCCATCTAATCTGGTGTAACAGCTTCCCTTCTGGTTATGTTAAATTGTAGAATTACTCTTTTCAGCTCTGCTTTTCAAATCTAGATCATTTGTACATGGGATACCTATCATTTATACTTCAGATGCTGCTTCTGACCGATAATACATTAAAAAAAAAAAAAAAAAAAAAAAAAAAAAGGCAGTAGCTGTCTCTTCTTTCATCCTGTCATTTCCTGCCGGAGCTTTGGGACTCAAGCATGCTCTGGTTTCATGGCTCACTCCAGGGTACATGTCCTGCTGGCTGGAATCAAGGTTCCTTTGCACCAGCAGGGAATGTGCCAGGGCTTTCACTTATATGTTAATTACACTTTTAATATGCTGCTTTCGCAGGCTGAGTAAGCAGAGTCTGACATGGTTGCCCCATTCCTGAAACCCTGAATCAGGAGAATGCCATTAATCTTAATTCTGAATAAGGTGTATTTGGAGTAAAGATACTATACAAGGTCCAGATTTTTGAATTACTTTTGCATCAGCCAGCCTGCCTTGATCCAGACCAGCCTAAAAGGGCACAAATTATCCACCAACTTCCAGTCACTGGTGTAGTGATATGGATATAGGGGTCTTAGCCAGCAGGAAATCTTAAAAGAAGTGGGGCTGATCTGGTAGGGGACGGGTTTCTAATGTGACACTAAAGGGCATCATTCAGTCAGAATCTTATAGCCGGACCATGTGGACGGCTGATGAACGAGCCGGCAGTGGAATGTTTAGCAGGCTGTGACGACTTTGCACAGAAATAGGAAAATTTATCGCCGGCTTGCCACAGCAGTACCGTACTGCCCGCTTTCGGTGGTGCGCCCCTTCTGTGCACTCCCGCCCCGCTCGGCAGCCCAGCCCTCCCGGCTCCCGGCCCCCCTTCCCGGCACCGAATTTAGGGGCTCGCTGTCACCAAGCTGGAGCCGTCCTTCTTCTGCACCTCAAGTACGAACGGGGGGGGTTTCGCAGCCGCCGCGCAGTTACCGGACAAAGATATCCCTGTGCCCGAATGCACCGGTACGGGAGGACGGATGGGTGGGTGGGTGGGTGGATGGATGGATGGATGGATGGACGGACGGATGGATGGATGGATTGGTGTGTGCATGGATGAATCGCGCATCTGTCCGAGAGCCGGGGCTAGCTCGGGTCTGCCATTGCGCGCAGGAGGCTGCTCGCGTCCCCGAAGTGCTGGAAACGGGGAAAACAAGGCGGGGAGGGGAGAAGAAGGGGGGCGGGCAGGGAGGGGAGGCGGGCGGGCGCGGAGCGGGGCGGGGGCGGGCGGGCGGCGCGGCCAATCGCCCGGGCTGCCGGCGCTGCAGGAGCGGCGGCGCGGGGCTCAGGGCTCCGAGGGATGCGGAGCCGGGGCCGGGTACCTCTCTGAGGACGGCGAGCAGCTGTGCCGCCAGCTCTGCGAAAAGTCCCCATTTGCTTCTTATAAATTAAAGTGCCTTGTCACCAGTTAGGGCAAGTCAGCCAAGGTAAGGCTTAAATAAAAATGACACTTTAATATGTGGCAACATGGATATTTCTGGACAGCGGTGCCGTTAACACAGCCTTCTAAGTAGCGCAAAATATTTTGTGCAATAATGCTGTCGTAGTGGGTGCACAACCTCTAATTTGCCTGTGTTAAAGTTGCCGCTGGTACGTAAGCCTTACCCTTGTGGTGCTGTAGAAACGTGTTTGCGTATCCGAGGCAGTTGCAAAGGGACCTGCAAAATACAGGCATGGAAAGGTAGCGGCGCTCTGTGTATGTGTTTGTGTGTGACCGTGCTCGTAATACCTACAGTTCTGCTCCTTAACTTATGGGGAAAATGTGCAGATGCATTTTAATGGTGACGGCAGGCAGATTCTTTAGCTCAACTCACATATGTGAGCCTTTTTATACAATAAAACCGCATGCTATATTGAACTATATGTGAAGAATATTAAGCTTGGTATTTGAATAGTAATTTCAGGGTTTGGGGATTTCCCTTCCCCCCCCGCCCCCCCCCCCCCCCCCCCCCCCCCCCCCCCCCCCCCCCGCTTGTAACATTATATGTAATAGCTGAGGATTGAAATTGCACCAAAAGAAGACCTCCTGCAGATTTACCTTTACCTGCTTGTTAAAGCTTAAGCAGTCACCTAACTTTACTTTGTGTAAAGGGCACTGTAAATAATGCACGGGCAGAAAAAAATCCTCTCTACATTTCCTCATAGCCCACCCGAATGGTACCCTTCCTAAGGAACAAAAACTACTATGTGCCTTTAGTTCACACCACATTCGGCTGATGGAACTGTCAGTGGTCTGGAAGTGAGTGTTTTGGCAAGCAAGGAGTTCCTGAGGTTGACTTTGCTAATGTGTATCTTTGAAAACAACATAGTCCTGAACCTCTGTGTGCGTGTGTGTGTCTATGCATCTGTGTGTGCCTGTGAGAGTCTGTTTTGTGTACATGAGTGACAAGATACAAGGAGGACAGGATACAGAAGCCAATGGAACGTGGCAAACATAGATGCCTGCATGTATTTCTCTTAGTGGATCTCTGTAAAGCAGTATGAGCATTTCTTACATTTTAATGTAGTTTATCATTCAGATTAAGGGTTGGGATAAATTCAGTTTCATGTGCATCAATGCCCCATTAGTTTTCCATCATCAGAAGAAATCACAGGTAAAATTATGACTTCAGTTAGCACAGGTGATATAATCACTGCCTATATTCAAGGTACAGAATGTATTTTTCATTCTGAGACACTAGGCATAGCTCCTTCCTTTCCAAATCTTTACTTCTGTGCTGCAGTCAACCTTATACAGTTGTGTGAAAACACTGAAGCCTTCCTTCTGCATAAATTTTCCTTCTACTGAATAACAGTAAATGTTTGTCTTCAGGGCAAATATAAAATTAATTTAAAAGTTCGGCACATGTTTGGCATTTTGCCTAACTGTAAAGATAAGAAGATTTAGAGAAATAACCAAAAGGCTTCACTAACCTACTTCACTGCCTTTGACAGAATATTTAATTTAATTTAATTTGATTTAATTGCATTGCATTGGATTTTATTTCATATTTTTTTCTGAAGAAGACAGAGTATAGTATAGTTACCTAATGCAAATTAAGGTGTGGTGCTTTTTTTTTTTTTAATATGTATCTCTGGAAAAAATGTAATAATTTTCCTTTGTGGTTAAAGTTACTAATCATCCTACTTAAGGACTACAATAAGTAACTTTTTCATTTCTGCTTAGAAAATGTCAATCAAACAGAAAACAATCAAACAACAAAAACCCTACAAAACAAATCAACAAAACAACCAAGCCAACAATTCATTGTTACCTGCTTTTTCTAAAAAATTGACTGGAGAAATAGTGTGTCACACAGCACTTTCCTTTAAATAGGAGCAAATCCAGTGCACAAGCATGGCTTAGGGGGCACTGTGCTGCTGACTGGACCATTTACAGATGAGATTCAACACTAAATGCTTTCCACTTGCAGGCACTGAAGATCCTGTAAGACTTTCTAGGTTAGGATTGTTGACTCTGCTATTAGGACAAAATGACAGTCAAAGTTTTTATACTTTGTCTAGTTTAATTCCTCAGGTAGCTTAATTTGAGAGCACTGTTCTTTACTACCTACATTAAAAATGTTGCTTAGTGTTTTTGTCCTGCAATGCAGAGACTGTAACTCAGCCACTTCGTTGGTGCATGCTGTGCTAATTCATGGTAGTAGTTCTGATGAACATATGCAAAGTTATAAAACAACTGGGGATGAATGTCTTCAACATCCAAAATTAGTGTATGAGGGTGCATGTGTGCATGTCAGAGAGGCACAGTTGTTACTGCACCAGAACTGACATTCCTGTGGTGCGCAAAATTTACATAATACGCTTCAGGGAATTATCTGTACTTTAAAGTGACTTCTTTTTTTTTTTTAATAATTTTGTCTATGAGTGCTTAAACATTTAACATGTGAGCTCTAAACATTAAAAATATGAGCAATTGAATTACTATTTCTCAATATGATTGTATGGAAGATTTCAACTTTTATCTCTGGCTGATAAATGAGACTTGAAAGGTATGAAAAATTCTGTTAACTATAGCTCCTGCTCCTGGTTAAGAGCTGCATTTCTGTTAATACAATTAGTGTTAAAAATTATCAGTCTTATCAGATTGAATAAAACCAGCTAAATACCAGTGAGTCATCTGTTCTATGCAGATGAACATGAGCTCCTGTTTGGACAGCTAACAGCTAGTTAGCCCTGGCAGACCTGTCCTGCAAAGGGGCCTAAATCAGCCATCATGACACCGTGAGGCACAGTTTCATTGCTTATAGGTAATGCAAAATAAAGGTGGCAACTGATAGGGCAGGAAGGGGACAAAATACATAGTAACCGCCCACCCCCAACAACGTAAAGTGATTGCATTCACAGAAGAGATTCTATGCATCTTCTCTCAGAGGAAGATGATACATGTGCAAAGGTAATAAGAAGAAACTCCATATGAAAACCCCAGCATAGCCTACAAAGGTCTATGTAATCCAGCACATGTATCTCACTAGCATTAATTATAGTGGAAATCTTATTTTCCATGATCAGTAGAGCTGCAGTTTAAATAGTATTTGTATAGTCTGGTGATAAATCATGGTGAAGCGCTTTAACTTCATCATATACTTGATGGGCAGACTTAGACAAGTCCCTAAAGCACTCTTTAACTTCATGTATGACATGAGCATTGCATAATAATTATAGAATGAAGAATGAATGTTGCATGATACTGTTTTAGAAAAATATCGCAGAAGCTAATGTGGAACTGTTATTGTCTCCATTACTCTATTCCTTCAGTTTTGAATTATACACAAGTTTGCTATTCCTTTCCAGCAAATGAAACTACATGGAATTTGGAAATTCAAAAAATGGAAGTGAAATTTTTAAGAAGCTTCTGAATTGAGGGCTTAACAAATCGTGTATCATATAAGGGAGAACAAAGATTGGCAGGATAATTTTTTTTTCACCTCCAAAGCCAAGTTTTATCAGAAAAACAGTAAATACTGAAGTATTTTAAAAGATAGTTATAATAATATATCATTACTTTTTTTTTTTTTTACTGGTTTTAACGTGCACAAAGAGAATGAAGAGAATTTAAAATAAACCAGTTTGAGATTTGAAAGGAATGAATAAGGCTGATTTCCTATTTAGGGATTGCGTTTATGTGGAGGAAGTTGTTTCAGGGTTTTGGTTTGGGGTTTGGGAATTTTTTAAATAATGTCTTTGTAGATTGAACTCAACCAGAATAACATAATCTTGTAGCTTTATAACTTGGTAGTATTTACACATCTGCAGTCTTTATATAATAAAAATACATTCAGCAGTTGCTTGAGGCCTGTAAGAAATATAGTTTTACTTAGCAATTGTCATTTATATTTTTGTGGAATTCATTCAAACCTGAGTAGAGCTGGGTTTGTGGATCATAGAAGAGACAAAGCATTACTTTACTCCCCACTCCTTGTGAAATTGCTTGCTTCCTTTAAGCAGATTTTCTTCCAAAAGGGAGTATATTTAGGTCACACAAAAATTATTCCATTCTCACTTCACCTTACCTAGGATTCAGTATAATTTATCCAGTGCTTACAAGGACAAATTTTCAAGGCTGTTTGTGAAGTGTAGTGTAAAAATACCCAAGCTATCTGAGGTACCAGCTGCATTTCTACCACAGGACTGTAGTGAGGATCTGTGAGATTTTTGCTCTTTGTAGTACTGCACAGTCTACTGTAGTATTGAATGCTGAAATTACGTTACAAGAGGGATCAACCACATTATCTTGACTTAGCAGATGAGTGAGGTAAAAGGACACGCAGGCTTTTCCTTAGGACAGTCTGATGGATGGAGAAGAAGGAACTGCCATTTTCTCATTCAGGTCCTCTCTTGGACCTGAGGGTCCAAGAGAGGACCTGAATGAGAATTGGGACAGTACACTGAGCACTTAGAAATCAGGTATGTTCAAGATTTTCTTGTACTTCAATTGCTTTGAACTATTCTTTGGAAAAATCTGCCTCTCCCTGCTAGTGATATGGAAGTACATGCTTCAGTATAGGGGGTCTAAATACTTCCTAGCATGTCTCCTCCCTTGTACAGTACTCCTGTTGAAAACAACCAACTCTATATTTGGTTGACTCCTTGTTTTGGTATTTGCTGGTGTATCATAGAATCATGAAATGATTTGGGTTTAAAGGGACCTTTGAAGAACATCTAATCCAACCTGCTCTGCCCTGCCCTGGGCGTAGCCATCTTTCACTAGACCAGGTCACTCAAAGCCTTGAACACTGCCAGGGATGGGGCATTGACCCCTTCCTTGGGCAGCCTGTTCCAGTGTCTCCATTATGCATTGTGTTGTTTGTAATTAATCGCCATTAAGCTCTCACAGCACAGTTATGGGTGTATATATGGTACATGTACACACACACATCCTTTGAGAAGGTACAAAGAAATGAATATTAACTATTTAAAAAATACAGTGTTAGGTACTCTAAAAGCATGTAAAAGTTACTGGTAACATTGTGTTGCACCAGACTGAGCAATTTTTTGGCCCAAGTTGTCTTATGTTCACAGATGGGAATGTGCATTTTCGTTATTATATGATTTTTTTAAAAAAATTCTATGATTAGTCAACCAAATCAGTAGTATATTGTTCTACAAAAGTCACACATTTGGATTTGAATTCTGTTTATTTTACAGAATTTTTATCTCCTTCTTGCTGGATAGCACAAAACTTATGAAGAAAAATCTTTTGATTCAAGAGATATGGTTGCTTTCCTGTTCAGTAATTATACCAGAGAAAATAATCTTGTTGTGTCTTTTTCTTCATTTATGTATTGGACAGCTGTTTGAAGGAGGCTTAAGATGACACTTCATTTGGGGTGAAATTTCTCAGGCTTATATTCAATTAAACTTTCAATCTTGTTCTGCTGTTCATGATATGACAATTGATAGAACAAATAATTATAAAAAATAGCAACATGAATACAATCTCTGTAATTGCAGGGCAAACATTTGAGATATTCAGAGGAAGATTTGAGACTGTCTCAGTGAGTCCTGTTCCGTATGTAAAATACAAGTCCTCCTTCAGTAGAGAACCTTGCTATAATTAGTGAAAAAATTAGTGGTTTAGCAATGGTGTCAGGCCAATAATGTTCTATTAATTTTTGGGCTGTTGGAGTGTGTATGCATGTGTTTGTGCTTATTTGAAGGAAAGAGTAATTGTTAAAAGGGAGGTAGCTCCTTTAGTTCATTCAATAGTGAGAAAGATTTAATTTGATTGTAAAAAGGTATTTTTAACATTGATGTATTATATTAGCACCTGGGAAGTGCTGACTGTTCTAAATGTAAAAACATGGCTTTCAGAAGAAATGAAATAAAACTGGGGCATATGAGCATTGTAGCATGTTAGCCATTAACTGCTCATGGCAACTGCCAATATTTAAAAATACTGGGAAAGCAATTTATGTCTGCATTACAGTCCTCAATCACTATTTGTTGTATGTTTTACATTTGGTCTTTCAATAAATAATAAGCTTTCTTACTGGAGTAATAAAATCAAGAAAAAAGCTACGCATCATTTATTACATGCAATTTCCACACACTTTGCTGATGAAGAAAAATTGTTATATATTTGCTGTTAATTAAAGCATGAGTTCTTGCATTCATATTAGTGAATTTCAGCTCAGAGTTATTATCTTGACTATTCAGGCTAGTGACATCTTAAATATTTTTCTATTTCAGGAGGGAAGGTGTAAAATAATCAGTTCATTTAGCATTGTATGTTTAGTTGTTTTTTTGTATTTTTTTTTAAGTTATGAATCACCTAAGAAACTTCTCCTAGAAAACTGGTGAAAAAGTATAATGCTTATTCTTATACTCATTCGTTTTCAATGAATGCACAACTAACACTTTGAAATCCTGTGTAGCTTTGTACTAGAAACCTTTCTAAGTGGTTTTGGAAAATGACAAGGCAACCAGCATGCTAACATGTTTTTCAAGTGGAACTCAACATTTCTAGCTGTTTGAGCTTTTTCAGTGTCAGGTAAAGACTGCCAGAGTATTCACAGTAACAATTGATTGATGCAAGGTCTAGTGTTTCCTAAACGGGATTATTTATTATCTTGTATACTCTCAGGACAGCTATCCAAGGCATCCAATTCCCTGTATTAACAGAGTGGGTACACCAGAATTGTCCCGAATGGCAGCAGGGTGGGAAGACAATTACTGATCCTGGTGCAGATGATGTGACCTGCTGCCACAAGTCCCTTCAAGCAGCAGGTACCTCTTCCCAGGTGTTTAGCAGGCACATTATGGGCATGCAGACTGTGCACAGCTTTTAGACAGGGAGTGAGTCCCCAGAGCTGACCAAGTGCTGTGGTTCAGTCCCCAACTTGCTGCTGGGACATAAATGCATTGGCTTGACAGTGCATGCCACTTCTGTGCTATAAATTGGACAAAAGGTTTAGAGGACTTAGAGGGAATGATCATGTTACATGAATATTTTCCTGGAGGATGACTTTAGATTTCTCAGATCCCACTCAAACAACTGCATCATTCTAATATCAACCATGTTTTAAACTATAAGGGAAAAACATAATGTTGAAGACCTCTTGATCTGTTAGGGAGTAGTTCCATAGATGGATATGTGTTACCAGAGAGTTGATCTCAGAGAGCATAAATGAGCTTATGGAGAATGTATGCAAAATTATTCAGCCAACAAGTTGCTGCTTTACCTAGGATTGTTTTTTCCCCCTGAGTTAATTTTCTACTGGATTAGAGAGCTATGTCATTTTATAGGAAGGTTTGTCATGTTCCAGATCTAAAGCAGAGAAAGTTGGGGAAGCAACAGGCTGGATGCAGGGAAAGAAAAATAAGGCACCATTATTTTGATAATCTTTGATTAGCCATGAGGCAGATGAATGGAAAAGATGACCAGAGGGATGTTTCTTTGTAAGAACCTCTGAAAAGTAGCCTCCTAGATAAAAACCTATTCAAGAGTTTTATAAATACCTCTCAAGGAAAGCCAGCAGGAAGACAATTGACTATGTAGCCTTGCATTGTGACTTGAAGGCTAATGAACTTGAGCTCTTTCAGACTATATAGGTCAGGTGATGACTGATTTCCTAAAGCTATTAATGCCTGCTGTGCTACTGAAGCCAGTTTGGCTTATGTTGTTACATTATGGTAGTGTGTTGGCTATGCTATGTCATGTCAACATACCTATAAGTTTTCAAGTTCTGAACTGAGACAGGAGATGGATTTTTTTTTTTTTTAAATGAAAAGGAGGTACAACATTCTTGAAATGTGGTGAATTTCCTCCGCAGGACCGTTGTGTGATAATTTACTCATTATATTATAATGAGCACTTGCTCTATTTATTGTGGAGCTTAATATATTTTAATGACTGTTGTGACTCCCCTGAAGAGCAAAAAAAACTCAAGAGTGTTTCCATGCACATGATTAATTTAAATGGATTTGTTACAAGTTTTGGGACTTGTGAGCACATACATTTTTTGCAACATATAACTATAATTTTGCTTTTAAAAGCAAAACATTACTTTTCCTAACTTTGGAGGAATCCCAAAATATAGATTCTTGTGTATCTAGCATTCATATTGTATACCATGTGAAAGATGAGTGGTTTCATTAAAACACTCTTGTATTAAAAGGCAACTTGTAATTTTTTTGTTTGGGACTTTGATGAATTCATTAAAATTAAGGCTCTTGAATTAATGTAATTTAGTACTTGATACCCCCCCCCCAAAAAAAAAAAACCCAAATTTTTTGATTCAGGTTTATGTTTTTTAAAAATATTAGTCAATATCTAAGTAGGTTTATGGCATCTGCAAACTAATTTGAGGCACATCAATAAAGCCTTTTTTTTTTTTAATCTTCTGAAGATTGTCAACATTCTGGCAACAACACTGTATTCAGGAAAATGAGAACTGGAAAAAGAATGTCATACAAATTGACTTGCAGACAAGGTCTTTAGCTTGTCTGTCTAGTCAATCTTTTTAGATTGCTGGTGATCTTGCTGTGACACCAAAGCTTTTTATAATGACATTTCTGTAATATCCACATACAGTGTTACCTCTAAAGGAAACACTTTGTTCTTCTCCGTGCTTTCGTGATGTTGCCCCAAAAGTCAGATTCAAAATGAAGAAGCTGTTTGAAAAATACTGTTTTACCAACACTGAGACTTAAAAATGTGAACTGATTTTCTGAACTGGCAAAGTTGTTTATCTTTTGCAAAACCTGAAGGCCAACTTCATTTTCTTATTCTAAAAACTGCAGTTTTAGTAAATGCAAACTGATAGATAACTCTTTAATCAAACCATTCTTTTATTTTCTATACTTTTTTCTATACTTTTTCTCTGCTGTGTCACTTTTATTTGAACAAATCTTGCCAACTCTTGCCATCCTCAGAGGCTTGCAGGCAGAAATTTGGTGAATTTATGAGTACCAAGCAATTTATTTTCTGATGGAAACATTAGGTAGGTAACCTTCTCGCAGGCAGAATGCTGTAATGCCTGATTACTTCAATGTGAGGTCCTGCTGAGTCCCTGAACACCAGACAGCTACCACTCAGGCAGGTAATTGTGAACCTCCATGGCATCTGAGGATGGGGCAGTTGTTATTCCTGCTGAGTTCTTGTCTTCCCGGTTCCTCACTTTTTCCCTTATGTCTTTACACTTTTTAATGACTTTTTCATTACTGCCCACTCTATATTTTCACTTCTGTCTTTATTTTAGCTGTAGCTACATTAAAGGTCCAAGTTCTTTGCCCCATTTTTGTAGAGTCCTGACGTTAGAGAACATTATATTTGGAACAAAGATGGACTTTGAATAATTGCAGAAACAAGGAACTTCAAATGGATAGTTTAAATCAAATTTGGCCTCATTCCTGCAATAACTTGAACATACATTGTCTGCAGGAAATGATAGCTTATGGACTGCACATAATGAGTGGCCTTTTGAGCTCCTGTCTCCAATGTATCTCATGCCAATAAAAGGAAATGTTGTGTACCTGATGTGCAGTTCTGCTGACCAATTTTAGCAATTGATTCAAAAGGGTAGAAAGTAAAGGATAAAAGAGATGGAATAAAGAATTCAATAAGGAAGTAAAAGTATGTCATTTAGGAAAGATTGAAACCTTTTTTTGGCATATGATACAAGAAAAGAAGAGCATGACTAAACCTGTTTTTTGCTCTTCTTGAAGTATTATTCCAGATTATTGTAGGAAAGGTGTCAATTAGAGTCAGCTCCTTTATGCCTTCTTATCTCTTTCTTTTCACAAGAAGATGTAGTTAGCTTTACAGGTTACCACATAAAGAAGTTGATTTTTTCTCCTTCAAGAAGGTATTTATGCAGTAGATATCTTACTCCTAAAGAGGATTACAGGCTTAGACCAAATAATCAGGGTTTGTAAATAGTTTTTTATGATATTATAAGCAATATACTAGATATTGAAAATTATACCTATATTCTGCCTAATTTTGGCTCAGCAGGGCAAAATATATTTGCATATTGAGTTGGATCTCAACCGTGAGATCTACTGAGATCCTCAGCCAAGGGCCTCAGCTTTTTATTGATACTTCTGCTTAACAGCACAGAAAGAACTTCCTCAATGGAAGTGGATTCTTTTGGTATTAACCTTCCCATCATAGAGACAAAAGGGCTTCTGCACAGCTGCCACCATTCTTGTAGCCTGGATGAAGGGCATCAAAAATTTGTCTTCAGGAAGGCAGGTCTTTGCAACAAGGTCGACATGAGGACTTATTCAAAAAACCTTCTTCAGACATATATACACACATTTCATTTTTGCATGTAGGATACAACTCTTGTCCTATCTGCAACCCTGCAGCAGCTGTAACAGTAGTGCTGTAATGAACTTTACAGATTTAGGAAACTGTCCCTCATCCAGTCGCTAGTCTGCCCTTTTTTATGATAAGGAGATTTCTCCTTGCTATAAGGACTAAATGAATTCTGCATGTCAAATCTTTACATAAACTGGGGGAAAGAGCCCTACTAATCAGATCGACTTTTTAACATTTGAAACAGATCAGTGTTTTTCTATTTAGTATTTCTTATAGCCCAGTTGAAAGATATCAGTTTGGTGTGAGGGTTTTTTTTTTTTTTTTTTTTTTTTTTTTTTAATTTCCTTGTTTGTTTTACCTTCTTTCTTTACAATTTACCTTAAGATGATGGGTCCTTTTTTATGTGTTACATGTTCCCATGCAGATATTTCTTTTGCCTTTGACTCTATTCCTTGTTGCATACACATCTTTTCGTTTTTATTTGGTTACTCTGCAAGTTGTATATAACTACAACAAATACACCATTCCTGTGTGTGACATCTCAAAAATATTGTTATTGAGTAGATTCCCAAAGGCCCTGTGAGACTGGTATCTTAACATTTATTCAGTCTGATCCTCTACAGTTTGCACTTTTTCAGTTCAAAAGACCACATAATTCTGTACTGCCTAAAGGCATGAGAGATTGGTTTTTCTCACAAGCAAAATGAATAGGTATTTTCAGCTCTCTCCATTTTGTTTAAAGTTTGTCTTTGAAAGCTTAGGATGATGAATTTGAGATTTTCTTTCAGGCACATGCTTATTTCTTTCCATCACTTATATTTTAAGGTTATACTTTTCACTCCTCATTGTTAAAGTGCAGTAGATGTTTATTGAACTCTTCCTTGTCAGGTAGTACAGACACACTGCAGTACTACTTCTCCTTTTGAAGACCTTTTTGTACCTAAAGTGGCTTGTGGTATCTTTGATGTTGCCTAATTGGAATCTCAGAAGTGAAAAATAAATAGCTGAATGAAGACATGAGTGGAAGGCCTAAGGTTGCACATAATCTTATTTTGCTCTCAGTCATTCTTTTATTCTTATGCCTTACAACCCTCTAATACTATTACTTTATTTATTTCTATCACCCTTGTCTGCATTTGAGTCTCTCAATTATCTGTCTCCCATACTGTGAACAGAAGCTCCTGAACTTGCATTTGTCTTCATGGTCCCTCTGAATCTATCCCAAAACTTTAACCAGCCTTCCTTTTAATGACTTGTCTTTCTTGAACAGTTTTTTGGGGGGTTTTTTTTTTTTTTTTTGGGGTGGTGTTTTTTTTTTTTTTTTTTTTTTTTTTTTTTTTTTTTTTTTTCCTTGTTTTTGTTTGGTTTTGGTTTTTTCTTTTTTTTATCCTGTCTCATCTACTTGGCTCACTTAGTTTAGGCTTAAGTTTCTTAGGACGGGAGTATCTGTCTTAAAGCTCTGTATATATATGCTTCACACAGCTCAGCAGAAGTTCTGCATTTAATTTGGGATTACCCAGTGAAGTCATGCAGCCCAGCTGCCAATAGTCACATGGAAAGGGGCATGAATTACAGGTGGAAAGTTCCCTTACTGCTAGGAAGGCCAGGCACAGCAGCAGGGTTGGGGCACGGAATTCTCCTCTTCCATTGCAGAGGAACAGCTGTGCCAAATCTGCAGTGCTCCAAAACAAGAAGGAGGTCAGGAAAATATAGTGATGAGTGGGAGGCCTTGAGGTGCTGGAGGTTGTATTGCCAGAAGAGAAGAGAAAAGGGCAATACAGGGAGCTTGTTGCAGCAGAAGAGGAGTCAGAGCCAGGCTCGCCTGGGAGATGCACAACAACAGGGCAGGGGACAGTGGCCACAAGTGTCAATGGAGGAGACTCCTGTTGGATTTGAAGAGGCAGCTTTTTACAGGGAGCAAGGTTAAGCACTGGGACGAGTTGCTTAGAGAGAGACCTCCAGATTTAGAGGTTTTTAAAATTCGTCTGGACATGGCCCAAAAAGCAACCCAATAAAACTTAGAATGTTGTGATGCCTTGGGGAGGAATCTGGGCTTTTTGGATCTTCAAAAGTCCTTTCAACCTACATTTTTACTCTTATTGCTCACTCTGCAGTCCTATTTGCTCATACTGCAGTCCGGTGTTGATTTTATCATTTGCTATTTTTTAGAAATAGCAATCTGTAGAATTTTGTGGAGCTATTGGTGATTTCACAGGGATAAATTCTGTTCTATGTCTTCAGCACTATATTTTGCTGACTTGGGAATGTATTGCATCTATTAAGAGCTCATTTCTAGTCACTTTGGATGTGAATGTCCATTTCAAACTTCAGTAATTGGAGAAACCAGGTTAGAGAGACAGACCCATTTTTAAAGGATACTTTTGTTACTTGCACTGATTACTAAATCAAGTACCCTTCTTCCAAAAATGTATAGTTTTGAGAGAGGTAAGAATATTCATGGAGAGGCAAGAGCATAAGTGAATGGAAAAATTCAAGACTTGGAGCACAAGAAGGGTAAGTAACTTCTTTGTCACAATGGCAAGAGCAGAATTGATTTATAGAGTTTTAAGTCTTTAAGGTCAAAGGAAAAGATGAACCTGTGAAGGTGAAACAAAATATTTATGTCATTTTTGAGTAAGACACAGAAAAAAAGTGATAATCAGGAGGGTCAAAGACTTGTTTGGCCCTGGAGTACTATCTAAAGAAAAGAGGTTTAAGCTCATGAAACAAACTGCAACGAGCTCCCTGCAGTGCCCTTTCTCTTGTCTGCTGGCAATACAACCTCAAGGCCTCCCACTCATCACTATATTTTCTTGACCTCCTTCTTGTTTTGGAGCACTGCTCAAAAAAAAAAAAAATTACAGAAAATAATGATGACAGAAACATTCTTTGTATGCTTAAAATATTTCCTTAATTTCCAAGATAACCCTCTTGCTTAGTAGAGCAGAATTAAAGTCTTTCTTCTGATTTCTCTGAGTTTAGAATTAGTTTTTCCCCTCGAGCACCATGCCAGTACAATTAAGAGCGTTAGTTTACAGCATGGCCTGGCAGAAAATACTAATCTGTAGTGTTTTTTATAGTGGGTTGGGGCCTAGCTGGCATTAAGCATAAGGAAGAATCAACTGCCCTAAAGGACCAACTCTACTGTTCCATTTCTGTATACGTTTAATAATTTCCTAATTTTCACTGCAGCTTTTGATAATCCTAAATAAATGTTACATGTGTAGTGCATTCTGCAACATTTGGAGAAATCCTAAACAACCTTATTATTATCTGTTCCCAGCATATGCTAAATAGTGTAGAGAAAATATGCCTCTTGCAGATGGACACAGAAAACATTGCAGGCATTGCATTAATATGATCTTTTTAATTATTTGTGACCTTTGACAAAAAGAATAATACCATGTTATATGTTTTTCTTCTTTAAGTTCTTCAGGAGTGTGTTTTTGAAACAAAGGGACTTTTATATTGTTCTGCTAAGTTGACTTTATCCTTTAGTTTTAATGCATTAGATTTTTTAATCTTGAATGTGCGACCTGTTCGTGGGCAAGGTGAAGCTCAGCATCAGCTTAGTGAGAGGTCTTTCCATTCTGATTTGCATGGACTACTATATTTCATCTTCTCTCAAATAATATTGAATGCATTAGCTGGCACCTGATAGAATCATAATTGAGTTCAACTGCCAGCTCTGGCCAGCTACTTCAAAATAATCAACTGTTTCTATTTCTTGGAAGCAGCACATGCAATATATCATTTTTGCTGTTGTAGTGCCTCTTAGAAACACCTAACTTCTTTTCTACTTTTTTGAATGAGAAAGGTAATTTAGAATTTTGTTTTCTTCCCAGCATAGAAATCAGAGTGTATTCTATTCAGACAGAGATTATAAAAGTAAAAGCTTCACTCTTACCTTTTAAAGGAAGGTAAGACACACTTTTCCATGGAAGCAGTGTGTTATCTTTCTGAACTTATTACAGACTGCTGACCATGGGGAAAGGAAAAATGGCATCTCTCTGGTGTTAATTAATTACAGCCTGTCTTTTATCTAACTTGAAGGGTTAAAACTACTGAGTTAACATCAGTAACATTGCTTTGCAATGGTCTTTGATATTCCCATTGAAATTTACGATCTCTTGTACAGAACCAAGACTACAAACAACTCCTAATCCAGTTTCTGGAAAAGTGACTGTGTTAAACAAATAAGATGTTTTTTATTTCTAGGTGTTGTGAAATGAGCAGAGAATACATTTTATTTGAAGTAAGCAGAGAGGAAACACATACTTTTGGCTAGGCCATGGGTCTGGAGCTCAAGAAGAAGGTGAATTTGCTGTTTCCTTACTTGCAAGAGAGCAATTTTTAGCTTGTGTAGCAGTCAGCATTTACTTGTGTTTAATGATTGGTCTTGATTAGATAATTATCCAAAGGGGCTGAATCACTGCATAACTTTTACCCAGGGTCTGTGGCACCTGGCAACAACTGGGTTCCTAGAGGCAGGTTTTACATGTACCCAACGCATAAGCTCTGGAGCCAACTTTTGAAACCATAAGATGCCCAAGGAAGGGGAAGAATTGCATAATGCATTTTATATGCTGCTGGGTTCAGTAAATGCTTCACTACTTCAGCTACTTCCTGTAGCATGATATTAATGTAGCCAGTCCTGGAAAAAAAAATCTTATCTTCTAAGAATATAGCTTTATTACATGCTGTAACATGCCTGTGAGAATTCTCGTGGTTTCATATTTTTTTACTGGTTTTGGTTATTCCAAAAATGCAAGGTAGCATAGAAATCTAAGGAGTTTGGTTTTTTTCCCTCATTTTTCAGTTCCATAAGACAGAGGGGTTTTTTCTTAAAGCCATAGCCAATCTCTAAAAGAGTTTAGTGTTCTGTGTTTGATAATCTGCAATTTTTTCCTCTCATCTGTCTCCAAAACTTTGAGGCTGTGGTCTGAAATGCTGATTTTGTTGCTACTGAGTTTGGTGGAAAGATTACAGCTCTAAGCATATTTTGGCTGCTCTTCACGACATCCTGCCAGAAATTATTATAGCCACCTGTCTGACAGTAGATTGTATTTGTAGCCTCTCCTTACCTTGTACTTGTAAAATATCTTGCACTTATAAGCAAAGTTTATCCTAAACACTACACATTTTGGCCAGCACCAGCTCTGACTGTCCATGAAGTTAAGCTAGGCGAACCTGAGGGGCAGCACCACCATGAGAAGGAAGGTGCTAAAGAGCAACTGGGGCATGTTGTGGATGGTAACTTTTTGCTTTTTGACTTAACTCACTGTCAGCCAAAAAGAAAGCTAGTAACAACTGTGTAGTTCTAGAAGTGTGAAAAGATGGGTGGAAAACTAGCAAAATATGTCATAGATTTGATGATAAAAATGTTTCTTTCTAGATTTCCTTTTTTTGATTTTTGTCTTGCTGTGATTGGATCCAAATTAAAGTTTTCTTCCTTGTAACATTATATTTTTATCCCATGAGCAAGTGGGTAGTGATGCCTCAATGTGAGATTAGTTTTTATTTTAAGTAAATTTAGAGAACTGAGGAAAGAACCCTGCTTAATGAACTAGTCTCCCAAAAATTAACTCCAAAGATAATGAGCCAGAAATTTTGCTGATTAATGCAACATCAGTGAAGTCAAAACAGCTGCGTGGAATGTAACTCAGAAATAGCTTGAGGACATGGGCATAAATCTCTCTTCAGATTTTTTTTATTATTCTTCTTTCCCGTAGTTCCTGGTGTTACCTGAAATTGTGCATCATTGCTTTCAAAAGTCATTGTTGTGTCTATAGGTAACAGTGCAGTTGAAATAATTTTGTTTGAGTCTAAGGATTTACTTTTATTCTCCTCAAAAAAACATCTACTTAAATATTAACTTGGAAGTTATGAGGTTTTAGTCATGGTTGCTTCCACTGCTCTTGTGGTGGCAATATGGTAAAATATTCTTTGGCATGTCTTTCAGAAATGCATGCTTAGTTTGGAAGATAAAAGGGGGTATATACCTATGTAGACATATGCTTGTACGTGCTCATATGAGGGCTGACTTTCTGACAAGCTCTCACCAAAAAAAAATGTGGAAAGACACAGGTGCTATGAAGTGTCTTTATCTCACCATATTATTGTTATTTTTAATAATTATAAGAGTCCTTTAAATTACATTCACTAAATTTGTATGCATAGTTCCCACGTTCTAATGGGTCTAGAGCTGACCCATTATATAATGCAAAAGGTTTTGTAGCTAGATGTACCAGTCTAGTTATTAAAGGAAAGGAAAAAAAAAAAGATTGTAGTTTTAAAAAGTACAGTTTTGAGAGACTGTTACACCTTAATTTATTTTAACAGTGGATACAGGTAACTAATTGAAGCTGATAAAATCATAGGAGATTTCTTTCCTGGCTAAGATCTGTTTTATGCCTTAGTTAGCTACAGCAATGTTTATGTTTGTTCTCAGATCACAGTTTTTCAGAACACAAATATTTAACAAACACTGTCATCACAGAAAGTTTACTATACAGATCAAGTTTAGTTTCTTTCCAGAGATCTGAGAGATTTCCTTCATAAAAGTGATCACTGATAATACTTTTTTAGGGTTACAGACTTACTGAAAATCATAAAGAGAGAAAGATCTAGGCATTGATCTCTACTTTCACGGATTCTTAACTTTATGTAGTGTGCCTAATTCTGTTCCAGTGGTGGAACAGTCAGTCAGTCTGTAATGCTGTACATCCAGATAAACCTGTAGAGAATCAGAAGTAGGTAACCTGCTGGCGAGTAGGTGACAAAGGCTAAAAGAGCATCTAAGACTCAGTGTTGTCACTTCTTTCCTTACAATATATGTGACACAGTTGACACAAAATGGAAAGATTCAGTTGTTAAATCTATAAAAATACCGACAAAGCACGACCAAAATAAAAGGCACAGAATGGAAGGTCATATTTTCTTCTCAAGTGGATGGTCCCTTGACTATAGGTGGTTTAGCAACTAAAACTTGTGGAAAAAAAATATTTTTTTTAATCTTGCTGCCTTTTTTTTTTTTTCCCCTCTATGGGAGATCTTTTTGTTGTTATATCTTTTAGAAGAAAGGCTTTTCTTTTCCTTTTTTATTATCACAAATCCTGAAGTGGCTGATTATTACTGTAGGATAACCTTGTCTAACAAAGTCACATCTAAAGAGGTGAAACAATGCTTAAAGGAATGCCAAAGAGTGAAGAATGTCAAGATGTCAAGCATGTCTTCTGGATAGGTTAGAACTTATCTACAAGAGTACATATTGAAAGGGAAAGAAATTAGGCCTGTTGGACCTAAGTCCAAAATACAGTTTGGCTGTGAAAGCTAGCAGTGCTTATGCAGCAACAGGGTTTTTTCTGAGAACTACAACCAGCAATGTAAGAAGAGCCTAAAGCAAGTCAGCTGTAGTTCAGATTTAGCCTTGTCATAAAGAGGTTAAGCATCTTTTTTACAAGTACAATGTTTACAATTAGTTTTATTGTTACTGATTTGTTGGGGTTTTTGTGTTTTGGATTTATTTGAAAAAGTAAAACCAAAAAAGAGGAAACAGGATTTGTCCAATGTGTTGCCCTGCCTCAGGATTGTAGATTACCACAAGAAAGGATCTCTAGAGTTTTCAAAGGTAAAAGACTTCAGGTAGACTGCTTTCAGAACTTGTATGAAAATATTAACAAGGGGGAAAAAGTCTTTTAGTGATTGTTAAGAGGCTACCTAAGTATGTGCAAAACATGCAACAACTTACGTGAGTATTCAGGACATAGGAAGAGGTTTTCACATTTCTGTAGAATCTTTGAATGCTTAAACAAATATCCACTTCCATTGTCTTAAATTTTGGTCAGAGTGGACCGAAAAAGGAATGTGACTCACTACATTAGGACATAAGTTGTCTTGGCTACACTTCACTTGTCTAGTGATATAGGATATTTTGAAGAAAAACTAGCATCTTGATTAAGGTTAGCACAGAATGAAATTCAAACTCTCCAAATTCTTGAAACTTAATGCGTTGTAAGGAGCAAAAAAAGAGAAGTATGTCTCAAAATCTGAAAGTAACTAATAATCTAGAAAAACTTCCTTGGTTAGGTCATTAATATATTATTTATTATACTGTGTCAGTAAAAGCAGCAATGTAATCAAAAAAAAAGGGACAAAAAATAACCTTGTTGTATTTTCACACTGCTGCATAAAAGCCATTTAATTCACGGAACAATTCTTTTCATAGCATTTTAAAATCAGTAATTATTTCAGGGTTTGGCTGCAGTATATTTCTGATTTATTTTTGTTTTATCATAAATACCCTATGTCAGAGGGAATAAAATTTTGCTTTGACGTAGGATTTTACTTACAGTCTTAGAGTAGGTCTTAGGACTTGCTCTGCAAGGCACTTCCAGGGGAAATACCAATGTATGATTTATTTTCTCGTAACTCCATGAAACACTTCTTGTGTTTAACAAAAATAAAACCACAAAAATATCCCCCAAATAACTCTTAATGGTATATAAAATTTTTTTTTTTTATTAATGATAAATCATCTGATTACACATTTCACTGTTACAAAGATAATTCTTCATTTAAATATCTCCTCCCTTATTGTACTGGTTAGTCAAACCATTGCACTGTTCAATATGTGTTAGAACTGGGAAATTTAGCCCAACCATTTGATTATTTTTTTCAAAAGCCTTCAAATTATTTTTTTGAGTAACTAGCACCCACCACTGTTTTAAAAATTTAGAAAATTTCTCATTAGGATAAAAAAGAAGGCTAATTTATTACTAAATGTGTTAGATACATGTAAATAATGGATTTCACCTTTTAATATAGACTGCAACATTTTGATTTGCAAATCAAAGGTGCATTTTATGTCATAGATATATTATCAGCAGATCTTAACTTATGGGTTAATAAAGACTGATTATGAATTTTGTTGGCTGTGGACATTCTTAGAGATTTTTTCCATAGTATAAAAGGAAGGGTAAATCTGATGGATATATGCTTTTTTTTTTTTTTTTCAGATGAGCCTGAGATACAGGAGGCAAGTATCTAGCTTAGCACTCTCAGGTGTTGGTGTCATGCAGCTGTGATGTAATTCTGTAGAATATGTCAACACTTCTGTAACCTTGTGTGGTGTTTACTCATTGTATGGATTTACTCCATCATGTCAATGAACAGAATATTGAAAGAAAAGCAGTCAGAATTTATGTAATGAAGTTCATCAGATGTTTGATACATACTACTGTGAATTGTGATGTTTTATGATGTTTTCTACCTCTCTGCTTTAGCATAGGTCATAAATACCATTCTTTTGAATTACGTGCTCTAAAGCCAAAGACAGACATTTCCAAAGTGCACCTTGCTTTCATTTTCTGAGTGAAAAACATATTATATCCTGAGGTGATTTACTAGTTGACATTTGGAAAGGATGTCTATCTAAATTCAAGCTGTTGCCTCTTAACCACTTATGTGGTTTGTTAGTATGTTCTTACCCAACTTTTTGAACGCATTAACAGTTTCACAATTGACTACATCTTCTCAAAAGTGTAATGGTGCATTCATATATCTGAAACCTTTTTTGTTTTGTTTTAAAGTTGGAAACAGTATGGTTTTGAGTTTAGATAAACAGTAAGATAAAAAAGGCATGTATTTTAATGTATAAACTAAGATAAGAACTTTGTGCTTTGAGGTCAGTTTGTGCAAAATGATGCAGTCTATATCCAAAGTTCGAAGTCATCTCTGTTAACCACTCTAGCTTTGTTTACATGTTTTGGTTTTTGAAGCACATTTTATTGTGCCTTAAAACTTTTATTTTTTTTTTAATACAATGTGCATTCTTCTCATTGTCCAATTATCTTATATGTTGTCAGCAAGGTCTTTTACTTATTACTTTTTACTTTACTTACTGATTAGGATGGCATGCACATGTTAAGTGCATAGATTTTCTCAGCCCCATTGATTGCTAGTGCTGAAGAATAGTCTAGTCTGTGTATATGTGATATATTTTCCATATATAAAAAGATTTTTTTTTTTTTTGGTAAATACCATATGGAAAGGTGTTGACACTTCATGTCGTCTTTTATCTGTTTTTGTCACAAAACGGTGTCTGCGATGCAGTGTTTGTGTACACATTAAAAGACAGAAAGTAAGCACATAACTTGCACTACTCTGATAATTCAGCAAGTGACCTTTGTGCAAGTGTGGGTAGAAGTGGTAACCTAAGTAAATTGTTTGTTTTACTTGATTAATTCTTTTTCCCTGCCAAAAAGAAAAACATGCTCATGTTTGAAGTGGCTTTATAAAAAAACTGCATAAACATACAGCTTTAATTATAGATTCACATGATTGAAAGGGTAGTTATGGCAATTATGTGGATTCTTTTTATCCCTCCTGTCTAGTAAAAAAGTAATTGAAAAACAATGGGTATGTTGATGATCAGAAATGTCAGAGATGATTAGATTTATCCAGTTCAAGAGTAAAATGTTTGCAAAGAATCTTGAGTCAACTTCTGAACCTCTTGTCTGTTTTGATTGTTACCACAAAAAGAGTGTTAAATTATGTCAACGACTGCATGGAATTTCATATATGAAAATGTCAATGTACAAAGACATATTTATGCTAAAAAAAGTTTGTTTAGTCACAAAAGATCTAGCCACAATTCTCACCATCTTCCCTGTTCACCCGCTTTATTTTAAATGTTGTTCTCTTCTGTTGTATCACTTACTCTTAATCCCCAAATTATAGATCAGATTTTATAGTCACCTGATAAAAATGAAATCTCGATCTTTCTCTAGTGGAGTAGGAGTAGAGCTGCAAGTGTGAGCCTGGAATCTAGGAGATTATACAGGAAGAATTTTACATCAAACTCTCAAATGTACAGATTCCTTGGGGCTGTAGGCTTTATTTTACCTCAGAAATGTTTTTTTGTCTGAAGAGTCAGGTTTATCAGAATGATTATCCCTTCTCTGTTAGGCTGAGATAGTCATACATCAGTCTTAGTGCAACTGCTCTGTAATGTCTAACAGGCTAATTATACCAAAGGCACAAGATAATTAATTGCCTGGAGCTCATAGTAAGAAGCTGTTGTTGATTCTTTCTTTATCTGTGGTACAGTTAAATGCTGTGCAGAAGTATATTTCAAAACCTTGTCTGTGTGGCTTGAAAGACTTCTGACACATGCCAACCAAGCTTAGAAAAATCTCACCTGGATTATGATTATGCTGAAGAAATTTTAAGACTTTTCTTTTACTATACTGCATGTTCATAATCATTGGATCATTCTTGCTTAGAGATTTATAGAGATGTTCTTTAAAAATGAGAAAACTCAATAGAAAAACTTACAATCATACACTTTTGCTTCTATACACACACAGGCAGATGGTAAACTGAGAAAGATACTTTTTTTTTTTTTAATATTTCACCTTTTGGCCATTAATATTTTCTTTTATACATTGTTTGCACTATGATACCACCCACGGGCCCTTGTTAGTATAATGCATGGAGAGGGGTAATATACTGATGGAATTAAAATTAAAAAGATTTTTCTGGAATTGCTGTGTCTCATAGTACTTTAGAGCATTTGTTATTTAAATATAATTCCTAGTGTGCTGTTGTGTGTATGGTTGCCTGTAAATACCTTTTAAATTTAGGGAGTCAAAGAATCATATGGGTTTGAAAAGACCTCTTGAGATCATCTAGTCTGCTCCCCCAGCTCAAGCGTGATCAGCTACAGCATCCTGCCCAGGAACATATCCAGTTAAATGGTGAATATTTCCACAGAAGAAAACGTTATGACCTCACTGGGCTGCCTGCCTTACTGCAGCAAAGATGTGTTCTTTTGTGTTCATTTGGAATTTTCTTTTTTTTTTGAATTTTCTTTTTTTTTTGTGCCTGTTGCCTCTTGCCCTGTCACTGGGCAGCACCAAGAATAGCCTGTTTCCCTCTTACTCATTCTTTTCCTTCAAATATTTACACTCCTTGGTAAAATCCAATCTGAGCATTTTCTTCTATAAGCTGAACAGTTCCAGTTCTCTCATCTTTTCCTTGTAGGAGAGATGCTCCAGTCCCTTCACCATCTTCTTGGTCATTTGTTGAACTCTCTCCAATATGTCCATGTCTCCATGTCTCTCTTAGGAGCCCAGAAGTGGACCCAGGAGTCCAGGTGTGGTCAGTCCAGTGTTCTGTAAAGAGAAAGGATCACCTCCTTCAACATTACTGGCAACACAATCACATAGCTGTAACAAGGATGTGATAATAGAGGGTTTTGTCTTTCCTTTTCCAGGGCCACTTTAAATATTACCAAGCTGGAAGTGTCTGCCCACAGATGTCACCATGTTTTCAAAGTCAAGAGAAATAAATAATTAGTAATTTGAACTCAATCAGTCAAATTTTTCATGCTGTGGAGTCCATAACTCAGTAAATATGCTTTAATGGAGCTAAGAAAGAAGATAATTTCTTTTATAAAGCTGTGAAAGACACCACTTAGAATTAATTAATGCAAAAGTCTTAGCAAAAATTTGCAGTCTAAGTAAGTTTATAGGTTATTTGATCCCACACCCTCCTAGTACTGAGATTAATGAATGGCTTATGATGTCAATATTCATAAACAGCCACATTACTGCTAATAAGAACTCTGAAAGTTTCCAAAATATCCTTTGTAAAATGACTTATGGAAAGCCAAATATTGGCTTCTTGATAATTTAATTTCTGTGTGCCACATTGCATCATTTGCTAGTTTTTCTTTTGCTAGGAAGATAAAATGCAATTGAAAACTTTAAATTCCATTCATTTCCTCTTGTTAATGCTTTCATTTGGCCTTAATATTATTGTCATAATTACAGCACAGAGATGAAATGAATCTAAATTCTAATTCTTCTGAGTTTGAAAGAAAATTTATGAGTGAGACCAAATCACCTGTATAGTTGATGTGGAAAACAAATATTTGCCAATGGAATCAAGAGCAACAGAAAATAAAATGTATTTGTCAGCATGATTCCTTAGGGTGCCATTCTTAATATGGCAGTAAAATGAAAATTTAAGTGAAAGGAAAGGAACAGGCTACCTTTTACTGATCTAGGGAGAGAAGTATCTCTGGAAGGGTTGGCCACTTCAGACAGACTTTACAGAATTTTGTAATAAGCATGCAAGAATTACTGAGATGATGGTGCAAATTTTTTTTTTAAGAGAATATATTTCTTCATTGTGTTGCCTCTGATATCACAGATGGTACATGTATAACTTCTGAGAGAAAGGCTTGAAAGGTCAAAGTGTCATTTATGTTGGAAAAGACCTTCCCGATAATTGAGTCCAACCACTACCCTAACGCTGCCAAGTCCACCATCAAACCATCTCCCTGAATGTCACATCTATGGGTCTGTTTAATACCTCCAGGAATGATGACTCCACCACTTCCCTGGGCAGTGTGTTACAATGTCTGAGTACCCTTCCAGTGACAAACTTTTTCCTGCTATCCAGTCTAAACCACCCCCGGTGCAACCTGAGCCTATTTCCTCTTGTCCTATCCTTGGTTACCTTCAAAATGAGACTGGTGAGTTATGAAAAGACCCTGAGTATGCATTGAATGATATGCAGAATCTATGCTACTATTTAGTACTGTGCTACTTCTGACAAGCAGATCTTAATGAAGACACTTAATTTGCACCTTTTCAAAGCTGCTGTTCTCCATTTGCCGTGTCCCCTATGCTTGGGAAAAGGGGTTTTTGTTGTGTCCTGTGAGTCATCAGATCTAGGAAGGAAGTTATTAGCAAAACATTTTTCACATGAAATATCCTGCTATTTGTCACACAGACTGGGGTTTGTTTTTGTTGGTGTGGTGTTTTTTTTATTTTTTGGTTTTTTTTTTTTTTGCCTGAAAAGCTTGCGATTGTGACAAATGCTGCTATATGAAAAGAGTTGCACCACAGGCTCTGTGGCAGATGAAGTTTGCAAATTATGTCAGTTTTCATAGATGGAAAATGAAAGTGTAAACTTAAAATCATTTACAGTGTGAGGAACATCCAATTTATTAACTGAGCTCTGCTGTAGTTGCTATTTCTGCAATTTTTTTAATATATGACCCAGTACAATGTTTATTTCACTGAAAAGAATATTTTCTCACTGAGACTAGATAGAAAATATTGTTGAAATGGCATTTGAGAGGGAAGTTTAATGCCTTTTCCAAATACTAGTTGAAGTCAGTGTTCCTGATCCCTACAGAATCCTGAGATTCAATATATCTTTGTATTGAGAAATATTGAAGGCAGACATATCCTGACACCCTTTAAAAACCTGTTTTCTTTTATAACACTGCTTTTCCTTTTCCATCACTCATAAAAAGTTTATTAGACTAACATTGTGTGTGTAAATCTGTATTGGTGTTATGCACCTGAACTGTTGGACTAGCCATACAGCAAGAATTGTCTTTCTTCCTCTTTTTCTTACTCTCTAAGTGCTAACTTCTGTTAGGCGTACCGAGTCACTCAGTTGTGCGTACAGACTGGAATTATGAGGAGCACCTTACTCCATACTTAACCCTCCCTATTCCTTAATAACTTTTAAATTATTCCATTTATACTTTTATGATTTCTTTCTTAGTTAAAAAAAAGAAAAAGTAACATGGTGTCATGCATGTACAATGTGTTTCTATATGTTACTCCCAAGAAACAGAAAAATGGTAATCCCCTTATACTACATTCTTACATTTTGTCCTGGAAATTAAAGAACAACAGAGTTTTTCTGAGTGTATTTTGATGAAATTTTGTGAATCCTCACTATGCAAAAGAGCCAATATTATTCAACCAATTAAATTGCTTGGAACAGAGAAAGTTCTAATATCTAGTGGATAATTACAACTTGAGATAGTGTGGGTTGATTGCTTAAATTATAGTATAAAATTTATGAGATTTGTACTGGCTAATGAACAATGTGAGGCAGATAGTATTATCAGTTGTTTGACTATTTTTCAGTACTGAAATACGATTTCAGATGATGTTTCTTCTACCAGCAGAACCTCTTTCTTTGGAAGGACATTAATATATATTTCCTAGGTAATCCCACTTCCAAATGTCACTTATTAGAAGCAGCTCATGCATAATAAAGATCACAATTAGGTCCTTTACTGGATAGATAGCCAACTGCTTTAGGTACCAGACATCATTGATGCTCATTGAGTGTTGCAATATTTTGATTATTTTGCACTTGTAATGATCAGACATTAGTTAGTTGTACACAGGAGGTTGTTTTATAAGTAAAGCAAACACACATAGAATACATAACCTTTATTTTGATTCAGCCAATATGGCTGCATGCTCCATATGTTTGGTTGATACCTGAGTTGAGATAATTTAATATGATAATATTCCTTTTATGGCTTTTATTTTGAGTTTCTTCTGTAAGGATGGGAACCACATATACAATGACATTCAGATGCAAGAAATGAAATCTGTATTTTAGTTAAAATTACTTTTTGTAGGCATATGGAGATGATTCCTAACAGATATGGAAAAGTCTCAAGAAATTAAACCATTGCTAACACAAATGGTCTAATATGGTCTAACACCTAATCTAATAATACATACTGTCTGTATGTCTATCTGTTATCCTGCCCTCCTCCATTGCTAACAACTTTTAAAACCATTGGCCAGTTCTTGCCAAGTTTCACAGATGGCTAGAAGGCTCAAAGATGTAAAACATCCTATCAATTTAACAAAAAATAAGTACTGCTTCTAGGAGAAAAGATTGCTGTGTCGTAAAACCTTCTACTAAATAGCCGCAATAGGGAAAATACTCGAGTTCTTTTAATTTAGCTATATATTATGATTTAGCTATGTAGTTCTGATCTTTCCAGGGCTGCTGTGAAACAAGGTGCTAATTGCACCACAAAGGGACAGTCTTCAAAGTTAAGATGGCTGGCAATTCAAAAGGATTTCAAATGATGCATTTTTTGCTATTCCTGCTGTAAAAACATGATTTTATAAATATCTTGTATATTTGGGGTTTTTTATTTATCAGTATACTAGTGAAAAATTGTGAAAGGAATTTTCTTTCTTATTCATTCCTGGACTAAAAGCCACTCAGTGTTATATCAGAGTGCTTCCACAAAATGATAAAGTTATTCCTCAATTATGCTCGTACATATGGAAGGAGATTGTGTTATTTCCTTTATTGGACTTTGTTGAAATTTCTGGAGTATAATTGTGATTATTTTCTTCTTCTCTTCGTTAGAAGTAGCTGAAAAGCTATGTAGCAACTTTTAGAATTGGAATTTGAATGAATTAGAAAATATAATCCAGAGGCTGAAGTAAAATATAATTCTGAATGGAATACTGGTAACTGAAATCAAACTCTAGATACGCAAATTGTTTAGAACCTTCCAATACAAGAACACAGTAAGAAAATGTGCTTTAAATACAGAGAACAAATCTCGAAATTGAGCAAAAGTAGAAATGCTTTAGTCTTTGACTACCAGGTGAAGGGAGTGGATGAGGACATAGTAGGAGGAATCTGCCAGAAGTATGAGAATTTATGGACTGTTAAAATAATAATTTTAATACCTTATGGAAAATGTTAGGAAAACATTATTTACATCATGTGAAACACCATTTTGCAGTCAAATACCTATTTAAAATACATTATTTACAGAGTTTTTGCTTAAAAATTAATCTTTATTTTCTTAGATACAAACAGTTATGCTGTTCAATACAATGAAGTATAAATATTCTGTCTTAATATAGGGAAGAGTTATTTAACAATGTCTTGATTGCATGCATAACATAGCACTATCACCAAAACATAGTAATGGAAAACTTTATCTGCTAGTCACTTCCTAAAGACCAAACACGGGTAACCAGAAGTTACAGGTAGCTTAGTTTAAGAAGTAGTTTGTTCAACACTTCAGTGATTGTGCTTAAGCAGAAGATGAGGGACTCTCCACACTATGATTCACAGACTAGCTGGCAAGTGAAGAAAGGCTCAGATACCAGAATCAAGCTCTGAAACCATCTTGTTTTGGATAGAAAATGAAAAGCAAATAGATTTTGCATGAGGTTGTGTAGGGAATGGTTATATTATTTTTTAATCCCTGAGCACAAGTATTGATGAAAATAGCAGAAAATCAGACTCCAAGAGCTGGAATTTTGTCATATAAAATACGTTGATTTAGGATTATTTCTGTGTATGAATATTCGTAAAGCATTAATCTGAATTTGTGCTTGTAGTAAAGAGTATCAGACCTTGAAAAAAATTTGAAGCTCTGAAATTATAATTTAGAGTAATTAAGCTACTTTTTTTGAAAAAAATTACTTAAGTTAATTTTGACATTCCACCACTACTTTCACGTATGTGATTGTTCCAATATTGACACTACTATTTATTTATTTATTTGTTTGTTTATTTGCTTATTTATTTATTTATTTATTTCTCTTCCTAAGTAGGATAGGAGTTTTAAAGTGTCCTGTTTAATGCAAACATTCATGGTTATTCATTATTTTTACTTAAATTATATCACCACCTAAATTATACCACCAAAATTTAAAATTTTTCAGTGAATGGCCAGTTGGTGTTGATTTTGTTGTAACCACTTTCAATAAGCTAGCACTTTCTCTAAGCCAGAAGGTGAGAATTATGCTTATTTTGTTTGTAAATACCTGGAAACTTTTCTATTTTGATTTTCGTGGTATTTGACAACAACTACTTCTTTCTTTGTTCACAAGTGGTCTGTTTTTGAGGGACCAGAAACCTTGAATAAAAAATGTCCTTGTGATCATTCAGTTTATTTCTCTGTTTTGGGAAATTTTTTCATTAGAATGTTAGAAAGTTTTTCATTAGAATCTCCAACTAGACCTTTGCATAATGGTATCACTTCAGTCTGAATAGAAATGGAACACCTGCCTGCTTTCTTATCTAATCCTGAACTGTATGTTTTGGTAAATAAACAAACAAAAAAAAAAGGTAAAACATTTTAGCATCTGAGAATATTGCTTTAACAACAATTGTTGAACCATCTGTTCTAATCAAACGTATCAACACTGGTTATTCAGGAGGTTTACATAAATAATTAAGATGTTTTACCACATGAAAATATATTGTTTTCTACTCATGTGAAATAACATCCATCCTTTTCAAAAAGATACAATAAAAACTGTATCTGGAATAAAAACCAAACCCTAAGGTCTTAAGAGCATAAAATTTCATCAATTATATGAGGCATTTTAGAAAAGTAAGTATAAGGTTTTAAAATAATTATATTTCACAGACTTAGGAAATATTCTGAGTTGGAAGAGACTTTTAAGTCCAGCTCCTGACTCTAAACAGAAAATATTCCTGGCAGCCTAAAACTTAAACCACATACCTACAGGGATTGTCCAACCCCTTCTTCGGGGTTACAGGCCTGGGGCTGTGACTGATTCTTCTGGGGACTTTGTTCCCGTGCTTGACCATCATCTCAGTAAAGAACTTTTTCCTGATATCCAAGCTTAACATTCCATGATGCAGCTTTAAGCCATTCTCTCACACTGGGTCACCAGACAACAGAGAAATCACCAAGTTCTCTGTTCCCCCTCAAAGCAGGGGGATGAGGCATCCCTCAGTCTTCTCTAAGCAGAGTACATCTCATCTCTTAAATCATACCTTCTAGGCCTTTCACCATCTTTTTTGCCCTCCTTTGAACAAATTCTGATTTTTTTTATCCTTTTGATATTGTGGAGCCCTGAACTGCGCACAGTGCTGAGGTGAGGTCATGCCAGTGCAGAGTAGAGCCCAACAATCCCTTCTTTCAGCTGGTCAGATCTACCAGGCTCCCCCAGGACAGGGGTGACTTTTTGGCCATCAGTGACATTGTTGACTCAAGTCAGTCCTATCACACCTCTTGTAGAAATATTGTTCATGCAGAAGATCTTTGCTTTTTTCCTAGAATATAAACAGTGAAAACCCTCAGCTTTTTCTGTGAGATAAATAGTTGGATAAAGACACCGTAGTTCATATATTTACCTATTGCCTATTAGTGCTACTCCTTATGCATTAAGAGATTACTGCATAGTTCAAGATGGAATAGCTTCTAGAACTGAGATCATCTGCTAAAGAGAGAACAAGTTTAATGTACAAAGCATTGGAGAGAATATATTTTCTATCAGGTTTACCTTAGGAACTTGGCTTTCCATGAACTTATTTGTTCAAAAAACCTCTGTATTGCTCCATATTTTTCTTCTTGCTACAGATGCAGCAACAGCAATATCTTCAAATTAACTTTTAAGAATTTCATTACAACTTTGATTTACAAATACTGAGATAGTGGCTGTGTAACTCTATTGCTGCCTGTATAGTTACAGATTCTTTTCTGTAGAAATTTTTCTGCAGAATGAAGAGTTGATTTACATTAAATAACCTTGACAAACATGATAGAAGTGTTTGGAGAAATTAGATAAACAGAATTCTTGGTAGTAGGTACATTTCAACTGAAAGCTCCAGTAGGGTCTGACTGACTGAGCTTTTACCAGAGTGCTGATTATCACTCTGCTGATGTGTTTAACAGATGCATTTAAGGCTCTTGAAAATTATTTAAGTGTAGTAGACTTGCCATGCTTTCAATCCTCATATTCTATGTCTTAGGAAAGAACATAGGCTTGTGTAAATTATATTTTTGGTTTGCTTTGTAAAGGCCCCTGAAACAACTTGTGACTGTGCTTTTCATATTTATTTAAGTATATATTTTAAACGAAACAGCATTATGGCTGTTAGGGATTATTGTGTATGTGTGATTTCCCAATCTCTCAGAATATTATCCAGCTATCATTAATCAAAGTATATTTGCATTTGAATCTACTTGTGAAATACTTTTTGGATCCTACAGTGCTGAACTTAATGCCTCACAAAGTTTAAGCTCTTGTTGTTGAGACTATTGACATGGCTAGCCTGCAAATTTACAATGTACTGCAAGGTGTTAGAGGAAAGGAGTTTTAAGCATTTCCTTTGCTCAAAAAATTGTTTGCGTAGCCACCATAGGTCTTATGAGACTTTTTCTTATTTCAGAAAACAAGGTAATTTTGGACTGTTTCTTTCTCCGCATCCTTTGAAAATATTATAAAGCCAGTTTCCTCTCACTGCTGTTATTAAAGAACTTATAGTTCTACTTGACCAGACTGAGTAGTAGCATTGATTTCTTTTCAGGAAGTGAGAAATGGATGTTGGGTTTGTACTTGCACACTATGTTAAAGATAGATTAGTGAGAGCTACTTTGAAGTCTTAATGAGTAAGCAAATGGGGATAAATAGAAACTTCTGATTTAGCAAGTGAGTATGATTGGAGGATATGTGTGAGTACTAGACTTGTTGGATATTTCTTTCTAGGGCATGAAAATAATTAGTATTCTGACAAATAAGTTTAAGTATAGTCCTGGATATGCTGGTTTTTTATGTCCATCATAACTATATGGACATATTGAAACAAGGATATAGGCAAGTTCTAGCTGTCAGCCAGAAGTTGTCACCATTAAAAAAAAAAAAAAAAAAAAAAGAAAAAGAGGATGATGGTGGTTTATGACCAATTTTCTTAGTAAGAAGAAAACAAAAACCAACCAAAAAACCAGTAAGGACTATGTAATTAACCTGCCACTTAATTTTCATAGCAATCAATAAAACCAAAGGTTTACCTGCAGTACGTCTTAGGTAATTGCAACTCATGAGTTTACTTATAAGGTCAAATTCAATATTTTCCATTTAGTGAAAAAAAGAAAAGAGAAATCATCATATCCTAAATGTTTGGTATGAACATGGTTTTCAATAAAATGCAGACATATAAAAAAGTTCTATTTTTTTGTGTTCCAAAACAGATTAATTTCCTGAGTACTTCTGTAATACTATCAGGATTGTAGAGAGAGAAAATTACTCCCTTTTTTATGAGTTATTGTCCTTGATACTGAAGGTGAGACAAAAGAAGATTCAAGAGAGAGTTCATGGTAGTAGTCATGTATTACATGAAATATCGTACCAAACATAGAAAAGCAAGGAGAATTAAGTAAAAAGTGTTTCAGCTACATTTTTGAGATCATCAGCTACTCTGCCTTCACTTGTAACACTTCAACTAAATGTTGAAAAGCCGCTGTCATCAATTTACCATTGTTCTACTGAATGACAGGGTAGACAAGCTAACATGAAGTCAAAAATGTAATCTGCATGGTGTATCTTGTAGTGACAATAGAAACTTTTAAGTGAAGGATAGATATCAAGAAGGGGATATTTTTCTGTGTAGATTTTTTTTAATATTATATATCGCATCTTTTCATAAATATGAGGGGATAACTTATAGTTATCACTTTTACCAACTTCTCTCAGGCTTTTATAAAGACTTCTCAGCCACAATGTCTGCAGAGAATAACCAACATTCATGCTCTTCAAAATTCCCAGAGGTTTACTCACTTTGTTTCTTTTGTTTTGCTTTGGTTGTGGTTGTTGTTTTGTTGTTTTTTGTTTGGTTTGGTTTTTAATGTATATGTTTATTTGTAAAGACTTATGCTAGCTCTGAATCTTTTCTCAAATTTAAATAAGGTTATAGTTTGGGCTATGCATTTAGTGCTGTAAGTGAATGCTTCATTGTGCAACTCAATTTTATCCATAGTTGAGTTGATTATTTACTATGACTGTTAGTATATCATAGGAAGTGCATGGTTCTATAGAGGTATGTTTCCTTCCAAAGCAAAATGGGGGAGTGGGCATAATGCCTTTATAAAATTATTTTTTGAGAAAATGTGAAATATATCACAATAGTAAAGTTGATCTGCCTCCTTAATAAATAAGCTAAATAATCTGTTCTATTTCGGAGAGTGGGATTTTTTGCTGCAATTAACGGAGTATTTTGTACAAATGCCTTGTTCTTTTCTGCATCCTATGCATGAAAAAACTCACGGTGACACCAACACACTTAATCTTCAGAGCCATCATAGATTATTGTTATTCCATTCCCACAGCATTGTGAAAGCTGATGCATTCATTTAAGCAAAGCTAGAGCTGTACCTTCTGCCAGATCACACATTTCACAATGTCAGCCAAGAAGATAATTTAGTAGGATGATTTTTGCATACTAAGAATCAGTCTGAGAACATTTGCACTCCTTTAAGTATTCAATTTATGCCTTGTCACTAATCATGAAGATAGGAAACAGATACCTTAAGCTCTGGGCACTCATCCAGCTGGGCCACGTATTCTGGAGCATGGAGCAGTGTGGGTTCTGCTAGGGTGCTCTGATCACCAGCAAAATCCCAAGCTGTAGCAGAGAGGCCTAATGTCAATGTTAGAGTCACTCATGGAAAAAGCAGGTGTTCTCCTGTAACCTGACAGAAAACTACAGCTGAATCATTTCCGTATGGAAGCCAATTTTCTCTCTTATCAGAACAGCAATATGATTAGAGAATTTCTTATGATGTTACATCCCAGTTCTGAATAGGAAAAATATTTGAACCTAGTTTCTTTTTCTAAGTTTATATATGTCCATAAAATATTTGCTTCAAATACAACAGAGTAGGTAGATAGTAATTTTTTTCTTTGATTATTCGTCTCCTAATAACAGAGTTTTGTTTTGCAACAATAACTTTTTCTACACTGGAGTATGTGTTTCCCACCTTGTATTATTTTATTGCTTTTTTCCTCTGACTTTCAATAGCCCAACAAAATACAACTATTTATTTTGAAAAATAAATCACTTTCTTGTGCATTACTGAATAAACAAATATAACCTTGCCGCTAGTCTGTGACAAAAGGACTACTTGATATTATAAGACTTCATTCAGGAAGACCTTTCCAAACTTAAGAAATTTGAAATATTATAGAGAATTAGATATTTTTTGTTCTTTTTTAATATTTCTGGTTTTTCTTTTTATTATAATTTTTCAAATGAATACTCTGAATTTTCCTGTTCTGTACTAAAACCTTTCAAGTTTTTATTTTTTTTTCTATTTTGGATGGCCAAAACAGGAAAATATTGGTTTAGAATAAAATGAAAACTTCTGGAAAATGTAGCTTCAAGTCATTGAAATCATCAAATAATTGATTTTTTTTGCTTGAAATATGACTACTAAAATATACAAATATTTGGGCAAAAAAATGAAAATAATAAGGTAACATTCTAATGTAGATGCATACAAAAGCAATGTTCTACAGAATTGAAGAATTTTACAACAAAAACTTTCTGACCTGATTCAGCTGGTGGCTATATGAGTTGAAAACAGAAAGAGTTTTGTGACGTGAGACCCATTCTCTGTAGTAATTTTCTTTTGAATATGGTGGGATTTTTCATTTGAATATGGTGATTATGCTTGGCGAAAAACATAGGGTTCTGCTCATGACCCTTAATGGTTATTTAAGCATTTGCTCCTCAATATCCTAAATTATAGAACAGAAAAACATTTATTTCATTACTAGTACAACAGCCTTAAAAATTACTAGCTTACTTGAAAACTATCAAGGTTGATGGTTGTCCTAGGTTACAATGTAAATTGTGTCCAAAGTATGTATTCTATCCCCATCTTCATGAGCCTTTGGAGCCAGGTGGGGCAGTGTTTTCCTTATCTTCTGTTAATGAGCCTAACAATGCCTTGCCACATGACTCATAGATAACTCCCTCTGGGAGTTATCTCTGTTTAATGGGCCATCAAGGACCCACTGCGTGACTCATAGAATGAGATCAGCCCATTGTGAGATGCTCCGCTCAGGGGGAGGAGCCAAGCATTCCCACCTGGATATAATCCAGGGTTTGGGACAGCACAGGCAGCTTTTTATCCACTGGACTCCCAGAGGAGACAAGATATACCAGATGTTTCTACAGGATCACTGCTTTGACAAAACCATCTCATCTGGACTGACACTACCACCCTAACAGGGTGTCAGGTTGTATTCTGACTCTGTCAGTGGTGGTTTTTTTTTCTTGTGCTATTGCTTTTATTTTACTTTCTTTTATTTCTTTTTTTTTTTTTTTTCTCTTATTAAATTGTGTTTCTGACTTGGAGTCTTTCACTGGTTTTGCTTTCAAACCAGCACAATTGTACTCCATGTGAAGGCTTAGAATTAAACAAAAAAAACCCCAGAAAAACAAAAAACCCAAAAAAACCCAAAAAACAAACAAAAAAACACCCAAAAAAACAAACCAAAACAGAAAAAAAACTCAAAAACCAGAAACAAACAAACAAACAAAAAAAAAAAACCAAAAAAAAACCCCCAAAAAACACAAAAAAAACCCAAGGTGAAAAAATCGAGATTCCAGGCCAAATGAAGAGAAAACTAAAAAGCCTTAATTTTACAGATTTTCATAGATATTAAAATAAATTTTTTTTCAGCGTCCACTTAATACAAAAATCTATTTTTATTATTAGAGGCTATGACAAGTATCAACATAACGGAATGATAAAACTGCTAATGATATAAACATGTGTATTCCTCGCCCTTTTTTTTTTTTTTTTCACCATTCTTTCTAAAAGACCATAGTTTTTAATCTTAGAATAATGTTGATGTGTTAGTGAGGAGTAAGGCAGTTGAAAAGATGAATAGAAGTTTAAAATGAAACAGAAAATGAAATTTTTATCTTGGAAGGGTGATACTTTTTACCGTTTGATGTAGCAATGCTTTGAGTTTCTGTTCTGGATTTTGTGTCCTTAGAATTCAGGTTCAATCAGAAATATTTCAAGGCAGATAAGAGTAAAAGAGAAGGTACAATACAATTAAAAAGTAATGAATTATTGTTAAATAATGTGTGTTTTAATGTGTGTGTGCAAAAGTTCTATGCATGTTGCAGAGTTATATTTTAAGTTACCTTTGCAATTCAGGGAACCACAAGAATAAATATTATACACTAACATTTGAAGAACACAGGACTGCTGAATTGAAACTTAGTCTTTAGCCAAGAGCTGAAATTCCATCTGCTCAGCTCAGTTTTATACAAGTGCTCTGAGCTCATTAGAGTAGGCTTCGTTGAATATTTCCTCTTTTTTTTGAAATTACACATAGTGTGATAAAGCAGTTGCAGGGCCTGTTATAGAAGAAAACATCTAAGAAAGCAGGTTGCCTTTTTAGTTAATATGAGGAGAACATTCAGTTATAGTGGGGTTTGAGTTTTTCTCCTTTTTATCTGTCAACCAAGAGTAGTTTCCATAATTCCTGGGACCAATGGACATTCAGCCATGATTCCCAGCATCACAGGAACAGTTTTGTTTAACCTAGAACCTTGAGGTACCATGTAACACATTAGCTTTTTTGCAGATAAAGAGTTTTACTCTTCCCTCCCTCCCATTCCTATCCCCTCCTCAGTCCACCTGGAAGTGTGAGCATGACTGAAAGAGAGGATTTCACCTGAGCAAAGTCTCAAAAATTGTTCCTTTTATACCCATGAAATGTGTAGGCCTTCACTGGCTGTTTGCACTTAAACTATATTTTCTGAGTTTCACACACAAAATTTCTTTCATAGTCACTGGCACAAAGTAAGGGGTCCTCCTCATTTGCATGCTTTTTTTTTCTCCAAGGAATCAGGGATTTTATGAATCAAGTCACTTATTTTGTTCTGATGTGTGTTTTCTGCTCCATTTATTGAAAAGCTGTGAGCTATTTCTTCAGAATTTGTTTGAGAGAAGAAGAAAACAAAAATCTTGCAGGACATGGATGTTAAGTTAATGCCATTGAAGTCAATCATACCAATCAAACTGATTACAATGTGACAAGCATTTACTCCTGCTTTTCTCCACCAACTCATAAAATTCAAATTAATTCATTTTTTCTCTTTTCATAACAAGTTTAATATAATATTCATAGAAAAAGTTCTTGAGTTCTTTAGAGCTACAGGGTATATAGAAAAAGACAAAAGAAGATGATTCCTAAATCATACTGATCACAATGATTAGGCATACAAATACCCTGTAAACTAACTGTCCCAAAAAGTCTTTTTCTCCCTGTATAGCCATCAAAACCCCAGCTGTCACCTCAGTGTGTCTGTGATTACTCTTTCCCTTCATTAAAGAGATGCTTATCTCTTTTGGCAGCACCATCACTGGAATTCTATTTACCCTATTTTGACTTAATTGATTGTCCAGAGTTTGCAGTTCCACGACTCCATCTAAGAAACTATAGAAATTATGGAGATATTCAAGAACTGTCTGGACAAAATCCTGTGCCATGTGCTCTAGGATAACCCTGCTTGAGCAGTGAGGTTGGACCAAATGACTCCCTGTGGTCCTTTCCAACCTGATCCATTCTGTGATTCTCTGATATTGAGGCATGAAGAGGCTTATTGATGTTGTGTGGAAACCTGAGTCTCACAGAGCCTTATTTATTACTATTTTTCCATTCTTCTTCTCTCTGCTACTTTTTACATGACTGTAGACAAACTGCAATGCACATTTGTAAACAGGGAAAGCTGAAAGATTAGTTGCTGTCTCTGTGATTATCTGATTGTATCTTAGATTGGGTATTTAAAGAAGCAAGCATCAAAACCCCCAAACCTTTCAGCACACAAATTCATCAAAGATGTTTTTATAGGATGTGATTTATATTGATCCTTTTGTCATAAATACAGTGTCAGATAATGACTGATCCTATGCTTGAATTTGTTGATTCCATTTACATTTCACACATGAAGGGCTTGTTTGAATGGCCAGAGGATAAGAAAGACCTTTTTCTACTGGACCTTCATGTATATTTTTATAAAAGGGATCCTAAGTATTTAATTCTCTTAAAATATTAAATCACTGGTGAAGAAAAAAAAAAAAAAAAAAGAGAAGGTGAAATTATAATAATAATAAATAGTGTTTCAAAGGCCATTTAGTTTTTAAGCCAGTATGAAAACAACTGGTTTTGGTTTGTATTAAAGGAGAGAAAAGAACATTAGAAAATCTTCCCTGCACTAAAGTAGATCTGTTCCTCAGTCTGTTCACACCATGCTGCCTTAGCAGTAATGACTCCCACACCCTCATAGAAAGGGTCACTCCTGAAGCTGGTTAAAGATCTGTGTTGCTCATTCAGCTTCCTTAAATGACTAACAAAGGACAGGTTCTAAATGACATGAGGTGGATCTCAGTGGAAGGAATTGCTTTTGATCCAGGGTTCTGATTTTAAGACCCAGCTCCCTGAGGAAGCAGGAGGAACCCTGTTCTGAATCTTCTGTTGCGAAAAGTGCAGCAGGTTTCACTGTAGATGAAGCACACTGATGCAGTCTCAACTGAACCATCTTATCAGAATGAACTGGAAAAAGTGTAACTTAAATTCAATTACCTCTTCCTGTAACTGAGCCCTCCAATTCAAATGCAGAGTGTCCCTATGTTTTCTGCTCTATTTGAATGGAAGACATGGGAGAGACATCAATGAGAATAGTACTCTAAGGCACAGAAAAGTTATTTATATGCAGGAATATAAATACAGTCTGAAGGCAAAACCTGAATAAAATTGATGTAGAATATATCATGGATACACATAGACGGATAGAAACTTGTGCACATTCAGATATAAATAAGTGGCTTATTAAAAAACGTGCACTTTTTCCTTCTCTTGTGGCTTTTTCCCAGTTCCATGTTTTCCATTATTATGTGTATATACAAGGAGACAGGTGCTTTTATATATTGAGAGATTCCAATTTTAATTTGATTCAATGTTCTCTGTTCTGTACAGCCAAATCTGAATGACTCTTTTAGCCCATTCAAGTAATCAACATTAATCCAAACAAATAGTTATTTATATCTATGTTTTGTAACTTTGGTGAATTTGTATTACACACACAAGATACTTTGCTTTGTCCGAATAAGCAAAAAAAACCCCAACTGTTTTTCCTCAGTAAGTAGTATCACTTTTGAGACTATTTCTCTAATAACCTCATTTCACAGCAGTGGTCACACAAATTAAAGTCATATGTGATGAATGCACATAAGAAAAGCTGCAGAGAGAAGATGGGTTATCTTATGGAGAATATTTTTGTCTTGAACTCAGTTTTGTGAGCTAGATTTAATACATGAATAGAACCTTGTGTGCTGTTGTATTTTAGGTGTTGTCCTGAAGGATGATTATTTACTTTGCTCTTATGCAGACTTAGATGTTAAAGAGATACCATGATGACAAAATAAGCATTTATTTCTGTTATAGGCCACAATATAGGGAAAAAAAAAGTTAGAAAAAAAAAAGATTATTCACCTCTTGGAGAAATTTTTTTGTTTTACATATACCTTGTTTCTGGAATTATGACAGCAGCAGATTGTGACATTTGTTCTTAAAGAAACCTTGAACACTATTGTTCCTAAAATTTCCCTTAATGGTGAGCCTTAAGAACAAGAGAAAATTTTCTTACTGATAGGGCTGTGATTATGCCTAAGTCACTGTGGATTATTTCTAAGTAGGGAAAACATGATTAGCATTAACCTTTATTAATTGTGGAGTGTTCAAGTGAGTATATCAAGGACCTAAAAATAAAACTGGTGTTTTTATATTTTCTTTTGATACCTTTGTTAATATTTTATAAGTCTTTTCAAAACAAAGCAAACCACAAGAAGTGCATGGTAGCTTAGTGAATAAGAACTCTTATTCTTGTATAGGTACAATAAATTATTTATTTTTATTTCTGTAATTTACAATGAGTCCAAAGAAGCAAACACACAGAGGGCTAAGCCTACATAATTTGACCTCTCTGCATGGTTGTAACACCTTGCATATTACATTTGAGGAGTTTCCTTATTATTTGAAAATGTCGATGTATTTCATCAAGTAATGTATATGTGAGAAAATTTTATATCCTTCTGTGAACTTGCTATTGCACACTGCTTTCCACTTAACATTTAAAGTCATGCAAGTTATGTTCATTAGACAGGATGATCTGTGGACTCAATAAAGTGACTGAGGTGATTTGCTTGTCCCTATGCCTTTAGCAGATACAGTAAAAAAGTCCACTGAAGAATATGCAAAATATTTTTTCATTTATTCTTGGTTACAGTTCCAGCTTTATTTGAGCTAACTTGTAGTGATCCTTCTCTTCCTAGTTAACATTTTTGAGCTCAATCAATCCAGCTTCTTCAACTGTGATCTTCATGCTTCTTTACCCACTAAAAAGGCCTCTGAAGGTGCTGGAGAACCCCCAGGAGGATCTTAATGGAGTTCACATGTTCTGTATTTAAAATTTAGAGTAGACTTGTCTGTTCTAAACATTTATTTTGCGTGCAGTTAAAACTGTGTCCATACTCACTATTTTTAGTCCAGTTGCAAAGTCCAATCCACAGACCAAATATTTGTATGGTAGAAAACTGCCAGATCCATATGCAGGGGTTCTTGGTCATCCAAGGCAGAAAACAGCAAAGATGGAGACTATGTGCTCCAGCCTTCACAGATGAATGAACAGCAAATTAAATATGGGGCAGCCGTGAGAAGAAAGGAGGGACTGATGTGTTTATACATTTTGTGTAAACATTTTTTTTGCTTTTGTGGCCCTTTTCCATTCTGTCACTCCGCTCCTCTTGTCTTTATTATAAAAGATCTTTTTTTGGAAGAATCATTTGGCCTGTAGGCTAGTTAGCTCCTCCTGAAAGGGTGTGAGAGAAAAATCAATGCTTTCTTCCTGTGTTATGTGTGCTTACTTAAGCTCCAGTTTCTGGCACTGAAAAATTTATTTTAGAATTCCAGCATAAATTTAGAAAGAAAATCAGGAGAATTTTTCCTTTGGTGTGCAAGAAAGATCTAAAACATTATTTCATTGTACTCTCCAGGCTCAGAAATCCAATTAAAAGTAGTCTTTTTTTTCTTTCTTTTTTTTTCTTTTTTTTTTTTTTTTTTCTTTTTCTTTCTCCCAGAGCGGACCTCTGATAATTCAGTGCTCTGGGTTAGCTTAGCTTCTGTAAGAGTTACAAAAAATTTGAGCCACCAGAACAAAATGATAGGAAGGTCCCTTAATTGCAGTGACCACAAGACTGTAAAGTTTAAAATTCTGAAAAAAACAAAATGACCAACGTAAATAGACTAACATGGACTTGAGGAGAAACAACTTCAGCTTGTTCAGGAATCTTCTTGTCAGGATCCCATAAGAGTCTGAACTGGAGAGCAGAAGTGCCATGGGGAGCTGATTGACCTTCAAAGACAATGTCATCAGTTGGAGTGGTCTATGCCAGTATGCAGAAAGAAGCCACACAGGTATTGCAGAAGACCCGAAAGGGTGAACCGCAGAATCTTGACTGAAGATAAGCAGAACTAGAATGAACAGAGAAGGCAGAATTTGGGATGGTCCTCCTGGAATTTCTGACAGAGCCATTGCCCAAGCATGTAGAGGTGAGGTTAAGAAAATGCTAGCTCAGTTGGATCAAGAACTATAAAAGAAGCAGGGTTGACTTTTGTGAGTACGTTGGCAGCAAAGGCAGCCTAGGGAAACTGGGCCCACTGCCCAGTGGGGCAGAGGATTTAATGACAAGGGACATGAAAAAGGTCAAACTGACAGAAAGTTCATGAATTTCAACAAAAGTGAATGCTGAGTCTTGCTAGGTTGGAATAATTTGCCATGCAGCAGTATGGGGTTGGTGCCAGCAGGGCAGAAAATACCTTTGCAGAGAAGGTCACTAACAGGTCTTGGTAAAGAAAGCCAAAAAAAGAAAGCCAACTGCATTTTGCAGAATTTTAGTAAGAAAGGAGCCAGTAGGCTGAGGGGAGTAAACCTCCTCCTCTATTAAGCACTTGTAGGACTGCATCTGGAATATTGTGTGCAGTTTGAGCACTCCATTTACATAAAATGTATTGACATCTTGGAGCAAACTCAACAAGAAGCTACTGAGATGGTGGAGAGGATTGGAGTACATGATGAATGAGGAGAGGTTAAGAGAGCTGGGTTTGTATAGCCCTAAGAAGATAAACTGCAGGGAGGGTCTTACTGCTCTCTTCAGCTTCTAAATGACAGCGTACAGAGAAGATGGAGATGGATTCTTAATGGTGCATGACAATATAGCAAAATACAATGAATGCAGCTGGTGCATGGGAAATTTTGGTCAGAAAAACATAAATATAATTAATATAATATAATATAATATAATATAATATAATATAATGCATCAAATAGTGGAATGGGATTCCCAGTGTGGTGTCCAATCTCCACAATAAAGATATGCTAAACTTGACTGGACAAGTACCTGAATAATATGATCTCCTTGTCCTTACTTTGAAAAGAGGTGCTGGGAGATAATGTAATTCTACTGCTCTATAATCACTGTTTAAAATAAGATATATCATTAAAAAATAAATAAAAAAACCAGAACACATTGTCATAAGTATAAAATAAATATTTAAAGTGCTTAAATTTTAATCCTAAAATTTCCTTTATTGTTTGAATGTAAAACTTTGCTATATATCTGAGAAACCAGATAGAAACTAAAGTGCAGCATTGTCAGTTTGTTTCTGGCACAAATAACAAAAATTGTATGGAAAAGCTCCTGTTAGGAGCTCGTGAGTTTTACCATCTTATTTTCAGAAAAGGATTGTATGCAGAAGTATCAGGATAAGCACTGAAGGGGCTTCTGACTTTATCTGAATTGAGCTCTGCTGTCAAAAAAATTGAACATTTATTAATTATTTATGATGGGTCCACAAATAAATGGAACAAAAATCAATCATGCAGTGCTGGCTTTTTGACCATATTTTGATTTTTCACAGTTGCTAAAAGATCAATACAGCTTTTTGCATGACAAATATTTTTGTTATGTCAGAACATCATTAAGTGAAAGCCATTTCCCGCATTCTTGTTAAAATAATATATGACTCTATTGGAAGTAGAGCCAGGACTTTAATATCACTTTGTCGTTTCACTGCACTATTTAAACAGAAAAAAATAACAAAAATGTTCCTGATTAACCTGAAAGTGAATTTGCAGTAAGCATTCTTAGTCACTAATCTTTCTAGCAGTAGAAGTGTATTCTGCTTCTAGTAAAAATATTGGAATATCTGTGGATATAAATAGATAAACTCCCAGTGGTAATTAAAGCTGACATGGATTTAATAGAGGCATTGAGGTTTTTTGGTTGGTTTGGTTTGTTGTGGGGGTTTTTTTTGTTTTTTTTTTAATCCATTGAACTGAGTAATGTACTCTTATCTGGATAAATTATTCCAATGCTGTCTATTTGCCAAGAATTCTGGGCTCTAAGAAAATACATTAATAAAAACCAGAGGTTTATTTCTCTATGAAGAACAAAACATGATTCTTTCTGTTTAACTGTAGGGATTGTACTGTACTTAGTCTCCAGCCTTTTACAGTTTGTAAATGAAATTTCATTTTTTTTAATGTGCCTAAAGTATATGAGCAGGAGTATGTACTTACATTATGACAATAAAGGAGTATAAGCATTATTTATACCAATTAAAAAAAAAGTATTTACAGAAATTTATTGATACTTCTTGATACAGAAGTAGTGGAGACAAATTTTTATATGTTGTTAACTGCAACTTCAACAACACCTTGATAAACCATAGAGGCTTGACTGTCAAAATTGTCAAAATTATAGCTAGGGACATGTTAATAGCTGTGGTGTTGTTGTTTTCTAGCTAGAGATGGAGTGAGGGAGGTGATCCTTCTGTGAGATTTATTATAAAATTTTGAGCAGGACAGAGGATCAGACTGTAGCTATAATTTTACTTCCCATTAGCTGTCAGTTAAAAAATCTGCTGGGAAGATGTCCTGTTCACAGATTTCTTTATAGTACAGCCTAAAATTACATATTTGAGGATATTCAGTTGACAGTTACATGAAAGTTATGATATAGTTGAGAGGAAATAAATACTTTGAAGCCAATGAAACTAAGTTCCATGAGTGAATGGAAATTTTCTTAGAACATGCCCTCCATGGGAATATAATTTAAACATAGATGAAACAAAAATAGTCTTATAATTATACATATTGAAGGGCTATTCTAACATTAAGCAGAACACCATAACTATTTTTTATAGTTTTATTGTTATATATTCTGAAATTTTCAGTTTGCACTATTTTGCTTAAAGCATTGCAGGCTAATGACTTTAAGACATGATAGTCAGGGTGTGGTGTACCTGAGAATCCTCTAATAACTTCTTACAAAAAGGTGGTTTCACCAAAACAAAACTTGATTGATTGACTCAACTACTTTGCAATAATCATTGGGGGTGGGGTGGAGAGGAGGAGTTAGTCGATGGTTGAGAAGATTTTGAAATTGGCAGATGATTTTTTCATTGAGCCCGAGTCAGCTTCATGCTGTGTGAACCAGCAGCATCTCTGGCTTTTGCAAAAAGAATGTCAAGTCCTTTTCCTGAGAAATTTCAGTCACAGATGCAAAAATCTGGCTGTACAATTCCAGGGCATTTATCTTTGAGTTATACTGAGAGATGGGTGTTTCTGCCTCTGATGGGGATGTAAGCTGAGGGAAAGGAATGGTTTTCTGCATCAGAAAGAATTACGTTTCTGGTAGAAACAGGGAATGCCTTTAGAATCTGCCTTATGAGGGAAATTAAGATTGAAGGGTTTTTTTTATTCTGTTGAGCTATAAGGCTAAACCCTGGGGCTTGACATAGAATATATGATGATTTTCAGTGATGGAGAATCACGTTATGTATGGAGAGACCCACCCAGACAGTAAGAGAAGGTGGAGCAAGCTTTGTATGTTTTATTTTTTTCAGGCTTGGGGGTAAACTGTTGATGGAGTTAAAATACTTAAGAGAGGAATAACAGTCCCTGCCTGATAACAAAAAAATCACCTGAAGAATTGTGAATTGATAAATAATATGGAGGTAAATGAATAAATTTTGCAGACTATTTTGGGGGGTTTATGGTTTCTTTTTTTGGATTTTATTGTTTTGGGGGTTTATTTTTGGTTTTGGTTTTGTTTTTCAATGTGTACTTTAATTATTAGGGGTAGCTATGAAGCTCTCTCTCTTCTAAGCATCACAGAAGTTATATTGGAAAAAGTAAATATTTTCTTCTTTTGCCTTTTTTTTCCCCAACACATATTGTTACTGACTATTCAAGCCTTTGGTCAAAATTTTGTCAGTTCTTTTTGACCATAAATTATGGATGTAGTGTCTTAGGATCCTTATTTGGGAAACTGAGCAAAAACATGTACTTTTTCTGAGGGTTTTCTCTGTGTTAGAATTGACACTGTGAGGGAGGATAAGCTAACTTCCAAGGTGTGGATTCAAACAGATATCTCATTTGCATCCAACTGTAACTCTATGTTCAGCTATAAAGAAAACTCATTACCAGGTTCTTCCATCTGACTTGCACATAGTTTAAGTAGGAACAGGATGTGTCATGTCCGTAGCAAAGAAAAGGGAAGCAATACAGTGAATATATAAGGAGTCTCATCTGTTGTTTGAAGTGGCAGTATCCTGACACAAAACCAAGAGCTCTTATGTTTTCACATCAAGATTAGAATGGTGACAGCCACTGAAGAACACCATGTCAAGTCACTGAAACATCTCCCTTGCACATCTTTATTTTTCATGTGATTTTAGGACTGCATGGAAAACATTGTAAAATAATGAAAATTACATTTTGATGGAAAAATGTGCAACTGTATAAAATAACAAGGAAAAAAAAAAGAAAGCAGAACTAAGACTTAGTTTTAATGACTTATGACTAGTAAATATGAGTTAGTTTTAATGACATTAGCTTTAACGACTAACCGTGTTTAGTTAACTATTCCAGTTAACCGCTCTTGTGACTTAACTATTCTTGAATATGGTCTTTTCTAGCAACAGGACAGCATTTTTTAGCTTTATCTTATATAATGTTATTTAGTTATTATTAAAGTCATCTTTATTAAAATAATCTTGAATTATTTTAGAGCTTGTCCCCTAATTTTTCAAGCCTGAATTGATATGAATAGTCCTTTCTTTCTGCATTGCAGCCTTTGTGAAAGTAGAATGTAAGAACTTTGAGATTTAAGCATGTGGTTTGTAGATTTGCACAAAGATCTTTGAAAGCTTTACACAATTGAAGAACATTTTATAAAAAGATTTTTTCCTGCTACATAGACAAAAATGATCATATTTAATTTTTGTGTATCAGATTGACGATTGTTGTAGAAATTCTTCTCTCAACAGAACAATTGTGCATTTGAGTTTGAAAGAAGTTTAGAAAACCAGCTTTGACTGTGTCCATTAATAAGTCTTTACTTAGCTTTTTCTGAATTCTTTGAAGTATATCTTGTTTGAAGGAAAGTAGATAATATTTACAACTGATTTAAACCTTTACTGCCATTTAAAATTCTATTGTTTGCTTTAAAACATCTAGATGCCAAACCTCAATACAAAATCCATCGCAGTTATACTTCTATAAAGCTAAAGGCTTAAGTGTGTACCTGAAAATCTTACTGTGTCCCAGAGATTCCTCAAGGTCAACAGCAGTTACCAGGAGATGCTCCTGCTTCCATTGCCCCTGTAGTATCAACTTTCTGTATCTATCCTCACTACGGCCCCAGAAAAGTAGGAAGAAATCTGTGTCTGGGGGTTCTTGTTAAGCTGTTGCAGGATCCCGTTTGTAGATTTTAGACACACTTAGGTGAGGGCTAGTTTGTTATCCAGTTGCTGCTAATCAAACTCAACTAAAGCAAAGTTAATGTAAATTCAAGTGCTAACATCTGTCTGTAGCATTCAAAACAGTCTAGACCACACAGTTTAAAACCTTTTTAGGCTCAAGTGAGAGGAGTTGCAGTTATCTTTGCTGCACAAGCCTTGCATCAAATTATTTGTTGCTCACTCCTTGAGCTGAATTATGTCTATGCTGTCAAAACGGCAGTCAGGCTTACACTGTTTCTGCTTGTCTCAAATTACACTTGCTCGAAAGGTTTTGTAAGGTAATTTACAAAGCACACTTGGTGGCCTCTTACATTTCATTGCATATAAGTTAACAACCTGCACTTTAAAATTGTGTGCTACAAAGTTCTCTGTAGAATAACTGAATAATGACATTTCATTGGGACTAGATATATTACATGTTGAGATCAACCCTCCCTAGACATAAAGTAACAGGACCACAGAAAAAAGCTGCAAGCGTTCATGATATATGAAAATGTGCAAAAAAGGTGATAAAGAAATTACCAGTTTGTGCTTATTTATTGACATTACTGCTGAGAATGCCAGTCTGAACCATGTTAGGATGTTGAATTCTGAAGAACTTACGCAGAGAAATTGAAGCACTTTGATTGTCTTACCCTCTAACTGTACTGTTAATATTGAAACCGTTCACCTAGCCCTTTCTTGGTGCAATATTTTTTTTGAAGGTCTAGAATCTGTGATATAGGGAAATAATTCAGCTCAGCCATATAGTCTATTTTTCACTAAGGGTTTGAATCATCAGAGCTATATAGAAGTCTTTACCTGTGGACAAGTCCTTGGAATTCACTGCTAGGCTGCACATTTAGTTTACAGTTTCTGTATCAAGAGAATGCAGACCATCCATATGCTTGGTCTGTAGATTGAGCAGCACTGGCTCTTGAAGTGTAAAGCTAAGTCATGTCATTACATGACTCATTATATTCATTAGGATTCATTGCCAGAGGGATTTTGGTCACTTGAAAACTTTCAATATGTGACAAAAATCTCATAGAACAGCAGAAACCAAGATTACTTGCCTGTATTTGAATTCAAGCATGATAACAGGAATACAAATCTGTATGTAGTATGACCTAGTATAGGTCATACTTCTGTGAACCTGCCTCGGGGAATTGGGCATTAAATACTTTTTTTTCTCTGAACGATCTGTCATTTGTGTGAACGTATTCTTCCCCAGTTGGAGGACATGGCATTTTTTCTTGCTGAAATTCCTGAAATTACTCTCTACCCATTTCTCCTGCCTGTTGACATCCTACTGAGTAGCAGCACAACCATCTGGTTCATCTCTCACTCCCCCCACCCACCCCTGCTTTTATATCATCTGCAATCCCATGAAGAGTGGACTGTGTCCCATCTTTCAGGTCATTTATGATGATATAAATAGTACTGGCCCCACTACTGGCACCTGGGGTACAGCACTGGCTTCCAGCTGGACTTTTTACTGCTTACCACAACCCTCTCTGCCTGGTCCATCAGTCAGTTTTCAATCCACCTCACTGCATTTACATAACCCATACTTCATCAGCTTGTTTGTGAAGATGTGTCAAAAGGAGTGTCAAAAGCCTCCCTGATGAGGATGAGGTAATCAACACCCACTGCTCCTCCCTCAGCCACCAAGCTAGTCTCCTCATTACTGGAGGGAATCAGGTTGGTTAACCACAATTTCTGCTTCGTAAATCCATGCTGACTACTCCTGATAATTTTCTTGTCTTTCATGTTTCTGGAAATATTTTCCAGTATTAGATGCTCCACCACCATCCCAGTGGTAGAAGTGAGGTTGATCAACCTGTAGATTCCTGGATCTTTCCTCTTATCCTTCTTGAATATAGGAATGATATTTGCTTTCTTCCAGTCTTCAAGAGTCTCTTCTGATTGCCACACAATGACATCAGTCAGTTCTCCACAGTACTTGTGGGTGCTTTCTGTCAGGTTTCATGGCCTTAAGTATGTTCAGATTATTTAAAATTTCCCTAATGTGATTCTCGTCCTCCAATGTCTTCCTTATTCCAGACTTTGCCACTGGGCAAAGAGGCCTGTGATTCCTGAAGACCAGTTTTCCAAAACAGACTGAGGCGCAGAAGTCACGAAGTACCTCAAGGCAAAACATTTGATCAGAAATATGTTTGGTTTGAGTAATTTCATAGAAAGTTTTTGTAGACCATTGCCCAAATCTCTATAGGAGTGTTTTAAATCACAAGTTTTCCAGGCCATGTGGGTGTTAATCCATGGAGTTAGAAGTCTGCCTACACCATGTGTTCATGTCTCAGTGTCATAGCATAAGGCACCAAAGTGACACTTGGTTTAAAGATACCTGTGCTTCTGTACACGGAATCCAAAAACAGTCTGAAGGTTTGGGAGGTTACAGAGCACTTTACATCAATGTACTTGTTTTGTTTTCTCTTTTCCCTTGCTTTGAGAATTTACTGATGCTAGATGGTAGCTAATTTTCTTTGTTCTGTTTTCACGGTGACTAACCTACACTAAAAAGAGAGTTAAGTGACTTACTTAGCTTGTAAGTAACTTGTTTATTTCCTGTACTTCTTGATATTTAATGCTTTTATGTTGTGTAAGTGTTTAGTTAATGTTGATTATGTGTAAACCTTAGATAACAGCTTTTTAAAGCTACTGCACATTTGCATGGTAAATAGATTCTCTGAAATGATTTATATTTATTATTTTATACATCAAATCTTCTTTCTCTTCTCCCAGCCAGTGTAGGAAGAAAAATTCTCACACTAAAAGCCTGATTTTGTTCTGCTCTTGCACATACAATCCATTTGCTCAGTGGGATTCCAGCTAAGTATAGAAACAAGAATATCACACTTGGGAATGTATGCACCTAACAGAGACCTGAAAGCTTCCAACCTTAAGCTTTGCTGAAGGAAAATGATCTTAGTGATCTTACTCTGCTGTATCTCAGGCAAAAATTAGAGAAAAATGAAAAACCTGGTCTTGCTCAGTTCAAACTTAATTGATAATATATATCTTATTATTTTAAATTGTTATCTGTATCTTGTATTTTCTTCAGGACACAGAAGGTAGTATTCAACTTTACTTTTTTTCTTGATCTGCCAGGAGATTTTTGTTGGCACAGTTGGAATATGAGTTAAAACATAACTCCTTGCTCTGCTCAGGGGTGTGTAGCAGACCACAAAATTTAGTGTTATGTGTTCTGCTCTGTACAATGAGCTTTAGCCTGTTTCTCTGGTAAACCCACTGCAACTACTGGAACCACTCAAGGAATAAAGCCTCTCACAGTTCAAGTCAAGGCTTTGATTGCACCCTATGTAGTCTAGCACTTTGTCTAGGTCAAAAGATGTACTAAATTGTTTCAGGCACTTGGTTTTTTCTTCAATCATAAGTGAAAGGAATAAACACAAAAAGTGTTTTTTTCTACCTAGTAATAATAACTTCTTTATAGTGGGATAATTAAGAATTAAGAAATCATTTAAATAAACCTTTCAGAAACAGCATTTTAGCAGTTTAATTTGATTCCCAGAAGTTGTTTCCTAAAAGTTTCCTCTGTCAGTCACTGCCAGGACTGATGAATATGTAAGCAGCCTTTCCTTAGCAAGCATTGAAAATACATCTGTTAGTGAAACTGTTTTCCTTTCCTCTGTGCCCAAATTTTATAAATATTGAATGAAAAATAGAATGATCATTTAGGATCATTCTATTAGCAGAGATTATAATTAGGTGTATTGTAACTGCATTTGTGATGCTACACCATAATTTTTAACAGAACAATTGAAAAAATATTAATAATGATACAGAGCAGATGGATAGTTCACACAAAGTATATTCTTCAATCAGAATTACACAAATTGGAAGATTATGAAGGACATCTGTAGGAATACAGAGCATTCAGCATCTTCTAAGAGACACTGTACATGGATGTTTTCAAATAAAGTAATTGGTATCTGCAATCACTTAATAAGCTGTATTTCTGCCTAAGAATAAAATGTGAACTGGTAAAGCTACGCCATTTCTAGAGTGTAAGTTTCTAGTCTTGATTATAATATCAATAAACTCTTACACAACAAAGAAAGGATGCAGGATGAAGAAAGCAAGCTGGAGAACAGACAGAAATAAGCAGTTAGTGAGTTGTTCTAAAAAGTAGACAGACTATGCTTGATGTTGCAATAGTGTCTAGTAGAAATTGTGGAGGCCATTCTTATTTTAGAAAGAACAGATAAATCACTGACCTCAACCCGAAAAACCTGCAGGAATTACCTTAATGTTTGTAAACAGAGTTATAAACTCATCTCTCTTGCTGTCACTGTGAGAAGGTGAATGTTTCTCTTTTCATTATTACAATTTTTCCAATATTAGATAGTTTTTAAAAATATAATTTACCAAATAAACCTTATAGTATTTTGTACTGAAAAGCTGAAGGAAGAGCAGGTTATGCAGTTTCAAAATTGTTCATTAATGTTTGTTCAGGCCTTCTGAGTGCAAAAGATACAGAACACTACAGAAGGTGGCAGATGTGTAGGTGACTGAGGTCCAGCCACTGGAGATTGAGCATTAAGAGCTTGGTTCTATTGGGCAGATTGCTTAGCCCACTCTTTTTTCTTTTTTTGATGATATAAAACAAGAAAAAAATACCAAGATGCCGAAGAGAGCCTTTTCAGATTGTTCTGTTACAATTTGTCATTCAAACAATTTGTCTTGGCCTTCTAAATCTGTTGAGCTGCTCTAATGTCCTACAGTAACACATGCTACTGAGCTCCTTAACTCTCTGTTAAGTTTGTTGTTGTTGTTGTTGGTTTGGGTTTGTTTTGTTTTGTTTTTTTCATTTCCTGAACCAGTTCCTTAGCTAAGTGTTTCCTTAAGGGTAAACATTTGCTTCCACAGAGATCATGGAATCATAAAATCATAAAATGGTTTGGGTTAGAAAGGATCTTTAAAGGTCATCTAGTCCAATTTCCATGCAATAAACAGGGACATCTTCAACTAAATCAGGTTGTTCAGTCCCATCCAACCTGACCTTGAATGTTTCCAGGGGTGGGGCATCCACAACCTCTCTGAGCAACTTGTTCCAGTGTTTCACCAGATCATTGTAAAAAGCTTCTTCCTTGCATCCAGTCTAAATCTACCTTCTTTCAGTTTAAAATCATGATCCGTTGTCATATATCAACAGGTCCTAGTAAAACACTTGTCACCACCGTTTTTGTAATCACCATATATTACGTACAGTAGAAGACAGGAGTCTTGCAGCATATCTCACTTGCCTGTTTCCCTGTGATCCAATGGCAAAACTGCTTGGTAGCCCCATGGCCCTACTTTGCCTCTTCTGCTTTTCTGTTGCTGATTTGCAATTTCATTTGCCTTTTTCTCTTTAGGACTTCTAAAAAAGAAGATAGGAAAGTCTTTTGCCCTTTCTATTCCCTGACATATTTTCCCAGGTATCTTCTGCAATATTGTAGCAATAATCAGAGCATGGAACAACCCCAATAATGTCCTGTGTTGTGCCCCTCCTTTGTGTCCCGACTCTAACCTTGTTTTTATTTTGCAGGACTTGAGCACACACAGAAATGCCAAGTAAAACAGCTGTACTGGCAGGTGTCATTCTGGAGATGAGAATGATCACATTAAATTGAAATAGGTGAGGAAGGCAAATTAATTAAGCACTTGATTAAGTACTCTTCAGAAAAGAGGCTTTTTTTTTTTTTTTTTCAGGATCTCTCATTTCTAAATTCAGGTTTCCTGCAGTGCAAGAACACAAATGTGAACAAAAAACAGTTTAAAAAATATTATTCCCAATGAAAAATAAATTAAAAATTACTTTCTTGATAAAATTTTATTGTAGCCTTGGAAGGATATGAAGTTGGTAACAGCTCATCTGTGTTTATGTCCTGTACAATGTTACTCAAGCAGAGTGGACGGATGTTCAGATCTCATTTTTAGCTGGGTGCTGCTTGCAAGTAGATTTTATCCCATGAAATTTGGTATGCCTCATTTTTTCTGTTTGTAACTTAGAAATAATAATATAAAAATAATAATTCAAGAAAGGTTTCTCTTCAAAAATACATTTTTTATTGCATTTCCACCTATGCAGTACAGGGGTTGTCTCCTTGCAGTGTGTAAGGAGTGATTGTGTAGTGCAACTGTGATCTTCACGTTGTTTCTCAGTATTGCCACCAACTGCTGTGAATAGAAAAACTTTTTGTAGCTGGTGGTGATCATTTAAAAGCTGTGTCTGGTCTTGACAAGAGGTATGAGAATGATGCTGACTTTCAGAAAGCAAACTGTTTCTATCCCATGTTTTCGTCATGATGAATTTTACATACCTTGTGAAACAGAATTGCGCTCAACACAGTGGCATGTCTAATATATACTAGGTTTAAAAGGACTATTTAAACTTGACTTTTTAAAGATACTATCTTGGTGTCTTGTAAATAAGGCTTACAGTAAATTGTAGGTGCTTCATCACACTAGTGTTATAGGAATAATTCCAGCACATTTTATTTGTGCTAGAATCACAGCTATTAATAACTCTGTTTAATAGCCAATGTTAGCACTGCATTGCTTACTGACACCTTTGGGGAATGCTAGGCAATCAGCAGCTTTCAGGTACTTCAGAAAATATGTTTCTTACAGTTGCCTTTTTTTAAATTGCATTTTCTCCAGTGGAAATGTACAGGTTTTATATTAAAAAAATGAAAATAAATAAAGCAAAAATGTTTTCAAAGAAGCTTAATTCTTTATCAAAGGTTGAACATTTGTATTTGCAAATAAAATAAAAATTGATACTAATATGTTGGTAGACAAACCTTGGCTAATTCTTTAATACACTTGACCAGTGGAGAATGCATTGGAAAATTTAATTCATTTTTGAACTATTGATGGTTCACAGTTTGGTAAAAAGACAAATAATTGAGATGGTTTTATGTTTATTTTTATGTTGTTAATATAATTTTACTGGTATTTTTTTGGTTATTGTTGTCTAAAGGTGTTAACTCTGTGTCTCACCACAGCACTCCTGAGAAGGGATTTCTTGTTCAGAAAATCTTGTTAGCTATTATGACAAAAAGATGAAGTATTAATATCAAGTTACCCTGCTCTTTATTTTCCCTGAAAGAGATTTTTTTAGTAAAATGCCCTCTCCCTCAGTTCCTTGAATTCTGACATGTGTGTGGGTTTTTTGTTTTTGTTTCCCAGCAGCTAAAGAGGCAGTAGGTTTGATTTGGCAAGTCATTTGCAAAAGGAGAAGTGGAGAAGTGCCCTATAACCACTGAACAGTAAGTGCCAGTTTTACCTGCTATTTTAGCCACAGAAGTAAACAGGATATGCAGATGGATTGGCATGAAACTTTTATAATATTGAGAGGCATACAAAAATGTGCACACCTAGAAATATAACTACTCTGAAATATTTCAAAAAGAAGGCCAAGAGATCTGCTTGGATGTAATTATGGATCAGGTCATGAGCAGTGTTGAGGTATACAATATAAATTATTGAAAGCCAACACTGAAAAGTACCTTAAGTGGCACTCTGTTAAATTGATTTGTATACTAAGTAGTTTTAAATATTCAATATACCAAGTCTCTAAAATTAGAAAACACGGTTTGGATATGTGTACACAACTCTGCCCTTGGAAAGTAGGAACTAATTGAATAAAGACATGCCTGTCAACAGTATTTGCATGCTATTAAAAACCCTGCTCTGTTTTATACTAAAAATGACTGTCAGCTTTGTTTGCAGCATGCTTGTCTGTTAATTCTAATGCTTCTTTGATTCACGTCAAATTAAAATTTCAATTTCAAAATGCAGGTGTTAACTGCTTCCAATTTCTCCACAGCAGAAAATATCTCTGTAGCAAAAAACACTATATAATAATGAATATTACAGGATAGATTTGGATGCGAGAAGTTGAGCTGGAACACTAATATATGAAGCTCAGCCTTAGAAGTGTTTAAACATATTTGTGAGTGTATTATACACTTAAGCTGTTGTTCGAGAACAGTCATACAAAAAAAATATTTCAACTCTGCACCTAATATATAATATATTAAAAATTTGATTACTTCAACAAATCAGTTTAAAATTTAATTTTTGCTTTTCTTGCAATTGAAAACGTTACAGCAGCTGAGGCAGTTCATAATATTAGGATGTACTTTTGTTTATACATGTATGTTCTTTGTGTCTTTTGTTTATACACAAGCGCAGGGAAGGAGAATGGCATCAGACCTCCCTGACAGTGGAACAAGCTATTCTCTGCATCTTTATGAATACACAGAATATTCATCATTTTAGAGCAGCAAACAGCACTGTAGGAAAGTAAAAGAACAGTGTCATGTTTTAGTGGAACAGGACTAGCTGGTAGGAGTGTGGAGTATTTTTTTTGTGGCGATGTACCTAGGATGCAGATTAGATCCAGTGAAATCAATCTTCTTGTTCACTGCTAGTAGATGTATGGCTCTCAGCTATGCTTTCTCTCTCATTTTTGTACCATGTCTGATGCTCATGTATTTCCTTGGGAAGACAGATGCAGCGCAATAGCCAGAAAAAAACTGATTCAGCCAAAACAATGAAGGGTTTTTTGTCCATTAAGTGAGCTAGATTGAAGTGAGATGGCAGGAAATGACAGGAAAACCAGAGGAAGTGGACCACAAATTTCAATAGCTTCAGAGTGTTGAAGGAAATCATCTGTCTTGCCTAGCCACAAACTTCTTCCATCCACAAAATTTAGTTTCAATACTTCTGCCTCTGAGGGATTGCACATCTTCCTCTGCTGTCTCCTTGGGTTTTGGATGGAAGCTAACTTCAGCTCCTGAGTAATGAATACTGGTTTGCTAGAGAGGAAGGGCGGAACTGAAAAAGTGAGAAAAATGATAAATTACACAAACTAGAAGGGTTGTGGGATTTTAATGGAACAATAGGTGGTTTGTTTTACTTTGTTTTTTAATAAATATTATATATTTTAGGAATGACTATGATATTATAGGACATCTCCTGTGGCTGGTAGAAATATGGCTTCAGAAATTATCTGAAAAACCGTTGCCATGGGGATGTAGCTGCAATACTGTATTAGTAATCAATGTCAAGGCTGTGTGGTAGACAGCAGTCACTGAATTGCAGGTATCATAGAAGTGGAACCAAAAGATCTGAGTAAGATGTTCGAAAGGATGATGAAGATTGCAATCCTGAACTTTGTGAGCAGTAAATACCCGATGATCTTATTTTCAGAAACAAGATTCTGATCCTAGGTTACTTGTAAAAATCTTGCCTGGTCTAGCAGGGTCAGAGGGGTTGCTACCTAAGGGTTTTTCTACGCGCTTGGCATTAATTATGCTCTTATTAAAGAATTTATTTGAAATGTTGAGACAAAGTGCTTGTGCTATGGGCCTGTAGAATATTTTCTCCTGTATTTCCCTGAAGACTATTTTTCAGGACACAGCTGCAACACGTATGAGTGAGTTTGTGTCAGGGATAAAGACTGATTACTTTGACATTAGCTGTTTAGGGCCTTGTCTGGGCATATGAGAAGGTTCATGATTACTGAGTGTTCAGCCAGTGACGAACAGTTGTTCTGATGGTCTGTAATTGTGCAGAGTGGGAGTATACTGACATCAGTAGTACATAGCTGTTACTGAGTTTATTTAAGAAATACTGATAAATAAAATTGAGCCGGATTTTTTGTGTGTTAATGTTATTCTGGTGGTTCATGCTATTGTGACATGTAAATGTTGGATGCATTGGATTGGTTAAATAGATAGAAGTACAACTGTCTCATAAATTGTTTGCATTCAGTCATTTATTTTTGTACATATCAAACAATTCACATCTTGTAGGCTGTGTCTTGCCACTAGCACATGTAGTCAGCTTCCCTGGAGTCCCATTTCCTTTCTCCCTGGTGAAAATGCAGTAAAAAATGAATTAGAAAAAAAGTGTGGTCTCTAGTACGTTACTTTCATAACACTATTGCTAAAAGCAGCTGTAGTAGTGTAGTAGATGAGATGGAATTCCACCTGTTTATAAATTCTCTATTCTAAAATAGTGGTTATGAGGAAGTGTGGGGTTTTTTTCTTTGCTGTCAAGAGATGGTAGATGTGCAGCAGAAAGTGAATTTTAGAAATGCAAAGAGATTTTTTTCCTGTATCTAGAATGTTTGTGTTTAGAAAAAGATAGAGTATGTATATAACCAGAATGCGGAAAAAAAAAAAATTGTTACAGTCCACATAATAAAACTACTGAAGGGCAGAGGATGAAAGGGGGAAAAAAACCCACTGCAATCCACAAGACTCTTATGTCTAGTTATATAATTGGGTTTCTGGCAAAATTTAGTTACTCACAGTAGAGAATTGGCTTTCTTTTATGTGTATAAAGCAAAAGACTTGAAGGGTATGGTAAAAATTAATAGAATATTTACTAGAAGAAATTATGGCTTGGTAGTGTTCAGGACCAAATATTATTGATATATCACTACTTTGCATTTGTTTTTATCTATTAGTTAAAATAAGTTAATTGTAGCTTTCTGTGAGGATTACATATTTGAATGATTTTCTATACAAGGTATGTTATGGGTATCTTAAAGTGTATATATAGCATATACTTATCCTTTAAAAATCTCTTTTAAATTGGAAAACTACATGCCAAATGCCCTTGTTCATGCATTAAAGCTCTTGTTTCTTCGTAGCAGGCCATATTTCTCAGACGTGGTTGAATACACACTGAAATGAACAGGGTGGAACTCTGCCTCTTGATAACATGGTGGTCTGTTCTTGACCTTTTTTTACAGAGGGAGATGTCCTTGATTGGCAATATCCCTGGAATAGTGCAAGTACACTGGGATGAGTTCTTAGAAAATTGGCTTACACATGTATGAGTGTACATGTGATATCTGAGCAAAGCGCAGGCAAGCACTGGCCTTTGACCCGAATTCTTGGTCATGTGGAGCCCAAGCTCAGTCCTTTGCTGTCAGAGCTGGAGAGATGCTGTTCACAAAAAGAATTGCTCTGATATGTATTTCCCATTTGCAGACAGAATAACTGGAAATGTAAGCATCAAGAAATTATGTTGGAAGCATTTTGAGCTCCTGATTACTTTTTTCCCCTTAGTTTCATTTTTTTCCCTTTTTCTTTTTTTTATATTATGTAATTAAACTAGGCTTTGTGAGTTTCTAAAGAAAATATAAATTCAGATCTTGAAATACAAATTTTAAATAAATAACTACACGGCACACTTCTTATTAATTTAAAATTTGGAGTCCAAACTGATCAACATAATTGGTTTTGAAAACATCTGTAGAAGATAAGACAGAGTTTAATGAATTTCAGTCCTTTTCCCAGTGTTTTCCAAGAGTAATGTAGTGCAGAATAATATTGAACTCCTTTATATAATTTTCTCTCTATTTATATAATTAAATGAGGTCAAGGATATCTGTTTTCATGAAATGTAGTAGAAAGTGTTAGGTAAATTGTTACAAAGGCTAATGCAATCTATAAAACTTAGAACTTACTATTTTATAAATTTCATACCTTATACAAATAGTTTCTCTAGATTAAAAATACAGATTATTTAACTCATTGTAATAGTAAAACAGATGACTGCCTTTTTGCTTTCTGTTATTTAGGGGAAATACTGCAAAATATTATTACTCTAATAAGTCATCAGTGTCAATTCAGAATTGTGTTAATACTTCAGTATTATTTATTTTCATTACCTTTGGATTAAGCACTGAATGTGACATTCTTTACTGGGTATTTTGCTCTGTGTGTGTATCTTTTCATGTGTCTCTTTTCATTCTTATGTGTAAATCTGCATTATTGCAATAATTATTTTAGAGCTCTTCATTTTCATGCAAGAGGAGGCACAAGTGTTTAACATACGTCAGTGTTGCTCAAATCTGACACAGGTGTCTTTTGCAGACTCTGTTCAGTCTCGAGATACGTATAAACCCAATAAAATCAGCAGCTCAGAATTCAGGGTTTTAGAAACAAACTTATATTCAAGTTTTAAAGTTACAGCAAGCTGCATGATGATGATGATGGTGTGTAGGAGGTGATTTCATAACCATGAAAAAAACAAGCAGCTTTGTTCTGCTTCTTCAAAAGCCATATCACTTCAGAAAACAAACAAACAAAATATTTCACTGCTGTTCAGGATGGGGTTTGGAATGGAACTTAGTTGCTATAAAAGCTCTTATTCCATCAAGCATCACCTGGGGTTAAAGATCAGCTGAGGTTAAAGAGCATACCCTTAGTCTTCTATGCGCTAACTCGCCTTAGCCTCCTGTGCAAACAATTTCTCTATGAAGAAGAAAGAGGTCTAAAGCTTTCTTAATGCTATTAAATCTACATCAAATCAGGATTAGGAACTTTTATTAGCTTTTTAAGCTTTTCTAATCATTCTGGGTAGTTTTTGGTTGTTTTGGGGGTTTTTTTTGTGGGGTTTTTTGTTTATTTTTTGTTGTTTTGTTTGTTTGTTTGTTTTTGAGAATGATCTGTTTTCTGCTGAACATTGTTGCTTGTTGATAACTGCATCCGTTTTATTTTCAAAGGCTGATGAGGTTTTGCTAATAGCCTCACAAACAGCCCAATCCATATCTAGTAACAGTGGTTCTATGTTAGAATGTACTCTTAACAATGAAATACTTATTTACTTTATTCAAAAGCAGTCGGTTATAGATGAAATTAAGGTACACAATTTTAGTTATTATTTGTCTTGATTGTTTTCATAGTATATATACCAAGCCTCATTAAAAAACAAACAAACAAACAAAACCAACCAACCAAAAAAAAAAAAAAAAACCAACAACCACCTGGAAGCTGTTGCACTTTAAAATTTCTTTTTCATTGTTCTATCACTCCTTAAATTATTTTCTCTCTTTAGTAAGTCGTAGAATTATTACTTTCATAAGTAGGATACAACTTATTGCAACTTGTTCAAAGATAGTTTTCATGTTTATTTAGGTATCTTATGACTTACTTAAATAGGGTACTCTGAACACAGTGTAAGGACTGTCAAATAAGGCTCAAAATGAGAATGATATGAGTCCTTGCTCAGATATGGATCCTTGCTGTGAAATACTTTCCATCTTAAACTGAGAGTGCAATTTTACTAGTCCTTCAGTTCTTCTTCTGGTGCTCTTTTAGTGATGCTCAACATCACTAAACCCTCATCCTACCTACTTGCAGGAAAAAAGCTACCACCAGAAAACATGTAAGTTACAGTTTGAGGGTCTCTCTGGATGCAAATAATCTTTTTTTTTTTTTTTTTTTTCTAATAAGCACATGGTAAATGATATCTTCAACCCACAGTAGAAAGTCTTGTATAATATACCATGCCTTTTATTCACAATCTCAAAATGATCTTACAAGGTTTTGGTGGTTTTTTTAATTATTATTATTTTGATAATGGAAGACAAATATATTTTGAAACTTGAATCCTGAATTCCTCAGTTTTGTTGCTGAATTTATACATATAATATTGTCTGTGTATAAAAGCTGTTCTTCTAGCACTATTAAAACACCAATTACATGATATTTAAAATGTTCCATTTTAAGCTAAGTTTTAGTCAGACAAGCCAATTAATGTGAATGAGCTTTTCTTTAATAGGCCTAAAGTTAAGTCAGTCTTTTTTTGTTTACTCAATCAGAACCTAAGACATGATCCTACTGATTAACCTAGATTCTCCTTCCCCTTCTGTTTCTGAGGATTTGCTGATGTTATGGCTTGAACATTAAACCTTTGTTTATCTACCTGTTTATATGTTCCTGTGAAGTTTTCAGGACAAGAATGAAAGCTAAAATTTTAACAAGTATGAAATAAAGTTGCGTATACAAAATCTGTGGCAAATCAGTGGGATTAGTATATTTAACACCGTTTGCTATTTAAATCTTAAAAGAAACTTGTTTGTGAAAATTGTCCACTGTATGATACTCAAATTAATCTTAAGATTAATTAATTAATTTTTAATATTATTATTATTCATTAATTAATAAGGTATGACTTTGGATTTAATTAAAAATCCCTATTCTAAAATAACAGAGAACTTTTCAAGGAAGAACTGAGGTGACTTTTAGCTAGACAAAAAAAAAAAAAAAAAAAGGATGAGTAACATAAAAGTTATAAAAAAGACTACGTTGGCAGGAATGAAGAACAGGCTCCCTGCCTCAGAAAACAAGCTTAAGAAAAACAGTAAAGAACAATCTGAAATAAAACCCTGGAAATAAGTCTTTCTGCTCTGAAAAGATGAGTGAGAATGAACATGACCTTGTGTGTTTTAGTATTAGGACAAAACTAATTTTTAAAAATTACTTTAATACACCAACATTAATTAATTAATATAATGAAAGATTATGTGTTCAAAAATACTGTTATATGAACCAAAATTGAAACAGTTAAAATCTTTTGCTGTTGTTTTGGTGTCCTTTTGCCATCCTGAGAATAAAAGTTGTGGTAATACGCATAGGTGTTAGAAAAAAATAAGGTATCAAATAGTCAGACAAACACAAGAAAACATCACCATCTTCCTCATGTCAATATTGACTTCCACTGATAACTGAACATTGGTATTTAACAAACACACTGTTATTTTTATAGTTATTTTTACCTGTTTTACAAATACTATGTTGTGTAATGCAGTTTCTTAAGACAGAAAAACCATTCCACTCATCCTGTTTATGGATTCCCCTCCCCTTGAAGAAAGAAAAAAATATGCATATACATATACAATACAAATCAGCATGCATACAAGTTAATTTTCACTTCCTGATAGAAAACCTGCAAGATTACAGAATCACAGAGTGGGTCAGGTTGGAAGAGACCACAGTGGGTCATCTGGTCCAGCCTCCCAGCTCAAGCAGGGTCATCCTAGAGCACATGGCATAGGATTGTGTGCAGATGGTTCTTGAACATCTCCAGGGAGGGAAAGTACAGAGACCACAGCAATACATTCCAGTGCTCAGTCACCCTCATAGTTAAGAAGTTCTTCCTTATATTCAGATTATTAGGATTAAAGATGTTTGAATTCAGTTGTTGAACTGAAATTTATTGATAGTGCCTATAAAGAGTTTTAATTATTGGGTTTTCTTGGTTGAGGAGTGGGGGGGTTATGTGGGGGTTTTTTGGGTTTTGTTTTGTTTTGTTTTTTTGGGTTTTTTTTGTTGATTGGTTTTTGTGGGGCCTTTTTTTTTTTTCCTGTCCATAACTTTGAGTACTGGAAATGGAAAACTGGGCAAAAAATAATTAATCAGGAAGATTTAGTAAGAAATTTAAGCAGACCAGTGCAACTAATGAAAGATGGGAGCTGTAGAAATTTTGTTCACATAAGTACACACATACAATATGCATATCTACGTGGAGACATCAGAGTAGCGAGGTTGTGTGGTTAATAGTGATTCTAGTATGTTTGGCCAAAAAAATGTCACTGGATCAATCACAAACTTAAGGACATCTGAGTTAAAGTGTGATGTGATTATCACTGCTCAAAATTACCTTTTCCTTATTTGTCTTGTTTATTTTTCTACAAGTACTTCCAAGATCAGTATCTCTGTTAGCATTACCTAGGTAGTGTCAGCTGTAAAGAGTAGTACTCATAGTACTGGATAGTCATCTGGGTGGTGTGCACTTTGCGAGATTTGACTCTCAAAAAAGCCCCCATATGCTTCTGGAATGGTCTATGGAATTCAGCTGCTTCTCTCACAGGTCTCTGTGAAACTGAGCTGTTCCTTAGGGCTCTAACTTCTCTGTGGCCTATTGTTCTCCCATATTTGGTGTTTTTTGAATACCTGTTCATTTAGCTTAACCCGGGCAACAAATTTCTCTGCAATTAAACACTTGTGTGCACCCAAAAAATATGTAAATACTGTATATTATGTATTATTAAGATTTCTGTAACAATATTATTAATAGTGTACATGATTTTAAGGAATTTAAAGTGCAGGGCTAGAAAAGAACTGCTAGTAAAGAGGTAAATGTCTTTAACTGCTTCTGAAGCCTCAAACATGTGTATTAGATCTCTCTTCCATTTCTTTGTTTTTTGCTAGTCAATGGGATGCTACCATAATGCTCAGAGAAGCTCTTGCTATTCACTTTTGAGAAATACTTTGTTAGGACAAACAGTACATGTGGATTATACGCAAGTGGGCTATTGCAAGTTCTTTCTATTTAAACTAAGTAATTGCTCATCAGTGTCTCGTGTATTTGCCTTGTTCCCTGATTGGGTGACCTGACCTTAATATATGGGAGGAATGACTCAAGAAATCAGTGAGATCTTTTTTCTGCTAGCAAATTCCTTGGGAAGAGAAATGGCACAGAAGAAAAGCCTCTCCTTCTTTGGGAATATAAAAGGACCTTTCCACTGCCTTGCATACCTGTATTACCCTTGACTAGATACATGGACCCCAGATATAAATGTAGATGAATTGCTCTCTGGTTGAGGAAAAGAGAGAGACGCGAGTCAGATTAATGAATCATCTCTCTGTGTTTCACAGTTGTTCCTTTCACAGCAGGTAATGGCTAGCATGACTGTTTGTGCAATTATATTTACAGAAACAGTGTTGGATTTTATCTGACTAATTATGTTGTTATGTATTGTGCTTCTGACAGTCACTCTCTGTGCAAATCATATGGGTATAGTTGCAAAAATATTTTTTCAGTTGTTGGTTATGCCATTTCATTTCTCTTATCCTGCAGCTTATTCCTGATTATTGTAGGCAAAATATTTTTGTATGCTAACTGAGGATGGCACTGAATCCCTTAATCTTGTTTTAATGTCATGTTTAGATTACCTGTTCATTGTAGCATTAATTGCCTGTGTACATTCAGTGCTGTTTGCAGGTTAAGAACTTTTTCAGTCTTGTTTGCAAACTTTTCAGATCTCTTTTTGTTGGAGAAAGATCTGTTTTATAACTCATTTAACTCTCTTTCATAAAATATCTTTGGTCAACAGGGTATCAAATCCATTGGTTTGTAGTGTTTAATAATTTCCTGTGCCTACTAGATGAATAACCATCTAGCCTTCTAATAACCATCTTCAATGTTTTTTTCAAAAATCAAGGAGCCTTAAGTCATCTCTATAGTTAACCACTAGCATTTAGATAAAAGACAGCATAGCAGAACAAGGCTCATCTTGCACACCATCTAACTAAAGCAGCAAGTAGATGAACTTCTAAAAATCCTGCTATGACAATAAAACTTTGATTGCATAGTGGTTCTGATATACTTTCAGCAAGTGAGGATCTTATGTGACCCATCTTGTCACATGCTTGTCAAATGCTTGTTTGTCGTCTGACATTGATAATCCCCCTTCTAATGAAAATTTCAAAGGCTGATAGGATTTTGTTACGGAACATTGATGGTTTGTATATAAAAATTGAATATTTTTGTATATAAAAAAAAGACTAGGCTCCCCTCCCACATTTTTTTGAATTTTATTGTTGTTAATGAAAACAAAACCATTCTTCTTTGAATAACAGGGTTTTTTTTTGAAAATTTAGAGGATTTTGTGTGTTTTTTCTTTTTTTTTTTCTTTTTTTTTTTTTTTTATTTTTTGTATCATATTGGGAGTCAGTGTGCCTAGAATCCTTTATTTGGACCATTTAGTATGAATCTCCTTAGCCATATAAGGTGCTGGATTAGTCACCTAGTGTAATGTGGCTGGTTTTCATTTTTTGTGAGCGGTCCTGCAGTTGATGTTATCCATTAAGAAATCTATTAAAGCTTCTGTTTAGTTATAAGCTATGCACAGTACCAGAAGAAAGTACTCTGATCATGAGTTCACATAGATTTTTACAAATTCCTTGAACTCATAATAAATCTGCTATTTTAAGACCTGGGTTTACAACAGTCTTGGCAGACTATTCTATTTTTCAAAAAAAGGAATGATAAATCATATGTTAGCCCAGTAAATACTCAGGAGTCTCTTTTGCCATAAGAAACATAAAAACCTTTCAATATATATATATATATATATATATATATATATATATTTCTTTTTTTTTTTTTTTTTTTTTTTGGTGACTATTTATCTTCTAGGCTTTTCACACTTTGTTCATCCTTATGGTACATTAGGTAGGATTCCAGGTTGTTGTTTTTTTTTTCCTGGCAAAGCCCATTTAGATAAAACGCATGACTAATCTCCTTTAATCCAGGCGGGAAGGTGTTTGGCCAGAGCTGCTTGCACTGGCTCAGCATTTCTGTGCTCTTTTGATTGCAGGTGCTGCTAGGCTGTCCTTACAAATCTCTTCATAACAAAATTGGAACTGGAGTTCATGCCTCCTTCTATAAGGAATAGGACATCTCTTCTATTAATAATTGTAGAATCATGGAGTAGCTTGAGTTTGAAGGGAGCCAAAAGGATCGTCAAGTCCTGGCCCCGAACAGGACATCCCTAACTGTGACACTATTTGCCTGAGAGCATTTTCCAAATATTTTTGGAACTCTGACAGGCTTGATGGTGTGACCACTTCTCTGGGGAGGCTGTTCCAGTGCCCAGCCACCCCTTAGGTGAAAATCCTATTCCTAACTTCCAACCTAAACGTCCCTCGACACAAGTACATGTCATTTTCTCAGGTCATTGAGCAGCAGAGAGAAGAGATCAGTGTCTGCTCCTCTGCTTCCCCTTGTGAAGAGGTTGTAGACAGTAATGAGGTTGCAAAAAGCTCTTTTTTGTATGATGTCCATTTTCTTTTGTGATCCCAGCTTTAACTGATGCAACCTGTTCCAGCCAACCAGGTAAGTTTTAATGCTACTAAGTTATGAGGCAGACTAGACTGAATAGTGTAATTATTTCTTATACTGGAGATAAAAGTGAAAAAAAAGAAAATTAACTTTTATCTAGGACTTGAATCAAACCAATGCTGCTTGATTACTTGAGCTGCAGCTAGGATTTTAAAGGAAAGTTTTGAAATTTTCTATTTCATCTCGACAAAATAAAACTTAAAAAAAAAAAAAAACAAACCTAGCAGACTCAGGGTATTAATGCTGATTAAGTAATCCCTGGTCTTATCTTCCTCATTTTTCAATCTCAAGATATTATTAATATAATATTTTTACAAAGGAAGGGATCTGACTAACCTTATGTGCTAGAAATAAAGAAGAGTCCATACTGGTGCTGGATTAAAGGTTTAGGTACAAACTATCTAAAACCAAACATATAATGCAAATATGAACAAACCCACTAACTTTCAATTAGGCCTCTGAAAACTACTGAAATAATTAAAATCTAATTACTTATTCAGCAGTTGTTAATCCAAAAAGATGCCTAAGCTTTCTTTTCTGTGATCTTTAAAGAATAGTAATATGTCAGTTTCTGTTACTTCAAAGCTACTGGAGCTGAGTCACTAAAACAAGAAATATTAATTTAGAAAAATATATCAATCAGCCTTATGAAATATATAATTAAAGGTAAAAGGAATATTTGGAAATAGTATCTGCCTCTAATGGAAGAAAAATTGGAAAAAGAGAAAGTTTAAGACTTTAAAAAAAATCCTGGATTGTGAACACTTTTGGAAAAATCCTAAGTGCTACAACATGTAGAATTAATGGAGGCTTCTGACAATTGTCTCTGTGGAGCTCCAAGCCAGTAGGAGGAATGGTGTCTCATAAGTATGGATTATTTGATGTATGTATGTCAGTCAGGATGATGTTGAAAAATCCATCACACTTTGCTATCTGACATAATTTAAAATTACTTAATGCTAACTCTGTAGCTAAATGTTACTTTTACCTTTGAAAAATCTAGTTGGGAGATAAACTTATTTTTACCTTTGCAGTGACTGTTCTTTGATATTTAATTATAACGTTAGGGCATGTAAAACCCACATCTGTAATGCCAAATTGTCTTTCTGTTATGTAAGCTCCTTTTCAGAGGACCAGCTAGCTTGCTTACCCATGTGAAAGATTTCTCTGTTGTTTTGTTTTGGCTATTTTAGAATTCCCAAAAATATGTGATTTCCATTTCTTTAATAGTATTCTGGGATATGGCTGCTTTTTTTTTGTTTCTTCCTGAGCTTTTGGTATAACTGTTAATTTCCTTGTGGGTAGATAGGAGATAAAGGGGGAGAAAAAAAAAATGAATCCAAAAAGGGTGGCCATTTTTTTCCTTTTCTTGATTTTCATTTGGACAGAGTCAGCAAGAATGATGTACTCATCTAAGTAATTAATTTTATATAATGGGTTTCTCTGATTGTAAGTTGACTCTAAGAATATCACAGTTTTTTTCAAGTAAGGCATTACAACCTGTAATCATTAAACCTCTACAGTTGTCCTTATACTGTTTTATTTCTTAATATTGTTTGGGGGTTTTTTTGGTTTTTTTTTTTATATCAAATGTGTTAGCAGTTGGCTTGATCTGTGAATTATATTTGAAAATGTGGAAGTTAGAAGAGCTTTTTGGGTAATGGAACATAAAAGTTACAGGGAAAAACATACCAGCTTTGTATTTCTCTTGCCAATTTCATCATGCCAATTTCCAGAAATCTATGTTCCTTGTGGAATTTTGTTTCAAGATTTTTGTTCCCTATTCATATTTTCTTTATTCAACTATCTTTCTCTTGAATTGTATTAAATGTATTTCTTGCATTTCTTAGACGTCAGGCTACTGGATTTTTTATGTCTTCTCTAACAGCTTCAGTTGTTTCCCCTTGAACTTTTCAATCTGCTTCTCTGTCTTGATTTGTTTTCCAGTGATTTCTCAGTGTCTCTTTTGTATCTTTTTCTATTTTTCTCATGCTATTTTTTAATAATATCTGATTATTGGTTGGATTTTTGATTCCCCTACCCACCCTTTTCTTCCCACAAGAGAATTTCTGCTGCCATATATGAAAGAACAACCTTTATTTTTCATGGAGGTGCATTTTTTTTTCTTGTTATGGTTTTTTCTATTTATATTGTAAAGGGCAGTTTATGTAGAATAATTTCATAGGTAAAGTAATAGTAGGTACTGGATTACTATAGACACATTTGGGATTTTTTGAGTAGATGTGATCTTTACCAAAATGCTGTGTGTAAATGTGAAAAAGTGGTACAAAAAATAACACCCCTTGATAACTTACAGCCATCAGCTAAAATTGCTGGCTTTAAAAGGTGAAGAGAAGGGCATTCAATGCTCTTTTCTCTCTATTTCTTTAGGAAAGTCATCAAGTTCCAAAGTGATAAAGACTATATTTCAGAATAGTAATACACCTACAAATAAATTTAGCAATAATTTAGGAGTTTGATACCTCATGCAATTATCTTACCAATTAATGGAAATTTTGTTGTGCTATAGAAGTAAAAAAAGAGTCCAGTTTCCTATTTCTAGAAGATTTGTCGATATAGAACTATAGTCAAAACATTTTTGGTTATTGGAATCACTATTAAATAATTTCGAGCAATTTTCTTAGAGTTTTCTTAGTTTTCACTCTCATACACTTAGCTGCAATTAAAAACAATAGAGGCAAGACAACAACATATAATACACTTTTTAATATGTTCCAAAGCAGTTTTGTCACTACTTCTTTCAGATTGACTACCACGTGCAGACGACAGACAATTTTATATTGTGTCTCTATTACCAAGACTGTGAAGAATTGGGTGCTTCAGTTTATTATTGTGCAACTTCCCATAGCTCAGCTCTACCAGCCTTGGGAATAGAGAATGGAAATCAACCATAGATGAACTTTCCTTCATCTGGCTAGTAATGTCACTTTTTTTTCTGCCAGTTACCTGAGGTCTTCAGTAATACTGTATATTCTCTTCTATCAAACCCTTATTCAAAGGATAGCACAAAAAATCATATTCAATTTTCCTTTCTGATACTAGTGCATTATTCTGCCTTTGGTCTCCAGGTCAATACACCATTGTTTCTGCAGTGCTGAAGGATATAATATCGGCAATAAACAGTAAACACAGGCAATGCAGGAAGTAAGATTTTTCTGGGTGATTATTTATATATAAACATTGACAGTGATTTGAAATTGTTCAGATTTTGATTTTTTTTTTTTTTTTTTCTGATAGGAGATTCACAGTGCAGAGGGCAGAGAGGGAAGTCAGAAAGTATATGAGCAATGTAATTTATGAGAAGCTCCATAGCTAATTGTAACTCTTTCACCATGGAACTGAATAGGGATGTATAAAAGATAAGTTGAACTGTGATGAATGTGCATTTGCAAAACTCAGTCATTCAGAAGAATTCAAATGTGGGTCAATTTGATGGAAGATAGAGGACATTGAGATTCAGGGCAAGTACCATTACAAAGGATGCATCTCTTCGTGGTGGTGAAACATACACATTTTCCATCACTATGCTCCTATTAGTTTCCTGAGCATTCACTGCAGTGTCTTATAGTAAGCAGTAACTACTGTGCTGTAATGATTTCCAGCAATGCTGGTGGAACTTTCCCATCTCATCATATTTAATTCTTTATTTTAATTTTAACTCACTCTGACAGTCTCTTGAGCAACACGATTCATTTTCCTGAGGGCTCTCAGGAGATGGCTATAATACAAGTCTACTCTGCAGTTGCATGCATCTTCATAACAAAAGCTGTAAATCAGGACACTTTCTCTGAAGCTGCAGACAAGAGCAATGAGCAGGCATCATCTCAGTATGTTAGCTTCAATTCAAGGGATTTCAGAAAGTTCATTTCTTTTTTTTTTTTTTTTTCCTCTCTTCACAGTTTTCTTGTCTAGTCTTTGTTTTACTGTCTCATCTGTGTTAACTGTGTGAAGTGTTTCCATCTGAAATTTCCCCTGTAAACACACTCTGTCTTCAAGGTAGATTTAGGTTTCTTTTGGGGTGGGTGTCAGGTTTTTATTAAATGCTTATTCTAGACCTTTAGTAGAAGACTGCTGAATAAGGACCTTTGTACTGAGCATTAATTGGGCTTTGACCTTAAAGATGTTTACCAGAAGTGTAAAACTTCGAAGAATCTTCACTTAAACCCCCTCCTCTTTTAATTGCTGAATTTGTCTTAGCGGAAATAATTCTTTAGGCTTCATGTACAATTCAGGAACTGTTGAAGGCATGAACTTCTAAGTATGATTATAGCAGGAAGTAGATATCATTGTAATGTATTTTTCCTGCTGCTGTTTTTGTTGTTATTATTATTATTGTTATTATTATTATTACTACTACTACTAAGTATATTTGTTCAGAATAAAGGATTTTAAAACTTTAATTTTGGTTTAAGGTGCTTAAAATTAAATTCCTTAGTTGAATTTAATAAAATAGTGGCTTTACTAAATAAAAATGTATTGCCTCCTAGTTAATGTTAATGCTAAGATGAATAGATATTTTTTAAGATGAAAAAGCCCTTCATATTTTGCTGCCTTTTTCATCTAATTTGTTCCAATATATTTGAATATTATATTAATATTATTATATAAAATGTATATTATTTATGATATATATTATACGTATATACACACATATATCTATATATATGCATATAATATAATAATTTTTTTTCTGGCTCATATATGACTGTGGCATAACAGTTTGCAGGCTCCATCTTGGTTGTTTTGGTTTGTTTTTTGCGGTTTTTCTTTTCCTATGGATGACTTCTGAGAGGGAAGAGAAATAAAATTCTGTTTAGTACATCTTGATTTCTTGGTAGCTTCTGCACTCATTATACATATTTTTATGAGGCAAGAATTTTTTATCACAACTATCCCCACAATTTTTGTAAAAGAAAATTTAATAGTAATAATCTAAAATACATTTTAAATGTGCTATTCTGAGAAACCTCAACACACTTTACATACCATTTTTAAGTTATTACCTACTGCTTGTGGTCTTATGAATGGCTCCCAGGCATTTTTCAGGATGGAAACAAAGGGAAATAAAATAATGCTCAAATGCATAAAACTAAAACTAATATTTTGTGAGATACTTCTTAATTTTAATGTACATTTAAAGCATAACAATGACTAATCTATTCAAGTAGCTCATCTGTATATATAGAAATCTATACAAGGAAACTGCATGCCTCAAGGTAAAAAATTATTTCTAACAAGAATCAGCAAAAAATGCAGAAAGGCAAGGAAACTAAGAAAGAAGCATGACATACTCAGAAACAAATGTGAGACCCAGAAAATCTGGATTGTGCCCCTGATCTAACTTAGACATCATACAACATTTAATTGTAAAGAAAAATTCCTATTAAATTACATTTGAACTTATAAGAGATAATAATTCTTCATGTTGTATAGATCTTTTCTGAGATGAAATGCCAGGATTTTAAGGGAATAGTGTCTTGGACTTCACAGGGATTGAGGAGAGACTACAGCACTATGGAAACAAGTAGAATAATGCTAAATGTCTAAAAATTCATTTCTTTAGTTGAAAATGCCATATAGAGGTTTTTTTTGAGCTCCTGCACAACTACAAGAGACTGAAGTTTTTTCTTCAGCAAAACCCACTGTCCTGAACTGAGTATTAGCAATGGAAAATATATCTTTTCTGTTTATTTCTAATGTGCAGTGGTCTTGAAGTATTCTTCCATTGCTCTGATGAGGGATTGTTCTCAGCTAAGAGGTTTGGGCTTCCATTATGGACTTGAGAGAAAAATTCCAGCCAAAAGACACCTAATAAATTTTCTTCCACTGCAGTATTTTTCATCTGATTTTTTAATTCTTGTTCGGTTCTTCTTTAGGGATTTAGAATTTATTCTGTTGGGTTTCTACGAAACCAAGAAACAAAATCAGTTTAATTTTGTTTCTGTTTATATAGCTTATGTTTCTGTTTATGTAGCTTTATGATACTCAAAGAAAACCAATACTGGAAGTTCCAATTTTTGTAGCTTTGGTTGCACGTCTTCATACTTCTGATGGACTAATATGAAGATAATCTTTGACATCATCAGATAACTGTACAAATGGTTAGCTTAATGTGACTGTGTCTCTAAGGTTGAAGAACTATTTTATTTTCAAGATGTTTGGCTTTAAGCACTACATCAACTTCCACATATATTTACATTTTACTATTGTAATATAAAAGGTTACATTTTTCTTTTTGAAGTTGAGAAAATATTGTCAATATACTGAAAATATTGATATCAAAACAACATGAACTTCATGTCAGTATGACGTAATTTTATGATGTCCTAGAGGATATTGGTTAGAATTTATATCAAGCACAAGGTGTAAAAATGCACATCTTGACTGAAGTTTCCTGTCAGTATGCTCTAGCATTGACTCAGAATTTTCAAAGCCCATTATGGTGGCATTCTTTCAAAACCCATTGTAGACTAGGTATTTTTCATCAAGCTGGATGTCTGTGTTTTGTATAGAACATCAAAAACTCATGATTTAGCAATCACTGTTTAATGACACTGTAGCAGTGATTTTGTGCAACTTCCAGACCAGGTCAATGATTTTTATGTAAAAGCCAAAGGAACTGTTCTAATGATGTTAGAACATCAGGTTTTAGTGATGTTAGTGTTTTCACAGTTTGTGGGAACCATGCTAAGTCTTACGATATTTTAACATAAACAATCAGGAAATACTTTTACTGGAAGGATTGAAAAGAAATTTTAGTTCCAATGAGTCTTTGACTGATTTCTTAGTACAACTTCGAGTGTAATCTAAGGTCAGAAGCCTGAAAATTGCTGGTTTTAGTGATGAGTAAGTGTCTTTCTTTCCTTTTCATATTAGATAGAAAATGGTCGGCTGTGGAACTCTATTGTGAAGACCTCAGAAGACATACCAATTTTTCCAGTCAGCTTTTCATAATGTAAATATAATTTGAGCTTTCCCAAATGGGCAGCTAAACCATGAACAAGGAGAAAGACCCAATTTGGACTGTATTTCTGAAGCAGACTTCACCTTCTCTCTCTGGAACTTATTGAAGGATTACAGCTGAAAAGGACAAGAGAAAGAAAATCTTGAACAGGAATCTTATCCTACAATGAGAATTACAAGTACATCTTGTATCTGCCCAGTCCTAGTTTGTCTCTGTTTTGTGCAGAGGTGTTATGGAGCTGCTCACCATGGCTCCATCAAGGTGACCAGAAATCAAACTAAACACATAGAAGGCGAAACAGAAGTGCATCATCGTCCAAAGCGTGGATGGGTGTGGAATCAGTTCTTTGTTTTAGAAGAACACATGGGACCAGATCCTCAGTATGTAGGAAAGGTAAGGTAGTTGTTTTCTTTCAGATTTGTGGTTTTTGTGGTTTTTTTTTTTTTTTTTTTCTATCCACTGAAATGTGGCACTGATAAGAGGCAAATCATTTATCTCCTTAGATGGCACCTCCTCTTTTAAAGGAAGACACCTCTTGGATTGCTAGATATATTTACAGTGAACTTGCCAGTTGCCTGTATATTATCAAAAAGATAAAAGTATATAGGATGAAGACACTAAAATATGAGACCCTAAATGCATGGGGTCACTTCAAATTGCTTTTCCAGACTATTTCAGAATTATATTCAGTTATGCTTCAGGGAATATTACAAATGCAGTCTAAGATCTATAGGGTATTCATTCCACTCTGAGTGTAGGGTGAAAAAGGTCTTCTCCAAAGCGAAATCCTCTGTGGCTTTTTTCATATGAGGAGACACAAGGTGTGTTACTTTTTAGTTTCTCAGAAGACTTATGAGAACAAGCCCTGCATTTATGTTCTAATATATAGAGTGAGCTTCAGACATAAAGTTCAGACTAATGTAATTGAACTGAAGTCTGGCCAGCTGAAGTCTGATTCATCATGTGTAATGTTGTCTGTAGAGCTCGGGTTTTGACTTTGCATTAAATAACACAAAACTCTCTATGTAGCTTTAACCAATGATATATGACAGAGGAAGTTTTGCTCTCCCTCAAGACTGTCTTGCTGCATTATGATAGATTTTTTTTTATTAGATAATCTAAATAAGTCCCAATTTCCTTAATAAAATCAGAGAAGTGCATAGAATATGAAGGGTAAAGAAAGATGGTTAATGGGGAAAAGGGCATGGAAAAAGAATTATTTCATTTTAGTTTCCCTTGAAATTGCAAATTCTGAAAATCACATTGTAGAAAGATATGCAAGGAAACCAGGAGCTTCTGAAATCACAGATGTCTGGTAGTTAGGGCTTCCAAATTTAAACCTTATCATCTGAACTAAAAATAGGAAATGGTACTGTATTTAAGAGAATGGTAACACAAAGGCTGAAAAAGAAATATTTTGTTATGCCAACTAAAATACTAAGTATTTCAGAATACCAAAAATTATTAGGATATGTGAAGGAAATATAAACTGAGAAAAGAACCTTTCTAAATGGAGGTAGTGGTTTCCATTGAAAGAGAATGGGTAAGGGGATGAGGAGATATGCCTTCAGACCACTTTACACTGATTAACATTTTCATAAATTATTTTGGAATAGAAAAATTTGTGCAAAAATATTGTTGATGCAAAGCTGTGCAGGAGAATCAAAACATTGTCTGGAAAGAGCTAGATATTATGAATATGATTTAGATATAGAAATAAAGAATAAACCTCAGGAATACAGAACAATGTAATGAATTTCTGATGTACACTAATGATCTATTGTAAATGACAGAGGAAGAGAACGATCTGGTTACCAGATCTAATGTCATGCCTTAAAGAAGGTGAATACGATACTAAGCTGCAAAAGCTGACATAAAAAGCAGGGATAAAGGGCATTGAAGCCATTGCGGAAAATAATGTTAACCTGTTTGCTATTCTGGTTACTTCTGGCCAAGAAAAATGGATTTATATATGAAGCTGTACAGGAAAAATTGACCATTATATCTGGGATAGTTTGTTTAATTACTTCCACAAGTAATAAAGGAACACAATATTCTTTAAATACGCTTTAGAAGAAACCACAATGAAATATAAAAGATATTTAAGTCGATTGCAATTTTACTTGAAAAAATAAAGTTTTAGTGACCATGAGTTAATTTAGAATTAACATTTAATAAATTTAGAATGAAAAGAAGAATAAGTCAGATTCTGAAAGAGGCTACTAACAGGAAGAAAGAAAACAAAACTTGTAGGGGTTTCAAAGTACAGCATATTTGTCTTTATGAAAGCATTTATAGACATGATTGCATGCCAGAACAGAAGCCTGGATTCAGTGAGCTAAAGCATGGTGCCTTTCAATTTTACGTTCTTATGGTGCTATTATATATTTCCTTTCATCCTCTGGCCACTCTATTAATGCCACATTTACAGAGATCAATGAATAGAATTTCTTTCAATCCTTTGTGGTCAAAATGTGACTGCATGCCTTGTTTGAGGACATTTCTCCCTCTGTACTTACCAATTTTTCTCCCATTTTCCTCAAATAATTTCCTCTGGTGCTCATAATTTTCTACTGTGAGTACTTCACAACATTACTAAGCTTATCTTTGAAAAAGCTTTGTGGGACTTAAAAGCAACTGTACTTTATTTTCCATTTGGTATGATGATTCTGATGACCTGATTTGAGGAGAAGATCAATTATATTAGCTCAGGCATATACTTTTAATTGGGGAAAAAAAAAAAAAAAAAAAAAAAGAGAGAAAGCCTGGCTGAGACCATCATAATATTAGTAAATAACAAAATTTCAATAATGGTCATTTAACAAAAACCCCCGACATTTTAGGAAAAATAGATTTTTTACTAATGTTGCATTTAATTGTACACACCTCATCCAGGTCTTATTTTGCGTGCCTTTAATTTGACAAATAATTTTCACACAAAGCCCCTCAGTTATAAAGGAAATCAGTGCCCTTTTATTGCAGGTTTCTGTTGGGTGGCAGCATGCTGTCAATTCTGTCAATTATTAATTCTGTAGACTACTCTGCTTCACTGGTGAGAGTTTTGCCATTTGAGATCTGTCTTTTCACATATTTCACAGCCAATTTGGGAGTAACATCACAGAAAGCAGAGTCATTATGTACAATGGTGTTATAATGCTCACAGTCATTGTCACAGAAATGCACAGTGAGGACAAGAATAGGGTAGGCCTGCGATGGAAATGGTGAGCTTTCTCATTCTTTCTGTGAAATTACTGTCAAGAGGATGGATTAATTCACTTCCATCATCATAAAAACAGTGTTAGGACAACAAATTATCATTATATTTTAATATCAAGCATACCCCTATTCCTCAGTCAATATTCCTTTCCTCTAAGAAAATATCATTTGGAGAATTGAAATTGATATAGAATTAATCCCTGTTAACCATACTCACAAGGTTTTTCTAGGAACGTGGCAAGGCACAGGTCCTGGAAAAATGAGCTTATTGTAGAAATGAGGCTATAGAACCAGCCTCAGATTACTGAGCTGGTTCCCTGCTGTTGCACTTGGGGTAAGTCTTTAGTGTTTCACTGATGAAAGAACCCAAAAAAATAGTTTTGTATTTAAAAAGGTATCTTTAAAGTGTTTTAAACCACAAGGACTTCTTTTACCAAAATTATTAACTATATGTGGACGGTGTCTGGAAAACTTCTGAATGATCAGTGGTACCTGGAAATGTTAGTTCAGAGAGACTATTCACCTGCAGGTGCAAGTCTGTGTGGGTGTGCTTGCAATGCAGAATCTGTGAAAATTTGAGTGAGGAAGATTAAATATCCTCGTCCCAGATAAATAACTTGAATGCACAGACTGGGCTTTCAGTTATATGAGACTTCTTGTCTTTTGTGTGTCTCTGATGTAAATTATTCTAATGAAATAATAGCCATGAGCGCAGAAAGGGGCAGGGTTAGCAAATGCACTATGACCTGATGATGAATCAGTTACTGCACCAGCTCAGATGAATGAAGATTTTCCTATGGAAATCTAGAAAACTTGGGCTGTAGTACTGCAAGCTTCTACATTTCTCAGTTTCATGGATGATAGTTTACATTTCTCTTCCTTTTTCTGCATGTACCAAGGTTAGATAACTCTTGTCTCAACACTTGGGAAAAAATATCAAATTAAGAATTTTGGGAAAGAAGTGAAGCATGTTTCAGTCCATAACATTCTTCATTTTGAACCTTCACACCTCTGTCTCCAGAAGGTCTGCTCCTTCTTAAAAAGATATTTCTAAAAATCAATTGCACTGGAAGCAAGTCATAACTACACATTTGCTGTGCTTTTTTACTTTGGAGAGGGAATTGAATAAACAGTGATAAAACGAAGATCACTGTGGATTTAGGGCTGAGTGACTCATGCTATTAAGACTGAATAGCAGAGGAATATGATGCCCAAGACTGAAAATTTTTTTGTGAACATTTTGGATCTCTGAAATACCAAGCCTATACCTCTTAATCCACTTCAGATGTCCTCTAAAGAGTAAATAGGAATTACTGTTCAATCTGCATTGGTTTCCAACTGGTTTTTTCTTCCCTAATTTGGGGGATGGCACCTTCCTTCTTTCTTACGTCTTTACATGTATTGCAAAAAGAGTTTCAGATTTATGTTGATGTAGGAGATAAGGAAATATGGAACAGCTGGAAATGAGTGTAAATACAGGAAAGGGGAGAAGAAAGTAACAATTAATATATCTTGAAACATTTGTATTGAAAGTTAAATCAGGAAAGTAATCCCAGGTGTTATATTGTATTTACAAGACAGTAATTCTTTTAATTTATCATTTTATTCTTGCAAACATAAATACAGCATAACAGACTTCTTATTCAAAATTTTATTAAAGTAGTATGTGACATGCCATTGCAGTAAGTTAGTTCTAACACAAGATAGTGAATCTAATCTTCCCTTACCATATCAAGAGAATTTCACACCCCTGATTTAATGACAATAAGGGGATATTATATATGTTTTAGAATAAGTGCTAAGGAAAAGAAATTAAAAAACTTTTATTCAATTTTAGAGGCTTACAAAAAGTAAAGTATATCAGATGTTTCAGCATTTTTAGCATGAGCAAATAGTTCCAAAATTTATTTTGATAAAAAGGAGTTTTATTTCATAGTAGAGAAAATTAAAAGGAAAGTATAGATGACATAGTCTAAGTATTTTGCATATGATTTGTTAGCCATTTTCATGCCTTTGTGAGAAAGTAGATAAGTAGAATCAGCAACAAAAGCAACTTCTCAAATAACATGCATCTCACTTTCTACCTTTTAGATTGGTAGTTTCACAAATAATGTATTTATATAAAATAATTTTCTCTATACCTAGAGAAAATGTAGTAGCAAGATCAATATAAAGAATAAACCTGACATCAATAAAGCACATTATATGGTCCTATATCACATTAGCCATCTCCTTTTCTTCTATAATTTTTACAAAAAGCTAACTCAATATTCTTTCCAACCCCAAAGCTTTCCCAAATAAAAATGCATGCGTGTGTAGTTGTTTTGTCCTGAGTTCTGTTTTCACAGACAACTTTTCTGCCTCCTACTTTCATTTGACAAATGTTATTTAGTTTCACACTAAAAAGCTGGGGGCACGCTACTTGAATCCTACAAGTCATAAAATGCTGTGGATCTTTACATTTTTGGTTTTGGGATTTAAGTGGAATCTCTAAATATTCAAAGGTTATTTTGGGGAAAATCAGATTCAAGAGAAGAGAGATCTTTCATCAGCCTGATCGGTCTGATTTTCTTCCAGTGTGTCCAGCTATATCTGAGGTTTCCTGAAGCATAACACTGACAGGGGCATTTTGACTTGACAGACCAACCAAAGAAACAGCAAAGCATGAACATATTGAAGTTCAGTCCTAGTCCAAAGACATAGGATAAAGTGTTTACCTTGTTTAACTTCATTTAAGTCAACATGAAATTGCACCAAAAAGAAACTGGCTCTTTTATGTCAAAACAGCTACATTAAATCTAATATGTCAAAGTAATAACTGTTTTTGTAAGGAAGCTTTATAGAGTCTGTCAGTTCTATATTGCAAAACATCAGCTCTTTATGCGGAGACTGCTATTTAAATTAATGGTTCAAAATAATTTTGTCAAGGTGATGTAATCTTCCCTGAAGTTATTATGGACTGAAGAACTCTGAACAAAGCTTTATTTATTTATTTTATTTTATTTTTAAAATATATTTTTTACTTCTTATCCTTTCATGAATTTGCAGCACATCAGCAGCCAAGTTCTGTGACTTTTATGTCTTCTTTACACTGAACGACGACATTGATGAAACAGAGCTCTTTTGTGTGGAACTGCCATTTCTCACTTAAATAGTTTAGCAGTAATTTTTTGAGAGGAAATCTAGCTCTGCCAGCCCCGAGGGGACAGCGGGAGCGGGGACGGGGGGCAGCAGAGACCCGGCAGGGAGAGACCGGCCGGGCAGCGCTTTTCTGCGGCCACTGGGAATGTTTTAGGCTGGAGAAGGGAAAATGTGAGGAGAGAGGATGCAGAGAGGGGCTGCTATGGGCTGACTGCAGATGCCCATTCCCCATCTGCATGTGACCCATGGAGAGAAGAGAGACCAGTCAGGACTGAAGGTGAACTTGGTTAAAAGTCCGGTGGATGGCGAAGTTGTTTTTAATTTTTTGCATTTTTTTTTCCTTCAACATCCAACTCTATTTTAATTGCCAAGAAATTGAATTCAATTCCCTCATGTTAAATGTGTTATAGTGACTACTTAGTGACCTCTCTGTTTTTCCCAACTTTGCTTCATCTCGTTTTCTCCCCCTGTGATCTCAAGAAAGAAGACGGAGTGAGCAACTGGGTTGGTGTTTAGGAGCCAGCCAAGGCTGACCCACCACAAAGTTGATGTGGTACAACATGCCTGCTCTGTAATTGCATCTTTAACTTATGCCATACTCTGAATGCATTGCCTCTTAGCCTCTGACAGTCTTTGTATCAAAACTATGTAAAATTACCATATAATTGGTGTCTTTTTAAAAACAACAACAAAAAAGCCAAAAACAAAACAGAAAAAAAACAAATAAACAAAAACATTAAAAAAGAGGTGTTACACCAATTGCACCCATCAGATATAGCAATGAGGAAAAGAGATAATTGTATATTTTTATATTAATCATGAACTTAGTAACTTTTTTTTAAAGCATATTTACCATCTAATTGTAAATCAATAGGTAATGAAGCTGAAGGTATGCTGCTAAACTCAAGTGTGAATTAGCACATCATTTACTTCTCAAGTATCTCCTTGACCTTATTTTAAGAGAGGTGCTCATTCATGTTCATTGTCTATGTAACTGTCAACACTCACATGCCTTGTCTTCTAAAAGATTCTGGTGCATCGTTTTGCTATTTAATATAGTTTATCAACTCATTCAGGATGTTTTGTAAAATGAAATGTTATCTGGATGTGACTTATTTAAACACTGACAGGATCACTTCTATTGAATGATTCAAACTATAATCTAAATAATTTTATTTACTGTATAACAAGGTAAAAAAGTTTAAAAATGTGAAGTAAATTGAATATCAAAATTAGATTTTTTTCATCTAGACCAATGTGGCAAATGAAACCATGCAGAACATGCTTTTCTGGCATAGTTTTCTAAGGTGAGGATGCTATAACGAAATAGGAATTTCAGGTCTAGTAGTTTATTAATTACTCTAAAATTGTCTGAGAAGAAGGTAAATATGAGACTGCAATATTCCTAGACTCAATGGAGGTAGCCAAGGGTGATTTGTCTACCATATTTTGTACAGCTGTAAAGATAATTACTTAGATTTTTGGATTTTGAATGTGGTGTCTTCTTAGCAATTGCTTCTTCGCCTTAGAAATTACATTGGCTAGATGTTATTTTTAAAGGCTCAAAGAAAATTTATATCTAATGCCAATTTTTTTGTGCGTATGTTCTAGAGCACATACACGTTTTTAATGGCAATAAAAATGTGGGAGACAATAAGAAGTAACACAGGAGAACTAAGGTTTAAATCTAAAAGTTCTCTGTCGTTTCTAATCATATAACACACAGTCTATGAAACTAAAATCACAGTGATGAATATTGAGAGGAAATGCCATTGTAAATGTTTAATTTCTAAAATACAGTAGGTTTTTTTTCCTTATTTAGTGAAAAACTTCAGCCTGTAAAAACATGAAAGCACTGTTTCAAATTTTTTTTTACCTGCCTAGCTGGATTAGCTCTGGTTGATTCTTGGCAAGCAGTTAGTTCTCATTTAAATAGTTATTTCCTCAAGTTTATCATCTTCAATTTAAAAAAAAACTTTAAATAATAACAAGAAGAACACAAACACCTTTGTTTGGAAAGAAAGGGCAGAGGTGATGTCTGCATTCAGATTATGCACGATCGTATACAGTCAAGAACCTGATCCATGATAAATCTTTGCATCTGAATTAGAGCAGAATAATTTAAAAATCATTTTTGTATTCCTGTGATCTTGGGTCCATTTGCTAAAAATCTGTTCTCTCCAGAATTTTATTGAGGTTTTCTAAAAGATGGGTTGCCTGTATGGAGCTATTCAAGACAGGCGATAGAACTGTTACAGAAATGTCTTTCTACAAAAAGTTGTTATTAAAGGGCTTCGGTAATAAACTCACCAGAAGATCTTGTCCTAAGTCTGTTACTGAAGAATAGTGGTGTAGCTGTCCTATATTTGAACATTTGTATCAGGTCTTAATTTTTCCTCTTAGAATATTTTAAAATTTTCATCAGACTACAAACAAACTAAAATTCCAGTCATGAGAGTTAATAGTTTGTATTCATAAACTTACACTTTGGATTTAAGTCAGGCTTAGTGTACAACTAATTTGTGTGGCATGAGATCATTTCATGTCCTTGTCTGTTTTGTTGTCAGACACACGTAACCTTAATTGTTGCCAAAATGTGTTTGTTTTATTGTCTCCCTGTGAATTACATTATTTCATACTTAAGCTATCAGTATAAAAAAGACAGCTTTTCAAAGTTTCATATGAAAGACATGTTAATAATTACAGTTCTACTGAAGAGATCTTTTAATAATATTTAAAGTTCCCACTTGAGATATTTTTGTGATACTGATAAAAGAGGTGCTATCCAACAAACCCCCTCCTTTACAATAAGAAAGCCTGCTCAGGAAAGTGTTTGTATATACGTTTGCAAAGCAAATAGAAAGATTTATAACTAATATAAATATAATCCATTTTGAAATGCATGGTCCATTCTTTCTTTTTTATCAGTAAGCTTTTTAATAAGTGTTTATTGCTATATATATTGCTACTTAATATTAATTATAAATATTAATTGTAAAAATCAATAGTGGCCTAAAGAAGTATAAATTTGGATTTAGACGTATTACAGAAGCAATGTTTGCACACTCTAGATATATGAATACTTTCCATCTGAATACCTTGGGTGAAATCATGTCAACATAACTTTCAACAAATCAAAGAGCGTCTAACATCTGTATGGATGTTTCAGATGTAATATTAAAACTATGAGAACATTGTCATTACCCTGCTGACTGAAATAACAAACTTGCTGATGATGTTTTGAGATAGATTCTAAGACAGGAAAATTATAGCAATGATAGGAGACTTCTCTTACTCCCTGGAACACAGGTTGAATTTCACATTGATCTTGAATACTTATATCAAAAGGCTCTGAGCATAACAAATGTCTGCCTCATAAGTTATCTAGTCATCAATCTAAAAAAGAGGAATTAAATCTAAACTTAAGTAATGCATGAAGCAAATGCAAAATACCCGACAGAAAGATAAGAAGGGCTAAAGGAGGTTGGAATGACCAAATCATAGAGTAATAAGGGCAAATAAAGGCAGAGCCTTTAAAAAAAGTCTGTTTCCAAATGAAAGAAATAGAAAGGACTGAGAAATCTTACATGTTAGTTTTAAAGCAAAATAACCCATTAAAGTAAGTTTGAGGAAAAACTGGCAATAAAAAATTCGGTTTTAGAGACACAAGGATGTGGAAGCCTATCAGAGGCTGCTGTAACTTAAGACACTTCTGGGACATAAAACATTTAAAGAGAATAAAACAAGACTGTTGCTGGAAAACCAATAGAATGTTTTTTTAATCTCTTTACTGTGTGAAACCTTCAACAGTTATTTTATGAGGAATACACCAAAGGTGAAGTCTCAAACTGAGGTAGTGTGGGAGAGACTATGAAGCCAATCAACAAATGAACTGTAGTTATCACACATATCTGCTGCAGTAACCCAAGAAGAAATACCTAGCCAAATCACTTTGGTATACAGATATATAAAACTGCTGTGATATCTGAGGACCAAAGTGTGCAGTTACAGCAACACAGTAAACAAACAAAAAACGTTCTCCAAAAAATCCCCAAAACTTGCATGTGGGGAAAAGCAATGCCACTTAGTATTTTAAACTATTTGTTTAGAGAAGCAGACTGAATAGTTAGGTGACAAATTTTATTAATTACATCAAGCTGAGAAGAAAAAGGGAAAGACCAACCATAATGAAGTCCAGTAGAAAAATCTTCTAAGAATGACTGAAATTTACTACAGGTAAAGACAGAATGAGGCACATGAGCAGCAACTGAGTTGAGTAGTTTTAACTGCATTGACAGTTACCACTCATTAAAAGGACTGAGAGGTTCTATAATCTCTAAGATAAAACTTCATCAGTTAAGTGCTTGGAAACAATCCAGTGAACAAACTGAATATTGGAAATCATTGGGAAGAGGAATAAAACCCCACCAGTGACTCTGTAAAACCACAGTGCATCTCTATCTCAAATGCAAAGCATGGTTCTCATTTTCAGATGACCTCATGTTCAGGTGACCTCCTTCCCAAGCAAAAGAAATATTTCAGAGAAAAGCTACCAGGCTGATATAATGTATAGAACAGTCTTTGTATGAGAAGTGACTAATTAGATAATTTGCCACATTATTTGATAAACTCCATATTTTCAATTAACAAATTCATTTCTGGAATTTTTATATTCTTTTATACCTGTTGTCTTTCTGGGTACAGGAAATTTTTTTATGGGAAAGGATGGCTTTGGAAGTAGTATAATGAGCACCTGAATAGGGGAGGACTCTTCTGACTGCAAAAAATGAAGTGGGTTGGGTAGTGGCCTAGACAGTTTTAAGTAATATGAGCCAGGAATGGTTTTTCACTTTCTTTCCCTTCCTTCCTTCCTACAAGCAGGAGGAGTCATATAAAAAAGCTGCCAAAACCGTAAAGCCCCAACCCCCTCAAAAATTTACCAACTAAAAGAAAGAAAGGTTAACAGCCTAAAAATAAAGAATGCAGGTAATTAGTCTCTCAGTAATTAATTGAGGTAATTCAGCAGGTAAAAACTATGACACATTGACAGAAAGGCCATGAATTCAATAAATCAGAGCTGTATGACCACAAATACAGATAGCTCAGATAAATGTTAAAAAAAAATCACTTTTGCCTGCCACACACCTATATCACAAGGGTTTGTTGTGATACTAAACATTATTCAAAGCTTGACTGTGTCAGAGATTATCAGTGATGAATTCTGAATTTTCAGTCCATACTCCTTTCTTAGAAAACTTTTCCTCTACATGTCTAAAAGAGCACTAGCAAGTCTTGTTTTACATTTTATTTGGAAGAAATAGTTTCTCAATTTTCTATCTATATTGCATGAAAACCTAGTGTATAGGAGAAGGGAATACAGGTGACCTCGCCCCTGATAAACAACAGCTATAGCCAATAAAGATAAGTGTGATAAAAAGGAATGGGCTAGCTGCTGAAGGGGGGAATCATGAAGGAAGAGGAACCTTGAGGAAGAGGGAATGAGAGGATCATGAAGAAGAAGGATCCTGGGGAGAGACAATCACTGTTGTGAGGTCGGTCTGGGTCTGTAATTAGAGCCTATTGTTGGAACCTGTAGTCACAGTCTAGCTAGGTAAAAACCTGTGCTCAGTCTGCAAACCAATACTTGCAGTCATAGTTTGGCAGGAAATAACCAGCAGTCAGAGGCTGCAAAGGAAACCTACAACAGCAGCTTGCTGCTGCCAGTCAGTGAATAATTGGAGGCAGGATGGCTAAGCTGTAAAGAGGAGTAAACCAGGACCCTTTTCATGCTGTGATAAACAAGAAGTCTGTGTCTCAGCTCATTTCTACCCCCTAACAAGAGAGCTGCTGCAACATTAGTGATATGATTCTTTCCAAGAACAAGGAATAGTTTTCATACTTAAAGAAAACTGGCAATTTACAGTGACTCAGCCAAAGTTTATTTAAATCAGTAATAATAAGGATCATCTAAAATTTGAAGGTTCTAAGTAAAAGCTGAAATATGTGCAGTATATGGTAATATTTCTTTAAATATTGACTAGAGTTTGTAAGGAAAAAGAATCCAACCCAAACCAAAAACTCTTCTGTTTCACAAGTGGCTGTAGATACTCAGTAGTTCCAGTTCAGTGCACTGTTTAGGAATTAAATCATATTGTTGTCTTTTTCAATTTGTTTCTTTCCAGTTTTGACTTTAGGGTGTAGATACCAGGTACTATCAGAAAGTCAGATCTCACTGAGAAACCTCTGTGTATGAACCCTACACCAATGACATCCAGAGTTCACTTCCTTCTATAAACTTGCTCAAAATAAAAGCACTTTTTGGTGAAAATTCTGTAATTGCTTTTAGTTGTGGCTGCTTTCTTACTTATAGAGCTATTAAGTTTTACCTTGGACTATGCAGTCTTCCATCTATTATGTTTTACTTTTCTCTTGGTGAATTAACTGCAGAAAGTGAGAGCTTTTATTAGTGACACCTCTGCATCCCTCAACTATACTTCCCTAACTTCAACAGGGATAGTGATAATTATTACAGTGGTTAATAGAATCACAGAATATGCTGAGTTGGAAGGGACCCACTAAGATCATCTGTGTCCAACTTCTGGCCCTGCACAGGAGCTCTATCCTAAGAGTCACACCATGTGCCTGAGGGTATTGCCCAAACACTTCTTGATCTCTGTCAGGTTTGGTGCTGTGATCGCTTCCTTGGGGATCGTGTTCCAGAGTAAAATCACCCTCTGGGAAAAACCCTTTTCAGATATCCAGCCTACATTTCCTCTGACACAATTTCAGGCCATTCCCTCAGGTCCTGATTCTGGTCATCACAGAAAAGAGAATCATTTCCTGCCACTCCTCTTCCTCTCAAGAAGTGGCAGCTGCAGTGATGTCTCCACTCAGTCTCCTCTTTTCCAACCTGAACAGGCCAATTAACCTCAGCTGCTCCTCATACAGCTTCCCTTCAATGCCCTTCACCATCTTTGTTACCTCTGTTGGACACTCTCTAATAGTTTTAATGTTTTTCTTACATTGTGGCACCCAAATCTGCCCCCAGCACTCGAGGTGAGGCTGCCCCAGTGCAGAGCAGAGCAGGACAATCCCCTCCCTTGCCCGGCTGTGATGCTGTGCCTGATGCCCCCCAGGACAGGGTTGGCCCCTCTGGCTGCCAGGGCATTGCTGACTCATGTTCAACTTGCCTTAGACTAGGACCCCCAGGGCCCTTTCCAATGGCACTGCTTTCCAGCATCTGACTCCCTAGTCTTTCTGGACATCCACGATTTCCCCATTCCAGGTGCAGAAGGAATGCATATGACCTCATTAGGCAGCATATACAAACATACTTGAGTGGAAATCAGATGGTTAGAGCAATGTTACTGATTGTTTCACAAAAAAGACATATTGTTAAGTGGAAATGTTTTTTTTTTTCTCTGTCAGCCCTTTGTAGCAAACCATGATTTAAAAAGCCCTAGATAAAAATGTGATAACAAGTATCAAGCCACACAGACATCCTCAAGAGAATGTAGAAGTTTCCCTTCTGGTCCTGTAGATACTGAGTAGTATGATAACTTAAAAGTTTCTTGAAAATTGAAAGACCCATTTCTGATATCTATAATAAATCCCCTTCTCATCCTCATGCCCTCCTCCCCACCAAAAGCAAACAAACAAAAAGAAGAAGAAAGGAAAAAAAAAAAAAAAAAAAAAAAAAAAGCACCAAACCAAGAACAACCTGAGAATTTAAAAGTGTAATAAGACAATACTCTTATTCCAAAAAAATTATCTGTAATGGTTCAGTCTCTTGAATACCAAGTGCAGAAAAGGAATCTTCTCTGTGTGGGAGCATGTTCCATTTTGTTAGCCCTTCTCATTTACCTTGAATAAACTACTTTTGAAATGTTCCTAATTTCTCATGGTATTCCCCTCTCATGAATTGTTGCCAGTTACTGTATTTTCTAACATCTGCATACTTCCCCCATCATCACAGCTATTAAGGAAGTGGAGGCAAACTTTTAAAAATCTATTCATAATCTGCAGAAATGCTTTCTCCTCAGTCTTCATTATTCAGCTGGATTCCATTCACCTACTGAAATTTCTCACTCTGCAGTTTCCCCTTTCCAGTGATCTCTGGCTGTGTTTCCTTCTTCTTATCTTCCTTTGGGTTGTTTCACCTGTAACTCTAAAAGATCACCTTACTCTAACTTGTAGATCCTTTGGAGGCTAAGCGAATTCCATTTTCACATTACCTCAGCTCCACTGGCAGTTTATGAAGGATTATATAAATATATGAGCATTATGTATGTGGGCACTAGAAGGTGAATGAAAGCTATTCAATACACTTTTCTTCAAATCTTTTTCATTCTGAAAAATACTAACTAGGAGGAGGATAATGTATGTTTCAAGACTATATATTACATTAATATATTACAGCTACATGTACTTCTATTGGAGAGCAAGACAGGAAAAATATGAATGATTTGGTTTGTATTGTTTACAGTCTTACATCCAAAGATTCTTGGGAGATATCAATTAATTCACCTTCACAGCATTTCTCTAAATCTTAATTTTAAGATTAGTTCACCATATATCAAGAAACCGCTTTTCCCCATTCCAGCATATGTTAATTAAAAAAATGTGTACACATGGAGTGGTTGTCAGTTTTCCTGGATTTTGGCGCCACAACAGACAAATGCATTTTACATCAGACAGATGCAGACTTGCTACCAGTGTCTATTCAAATATGTCTGAAGGCATAAACTAAGAGCACAAAACAAGGGACTTTAACAAGCCGAGTTTTACCCTGAAGTGTTCATCACTCCACTGAAGCCTATAATTAACAGGTAGTCATGCAGTATAAAAGGGAGCTCTTCACCTCCCATTTCCTTGTTTTCCTCTTCTTTGTGCAGATTTTGTTCAGAGAGAAATTTGTATCTCTATTGTTTTGGTAAGAGAACATAAGTACTAAAGTGTTGGAGATCTGCAGCTTTCTAGAGAGTAGGTGTAGCATCTCCTATGATAATTAATAACATCTAATGTAATATTAACATATTATAGACATTTATGTGGTTACACTGAGTTTCTGAGAAAACTGTAGCAAACCACACTAATGTGACAATAATCTGAATTTCACAGACTGGCTTCTCAGCTGATGTAAATGGCAAATCATTGGATTTTTTCTCTAAATTGTATTTGAAGATTTTGACACATTTGTAGGGAATTATATACAATGTAATTGTATGTTGGAATCTGTGTCCTAGTTGGTGTTTGTTTCATGAACCCTCTGAAGACTTTTTGACAGAAACCAATTATGAATTTAGTGTGTGAAGCCCTCCCAGAGGGGAAAACGTGACTTAGTTTTGTATAGTAAGAGATTTTAAGGAAGTATATGTGGTTATAAGATGATGTGGAATTTGCTTTCTCTTCTGTTAGTCATTGAATAATATCATGTGTGGAGCAGAAGTGTGTGGGACATAGAGAACAGAGCTTACAGGAGCAAGACAAAGTGCAAGTGTAGAAATACCAAAGTGACCACTATGAAGTGTCTGCAGAGAGTAATCTCAGATCAGCCAGATTTCAGGCAAGAAGTTACAGTGAGCTTGTTTGGTTAAGATATTTCATCACCTTTTTGAAAGCCTTCTGCTTTGGGTCAGTGTTTTAGGTTCTGTCCCTTTTGCAGAAACATGGGTGTCTTTAGGCTTTATGTTAATTATATGAGATGTCTGAGTTTTGAAACAGATTAAAATGCTTACCTATAAGAATAAAATGGATGGCTTGTATCTAACGTCTATGGAGAACAACTTTTGTAATTCATTTGAAGTTCCCATATCTGCAGATCATTAAGATTTATTTTTTCTTTGGTCCTTTTCAAGATAAAACAAAAGAATTGCGAATCTAAGATATTAGAATTCTGATAAATGAAATTAAAATATTAAATTTTTGGGCTTCATCATAATCAGTATTTCTACTTTCTGAGAATTTCACAGAACCCTGACTGACTTCTGAAAGGTTCCTAAGCATTGAAGCAATGCTTTTTGGTTTTTGTTAACATTCAGCTGACAGTCAGAAGCTAAATTTGGAATTGACTTTTGTTTGATAGGTCTTTGTTATGTGCCAGTAGCAGGATCTGGATGAGGTAATGGATAATAAAAACTGTGTTATTCATACACTGGGAGTTTCAAAGAGTTTAAAGGAGCAATTCTCACCTATTCTGCAGAGCTGGGATGCCAAGCAGAAGACACACTGAGAAGCTATGTGGCTGGATGAATTGTGCATGTGAGACACACAACAAATAGAACTTGATTAATTAACCACCATGTCTGTTGATTAGGGGAGCTCTAAATGTCCTGCCTTTTGTAGTGAACTTATTTTCCCTACAAGGAGGGAAATTGAGAACTAAAGACATTTGTTCCTACATATTTATGAACCTCTGCATTAGGGAGAAGAAATAAGCCCCAGCTCAACTCTGAATTTAACTATACGACTGGAAAATTAAATGTGTATTTTAGGAGGAGAGTTTTTCTTTTCCTGCTTAAACTAGATAAGAATGTGCAACAAGAAGGCCAGTTTCACATTCTGTATAAATGTCATTGTTCCTTTTTGTTTCTCGTTCTATCAAAGGTGTCAAGAATATTTTTATGAGTCAGATTATGACATTTCATTTTTATGTTGGATCTGAATATTATCTTCTGTAAAACTACTTCATTTTGTGCCTTCATGTCTTTAAATTTTGGAAGCTTACTATTACTATATCCTATTTTGTTTTCACAAATGGTCATCAGGTTGAAATAAGTCAGTCCGCCTATTGATATTTTTTCCTTTTCCTCTGCCTTGAGGATTTATACGGTATTCTGAGTACAGGGTAGCAGGGGAGGGAGGCAGCAACAGGAGTCAGGAGGTGGAACAGCAGAGAACTCTGCTAAAGGGTACTACTGTGTCCCTAAGCAGACTCTGAGGTCTCAGACTGCCAAGAGGAGCGGTGCAGAAGTGCGTTCTCTCATAGCTTGGGGCAGCCAGAACAAGACCACATGGATCAATAGTGAGTCATTACACAAGACAGGTAGAAAGAACAAGGAACAATTATGTGCAAAAGAACTTGACAAGATGGAAATAACAGCCAGAACTAGAGGTGTCAGGACTGTGAAAGGAGAGTAAGGCTTCAAATCCGTTTTAGCTTCACCATTTATTTATTATTAAGTTACTCACTGAAATTATAAACCATAATGAATGATCCTAATTTAAGTTACACTGTCACCTCTCAGAGATCTTTGGATTGCCAGAAAAATGGAAAGGATTTTTAATTAAAGAGTCAGTACTGTTACATTTTCAATAGTATCTATTAGTTGTGTAGTCCTACTGACTGACATTATCTTTCACAGTTTTAACATTGCCCTTTTACAAAAAGTTAAAAAAAATATAGAATGTCAGGTTTAGAATATCCAGCAGTGTACAAATATCCAAGAGCTTTAGATTTTTAAATTCCTGTTCTGCTTTACAGCTGTAAAGGGGAAATAAGCTTTTGTCATGATTTGTTTAAAAATATGAAAAGATGAGAAAATATGAAACTCCTTTAAATGGGAGGATCGCCAAGCATTTAGGGAAATCTCATCACTTTGTTGAAATTATGGGCAGAAGATACAATTACACATATAGCAAATAAGTGTGTAACTCTTTGAGTTCAAAATATTCTATTTTATTTAAAAGTTCCTCCATAACTCTCACCTCAGGAAAAACTTAGATTTTTTTTCCAGAAGTGATTAATTTCTTCTGATGACCTTGTTTGCTCAGTAAAGCAGAATATTGCCCTGTTATGTGTATAAATATATATAAAGATTAAGAAAGAGAAATAATCAACACGTGATAAATTCTCTAACTCTAATTTAAGTGGTATGATCACACATTATTTTTGTATTAAAGCCCCTTATTTGTATGGGACTAACCTTAAACATAAATATAAATAGCTCTTTTAAGAAGTGTAAGAAAATAAATAAATATGTTATTTTTCAAGGCTTACACCTCTTTAGAAATTTGAACTAGAAACTACCTGCCTTGTTTTTATGCTCGGGGGTCTTTTGCAGATTTTGTTTGATTCAAGAAAATGTGATGTGGTAGTATTTCAGCACTCCTGTCTGCAAGATATATTAAGTGTTGCTGATGTGTAATGAAATAATGATTCCCTGAAAAAAATAGACCCTTTTCCTACCCTTTATAAATGCTACCTTTAAAAGTTAGAGTTTAATTTATTCATAGAATTGAACCTTTACCCTTCCCTAATCAAGGAAGGCTAACAGATTGAAAATAGATGATTTATACATGAAATAACCAAAATGCTTTCTAAAAATTAGAAAGCCACAAAATTTTAGGTCAGGAAGAAAGATCAAGAGATCAGTCATTCCATAATGACAGCCTGATATGGGACCAACTATGACTAAGCCTTTTCTTAAGAGTTTTGTCTACTCTATCTTTTTTAATTAGTACTCTTTTGCATCATCTTGTTCATTTATTTATTTATTTGTTCATTCATTTTCTCTCGTGTCTTCATTTTTGTTTGTGCATGTTTGTGGGGTTTTTTTGGAGATGTGGGGTTCTGCTGGGGTTTTTCTGCTTTTTGTTCTATTTTGGGGTTATTGTTTGGTGTTTTTTTGCTTTTTTGGGGTGGTTTTTTTTTTTTTTGTGATTTATTTTTTGGTTTGGTTTTTTGTATGTTTTCTCTAAGGCAATTGTCCATAAGCCAGAGTGCTTGTATATTAACTACTGAAATTACATTATCAAGTTGGGGATTTTTGAGGGGAATAAGTAGAATCATTGTAAACTAATATGCAATCATATCCAGAACTAAACAGAGAGAAACTTTTATCTATCTTAGCATGATTTTTAAGTGTATAGTCATTATTAGGACATCAGAAAATGTCCCAAGTTCCCTGGTGTTGTATCATTTATACTGGACATTCCAGGGCCCACTTGATTTTTTTCTGGAGCCCCTGAGCCAATGTCTCTTTTGCACAGAGGTACATCTTCTGTGCAGAGGCTCCTTGGAGAACTCCTATATAAGAGTGTCAGAAAAAAAGTTATTTTAAATATTCGGTTAGTAGGGAGTATTTCTGATAATCTAGTCCAGATACCTCACCAGCTAAGGTCTTGAAATGTCACCTCTCTCCTCCTTTTGCATGGGTCAGGGGGAGCAGAGCTGTGAAAAAATTGGTTCCTCTACCATAAAGAATAATACCTTAATTGTAAATATTGTTATTATTTTTTCATGAGGAGTGTCCAGAATTGATATTTTTCATGACCAGACTAGTCTGAAAAAAATCTTGTATTGCTTACTAAATATGTACTGGAACTGACATTGAAAGCCAGCTGAAAATCTTTTGTTAGATGCATTCATATACAGTAAGTTGTGCTTGCTGCTGGTCAGGACTAAGTGGGAAAAATTCATATTCACTAGAAAGAAATTTGCTGATTTAATATCAGGTAGTATTTTTTTTCTATTTTACAGGCCTTCAATTTTCCTTGGAACAAGTTTTAAGATCAAATGTAACTTGAAAAATAATTATTTCCACGAGAAGGAAAAAATTACAAAACTCACAAAACAAAGCACAAAGTAGTAGTGTAAGTGTAAGAAGCAAAACTACATAGAGGTAAAGCAAGAAGAACATAACTTCTGTAAGATATAAATGGAATTAATCAGTAACTAGGTGTATTAATCCCAACTGTGGGCTGTGAAACAACTTTCTGGATTTTTCTCATAAATTAAATTATGCTTTCACAAGGCTTCACTTGTCCTTGAGCATTTTCAGAATTTTGCAAGCAACTATTCCCCTTATATGCTAATTTGAATAACAGCATGGTACTGAAACCATCACTTCCAGTGAAGAAAATAAATGGCAGGCAAACTCATGTTTTACTGAACGTGTCCTTGGTGTCTTTCTGCAAAGCTGTTATCACAGCCATATCATGTGCTTTAAAATGACTGCTGGAAATTTTCTTCTTTTTATTAGAAATTTATATAGAATTGTGGAAAATGTCTTAATTCTCCATTCCAAAGAAAATATAAAAAGTGAGTGAAGTATTCTAAAATATTTGTACTTTGAAGCTGTCTTTCTCAACTTCACTGAGATTGTATGTGTGCTGTATATATAAATATCTGTACACTTGTCTTCACAGAACTAAATGCGGGTATTTTGGTGGGTAAGGGCAGGTTGTGTTTTTAAACTGAAAATGCAATTTTGTCTGCCCATGGAGCCTTTGGGTTTGTTTAGGGAAGGCTGAAACACAGATGGTCCTGAGACAGAGAGCTCTTTAACTTTGAATTACTTACTTAAATGAAAATTCCATTTTGACTACCCTAATTTTAAAACAAACAACTTTAGTTTTGGACTTATTTATCTTAGAAAATATACGTATATTTCTATAACTCTCTATTCACTGCAGAGTATTGCACCCAGTCATACTTCCAAAATTCTCCATATCCTTCAGCAAAAAAATTTAAATGCCAAAATCTTATGTGTAAATTTTCATATGTCCTTGACATCGCAATTTATCAGTGCATTCAGTTTGAATGCTGCTGGAGGTGGGGTTGTAGGAACTGCAGTGCACGTGGAGCATGAGAACAGGAGTGTTACAGGCAAGGATGCATACCAGAACTGAGCATCAAGAGGGAAAGTGAAGAGGCATGATGGAACTTTTTGAAAGACAGAGGGATGTAAGATAGCCTGAGGAAAAGAGCTTGATCAGATAAGGATGAGATATCCTGGGCTGAAGAGTGGGATTTCCCTCTTTGGAGTAAAGGTTCAATACAACAATCCATCTCATTTATGAAATTTAAAAAAAAAAAAAAAAAGTAATTCCACTCTGAAAAATCTGTTATCTTCAGAAAGCTTCTCCCTTTGACCTCCTGCACCACTGAGTACTCTGCAGCTTGCCTGAGAGCTCACTGCTCCTGCCCTGACCTTACTTACAGAGACAGCTGAGCCTGAGTCAGCAATTAATAAAATCATAGCCATTTAATGTTTCGAGAACCATCTTACCCTGCCATTCATGACCTGGTGTGAATTACAACTTTGGGGATTTGTACTACATGTTACCTAAGTAGTATTTTACTATGTGGTGTCTGCAGATGTTGTTGGAAGCTGAAGGAGCATCATTGGTTGGCTCAATAGCCTTCATCTTCAGAACAGGATACATTATCTCCTTTTGTTTACTTTCATGGAATTTGTACCTAAACCTGGGCCTAAAGAGGAAACAGCTCTTCTCCTGTATTTAAGTCAAAAGGACCTTTGTAACTCAGACCGCAGGATATTTGTATGGATAAGTTCTTAGTATGATATTTTTTTAAGTGCAACCATTTGATGGTTTTATAAAACTAAATATATTTAAAATACAGTCATTTTTCACTTGTTTCTGATTTTATGCATTGTCAAAAGAGTCAGACATTAAGTAATGAAAGAAAATGTAGTTTTGAAGCCAATCTACTACACATTATGACCTATCATAGAATACATATGCAGTATTTTTAGTGTGAGCCAGATAGATGAAAAGTTGCTCTAAAGTAAAACTACTTCTGTGCTAGTGTTACTAATCTCTAAAGAAAATGATAAGTGTCTGCTCTTCAGAATGTAGATTTTTTTTTCCCTCTACTAGTTGGGTCAAGTCAAGAATTTATCCTTCTTAAGGAAGACAAAATATACCTCATTTACATTTACCGAGGAACTGTTTTGATACAATCTTTCTTGTTTTACTCCTACCATCAGCATTGTTGTGATGTTGAATACTTATTTTGTTGCACACACATGCAAAATTCTTCAAGATACGGATTTCCATCTAAACAAAAGTTTTATGTATATTAACAGAGGAGGTGGGAAGAAGGAGGCATTCCTGGTTTTACTCAGAGTTTTCTTGAGTATGCCTTTAGAGAATGTGATATTTACTACATCACCAGCATTTGTCTGGGTTTTCTTTAGTTCTAAAAGCACAACATTGTTTGGGTCAGAAGGAACATATTTCCAGTTATTATGCGATTTTAAAATTATCTTTTGAGGGGGTAAAAATAAAAGTTGACCTTTTGTCAAAATAAGATTTTTATTTCTGCTGCCTAACCAGTAGTCATCTTTGTTGCCCTGAATTCTTGTGTTAGGACTATATAGCACCACTGAACAGAGCTACTTGCTAGATTATTCCTTACATGGAATAAGTAGGGTTTTAGCAATATGATTAATATTTACCCACTTTAGGATGACTAAGTGAAAACTTGCATTCAGTGGGTGTTTGAAATATCAAGCAATATGTTTTAATTATTTTCATTTTTTCTTGAAAAAAACTAAATATTTTTAGACTTCACAGTACTAGCTTAGGAGAAAAAGACCCTGAGAGATCAGAATCATATCCATGGATCTTCTGCTGGGACATATGGGCACTTCCTCCTGGGGTGCATAAATGTAAAGAAAACAGTCCTCTATTGAAAATGTGTTAATGAATAAACTGCATAAATAACTTCCAAAGGAGACTCTATGTGCTCTGTATTGACACTGTCTTGTACTACTAGCAAGAATGTGTAGTAATATATCTATTAATGGTCATTTTAATGGCCTCCCAGAATGAACTATTTTTATATTGCTTTCCCTGTCATTTTACACATATTGTTTTAAAGAATCATTTGTATCTAACTTTCATGGCAGCCAATAGCTTTAGGGGTTGTAATCCTATTCTGCCTGAGCATGTTTTGAGAAGGGAGAAGGTGTCAGAACATCTCTGAAAAGAAAATTCATCAAAATGTTCATGAAAAATTACATCTATATTGATGTATCAGCATGCACATAAGAAACACTAAGGAGAGGAATATATTGCCTTGAAGCATGAATAGTATGCTTCTGACTTTTAATATAGTTTGAATACTGGTCCCAGAGAAAGATCAAATTTTAACAGATTTCTTTTCATCCCTTACTTTAGTAAGTGATAGCAGTGAAGAAAACATGTCTGGGATTCTTTACATGTACAAAAAGAGAACATTGGTGCTACCTATTGGAATTAGATGATAGTGAAGATAGCATAGTTCTTTCTTAATCAGAAACATAGATTTTGTGTTAAAAGTAACATGCAGATTATATTACTGTTCATTTTAGTAAATCAATAAGCCTCTGACTTGCTTTGAAATGCTTTCTGTTAAACGCTGTCAAAGGGTAACTGGAAGAAAGTAGTCCTCAACTACGTTTTTCTTGTGTTAAATTCAAGATAATTCCATGGTCCAGATATATGTGTCCTACAGAAAAATGAAAAGTTTGAGCATGAAACATATGTGACTTTACAATGGACAGCGAAGAACATGAATACTTTTCAGTGAGAAAAGTAGAACTTTGAGGAGAAGGTATTATTTAATTATAAAACATCCATTTATCTAAAGCTATGTAAATTCTTCTGCACATTTTCTATGGGTTTTTTTTAACATATGGGAGAATTTTAATGTAAATTTTATTGCTTTTACTAGAGCAATACTAGAATACCAAATGGTACATGATTTTACATCATGATGTCATCTGCAGATACTTCTTGTATATCCCATTATAGAAAAATATACTACAGCTGCTTTTAAAAACAGATATTTCATGGATTAAACACAGGAATAATTAAGTATATTTCAAATTTAACTGTGAGTCTCCAGAAATTTGGACGGCTTGGTCTCTTTGGTTGCTAATTCAAAAGTCTAGCATATTTTCTTACTGTGATTGTTAGACTGTGTGTTGTGAGTCACAACGAAAAGTGGCAGTTGTCCATGAAAAGATGGAAATTGTCTGTACTGTGCTGAAAAAATATCATGCAGCATTTGTAAGTATATTGTCAGGTGCAAAATGCAGCAAAACTTGAAACATTACACCAGGTCTCTGTACGAGTGCTGTTTTAAAACGCTAGTCAGTCATTAATTGTGATGTAAAACTGTTCTATAAACATTTTCAGAACTTGTGTTTTATTTGTCTGGGAGTTGTACTGAAGTAAATGTAAAAAATGAGGGGTTTGTTATGTCTTAGAAATGAAAAACTTGCATTAGTGGCAGTTCAGGTTTTTCTACGCTGCAATGGGTTGTGGTAAATCTAGAAAGACAAAAGAAGCAATAGCACAGTACCACTTTGAAAAAAACTGAGCTAATAGGAAAGAATTACCTGATTTAAAAACCTTGAGCTCAGAAATTGTGTTTATACTTGAGAATGCTTGTGTAAAGTAGGGAAATACACAGAAAAGATTCTTACATGTCCCCGGTTTGCATTCATATGGGATCCAGAAAGTTTTTGTAACAGCCAATATAAAGCATGATAAAATTAAGGAAAGTTGTTTGCATTCCCATTAACTGGCATTGGTATGTTTCTATTTTTTTATTCATACTTGTGAAAATATAGTCATCTTTGTAACAGTCAGGACCACTTTGTCACTTTGTTATTGCAGTCATTACATAACATATTTGTGGAGAGGGCTTGTGATAAGCTTCTGTTCTCAACACAAACCTTCTGACTTACACAACAAAGATGTTCAAAGAAAAAGAGCTGGCGTTTTTCACTACCAATGGCTTTTGAGGCACAGGTGATCTTTCAAATTTGTAGAAACATTCTCTCAACATGATGTTGTGGAGGTTTTTTTTTTACTGTGTCATGAAGTACTTTTTGTTTCTAGCAAACTAAAGAGTTCTACATTAGAGGAAGAAAGAAAATGTCTATAATCAGAAAAGCAATCATACTCTTTTCTAAGAGAGATGCAGAAGAAGGGTGATCAGTTTTGAGAGTTGTAATGGAAACTCTATATAGAAGCAGTTTTTTTACAAATATAAATTTCACCCAACAAGGAGGAAAGTTATAGACTATATGAAACAGATGAAATCACATTCCAGATGCAAAACCAGAACATGATTTTAAGGGTTTAATACTGTATAAGCAGTGAATCAATACCCCAATAAATTAATATTCGGATATTCAATGTTATGATACTATTGCCTAATATTTCAAAAGAATATAACAAAGAAGTCTTAACAAATCAAGTAACCAAAAAGAAAAAAATAATCTCAATAATGAAAACATGTATTTATTTTACCTGGAAAATGCATTAATATGCTTTCATATGGAGTTCACAAAAATTTGGAGATTAAATGCTTTTTAAACAATGGAGTATGCAGTCTTTGATGACACATAGTAGTGCATTCTTTTCAGTTGCTTCAGAATGAAACAGCTTTTTCACCTGAAATAGAAGCCACTGGACAGTAGCTAACCTGTTTTCTTTACAGAATCCTAAAAATTTCGCAGCAAATTAGCTTCAAAGACATCAAACTGAAAAATGTGTGAAAGTTTTTTGGAAGGATGGGATAAAAGGAAGCTGATAAATTAATTATCTCTCCTTGATCTTTTCCACGTAATATTTTTTTCCTAATCAAACTCTGTAATTGAGTAAGTAATCAGGTCCCTGGCAAAAAATTTCCTCTACCTGATTTTACACAGCTCACAAATACTACATCAGAAAGTCACACATTTATTTTTTCTCTTCACAGTATTTCTTAGGGAGAGCAAAGTAAAAAGAAGTAATTTAGAATATCACATTTGTACACAGCAGAGCTGTTTTCCCAGAGCTTAAAAATTAATGTGCTGTCTTCAGATCTTTCATAGAGTAAACAGTATTAGCTGTAGCACCGTCAAACAAACAAGCAAATAAATAAATGGTACTTTCAAAAAGGGTTTGAATACTATTACACTTACAGCTATGTGCTGCAGTGAGCTATTTCTATCACTCTCAATATTGGGAGAAGCTCTAAGCATGGAGATCACGCATAGTACAAAATTCATTGATCAGGGTTTTAGAGAACTAATAGCTTTTTCACATATTGAAAAATTCCAAATAAGCCTTAGGATGTCATTCCTGTTCAGTAAAAGATATACATCTTTTCTTTATGGAAGACCCTATTACAAGAGATGTTTTCCCTTTTTGCCTCTGTACTGGAAATGGAAAAAAAAAGATTTTCTCTTTGTACATATATATATTAAAAAAAAAAAAAAAAAAAAAAAGTGTAGTGAGAGTAGCTTGACCAAACAAGCACCAGAAGTGAAGGTCAAAAGCACCTGTAGAAAGTCTGCAGAAACAGTGTGTGGAAACACACTGTTTTCATGCATGCTTTTACTCCATCATTGTCACAAATGTGCAATGTTTTTCAGAGAAGAATAGCTTTTTACTGCATCAGTGAGTTTCTAAGCCCCGAACTCTTGCATCTCTTGGGTCTTTTCAGAAAATATATGCACTTGCTGTTTTTCTGAGATTGACCTTTTCAATGTCTTAAGCAAACATCCTTTCATATGTAAGCAGGCTTACCTGAGCAGGTAATGCAAGTTATAATACTGGTACCTAGAACTGCTTTTGACAATTTTGAGGTGAAATGCATCTGAGATTGTGTAGCTGAATGCTGCTGCCTTTACAGACAAAGCAGAGCTCCAGTGGTCTAAGTAAGTGAGAGGTTTGAAGGACCTGTGCCCAAGAGTAGTTCCATGAACTGAAAAGCTTTTTACTGCTTGTGTCCATTTATAGGGATGGTGAGATTTTTTACAAGTGCTTTATGCTGGCATATCACCACCTTGTTATGATTTAGTAACACAATCAGAAGTAAAACATTCTTCTTACAATGGTGATGTGTGGTCAGGGCTTATTTGAGTAGCAATGTATCATCAAGACACTTGGTTTCAAACTGTCAAATTTATGGTCCTACTGAATGCATTTGGAATCTAAGTCATCACCATGACTACAGATTTATTGATTGTAAAGTGAGATTTAGTGACAGTAATTGTGCAGAGGGGCTGAAAACAGAAGACCAAATATGATTTTTTTTCTTATTTCTTAGTATTTTGCTTCTGCTCAAGTCTGTGAAAGTCTTAAAAATCTCTAAAACCCATAGACTATGTAAATCCTACTTGCTGGGAAAAAAAAAGAATAGTTTCTATGCCCATCACAGAATTTGCCTAAGTAAAAGATGTCTGAAATGAAAGCTTACTGCTGTGAAGAGAGTTCAGATGAAAACTTCACCAGAGAATAATTATTTTTCTTCCATAAGGAAGGCACATAGTATGAACACATAGTACACTGAAAGAACAATTTGGGAATCTATTTTTCTTAAAAATATATAGTGTGCTTTGAAAATAAAATGACTCTTTTATATAGCAAAATTTTTTGTGTTGTTTTAGAATTACTTTTTTCTTTTTCTTTCTCTGGAGTCGTTTTGTATAGAGAGAAAATAGAAGCTAATGTTGACCACTTGTGGTTTCTTTAGTATGCCTGATGTAGTTTCAGATGTGATTGGTTATGCACCTGCATACTTCTGCCATTACAGTCTTCCTAATGGCTGCACCAAAGGAGCAGACTTCAGAGAAGCCGCTTGCAAGCGGAAACATCTTGCAAGAACAGATGTTTGTGTGCTATAGTGTTATATTGTGAAGTTAATACTGTTTCAGTTGTGTTTTTCCTGGATGATTGCAATCCAATTATTTTTCTTCTATCTCAGAAAACTCATTCAGCAGATGGGGGAAATTGTGGTTTTCTATTTTCTTCCTCTGTTTGACAAGGGTATGGAATAACTTCTTGTCAATTTGTGGACACTGCTATGGATAGTACAGTTATCTCCTGGGCTAATGATTCCCTCTGAAAATTCCATCAAAATGTGTGACATTGCCCAGAGCACTATCTTTCATTAAAATATATATTATTGCTCAGACGAAGGGAAGGAAGTCAGCAGCAAATCTGACAATGTTTTTGCTGCATAGACACAAAGAACATTTCAGTAGTATCAGCTAGCCTCTGCTTTTGCAGTGTGTGCCATCAAGAAAAATTTTAAATGCAGTTTTTATTGCTAATAAGTTAGTGTACCATTTCTTTTAAATTAAATGTTTTGTCTACATAAACATCAAAGGAAGTCAGTATGATTGCAGTTCTTATTAGAGGGAAGAATTTTTTTACTCAGTGTTTTAGTGCTCTACCATTAATTCTTTGTATATCTCTACATTTTGATGTTTTTAGTGAGGCAATAAAACCGTTCTGTGTAACAAAAGCAAGTAACTTATTACATTTCTCTATGTTTTGCTAAAGGTCATAGCTCCTGTTTTTTGGGTATAATTTTGTCATTTCTCAGGGCTAGGCACTCACTGGCAGACTTTACTGCAGTAGTGTTGTGCTGGCTCCCTCTTGTCAAGTTAAACTGATTGACAGTGAAAACAAAATTAAGAAGGGGAGATTCTGCTGCTTTCCTTGAAAGAATGTGGTGCTCTCTGAACAGAACACAAGATTTATTCAAGATATAATGGTAGTGTTACTACCATAACTCAGATTTTTCCTTTGGAATCCTGTGCAAATTATTTTTATTTTTTATTATTTTTCAACAATAATTTTTAACTATCTTCAGTTATTTCAAGATACTTTAATTATTTATGTACATAAGCGCTTCTACTCTGATTAAATTCATTAGGTTAGTGCAGCAGGTCTTGGTTTTTTCAAATCAGCCTTGGATTTGAATTTAGTTCATAGAAGGCAATCTCTTTGTAATATTTTTGTTTCTGAAACAAGCTATATCCAGATTATATATCAAGAATTTATTAGTAGTCCAATTAAAAATACTGTAAAAATCATAAGCAGTCCACTTAAAATGTTACCCACCCAACACTCCTAGAATGCAGATTTTTCAACTAAAGCAAACAGGAGGAAGCAGTCATGCAGTTAAATCGCTAACAGACAACTCTTCTACTTTACAATTGCACCCTCTTTTCCAGGCTTTTTTTCTCTTCTGGTCATGCATGGTTTCCTGTTTGCAGCTTGTTTTCCTGAGACAAGTGCAGGGGAGCATGGTGATCACTGTGAGTTGTTAACGTTCCTCATTCCCAGTAGAGGTAGGATGTTGGCTTTGTTCTCAATTTTTGGATTGGTTTTGTTGTACCTATTGGTGTGATTTTTTTCCCAATGGGCCTCTTTCCTATTGTCCACAAGTTTCTGCCTATTTATGGTCAGTTGCTTGACAAGTAGGTATGTTTAAATGTTTGGATGTATGAAATGGCTAAACATCAGGTAAAACAGTACAGATGTATGAAGCAGATTGGTAGTGAATGAGGCCAGTAACTAAGCAGCAGCCACCTGATATTTGTGGTTGTGATTAGGCTTTAGCCACTTCATCATTTTTCAGTTACAAACAGTGACAACACTGTACTAGGTGGGTAATTAGCCTTCAATCTGTGAATTCATTTTACAGCAGTTAATATGCTAGTGCATCAAAAAAAGGTACTTAAAGATTCATAGAATCAAAATTAATATAAGAATATAAGGAAAACTCATTAACTGAAATATTTGCAAGTATCTGCAAATCATGCTTTTGATTAATGTAGCCATTCTGCAGTTTCTGCAGGAATTCTAAAAGAAAATGAGCTTTTAAATGGACTGATGGAAGAAAAATGTTGAAGTCTTAGCAAAACAGGGACACCTTGGTTACTGTTCTGCAAAATAAGTCATACCCTGCTGATATGGGCTAGTTAAAGATTGAGGAACCATCATAAGTCTTCCTGGATGCAACTTGTTATTAAATATATCAAGATGTGTAGGCCATTACACTTCTGGGTTGACAAAGGGGTTATTCCAGATATGCCCATTTGTTATTATTTTCAGCTTCTTCTTTCCCTAAAAAAATCAGAGAAATTAAGACAAGAATAATGACCAAAGGGGATGAGAATTGGATACTTTCTGGCAGCTTCTGGTTGTGGACAGATTCAGAATATTAAACAGTTATATTCTTGTTGGAAGCAAAACCAGACCAGCAGTAATGTTTGCAGAAGCCAGCCCATCACTTGGAGTCCACATTTCCACAGGGAATTTGGAAGCCTGCACTGACTCCAGTGTGGAGAGTTGGAGAGGTTGCTGTCAGAGATCAGCAGAGTGAGGAAGCTCCCCGGGACTGGGACACTGTAGACTCCCCCAAGTGGGTCATGAGTGGGCCACACCTTTTCTAGGGTGCTGGTTTGAGATGACTTCCCCAGGCCACATGAGTTAGGTCTGAAAAAACATGAGTTGGCTTGCATTTGCATTGCTTATTTTTATTGTGTCAAATTAATCTGAAGGGGATATAGCTGTAGCTATAGCAGTCCCAACAGAGAGAAAGGCCACTATTGTCCAGCTAGATTTTTCTCCCTCAATGTCTTTTAGAAGATATTATAGGCAGCACTGCAGAAATACACACTCCCAAACTATTTATTTGCAACCTAAGAGGTGAATCACGTTTATTTTAATTGGAAATGCTTTTGTGGAGCAAACCTCTTGTTGTGGAGATGATTTCATAGTACAGAGAGAAAAGAGAGAAGTGCACCATGCTCAGGGACATAAATCTCTCATTAATCTAGTAAACATTGTCTTAAGCAGGGATTCCCAGGGGCTCTCTCAGCACAAGACATATTGCAAATAAGCAGTTGAGAGAAGTCTTGATATTTTTCTACTTGGACCAATTTGTACTAAGACGGAAGAATTAAAGAAGACAAACAGTTCTTTAATCTTTACTTTGCAGGAAAACTGAAATATAAACAACCGACAAAGAAAATGCCATTTTACTATGCAAAATCCTCCTCTGTGTGTTTAAAATTCAGCATTAGAAATTAAAAAGCATAAATCAAAGTGTTATATTTCAAACAATACAGGACATATCTGGAAGTAAGGAAGCAGGAACTTCTTTTAGCTTTTACTTCTTTTCAGTTGTTGCCTTACAACTGCAGTTTAAAAGACCCAGTTTTAAATGGAAGGCTTTCAGTGATTATTAATATGCTCATAGTTTACTTCTGATGATATTCTTGCCTGTATTTTTCAGTTGAAGCTTATTGGGTAACACAATGTTTAGCAGGAATAATATATTGTTGACCATGAAATCAGCTGAGTATCTTTTGTGTTTCTTAACTTTTCTTACTTTTAGATGTAAAAACCTACTGACTCAAAATACATCTGTATTTTCTTCACTGATGACAAGTACAAAGAGTGATTTTTTCACAATAAAAAATAGCTAATGTTACTAATTTTCCAAATGTTCTATGCATTTCATGCCAACAAAATGAATTTGTGAATGTGCCTTTCTGCAGTATGGTGTTGGAATGGCGTGTCTAGGTTGATATTTGGAGAACCTTACTTTTTATAGTCTGCAGCAGTTCCTTACTCTGTGTGTTTCTTACCTAGCAATTTTTTTAAAATTGATTCATACGTTCATAATTCCACTTATAAATGCAGTGATTTTTGCTGGGATCTCTATTTGATATACCTGAATATGCTTTTACATATACATTGGTAGAGGTAAAAGGAGAGAAGTACAATGGAAAGCCTCCTTAGTTTTGAGCTTCTTATGGCATCATAAACTCATCAAATTTGTCATTTTACTGTTCACATTTGCAAACACTAACATTGAGGGCTCATTTTATCCCAAAAGCATCCTACAATTCTAATTGTTTTGGAAAAATTAAAGCATCACTAACCTTATGCTGGAATATCAGAATACCCACTACTCTTGTTTTTAGGAGTAAATCACTTCAAATAAAGATTTGAAGGAAGTTTGAAATCTAGGTGTTTTACCTAGAGTGAATTATTCATTTGTTAATAGAGTACAATGTTATTCTAAGGATAGGAAGTGATTAATTTTGCCAATGACTACTGTAAATAAAATGTGTAAGACTGTTCTACTGCCCTGTAAATATTCATATAAACATCCCAAACACACAGACTATTTTGCCACTTCTTTCTTTCTTTGATTTAGGAAAAAAAAAAAAAAAAAAAAAAAAAAAAAAAAAAAAAAAAAAAAAAAAAAAAAAAAAAAAAGGGGATCCACAGTGGTGACCTATTTTTGTTTTGGTTATTCAGTCAGATCTTCATGTGACTCAGATAAGTTTATAGTGCATTGACTGAAGTTGTGCTTAAATTTATAAGAGTTGAAAAACTTTAATTTATTAAATTTCCCCCTTCCAAGCCCCCTACCATACAAGACAAAAATTATATGCAACACCATAATTTCATTAATTTAGTAGAAATAATGAAAAATCTCCTCAAGCACCATATGCTTACTCCTTTTACAAATAGAAGGAAGATAGTTTTAAAGGCAAGACAAAGACCCAGAAAGAAAAGATATACTTAGTGTGTGAGAAAATTTCATTACCTCTGTATCTTGTGTTTTAAGTTAAAAAAAAAGATGTTTTCTACCATACAGGTCTTTTTTTCCTGCTATCCAGTCCCCTATGGTTTTTGAACTGAGAATGAAAACAGGAAAGTAACACCTTGCATCCTATGAATTAAAAATAATATCTGTCATTCTCTTTCTGCTTTGCTCAGATTCTGCATCAAAATTTAGTAATGACACACTGCAGATATTGAAAAATATTCAAGGCAGTAGGATAAGGATAAAAATGAGTGTCTTCTTAAAGAAGTTTCCCTTCTGATTTCACATCACAGTATAACTGCACAATACCTGAGGCTGTTCATTTCTGCATTATCACTTTGTTCTTATTGTGCTCCTCAACAAATGCATTATGTTCTCAAAGTTGTTTCAAAGGAAAAAAGCAAATCCACAAGACTTCTCAGTTTATATAAAAAACACCCTTTCTTATCAAAGAACACATGTTCATTTTTATTCTAAACAGGCAATTCTTTAAAGTCAGGTTAGGAACAGTGAGGCAGTGGGAAGCCATTTCATGTTATCTTTTGACACATCAATCTACTTCCTGGGTTTTCCTTCCCTCCCAATCCCCCAATAAATTGAAACTTTACTGTACTAAAGGAAGATTATAATGTATTTAATGTATATTTCATAGCACAAAGTGTTATGAACAATGAAAATGCTGAAAGTCTCTGTCAAACTTCATCATTTAACTATAAATAATTTAAATACAAGCAAGTTAGATAACTTTCTAGCTAAAAATAAACAAACAAAACACAAAGAAAATGCCTATGTTTTGTTGTAGGGTAGAGTACTCCTGGACAGAAATCTGCCACTGGCACAGTGTGCAGTTTCTGCTCACGGTAAATGATGCTGTCCTTGGGGCCACAGAAGAAAATGTAGGTGGGACTGAATTTACCATCATTGTGGTGGACAATTCTCAGTGGGAATGCATCCAGTTTAGTGGTTAGGACAGGGCTTCAAGCAATGAGTGCTTCAAAATAACTACCTACTAGAAGGACTAAAACCAAAACCAAAGAGAACAAAAAACCATCACAGTTACTAGAATATTCTTGACTCAGGGAAGTTTTCTAGAATGGATCCATAGCCCAAGAAATCCCAGTTTAAGAAATAAGTGTGCTGGGTGGAAAACTACCCTGAACAAAATTACTGGGTTGCCAGAAAGATCATATAAGGAATTATGGCAAGATTTGGGAAGGGTGAAAACAAAATAGAAGGGTGCTAACAATATTATTATAGTTTTTTTATATCTTCTATGCAATAACCTTTAATGAATTTTAATTAATTTATATGATTTTATGTGTTTTTATTCTACAGCTGCATTCCAATTCCGACAAAGGTGATGGATCGGTCAAATACATTCTTACTGGAGAAGGGGCAGGGACTATATTTATTATTGATGACACAACTGGAGACATCCACTCAACCAAAAGTCTAGATCGAGAGCAGAAGACACACTATGTACTACATGCCCAAGCTATTGATAGACGGACAAACAAGCCACTTGAGCCCGAATCTGAGTTCATTATTAAAGTGCAGGATATCAACGACAACGCACCAAAATTTACAGATGGACCATACATTGTTACTGTGCCAGAGATGTCTGAAATGGGTAAGGAAAACAAACTGTGTTATTCAACAATCTTTTAAGAAGTGCAAATGCCACATACTGTTTGTAAAAGTTATCATCACATCATCGAGTGTATGTTAAATATATTGGAGTTAGGAAGAGAGGAGAAGAAGATGTGAAATACAACCCGAATGTTAATTGTGATATTCATAGTAAGACAACAGTATTCACACACACATGCTAGTTGTAAGAGAAGAGTCACTCTTAATCTTGAATGCTTTAATGTACATTCCTTGGCAAATTGTCGTTGCCATTCTAAAACCAAGATGTAACCATATATCCTCATTCAACTGCACACATTATGGCATTCTCTGATGTCTACATGAGCAGTCTATACAATTCACAAAATTAAACACAAAGGAACAGTAGTTTCCTAGATTATTTTAGACATATGTTTATTTGTCAAGTTTCTTATAAAGTGAACTGAAGTTCAAAAAGGTACCAGTCTTTGGTTTTCCCTGTTACATAGTTCAGATATTCTTTGAGGTACTGCATTATGCAGTCAGTTTTCTTAATTTAATACTTCTCTGGTGTTGATATTAGTTTATAGCTTTCTTCTAGTAGAAGAATTGCCAAAAGAATTTTTTACCAGGACAAAAGTGCAGTATTTCTGTGAGTAATATCATAAATCCCGGACAATGCAAATAATACATGGTTGTGTGAATTACTACAATGAGTGCATAGAGCTTCCAGTAAGGATATTGTGGCTCTTTACAAAACTTCCTTGATAATTCACTGTGGTAAAAAGTTTTATTGTTAGAATTACAGTTCATTTTAGTATCATCTAAGCTTTTATCTCAGTTATGTCCCATTACACCACTGGCTGTCTTAATGAGTAATTCATTTCCTTTAGCAACTGTTTCCAAAAATACATTACTGCATCTTTCTCTTTCTTTGGTTTTCTTTGTCTTTAATGGAAATCATTTTAAGTGATTATTTCCTTCACCATTGCAGGCATTTTACTTTCTGCATAGGATGAAAGATAGAGGAAAAGAGATCAATATTATCTTCAAAATCAAAAGTAGTTAATGCAATAATTTTTTATTTGTATTAAATTTACGAAAGTTTTCCTTTTTTTCATCTCTTCAATATTGAGCATTCTTGCATAAATGTTAGTCATAATTCTGCAGTAATCAGAATCTATTCAACTACATCATACATGTTACTGTATTTCAAAGAATGATTTGAATAATCTGGGATGATATTTTGTGTTGTAAACCAGAGTGGATTATGGTAAACCAATGGAGTTTTACTGGTGAAATAGAGAATTGATGTTTATATTTTATAAATCAAACTTTACTGGTTGTGTTGTAGTAGAGCACGCAATGAAGACACAGAGAGAGCCTAGTTCATCAATCAGAAGGCTTAGCTGAAAGCATTTTTATTCAAATTTCTCTGTCCCTTTATAGCATGTTTCGCTAACAAGGCAGTGATTGGTCAAGGACTGACTCTCTTCCCCTTTGGTAAACAACAGGTGAAGAAGAGTGTTATGAGAAAAAACCTGAGAGGAGTCACTGCCCACATAGAAATGTTTACAAAAACAGGGAAGGTGTTTTGAGAAAGGAAAAACTGTTGAGAATTTTCCCATGAGAATGGGAAAGTTAGCAAGCAGGATTCCCGGAGCCGAGAAAATACCGAGCCCACACTGGTTGTACTTGGGGCAAACCATTAAATATCTATTCCACAAAGCTTTTGTGTTGTGTGAATTAACCTGAATTTTCATATCCTCTCATACAGGCATTCTGTTGTAGGTATACATTATATTTTCATTGCAAATTTATTATCTCTATTTTCTTTTTTTGCTATTTGTTTCTATTTGTTGCATTCTGAAAACATTTTTGTTGTCTTCAATTTCAGGAAGACTAATTCTATTACTACTTCCACAGGATACAGTCTTTTTGTCAAATGATGACGATACCTCTCACTTTTATTAGTTCTATAATTAGCACAGTTTTTTGAAATTTAGCTGTAGAGTCCATACATAAATGAACTTGTTGATGTTATTCTCTGAATTTTTAAGGAGGCCACACGCTTAATATTTCTTCTGATTTTTACATTATCATTTAAAGATCTTTCAAAGTTACTGTCTCTCTTCAACAGTTCTCATGCTAAGTGGCAATAATTTTGATCTCTATTTTTTTTCTTAGTTTCAGTAGCAGGTTCTTGTTTATTTCCTCAAGATCCTAGGTGATATTTTCCCCTCAACTTGAACTTAACCTAGTTGTAAAAGCTGCTGGACCTTTATAGCTTTTCTATTTTCAAGTACTTGACAAGTACAGGAATTTTTTTTAATTTTTTTTTGGCAAATATTAGATCACAGTTTTCACTGTGACACAAAATAAACATACTATTTATGCTTTGTACACTATTCTGGGAGAGATGAAAGAAAATGCCTATTCAAGAGCTTCAATGAAACTTTTCCCTAAAATTTGGCTCAAGACCAAGATTTATATCTGAACCTATTTCTTCTGTAGTATGAAAAATTCAGTTCCATTGAGATCTCTATTGTCTGTTTTAAGGTTTATGAAAGTCATCTTTATATAAATTAAAAGAAATAAGAATATTTTTCAATCAGTTAAAGACCTCCACATGTGTTAAATGTAGCTACAAAATGAGTGAAACACTCCATGTTAAATTTTTAGTGCTGAGGTCATTTAGAGTGAGACTAGATGACCTCTTGATGTCCCTTCTAACCCTAACAACTCTGTGATTCTCTGATAAGAAGAGTATTCTGGATAAATTCTACTTTAGAAATTAATAGGCACAGTAGACAATTCTGAACTTCTTTTGAGAGTATTCCAATGTGAGGTAGTCATAATTTCAGATGATCTGGTAGACAATGTTGTTCATAAATATGATTTTTATTAGAAGTGCCTATTTAACTTCCTGTGTTGTGAAACTAAATCACATGTTGTTGACTTGTTAGTGTTTTCAGACAGTACTAAAAATATTTTAATTAGGCAGAGAATCCCTGTGTTTATTAAACTTCACATTTTTATCATTTAAGCTTTTTGTTCAATATTGATCCATTTCAGGTTTAATAATACAGACAACCATGCAAAGTCATGCATAAAAATTTGCATTCTCAATAGACATTTTATGGAACTGCCTCATTAAACATTTGTCTTCAGAGAGATAAATTGCAATATTTTCTTTCAGCTTTTCTTTGAGATATAACTTCACAAATATTTTCTCGTAAACTATTAAAAAAAAAAAAAAAGAAAAACAAATGGAGATATTTTGAAATAAAAATGCAAATTAGTTCTCCAATTGAATAATCTTTTTTTTGTATACCAGAAAAAAAGACAAAGCTTACAAAGTGGTGTTCAGAGCATACAGACACGTTTTACAGCTCTTTATAAAACATTAACTAAGAAAACAGAATGCCCAAAATGTAATCTCTGAAATGTAGTGGGAAAGTATATGAAATAGTAGTTGTTCTCTGAATAAGCAGAGACTCCAGTTGGGGAAAAAAAGTCATTTTTATTGCCTAACTGGAGCGACAAAATCTTTTCATAGCAAAAGTGAGTTTTTCTTGACAGGAACATTCACAGTAAGGTACTAAAGAAAGAATGGAAGGTATGGGTCTGATATTCATATCTCTCCTCTGGTGTTCAGAGAAATTAGACCCTTATCTTTTGTATCTTATTACTTTTATTTTTTCTTCTTAACATTTAAAATAGCAAGAAAGCAGTACTGTGTAATTCTCCATTTAAATTCTTCATTACACTTAGCACAACAAAAAATTATGCTCCATTTAAATGATAGAAATGTGTCCAGAATTATGATTTGCCTGTCATGCAGATGAGCCTGAATGATGTTAACTTTGAAAGGAGTAGTTGGAAAGTAAAAGTACCTTCTTTGTCTTTTTTTTTTGCAAGGCATTCTAACCTGCAGCTTTCACAAGCTGCCTTTCCCTGGTGCTCAGCAAATCAGGCAAGAGTCGGGCAAAAGGCTGGTATGGGGATATCTTATAAAATGTTGAGCGTGCTTGTGTAAGATTGTGAAGAAGTTAAGCTTCTGAAGCTTAGCTCCACATGAACCCAAACTCTCATTCCACTGAATGAGAGTTTGAGAGTAGGGTGGGAGGTTGAGTTAAAACTTGTGGTTCTAAGGGTTCTTTTAGGTAGAAAGAGAACACTTTGCCAGTATTCAGTACTAACTTGCTATTATCAGGTGTTACTTGGGAGAGAAATATAGTTGTATTTTAAAATCCCTGTGGCAAATTTTTTAGGATACAACGGCATTCCATTCATGTTAAAATGACCTGTCAGCTGCTTCTATGAGATACTGCCTTTCACTGGTTCTGTTTCTTTTCACTCACATCAAGGAGTTATTCAAGCACTAAGATTCTTTTAAAATAAGGAGAGAGAAGAAAGTCTTCAAAGAAGGAGAGAATTATGAAATCACAATATTTCTCATTTTCTTCTTCTGAAATAGCCAAAATATGTTTATCGAGTTCAAGACATATCTCGATTTCCTAGAATTCTGGGGAAAAGTGCCAATGGAAATTCACACGGTTGGTAACTGTTTTCCTTGAAAAAAAGGAAAACTATAGACAAAAAGGTACAGAGGTTTCTCATCATTCTGGATAGTAAACTTTGGTAGGTGACTAATTATACCAATTGAATGAATTTGGGTTTTTTTATGCAACTACAAAATAAAATAAAATCGTTGTGCATCTATAACCTATTAATCTTCAGTGATTCCACAAGGTTGAACTAGACAAGTTCCTCTCAAGCCAGAAATTATTTGCAAACTAGGCTACAGAAATATATCATTACAGCATTTCAATGTCATAGACTAGCAGGGGGAAATGTCTGTTCCGGGAAGTGACCTCTTATTCTATGTTTGGATTGCAAATAAATAGGGCTGAACTGATTCCTAGAACATTTTAAGAAAAAAATATGCAAACTTTAATTCACATTTGTTTACCTTTCCACATGGACACAAATACAGTAGTTTAGTTACTTTTAACATTAATATCTGAATAATTATGAGCGTACAACTAGCTCCAGCTTGATTTTGTTACAATATTCAACTTTAAAGTCATTCAGGTATCCTTATACTTGGTTTGTTAATACATTTATCTATGAGACTGTATACACTTGAGCTTTTCAGAGACCAGAAGACACTGTACTTAAGCATGCTGACACATTTGCATACAGTTTTCCTAAGTCTCCAGTAGGGGTACAAGCATCGACTCTTGGTGACGAAGTTAGTGTGGTACAAATGAATGAAGAGTTTTTCAAAGAGGTTAGAAACCAAATCTGTGAAGGTTTGCATGCTTAGTTTGCTAGATCTGAAGTGAGGCTCCATGACTTTACATACTTCTAATTCAAGTGTACACTGAGGGTGTGCACATTAACAAATGTTTCTGTGAAATAGAAATTGATCTAAGAGGCTGAATAACTGGAACTGAGAAACTGACATCCATGCCATATGTATTTGTGAAATCTTATTTTAGATTAGCTCCTGCCCGGTCTCTGAGACTGCGTGCCTATTAGCAGTCAGAATAAATCAGATGTGCTGCTAAAGCACACCTCCTGGTTTAGTTGAATCTGAAGAAATCTATTTAGCATGCTCTCAAATGATTCTATAAGGCAAATCAAAGTGCAACAAGTGAAGATCAAGGATTTCAATTCAAAAACATACTTCTCCTCTCCACTAAATGTGAAATTGAACACCTCCAAGTGGACAAGATACCTCAGTGGTTAATTTAAATGAGAATCTGCTTTCAGATGCAGTTACGTGAGAGCAATCTGTTCTGTTATTATGGTATTTTAATGCTGGACCAAGGAGCCTGTAGAAAGCTGTGTCTGCATAAAGATAAACAAATGGAATGAAGTCTGAGCCTTTATTAACTTGCAGTCTTACACTTACTGATTTCTTATGGGAAGTGTTTGGCATTTATAGCAAAGATTCATCATTACATGCCTTGAAAAATACACTAAAACGAAAAAATCGCTTCTCTCCATTCTATCTGTGCAGTACTTATGCATTTTATTTTCTCACAAGAGTTGCTCATAACTTATCCCACCTAGTGATATGCTAGAAACTGTGATTTTATTGTTCTAGTGGTTTTTATTACTAGCATAAAAATAATTGTCTTTTGAACTGATCTTTCTAATTAGCATCCCCAACAAGGTTCTAGTAGTTATTTTGTTTTCAGATCTTTGATGCCTTCCAATTTTTTTAGTTCATTTAGCAGCTGTTATTCATTTGAGGGCATTTATGCAAGTGATTTTAAATACTTCAACATTATTTTGTATTGTGGATGAAGATAATCCTGAAGTCCATAAATCTGTGTTATTTAGAAGTCAATATCCAAGTTTGGGATCTATGTGTGTGAGCATATGTAAATATGCATGCCATCTAGTTGCTATTTATGTTTACGTTTTTGTAGTTTCCCTTTAGGTTTGTATGTATGAAATCAATTTACACATGCATAGATAAAGACTTTTTTTTCAAATTCATATAACTATTTTTCCTTAAAAAACAGTATAACGATCATAGAAAGAGGAAATGTTATTAATCTCTCAATTTTAGAATGTGAGGACTTAGAGGTTTTTTTAAATGTGTTTGAAAATATTTGTCAGAAAATTTTATTTAGTGCAAGTTAATGTTTATTTTCCTGTATATACAGGTACATCTGTTCTACAGGTGACAGCAACAGATGCAGATGACCCCACATATGGAAACAGTGCCAGAGTAGTGTACAGTATTCTTCAGGGACAGCCATATTTTTCTGTTGACCCCAAAACAGGTGGGTATTTTATATTTCTGTTGATATGATTTAGCTAATATGTTGCAGTTAATTAATTAAGTCTGGTAGGTGAAATGCAATGTACACAATGCAGATATGACTTTTTTTTCCTATTGTTTTTGTAGGCTGCCTCTTGCTTTAGCACTATGAGTTGCTATGTTTTGCTGAGTACTAAAATGAGCCTGCTGTGTATAGAATTAATTCTGCATCGTGTCATGATGTGAACCATTCAGCCAAACTGAAATAGCACTCTTTCATCATTTTAAGCCTCTGCTTAGGAAGTGACTCAAGTATGCCTAACACATTATGATTTTCAATGCTTTGTTTTGCCTGAAGGATAGGCTTAGGAGGATTATTGGATGTGTGCTTTAACACATATACCAAAATAAATTGTTATAATTTCTGTTTTTATAAAACTGAAGGATTGCCATTTAACTGCAAATTCATTCTATGATTTGGGAAGTAGAATGAACTGAAACATTTATGCTTAAACTCTATTCATCACCCTTTTATTTTTCTTTTCCAAATAGTATAAGTTATGTATAAAGTATCCAAAGTCTTTTATTTAAAGAGAGGAGACATCTCTTTTAGGGATGAGAATTGTTATTAGTTTGTGATATTTTGAAGAGCATTATTATGATAATGATATTGACATGATTATAGATTTTTAGTGTGTATTTGATGTCCTCAATAATTGGTAAATATAATTTAAAAAAAAATATTTTTATATAATTTTAAACAGCTTTTCCCTCTCTGTATCAAAGCTTTAATACTGAGAGGGAAAAACAAAACACACTGAACAATGTATTTTTCCCTAGTTAACTGCAGGGAATAATAATGACTTTTTATATGTGCTGAAGTGAAATAAGTATAATGTAAATTGTTTTCATTTTATTGTGTTTGCATTTAAGTTGCTTGGCTTGTGTATATTGATCTCTGTGGCACTTGGAAGTGTATCGTGATTTCATTACAAGAGAAGTGTATCTGTGCCATCTCAGAGAGCTTTGAGGTTAGTGCTGTTTTGATTAGGAGACCAAAGTTCGTGACCTTCAGAGGAAGGTCTGTCTCAACCTAAAATGTTCTATGAATTTTTGGGCTCATGTTAGAAAGGCCTAAAATGGAAAATCAACGGTACAGTCTTCATGCTCCCCTAGTCCTTATGATAATTAGAAATATAAACCTAGTTCATATTTCTAAAACTGTTTAGGCACTCTGAGGCAATGGCCTGCATTTTTGTTTTCATAATGGTGTAGAACTTGTAGTCTGGAGCTGCTATTCAGTCAGTGAAGAATCATAATGGATATTCTGTGTATCAAGTCTGTATCACACAAGAAAAAGTACTGTTATAATGAAACAACAGATGGTAGTATATTTTCACTCCTCAAGCCTTAGGCTTTGACAGGGATTTAATAATGCTTTATGAACTTAAACTCTTTTTGATATTTGTCTTGAATATGAAAATCATTCTTATACCATAGTCTATGAAAATGTAAGAATGAAGTAAATAGTGCAACAGTGAAAAAAACAGAAGAAAGCTTTTTCCTTTTATAAGTTGCCTTTTTATAATTGTAGAATAGCAGTTAATTTAATTTGGCATGATCAAATGGGAAGAAGAGGAATATTAGAAATGATAGGAAAGTCTTGAAGAATAGTTTTTCACTATGAAATTTCACTTTGAATTTTTGGGGTTTGAGACTAATTTTTTTAAATATCACTCTTCTGAATTTTCAAGCATTTCTGTGACCTACTTTTCCTGATACCTCAATTGTTCAATTCAAGCTCAATTATACTTTATCTGGAAGTCTTCTGAATTTACATTTACATGCAAAAGCTTCCTTTACAACAAAGGAAGTTCAAAAGAGGGGAGAAGGGAAAGGTCCCAACATTCATGACTGAACGTTTTTTATGAAGCCTAAGGATCTCATATCATAGTCAGTAAATTTTCTTGAAGCTACCAGAAACAGATATCAAGTTCTAGAGTGAATACTCATCTTACAAAATCTGCTACTTCTAGTTTAGTACTTCCTATACTTGGTTTTAAAAAACTTAATATCTGAAAACTTTAAAGTTTTGGATTTTTAGAAACCTAAGTTAGAATAATTTAAATAAAATCATAGAATAAGGCTATAGAATTCATATATTTAAAGTATAATAATAAGGGAACAGTACCAAATTGCAAACCCTGAAGTAGAAAAAAGTGTGTTCTTGGCAGAAGAACAGCTTTGTCAGCTTATCTGTGGCTCTTCTCCACACACTCAAAGTGGGGCAGAGGCACAGTGCAGGGAGAATAAAACCCCCTGTCCTAAATAGACTGGAGCCTGAGCTCCTCCTAGGATTGACCCAGGACAGCCTCCGCCCCACGGGCCAGGGCTGAAACCCATCATGAGGAATCAAAAGGAAACCCTGCCCTGATCACCCTTTAGACTGAGAAAGCTACTGCCTACAGGGCTATGGGACATATTATGAGATGCAGATAAGAATAGGATAGCGTAGACTTATTCTTGGATATCTAGAGAGAGTTCCATAGGCTGGGAAAGGGTTGATTGAGATGGAGTGGCGAGAGAAAAGCAAGAGAAAATGGAGAGGTAAGAGGATAAAAGGGGCCAGCTATATGCAAACAGGCTTTGCTCAGCCGCTATTATCTGGCCATGCCCTGTCCTGGATCAGTAGTCTGTTCTGTGTTTTATTATGCTCCATTTGTAACTCCATTTCCCTAGTAAAAGGTCTCTCTCTTGTATGCATGTGTGGAAGGAGATTTAAGTGCTAGCAGCTGGCGCAGGACAATGAGTCAAAGGGGTCTGTGTGTCTGGTGCCAGCAAACTGGGAAATGCAGACTCTCTGTGTATTACTCAGGTGTCTGTACCAGTATGGTATTACTGCAGGGTCTCAGGCTAGAATAGCCAGCAAGCTGGATGAGTGGTTTGGCCAAAAGTCCAGACCAGAAAAGTCAGGAGTCAGCTGTTGGAGGAGGCAGGACCAGTCCAAGCAACTCTGTGGTATGTGGTTTGAGAGCCCTGTTTGTAGCTGTGTGTCTGTGCGTGAGGCAAGGGGAGCCCAGGGAGCCAGGGAGGCCAGAGCCAGCTGGATGGCATTGGGAACTGAGGGATCAAGGGGTCCAGGTACTGTTGCTGGATATACTCAGTGTGTAAGGCTGTGGGGGATCAGTAAGTGCACTGGGTTGGGTGGAGATGTGTGACTATGTCCAGGATAAAAATAGGGTCTGTACCTGGAGATGGAGAGCAGCTGCAGGCTCCAGAGCTGAATGCCCAGGTGGCACCAAGTGCCAAGTCCAAGTGTTGGCATAGACCAAGTATGTCTATAGTGTTGGATAGACCAAGTATGGCCAGTTACAGGAGCCATCCATGCTGAGTTAGTGAGTATATTTCCAATTATAAATCATCCTTCCTTCTGGTCAGCTGGAGAAGAATGAGGCTGTTTGTGCTGTTTGTGTTTGAGTGCTGAGCTGTCCTATTTGTGTGTCAACCGTTGCGTGTTGCATCTGTGTATGTGCCTTGTGGAAACACCACTTGACCTCATATTGCTTCTTAATCATGGATTAAAAATAGGGAGGTGCAGCAGCCTCATCTCCATCAGGTTACCAACAACCTAGTTTATCAGTTGATTTGCTCTAGGACCTGTATTTTGTTTTGTTTTCCCCGGGGGAAAAATTGTGAATTCTCTGCATAGAAATTTTCTGCAACTATGTAATTTTGGCTGTGAATGTCAAAACTATGTTCAATGCATAACCTAAAGTTTTAAGACTTTCAACTTCCTTTGATATTTAATGGCTTTCTATGAATTTCTCTGTATTTTTTTATTTATGAATTTCTTTTGGTAATCAGCTGTGGAGCGTAATAGTAACCAGTTATCTAATTAATAATTACCTGCAATAGCCTGTACTGGTTACTACTTTTTTCCCTCCCCAGCTGCAGCAAACACTCTGCTGAGATCTTATAAATAAGAATGTACTATTAATGCTGGCAAAAGAGAGGGAAAGAGTCAATGTCTAGATCTTATGTATATTTGCAAAATTTATGCATATAGGAGTTTAAGTTTTCTTAAATCAAAATATCCAGGGAACCCAGAAAACATGAAATGCTTATATTTTTAGAGAATCATTAACTTCTCTGTAAAGAGAAAATAAAACAAAAAGCAAAGTTATTGGTGAGCAGTAGAGCAAATATTTTATTCAGATACTTAGTGATTTAATATGGTTGTCCCTTCTACTCCCATCTTTTCACATATACATCCTTCCCACTATCTGTCTTCTAACTTTGAGCATCTTTTGAAATGCCCAAATACACATGAAGTCTTTTCCTGGAAGTTTGAACTGCAAATTCAATATTCCAACTTTCCCAAGCCATGAGGTTTTTTGATCCATAGACTTGATCTAGGATCGATCCTTCCTTGTTCTTTGCTTATGTCGAGTGTAGTTCATCAAACAGCAACCACCAACATTTGACTGGTAACCCAGCCCCAGAAGTTCTTTTGTTTTCTGAGGAAACCTCAAATTAGACTATGTGCTTTTTGTTGCAGCCATAGCAGCCCACTTTCTATTGCTACATGCTTTGGGAATGAAAGTGAAACCTGTAGTCCGATTCCACTGCTTACATGGTGAATCCTATCTGGAGTATGTTAGTTTCACTCAGCTCTTCCCAAGTACATCTGTCTTTCTGAACCAAATATACAGAGCGAAGTAATCTGTAGGGTATATGTCTTTTCAAATCAGCAGTATTTCTGCAATTGTTATAAAATAAGAGAGAAAACTCATTGCAGTTTTGAATTTAAGTGTAGACATTAATACAATGGGACGGGAAGCTCGTTTGTCATTGAATTGAATGTGGAAAAAAACCCTCAGTTATTTGTATTTATAATGTTCTGCTGTTGCAGCAACAATATTACAAAGATCTTAGCAATGTATAGGATTGTTTGATTTTTGCTTTACATAAAGATATTAAATAGTAAAGAAACATATATTTCTATTTATCAAGGAATGTCACTGCAAATTAGTCCAGGCTAACTATGAAGTGTGAGATAAGTGTCAATCTCCTTCTGCTTTCTGTCTTCACAAGATATGAATAGCTACAAGGATCCCTACAAGAAATTCACTGATTATCTAGTTTAGTCCCTGACTAAGAGCACAATACAAATGGTAAATAAACATAGTAAATGGCTGAATAAATGATTCAAACATAAAGATGAGCCTCATAAACACCAATAAGCCACTCTGGAAGTTCCAGACTTTTGTCCACATCTGTAACTATTCTTTTATATTTTTAAAAGTTCTTGGCCGTAGTTCATATGGGAATGACAGATTTTGTGGCATTATAATAATTAGAGTGTATTTTTAGGGATGCATGTGTACCCTTCTGCAAAACAAGAAAAATATATTGTTTTTCAAGTTATTCACAAGTTTAATACCACTAAATAAGCATGGATACTTAAAAATATAATTAAATATTTAATCTATTAAGCTAAAGTTATTTTAGTGGTAAGATATTAATTATTAATTTAATGAAATAAGGCCTACTGCATCTCCTTATAATAGAAAAGATAATTTATATTAATATAAAGATGAATAAACTTTCCAGTTCAAAAAGAAGAGCACTTCTTTCATGCTTTAATAGAATAGCCTGTCATGGTATTACAGATAAGAATCAACTGTCCTAACTGAAATAATGATATGAAATTCCATGACCTTATGTCCCTGTGTAAATAGAAAATCATATCAGTGAAGAAGATAATTTCAGAAATCGATTTCTGCCAATTTCTTGAACAAGTATCCTCATTTTTCCTATTAAGAATTCTTACTTCTTTTAGTTGAAATATCTTTCTTAGTGAAATATCTTTCTAAGTTTAAAATGAGCAAGTTTCCTGGGGTTAGTGATTCCCTGCTGAAATGCAGGTTAGTTTGTATTGGACTGCTAAGTGAATATGAAAATGAAATGTGTTTAGCTGTCTCATTGCTTTCTGCTCAGAGGCTCCAGTATTATTTAAATGACCTTACAGTCATTTAGTGACCTTACAGTCTCTATAGCAGTATTTTACATAAGTCGAATGCTTCTGCTCTGAAGGAATACCTTATGACAACCCCCAGTTCCCAGATTCCTGTAGTGGTCTTAGAGTGAACTTAACTTAGTCTATCACAGGTTTTGCACATAGGCTTTTAAACTTGATTTGGACACCATGTGTGTTAAAGACAATGAAGCAGGTGAAGGGTCTGGAGCACAAGCCTTATGACGAGCAGCTGAGGGAGAAGATATTGTCCTGTCTGGAGAAAAGGTGGCTGAGAAGAAACCTTATTTCTCTCTACAACTGCCTGAAAGGAGGTAGAATATAGCAAGGTGGAGGTCTATCTCTTCTCACAAGTAACAAGTCATAGGACAAGAGAAAATTGACACAAAGTGGCCAGGCAGGGTTTAGGTTAGATATTAGGAAAACTTTTTTCACCAAAAGGGTTGTCAAGCATAAAATTTTGCTAATGACACATTCTGCTTGAGCTAGATAAGGAAATAACTGTGATGAAACGTCAGAATTTTACATGTGCAGAACACTTATTTATAGCTGTTGGTGAAAATTCCTACTTAATTATATGTGTTTGGTTTCTACTCATTATCAAGGAGAGGTAACAGTGAAGAATCAGTTTGAAAGTTTAGTTATTTTAATGAGTGATACATTTTTCTAAAACTGTATAGGATTAAAATAACTTTATTTTGTGCATGGGTACTGAAATTTTATCTTGAAGTTCTAAGAACTGTATTTCATATTCAGGTTTTCATATGTTTGATTTCCCTCAAGGAATTTCTGAAATGTTATAACAGAAATTACATCTCTAGTGTAGACCTTTTCCAATGTCTACACTTCACTGACAAGAGGATCACTAGGAATTCAAAATCAAAATTTGAAAGACTTACATTGTATTTCTAATTCCACCAGGTACTGTACAGTGCACTCCTCCATTCCTGAAGGAACAGAAATATGTGCTTCATCTAAAAATATTGTGTGAGAGTGTCATCTGTCAGCTCTCAGCTAAGAGTAAATATTATAATGTCTATTGCTTTCAATTTTAAGTAAATATTGGATTTTCTACACCTACAGTTTTGAGACTTAAAAAAAACCCCAAATTTTTCTGAACAATGGACTTAATTCTCACAGTTTTCTTTTGTGTTCAAAATACTGATATACTCTTACAGTTTTCCCAAGAGTCATTCGAAGAACCACTCAGACCATCAGACAGGCAGAAAAATCTATGGTTTCTTTTCGATTTCTAGGGACTCCATTATGGTACCGTTAGAGACTTTATGAGGGCATCAGTACAACTAAAAACCCTGTTCCTTAGACCTTGTTTTCCATTGTTATGGAAACAATGCAAAAAGTCCTTTGTTACTCAAAAGTGTACAAGAGGAGGAGCAAAGTGTTCTGTTTAGCTTAGCTCAGTTTCTCTTAGGGTGACTGATATTTGCTGGTACATCATCCCTCTTCTATATCCTTATGCAATTTTTGACATTCACCTCCAGAAAGCTTTGTAGTGTACTTGCTGGAGCAGGTTTTGCAGGACACAAGATGGATTGGTCACTCATCAGGAACAGTGCTCTGGCACTGTATTTTCTCTGCTTAATACCTACCAACACCTTCTCTCCCAGCATCCATCATACAGTTATAAAGGACAGGCATAGGAGGCAGGCAAGGCGGGGAAAAGAGATTGCCTGATGTTCTAACCATGGTTTTCTTCTCCTATGAGATGAACCATGTGTTTTGGAGACTGAGTTCAGAAAAAGGGAAGAAACTATTCCTTATTTTTTCCTCTCTTATTTGTTTCTGTGTTTGTTATTCTTTCCCCATCTGGTGGTGTGAACAACTATTGTGGAAAATCTTTGCTGCTCTTCAGCCACAAGTTGTTCTCAAACGAGAGCAGTAAGACATACATGATCATGTAGGATAGATTCTGTTGCCACATCCTTTACTCCTTTCGAGTCTTTCTCTTAGTTCTCTGTTCACCATTTGAAGTCTTTGCTTTTACTTTCTATTAGACGTTGGAAAAGGTTCCTAATCTTAATGTTTATTAGGCTTGGCTTTTCATACTTCTAGACATTTACATCTTTTCAGAGGTACTGAGGTCTGTGAGGAGTTTGGGCTATTTTAACGCTCTGAAATACCATGCTGTATCTATTAGAAACGTTAAAGATCTTGATATGAGGAAAGCATTGCAAGTGCCTGTAAAATGTCTGTTTTTCTAGAGTAGAACTATTTTTATAAACACTTGTTTATTTATCTCTGTGTCTTTGAACTTTACACAAGGGAGATGCTAACCAATAATTTAATTTCTGTGTTTTTCAACAAGGAAGGCTCATTCATTCAAACAAAGTATGAAAATTACGTGTGTGATTAAACATGGTTAACTTTAGGGAAAGGGAATGAATAAGATTTCACACTAAAGCAAATAATACATTACTGTAATTTTTAACTCAGCTGGGATGAGAACCAGGACACTGACTCAGAAGATCAATGCACTTGACTGTTTAAAGGCTCTGCCCCAAAGGACCAGTCCACATGTTCACAATACTTTTACAGTTCAGTCTTTACTGTTGGGAAATAAGGTGGTGACTTTATTGTCTAATTCAGCTAAGGGATGTCTTTTTTCTAGACAAGGGGTTATTATTTATATCTCTAGTTCTAGAAGAAAGAATCACCAAGGCACTGAATAAAAATTCTCCCCACACACACCCTTTAAGTCTTGGCTAGGGAGCTGAAATGAAGATATAGAGCTAGGCATTTAGTTGAATTTCACAGGGGTGTCCTAATCAGTACTTATCTCTCCTTCTTGATCCACATTTCCCTTTTCCAGCCTAATTTTCCTTTTTGCAAACTGTTATGAATATGGCTATAGCTGAGGATAATAATTTCAGAAATACAGTTAAAGGTGACAATGAAACTTGCAGTGGCAGTGCAAAAGAGGCAAAGGATAATTGAGGTTCTATTCCTGGGGCTGTTATCTACTGGTTTGGTAATGTTAAAATCCCTGCTTATGGCTGGTGATACACTGGTTATATATATATATTTAAAGGGCCTAATATCTTACAGTTCTGGTTTATGTTGTTATAGTTTTTTTTGTTTATTTGTTGGTTTGGGTTTTTTTTTCAGAGATATTGTTTTAATAATAATATTGCTTTAATATTGCTCCCAAGAAGCTTCAGTAAGGTGACACTTTTGTCATTTATATTTTGATATTTTTTACTAATTCACATTGGAGTGGATAAGACAAGTAGTGGTAGACCCATGAAAAGGAAATTATAAATGTAGAGCTGGTTGAGAATTCTGTTTTCTTTTACATAATTTTTATTAATACATTTATTTAATTATTTTTAATGTTCACAAATCCTGTGATTTAAAAACTTAGCAACCCTCAGAATTCATGAATAATCTACATTAGATCAAGAAATACGCATGCATCTGGTTTCCTATCAGTTTCATCTCTTAGAACAATGCATACATTCTCAGTTACAATTTGAATAAATGTGTCTGATAACAGCTTGCCTTGTGATAAACCATACAGAACAAAAAACTAGCATGATGAAAATTATTTGAAAAAGATTATGTATAAAGAAAATCCTCCTCAAGAAATCTTAACCAGCTAAAGTAATCCACCTGCATTTAAGATGCCTCCCAAGAAAAATTGAACAAAAACTTTATAAAATTAACACAACTTGCGCATCTGGCCATCTACGTGACCAAAGAAGCAGAACATATATATAAACCAATTTTACTGTGATAATAACCAAGATGACATTTGAGGACTGTTATAATTCAGTTCATATCTGATGAGAAAGGGAAAAAGAAATTACTTCCAGAAAACACCAAGAAATTTGTGATCTATTCAGGAAATTCTACATTTGCCAGCTGTGTGACAACATTTGTCTTCTCTTGAATATTCAACTTTGCCACCTTCACACCATCAGTGCCTGTGCGAGTGGGGAATTGCAAAGCCTTGCAATACAGTTAGTCCATTTCCCTTAGGTGGTGTCCTTCTTTTCTGAATGTGCTCCAGAGTGTGCTTTCATTCCTGAAATGACTATGTCAAGCCCAGGAGCAGCAGCAGAAGCAGTACAAGTAGGCTTTCCCTGGTCTCTAAGACTGAAGATAGGCTCTGATCAAACACAGTAACCAGCAAATATACTTCATGTCTTTGTAACTGCCTTTATGAGTTACCATCATATTTCTAAATTTAAAATTTAGGAGAGACTATAACCAGACTTCCTGAGACTCTGTAACTGTATTTCCAGTAGAGGATTCTGTTTAATTTTTTTTTTTGTTTTTAAAACTTGTCTTTGCTTACACCTGCATTCTGTGACTTGATTTGTGAATGATAGTATGAGTTAGTTGTTTGGTTCATTTTTTTCCAAGAGTCACATTAGTCAGCATGTGTCAGCCTGGCTGAGGTGGTCTGTCCCTGTCTCCAGGCCCTTGCCTCCAAGGAGGTGCCAAGGCCTGGAGCTGCTCCAGTGCCCCTGGCTGGGGATGGAGCAGGCTGTCACTGCCAGGCTCTGCCATCACCATCCTAGGATGCTCTGTCACCTAGTCCCTAGAAACTGCCAGCTTCTCTGGTGCCCTGACAGTGTCGCAAGTGCTTCTGTCAACAAAGCTCTGTAAGGTAGATGTTTTTCTTCACATTTAAAAACTATTTGCAAAACCCATCCCTCAGTCAAAAAAAACCCCCAGAGCTTTTAAAATTTGCAGTCAGTACATTCCTTATGCAATATTTTAAGCATTAGATAAAGCCCCTGAAAATTCTTATGGTAGAAGAGGTGGATGCAGATCTGTGTTCACTACCCATTGCAGAGGAGTGAAGCTCTGTCTGCAGTCTATAATTTAGGTCTCTAAGGAAGTATTTTTTTTTTCTTTTCACATAGTTTTGTCTTGTTCTTTGTTTTGTTTTTCTCTTGGTAAACTCTTCAGGATTAAAGCACGACATTTTTTATTATATTTATGATTCAATATTAAAGTATTCTAAAGTTGCTATCTTCTTCCTATTTCCTTAGCTGGCCCTTATTTCCTTACTATTTCCTTAGCTAGTTCTCAGTATTGCTGTTACATAATACTTTCATAGCATGCCCATGATATTTGCAAGGAAAAGTTCAATTCCATCTATAACACCAGGAAAGGTGCAAGAGTAGAAACCTGCCTGGAATTTGGTAAAGCGCTTGCTGTCCCAGAAGCAGATATAGCTATCATGGGAGCAATCTTAAGGGAAGCAGGGAGATTAAATGAGATTTTATTGTCTCCCAAACTGTTCTTTCAGGAAATACATTTTAGATCAATAGATTGCATCTGAAAGTGTTCAAACAGAAAATGCAACAATTCCCTATATATCTAACCACCATGTCAGTTAGACTTCACTTTACTTGAATTGAAGACAAAAATACAATGAGAGTCTTCAGAAGCTAAGGCTGTTTCTTCCTCAGAAATCTCTCCTGTGATGAAGTTTTCTCTATTTTGTTTGTCTTCAACATAAAATGACAATGGCTGGTAACACAGTGTAGATCTTTTCACTTGAATGGATTTCCCAAGTCTAGGCTTTAATCCTAGTTGTAATCAGCTCTGATTAAATGTTTCTTTCATTGTGAAATGGATTAAGCATTCTGTAAATATAACTGCATCAGTGAAAGAATATATGAGTGTGTTTACTTGTGCAATCCTTTGCATTTGCTTATTCTTCTGTGCTTTAAAAAGAAATTCTCCATTTTCAAAGTGGACATCTTTATGGTAAATATCTAGTTTACTTTGCACTTTTGAAAAGAATAAAAAAACCAAACTGCTTTAAATTAGGAAAATCAAACAAAGCTTCTTCTGTTGTTCAACAGAACTTTACACTTTATATAATCATGGTTCTAGATTTCTCCTTATAATGCTGTTTTAATAAGTAGATTAGATTTGTTTCAGGTGTGATACTATCTTCAGGAGATTCTCAATTATCCTGATGATATATATTAACTATTGCATTTTCTGTTTCTGAAAGATATTGTTGTAAAATACCATTTTTTTTTAAGTACTCTTTTTTTTTTTTTCCTAACCCCAGCTTTGTGTAGTGCAGTACATTCTCCAAGAGTTTCAAAATGCTCTGGTAAAACAGCAGTTGCAATGTATGTGAAGCTATTAGAAATAATACAATACACTATAAAAATGCTGTAACATGTATCTTTAAATTATTTTTTGTAATTTCTGCCATGGCAAAATGATTAATTATAAAGCTATAAATTGCTGATGTAAAAGCCTCATTTGTGAACTATCATGAGAGAAGGTAAAAAAATTATTGGAAAAACATTTTTTTCTAATAGTGATAGATTACTGTTACACAATACTATTGTTAAAAATTTAAATATACATTAAAGTGCAAAACTCCATTTTGTATTCAACATGCTGATTTATTTATTTTGAGACACCATCTTCTTGTTCAGCTAATATCTCATTAATTCAGGAAACTAAGAGAGACTACAATGTAATATGAAGCAATTGTAGTAGAAATCAATTTGGCTTGTGTAAGAGTTTTAAAATACTGTTTCTTTACATAGGTTTTGGATATTCATCATTCTTGTAAATTCTTTACTTCTGCTTTTCTTGAGATAGAATCTTCTTTTTTGCTGATAGTTATTCCATGGTAAAGATCTTGCAAGTGGATTTTGTAATCTGGACTGCTGAAAAAAATTATGCAAATACACCTAAAATCAACAACTGTTAATTTTAATAAATTTTGAAACATCCTTTTCAGGAGTTGCTTCTTTTCAGAGAAGAGCAGATGTAAAATGCCATTAAAAAAAAAAAAAAAAAAAAGAAAATTTAAATATGTTTGCTTAGTCTGTGACTTTTTGGTGTGGGGTGAAGAGAGGGTGATACATATTTACCATCTATGTATTTCTCTTAGGATGTATTGTTCTTTAAAGATATGAAGAGTTATAAATGTCTTGTTTCTCGGAGGAATGGCCTCCAGGTGTGGGAATTTGTTACTGGTTTATATGTCAGATACACATTACCATCAAAACAAACACTGAGATACATGGAACTGACTATTTTTCTTGACCAGCTAACCATAAAAGAGGTGAAAGACCCACAGATATATTTAATTTGAAAGTGGAATAATCTGGCTTCATAGGAGTTTGGTTCACCTCTGAAGACTTTAAGAAAACCCTAACCTCCACAAACCTTTATTGGGGATTATCTACTGTATTCACCAAGTACTGCATTAGGTTGCTTGTCAAAATCTAATAAGATTTTTCTTCTTGATTCATTTTCAATTAATAATACATCTAACAGCTGTTGCCAAATGACAGCCACAACGTTGTGGTATTTTTCATTTTTTTCTTCTTTTCATTATGAAGATCCTTTTTTTCTGATGGGAATCCTCAGGGTGAATTTCAAGGCCTCAAAATTAAAAATGGTTTATGTAGCTGCTGACATGTATTCCTAGGCAGAAGCAGAATAACAAGTCAAAACCAAATGTCCTTTACATTTTCCCCTAAGTCAGCCATTTTACTTAAAAGAGCCTAAATTATTAGTGAAAATTTCATTTTTAATAGGGCTGTACTACATGGTAAGAACATAAAAAGCAACAGGTAAAAAAATAGTCGTTTTAAATTCATGTCAGGTTTAAGATTTTTTAATCTACCTTACATTTTCTCTGCATTACAATCTATCTTTTATCAGTTGCTAGGAATTTTGCACCATTCATTTTATGACAAATAAAGTGTCCTTGTAGAGCATGAGTTGAAATACTCATTGATGCAAATATAGAGAAGAAAATATTTTTTATTACAAGGTGTAGGACTTAGAAGTATATTCAAACACACGCCTTTTTCAGTACTTGCAACTTCTGTGGTATTTTTAAAACCCAGCCAGTGATTTTGGCTGCCATTGGCTCAAAAGAATATCAGAATATCTGTCTCCAAGAGTGGCATAGTTATCTCAATTCACTTTATATTGGGGCTTTCTCCAGGGTTCACTCAAATTTGTATGTGTATAAGGGCGATCCAGAATATCCTAACCTGTCAGTGTCCCCTGACCACATCTATACTTCCTGTCCTCAGGAGCAAGTAGGATCTGCGGGCAGAGACTTGTGAAGGGACCAACCAGTCTTTGAAATGATGTTCCCTGCAGCTGTGGGCTTTTGTGGACATTCTCTGCTCACAGACTCTGCCTGGTACATAGTGAACAGAAAAGCAGAAAAAGGCTTTGATGACATTTTTCTTTTTGACTAGTCAAAGTGGAAAGAGACAGGTCATGTTCAGATTATCAATCTTAAACATCTTAAGATCATCAGTCTTAAAAGTCTTCCAACCCACATGATTCTAGCATTCCATGTTAGCATTTGTTTGTGCTAGCCAGTTTCTTATAACATGAACACTGACACATCCATACATCAGATGGCAAGGGAGTCAGTCTGAGGATCACTGGTCCTCATATCCATGGTTAAAAGGGTCTCCTCTCTGGTGATAATCATCGTAGTGCCTGTGCAATACTGTGATGTCATCTGGTTCCATAGGAAGCTCTTCTGATTTCCAGTCTAAACCAGTTTCATATAGATTTAATTTCACAGCAAGACAGATAGATAGATAGAGAGATAGATAGATAGATAATATACAGTTCTGAGAGAATAGCTTAGTAGACCATAGTGTAATCCAAAATATAAGATGATGGTATTGCTCATTTTTCATTGCCCATTGGTAGCCTACTTCAGTGACTTAGCTGTAACAGAAATCAGTGGTAGAAAATTTGATTGAACTCTGTTCATTTCAAAGAGATTTTATTTTGCTTTTCAGTGAAATTTGTATTAAGCTTCTGAAGTCTTACTTTTCAGTACTGAATCAGAAATTATTAAGACAAAAATGCAGGATCTAACTGTACTTTATTGTCTTTATGTGGGGTTTGGTTTTGTTACAGTGTGTCCTTTCTGCCATTAGAAATACCAACAGATAGAAAAAAGTCACGTCTATTTGAAGAAGAAAGACATTTTTAAAAGCCTTCATTTTTTTTTCAATCTCTTTGTAAATATCACATGATAACATATTTTAAGAGATATTTCAAATTTTTTTATCCTTTTAATTTTAGCTGAAAATAACTGTTTATTGCTGAAGATAATTTGAATAATTATCTTATAAGAAAAGGTGAATTTTTTTTTCCTGAATTAAATAGGAATTTTTAGTGGTGTGTTTAGTAGGTATAAATTTTCACTTATGAAATAATTAAATGCAGTTTTTCTGACCCAACAACAAAGCTCCATTTTACACAAATTTCTGAGATTGGCAGTCACCATGTTTTTTAGATAGTTTAGTGTAAGACCTTAAGTGAAAGGGATTCCTGTCTAGCAGAAAAGTGAGAAGGAAGAATTTTTCCACTCACCCACCTGCTTTTCTTCCCAACAAAAAAAGCACAAAAGCACCCTTGTATATTAGAAAGTACATTTATCTTTGGAAAATCATTTGTACCAAAAACCTTCTGACAAACTCATTGTTTGTCTTTTGAATATATTTCTTGTGTTACTTGTCAGTTTAGACAATCCATTCTCATATATATTTTTAGTTTATGTTCCATGATTCAGTAACTGTTGATGAAGTAATGCGTAATAATCTAATTTTGCTATTCTGCTTGTTGGAAATGTGGGTGTAATACTGAGAACATAACATAAGAAGTAACACGTTTAAAGTTAGAAATTGCTAGTGGCAGGTGGTAGGTTAGACTGCTGTTAACTCAGAATTAATTATGTAAGGCACAAATTCTGTTAACTGGAGAAAAGGATCAGCTTTCAGATGTTTGGGGGTTTTGTACTGTATTCTGAAAAGAGCTGATAGCAATATCTACAGCTAAGGTTAAGTAACAGTTCCACTATGAGGCATATAGTCTTTGATACATTTTATTATTTAAGCTGAAATGGTCTATTATATAACTGTTATGTCTGGTGATTGTGTTATTTCAGCAAAAACTCTATAGGCTTACTATTGAAAAGATCTACAAAAGCCTATTCTTGGAGGCCTTTATGGATAATAACATGACTGAGAAACTGCAGTAGGTCAGCTCTAGGAATCAGAGATACATCTGAAAAATTGACAAACTATCCAGTACAAACTTGCTCAAGTTGTAAGATGCTCAAAATAACTCTTCTGCCACTGTTAAAGAAAAAGAAAAAAGAACACCAAAATCCAAATGGGAAAGACACTAGTATATGAATCATTTAGAACCATTTAGAATCATACATTTCTTTAGGTTGAAGAAGATCTAGGAGAACATCTAGTCCAGCTATTAACATAACACTGTGAAGTCCACCACTAAACCATGTCCATAAGTCCCAGATCTACACTTATTCTGGTGACTCAATCACTTCCCTTAGCCTGTTTTCAAGACTGAAAAGCCTTTCCATAAAGAAATTTCCTTATTTCTGACCTAAACCCCCCATGATGCAACTTGAGGCCATTTTCTCGTTTGTCACTGGTTGCCTGGGAGAAGAGACCAAACCCCCCTGGCTACAACTTCCTTTTAGGTAGTTGTAGAGGGCAATAAGGTCTCCCCTCAGCCAACTTTTCTCCAGGCTAAACAACCCCAGTTCCCTCAACTGCTCCTCATAATACCTCCAGTCTCTTCACCAACTTTATTGTCCTCTGGACATACTGCAGCACCTCAGTGTCTTTCTTGTAGTGAGAGGGCCAGAAATGAGCACAAGATTCAAAGTGCCAAGTACAGAGGGAAAATTGCTGCCCTGGTCTTGCTGGCCACACTATTGCTGATACAAGCCAGGATGCCATTGGCCTTCTTGGCCACCTGGGCACATGGTGGCTCATGTTCAGCTTGCTGATCATTCTCACAGCCATGGTACTCCAGCTTGAGGCACTGAGATGCTCTTGGTTGTCATCTGTGTTGAAGACAGAGGCAAAGATTGCATCAGACACCTCTTCCTTGTCTATGTCCCTATTTGTGAGGTGCCCATCCTCATCCTGCTATTTCTACACTGCCTTTCACCATTAATATATTTGAAAAATTCTTCTTACTGTCCCTCACATTTGTGGCCAGCTTAATGTCCCATTTGAGCTTTGGCTGCATAAATTTTCTCCCTACAGTGACAAGAAGTATTTCTGTATTCTTCCCACACTCGACCTTGCTTTCACTGGACATACACCTTCCTTTTCCATCTAATTTCCAAGAGAAGATTCCTATTTAGCCAAGCTGGCCTTCTGCCTCTCCTTGAGAGTCTGCTTGACTTCTGACATTTTTTTGACTTTAGACATTAGCTGCATCCTGTGCCCTTGGGGAGGTGATGTTTAAAAAGTAACCAGTGCTGATGAACCCCAGCGCCTCCAAAAACATTTCTGCAGGGACTTGACTCACTAGTCCCCTGATCAGCCTGAAGTCGTTACTCCTCCTGTCCAGAGTTGAACTTTTGCTGGCACTTTTCCTCCTGTCTACAAAGATTTTAAACTCATTCACTTCGTGGTCATTGTGGCCAAGATGGCTGCCAACCACCATTTCACTCACAAGAGCCTCCCTATTGACAAGAAGTAGGTTGAGAAGGGTACCTTTCCAAATTGGTTCCCTTAGGACCTGTTCCATAAAAGTTGTCGTCTATGTTTTTTAAGAATTTTCTGGTCTGGGTTGCACCAGCAGTGTGATGATCCCAGTTGATTTCAAGTCCTGCATAAGGACAAGGGTGGTTGACTTGGAAGTGTCCCTTAGTTCCTCAAAGGTTGTCAGTGTTATTGTTCTGGCTAGGAATTCTATAGCAGGGTCCCAACAAATACATCCAAATTATTAGTTATTTATCCCTTGATTCTTACCTAGAGGCTCTCAACTGTGCCAACTGTGGGCTCCCTACACTCTAACCCTTCTATTACATACAAAGCCACCCCTCCACCTCTTCTGCCCTGCCTATATCTCTCCTAAAGAGCCTGAACCATCCAACAGTGCACTCCAGTCACTCGACTCACCCGCACAGGCTTCCCTTATTTTGGTGATATCAAATCTCTGGGACTGGGCCAAAGCTTTGAGATCATCTTGTTTTGTTCTTCATGCTGTGTGCATTAGTGTAGAAACATTTCAGGTGTTGTACTTTGTAGAGAACACCTTGGGCAGCAGATTGAGTGTAATGGGTTAAAATTCAATAACCTGGCAGAACCACCAAATTATGTAGTGGTTTCACATTCAATGAATTTTGTTTGCTAAATTTAATGTAGTGGTCTAAATATCTTTTTTTCTGTGAAATAATGATTATGAGAACAGGAGGCAAAACAGGCTTAACTTAAAAACAGATAGATTTATTAACACACAAAAGGAAAAGGAAAAATGAGAGTCAAAATGAAACTTTTAAAACACTCCCCCCCCCAACAGTTCACTTTCCCACATGCAACATAAAAAGACAAAACTCAGAGCTTAAAGTCAGTACCACTTATAAAATAGTTTTTCATTCAGTCTTTCAGAGAGAAAAAATATATCTCCTGATGTGTTAGGTAACTTCCACAAGAGAAGCAGTCTGCTTGTGTTTTTTTGGCTCCTACAAAAAGCAGCCTGCCTGAAACTTCTGCAATTTTGTAGCCCTCCCAAATCCTGTAGCCTTCTCATGCCTACATTTTGGGCCATGGATTCACACTGAGGTTTCCCTGTTTAAAAATGCACACTTCCACAAGCAAAGGATTTCTCATCTTAAGGAACACAGATATCTTCTCAATTCTTCACGGAGGCAGACGGCTTCTTCTTATCTCTCTCTGTTCAAACATCTTATAAGATCTCTAGGTTACAGTTCCTAATTTAACATTCACTCAGTAAATCACAAATACTTTTGCTTAAGATCCACAAAGCATTTCCCCAATTATATTGTCTACAATTTAAGGAAATTTTAGCATGTCCACAATGCAGTCTGTTACTACAACTCATAGGAGGTTTTTAAGCCTAAAACTAAGACAACTCGTCATCTCTCCCACCTTGAGAAGTCACTCTTCCTTTACTGACTTTGATATTTTCCTATTTTAACTTTACATATCTTTATTTACATATCAGCCTTTTCTCTCTCTCTGAAAAGGGTTAGAGTTTAAAAAGTCTCAGTCTATGTCAGGAAAGAATTAACATTCTCGCCGGGACTGCAGACAGTCACGTGGTCTCTGCCAGCAGGCGCTGCAAAAATCTCAAAGCCATGCGGTGAAAGGAAAAGTTCAGAAATGGCAGCAAAGATCTCCTGCGTGGCTGGTCCTTCTTCCCTCCTGCCACCTCCTTGGTCTCAAAGGGGTGGGCACGACCCAGCCTGGGCTTGGTGCTACTTCTAGAGGGGGCTAGGAGGCCCGGGGCATCTCCCTTGGCCTGGCAGCAGCGTGATGCAGGCCCCAGGGTCGGCTGGGTGTTCACAGCCGTGGCTTCTCCTCCTTTGCTGGCAGCCGGGGGAAGAAAGACTCTCAGCCGGCCAGGCAGCTTCCCATGGAAGTGGCTCTAGGAGACCCAGCCAGGCCCGGCTCGGCAGCCTAGGCTGTCCTGCCTCCCCCCGCCGGGAGGGAGCCAAGACAGGCCTCTTACCTCAGTCAAGGCTAGGAGCAAAAAGAGGGCGGTCCAGACCAAATCTCAGCTTATATGCATATTGCCCAAAAGTCGCATCAGTTTTCTCAGTGGTCAGACTACAGGCCAGTAGCTGAGAACTGGTCTCTGATAGGTGTCTGAACCCTTCTAAAGCAATTCTAAGGTCCTGACAGGGCAATATTCTATATTCTTCTTTAACTAAAAATTGAATTGTGTTAACCCATAACATTGAGATACCCATTAGTGCTCATTCATTCAAGATTTGCCACATCATCCTGTTGCTCATCACTGGCAAGCCTGGTATTTTCCCCTTCCCCATTCCAAACTCTATTAATGAGCTCTGCTACTCCTGTAATAGAACTCTTTCCCCTCTCTGAGAAAATCACATGCTGTCTGTCAATGGACCAGTGTTGAATAGATCATTCCATGGTCAAAAGCCCCCAAATTTTTCTACCTACACCAGCCTCAGAACCACACATTGACCTGATGGATTTGCCTATTCCTATCAATATTATTGAATTATTCTTGCTAAAGGATATCTGTGCTCCTGATTCTTCAACCAATTATCTCAGAGCCCTGAATTCTCTTTTGATTTCCCTTGGACTACACTGTTATTTTGATGCTGCCAGCTTGAACAGCCGATATACTAGAGACTGCAATACAATATAATGTGATTATAAGACCTACTATGAAATCTCTATCTAGAACTATTCTCTCAAATGAGATTGTGTGTTTACATTTATACTCAGCATGATAGAATAAATCAACAAATATATTAAACAATAGCTATGATTATTAGTGGTACACAATCATAGTTCATGACTTTCATAATCCAGACCTATTTGAACTGGTAAATGTAGATTTTTTTTTTGTTCTGTTATTCCTTGTGTGTATTAATTTCTGCAACTTCAAGATAAAGCTCTGATCTTGTAAACAGTTGTATGCATGCTTAGCTTTAATATTAGCATGTGTTTACATTGGCCAATGCCTTAATGTATATGAAATGCATTAAGATAATGTAAATGGATTTTTTAACTGTTTCAATCTGTAGTCTTACACATGTGAACTCCTACACCTCATGTAGTCTTGATATCTTTTGAGTGAAAGGTGATTTTTTTTTAAATTAGACTTAGAAATGTCTTCCTTCTTAGCTACTAAGAAGAGATAAAACACTATGCACAGATTTTATAAAATAAAGAAATACTGAGATACAAAAGCATGCAAAAGCTCTTTCAAAAGGGTGGAATATCAGATATCACCAGTAACAATATGACCACATTTAAGAATAAAATGGTGTTTGGCAAATAGGAAGATAGGAAAAACATCTGACTTTTTGAGAAAGTTGAAAAGCTATTATTTTCAGAATTGCAAGAGCTAAAACTATCTTCAATGAGATATTGAAGAAAAATAAGAATCATCTTGGGGATAGGTACGATCTGTGGGTCTTTCAGAAGTCTGCATAAAAAAAAAGGGGGGAAATTTGTAGAAACCATGAAAGAAATTACTGTAGTAATCTAGGCAAGACAAAATGAAATAATGAGTGAAGATCTTAGCTGAAGTAGAATTGAAGTATTTCATGATAATGTCTACGATTTTTACACCTGTGAGGACCTTAGGACTGTATTTATATAAGCAATACCTTTCTTTGAAATTAAAATTCTCTGTTGTTGAAACCATGTGCCCTCAAAAAATTCTTTCCTATCACTACTGTTACAAATGAAATATCTCACTGGTACCAAAAATGTTCTTGTTCCTGTTTTGAGTTTCCTCACTCAGAGATGTAAAGTGGACTGTGAATCATACTAAATGTTCTGGTATCTTATTTCCTTACATATTCCCTGATGACAGGAAGTATATTTACTACATAGCCAAAATCCAGATACCCCATTTTCATTCTTACTGTGTGAGAGGATGCTGCTATGTTGGTTGTGTAACGTGGGTAGGCCCATGTAAGCATTGATTGTTTTACTGCAGACATTTACCTTATAGGTTACTTTTGACAATCCCAGTACATTTTTTGTTAAATAAATTATATACACGCTCCCCTTTTCTGTTATTAATAATTCAAATGTTATATCTTCAGAAATCATCTTAGCTGGACATGACATTTCTTCTCTTTGGTAATGAACAATTGCGTACTTTTTTGCATCTTAGAAGGTCAGGAAAAGTTTCAGTATGGTTGGAGCATACAGTAGATTATATCAATTATACCCAGATAGTGATTTTGTCTGACATTCTAAAAACACACTGATTATTGATTTCTTGGAAAATGTGTTGGAACATCATCATTCTCATTTAGCCTCTTACTGTAGGTCTTTTTTGTGTCAAGTACAAAATGGTGTAATTATTTTTGCATTAAAAAGGGTTGACTTATTTCCATTTTCACATGGACAAATAAGAAAAGAACTTGTAATACTAATAAAGCCAATAGAGTCATGCTAATAACAGAGTCAAGCATGATCTGACTATTCTGATTTTACAATATTTGTTCTTATTTATTCATAATACATATGCTCCAGTAAAACTTCATGCCAGCATCATCTTTATCATTCATATTTTACGTTAATAATAGGTGATTTCATCTTGTTACTCTTTTTAATCAGACAGGTAAATGACCCGTAGTTTTTAAGTCTAATGAGGCCATTGAAAAACAATAGCTTTGATTTATTTGTCAGGAGCTGTAGTGATAGGACAAGGGGTAATGGGTACAGACTGAAAGATGGGAAATCTAGCTTAGATATTAGGAAGGAAATTTGTTACTCTAAGGGTGGTGAGACACTTGAACAGGCTGGCCAGGAAGGTTATGGCTGCCCCTTCCCTGGCAGTGTTAAAATCCAGGTTGGATAAGGCCTTGAGCGACTTGGTCTAATGGGAGGTGTCCCTGCCCAGGCAAGAGGGTTGGGACTATATGATCTTTAAGGTCCTTTCCAACACCTTAACATTCTATGATTCTATAATTCAGGGGGGTTTGTCATTCAATATGAAGATACATATACCTTTAGCATCCCACGTTGTTGATTCTTATTTCACTGATATAGAGATAATAAATATTGTTGTGTTTCCACTTTTGCTAAATTATCTAATAGAGAATGCATTTGGAACTGATACCACTAACATAATGAAAATGTTGTGCTCTGCCATGGAGCAGTGATTTTGGCTGCTATCACTGCATGTCGATGAAGAAATCTCTTTGTTTTGGGATGTGCATTCCAGGTGGTAGGAGTGGGATATCATACTGATAAAACTCTAGCTTATGTGTTAAATGGTAAGTATTGCAGCAGTACAAGCTGGAGATAAATCAAACCTTTTTTCTTCATCTGTGAAGTCATGATTTTGTGCTGTGATAGTTGTTGGCTTGACTGCTTGGTCAATAGAAAAAAAGTATCATTTGTTCTCTCATTTAGCTATACTTTTGCTTAGTTTTGAAAAATATCTTGTGCAATTAATTCTAGAAGAATGTATTAAATACTTTTTACACTTGAATAGATCATGTGTCTCTGTTTAGCTCCTCCCAATTATATCAGTCATGAATGTAACCACCAATGAAACCACAGGGCATGGCAGTTGAGCCTGAAAAAGATTGATACTTCTAATGTTGATAACTCAGCATTAAGGGAATTATTTGTTTATTTTGTTTGATTACAGGATTAGTTGGGAAAAGGATGGAAGAAATTAATGTTAGACTGATTTTTCTTTTTTTCAACGTTGTTCTTCAGTGGAAATAAACCATCAAATATTTTTGTTCAGTCATTAGTTCAGAGCCTGTGACACCAAATATACAACTAGTTTTGGTGTATTCATGATAAAGTTGAGAAATTGAGGTCTGCAATTACAAAGCTGCCAATAGAAAGATGATGATTTCATTGTCTATTTTATCTAATAAGCAATTAGGCATTTCATATTTTCCGTTGTTTAGGGTGTTTGAACCTATGCTGTGCACACGAAGAAAATCATTAAAATGACCAGACTGTCATTGTTTAGCTGCACTTTCCGGTTAAAAAATGGAAGTGGCAATGATTGTTTTGCCAGAAATGAAGGAGAGTATTCTACAGTGCCATAGTATTGTTTTGATACCTTTAGAAAGAAAGCTTTTAACTCCATTTTGAAATTAGTTTATCTACAAGTTTGTTTATTAAAGTTTATTTGCTATTTAAATTGATTTACCAGTTTCCCATACAGACTAGAACAGTTTTAACAGCAAACAATGCTCTGTAATTGGTGACTGAAATATACCTACGAGACAGAAGTCCCAACTCAGATTTTGACTTTTTATTCATGAAATATTTTATATCAAAGGGTAAAGATGGGATTGTTTTCTCTCCATTAACAAGCTCTTATCTGAAAAGGATATTTGTGGCATTTATAAGCAACTGTCTTGATTCTAGAACCTTTTGTTATTATTACAGTGGGTATGTGCCATATTTTCTATATTCAGAAAGAGTAACCAAATATCTAATATTAGTTAAACTGATAATATTTACATTTAAAATGAACTGTGTCATGAAAATGTTTTAAATTACTGAAACAACACTGAAATGAGTTGTGAGTTATTAATAATTTATTTGACACAACCATAATCAGTCAACAAATTAGAAATTTTTTTTAATGCAATTTAAAAAAGTAGTATTGTGACAAGGAACTGCAAATTTATTTATAATTTTAACGCCTTCCCTCAGAAAAAGATATGGTCTTTATTTGGCAGCTACATTTGCTTTGTATCCTTAATAGAATTGTTTTCCAATGAGTAACATCTTTAACATTTCAAAGTGCAGTTCCTTGAAAATATATCTCTAAAGAAAACATTTCTTCTGAAAACATCACTTCTCAGGTATTTATGGAAGTGGGTTCATCAAAGCTACTGAAGGAAAAATAGACTGGGCAGTCAAAGGAAGAAGAGAGGGATGCAGATAAGTGTGGGAACAGTGACTATTCATTTGTGGACACTGAAATTGTAAGGGATCAGTGGCATCAAATGAATATTGACAAGTCCATGTATCCATAGTAAGCCTTTTTGTACCATCCTTCACAGCATCCTTCTGGAGAAGTTTCCCAACTGTGGGATGAGTGAATTTGCTGTGCACTGAGACAAGAGCAGGCTGAAGGGCAGAGCTCAAATGGCTGTGGAAAATGGGGTTACATCTGACTGGTGATGCATTGATGGTCACCAATGATGTTCCTCAGGTGCAATTCTAGGGCCAATCCTGTTTGACCCGTTCATCAATGATCTGTAATGAATGCATCTCTAGTAAGTTAGCTGATGATGCCAAAGATAAAGAGAGGTGCTGTTGACTCTCTTGAGGGACAGGAGTCTTTACAGTTTCATCTAGATAGATTGGTGCTTTTTTGCTGTGGTTAATGGGATAAAATTTAACAAGTCCAAATGTCAGTTTCTGCATCTAGGATGGAGTAATGTTGGAGTAAGGTATAAACTAGGAAAGGATTTTCTGGAAAACAGTCCTGTAGAAAGGGACCTGTGGGTACTGGTCAGCTGCAGTTCAATATGAGTCAGCAGTGTGTGCCCTGTCAGTCCAGAGGTGACTGATCCTGCATCCGGGGGTGCATCAGAAAGGGCATCCCCAGCCAGTCAAAACACGAGGCCACACCGACACTGAATGAACTTCTGGGCCCCACCATTTGAGAAGGATGTGAAGGTCTTTTAATATGCCCAGAGGTAGGCAACAAAGTTGGTGATAGAGCTGGAAGGAATATCCTGTGAGGAGCAGCTGAGGAGTTTGATTTTGTCTAGTTTGCAGAAAAGGAGGGTGAGGAGTGACCTCATTGCTCTCTACAGCTTCCTGAGGAGGCAAAGGAGAGAGGTAGATGCTGAGCTTTTCTCCTTGGTAATCAGTGACAGGATGTGTGGGAATGGTTCAAAACTGGCCAAGGAAAGGTTTAGACTGGGAGAGATGGTCGATGTCCCAAACCTGTCAATATTGAAGACACATTTAGATGATGACCTTAATAACATGTTTTAGCTTAGTTGACCCTGAACTGGTCAGGCAGTTAGACTGGGTGATCATTCCTTCCAACTGAAATAGTCTATTCTATTCTTTTCTATTCTCTACTCCTTCTGAATTTGTGAAAATATTAAACTCCCATGTCTATGTAAGTCCCACTGCTACAGGCCTTGCTAAAATGTCTGTCCGCACTCTTCTTCTAGGCCTCCATCAAGAAAGGCCACAGTAAAGTCTCCTTGGAGCCTACTCCAGGCTGAACAATCCCACCCCTCTCATCCTGCCCACACAGGAGAGGTGCCTCAGCCCTCTGATAGTTTTTATGGTTTTCTTTTAGACCCACTCCAAAAGTTCCATGTCTTGTAATGAGATCTCCACAGCTGGATGCAGTACTCCATAAAAAAAAAAAAATCATAACCATCATAAATTAGTACTTTACTAGAAAAGAAATCATCCTAAACAAGTCTCTATTCTCTATAAACAAGTCTCTATTCTTTATAATACAGTCAAAACCTGATATACTAAATTTGCAGTGTTTCTTAGCTTCTGTCATGAACCCATTTTCTGAACTGCAGAATTTGAGAAATCCCAAGATTTTGCTTCATGAAAGATGTGCTGCTTCAAGTTATGAATTTAGTGGTCTCTAGAATCAAAACACTTTTCAGAAAACACAGTTTTGAAATTTTAGTTCCCAGAAATAGAATTGTACTGCACATGTAATTCATGCGATTAGAAAAATGCAGATAGAATTTATTTATTTATTCATTTATTTATTCATTTATTTATACAATTTATTTATATTTTGAATTCAATATCCTTTCACACTCTGATTTTCACCTCCAGCCAAATTAATTTCTTTCTTATTAAACCGGTGCTGTCTTTTGCATTGATTATTGACAGAGTGAAGACTTAAATACATGTGAACTAAATAAGCAAATCCAGTCAACAAAATTAATAACTGTTTGCTGTGTTTACATGCTATATAATGATTCTTCTATGTTTATTGTAATTTTGTGCTGCATTTTGTGCTGGTTTGAAAGCAAAACCAGTGAAAGACTGCAAGTCAGAAACACAATTTAATAAGAGGAAAAGAAAAGAAATAAAAGAAAGTAAAATAAAAGTAATAGTACAAAAAACCACTGACAGAGTCAGAATACAACCTGACACCCTGTTAGGGTGGTAGTAGCAGTCCAGATGTAATGGTCTTGTCAAAGCAGTGATTCCTGTAGAAACATCTGGTAGCTCTTGTCTCCTCTGGGAGTCCAGTGGATAAAAGCTGCCTGTGCTGTCCCAAACCCTGGATTTATCCAGGTGGGAATGCTTGGCTCCTCCCCCTGGGCAGAGCATCACACAATGGGCTGATCTCATTCTATGAGTCATGCAGTGGGTCCTTGATGGCCCATTAAACAGAGATAACTCCCGGAGGAAGTTATCTATGAGTCATGTGGCAAGGCATTGTTAGGCTCGTTAACAGAAGATAAGGAAAACATTGCCCCACCTTGGCTCCAATGGCTCATGGGGATAGAATACAAACCTTGGGCACAATTTTACATTGTAACCTAGGACAATTTTTATTTTCAACTTCTTCTATACTAGCTTCTGCTGCTTCTGGAAAACAAAGTTTCTGGGTTATCATTTCACAAGTAGTAGCTACCCAAGGGAAACAGTTAGATCAAATCTTCTTTAGAGATTGTCCTCTGTTTCTAGTATGCTGCCTTCTAGTATTCTTTATTTTCCCACTTGTGACATTTAAACCTTCAGTTATTGTCTCTTTGTGTGTATGTGTGTATTCCTTTATCTTGTAGTTTGTTAGTATTTTTTTACATTACTATTAAACATCACAGAGTTTTTGATTCCTGAGTGAGTGGAATTGAAAATTAAAGACTTGCCTTTGGCAAAAGTTAACATAATCTCTTAGAACTGAACTTACCTCTCAGACCTAAGCCTGTATTTTATTAGATATATTTGATTTTATTTTACTTGAACCATGAATACATGAATAATTCAGTCTTGACTGAGAAGATGTAAAATAGAAAAACCTGAACAAAGCAATCCTAAGTAATCAGGATATTACAAAAGCTTTCTGGGTTAGTGGTCCATCTAGCACGGTATCCTGCCTCTGACAGTAGGGATGACAGTGTCAGTAGGGTAACTTGGGCACCTTTTGCTCCTATAATACTTTCCCAGTTGCATTAGGGTTGTAAGTGTTTGTCTCATTGCCCTAGTCTTTAAAATAACCTTTTATGAATCTATTGTCTGTAACTTTGGCCATTTCTGAACTTGCTACTACTCTTTTGTGGTAACAAGGTCCAAAAGTTCCCTACCTGCATTTTAGAGAAATAATATCTACAATATCTACCTCTTTCAAACTAGCCTCTCTTAAGAGTTTCATTTGTTGTCTTCAATTATAATGTTGAATTTTCTGAGCAAAAGTTTAGTGCATGTTTTATCTTAATTTTATTACCCAGTAGAACTTAGCGTTGTCTTCTGACTTTGAGATTTCACTGAACACTCCTTTGTCTTTGATAGAAATACTGAATAATACTACAATAAAAAAAAGCCAACAAAATGATGTAACAATCCTAATTTTCTTGCAAAAATGCATTAGCTTTCTCGTTCATAAACATTGAGTGTATCTTCCTGCAGTTTTCAGTCAACAGATCAAGGAATATGAGCCTCTCTAGTTCCTCTTTGTAAGGTACTTATACTTAACAATCAATCTACTGGTTCATTTCTGCTCCTGACTGATGTGTGTTTTTATACTTGAAGGCCAGAACTTCTTTAGTATTCAAAATATGGGCCCATTAAGATTTTATGAGTAGCACAATGTCATCCTCTCTTCTATTTGTAATACATATCCAAATATGTTGAACGTTTCATTCTCTTTTTCAGCTGCCATTACTCCTGTCATCTAAAACTGCCAACATTAACTAAAACCTTTGTTTTCCTTAGTTTTAACCACAAGTATGCATAGGCAGATGTTAGGTAATTTTTCTGTAGTGTATGACATTATCCATTACAGTGTAGTGTATTTCTGTAGTGTACCTTTCTCTATACTAAAGCTCATCTTTCACCTTTCTGCCCAGCTTTTTATAGAATTTCTTGCAGGAGGTGGTGTTCTGAAACCTTTTTAGTTTCTAGCGCCAGCATCTTGGCTCCATTACTGTTAAAGTATAGACTGATGGTTTTGTCCAGATTTCTCTTGTCTCAAAAGGTTCCCTAGTTCCAGTTTGCAAAATCCTTCCTGTCTACGCCACACTATCATCTACAGAGTGAGACCATAAATCCCTACCTGCATCTCAGGTTTTGTATATCAACCTGGCAGCTTTCCATGGAGACCATGGACTTGAGTTTCCTTGCCGTGAAGCCATGAGCACCAGAGCATCCCTCTTGCACTTTTCTTCATCCCTGATAGCAACACAAAGTATGCCTTCTGAGTCCTCCCTTTCACCTCCCAGCTCTCCTGACATACTAGGAGACCAGTGTAACATTTACACCTAGCAGACAAGTTAACTTGTGGCCTCTCAGATGTCAGAAAAATAATTTCTTATGTTTATAATATTTAAATCTTTCCACTGCCACTATGTGTCTGGTTTTATTTCTCTGGAGTGCATCTCTATGGAAGGAACATCCTGCAGGAAAGAAAAGAAAATAAATTTCAGTGTCAGGACAGGTCTTGACCACTGTGTTGATCTCTTTTTCTCAGCTGGGTACCCTCAGCTGCTGAGACTCCTATACTCTGTGGTAGGAACCTTGGTCCACTGCTGCAGTAGAAGAGAAGTTGTTCTACCATATTCCTGCAAGCCTCTCCTACCGATCTTTCAGATTTTCTTAACTGTTCCAGGGAAGTACAAGAGCAGCAGATGTTGTTGAGCAACCACGGTTAGGGTGTTGGGTCTTTATATGATCATTTTGCAGTACATTAGCAAAAACTTATCAGTGCATTGAAGAAATTGTGTAATCACCACTGAATATTGCTTAGTACTAACAAACAGGGTGGGAAATGACAGCGAGAATGGACCCTGACAGAGTGATCTGGAACACTTGAGAAATTGCTATCAGCTAAAGTATCACTGATTGTGAATACTGTTCAGGTACACCTTTCTTTGTCTGAGCTAGTCAGCCTCAAATCCTTTTATGTTTTGGGGAAATGAGAATTTCTGTGAGTTCTCATTTCATTGAAACATCTGAAAAATCCTAGAAGTATCTAGTTCTCTTAGTTTGATAGAAAATCTAGACAAACCAGCTCAAGCTTAGTCATTGAAGGTATTTAAAGTTAAATCAGATAAATGCACAAATGCCCGGTTAACATAGAGAGGAGAATTACAGTAGGTTTTAGCATGCACTGGTCTCAACCTAGTTTGGGTAACAGGAGTATTTTCACTCAACTGAAGTATAATATTTTTCACTTCAAAATTTGCTGAAGAAATTTAAACTTTATTTATAAAAAAAATACCTTGGAGATACCTAGCAGTCCACAGTCTTTATCTGTTAACAGTCTTTAATGAGTTATTAAAAAAAAAAATTACTTCCTTATAGATTATATTTTACTAGATCTCAAGGAATGAATAACATTGATCCCCAGCCTGCTCTTTTTTAACAAATTAAGCTCATAGTTTCTCTTTTTCTGTGGCTTTTTTATAACTTTACAGCTCAGCTTTCTATGCTTTTAGAAACTTTAATATGACCTAAATGAAAACCAAAATAAATAATTTAATTTAATAATTTAACTAGAAGAGCTGCTTGCCTCTTCCATATTTACTTTAAAGAATGTTCACTTAGTTCTACTTAGAAGAATATACACTTTTGAAGGCTTTAGAAAATTCCCATTAGAGGTGACAAAGGAAAAAATATTTAAAAGCTTAAAATTGCTCATGCCCAAGTTGGTGAATCCATGGAACATTAAAATCCTCAAAACCATAAATTTTTCAGCATAGCTTACAATTTTTCTCTCTGAATCCCTTTTTTCTTCTCCTATAAAAACTTTTTCTTCTGAAATTTTTATTTATATATGTTAATCTGGTTTAATATGTCCTTCTGTGGTTTTGCTACTCGGTCTTGACTACCTTTATAGTTCGTTGAGGGAAATGGGTACTTCAGGCAGTTTTTGTCCCATTGGAAAGTCTACAGCATCTCAGAGGCATGTAGGTTTTTTCATCAGTTGAAAAGATATTTCATTGGTTAGAAAATAGCATGATTGCATATCTAAATAAGAATATAGAAGTTACCTCTTATCATACCTGTATAAATATCTTCCAGGTTGAAGTTTACTGTTTGAAACTAAAAAATATGTAATCAATGTGGTGTATAATACAGAGGTTACAAAATATTCACTCAGTAGAAACTTACAATATAATGGTGATTGAAAGATATATGGGACACTGTTGCAAGTCTTACATAGTAACACTGTCTCTACCAAAATCTTTCATTAAATGACTAGAAGACACATTACAATAATCTTTCTACTTTGTTTGACTTTGATATATCCTCAGCTTGGGTCTTGTACGAGGTTCTTGGTACTCCAAAATGATGGAGGCTATAAGGGTCCAGGAAAGCTAACAAGTATGATAAAGATTTCAGGGAACATTTCCTGAAAAGACATATTGAGAGCCTTGTCCTTGTTTCCTCAGAAGGAAGTGACTGGGAAAATAAGTAATAAGAGTCCTGAAATATCTAAAAAAGGACTGTAGCAAAAGGAAAATTGCTTTCTGTGTCTGTTGCAAAGAGAAGTCTTAATTAATCTGGATTGCCAGATTTCATAAGATGTCATCCTTTGTTTAGATTAGCTATAAGAAAGGTTTTTTTTGGTGGTGTGTGGTTTGCTGCTGTTGTTTTTTGCAGTGAGGTTGGTAGAACACTGACACAGGTTGCACAGACACGTGCTGGATGCCCTATCCTTGGAAACATGCAAGGTCAGGTTGGGCAGTATCTGGATAAAGATACCCCTGCTCATTGTATGGGGTTGGGACTAGATGGCCTTTAAAGGGTCCCTTGCAACCCAAGCTGTTCTATGGCTCTATTAGTTTAAGGGAGGCAAAACCCCTGAACAAAGAAGCAAAAAACCACACATACAAGAGAAGCAAAACAAAAATCTAATAAGCAAAAATCCAAAACCAGCCCCTGCAACAACTTAAAATTAAGGTTTTACAGGGAAGAGAAAATCTTCTCAGCCAAACAAGTTATCCATGGTATTCAAAATTATCCAAGTTATCCACAGTAATCAAAAGGGTTTGAAACCCAGATAAAACCAGCACACAAGCTCAAAGTGATGCTAGTGGGAGAACTGTAGAGCAAGCTATGTAGCTGGGGTTATCCGGGAGAAAAGGAAGTGATGAGAGATTTTTTCACTCTCTACAACTACCTGAAAGAAGGTTGTAGAAGGTGTGAGTCAGTCTCTTCTTCCAAGTAATAAAAAAAATTGAACAAAAGGAAATGGCCTCAAGTTGCAAGAGGGGAGGTTTAGATTGGATATTAAGAAAAATCTCATCACTGACACGGACACAAAACTGTAAGTCACTGTCTCTGGATGTAGTTTAAAAATACGGACATGGTTTAGTGGTGGACTTGGAGTGCTGGCTTCATGGTTGAACATGATGTTCTTAGAGGTTTTTTCCAACCAAAATGATTCTATGATTTTAGTATTTGTAGAATAAAGGAGTAGCTAAGAGGAATTCTACTACAAATGTTAAAAAACCATAGTTGCAATGGAAAAACTATGAATAATCTTATATATATATATATATATCTTGTGCTGAAAGTAGCATGCTCTTTAAAGAAGTTTTTTCAACTGATGTTTGGATAAACTTTTTAAAATTTATCAATAAATATGACAGTAATGTCAGTATTGATAGGAAAAACAGACTAAGAACAACATTCATTAACAAATTTGAGAATAACATATTAAAATTCTAAAAATGTTACAGAAAATAGAATAGAAAGTAGATTAGTAAATTAATTCAACAAGTACATTTATTATTGTATGCAGTTTACATAGCTTGATAGTTGGGGTGCTTTTTGCAATGATGAGGCAACATAAGAAATGGCAGCATTAGAAATGAGAAACAGGCTACTCATATGTGTAATGCCATAGTTCCTCCAGGCTTATCTGAGCTGTCATAAAGAATACAGGAAAAATTTGCTTGGAATAAATATTTAACCTGCTCACAGTATGGATGATGTCTCTATATGGAGGGTTTTCTTGCAGTAGCCCAGTTCTGCTACTGAACAGACTCTGAAGCCCACCAGCCTACAATGTTACACCTTACCATATACCAATAAAGTCAGGATAGGAAGGGAAATTTAAGATATTTTATGTTTCTATTGAGTGTATTTTTTTCAATTCTATGGTATTGTCACAAATATTTGAATAGATATCTTTTAAGAAAAACTAGTTTATTCCATCAATAGGCATTTTAAAAAGAGTTCATAAATCTTGTTTCTGTTTTCTCAGTGATACTTTGTGTTCACAGTAATAAAAAAAATATTACCATCAGCATGGTGGAAAAATGAAAGATCCACCAAGTAGTTTTACACCATGAGATTGTTGATTTGTTGATTATTTACTAGAGACCAGACATTCAGTGGCAAAAAGAATAGGATCAGTAACCTGTACTGTTCTCTTTAGCTAATCTATCCAAGATGTATGTATTTACCAGTAATAACAACACAAAAATAAAAAATCCCAGTTTTTTAATAGTGAGTTGTTTCTCCTTTCCATCCACAGAGTGCATTTAGATTTATTGCCTGATTTTTCTAGTGTACATCCCTGTGTGTAAAGAATTCATTCCTGGCCATGAATATGTCAGGTAGCCAGTTCTCAAAAAAGATGGAGCCTCATATGACTAGGAAAAGTGTTTTCTTAAGATAAAGATTCCCACTGTGTCACTTCATATCTTATCATAGTTTAGAAAAAAAAAAGGAAAATAAATAAAGAAATGGAAACAACAACAACAAAAATCAAACAACGAAAAACAAACAAATTTTGGGGCATTAGGTCTCAGTAAACAAGATTAGCACAGCATAATGTTTGTCTACACAGGAAACAGCCTAACATAAATGTGACTTGCAAGCTATTTGTACTAAGAATAAATTTCCTGCCAACTGTTGATGTGGGTGGCATCCACTTCGCAGTTAAGCAATCAATCACAGACTTTTCATACCCCTTGTTTTTGCATACCTGCAGATATTCACATAGAAAACACAAAGAATTAAGAATTTTAATCCTAATATAGTTTTTCACAGTTACCATTTCACACTTCCATACTTATGTAAAGGTTTGTAGAGGGTACTTCGTAAAAGTATCATAAGGAAGTAAAAGAAGTATGTTGAGACTTGTGTCTAAATATATATGTATGTAAAGAATAGAAACAATGGCTCAAAATAGGATGGAATGTAATTACAGGATTTTCATGCAGGAGTGATTGGGATTAAAGTTAATGAACAGAGCTTGTGTATAAATTGAAATGCATTACTTGTTTTGCCGATTCATTCCGATTAGTGAACATCATTTTTGACAGAATATTAAAAAAATCTTACCCAAAAAAATACATAGCGGTAGTTCCCCCCTTGTTCCACTGCTGCAAATCCCCTTTGAACATATAAATATTCACTTCTGCAGAAAAATCAAATCTATTCTTGGAGCTTGGGAATACTCTGTGTCATTCAGAAGCATCCTTTTCTGGCAGACACCTGAAGTTTTGGCAAAGCTCTTTTATCTAGGATGGTGGTCACAGTAATATGGGGCCTCTGGGATAGAAAAAAGGAGAATGAATGAGGAATTACAGAGCTCCATAAACCATTGCTTATTATTGAAGCAAGCCAAAAATTAGACTTTTACACTTCCTTTGGATATGGTCTTCTTTTTTTCTCCCCTGTGACATTTTCAAGACTATCTAATGTCAGAATTTTTAAGTTGTTTTGGCTCTGGTGATATTCCATTTCTGAGATAATAATGTGTTGTCGTCACAATGGGAAACAACACCGAATGCACAAATAACATCTTCAAAATTATTATACAAAGAATTCTGAAATCTACCGTTTTTCTGTGTTTTTCTGTCTGCTAAACTTGTACTTATTTGGATTTATTTTTGAGCTGTATCAGGATATTTAGCATATTTATTATATTAACAATAATTTTACTGTTAATAATTTAGGTAATCCAAGTGAGGTAGCTGTCCCTTTAAAACTAATCAAAGGTGGACTGGTTTACTTCCTTATTTAGCAATGAATTAAAACATATATAATGTGAATGGATCATATATTAAAGCTATCCCCAAGTGTGGCACTTAAGGGCCCAGGAGAAGAAACAAATCCATATTCCATTCCTTGCACTGCCTACCAAGATAAGGTATGGAGCAGAGGTATATTTTTTTTCTCTTTATTTAAGATAGAGTGAGGACTGAAAACCATCATTCATGAAACCTGTCAATGGCAATCTCATAAGTGTTATTATATAGAATTGACTGCAAGAAAATGGGTTCTGGCAAGAAGTAAAGGTGTAGGCCCTGTTTGGATGAAAGGAATGCAAAGAAGTCAGTGCTCAAATATTTTCTCTTTTGCACTACAGAACTTTGGTCTTCACAGTGTAAATTAGAAATCTGTGTCTTAGATAAGTTAGCGCCCCAAGAAAGAATGTGTCAAGTGGGTTTGCAGCATTTTATATGCATCAGCAAAAAACCACGTTTGGTTCATGTAGCTTTCAGTCATGGTCTCCTACTGAAAATTACCAGCTTTTAAATTCAGATTTTCATTCAAGTTAACAAATGCTATCCTAGATAATTCAGCAAACTAAAATGGAAAATAAAAGCAGGTATTCTTTAATATGATCTGTACCTTTGTTGTGAGGAGTTATAGCTAAAAAAATATCTGCTTCAGTTTCATTGAGAAACAAGTGAGAAACAAAAAACCTTCCAACAAAATTGAAAGTTAAATAGGAGTACAATCATGTTCAAAATTTGGAACTAAGCATATTACACAAACCTCCACTGAGAGTCCAGTAAAGTTCTTTTCCTGGCTTTTAGACAGTTTTCTTTAAAGACATAATAACAATCTGTTTGTGCTTTCTCTAAAAACAACTGTATTTCCAAACTAATAGAGGAAAAGGACAACGGATAATCCATAAAATGTGGTTTGCACTGTGGAGCTTACATACCCTGTCAGGTGAATTTTTGCAAAGTGGTGTGAAAAAGGAATCAGACATCTACTTGATACTAACATTATTGCTCACATCTGCAAAGACAAAGAAGAAAACAACACCAGAGATACTGAATATGGTAATGAAATAGCTGTGAATATTTGTTTACTTGAAAAGACACTGTGTGGGTTGGTTTTTCTTTAAATCCATTTCGATGCAAGGTCAATTTTACTGTTTAAATTATATGTAGCAATAATGGATCTAGGGAAACTTACTTTACATAGAAATTACACCTCGGTTAAATATTCCTTTGTGGATTCCTGAATCAGAATTTCAATTATATCTTGGTTTGTCCTAGCATGCCATTCAAAACCTTTTTGAAAGCCTTGCAGAAGAAAACTGACCTTTTTCCTTATGCTGTGAACATGTAGAGAAAGGGTAAATTTACCTACATTCTAATCCTAAACGGAATAAATTACTTCAATTAAAATACAGTGTAATTTGTTTCAGACTGCCTGTTAGATAGCACTTTCTGAAGATGATAGAAGACATTAATTGATTTTGTAGTTCAGTGACACTAGGTTAAGTGATTTTCTCAATCACACAGCTTGGCTTTGCAACTTGTTTTCATTTTTCTTCTTCTTGATTTGAAAGGTTTTTGTCAAATATGTGGGAGGTACTTGATGGGAGAAACATAGCATGCAACACATAATTAGTATGATGAATGTATCTGTCAGTGTCTTCCTTTGGTTAACTTACTGGAATTTAGAGTAAAGGCATTACTGGCTTAAGAGGAAAAGCAGAGGCTAGATGAGATAGAAAGAAAAGAGTAAATAAAAATGTTATTCAGTGCTAAGGGTTAGTTGGAAACTATCACTAAGACATTAGAAAATGAAAGCCATTTTTTTTCTAAGCAAAATTACTGTCAGCATTGTTTCACAACCAGTAGCTGATATCGTGTGTTATCCAAATGATGCTCTTATAAGATCCAATACCTGTTTAAAATGCTAAGTATTCTGTAAAGAAATACCAAATTTTTCTTGTTGATAAACTCTGTTCCAGCACCTTGTTTTCTAGTGAAGAATGAGTAAATTCATCAGTCCCTCATCAATGTCTTTTCACTTCTCCTTTTATCTGACAAACATACAATAGCTACACTGTACAGAGCAGAGTTCTGTGACCTGATCTTCCTGGTTTAAATTATCATCTTCTCTTGCTGTGTGTTTCAACAGTTGTCCAATACCTATTGTTTCTTCATCCCTGCCCTTATAATGAATGAAAAAGAAAACATATTCTGTAGATGCAGTTCTCATAGATGGAGGGGAAAGAGAGAGGTGGGGTGGAGAACAACACCTTCATTTCCTTGCTAGCATTCCTCCAGATTCTAATAAATAACATGGGAGCATTGCTAATAACAGAAAAAGGAAAAAAATGTCTTGATGGTTTCGACTAAGTACACATATATCATCAAAAAAAGTTAAAATAAAGCCAAATGTTGCTGAAATTAGGCTTATATAACGGAATAAACAAGATAAAATGGCTTTGCAAGTTTTTCCCTCCCACTTGAAACCTGTACATGGTTTAATTTCACAGACTGTATTTAAGTTGATCAGAGAGAATCTTTTCTTTTGCATTTGTAAAGCACTTCATGTCCAGTTCTGCAGTAATCAGTAAGCTTATGCAGACCTTGAATTTTCATTTTGTTTCATTTTCTCCTGACTTGCATAGCTGTACATCTGTGCACTTATGCTGAATTTATTCCTGATAAAATCACTTCGAAGGGTGTTGCACCAGCTTGGTTTTAACTGTGTCTTGAACCTCTGTCCTTGAAGTGCATTTGTTATCAGAGACAGTAATAGGATCTAGCTGCAAAGCTAGGCTCTGGTTATAAATTTATATTTCTGCAATATTGCATCTTCCAGTGCAACTTCTATTATGCTTCACCTCTAGTAAGAAAAATATTTTGTACTGACAACATGTCTCTAGCTGGGGGTGCTGGTGGATTAAAATCTGGACATAAACTGGCAGCGTACCCTTGCAGCCCAAAAAGCCAACCATCCCTCCCCAGCAGGTGAAAGGTGACAGTGCTCCTCTGCTCTGCTCTGGTGAGACTCCAGCTGCTGTATTGCATCCAGCTCTGGCATCCCAGCACAGGAAACTCCTGTTAGGATGAGTCCAAAGGAGGATCATCAAGACGATCAGAGGGCTGGAGCAACTCTCCTGTGAGGAAAGGCTGAGATAGGGCTGTTTAGTCTGGAAAAGAAAAGACTCTAAGGCAACCTTACAGCAGCCTTCCAGTACATAACCAAGGCTGACAAGAAAGAGGGAGAGAAACTTCTTAACAGAGACTTTTGAAATACAACAAATGGCAACGATTTTAAGCTGAAAGAGAGTAGATAAGGGCTGAATATAAGGAAGAAATTTTGTACAGTGAGAGTGGGGAAACACTGGAAAATATTGCCCAGAGAGGTGATGAATGTTCTACCTCTGAAACATTCATGGTCAGTTTGGACAAGGCTGGGAACAGTCTGATCTATGTTAAAATTTCCTGCTCATTGCAGAGAGGTTGGACTATATGATTTTTAAATGTCCCTTCCAACCCAAATGTTTCAATGATTCTACTGTTTTAACAAACCATTTAAAAGACAAGCAAAACTGGCAATCAGGACACTTCAGTGTCAGAGATGGCTTATTAAAAATACTGTGGTTGGTAACAAAAAGTATTATAAGATGGGGAAGGGTGAGTGGAAGTGATAGAAGTGACAAATCTAAGCAAATGTGTCAGCACAGATAAAATCACCTGTTGTTATACAGTAGGAGATTTAGCTGCGATCTGTAGAGAGCAAGTTTATATAAGCATAGTTCCTTCTCAGGACACAACTCGAGAAAGAACTATGACAGATTGCTAGGGGCTATGCTATCAAAGGCTTTTAACAAAAAATAACTTGAACAATATAAAGTTATTCTACCACATTCTAGGCAGTCAGCCTGAAAGACAGGCATGATGATTAAATAGTTTTTCAAGGCAGCATGCTGTATTCTGTACTAGATATATAAAAAAAAAACTGTACAGCTTCCAACAGTCACCTCTGGCAGGATACTGCAATAGTCAAGCATTTTAGTTACACATAGGCATGGTGTGTTTTTTCCCACAAAGTCATCAATACATAAAACTAAGAATTTTGTGAAAGAAAAAAATCCCTTTCAAGAATTTGGATATATAAAATTTTCCATCACAATTGACAATGATTATGTTAAAAGATATGTACTGTTTTTGAAAAGCCTGGATAACTGAAATCAAAATATTTCATTCAGTTACAGAATCACAGAATCAACAAGGTTTGAAAATTGAGTCTTAATAATTTGATATTATTGAGTCCAACCAAAGACCTAACACTACCTTGTCTAATAGACTATGGTACTAAATACCATGTCTAGTCTTTTCTTAAATACCCCCAGGGATAGTGACTCCACCACCTCCCTGGGCAGCCCACTCCAATGTCCATTGGACATTATTTCTCTGAAGAAGCTGTTCTTATTTGGATTGGTTTTTATGGTCTTTGAAATATTTTATTTTTATGTTCATAAGTGGGAATCCAATCAAAAAGAAACCAACTTAAAGTGAACATCTTCAATATTAGTAATTTTTAATCTTTTATTTCTTTTCATAAAGAATACTGAAGCTGTTTCATTTTCATCCTGACTGTGAATGGGGGAATATTTTTCTGTTTCAAACTTTGACAGACATTGAAAAACATTTTTAAAATATATTTAGTATATGTCAGACAGGACATCAAGAGTCTTAGCCAGACACTTTTTTCCTATGTTTCTTCAATGTCCACAAAGGATTAGTCGTCAGTAACTGAAGTATGGATAACTGATGTTTTCGCAGCTTCTGACATATCTATCTAATGACTTAATGCAAACAGGCTTGCATAGCTGAAAACTAATATAAAGATTTTACGAGAAAGGAAAATTGAAAGTCCTCCAAATATGGGAGCAAAGATTTTTTTTTTCCCCTACTGAGCAGAAAATAATTAAATTGTATAGGAGGCAGCTCCATCTTATTTTGTAATTATGGTTTAAGGAAGAACCTGTTTTCAGGTTGTTGTAGATAAGTGATAAGGTCTCCCCCCGGGCTCCTTTTCTCCAAGCTGAACAACCCCAGATGCCTCAGCTGCTCTGTATATGACTCACTCTCCAAACCCTTCACCAGCTCTGCTGCACTTCTCTGGACACACTCCAACACCTCAATGTCCTTCTTGCTGTGAGGGGCCCAGAGCTGGACACAGGATTTGATGTGTGGACTCACCAGTGCCAAGTACAGTGCCAATCACTGTCCTGGTCCTGCTGGCCACACTATTGCAGGGACAAGCCAGGATGCCATTGGCCTTCTTGGCCACCTGGGCACAACTGGCTCACATTCAGCTGCTGTCAACCAGCAGCCCCAGGTCCTTTTCCCCCAGGCAACAGAAGCCATAGTATGAAACAAGGGAGTAAAGGCTACAGTCATTAAAAACTTTTTTATTTTCTTTAACTTTTAAGGAATTGTTTGGGAAGTCAGAAATAAAGGTTTCTGCCTAACATTTTCAGCGTTTCAACTGCTGTTATATCTCTTGCAAAATAATAATTAGGATGTTTTGCACATGAATTATTAGGTCTTCAGAAATTTGGAGGAAGCTGTAAATCCCTTAGTGTTAAAGCAGTTTAAGTAGGTATTCTTTCTGAGAAAGTTTCAGAAGACTTATGCCTTTGGGGATTTCTTACTACTCATCATTTTGGTCATGCAAAGTTTAGGGCTGCCGCTTTGTTTCCTCATAAGTACATGTGTCAAAATATCTCACTTCCTTTTCAAAGTTTTAAATCACAGCAGAGATGAATGGAGATAATGGCACGAAGCCAAAATTGTGCATGAAACAAATGACTGTCAGTTCTAGTTGACTTTCTTATTCATTTATTCATATAAAATAACCATATGATTTCTACCTCTTGCATTAAGGGTATAGAAATGTAGCAGAAAATAAACTCCTTTGCATTTCAGCTGGTTCTCAGGAATCAGAGGGGCTGTATGAAGCTGGGCTTAGTTTCTGATTATAGCCAATCTAGCACTATAAGTCTCCTGGAGTTCAGTCAGAGTTTTATCACTATAGGTGTGATTGTATACAACAAGAACTTGTGCAGTCACTGATTCACAAATAGTGCAGTTTACCAATCTGATGCCATAGGTCTGTCCAGGTTCAATGGGAACTTACAGAATCCAGGCTCACAAATGCTGCAGGTTATTGACACAACAGAATGTCAGGTTGAGGATTGCTGGTAATAAATGCACTAACTACAGTGTTATGTTTTGAGACAAAATATGGTAATGGTTCTATTAGCACTATACACACACACATATATATACACACATATAAGTATATGTATATACATATATATATATGTGTGTATATATATATATATTTATTTATATATGTAACAAGTATTCCTGTGTATGTTCCAATGAAGTTGGAGGGACAAAGCTCACCTAAAGTTGTCCCTTTGGGTGAGGGAGAGAGATGGAGTCCATAAATTCATACTGAGCTAGCAGAGATATTAATTTTCCTCTTCTCTGTCTTTTTAAAGCAAACTCCTTCTTTTATATTATAATTTTGTTAGTTCCCAGAGGGATGGAACAATCACATGCTGTAGGGGGGTATTTTGGTGACTGTGACTTATGCATGTAAGGCATGTCCTCTTTTCATTTATATTCTTAGGGGTGTGAAAGTTAATACATAAATAGGGCTTAATGAGGGTCTTCATTACTTGCTTATTTACTTTTAGTCGGAATTTATAGTTCATAGTAAGGTAAAACAAACACACTGGTCCTCCTCTATCTGCTGAGGTAGCAGCAAAGGCTGTCTGCCTTCTCCAGAGTGTCTTTGTGAGCATTCTTATCTCCTTGAAGGACCAGATTTACAAGTCTTGTGCCCTGTGAGGGAGAGTGAGGCTGAAGGCTGGTACAGACATGTGGATGCTCTTCTGTGCCTGGCTGAGAGCCTTTGAGGCCTCCTCATCACCCCAGACATCCTTCCAACATTAGGTCTAGTCCGAGCCTAGTGTGAGATCACCAAGGGGCCCAGCTCATGTTTTTGTCAAGAAACCTTATCAGTTCTTCACTGATTTAAAGCAATTCCACAGCAGTTCTGACAATTTACCACAAAACCAGAGAAAACATATCATTTAAACTTGAAAAATGTGATGACTCTCCTTCTCTTCCCTTCAAAATTCTTTCTGAAGTCAGTGTATTTAACCAGAATTTGATTCTATTCTTTAGGCTTTGCAAATACTCTATTGTTGTCAGGCAATACTATGCCAGCTGATCAGGAAATACACATACTAAACACAAACTTTGCATTAAAGAAGAGTATTATAAGTGAGGACTGAAAATCCATTTTCCTTCCAGTGCTTTACCATTTGGTGGGTTTGCAGCTGTGTGTACTTGTTTGAACTATTTCTGCATTACTATAAGCATCTCAGTCTTTTAAGTGGGGAATGCACCTAATGGTCTGGAAAATTATTTCAATGTTGCTCAAAAGCTGTATGTGACACTATAGCGTATGGTGCAGTAAACTCTTGTCAGTTAACACAGCCATGAACAGGGTGAAATATAGTTATAGATAGTGAACTGTAAAATAAGATATAAAAGTAGTTTTTCCTGTCATTAAATAACTTTTTAAAAAGAGGGTAATACTATCCAATGATAGTATGCTTATATACTTAGCATATAAGATTTTTCTGAAACTCTTTTTAAATGAAAATGAAAATAAGGAAATTAACAACCCCACAAAATATGTTTATAGTCAGTGATGTGTATTTTAATCATCTGTATCTCACTGAATTTCAGTTTTAAGGAAAATAGAACAAGAAACAATGAACTTGTACTGTAACTAGACAGGTTAAGGCTCCCCATTAGGAAAAATTATAATGAGATTTTAAAAACACTAGAATGCATTGTCCGTTAAGAAATGCCAATTTTCTTAAAAGATGTCTTTAAAACATGTCAACATGTGCCAATAATGGTTCAAACACAGTTGATTCATCCTTAGGAGCAGAAGTCCTGTTTTTCTGTGATTCTTTTGCCTTATACTTGGGCAGATGCATTTACAGAAGTAAGATTTAGTGCTTTAAACTGATATCTTTGTAGATTGTATTCATGTAGAAATTAAAAAATAATTCAGGCTGGTATATATGTTGGAGAGGGGATGTTACAGACTATAATAATTTCTTTGCTTCCATAGTGATTTTCACAGTGAAATGCTAATTTCTCATCTCAGGAAAAGTGAAACTAATTTTTTTGGGGGTTTCTTTTCTGGGAAAATGTACCTGATTCATTAAAAATGTGAAATTCAAACTTTTCTGTTTTTTTAATAAGTCTGTACCAAATCAGACAAAAGTCAACCAAGAGCTATTGAGGAGACTAATGAGCATTCTCTCAAAATGCAAGAATTAGCTTAGCCTGGAAAGAAAATACTTGCTCCTGAGCTATCATTGAATGAATGAACTGAATGGATTTCCGGGAAAAAAAAGTAAAGAACATATATACTAGGAGACAGTAAACACAGATCTCATTTAGTGGAGGAAGGAGTCTCTTTTTTCTGTCTGGTACTTTCAGAAGTATATATTCATCTGTATTAGACACCTACATGTACAAACTGAAGTTGCTCTGTGCATTGTCAGTAAGTTTTTTACTTTTAGGATGCACCAAACCATGGAGCATCTAAAGACTCAATTTACATTGGAAGATTTCTACTCCCTAGATGCATGACAATGGTTGTGTAGGTACTTACTGTCTGTTTAGTGCCTCAGTAGTAAATCTAAACTGGGATATATTTCACTGGGAACATCAGCTGGTTATATTTGCTTTGTATGGGGAAAATGCACAAAATTCTTAAAGCCTGTCAGAATAAAGTTTTGGACAGGTTATACAGAACATACCTTGAAAAAAATCAAGGATGGATAGAAACACTGTTTAGAAATTGGTTCTCTTTTTTTGTCTAAGCTTTTAGTATAGTTTTACACCATTGTTTACAGTGTAAGATTCTAATTTATGTAAATTTGAACATCAGAGGCCTTTGTTTCCCCAGTTCAAAAGGATGGAGGAAATCATTGAATATTACACAGATATACATACATGCATATACAGCATGAAAGGAGCATGAAATATCCTTCTTTTATTTTCTTTCTCTCTTCCTTTTTTATTTGAGTCCTTGTTAGATAAGTTATTGACAACTCTCAAATTTCTATGCTATAGCCAATATTCTTTTTGATCATAAAAGCTTATTGTATTAAACTCATTTTATTGTCTATAAACAGAAATGTGGGAACATCACCATTCTGCAAACTAAGATAGGTAGCCACAGAAAAAAACTAATGAGAATAAAAAGTGGTTCTTTTAACAATACCGAAATACTTACAGTTGATAATGTAGTGCAGAACCTTAATAGAGTTCTTACGTGAAAAAAATCTATACTAAAGTGTTTGGAATATTTCAGAGGATTTCTTGAAATGTGGTGAGTTCATGAACAAGCTCATTTCAAGTGACACTCGAGAATTGTTCAGTGTAAAGCTGAAGGACACTGTAAGTTGGTAGAAATTCATAGGCATTTTTATAAGCACTTTTAGAACATCAGACATCATCATTTGGTTTGTATCACTCATTAAAATATCTGTATAATAGATTGATATATTTCTTTGTTTTCCATTTTGCACCACTAAAAAGAGACCTTATTTCCTCCAGAGAATGTGTAGCCTTAATAATGAGGCACAAATACAAAACAGCATTTTGTAGCTTTCAGACTTCATAATTGCAGGGCTTGCAGTTAAAAAACAAACAAACAAACAAAAAAACAAACTAAATGCTTTTTGAAATATAAGAAAAGGTTAAGTTCTTCATATATTTTCTCACTGTTGGCTCAATATGTCCCTTTGAATATAGAGTTTATTAAATTCAGTAAACATATATAATTATCAATATGTCCTTTGTGCCATTAGAGAATATGAATTTAATTCACTGGTGTGACAAGTCAGTCTTTTTACATGCCTTTATAATAACAATAATCTTAAAAAAGAAAATAAAGAATTTCATTTTGGCAGATTTATGAGAATTTATGGTTTTTATGCAGGACTGTCAAACACAGACGTGTCTTCAGTCCTTTGCTAGAAATAGCTTTCAAAAATGTATCTATAAACACTTATGTGTAATTCGGATGACTTCAAAAAAGTTTCCCTATGTGCTGGATTTATAAAGCTCAAATAAACAGTGAGAACTTGTACAGAGCAGCAACCATAGACAGTGCAAGAAAAGACATTGTGTGTCTGTGGACACTGAAGTACAGCACTTTTCCTGAAATCAAAATGGGATGGTAATCTATGTTTGACTTATATTCATACATTATGCAGCAGTTATACTCTGAACAGTACCTTTCTAAAACTTGAAAATATGAAGAGATTATTGCTATGGGTCAAAGGGGCTGCTCTGGAGCCAGCTGGGCTGGGCTGCTTTCTAATCATCCCTAAATATTTGCTATGCATCATGATACGTATTGCACATAAAATTGGAAGGAGCTCTGGGTAAGAAGTGTGTGCCCAAGTAGTCAGTTCATTTACTGGTCTGTGAAGCACTGGGTTTGTCATGGACATGCATTCATTTCCCAGGACATGGGAGTTTTGATTCTCACCTGGCACTGACAGGGAAGATGAACTGGCTGACAAATAATAGACCAACGTTGCACTGTTGGACCTTTCGTCTTAAATGTTCTGCCATTTGGTCAATATCACTTAGAAAGTCATAAATTTTCAATAGTTAATAGGCAGTAATATTATCCAGAACATAATAAATTATCAACCCCTCTTTCTCCCTAATCTAATCACTGTCCCCTGCTCTACATTGAAAGACTGAATCCTTTTTATTCTTCTGCAAATCAGTTTTATAGATATAAGAAACTAAGGGTGAAGAAAATGATTTGAAATTTCATTGTCCAGGGTTAAGGCTGACTTCTCAGAGACAAATGGGCACACTTAATTACAGGCCGTGTTTTAAAGTGACCTTTATAAGGCATTTACCGTTGAAAATTGCACCTATTATCTATATTTTCCTCCTATTGTGTAAAGAAAATTATCTTGCCAGGGCTTTAATTTTTTCAGAATTAGAACAAAAAATAGAAGATTTAATGTTCTGAGACAACTTTTAGAAGCCTCAAATATCTTGTTCTTAAAAAAGAGATTTTGTTACAAGCAGAGCAATATAGTCATGACTTTTCTAAACTATTAATATATATAGGACATTAAATTATCTTCAGATCCTGAGGATAAGTGTGTCATTTTCCGTTGACAAATGAAATCCTTTTAAAAGGGTACTAAAAGTCTGTTCTTCAATCTTTCTGTAAATGACTTCAGTAACACATTTCAAAAAACCCCTAAGTGATACTGTATTACTGTTATGGATCACCATGTGAAAGTTTGGTGCATGTTAAAATATGAGTTTAAGGTTTACTTTTTTGTCTCCTAAAAATCAGAATGCAACTTTTTGTTACATCTTAGGAAGTATTTAAAAGAATTTATTAGGACAGTATATGGTCTGAGGTCAGGCTGTAAATTTTCCCATGGACACAGGAGAATGTCACAAAAAAAGAATTTTACAAGTCTAAGAGTTTGTAATCAAAATTAAGAAACTATTATTGACACAAATGGGCAATGTCTACTACTGCTAAAGTGGCTACTGTGCACCATTTTTATTTCATGGACAATTACATATTAGAAGTTTTCTTACAGAAAAAGCAGAGCTACTTAAATACAGCAGAAAAATTCCATAGCATTTGTGCAAATGTGAAATTCCTTAAAATACTCATGCTTCATTTTAATTTTCAGTTTCCTGAGAGTTACCACAACTAATTTTTGAAAATAACTGTCCTAGATACAGGAAATACATAGTTCTTTGTAGTTGTCTCTTGACTTAGATCTATTTGATTGAATTTACAAAAGCTGAGTTTTAGAAAGTCAGAATTTTATTTCACACGCACACTCTTTGTTTACTTAAATCTTTTCTCATAAGATTAGTTCTAAATTTCTCCATGAGCGTTTCATTGGTAGAACTATACAACTCATAAAGTTTCTTTCTGTAAGTATTGCATGCTCTGTATTGGGAGCATCACTGTGACCCCCTACCAGATAATGGGTATTACTTGCATGCTGAACTTTCTCCAGTAACACAAAATGGTAAAAGGCTCTGGAGAGTCTAAAATATAAGATGGGAAGTAAAGGTAGAGAGATTGTAATTTAATTTCCTGTTCCTAAGAGGAAGAAAATGGCCCAAATGAGTATGCTGTCTGTGTATCCTGTTCTTGACCTCAACACATTGGTTCAAATATATATTTTATTCTTCACTTGTGATTTTATTAACATTTTAGTATAAACAAAATGTAATTATTATCCAGATTCTCAGGAGCTGTAACAGTAGCCTTGCTCATATAAGCTTCCATCACCAGTAACACCTGTAGAGCAAAAAACTCATCAACTAGATTGCTGGATGGACAACTTAGTCCTAATCGTACTAAGAAGCTTTTTGCCTAAAAATAACAGATAAGATTCTTTACTGATGTCAATCAGCATAACTTCATTACCTTGATATGAAGTATCTGGATTTATCTGCATCAAGATTGATGATTTGAGGTCCTGCTCACCCTCATTGGGTATGTACTTTAAGATGGTCTTAAGGAGGATGGACAAGAAAAGTATTTGACAGTTCCAAACATGGCAGGTGATAATAGTTGCAATATCTGCACTAGAAAAAGTCTTGTCCACCCTGTTTTGGGACTCCCCATTCATCCTAGTACCATGGATTTTTATTTTTTTCCTAGTACATGGGATGATTTATTTTAATTACATATTGGATATGTAGATACATGTAAATTTCTTTAGGTATGCTGTTTCATGTTACTTCAGGTCATTCTAGAGATTTAGAAAATGAAGCAACACATTCAGGGAAATGCTTGTTATAAAATTTAGAGGATGGACTTTTTATATGGACATATATAAAGAAAACACAGGGTAAAAATGTTTTTGTGCTTAATTCAATTAAAGAAGAATGCGGAAAAGAATTCAGAACTAAAACTTGCATACTGCTCTGAATCCTTGTTCCATTTTGTCATTATAATTAGAAATAAGGTATTTTTATATAGCCTGTGTGTGGTGTTCAAGAACAATTAGTCTAAGAAGAATAATTTAGCCTGACAATAGGTAGTTAAACAAAGTGAGTGATTGGATCTTAAATAAACAACCTTCCTTATGAACTTTAAAAAACAATCTTACTCCTCCTAAATGTTAGTAGGGTAGGGAATCAAGGGGGTTTTTTATTTTATTTTTCATTTATATTTAAAAATTGAAGTAATAGTATAATTTAAGGTCAGCCATGTTAAGGAAAATGACTTAGCTTTTTGTTATTGAAAGTGTATTTCCTAATTAAATAAACTGGTTTACAGCACGTTTGAATAAGTTTCAATGAATCTTCATGTCATTACTTAGAACACGGACTTAGAGAAATCATTGACCTTTTGTACCAAACTGTAAATCAAGGTAGGCCTATTATCTACATTTTCCTACTGTGAATTTTTAAATATGAAACTAAGAAATTGGAAATAATTTTAGAAAATTTTATGTGCCTTAGAAAGGACACACTGAGGATATTGAGGTCCACTCTTTTAATTCATTCGAGGTCCTCAGAAGGCAGGAATTTGCACAAGATAGAACCCCAGCAAAGGAAGAAGAAACCTCTCTGGTCCTGCTATTGATCCGTTTTCTTGCACTTTGTTTATTAAGCTGATTGATGACTGAGCAAGTAAGTTGAGTCTTAAGTTGGTAGGTTTTGCTCTTTTCTCATAGGGAAAATTAAAACCTAAAGGTACAAAACAATGACTATTGCATTTTTAAATAATTTTAAATGAGAATCGTTAGCAGGAAGAAGAAGAAAAAGGAAAAGAAGAGGAGAGGAGAGGAGAGGAGAGGAGAGGAGAGGAGAGGAGAGGAGAGGAGAGGAGAGGAGAGGAGAGGAGAGGAGAGGAGAGGAGAGGAGAGGAGAGGAGAGGAGAGGAGAGGAGAGGAGAGGAGAGGAGAGGAGAGGAGAGGAGAGGAGAGGAGAGGAGAGGAGAGGAGAGGAGAGGAAAGGAAAGGAAAGGAAAGGAAAGGAAAGGAAAGGAAAGGAAAGGAAAGGAAAGGAAAGGAAAGGAAAGGAAAGGAAAGGAAAGGAAAGGAAAGGAAAGGAAAGGAAAGGAAAGGAAAGGAAAGGAAAGGAAAGGAAAGGAAAGGAAAGGAAAGGAAAGGAAAGGAAAGGAAAGGAAAGGAAAGGAAAGGAAAGGAAAGGAAAGGAAAGGAAAGGAAAGGAGATTTTTTTTTTTCCCCTTTCCTTTTTTTTTTTTTTTAACAGAACCCAGCATGGAAGTTTGCAATGTATGGTGCTTGAAATTATGGTACTTGTGATTTGATTCATGAAGTTGTATAACTTCCCTAACTCTGGGTGATAAAGTCATTACTTTTCCAGGACAAATAACAAAATGTATGCAGAGTTGTTACTAAGTAAGTCTTGCTCCAGTTAGAGTTTTTCACAGTCAGAGCTAGAATTTTCAAATTTTTAATTTCTCTAGATTCAGAATACTTTCAAATGCAGACAATGCTTGTTTCAAGTCAAGACATGTTCAATGTTAATATGTACAGCAGAAGTCGAGCACTTTGTTGAATAATGTATTCACTCAAATTAGAAAGAGAAAAAAACTGTATAAAATTCTCATATCTTATGTTTTTTGTGATCTTATTGTGAAGTTCTATAATTTATTGTAGTGCGAGAGTGCCTCTTTTCAACAAGATACACCAGTAATTCAGTAATACAGTAATCATTTTCTTGATAGCAGTGTACTGTAACAAATTAACAACAAAGACTGCTGTTTTCAGCCAACTGTAAGATTTATTATACTTCCAGGTAGAGATTTATCTTTTCTTTGACTAGATCTATCTGACTTTCAGGTCAATAATTCCTGATTGAATTTCAACCAAAATCAATAGCTACCTATCATGTCACCTAATACACAAAGATTTTGTGGATGTTGGGTCTAAGAAAGAAAATAATATTTGTGAACATGTGTCAGATTTTTTATGATAAGATTCCTTTAAATTTTATTTATATATCACCATCATTTTTGCATCCATAAAAAAATTCTGAAAATTGTGGTTTACCTAAAGCTACCACAGATGCATTTTCAGCATTCAAAAATCTCTATTTGTTATCTGCCATGGTTCTTTAGTCAGGCTTCTGTTCATCCAGAGTACAGTTCTTAGATATTTTTCACTTATGCAGAGTTTGAACTAATTTTTTTTATTGTATGAATAGATTAGGATTTTTTTACAAGTACGGAAGTTTCAAAGAATTTATAAATATTTTGGTCATTAATTTTGCTTTTCAAGAGAACATTATGTTAGTGGTTTTTTTAGAATTTTTCTTTCAAGGACCTCTAAGGAAACCGATTACTCATGTTTTAAGGTAGTTTTTGTATCATATATACACATATATACATATTTACAATCTGATACACTAAATCTAGCACTAAAGCACTTCTCTCGTTTAAGAACTGGTTTTTTTATTGATGGTATTCTGCTGGTTATCAAATTTAATAGTTTTTCTTTAAAAAAGTTCAGCTTGCATGGCCACTGTCATAGGACATTAACAGAATTGTCTTCCTTGTAATCCAATTGTTTTCCTTGTAATTGTAAAACAATCCTTGTAATTGTTTTCCTTGTAATCCTTGTATTTCCTTGGAATAGTTGGAAAAAAAAAGATTCACATTTGCATATTGACACCAGTCGCAATGTATTTCATTCACACTTTGCAGATAAGTGTACTGAAGTGCTCAGTAAGGTTGCACCCTAAGTGACTAATAAAAATTATGTTATACTATACTGCTGTAATGTCCTTAACATGTTATGCAAGGGTCAGTGAAGCACTGCAGTTCAGCAGAATGATCGTGGGTGTGTAAGGAGTATCACAGGGAGGAAAGAACACAATCAATGTGTGTTGGTGTGTTGGCTAAGCTGGTTTTCTTACTAATAGATTATCTGAATTATATGTCTTGACCTTGTCAGTCAGTTGTAATTAATTTATTGAACAGATGAAATTTTGTTCAGATGTAGAATATTTTCAAGACTGTATGTTGAATTAAGTTTGTTGGGTTTTTTTGGTTGTTGTTTTGTTTTGTTCTGTTTTTATTAGCTGGACATCATTTTGAGCCTATTAGAAAGGGGGGATTTATGCCTATGGTCATTGTCTCTCTTCTTGGCCTCTTATCAAGGTGATCTACTTTGAAAAGAAGCCAAATTATTATTCAAAATAATGGGCAACTATGTTAATTATCTCCAATTATTTAAATATATTATTACATACGTATTAAGGATAAGGTTTTATTTGCATAAAAGAAATTCATTTACTAATCGTAGATGAGAAATATGAAGTAAAGTCTGTGGCTCCATCTTTATTTTCTTTCATTATGAGGGAAGTAATAAGGAGCTTTGGATTATTACTGGAATATTAGCAGCTTTTACCTTCATCTGCATCTTCCTTTGTCATTTTCATTCAAGCTATAGATTATATATATGTTTGTGTAGGCCAGAAGGTATGTGACATTACAAGAAGAAATGTTCAATACTAGCAGTCTATTCTATTTTATGAGACCAGGATTTCCTTGCTTGTGAATATAAGTAGTTAGTTTTCAGGTTGTTTTACACTTTTTTGTTGTCAAATGTGATTTCCTTTGAGAGGACTCATGTACTTAATTCCCATCTGCTATGCTCAGAGGTTACTGAATGCATTCCCTTTTTACTTAATTGTTTTGTTCGTCACGCGTCATTAGGTTGTTCCTCCTCACAAAGGATTAAACACACCTATAAGAAGTTTACATCTGAAGAAATTACACTTAATGAGTAATTTAATCTCTTCCAGCATTCTTTGCCCTTGCCTTCACAGTGATATCATTTGCTTGATCCTCTGCTTGCATATCTGACGAGTAAACTGTTGTGGAGAATGCCTCAATATCTCGATGGCACTAAGGTATATGTTAGTCACGTATGTCTGCATCTAGGTAGGTTCCACAGCTATCTTGGCCTAACACTTCATTCCATTATACAACCAACTGTCACTTGTTACCATCTTTGTGCAAACAATAATTTTGTTCCCCCTCCCTTGGGGTGCAGATTCTTTGTTTTTTAAATACATTTTTAATTGATTTCTCAAAAAATACATTTTCAACAGAGCAGTAGCATCATACTTCTGTGGGCTTTATCTGAGACACATGCCTACTACATTAACAGGAACATCTCAGAGTTTGAGCAAAATACTGGTCAAAGTGGAGGATCAGACCACTTATCCCTTTTGGCTCCTAGCCACATGTTTCTTCAGAACTACAGAAGTGCCAATAATTCGGGTTCCAATTCCAAAGAACTCAAGAGTCTGTGCAAAAGTAGCAAGATATCTTCTATCAAAATTGAATTATTTAATCATGCACAATTATGAAGAAAATGAATATATAGTCGCAGGTTGCCAAGACACAGGAATGTTTTTTTCTAAGTCTGTCTTTAAGGCTTTCTTCTGCTTCTCCATATTACATCTCCAACAATTTTGTATGGAAAAAATATGTGTTCAAAAATGGAAAAACAATTTTAGAAGAGGTCAAAACTACTCAGGTAGGAGATTTGCTTGAAAGAATATTTAACTATATTTTTATGTTGGAAAAATCATAGGAAATTATGTGCAATTTGTACTTCAAAAGAAACTACTTCTTGCATATTTTCAGGACTTAACATATTGATAAATGGTTTCTGAGGAATTCACCCTTTTTTGAAGTCTTTTCAGAATCTGAACACGAAAACAAAACAAACAAACAAACAAAAAAAACCAAAAGCAAGGCAGGATTTCAGGATTTCCACTTTTCTTCATCCTGAATTGTTGACTCTTTTAGGAGTAGAATTAGAATAATGGGGAAACTATAATTGTTGTCCAGTCTCAAATCTAGGAAGAGTAGTAGATTCTCCCTGAGTAAAATAGGTAAACAAGTTTGTGGCATTTAAATGTGTGTCAGTTTTCTGAAAGGCCAAGAAAAACAATTTGCAATATGAGGCTAGCAAATTTAAGCAAAGAGTAAAAAAAAAAAAAAAAAAAAAAAGAAGCTAGAAGGAATTTAGCCAATAAAAAATAGAAATAGCAATAATGCCTTTCCATGTGTTCTTCTGGAAAATAAGCCATGCTAAACAAACATGATTTTTTTGTTGTATGAAATGGCAGGTTATATCAAAAAAGATAATTGCCATGCCACATGCAATTCTAGTTAAATAAATAGCAATAAATAGTAGTGACAAAGCCAATATTAAATGGCTATGAACTGACTACCTGGGAGGTATATGTAGGAAAAAAAGTTGTAATCAAGACAAAATTTTCATGAAAGGAAGAGATTCCTCCAGGACTTTACAGAGATCAGTGTAAGACCAATTCTATTCATGATCTTTCTGTGTGAATTCAAAGTAAACAAAAGACAACCATTGGCAAAATTTTTGGATGATTACTTCTACAACAGATATCCCTTCATTACAGCACTTGCGTATTGCACATTAAAATTTATTGTCTTCTTTCTGGAGGTGTCATGGCAAAAAAAATTTAATTTAATTAATTTGATTATCCCATTATGAAAACTGGGAAGTGCTGGGGTTACATTTGGTATCCATGCAATTGCCACATAAATTGGTGTATTTTCCACTCAGTTAATGAAAATTTCTTCAGATTTTTTAATTTAAGAGGCATTATCAAAATACTTTTTTTTCATTTTTAATTTCTGTCTGTTATTCATAAAGATTTTAGAGAAGGTTATTTTTACTAATAGTTATTTATTTATTTTTTTTTTCTCCTGGGGGTGTTCATTGTAGTACAATCAGTCTGGTCAATCCACCCCTTCTTTTACTACCAAATGAATGCTATTCTAGCCTATTTCTTTTAAATGTTTACTATTTTTCTTTAAAATATTCTTATTTTTCAGAACTTTTTATTTTTAACAGTTGTCCTTAAATGTTGAATTCATGTATTTCATTTCAATGCTACTCTTCTTTAAGGGAGGATATACTGTCTTTCAGTACTGTAGTCATGACCAGAGAAGAAAATTGACCACTAACTGTCATTTCTGTAGTGCTATGACTTTCACCCCTGAAGTGTGTAGGTATGACCCTGTAAAGGAACAAAGTGTTAGTTATGTAAAGCAGATACGAGTCAAACAACTCAATCAAAAATCATGTTTATTATAGAAGAATTCATAATGTGGAGTAAGACCAAAAGTTTTATATTGTAGATTTCGGTTTACAGTTATATTTTGAACTAAATCACAAATTCAAGTCAACATCTATTTAGAGTTCTAACTTTTAACTTTACTTTGAAATTTTATGGAAAAAAAGTATTTGCTGACATTTTCAGTGTCTGTGTTAAAATGGAAAAATTGTTTCTCTTTCAAGGTAGAATAATATTAGAATTTGAAATGTGTTTTAATATATACAATATGTTCAGAATATTAAGTTACAATATAATAGGCTAAATTCATACCCTAGAAAAAGCAGTGATAAAAATAGTGCTTTTATTCCAAAAGAAAGAATATTATTAATGAAATTACCATCTCCAACACTTCAAATCCCTCAGTAAATTGTAAACTCCCACATTTAGTTAGCTATTAAATAGATTTTTAAAATTACATTTGAATCATAATTGTGTATGATTATGGCAAGACAGATATATAAGAAACTAGAATATGGGGGATCAAATGTGACCTACTGGCCCTTCATCAAATCTCTAGTGACCAGACTCATATTCCAACAGAATGGAGGTTTTCTTATCAAAAAATACTTACTTCCCCATGACAAAATAGTTTGCATTAAAGTGGAGTTGTGTGATTATTTTCTTTTTGTTTTCCCCACTAGATAGAAAACCCCTGAGCTCAAAATATTAAAATAGAGCCTTTTTATCCAGGGCAATTCCAATATCATTCAGGAGTAGGATGTAAAATAAAGATGACTAAAATTCTGCAGTAGTTACTGAATCTAAATGAGTTCTTATTTTGTGTAAGTATTAAGATAAATTCTTTCAAGTGTACCAGACTAATAGTTAAGTATATAGTAAAATACTTCAGTAAATGCCTAGCTATGCACCTGGCTGTGGCAGATATTTTCTTATTATTTGTCTGCACTTGAACTAAAAAGTCTTGAGTTTTGCAGTCTCAGATACAGTAGATCCTTCTGTTGTAGCTTTTCTTTTATGTAAGTTAAATGGTTCTTCACAGAATGCTAAAAAAGACGACATAACACATTGGCAGATGCTGCAGAACATAGAAGTATCTTTAAGAAAATTTGGTTTAGCAAAAAGGTATTGACTGCAATTCAGTAACAAGAATGAACTCAGAAAGCCTGAGAGAGAAGTAAAACTTGCCAAAAATAAAGTTATTTTCAGGGCTTTCTCAAATCCAGAGTTTTTGGAGGAAAGAAAAAAAAAGGAGTTATCCGTAATAGTAGCTATGTCAATCTTCCATCTCAGTGGTTTTTTTTCTGTTTTATCTGATGCTTTGAGGATAAAGGCAGGACCATCATAAAGAAATTTCTTAATTGCAAAAGGTTGTGAAGAGCTGTCAGTACAGAGAAAGAGGGTTACGGGGAAGAGCAAGAAAAGCATAATCAAATTTAATAGCATTATATAGTAAAATTACTTATAAGACTTATTGTTTGGTTTTAGTTAGTCCAGTGAATAGCAGGGGGTAGGACTTGATAGTTATTGGTCCTATTCACATGAAGAGATTCTATGGTTCTGCAGTAATTCTGGGCTCGTTAATTTGGAAATGTTACTGGAGAAAAATGCCATGGGTTTATTAGTCAATTAAACATCAATCATCAATGTCATGTATTCCATATAAAAATTAAAAATGTTGCAATTAAAAAGGTGATATTAAAATCTTAATTTGAAAATAAGTAGATTTCTCATCATACATGGTCAAGAAAGATAAATTCAAACTGGAAAACATGCTTCCCAAATCTGTCAAAATTGTCATACACACACAGACAAAAATTAAAACTAAAAAACCCTAGCAAAACTGGTGTGCTTTAGAGATAAATAAACTTAGAAATTAGGTTAAAAGAAAATGTGTGTTCTGGGAGAGCCTTCCATGTGGGAAAAAAACATATCTCTCATAATTTTAAGATGGAAATATGTATGACTATTTGTGAGGGCAGGGGTCCAAAGTTGTGTGTTCTTCTCAGCTCCATTCCAATAGATTTACCCTTCCATATGTTGCATATAATTTTTGACATAGAAGTCAAACTTCTGTAAAAATTTTTTACTTAATACCAGAAACAGTATGGGATGTTCCTGTAATGACATGTACATCTAGAGTATTTAATTTTCTTCTTCTCCTTTCCTACTAAAGATGGATAAATACTGAAGGCATAGCTGAAAGTACCTGGTTAACAGGGTCACAGTGCTGCCTAAAAAATGCGAGACAAAATTAGAGTTGTATTTAAATTTTAAAAACCTGTGACAGCTTTCTTTTCCAGGTTTGTTTTTTTGGGTTTTTTTGTTTGGTTTTTTTCTTTTTTTTTTTTTTTTGGGGGGGGGGTGGTAAATGTTTTAGTTGGGGAAATAGCTTTCTTAATATTAACTTCCTGTCTTCTTGTGGGATGTATAGGAACCCTAGCCAAGAATACAGAAGATACTCAAATGCAATTCCTACTTTAAAAGAAACTGCTGGAGCACTTACTATTATCTTAGTGAAAAAGGCAACAAAGTTCTTACATGTTTGGGATCAATAATGAAACTTGAGATTATGCACACGGCTAGTGCTCCACTGCCAGGACAGTTGGTGGAGCTGCTAGTGAGTGGGACAGAGAATCAGGGTCCTCAAAGTAACTACATAAATCATACTGAGGACATTATTTCAGGATGTATAAATGTATATGAAACCCAGAAAAAAGAGGGAACTAAATCTTCTCTCACCTTCTCCCTTTAGCCCATCAAGGCTTTAAAACTTGTTTTCTTATTCTAAACTTTGCATACAAGGTTTTGAAATTTAGAACCTGCCCAATTTCCTTGTCTCAGTTTTCAGAGAAGAGGAATCCGCTGCAAGTGAGAGAAATGAAATGATTAGTCATGATTAGTCATCCACAAATCCTTATTAACTATCTACAAGCCTTGATTCAGTATCATACCCCTTGAAGCAAAGTGGAAAGTAAGCATAAATCAGGGAAATTTCTGTTTGTTTAAATTAATTTAAAAATGCAAGTGTCTAATACTAGGGAGGATAGTATAGAAGACATTTTCTATGTTACATTTGGTCTGTTAAAAGTTGAAATGGAAGATTTTTTTAAAAAATCCCATAATTCTTATGTGCATATGCATAAGCATGATACATTTGGTTTCAACGTTAAAAAACTAAACCAATTCTTTTGAAAAGTCAGAGCAGGACATTCTCAGTTCTAGCACATTCCCATATTCCTATTTATCAATAAAATGAATTTGCAGAACAGTAGTACCAGATTTTGTGAACCATATTTATTTTGCTGAAAATGCGTATTTAAATTAGAGGAGTTCCTTTTATCTAAATTACTCTGTAAATTTTCTTTTCAAAATTTATAATATGTTTAAGTTGCGGTTATTTTCAATATATCATGTTGCAATTTCTGAAAAAAAAGATCTGTTTCAGGCAATATCATTTTAAGAAAGAAAACACTGATGAACTAAACCAGACTGGTACACTATTTTTAGCCAGTTTATCCAAATGTACACTTCTGATGGAAAGTAACTTACAGTGTGAAACTATGTTAAAATAATTCTAAAACTTCATGGATACTTAAAATATTTTTTTGTGCATAAATCTCCTTTTTTTTTTTTTTTGTTTGATTTGCTTTCAGAACAAAATAGAAACAATGGTATAAGCTTCATATTCCATTTCATATGTAGTAATGGCTAAATGGTTTTATTGAAGAAATACAAAGAAAGTAATTTTAAAATACAAGAAAAATAATGCCCTGGAAGATATTTTTTACATAATCTGAAACTGTGGGAATCAAAATAGCTTGAGAATTGTGCTGTGCATAAGATTCTCCTGAAGAGTAGAGTAGAAGCTCTACTTCTTAAGATTCTTTGCATTAGTAATTATTATATGATTAAAATTTACCCAGAAGCAACATCTGATGATGCTATGGTATATTTACTTACTAGTTATAGCAAGAGCTCACTTTCAGAGTCCAATAGAAGTTAAGCAAAAATTTTAGCTCTTTAAAAATGTAATGTTAATAAATTGGGCATTTTACATATATCTTTATTTATTTCTATGAAACTCTCTCCAGTCTGTTAATGTCTTTTATGTACTGGTGTGCTCAGAACTCGACCCAGCACTCCCCATTTGATGAACAGAGGGAAAGGATCCCCTCCTTCGACCTTCTGGCAATGCATTTCATGATGCAGCCTGGGAAGATGTTGGCCTTGTTCGCTGCAAGGACACATTGCTGGCTCATGTTCAACTTGAGGACCACACCAGATTCTTTTCTGAAAAGCTCTTCCCACCTAATTGGTCCACAGCATGTACTGGTTCCCTACCACAGGACTTGACATTTCTGTTTACTGAATTCCATGATTTTTCCTGTCAGTCTGTGAACAGAGAAATTAACAGGGTTTAAATTATGGGTATCATCACAGGTGAAAAATGTCTCCTAACTAAAGTTGTTCCCACAGAGCTGTCTGTCCCTACTTTTATTTTAATTTTTCTTCTACATGTATAGGTAAATAAATGTGAAAAAAATTCTGATGATGATAGATAAAAAACAACAGAACTTTAGGATCATTAAATTTTGGTTCTCTCTCTTTAACACAGTAATAACAATAAAAATCTTATCTTTTACTTTACAATTATTAATTAAGTCAAACATTAAAAAAATCTATATGACTGATGTATCAAAAACAAAATAATTTTTTTTGAGATTTGTCAAATAAGAAAATCTAGCTTTTGGGTCATTTTAGAGATATGTGATATATTAATTAAGAATTTATCTTTTGTTAGAAAATACCTCGTGTCTTATTCCTTGGGGTAAGAATTCCAATTCATTAGTTTTTATGTTATGTAGCTATTTAAAGAATTATATGAGAAAACACTGCTGTTTTGGCAATGTAACTTTGGGTCAGGAATGTTATAAGTTACATTAATTATTTAATAATATAATAATTGATTTAATGATTATTGTTTCAATTTATTCATATTATCCAGCAGATTTATTGTCTAGCAGCATCTGGAGTTGTGTTTTATGTATGTATATATATGACAGAAACAACTGAAAACAACTTAGCTCCACCTTTCCTTTAAAGAAAGGTTATGCCCAGCCTTTGCTCTTGCTTGAACAAGCTAATCCTGATCTTCTGTTTGTTTTCTTTCCCCCACAGGAGTCATCAGGACTGCCTTGCACAACATGGACAGGGAAGCCAGAGAGCATTATTCCGTTGTCATTCAAGCCAAAGATATGGCTGGGCAGGTCGGAGGGCTGTCAGGGTCAACAACTGTAAATATCACACTCACAGATGTCAACGACAATCCACCCAGGTTTCCTCAGAGTATGTACAATTTCAACATATAACTGATTTGAAAATCACATTGATTTTCAGTGAAGTAAGAAGCTAGTAGCAAAATCCAGTTACTAGTCAGAGTCATGGGGGAAAGGCATCTTGGAAAAGATTTGGATTCACCAATATTTTTTAATTTTCCAGTATTTCCAGATAAAACACAAAGATGGCATAACTAAAATACTGAAACCAGTAAAAATTTCTTTCAGTCCAACCTTTGAATAATATTGATATGGGCTACAAAAGTACACTGTTCTCATATGTGTGTTATTCTCCAGCCCTTATATTTCAGTAAGTGTGTGATTTTGATCCCACAAGGGGATTATGATGTTTCTATGGTAGATAATGACAATTAAAATATTTAACATGCCTTTGGCTGCTTCCATATGCATCCATCATTTTTTTCTTGCTTTCTCTATACCCAACTAAACTTTTAAGATAAATTATTACATTTCAGATGGTCAAAATCTAAGATATTTCTCACTATTGTTAAGTAATGGTGGAACCTGACTTCATCATAGTCAAATGAAATGTTGATGTTAATTTCAAACAATATTATCACATGAATATATCAAGAGTAAATATCAGAATAGAATATCTTGATGTGACCACTAATAGGAAGTTAATTTCTATCCAGTTCATTGGGAACACATTCGTCGGACACAGTAGCTGAGATCTTGTAGGAATTCTGAATTCAGTCAACAATTTATTTCTGGAACATGAATGCATATTCTCTGCATATCAGCTCAAGGCCAACAAGAATATTGTAATCTGGTCTCAGACATTGTGTGAGCCATTGTAGAACATAATGGGCTGGTACCTATAGGTACATCCACCAGAAGATGCCTTGAGCTGTTTGAATTAAAAGATTTAAAAACAATAGTATAGATCACATGGCTCCAAGGAAAAACAAAGCTCCCTGGCAATACACATTATATGAAATCTGGCCAAACAGTAAGTAGGCTTATTAAGAGTGTTGTGGAAATGAGTATCTTCTCTGTGCCTCAGAAAGACTTGAAAAGAAAAAGTTTTTAAAACACACCCTTAAAAAATACATTTTTGGTTTTATGTTCCACAAATTTTTCATTGCATCCATCACTCTATCTAATACTTCATAAATATTGGAAAGTAAAAGGTAAGGCTTATCTTTGAACAAGAGCTAAATTAAAAAGAAAGAACAAATTCAATGGACGCAAGAATGGATTCCTACATATCAGGTTTCAAGAACTGGCCTCTTTTATTTTGAATGGAAGGGTTTAGATAGCAGACTGATAGGCAGGCAGAAATGTACATTGGCATATGCATTTATCTGTATTACTATTTTTTCAGAAATCAAAGAAATATAAAATGTTCATGTGTTAATTGATACATTTTAAGGGATTCTAATATCATTGAAAATGACAAAATATTTCACATTTAATGAAAAATTATCAAGGCAGAATGAAATTGTATTTTAAAATTTATTTATTTTAACATAAAATGTTATTTCTAGAACAAGTCTTCTGGAATACAAACATTTGCTTTCTTTCCTTACAGAAGATTCTTATACACAGTTGAGTGACATTATTTCTTTACTCCTTTTCAAGAACTATATTTAAAACCCATTGCAGAAGAGCAGTAGCTACATGTTAGTAATAAAGAATGAAAATACAGTTAATCTAAAAAAGGTTTGTTTTACCATCATGAACTATATACATGAGTCTTACACGAAAAGAAATAACTTTTGTTCATTTTTCCTCTGTTTCCTTTGTGTGCCATGATTTTCAGTTAAATATCTCTTCAATTTCCTTATTAGACGGAATGCTAAATGAGACTTACTGAGGCTTGTCACATTCAGAATTGAATTCAAGGGAAGTGCTAACCAAAACTGCCTATATCGAGTGTATAACCCTTGGGACAGGCTGAGCCTCAGCTAAACCACTGACTTTCTTTTGGTTAGTTTCCTTTTCTCCGTTACCATACTTGTGAGTTTTGAATCTGATTCTAACTGTGTGAGTACCTAACTTGAGAACGTGCTGGGAAGTACATCTGATTGATGCTGTTATTATTTGCTTTATTTAAAAATATACTTTGTTGAATGTATTTACAATATGGTACCTTTCTGGCTTTAGTAAATCAGTATTCACTAGACATGCAAAGTGCAGTAAGATATGCAGGATTTTTCCACTTAAATAAACACTTTAAACCTCAACTTAAAACTTAGAAATAAAGGATGTAAATATATCTGCTCGAAAGGGTTTATTGTGTTTTTCTCTGTATTCATTCTAAATAGAACTGACTTTCTTTCAAAGGAAGTCCTAACAGAAGAGCAACAGTTTTCAAAAATACAAAAAAAAAAAAAATCCAGGAAGAATAATATGAAACAGGATTGCATAATTTTATCAGTCTAATTTCTGGTATAGGAAACGTAGGTGAAAAATTCTGATTGCAAAACAGTAGTATGTCTCAAAAGTAGGAAAGGGGTTGTGAATTTAGCAGAATAGCCTGAAACCTCACACATTTTTTTGCTTATCTATTACTTCTTGTGTGTCTTGTATAACTCTGATTTCTTTTACTTCATCATCATAAATTTCCTTTCTTCTGAGAGACAAGTAATAAATGAATTATCTGTTCAATGTAAGCAGACAGACAGTGCTCTGCATGGGAAGATTTTTGCATCTCTCAGTTCTTGTTAGTTTTACCACTGATGGATTCATGTGGTTGATGTCTGAAGGCCCTAATTTCATAGTCATAAATTTATTTCATAATTTGACAGAAGATATTCTATTTTCTAATGGCACTGTTATCAGCCTTGAGCTAAATCCCAATATTCTGTATATTTTTCTTTCATTTATTCTCTTTGGTATTGCTTAAGATGAATAAATTCTCTGTGTTTTTCTTTGTTTAGTATGAAGATATTCTGATAGCATCAAGATTACACTAGGCAGAGGCTTCTATTGATATGCTTTGTATATCAAGTGCTAATGATTAAGTTCTGGCCAGAGTGTAGAAGACTTATAGTTGCTGTGTCTAGACTCTGATTTGTAGATTTTGGTTTTTGATACATTTTGCTCAGTTCCTTAGAATAAAGCAGAATTTAAATACAATTCATGACTTAAAACTCTTTTTATAAAACTCGATTTTTGAGGCTTGATAGTTTCATGGCAATAGTAAACATAACATGAAATTATGTATATGCATAATAAGTTTGGCCTCTCTTTTTACAATATCATTGTATGAAAAATGCACAGCAATTTTTAAATAGGAATGTGATATAAAAATGCTTCTGTTAGTTCTGAAAAAGTAAACTCACACCCCAGAAGCAGACATTAATCCTGTTCAGTGCTAGTAAAGTATCCACTATCTGGCCTTGTTAATATAACTCATTAGCTAACTAAGTGTAAAAGTATCTGCTACTCATTTTCTTTTGAATTTCATACTCCAGTTGAATTTCAACATTTCCAGTTGTGGTCCTTTCTGAAGCTCTCATTTTTTCCTGTCATGAGGACTGTCATGATTTCCTGTCATGAACTGTCAGCACCCTCTCACCCTCAGCACTGCCATGTGCTGCAGCCTGTCCTGTCCTACCTGGTGACAAGGCCAGGGCTATCTGCCTTCTCTTTTACCACTTGGCAACTGCCAAATGTGATGAGGAATGCAAAATTTTCTCTGATTGTTTTTTAACAGGTCTTCTTTTTTTCATCCAGTAATTGCTAAGAGGCTTATAGAATCATAAGGTGTTTTAGGTCTCTGTCTTTCTGTTAGATTAGCCTGATATTGGACAAGGGTTAAAAATTACTGGAGACTATTAAATTAAAAGGATTGCAAAAGTTTTGTGCCCTCAGGAAACAAGATAATGACATGATAACTGGTTTTTCTTAAGATGGCTGACACCTGATCAACTGTACCTTTTTAAATTAATTTTTTTTGCATATCTCGTATAATATAAATCCTGTTCATTGTGCCATTTATGGGCTTGAGAAGTGGGACCATATGAACCTATTGTAGCTCAAGAAGTACAAGTGCAAGGTCTGAACCTGGGTCAGGGAAATCCCAGGCGTGAAAACAGACTAGAAGAAGAATTTAGTGAGAGCACTCCTGAGGAGAAAGACATGGACATTCTGATGGGAGAAAAGTTGGACATGAACAGTCAATGTGCACTTGCAGCCCAGAAAGCCAATTGCATCCTGGGCTACTTCGGTACAACTGCAGAGTTGTACCCCGCAGGTCAAGGGAGGTGATTGTCCCCCTCTACTCTGCCTTTGGAGGACCCACTTGGGGTGCTGTGTCCAGGTCTGGAGTCCTTGGTACAAGAAAGATGTGGACCTGGTAGAGTGGGTCCAGGGGAGGGCCATGAAGGCAATCAGAGGTCTGGAATACCTCACTGATGAAAATCTAAAAGAGCTCAGGTTGTCAACCTGGAAAAGAGGGAGTGGTAAAAGAGACTCCAGAGACACCTCATTGCAGCCTTTCAATATATAAAAAGGACTTATAAAAAAGATGGAGAACAGCTTTTTACAAGGGCAGGTAATGACATCAGAAGGAGGCACATTTTTAAACAGAAAGAGAGTAGGTTTAGACTAGGTATCAGGAGGAACTGGCACATCCCTGAAGTGTTCAAGGCCAGGCTGGATGGGGCTCTGAGCATCCTGGCTGTAGTGAAAAATGTCCCTGTCTGTGGCAGAGGAGTTAAAACCAGATTGTCTTTTATGTGCTTTCCAAACCAAGCCATTCTGTGAGTCTATGATTCTACATGTTATGAATCCAGCAGTGGTCCGGTATCCAGGGAGTATTAGGAAGAATTTCAGTCCAGAAATCATTCTACTTTTAAAGGCTGTTTATTTATAAAGATGTTTTTCAATTTAATTAGATGAATATCTTTTCCTTATTTCATGCTCATCACTTCCCATCTGTGTGACTATTACATTTTAATGTAATAGTTGCACAACATAATTGTGGTATTGAAAAGTATTTTTCTTCTCACATATTTTTAAAGATAGATATATGTTGAATTGATTGAGGTTTTAAAGTGCATGCTCAGGTTTCAAAGTGGATGTCTAGCGAGTGGCACTTCCTTTGTGAGTACGGTTGGTGTTCAGTATACCGATTTTCTGCCTTTACAGAGAATTATCGCAAGGCCTCTGTCCTATTTTTTTTTTTGAAAATGGCTTAAGTGTTACATCAGAAACAGAATGAGGGGTAAAACTATTTCTATCAGTTTTCAGAAACTTCCTCCTGACTGTGACAGCCAGGAGTGAAGGTAACAGGGGAAACCTGCTATTGTGTGTCCATATTACCTGCTGAAGATGTTAATTTTAAACAAAGAAGTATGTTGTGGGTTGATTCTTTAGAAGTATTTAGAATCACCTTCTTAGCAAGGCTGCTGCACAAGGACAAGAAGCTGTTTTAGGGAGTGGTAAAAGAGACAAGCCTTGCTGATCTGAGTGATTTTCTGAAATTTCTCTCATACTGTATCTTTGCAATATGCTAGAATCAATCATTCATGCCTTGGACATATGAGAAACCCATTACTTGAGATGTGTTCATTAAGTTCAAAAGGGAGTTAAGACATATGAAAGAAAAGTATATGTACCTTTGAGTGTATGTTTCCATAGAATGGAAAATGTTATCAAAAGTGATTTGTTTGTCTTTTTTTTTTTTTTTTCTTTTTTTTCTTTTCTTCTTTTTTTTTTTTTTTTAATTTTGTGGGAAGAATGGTATGTTCTGATATTTGCACAATATTTGAAGTTAGAGCTACCAAATTGTTTCATATATCACTGAAATCTGACATGAGTTATTTAACGGCATTTGATCACATAGGAAATATCATGATGTTCTGTTTCCTGAGCAGAATAAGTGTGATTTCTGCAATCAGTTTTTACTGTAAAATTTAATTAACTAATTATAATACTTTTCGACAATATTAAATATATTATTGTAAAACTCTCCTTTAATAAAAATTCATGACAATAAAATTTGGTGACAGAATTGTTTATGGAATTCAAATATTACAGGAAGTTTGATGGGGGAAAATATATTTATGTCAAAGTCAGATTAAATACTTGTAATAAATACGTGGTCTACATACTGAGTTTTAGCACCACCTAGGTGCATCAACTTTACTCATGACAGTACCATGGAGTCCTATTTTATTTTATTGAATATTGTCCACAAGGATTTTTGTCTACCAGATCCATTATGAATTACATATATCATATATATCAAAATAACTACAAAACACTCTAGACAGAAAAAAAAAAAAAGTGCAGGTTTTTGTTTGTTTGTTTTTCTGTGGGTTTTTGAAAAAGACTGTAATGGTTTTGGGAATGAGGGGACGTTGTTTGTTTTTCTCTCAGAGTGGAGAATTGGGAGCAGGGCCTCTCCATTTTGAGAAGTGTTCTTTGGAAAGCCTTAATTTTCATGTCCTTTATGAAGCAAACTCCCAGTGTGATCACAGTCCTAGCTGTAGTAGTGCCAGGGAAAAGCAAGCATACAAACAACAAAGCAAACACAGTCCAAATGGAGTTTAACCCTTTTACAGGTGTTGCTATTATCCTCTGCTTTACCCAAGCTGCCTGATGCAGCCATGGTCCCCCTTTAAATGGCATAAAATGTGCTGCACAGAGCACAGCCTCTAGAGACTGCTACAGATCACACTGAACAATTAAGTTCCTCATTAGTGATTATTATGGAGTGCATAATGTTATTTTTCCCATGCCACTTGCATAGAAAATACGTATTTGGGGATTCAAAACCTTCAGGAAAGTAGTGAATCTGTAAATCCAGAAGAAACCCAGCTTTCTTTATGTTTCTGCTTTTACCTATGAGTAGTATAAACATTATAATTTTTACAAGAAGCCACAATACTTCTGCTCTCCAAGATCAAAAGTTTAGGATTCAGGGGTCAGAAAGTTTTCAAGAACTTTTGGTTATTGTCATTAAACACTAAGTGTCATGGAACATAAACTCACCACTGTTTAAAATTTTAATCACAATCATAACTTCTCCTTTACACTTAGATGTAAAAAGCAGGGGCATTGGGATGTACAAGTCTTATTTCAGCCAAAGGAAAATCTTGCATCAAAGAAGAATGTTGTGTTGTTGGTTTTTTTTGTTTGTTTGTTTGTTTTTTCTAAATTGACCCAAGGTCAATTTAGGTCTATGTTCTTCAAACTTTCAAGGCAAGCAAAAGTTTGAAAGGTTTGAGTTTTGAAAATTTTTTATTGTCCTATTTGCAAATAAGAATTCACTTGTAATTCAAATACAATTAGAAAGTGGAATAGCATTGGAGTTTTTGGCAGAGAAGAAGAGTAAGCCAAATATGTCTTAAAAATTTCTTAGTTTAGTTTTATGAAAGAGATGTTGACATCAAAAAGGAATATTCAGATCAAAATTAGTAGATATAAAATTGGCTAAACGTCTGCAATCATAAAAGTTTCTGTACTCATAATGATGATGGATTAAAATTGGATTTATGATATTAAAATTAGGCTCAGTAAGGGAACATGTGACATATATCCAAGTCATACTGTGACAAATAGTCTTCTAAAAAGACTGCAGTCTCAAAAGAGAAATCCAGAAAAATCTATTACATGTAATGAAAACAAGCAGATCTGTGAATGAAGAATAGCTTTCTCAAAGAAAGCCACCAAGAAAGACTGAGCACAGTCCACAGTTGAAGTTCCAGTTTAGTTTTTTCAAAGATGGCAGGAAGTAAAACATGAGACACCTTTGTAAATGACAGGATCATAAGTTCACATGAGACTTGAAAAATTAATCTTACCTAAAGCCCAGCTAAAGCAGGTTCGGTTAGATCAAATTACTAAAAGTCTTGTCTAGTAAAGCCTTGAAACGTCATTTTCAGGTCCCTTTCTGCAAAACTTCTTTACAACTGGCTGACCCCAGCATGTACTGATGAGTGGCATTATTCCTCTCCTGGTGCCATCACTGAATGTCCTGAGGTTTGTTTTAGCACATTTGTCCAGCATGTCCAAGTCCCTTTGAGTAGCAGCCCTGCCCTCCAGTGTAATAAACACTTTTTCCCAAGTTGGTGTTCAGTATTATGTCTCTTCTCTCTCCCTTTGTTAAATATGGTAATGTCTACTGTTCAAGAAGACATTGTAACCTATAAAAATAAGTCAAAATTATCAACAGAATAGAATACATTAATAAATACAATAATGTCAATAATACGCTTATTAATTCTCATTAAATACTGTTGCACTTCTTTTTTGAGAGGTTCAGACAGAGAAAGTACTTTTCTAAGAGTAAGACACAGCATTGGAGGTTGCCTGTAGGCTAATTGAAATGAATGTATTTTGTTCTAAAGATAAATTATTTCTGTACTATAATGACAGGTAAGACATAAAGTTTATTGAAAGATGAAGATCATATACATGAATTTGGAAAATGTTTTAATTATCATAGATTAAAGTCCCGCAAAGTCCTGATATCCTGTACAGTACATTACCTGGAAAAGAGTATTAATTTCCTCGTATCATGAGCAAAGGGAATGCATGTGAGTGAATGTGATAAAAGCTGAGAACTGAATCAGCTAAGATTCTTGATCTGTAAGAAACAGGCCAGCTCCTCTAGAAAAAAAATAGACCATTCCCAAAAGATTTCTGCTTTACAAGAGCTCCTGAAATTCTGCAATGCTGGAACATTCAGTCAGTGCTCAACATGTTTAACATAGTCAAATTTGGTGGAAAAGTTTTGCTATAGACTGATCATACCTGATCCTCAGGGCTCCTATCTTCCCAGTCAATTGTTTTAGAAGGATGAGACAGACTCACAGTTTGCAATACAGACTACAGAATACAGACTACAAATTTACAGTTTGTAAATTCACAGTATACACATCCCATATTTTACAGTGCCCTATCAAACTTTCTTTATCCAATGCTCAAGGAAACATTCACAGTATCAGAATCACAGATTATGCTGAGTTTAAAGGGACCCATCTGAGTCATTAAGTACCAATGGAGAACACTCAAGGAGTCAGAGCATGTAGCTGAGAGCATTTTCCAAATCCATGTTGGATTCAGACAAGCTTGATGCTGTGACCTCTTCTCTGGGAAACATGTTCCAGTGCTCAATTGAGCCTTTCATCAGCTCCTCTTACTAGCAATTAAGTTTACAATGATTTAGTGTTTAACATTTCCCGTTTCACCACTAGTCTAAAAAAATGTCTTTAATATAGTTTAACCATCATGTTGCTGAACTTTATCTTCTTATGTGTTTGGTTTTTTGATAGTATTTTTTGTATCTCTCTATTTGGTTCATGTCTGTATGAGATATTGCCAGGCTGTCTCTATGAAGGAGTGGTTAAATACCTGTTGGGAGACATTTTTGACCGTATAATCTAAGAGTTTTTTATTTTTTCAACAGCTTTCTTTTAATTCTATCTACATTTTTTAAACATTTCAGTTCTACAAAAACTGACATAATTCATGAGTCATTTCAAATATTAGTTTTGCTTGAATTTTTAGTATTTCAGAGTCATTGAAGCAGGTATCAGTAAAACAGTTTTCTAAAACAGATGGCTGACACTTGGGCTGTAATTATAAAGCAGAGCGTAGTGTCATGTAGATAAAAATATTTGAACAAGCTCAACTATTTGAAAGTCTCCAATTAGATCACCCTATCATATGAGTTATAGCATGTCCAGCTCCTGAAGTGGCTTGATTATATAATATATTCTTAATGGCCTCAACCGTTTCCTATTTGGAAGAGCAAAAGTGTCAAAAAAACATATTTTGCATTTATTTTAACACCAGGTAAATTTTGAAATTAATCTCATCCCATTACTATAATTTTCTGTTTGAAATAAACCAGCAATACAAAAGTGTTAGTTGATATCATCTGTATGCACAAAACATTGCAGGGCATATTTTTGGAAATTTGTATAGGTAGCTTTTAAACGCATATCAAAGAATTACATCAAAGTATTAACCATGAGTTTTAATTGAATTAAGTAATTATCCTGCTACATCACTGTTGGTATTTTATTTTTTCCAGGTTAAGTTGTAATTTTTCTCTTGCTCTGCTGGAAATTTCCTATATTCCTTAAGATTTCCAAAATGAATGATAGTATATTTTTTCTTTTCCTATGAAACCTCTCTTTTCTTTTAGACTAACTAAGATTAGTGCACTTGTCCATCCTTATCATACCACTAGTTCTTTACTAGTACTATGGGCTAGTATGAAAAAAATAATTCAAACCAGCAAATTGGTTTAGGAACTGGTGTCCAAGGAATTTGATAAACTTATAATTAAATCTTCAGTTTTCTAGTAGTTGTCTGTAAAGGAAGCTGTATTTTAGTGATGATATCTATACCCTTTTCAATTGCAGCTTCTGTTGGTTGATAATTTTTTCAATCCATCCAGCCACTAGTGGATTTCTGCCACTCCTCAGGTTTAATCTCTGAATTCAATTTAAATTTTGCCTTTGTTTTTCTGCATGTTTACCAAGGGCGCCTCTGCAGTCATTCTACCTGGTTTAAACCCAGGAAACTGTAAAAACAGATTAACTTTTATGTGTCCACTTACAAATCTGCTGATCCACTGTCCTGCCACTCACTTTTGCGCTGTTGCACTCACTGCCACAGAATGCCTTCAAGGAACATAAAAGGAACCTGGTAGAGTTTCAGAAGATTGCAATGACAGAAGTTATTTTGCCTTTTTTTACTGTATTGTTGGTTGGACTGTGATGTAAACTTAAATTTCAAAGAAAAGTGTAGAGACAGTTAAAAAAATTATCTTTCAAAAAATATTTCCTTTATTATTAACTTAACGTTACAAAAACACTGAAAGGAGATCATAGTTGTAAAGGAAAATTTTTCTGGGCACAAATGTGTAGCACCTCTTTGTACCCATTATGTTAATTTTCACTTACTGTGGATGGAAGTTAAAATTTTTATGCAAAGGGTAAAATATTAAGATTTATTACATTTTTCTTTAGTAAAAATTACTGAATTTTTACTAAAAAACATGCTGAAAATGTTGATGCAATGTTTCAAAAATGATCAGATTTGAGGAAAAAATGCAACAGATTTTTCAATTCAAAAGTACTCACCTGACCATGCCTTTAATTGTAAGTTGGTGAAATATATATATATTGGTTATGGACAATATAAACTTTTAAAAATCCTGGTATGAAGTAATTTCTGTATTATGTGATGTATAGCAAGAGCTGTGAGAACTAAAATCCTACATTAAGTAATTTGGATTTTGAATAGGTAATGAAGGCATCACAAGTAAAATACAATTTGGTTTTGAATTCTTTCAGGGATCTGAATAAATTCATAGGTTTGTCACTTTACAAAATATGTAAATACTCTTCCATTGACTCAGACATCTATCAAGCAGATAATAGTTCTCTAATTTAGTTTGACTAGAAAATGACCGAGCTATTATGTTGATTTTTTCTCCCTCAGAACATTATCAACTGTATGTTCCTGAGTCGGCTCAAGTTGGATCAGCAGTTGGCAAAATCAAAGCAAATGATGCAGACACTGGGTCAAATGCAGACATGAAGTACACAATTATAAATGGTGATGGCTCTGGGGTATTCTCCATATCTACTGACAAAGAAACAAGGGAAGGAATTCTCTCTCTGAAGAAGGTAAGCCATAGAAGATGTAAAATTTGGGTGAAAATTTTACCTTTGTCCCCAACCTACTTGAAACTTGGCATAGAAAGTTTATCTGTGATAATGAATGTTGTATAATTTAGTTTTCATAGAAGGTTATTCTTTGATTTACTTTTCAGCTGGTATCTAAATGATCCAGTATTGTGTTAAAATGTTACTAGTAAAGCTAGCACAGAGGTATCAGTTATATGTATATATATCTTCAGTTTCAAAGATCCTTCCACAAAGGGTTGATTAAAAATTGTCACAAAGTATTTCCACTTTACCTCATGAATTTCCTTGTTTGAGTAAGAAACTGGAGGAAAACCAAATAAAACAGCTCAGTAAAAGCCATTACTCTCTGTATCTTTCAAAAAAAGAATGGTCATCATGCTCCCCTTTTGTCATAATTTTCAGAAAAGTATGCTAGAATTTTCAGCAAGTATCATTCAGGCTTCCCAGAAAAATTGTCTAACAGCCCATGTCTTCCATTTTGTATAATGAGACTGGAAATGTTCAAGAAACAGATTTCTCATAAAATTCTGTAACTTCTTTCGGGAGATACAATAACCCTAATATGACATTCCTTTTGGGAGTCTCATATTAGAAACTCAAAGTGCAGTATAATGCACAGCAGCATTTTCCAGTTAGCCCTGTAACTGATCACTTGAGCTACATTTGGCATTTTCAGTATGGCATGAAAATCATAATAGCCAGTGAATACATACTGAAGATATGTGGATTATTGTCATGGAAAGACATTATTCATTGGGAAAACAAGAAACATGAACAAAAACTCTGTTTAATTAATCTAAAATGGAAATGTTTTGCTTTCTTTCTGAGGAAGACTTAATGATCTTCAGTGTTATGATAATTTTAAGTAAATAAATACAAATATGATTTGCATATCTAGAGACACAAGACAAGTCTGCCTCTCACCTTATAGCTACAGTTATTGAGATGTTATAGGATGGAAAAAAAGCAAATGAAAGCAAAAAAGAGAAAAAAACCCAACTCTGGCTATATGTGAAATGTCAGCTTTTTCTGATTATCTGAATAGATTATATCCTTTAAAAAATGTTACTGTTTGATAGAATAACTAGATAAAAGAAAGAGTTTGTGTTACTACAAGACTTCCTGTCATTCCTCATGTGTTTTCTGAGAGAAATTAATCTTTCTGTACAAGTTAATTCAGTCATTGTCAGTATAAACTGGGTTTTCCAAAAAGACATCAAAGATACAAGTTGCAGTCCTATTTTAAACCTGTTTGCTCTTAGAATATACATGCCACAGAGAAATGAAAACCATTATTCAATATTTCTCTGCTCATAACAAAAAACCCATATATTAATGAACATCTGAGTTAGAATTTATTAAACCTATATTTCTTTATGAATTTATTTGAGTAGCATAGTTAGCTGCTCTTTCTTGCATAGTAATGGATTTACCAGGCTATGGTAAATTTCCATGCCTTTAAAAATTTTATTTTTATATTCAGGGAAGGGAAACAGAGAATGTGAGGGTTGCAAAAGCCTTATAATTTTAGAGTTCAGAGAATTAATTAATTGCCCATAAATGCACAGAGGGGAAATCAAAGAAATATATAAAGTTTATAAAAATATTGACCAGTTTTCTTATACATCATCAGTCAAATTTATTGTAGATTTCATCTACAAAATGCATACTGCCAGTGACAAACCATATATTTAGTTCCTTATGTGTCTTGCGTAACGTACTCCTTTGCCACTCCTTGAGGTGACAAGGAATACCAGTTTAAACTTGGATGAAGAGTTTTTGTTAGACAGTCTGTCCCATCCACACGGAATGATACTGGTATTGGTGGAATTCTGTCATGCTATAATAAATAAAAACTCTGGTTCTAAAAAAAAAAAATCCACACATATGCAACTCCTTTTAATGATATGACTATGTTTTTAGACTCTTGACTACATCTATAGACTACATCGGTAGCCTTTCCTTCATTCACTTCGCTAGAAGGATCACCTGGTCATAAAAGTTCCTGTCTCTTACACTGAGTGTTTTCCTGCAAAACACTCACTGCAAGAGTGTTTATTCAATTGAGGATGAAAAAGATGCCCAAAACAATTTTAATGTCCCTGTTGCTGTCTGTGAATTTTTTTTTATTAAAGATGTGAACTTATTTCAATTCAGGATACATCAGTCTCTACCTTTGTCAGGATTTAGGATTTACTGATTAAAACCAAAAGGTGACAAAATCCAGACACTAAATTATCATGAAAGTAGAATCTGAGGCTCATTCTAAACCCTGAGTTATTTCCAAAACTAGTATATTTTCCAATATTCTGTTCTAGAGAAAAAATGAAACCGTCCTGCTTCATTCATATCTTTCTACATATGAGGTATGGCAGTAGCTGCCAGAATATCAAAGAATATCATCCCTTTCCAGTATAATGAAAAATGTTTTAGTTAAACAAAAAAGATATCATTAAGTTGCTAACAGGCTAGACTGAAGAACAGAATGGCTCTGAGAATTCTTTTTTATGCCAACAGCCACTCAACTACGAAAAAAAGAAATCATATACACTTAATATAGAAGGAGCAAATACTCATCTTGATTTTCGCTTTTCGCACTTGGGACCATTCAAAGATGTAACGATGTTGAAGGTCATCGTTGGTGATGTGGACGAACCCCCGCTCTTCACTATGCCGTCCTATGTCATGGAAGTTTATGAAAATGCAAAGATTGGGACACCTGTTGGCACAGTAACGGCACATGATCCTGATGCTGCAAACAGTTTAGTGAGGTATAGTAAATCCAAATTATATGGATTAATTATTCGATCATGACATTGAATTTCACAAGCTTAAGTGTTAATGAGATCTGGAATGTATGAGGACTGTTTATTTTAGTACGTAAAGGGAAACATAGGTCAGAACAGTGTCATGATCAGTTTATAAAGATTAGATTTAGTAACATAACCTTCAGCCTTTATTTGGTTTGTGCTATAAATCCCATCATTGGTCAGAGCAAAGGTCTGATTTTCCAGTGGTATCTTGCTGTAAATCTGTTAAATATCATAGCACCGTTTTGCCCCGTCTATCAGAATTGTGCTGTCCCTCTGCACACTGGCTGCACTGTAGTTGTCCCAGGTGCTTGTGCAAGACAGCAACAGGTTTAGATATATCTTCCTTTTAGAGACAAGCCAGATCATTTTTACAAAACTTTGGTTGAAGATGAACCAAATATTTTGCAATCTGCTTCAGTTTCAGTGGAGTATCAAAAGAATGTGTAATAATTTTGTGGAACAATACATGAACTTTTTGTGTCAAAGGTGGTAGAAGATTTAAAAAGTTTCCAAAAAATATCCACAAAAGCATTTTTGATGTTTTTCTTTTCCATTACATAATGGTATAGCCTTTGTAGGAATCATATGATTATATCCTTGGAAAGCAGTTTTTCTCAAGCTAATTAGACATATTTAGTCTCCTGACTGAGTTGAAATCTGCTGGGTATGTGTAATAGTCTTGGTAAGATGAAACAATATTTTCAAAACAATGAAAACATCAGGTTTTTATGGTTCTTTTGTGATAATAGTCTAAGATTCAAAATGTTTTGTGTCAGAGAATCAATATATGGAATTTCTTAGTGGCAAGTTATTGCCTTTGAAAAATTTCCACTGTGGTATCTGTGCTAAATCATAAGATACATGATAAAATTTTGCTAAGAATAGCTGCCAAATGCCTGTAGCTCTAATACTATGATTCTGAAGCTACTAACACAGTCAGACCAACTCCCATCATAGAAGTTTTGAGTAGGGACGGCAAGTGTAGATTTGACTTGTGGGTCCATAATTCAACCGTTACCCATAACAATTTTGTCTAGAAAGTGATAACTTTGGTAAAAAGGAAGCAGCAGCAGTTTGTACAAAGGTTGAGAAGGCCAGAAGTAGATTTTCTTGGTGAAACAGGCAGTAATTTGGAGATAGAGGGATCACAAGGAAAAATATTCCCAAATATTGAGCTTTTTGTATTTGCCTTTTTTTTTTTCTTTTCCAAACCTGAATTTGTAACCAATCATCAAGGGCAAAATATTACATATCTATATTATTCATTTTTGTCTATCGTGTTTTTCCCTCAATTGACATATATTTTTGAGTTGTTCCTTCCATATCTCTGCATCTCAGTGGAGAAAAATATATAATGCTAACATAACGTACCAAGCCATCAAGATCTGAAGGGTGCCAGTTCTCACTCAGTTACACATTGGTGGGTTTTGGCAACGGCAGTGGCAGCTCAGATATCCTTGACATTATATCGTGACCAGGTCCACCCTCTAGCCAGGCTTTATCCATCTTGGTGGAACTGATAGTGGATGTCATTTATGAGAGTGAATGTCATTTGTCATTTTTATGAAGATGCTGATTCTCTAAGGCCTGAACTGACATGTGGCTGTGTGGGACTCTAAACAGACACCAGGCTGGGTCTGTGTGCCCTCAAGTTTTCCTTGAGCTTCCTGATGTGGGAGCAGAAACACTGGTCTGGGAATGGACAGCTCCTATCCTCCTTCCCTTACCTCCATTTCACACAGAAACACTGATGTGGTGCTGAAGGGCTTTGTATTGTTTCAAGGTCTGTCTACAGCTTGGGAAACTATGGGTCGGAAGAAGTGTGTGACCTGAGAAGTGGGACAGACTGCATGGGCTTAGCTGCTGTTCCACTTGGAGTCAGGATCCTGCCCCATGCTCCACTCAGAGCAGCGAGCAAAGGAGCCACTCAGAGGTGGCTGTATTTCTCAGAAAGGTCCATGCAGTGCACTTACAGCCTTTTGTCCTGCTTTGCAGGAAATGTCTCCACTGTTTGTCTGAAACCCTGGTGAGTCTGAAAGATAGTCAGAAGTAATGAGGTCAAGTCTCTTCTTTGTTTCCCCACAGTTCCTAGTTAATTGAAAATGAAAATAGTGATTATAAAAATGTAACCAGGAAGATTCAGTGTAAGTTTCTTAGAAAGCAGAGATCACAATCTCCAGGGAAGATAGGTACAGATAGGACTTGCCCTGCTGATTTCTGTGCGGCAGGGGAGGAACCGAATAGCGCTTCTTATCCAAATGGCTCAGATACATCTCCAAACACTGTGAGGCTACAGGACAAGATACAGAGCAGCGATTTGCTTATCAGTCTTTCCTAATCCACTTGTGCATCCTTTCCGCTTTATGAGGACACTTGCTGCTGTGTATGAGATTGATGAAGCATTTAGGCACACAGTTGAAATGATATCACTTTGCTGTTCCACTGCTAAAAGAGATACAATGCTGTGATTTGTTCACTGTCCAATTAAGTAACAGTTTATTTTGATGGCAGGAACTATTCTAGTATACTGAATAATGGCTGGAAGTGTAGTTAAGGTAATTAACAGAGTTCAAATCTTTTTAAGTTATTTGAACTGAACACAAAAATAAATGGCAGCATCTATTGCTATCAGTAGAGGGAGACAAAGTGGGGTTTGTCCTTATTTCCCCACTGCAATTTCATCATAGTGATTTCATCTGGTTCCTGACCTGAGCAGTCTTCAGAGGGCACTGACTTTTTTTCCAGTGCTTGTATTAGTGTTGTAGTCTTTAAACCCCAGCAAAACAACCTCTGTAATAACAAATGTAGCTGATAGTGGTGGGGTCTTTTTATTCAGTACTTATCTGATTGGAAATTTGGACTGTTCTAAAAGATTTTTATTTTTAAGCTGATTGATGGTTTTTTTCTTTGAAAAGATAGAAATGCATTTTCAGGGAAACTTTTTTAAATGCTCTGTTTTAAAGTATGATTATGCTACTGAAATATGAAAAGCAAGATACAATAGAAAGTGTAAGAAATAAATGTATTAAAACTTCATCATGTATTAATTTTAAATATATTGGGGTTTTGAGTAGTTTGAAAATCACTTAAAAATTTACCTAAAAAATGTTTTCTAAATCAACAGAAAACATACTTATTTGTAATTAATTCACAGATATTACTGCCTTGTTGGAACATTTATGAGAAACTAATCCCCTTTCATTGCTTTGTGTCAAGTATTCTGCTTCCATAATAATTTTGTTGCTTGAAAAGGTCACAGTTAAGTCACATCTTATAATATCTGATATAGAAGTAGGTCTTGAAAGATCTCTTCCCACACAATACAGAAGAAAGCATGACTATTAAATGCCCTAATTAAATTTTTTTCTTAGTCCATTACTCATTTTAAATCCCTATATCTACTTAGAAAATATCTTTTTTTCTTCCCGAAATCATACACAGAAGACTCTCATGGAGATTAGAGGTGAAAACAGCTTCTAGTTGGCAAGGAGCTTGCCTTGTGTGCTGAGAGCAGCCCTCAGTGTTAGTGCTGCGTCAGGGCAGGGCAGCGCCCCTTGAAACCCTGACATCTTCCTGTAGGTGGTGATCCTTGGGAGGTGAGTCCACCCAGCCACAGCACATACTCCAGGTGATCCTTGGAGCTTTCCAACTGCCTCTGCTCTGTTGCCAGTGGAATGGTTTTCAGAAAAAAGAATGCTGCAGCTGTTCCCCAAGCCACCTCCAAGGCAGTGATTCAGAAAAGAGCTGACATAGTTTTAAAATCATGACATTTTCTGCAGCTCTGATATAATAGTGCAAGTAGTTCCATGACATAGACCAGCTCCCCCAAAATAACTTCCTGATTTGATAATGTACTATGAAGAACTGAAAGCCTTTATTAACCTTATACACTTAAGAGTAGAGTTTGAGATATAAGACATCCCATTATAGAAATACTGTAACATCAGATCACTCCTTTGAGAGCTACTTTGTCACACAGTGATACAGGAGGTAAATCACAGTTTTGAGCATCAATGATAGGACCTCTTCCCCCCCTTAGTCAATTTTTTTACACCCTCTTATTATGTTTAACTTGGGTTGTTTACATTTCTGGGAAGAATTTTTCTTTGCCTGGTACCTAACAGAAAACTTCTGGTGAATGGGGTTCAGGTCTGGATCAGGACTCTGCCTGTGACAGAAGTGTCAAACAATAAGAAAGATAAGCACCTTCCCTTTTCAGAAGGTCTACAATTGCCTGGTTAAAAAGAACTTTGTATTTTTTTTTTGGTGCTTGGAAGATTGATTTGTTATATTAATATGTTGAAAATTCAAGTAAATTTTAAATTTACAGCCTAGTCAGGCTGTAATATATCCTATTATAATGTATTTTATTCTCAAGGATTGATCCGCTACAGGAAACAGAAATCACAAAAAACCTGTTGCTTTGGGTTTTGTTTGGATTTTATTTTTTTTCTTTTTAAAATTTTGTGCTAAAAATTATTATTTTTTAAAATTTATTTTGTCCTAAAAATTGACTTTTAATTTTGTTCTAAGTTGGTGAAGAATAAAAGTATAATCTCAACCATGATCCTGACTTCCCACTTTTCTAATGGTCTCATGTTGTTGCCTTAAAATGGGTGATATATCATACTGGTTATAATATATGTATATACTTATGAGTATAAAAACTTGCTTTCCAACACCACACCTGGTATATAGAGGTTCTAATAAATATATAGTTCCCTTGTCCTACTTTGATTTAAATTGACAATCTTCTCTTTCCTTCTTATAGAAAGAATACTAAAAATTTAATGAATTACAGGTGCATATGATTATAACAATTAATATGGTGTAGGAATTTTTTATTCAATTCCTGCATTGGGTAGATAAACTTATTTTAACTTTTTCTTCATGGATTGTAAAAGATAATCATCTTTTAGATTAATCTAAAAGTAAATACTTTTTGTCATCAGCCTTTAGAAAGTAATCTGAAATTTCAGTAAATGGTATTTTAAGAAGCATGCTCATATGTAGATGAAAGAACATACCCTGTAACTTTTATGCATTCCTCTTATTATTTCTCAAATCTTGAAGACATAAAGTATTTTCAAAAATTCAAGTTTAAGACTTCTTTTCTAATGTAAAGTTTAAATTTGCAAGAGGTAGAATAAAACCTCAATTCGTGATTCAAATTGAAAAGAGGTGCAAGACAACTGCATGAAAGGATTAAAGGGAGGGGCTGAAAATTAAAATTATATTTTTAAGATTCCCTCTTCCCCCCCTCCCCTTCCCCTGCCGAGATCAGTTCAGTTTCTATGCTACTCATCCATACTCTGAGTAGGGAGAAGGGATAAGGCTGTTCCCCTTCTAGAAAATACAGGAGTCCTTTCTCCTAGTTATTTTACTTCGTCTTATTTGCTCTTTGAATGTCATATAAGAGGATTAAAATCAGTTTGTTTCCTGCTGTCCTGTGCACAGTCAGTACAGCTTCCCTAAGGACAAGTCCTGCCTGACCAGTCTAGTGGCCTTGATGGAGTGACTACATCAGTGCACAAGGGAAGGGTTACAGATGTCATTTATCTGGACTTCCATAAAGCCGTTGACACAGTCCTCCACAACATAATTTTCTCTAAACTGGGAAGAGATGGATTGGATGAGTGGACTGTTAGACTGTTTGGGATGTCATAATTGCAGCTTCCCAGCACCTGAAGGGAGTTGACACAAAAAATGGAGAGGGACTATTTACAAGAACATGTAGTGACAGGACAAGAGGGAACGGCTTCAAACTGAAAGAGAGTTGGTTTAGCTTAGATATTAGCAAAAAATTCTCCACTGTGAGGGTGGTAAGATATTGGAAAAGGTTGCCTGGAGAAGTGGTGGGTGCCACATACCTGGAAATGTTTAAAGCCTGGTTGGCTAGGGCTCTGAGCAATCTGGTCTAGGGGAAGGTCTCACTGCCCATGTCAGAGAGTTTGGAACTAGATGATATCTAAGGTCCCTTCCAACCCAGGCTATGATTTAATGAGTCCATGACTCTTTGTTGTCTGTATTTAGGGCAGCTTGCTGAGATCAGTGCCATCATGTAGAGTGACCATCACTCCTTCATATGCCTGTGGGGGAACATGTGAGGTTTTCCAGATCCTGCCAGGCCTGTGCTGCTGGAGACAAAGGCAGAAATCTGCTCTCCTCAAAGGAGATCTCAAAGCACAACACTATCATAATCCTCCAGTATTCTCTCTAAGATTGTCAGTAAACTGAGACAGAAAAACATACCCTATTTTAAATGACCGGAGAGAGATGGGAATTTTTCTTCAATTTCTTCACTAATTCTCCATCTAATTTCACAGTGAGAAAACATTTTAAAATTTCTCTTTATAGTGTTGAGGTGAGAGGTCTGTTGCTGTTTTGTTCCCTCAGGCTTCAAATTAGTTTTGATTCTTGTCAAATTATGTGTCGTAGGTCTCCCAGTAACAAATATGTCCATGTCCTTGAGCAGGTACTGGTAAGATGTTCTGACAGCGTTTTTTGACTAAGAAGAATGCTGCTCAGGATAGTGGTCAGAATCCCATTTCAACCAGAGCCATCTCCAACCCTCCCTGAGAGCTGAGAGAGAAAATACTGACAAATCAACTTTGACCACGAAAGACTGATTTTTCATGTCAGAACATTATGTTTCTATAATTTCTACTGACTTCAGAATGCCTCAAGTATTAACATTCTTTTATGGTTTTAGAGTCAGCCTTCATATCTGAACATCTCTAGGGTATAGTCATTTGACAGGGTCAGGCAACTCCAATAACAGGCATAAATCTATCAATTTTGGTTTAGTGTATAATGTGTAGAGGATAAAAAAGATAGTATGTAAATAGAATACCATTCTTTATCTGGTAGGTAGAAAAGTAGGTGTAGCTGTAGAGAAGTAACTGCAGCTGTAGCTAGCTTGTAGGGGAAAATAAAAGTGTTTCTCATGTAACACTGACTACACCTTATTTCCTATCAACATCTGAATGTTAATCTTTTTGAATAACAAGCAACTTGGATATTACGAGATATAGTTCTGCCATCAACACATCTACCTGAAATGCTTTTGAACAGTCATAATCCCCTGAAGAAATTCATAAAGTCATGAAAAGAAGACAAACCTTTATCTTGCTTTGCATTCTGAATTATGCCTTGAAGGGTGTGGCCTGTTCTTACCCTACTGACTGGTGAATTAGCTAGAAAAATGATCACTGATTAACACATGCAGACATAAACTGGCAGTTAGAAATTATGAGTGTCCAGAAAGGACTTACTTCCTTCAAATGAACAGTGTTCCAAATTTCCTGTGTCAAAGGTGAGCAGTATGCTAGAGGAACAGAATGAGAACTGGAGTAGGAAGCTGACCTCTGCATAAAATTCAAGCCAGTAGTGGCTGCCTCTCAGGGGCTTTCCTGGGAGACAGTGGTTCACTGCTGTCAACTTCTCCTGTGTCCCCTGGGATCTGGCAACTCACATCTCTAGGAATAGGACGTGGAATGCTGCCACTCTGACTGAGCTGAGATTTCAGTATGAGAGGTGAACCAGAAGTCCTGTATGGAAACAACAAGGTACTGCTGATCATCCATCAGCTGATGGAGGTCAGCTGGTAGCCAGCACCAGAGATAACAGCAGGAACAGCATATCGAATCAACTGCCTTTAAATGCTGTGAGAGGAATAGTGTCTTTCTCAAAGTTATGCTATGTCTGTTTGAAAAGAAAGCAAAGGAACAGTAAACAGAGGAATTACTTTCTCCAAGCTATCTTCAAATGTATTTAATTTTCACACCTGGAAAACACAGTTGAAGGCTGTAGTACTCAGTATCAGTCTTCTGCCAAGGAGCTCTGGAACATCAAATGTCTCCTTAATGTACCAGACACGATGCAGGAAGAAAATTGGTTACCTGCTGATTGGCATGACTTCTGACTCATATTTCACAATTGCTTTTCTCTGCTGGCTGAACTATGTTTGAGCTATGGGGAAATAAATTGTCCCTGGAATGTAGTGCAAGACAGTCATGGCAGCAGAATGTCTCCCCATCACTTCATTTGGCTTCAAGGGTTTGCTGCTGCTTCCCAGGCTCATGAGTGCTGCTGTCAGGAGGCAGAGAGAAGATAAAAGGCATGCACTGAAGTTATGTCCCAGCATGGGCCATTTCTTGTTCTCCACCTGGTAAAACACAGAGAGTTGCAGCTGGTTGGTTCTTTTACTCTTTGTCATGGTATACCTCCTTCTCTGACTCTACGCAGCTGCTTATTCTTCCTTTTCTAAGACATTTTATAAAATGAAATAAAAATTTCTCTACTTTAAATCTATCTCTTCCTGAAAAAGTTTCTTGCTTAAATCTTTGACTGAACAGGTTTTCTTATAAAGGTATTTGACTTTTAACTGATAAAAGTCTTTAAAGATATAATTAGTTGGACAAGGTTCTGTTCCCTTACTATGGACTTTTTTTAAGTAATTTTTTGTAACCAGTTTCACTTATTATTTGAGAATTAGCTATTTGCTAATGTCTCAAAACAAAAGTCTAAGGAAGCACTGTGACTTTGAATTCACATCTGGCTGAAATTTGTTTTTGGAAGTTTAACATCAATATGAGATTTGTAACCAGAGTAGAAATATATAATAAAGTTCATTTTTGCAGTTGATAAATAGGGTAATCACTGAAAAATAACATAATGAGAAGAGAAGTAAAAGATTTGACTAAAACCAGAAAAAGATGACTTAAAATCTCAAAACCATTTTAAACGTTCAAACTCATGGTTTGTCCTTAAAACACAGTAACTAAAGAGAGCCATACCAGAACTGTAACAGCCATGCCAGTTGTCTATCCAGTGATAAAATGGTGTGAATATGAAGACGATAATATAGGTAGAGATATTCTGAATATGCTTATGCCTTTTAGCTTCAGAAGCCCTCCTGAAAGGTTCGGAGATCATTAATATTTCTAAACTACTTTAGCACCTTAGAAATTTTTCTCCATTTTAAGCAGTCTTTGCATTATAGAGTCTGTCAGGTTTAATACTAAAAGCAGATTTATATGTTCTGTAGTGACCTTCTGCCCAAGGGCCATAATTCATATATATTTCTCTTTATTTCCTAATTGATGCAAATGCTTTTAGTTTTTGGCAAAAATGAGGGGAATATCTGTCATCATCGACCCAGTGCTTCACTAAAAGGCAGAAAGTGAGTAATGAAGCCAGAGGAGCCAGTGGTTTGCTTTGGTCAGAAGAAGGGTATGGATGAAGCTGGGAATGCACTTCCATTCCCTAATAAAAAAGGTGGCACATGTTGCATTTCCCAGTGTTAGCAGGATTCAGTTTTGGTATTTAATTTCCTTCAGATTATCTTCAGATAGTATGACTATTAAGTTTTCATGATCTTTTAAATGAAGTTTCTTTCACATCAGTTTCTGTTGCTGGTTTGCATGTAAACAGTTTTTGGAGAGCTGTTTATCTAGGCACGTCTTGTTATTGAGTCTCTTTATTAACATGTGCCATGCATCTCTGATGTGCTGATTTAATATGCAGTGGTTATAAGCATGCTAAGTCACATGGCATTGTCATGAGTAAAGGTCTATTAATAAATATCTCACATGGAAATTTTAAATTTATTTTTGAATTAATGCATTATAAGTGAGCAGAAACCATCAGCTGAGTTAGGGTGAAAAATCTCTTTTGAAATAACTCTTTGAAATTCAAAACTTGCACTATATCTTTTTGTGGTCTAGAAAAAGCACCGAAAAGCAGATCAGTAGATGTGGAGGGAAGGGTAGGAGCAGAAGGGAATGACTGTGTTTGTTGCCGCTATTATCTGGATGAAAGCAATTTTTCTTAATCAGATGAAATATATTCAGAAGCTTAAGTAAAGCATCATTGACTCTAGAATGTGCTCTATTTATGAATTTATCTGGTCTCTATGCTCAACATGTCAATAAATGAGTGACTAGTATTTATAAAGATCTAAATTTTTCAGCATTTTGTAAAAACAATGAAACTTGTTCTAAATATCCTCTTACATGACAAAAATGAGTTGCTCTACCAAGAGAGTTCTTGCACAAAATATTTTTAAAGCAGTTGGAAGCAGAACTACCATTCCTGGGTTTTCTACTGTGTGAGAATATCTTCTGTAACTTGTTTTACTGACACATTCATGAAGGCTGGGGAACAGAGAAGTGCAAATGACTGCTTTAGATATGATGTGCAAAACAATTTTAAGGAAGAATCTGGAGTAATGGAGGAGAACTGAACATTTTAATAATAGGAGAACCTAAGAAAGTACCACTCTTATTTAATAATTGATGAAGAAATGAATTGTCAATCTGTGAATATTTCAGACTGTAGGCAAAATTTAGCACATGAAAGGGAAGTGCTACTGTGGATAAATTAGGAAAAAAAAAAATCATTATTCTAGCATCATTGGAAGTAAAATTGTTAGTACAATAAGTTACCACAGGATTATTTTGTTTTCATTAATGACACAGAAAACACAATGGAAGTTATTAATCCAATCCTAAGTTCTTTAAACAGAGATTTGAGCTTCTGTAGAACACACTTAAAAAACTGATTTAGAAAAAGATGTTCATATTAAAAAAGCAAGAAGACCATCTTTTCCAATATGTTTATGACAATGAATTGTTAGATGATCACAATTCATCAGAAAGTAAAACATCAGGTTTTCTACACAAGCTTTTCATTTTTGGGACAGATATTTTTCATTTTTGTTCTGTAATTTGCTCAGAGGAAGAGGTAACATTTTGTTCTAAGTCATACACACACAAAAGCAGCTGGTTATAAAAAAAATTTTGATTTTTTTTTCTCATTGAAACCCAATATGAAATTCTGTTTAATTTTAGGCTACTGTCTACAAATAATACACAGCCTTATTTTTATGGTTCTGTGGTCAACACAATAGTGACTAACAGAATAGTCACTATGCCTAATGTTGATAATAAGCAAACAGTGTCCAGAGTAATTAATGTTTGCAGAGACAAGACTCTTGTATTATAAACTGATTTGGATTTGCAGTACATATTCCATAAGAACAGGTCAGGAAAGAATATTTGAATTTTTTTTTCAGCAAATAATTCTAGAGTCAAGCAAAATAAAGCTATACTAAGAGAGAGGTAATTAAATTTTATAGTCACATAACTGATTGTAAGCTCAACCAGTAAAAGGCCTCCAAGAAAATTGAAGGACAATTATGCTTCCTCTAATCTCTCTCTTAACCTTCTAGTTCAATATGTAAAAGATGTTTGGGTGTCTGTATATGTATCTTGTCCAACATAACCAAATGTTCATTATTTCTGTGTTAATAGTAGTATGATCAAAACATTCCAGTTATTTTTCCTAGCTCAGTTTTCCTACCCTGCCAAGCATAAGGTATAAAGCATGGAGGCTTTTCTCCCCCTGAAACATGTATCTTCTGGACAAAGTTCAGATATCAACATGACTCTGTAGCAAATATGGCAGATTTATGGATTTTTAGAGGTTGATACAAATCTGTCTCCAAGTTTTTGTAAATAGCTAAAGGTAATGCTATCTGTAGACATGGAAACACAACTTCTCCGCTGAGACTGGCACAGCCTTGAAGAGGTGATTATAGCTTGTACAAATAGGGCCACATAAAATAATTTTTAGGATAATTGTGTGGTCCATTTTTTGTTCTTTTTTGTGATCCTTAGAGGATTCCAATATTCCTCAAAGCAAAATAAATTTCTTTAGAAGTCTGCCCCATCCAACATTTCATGATCAGTGACTGATGAATGTTCATCAGGAGTTTTCTTTTAATTCCTCTCCTGAGTTTACCAAGCATGGAGAACCACACAAACTTTCATATGTGTTTCTGCAATGACTGATGTGCATAAATGCACTAACAGTTTTGTTCTTTTTCTGGCAATATCACTGTTTAGGTTTTGGGATTTTTTCATTCAGTTAGCAATACATTGAATAATCTCTTCTGGAAAAAAATTCCTAATTAAACTCTTAAAAATTGCCCCATCATCTACATAATCAAGATCTTGTTAGTTCACTTGTTTTAAGCAACTTGAGCTGCTGTCTTGCACATCCAAAGTGTCATTATTGGGTGCTTCTTGTATATTTTGGAATGAAGTATTCTCAAATGTTAGTAATAATGAACTGCACAATAAGTTCTGAATTAGCTTATGGGAAACAGCAAGGACAATCCTTGCTCCAGAGAAACATAAAATGAGTAGGAACTGAGGTCTCCAACTCCTACAGTAATACAGCAGGGCTTTCACTCTTCATGATGTTGAGAGATGGAGAACAGGCAAAAAAGAAAGAAATTCTATCCTAACTTTGGCTGCTTTGATTTCCAGTGACTGAACTGTCATTCTTTAGCTGCTGAAAATACTTGAGGCATGGTAAGAAAATCTGGAGTTCCACAAGGCAAGATAGCATACTGTAAGGCAGATGTAAATACTTCTTTCAGATGAGAGAGGTGGGTTCAGTAAGGAAGATCTACCCTAAGTCACCAAATCCCATCTGGCTTTTCCACTGAGTGTCCAATCCTTTGACCAATTAAGGTGACTCACTCAGATTTCTGTTTTCCCTTCTAAGTGCTTTCTTACTTCTACTTTTTCACATCATATGAAATATGTAATTCAGTTAAATCTTTGTTTGCTTGCTTTTTTTTTGCTTATACAACTGGTATAAATAAGTACATTGTGAGATAAATAAAATTTATTTTTAGTTTTTTTGCACTTGGCAACTTTTATGTGTGCCACTCCTTTCATTAGCTAGGAATTACACTTCTGATGATGTAAAAATAAGAACAATTGGATAGGACAAATAAATCATTTTTGACCTTTATATGCCTTCCATGTATTAAATATATATGGAATTTCACAGCATGAAAGCAGTGAAGACAAATTATCAGGAAAAGTAGTTATAGTATATAAAATAATAATTATCTTTTTTTTTCCTTTTATTTTCTGGAGTTAGTTAAGAATGCTTGGAAGGGTTCTATAATTGTTTCATTTGTTAAAAACCATTGTAAATTATTCCAGCTTTCTGAAAAAATATCTAGTCAATCTCTTCTTTTGTGTTCTTTCCCTCTGCTCCCATTACCCACTTCAAGGCTTTTACTTTCCCTGCAAGGCAAAGTGTCCAGAAGCCAAGGGACTAAAGCAGGGAAGTTTAGTTTTGCTTCTAGGGTAGTGCCAATGGCTGCTCTAGGAACCAGATGTTTCTGAGACTCTACAATGGTTATATTCCAAATGGCTTATGTGTCATCTTGTCACCGACCTCATGTCAGAGAGGTGAGGTTCCTTCAAAGAAGGAACCGAGGCTGATCCACTGATTTGCAGCGACTGGCAAATAAGCTGAATAATAGTATCTTCATTTCTGCTTTCTTTTCTGCTTTTCCTTTTCATGATTTTTAGTCAAAATACATGTGTATCTTACCTTTGACAGGGTTGTATACTGCTGTGCAATATACCACCTGCTTGCAATTTATATCTTTGTGACTCACAGTGGAAATATTGTTATGTATCAAAAGAAATAAAACATTATGAAAGAAATGAAATATGGTGTTATTTTGGGTTTCTCCAAATTATAGGGGGGTTTTAGCTTGTTTTTTAAAATGTCTATGATTTTAAAAGCTTGAAAATAATATTCTTATATAGCTTTCTGTTACTTTGGATTATAAATACTACAATGAATATATATTTATTGTTATATTTCTTCATAGATATTTCATTGATCATAACACAGAAGAAGATAGGTATTTCACCATTGATGCTAGTACTGGGACCATTAAGACTGCCAAGATCTTTGACAGAGAAGAGACACCTTGGTACAACATCACAGTGGCTGCTTCTGAGATAGGTAAATAATTTACTTGGCACATAGTATGAAAAATAAAAATTAGAAAGGAAAATAATCGCTCTCAGATTTTAAGAAAGTCTACTTTAAGATGTTATGTTCGGTTTAACACCAGTGGGTTTTAGCTAGCCTGGATAAAGGAGAGTTTTCTGCATGTGTGTGAATACTCTAACTCCACAGAATAATGAAACAAAATGCCACATGCCTATGTGATTCCACCTGTATAAATTTGCCACATTTCTCTGCATGGGACAGAAGACTGTAAACTTACCCAGCAACTGTTCTAAGCATTTAATGTCCTAAAATCAACAGCTTGTCCCATTTGTGTTTCACAATTCATATGTCTTAGTTAAGACTATTTAATACTGTTTGAGAAATTAACTTTTCCTCCTTGTATCTACTATCAACTATTTTAACGAATTGTATGCTGACTGTATGCCCATGTTAATTTATACTTCACAGATGCCTAGTAGTTTCTGATTATGTCTCTGGCCTATCAATAGGCAAATTGCCAAGTAAAGATACAAGAAATACTTACCTGTGCATTTGAAAATCCTCTAACTTTGATGGATTTCCTCAGATAAGCCCTGCAATGATCAAAAAAACATCTGGCTGAGTAGTCTGAGACAAATATTTCTACTTGAGGCAAGGAGAGGTTAAAGAACTTTTCAGTTAACCTTTTTGTCACAGGGTCTTTATTTTTTCCACAGTAAAAGTTTCTAATTTAAAAAACTCAATAAGGCAAATGAAGAAAGAAAAAGTCCCATCCTGGACTGATAGATTCAGTCCTCCTAAGCACTATTCATGATATCATCTTTCAATGGCAGTGATTTCGATAAAATCTGTTAAATGCTTTTATGTATATTCCTTTTTTTTTTTTTTTTTTTTTTTTTTTTTTTAATTATAAAAAACCAGTTTTACCTCTAACAGGTTCCACTGACATTATTGAATCTGGTCTGTTTTCATCTGTTTCATCTCTAGGTTAAAACTTAATTCTGCCACTACAGCACTAGCACATGCTACAAAATAAACAGCATGAATGTATTTCATAAAGACAACAAATTGTTTCTTATTATTGTACCAACATTCACAACTAAACTGACATTTTTGGCTAAGTACTTTTCTCTAGTAAATAATAGGATCGAAAATTTTATTATTAGCTCTTTGAAAAAGTAAACACTAACACTCCTGTGTGCTTTACAGTGTTGTCATACATAGAATGACAACACTATTTCAATTCAACATGAAACAAAATATAATTAAAATCTCATCATAAACAGGTGAATACTGTAAATCTAAAAAAAAAAAATATTTAAAAACTACATTAGGACACTTAAGAAAGGAGTAGTCATGAGTACTTTTTTAGAAACCATTGAAATGTAATTATTTTACAGAAAGAAATCTCAATTGCATAAAATTTAAACATAGCTTTTTCCACATTATTTATTTCACATAATCAAAATAGTAGTGGTGCATTTATCATGCTGAGAATAGTATGAAGAAGGAGGATTATGTTTCTAACTAAAACAGAATGGAATAAATTATAAGAATTATACTCTTTTTTCTTAGGGAGTGGTTTTGGGGGGGGGAGGGTTAAGTTTTCTGGGGATTTTTTTTTTTCTTTTTTTTTTTTTTTTAGATACTCTGCTTAGAATTTTCTGTTTTAGGTGCAATTTGTTTCAGGAAAGCAGAGATCTGATTTTTTTGTCTCTTGCACTGCCTTTGTTACTGTTAAAGCTGAGGTTGGAAAAATAAGTAAATCTATAGTGTCAGTTGGAAAACAATTCATTTATGAAAAAATGAAGAGACAGTAATGGAGAAGAGATGAATGACAGACAGACTGACAGTCAGCCTAAATGACAGCCTTTCCTTGTGTCTACTTCCTCAACCATTTTCTTATCTGCAGTAATTTGGAAATTACAACACTGTTGCTCTTTTCCAAATCCATTGTGAACTTAATAATTGAATTTATGATGGACCAAGAAGCATATGTTTTGTGTGTCCAAAGCTCTTCCTTTAAGTGCTATCCATCCCATATCTAGTCTTATGGCTTTTGATTTCAAGTTCAAGCACCGGGTATTGCAGAACTAAGACTAAAGCTGAAATATCAGTCAAAGGCTATGACCAAAGTGTTATTTAGCTATGGGGGTGGTATTCCTCAAATATACCTGACATAGTGGAAGGCATTTGCAGTTGCTGACACCATTTGCTTGGCCAAGAGCACAGCAGAACCTGCAGAGCCCATAAAGATTGTATTCCTTCAACAATAGGTGCTCTGCAGGTATAAAGTGTAGATTGTAGTTAGCTTCTTGAAGTGTTTTCCTCTCTTGACTTTGTGCTGCATTTCACTGATAAAATTCAGTTTCTAGCTATCATCCTTTTGGCCACTGTTTGTAGCTGGGCTTATTTTACATAAATGAAATTAAGAATTGACATTCTATTTCTACCCCCAAATGTATATCTTCATGCTTCAACCTTATTCTGTCTGAACCTTTTGTAAGATATTTACTTTCACTTTTTCATCTCTCTATGTGAAATATGTGATGTATTTCTCTGTTTTTGCTGTCACTTCTTAAAGCACACCATTGTTACAAGAGTGGATGGACAATCTTCTTCTTTCTTTAACATGCACTGTTCTTAAACAGCAGCATGCAGGGAGGAAGAGTGGAATTTTCATGTCCAGAAGCATCTACTTTGATTGTTTCAGTACTGTTGCTTCCTGAAATATGTGGTGTTAGGGAATAAGATGATAAAGTATTACTATAGTTTCTGTTGGAGGATCTGGAGACTAAATCTGGGACAGGGGGAGAGAGTAGTAGTACTAATAGTAGTAGTAATACTTTAAAGATTCACATAGAATTATCACCATTTAGTTGACCAATTAGAATTCTTTGAAAAAAAATTAAAACATCTATTTGAAAGAGGGAGAATATACAATTTACTTAGCTCTAGTAAGGTTTTTGAACAAGCCTTGACAGGAGTAATGAGAATAGGAAAGTACAGAGCAAATGCATAATGTTTTATAACAGATGAAAACTGATTTAGAGGAAAGAAATACAGTCATAGTAATACTGAGAATACAATCTGTCCCTTTGGAAGTGGAAAAACTTAAGGCTTAACTATTTTAAGGTCTAGTGTAGAATCTGTCAATTAGAATTCATTATAATGATAGCACTCAATGATAGGAAGTGATTCAAATTCCAAAATTACCTCCCTAGCTGGTAAGAATTAAGGAAGATTGAGAGAGATTCATGTAAGAACAAGACAAATAGAAGAATGGGCTAGATAAATGAAGGGTGAAGTGGATTGAAAATTGGCTGGAATGGCAGGTTCAAAGGGCTGTTAACCAGCAGCCCAAATTGCAGCTGGAGTCCAGTCTCTAGGAAGTACTCCTGGTGGCTTATGCAGGATGCAATACTCTCATTCCTTTACTATGATGTGGTATATGGAACAGAGGGCTGTCTCAGCCACTCTCACTCTCTTTGCAAATGACACAAAGCTGGAGTAATGGCTGATACATCAGGCTGTCATGCTGACAACCAGAAGGATGTCAACTATCTCAGGCTAGAGAAATGGGTGAACAGGAAATGAAGAGAGATTTAACAACAGGAAAATTAAATCATGAATAAAAATTTAATAACAGGAAATGCAAAGTCCAGCACTTGGGGAAGAGTAATCCTGTGCACCAGTTTACATGCAGGGGCAAAAGGCAGGTGAGCAACTTCTGAAAGAAGGACGTGGTGGAGATCCTGGTGGATGAAAGCTGGACATGAGCCAGTGATGTGCCATTGTGGCAAAGGAGTCCAATGCCATTCTGCACAGTGTGAGAAAACCTGTTGTCAGCAGACAACAGGTTTGAGAGAGGCTGAGAGAGATGATCCTTCCCCTCTATACTGCCCTGGTGAGGCCACACAAGGAATGCTCCCAGATCTGGGCTCCTGAGTACAAAAGAGAGATAGACATTCTGGACTAAGCCCAATGCAGGCATGAAATCATTAAGACTGGAATATCTCTCAAATGAGGAGAGGCTGAAAAAGCTGGGATTGTTCAGCCTGGAGATGTGAAGTCTCAGAAGGAGCTGATCAGTGTGTTTAAATAACTGTTAGGGAGAGTCTAAGAGGTGACTAAAGATGATCAACATGAGGAAAAGCTTATCTGCATAGTATCCAGTAGGATAACAGAAGGCAATGTGAACAAATTGAAGTACAGAAAATTTTACTTAAACGAAATTAGAAAAAAGGTTTTACTATGAGATTGATCAAAAATTGGAACAGGTCACATTGAGAGGTTGTGGATTCTCTGTCTTGGAGACATTCAGAACCCAACTAGATATGGCTCAGAGCAAAGCACATGTAGATTCAGCTTTGAGCAGAGGAGTTGGACTTGCAGATCTATGGAGGCACCTTCAAAATCAATGATTCCATGATTTTTTTGATACTGGGAACTGTGTTTTTAATGTGGAGGAGAAAATAAAAGAAGAAAATAGAGCAAACCAGCTTCTTAATACATTTTTCAGGTGATGTTGACATCAAAAGATTATTTGAGTTCAAAAAATACTGGACATTTAGATGGATAATAACTGTGCTTCTATTAGAAATGTGATTTTTAAAAGCAAGAATAGTGTTTATATTTTACAGATTTTAAAGGTACCTTCTATTGAGAAGTTTTTGCATATTTCTCTCATGCAGCTGGTTATCATATCAGTGTGTAGAATGGATTTCTGGGTTTTTTAGATTATCAATAGTTTTGGGATTGAGTTGTGGCACTCCTGAGTGTCTCTAATATTCTCAGCAGTGACTGAAAATGGAAAATCAGGCCATTTTCCTCTATTTGCTTAAAGGACCAACTTGAATACCATGGGTGCAAAAACGTGTGTTTGAAGGGTCAATAAAGGGTTCCTAATTTGTAAAGCTGTGGAGAGGCTGTATAGAACAGGGGAACTGAAATAATGATGTTTCATGCCAGCTGCTGTCAGATCCCCCAGACTTAATGAAACCCTATCAAGAGACAGCAAAAAATGATCACATGAAAGGATACTGTATATACAGAGCTTTGAAACCATAATGGATTAGAAATCAAAATACTGAAGAGACATCATTATGAAGTTGATTTTACAGGAAAACAAACAAACAAACAAACAAAAAAACCCCACCAAAAAACCAATAAAAACCAAAAGAAAAAACCAGAAATCTCCAAGATGTTTAAAAAAATCAGATATTGGGGAAAAAAACCAAACAATCAACAAAACAAATATATTTGTCTTTGTTTATACATCTTCTGTATTTACTTTGCCATGCATATCCTTACATGAACTTCAGGGGGAAAAAAATACCAAAGTGTTGAGTTAGAGCAGTACTTCACTGAAAAACTATGCAATACCCTATGTGCTATGGAAAGGATACTGGGAAAAAGTCATTGCTAAAAACTCTCGAAGAAATAACTTTTAGACACATTTTAATAGAGTGCCAACAAACCCTGCTCAGAATTTAAATATGTGAAAAGTCGAGATAACTCACAAGAATAAAAGTTTGGAACAGTTATTTTACAAGACTTAGAGTAAAAAGCATTAAAGTGCCTTTTCTAATTACAACATAAGTAGTTTTTTAATAAGTCTTGGTAAAAACAATAACAGGAAGATACAGTTACATAATTCAGAGGAAAATAGGATTCACAGAGACAACTAATAATATGTAGCAGTGAAATATTAAACCTCTTGAGATGTTGAATAATGAAAGTCCTCTAATTACATCAAATAAACAGATAAAGTGTATCTTTATAGTGAGATGTTATTATATCTGTTCTTTAGAATACAGGCATATTGCTACCCATATTACCATCATTAAAGAGCAAGTTATGAGAAGAATTTGACAGTTCTTTTTCACATTTTATGTTTGCAGAAAAGAAATTACAAAGATTTGGGTAGGGTATTAAAATATATTACTCCTGATAGCACTGCATGAGGCTGTCATATGGAGAAGGATAACTGAAGCTAGAGGGGAGATATAAAGTACACATAGTATTTCTGTTAATGCTATTAAGAGGCAAGCTGATTTATTTTAAAAAAAGTGAAATAAAAAGACAAAAATATACAATTAATTTCTGTTTATTTTGAAACGTATGAAGGAAACGTGTATTGCCTGAAGGAAATAAGTTTTTGGAGGAATAACTTCTTCGCATACAACATTAAAAGCAAAGAACAAGAATTTGTGTCAATCTATTTTCTCATTTTAGATTTTTCTACAGAGCCAAGAATAACTCTTAATAGCTCGTGTCAAATTATTAGTTTTTAGAAAATGTTTCCTTTACAATATCTTAAAGAAAGTAATCTAAATCAAAAGAAAATGCTGTTGCAGTTTTATAAACTGCCAACCATTTTTATTTGGTTGACAGCAAGATGATTGTTTAATACCAGTGAGTCTGTTGCTAGATTAGTGCCTCAGTTTTTCTTTGAAATTAATTTTTTCTTACAATAAATATTAAATGTTCTCATAGTGATTTTCTGTCTCTGTTTTTTTTTTTTCCCTAATAATTTTTTTGTAGTAATAGAGAATAGACTTAAACAATGAAATTGACTACTTTTTTTCTTTTTTAATATCATTAGAGGAAAATATTGTATTTTGTATTGTTCTTTATATTTATGATTATCTCTATAGATACATTACAGAAACAGAAATAAAATTGTTGCCATAAACCCTGCCTTCACCAATGAAAAAAAAATCATATTCATTCTTTATCTTTGACCTCACTTGGACTCTTCTTGCTAGCTCAGTTTCAGAAAGACTTTTGGTATTGGTAACATTTACTTTATTTTTCCAAGAAACAGAATCTGCCACAAAAGTATTTCCCTAAATCTGAAAGAGATTAAAGTAGATTCTAAAAACAAAAGTACAGGGTCTGAGTTTTGAGACTCTATTGGTCATGGTGTAGTGACAAGGACCTGGATATTTCTATCTTTTTACTGGTGAGAGCTGGACAGTAGTGGTATCCTGTTCAAACTTACCAAGGATACACAGTTTACTTTCAGCCTTGGCAAGGTGCCTACTAGTGCATCACAACAATATGAATTTATATCATCATATAATCATTAAGGTTGGAAAAGACTTCTAGGATCATTGAATCCAACAATTTAGCCAGGAGAAAAGGAGGCTCAGGAAGGTGTTGTTGCTCTCTACTACTACCTGAGAGGAGGTTGCAGCAAGGTGGGGGTTGGCCTCTTCTAGCAAGTAACAAGTGATAGGACAAGAGGAAATGGTTTAAAGTTGTACAGGAGAGATTTCATCTTGATGTAGGGAAAAACTTTTTCATTGGCAGGGTGGTCAGGCATAGAAACAAGCTGCCCAGAGAAGCGGTGGAATAACAATTCCTGGAAGTGTTCAAAAATCATGTGGATGTAGCAGCATCTTCTGTTCTTTTAAATGTGCTTATCATTGCAATACAGAAAGTCTACAAAAAAGCTACTTAAAAATCCATAAGTTGATTAAAGACAGTTAACTCTCCATCCTGTTCAAGAAATGATGCTTCTAATTCCAATTTCAATGTTTATTCCCTGTTTATATTGGTTAAGTCATTGGCTGCTAGGCATGCTGGATTTTCTTCTCCTGTTTCTTTGGAAAAAGCTATGATGAAGATATCCTTATGCTATCATCTGAAAATGGAGTAGGGTATGGCTCTTCTTAGCTACCAAGGTGGGGCCCCAGAGGAGGGATAGAATTTGGAATCATATGGCATTTATTTCCTCATTTGAAGCTTTTTGACAGAAATCTCAAAATGGGCATTTCCACACACAGAACCACTGTGTTTTGTGTTGCCCTGTCAACACAAAAAGGCAGTCAACACCAACATCATATGTGAGAATTTTGTTTGCATTAAGGCAAGAGAGGGTTTCCAGCTTAAAGGTCTAAATGTTTTCGGTCTTCTGCAGTGCTATGGTTTTTACTATTGCTTCTGTATTTGCTGCTGCTATCACTACTACTGTGATACAAGAAAAGTGAGCAAGGCCTTCAGCTTTGTGTTCATCAGAAAAAGTTAAATTTTGCTATAAGAAAAAAAATAAAAACATTTGCTATCCATCTTCAGGTAACATTATTTAGAAGTACGCACTTCCTTAAAAAAAGAAGAATGGAACATTACATTTATTCTTAGATTCTGCATAATTTTCTCCTTGCTGGAAACTTTAGTTTATTACATATATACCATCCTGAATTAAACCCAGTATTTTATTAACATTGTCGTTCTCATTTGTATGTTGAACATTCTTTCATCCCTGTAGCTTTGGTTTGGTAGTGTATTTTATCCTTCCTGGATGTATGTTTATTCTTCTAATGTGTTAAAGCAAAAGTTTATTAGAGAAATGTGATGAGTCCTTTTTACTTTTCTTTGAAGAGTAATGGTATACAGAGCTATTGCATTTCCTGAGTATTGGTTTGCATTGTAAGGTCTTGAAAATATGTCAAAATGGGCTTATGTAGTAAACAGTTATGAACCAGTCTACAGTTAGCTAACTTAAACAAAACAAAACAAAAAACAAAATAAAAAACAACAACAAAAAAAGAAAACAAAAAAACAAAACAAGCAAAAAGCAAATAAACCCACAAAAGAGTGTTGATGTCAGGACTTCTACTCTACATTTAGATAGAATTTTTTTCATAAAGTCTATGGGAATTTTTTTTAGTGTGAAAGACAGTCTCAGACATCAGTAACAGTATTAAAATTCTTTCTTCTTAAATAGGGGTAATAAATTTTGCCCACAGAAACTAATGAAAGAGAAGATTCAAGGCTTCACCTTGGATATTAATTGGGTCTTCTGTATATTCAGAATGGACTTGCCAATGGAGGATCTGATAATGAAATTGATTTACTTTACAGATGTGTATGTAGTATTCTGCAAGAAAAACTATTTATTCTGGGAAAAGTCTCAAGCATAAGAAAGTAAGTCCCTAGCATAGGTGAATCAGAACAATATTTTTTCTTCAGTTGCCCCTTAAAACAGAGAGCATTCACTTCAAAAAATATACTCTAGAGGCATAGTGCTAATGGGACACAGAATACATTGTAATGCACAGGCCTGAAAGGTATGTCAGCATCGATTATGTTAAAACTGGAAATCTGCCAAACTGCTGCAAGAAATTCGTCTAATTAAGAAAAATGTGCTATCAAAAGTGCCAATTATTAAATTGATTTGGAGATTGCAGGTGAATTGTATTCTTGAAAAAGATTGGAGTATATGTTGATTCTCAAAATCAAAATTTAAAAAAAAGAAAAAAAACCCCTCACATTTCCTTCAATTCCTCCTCATTCTCTTCCCTCATTATAAACTGTTCTGTTGCCTTGCATGCAAATTTGTGTTGTATGCACACTGTTCAAGACTGTTTTGGTAAGAGGTGTTAAAACTGTACCATTAGCATGTTGTAGTGAGTGCCTGTCAGTATGGAAATTTGCCTGCAAATGTCAGTGATCCCATGAGGTACCAGCTTCCAGAGAGTTACTAAAATTACCTTGTGCATAAAGAGCTCTTTCGAACTGATGAGGTATTTATACATTCTTTGTAGTGCACAACAGCTGCAAAAGAAGTAAGAGTAAACTTTCTGGATCTTCATAAAATCTCTCCGTAAAACTACTGCAAATCTAACAGACTGAGTAAGATTGCTCTGGGCAGTAGTGACAGGCATACAAGAGGCATTCAAGGTGGGGCAAAGAGGTCTGCAGCACTGAATTAAAACAAAAGTATTCAACACTTCTTGTCATGAACTGGATTAAAAAATTTGTTTTTTCTTCCCCAGTAACTATTCCAAACATGCCAGGCCTACAGAGCAGTACTTTATCTGTGGTACCCACTGCTTGTGCTCTCTCTGCTTTTTTGCTTCCCTCCTCTTAGATGTATTATGGCCCCTTATGCCTTTGAAGATGAACTTGCTTTGAGCTGGAAACTGGACCAGTGAACTCCAGAAGTCCCTTTCAACTAAGATTTTTCAGTGATCCAATGATTATCTTATAATCACAACTTCTGTTGCTTTCTTGCTAAAACTCTTCCAGGTTTTCTGTAGTATTAAGATGTTCAAATTCTTCATTATAGTTTGTAAATCTCCTCAAAAATAATTTATTTATCTTTAACCCTTTACAGTAATCCCTGATTTCTAGCTCCTTATTCTGCTTTACGTACTCTCTCCTTATTGTGTCCTCCCTTTCATTTATACTACTTTTTAGTTCACTTACCTAAAAATTCATGTTCAAGAACCTTCCCAACAAAGACTCGAAACTAAAGTTTCTTTGAGCCATAGATATCATATTCTGTAATTATAATTACAGGATTTTTTTTTTAATTTCGTTGTCTGATTACATTAACAAAGGATGTTACCCAAATGAGTTGTAAGCTACATTTAAATGAGCAGTAAGAAAAGTTAAATCTATACTGCCTGTGTTGTTCTGCACAATATTTTGACCTACCTCCAGGAAAGGAACAAACATCTTTTTGTATTAATACTCATTCTGCAAATGTTCTCCTGGAGAGAAGATTGCATCCTTCAGAAAAAAAAAAATAGCAAAGATAGATATATGGCTCCCTTCTCCCAAATACTTAGTGGACAGCCAAGTGCCATTCTTCCCTCACTTACACATCCTTAGCATTTTAAATTTCCTCAAAGTTTTCTACTTAAAGTGTTTATAAGATGGCAATAGAAAACCTCATTCTTGCATAAACACAGTTGAGTTAGTCCAGTTTCGTCTCTTAGTTCACCTCTTACAAAGATATTCATAGATTCAGGGTAAAGCTGACAAAAACAGTCAAGGAAAATTTCAGCAAGATAATGGAATTTGCATGCCTATAAATGTTTTCTGAGCATGTTCTTCTAACTTTAAATGCTAACGGTAATTGGGAATAGTATTCCTATGTTAGTTAAGTCTTCTGTTGACTTTTTTATCTCCTTTCTATTAACATTTTATGGGGATGATTGACTAAGTTTCAAAAGTGAATTAAAATCATTGTGTGAATATATGTATGTTAGTTAAAAAGAGAATGTGAAAAATCTGAGGGAACTTCTAAGACCTAGGTGCTTCAAATAGTATTCCATGTGAAAATGGGAAAGGAGAGATCTCTCCATCTGTCAAATAAACAATTTCAAATATTCTTTCATTGTGAGCCTACATCACTGGTGGTTTTAAAGCCAAGTATGTGTCTAGTCAATGCTTCCCAGAATTTGGAGCAGACATCATTAAAGGTGTGACAAATATAAGGCATTTTACAAATGACCCTTTTTAACAGAAACATGGTAGGGATTAATTATGATCAAAATAACTATGGTGAATGAAGTTTCACCATGAATGAAGCTTGAACTACTAATGTGTCTCTCTCTCTTTTTTTTTTTTTCTTCTCATGAACGCACACAGAGATATGAACTTTTAAAATGTGAATCTCTAATACCCCATTCTTTCATTTTATTCCATTTGAAAGACTGACTCTACTGTCTTCTGCTGATAATCTCATTTAGTTGGTGAATGTAAGAAGAAGTTTGTCATCTGATTGATACTTGTACAGACTCCAGTAGGCACATATTAGATAATTATAAGAAGTTAAATATGTAATTCTTTCAACAAAATAAAATTACATTAGTACTTAGAAGTAAGATCAAGGGTGTTACAGACTGAAAGGAATTATTTTTGCTTTGTTTTCCATTTTATCATGGAAAAGATTCTATTTATTGGGTTTTTTTGAAGGTGTTATCTTTCTAAAGGTGAGCTCTTATGAAAGTACAGATCATAGCCTAAGGCATTGGTGCTTAAATGTTGTTTTCTTTGTGCAAAAAACAGACTCTTTTCTGCTAAACTTTTTCTTTTCTTCTGCTAAAGCCACACCCACTAACTACTGTGTGAAATACCATAGTAACTTGTAAGAAACCAGAACTTAAGCCGTGGAAAAGATTATATATACCTATGCGTTTTCTTATTATATTTGCATTTTATTTTCTAAACTCTTTAAGGAACAGTGAAAAAGAAAAATGCTTTAATAATTTTTGTGTTAGATTTAATTCTATACTGTGATGACAGTTTAACATTCATTACCAAGAAATTGATCACTTCTTAGCATACAATGTGGCAGTATATGTCGAGCAGCTTCCCCCCAGTTCATTTCCAGAGTAGCTTGTGGAAATTACTTAAGTCATTTCCAGAGTAGCTTGATTTAAGTGACTTAAGACTCATGCTTCCTACTCTTTTTAATTGTTATTTTTTCAAAACAGTTAATGAAGCACAGCAAATGACTTTCAGTATGTTGTTACCTAAATTTCTGTAGCTGCATCCAGTTTTCATCTAGTTATTGTGTTAATAAACCCCTTTTACACTGAGGATGACATGCAATATTAAGTATTTCAAAAGACTTAATACCATCCTGTGTTTTGCAGACAATCCTGGGCTAGTGAGCCACGTTCCAGTTGGTGTTAGAATCCTGGATGTCAATGACAATCCTCCTGAGCTTGCCAGAGATTATGATGTAGTCGTCTGTGAAAATACAAAGCCTGGTCAGGTAATTCTCATAGCTATATTTCCTCTAGTGATAAAGAACAATTCCGTTGTTAATGTCACATATGTCAGAAGCTTGGAACATGTCATAATTATTTCTGATTTTATTTTAGCATTTTACATTTGATTGAAATTTTAATTGTATTAGGCAAAAGGGAGAAAATTTTGGCGTTTTTTCAATATCTCTTTCTTGTTGCTGCAAAAAAAAAATACTCAAACTATCTTCCATAAAGACAGGTAACACTTTAATCCTGTCAGATAAGGGATAGAATTTGACAAGTCGCTATCCTGAACAAAGTGAATGAAGCAGGTTTAACGTCTCCCATCCAAGTACCACATAGTAGAAATGTTTCAAATGCAGCTCACTGAAATGGCTAGTGAGCATGGCTCACATCCTCACTCTTTGCTTGTTGGTTACCCTTGTCTATAAAGTGTCATTACACAAAAGATCTTGAATGGGTTTTTCACAGCTATGAGCATAAGGAGGGCCAGAACTGAGACTGAATAGCTGAATCATATTCCAGCCACTGCTCCTCTGAATAATGCATATCATTGCAGCCCAACGTTTGACACTTTTGCCAAGTTCTTTTGCTTTTCTGCATAGATTGAGTTTTACTCACAACACTGTTCTTGTTTTGCATTACTACACAGGTTGTATTATGAGCTCATATCTTTCCTGAGGAATATATTACTAGCAATAACATTATTTTTATCAAATCCTTAAAAAGAGTGTACACAAATGCATAGTGACATATTTCTGGTTTTAAACCTGAGACTATAAAAATGCCATATGTCATCTGACTGTAGCCTGATCAAAGTTATCTTCACTCCACCAGTAATCAAAAACTGGCACCTAAAGCACAGCATAAGAACTTGGCAAGTGTGTATGATACTTACCACAAAGACTTCCCTGATATCAGATCATTCACAGGTAATTTCCTGATCTAAATGTGGTTTGTGTATTTTTTAATAATCCTTTAATAACCATCTCATATGAACCTGTCTAGTTTTTCCTACAATAAACACAAATTCTTGGTATCTGCTACCTCATGCGCCAAGAAATTTTGTAGTTTAATTGCATGCATCAAAAAGATCTAAAACTTCTGGGGTTTTTTTTTCAATCTTTCCATACTGTCTTCAATCAATATTTACCAGTTCTTTTGGGAGAGAAAGAGGGAGTGCTGTTGATCTCTATTTACTATTGCTGTGACATGCATAAATCCCTAGCACATTGTCCCTTAGCTGTCCTTCGTCCAGAATGAATCAGTCCTATTTAACTGGGGTAATTGATGATAAAGCCCTTCCAGGCTTTTGATCATTCATCTTTTCCTCCTTTAAACTTTCTCCAAGTCCTCTCTACTCACCTTGAGATAGAATCAAGATTCAGAATGCAGGTATGCAGTGGTTTATAATTCTTAAAATAGTTCATGCTTCATAGTATATGATAATCTCTGCTTTGATCTTTAGTACTTTCACAGAAATTTCTAAAAATGACTTTGCTTTTTAACCACTAGTAAGCACGGAATGCAAAAAACTATGCCTGCCATAACATCAATATCAGTAAAGGTAATAGATCAGAGATCATCATCACGTGTGGGAAGTTAAGGCTTTATATCTGTGTATAATGAATTTCATTTATCTTTGCACTGCTTGGCTACTGAATATTGGAAGGTCTTCAATGGTAGCCCTTCCTCTTTTCTTCTTTGAACAATTCAATATCATAAGTAGATTTGGTGGGCTGATAATTATACTCTTTGTAAGACATGTATTATTACACTGATCTACAAGTGGCCCAGCATAAGCAGGAAATCACTTTGGCTGTCTCTCCTTGTGTAATATACAATTTACAGAAGAGATCCTATTTCCTGTCTTTAGGGCAATTATGTGTGCAAGGACCTTCCCTCTTATCTAATGATTGTATAACGTTCTTCAATGCTCTTTTTGAGACACTGGAAAATCCAAGTACGTCTGTCTGTCAACTGAATATCTCTTATTAAATACTTATTTAAGTAAAAATAATGTTCTGAAAACCTCAAATAAAGGCAAATATAGAAGAATTAGAACTTGTAAAAAACTAATGTAAGAAAAAACTTCCCTCTTCTAAGCATTTGTTGCAACTGATTTCAACTTTTTCTGATATTTTTAAAATTATATAATTTTACAATAAATGTTAAATTCTTTTTACCAATAATAAGGTAGAGTATGCAGTGAAGCTGTCTCAGAAATGTTTTTTGCTGCTGGTAAGTAGCTAAAATTTTGCAGCAAATTTTTAATTCTTTAACAGTAGTTTTACAAATGATAATTTATAGGCAAGATCTTTAACAGATACAGTAACATTTGCTCACTGTTTGGGTCAGCCTTGTAGTTTCCTCTGAGCTACTGCTGCACGAGTCAATGACTCCTGACCTCAGCAACACTGCAGTTTAACACCCGAGATTAGTGCCACCATGAGAGACTCTACAAGCTGTAGTTTAATAGAAAAGGCTGGACCAACTTGATGTTGTATTCTTCAACTAACAGGTCTCCTTTACATATGTGTTATGAATATGTGTTATTTTTTATTTGCATTTTACAACAAGTTTTCAGAAAAATTGTAACGCTAAGAAAAAGCCAAAACAAAACACAAAAGTGCATGTCTTTTGCTCAGATATTACCATCTAGTCTAAGGAAAGAAAAAAGTTAATAGTGTTCAACAAATATTAGGGAGAGGCAAATAAACTGATTGTAGAAGAAGACAAGTGTTCCATATGCTAAAAAGGGTTTCCAGATGGGTCGTTCACTGAAAAGACAGTATAACTTTGAGTTATCCAATATCCTGTGAGAATATTTCATAATGTTTATGCCTAAATTAAAAATTCTGTACTGCTGGGGGCATCTGCTTGGCTTGGGCTTCCACATTGCTCTGTCCTGTAAGACGCATTATTTCTTTCCTCAGCACATCTATTTTGAAATTTTTATGTATAAGAAAAGCTAACCAGTAGATAGTCACTGAAAGACTTTTTGTGATTGCTTGTTATTTATCAGAAGACCCTTCTATGGACTGAAATCATCTAAATTCAGAGCCTGTCTCCTGCTTTTTTTCCCTCCACTGCTCTTTTTTTGGGGGAAAAAAAGAAAAAAGGCATCAAGTGTTTAATGCTTAAGCCTTAAGTTTAAATGACCAAACCTAAGGCATGTCAAAAAGAAAATGCTTATGTGGAGACAATCATTTCCATGCTGACATGACAGCTTTAGTCACTTAATAATCATATGGTTGAGAAGATAGACTAAGTATCTGCAACAGATTCCATGTGAAGCCTGGTTGATGTTATATATTAAAGTAGATGAAGTAGGCATGATTTGATCTTAGATGACATTCAGACTTGGAGAATACTGACTTCTTGACATATACTGATTTTGTGAATGACTGAAATTTAGCCAATGTAGGAAAATTACATTTTGCCATCTTCCAAAAAGGAAATCAATGTTATCTGGCAAGGGATGCCTCCTTATATACACATTTCATGTCTGTATTTGCTTGTTTATTGATTCAATTCTAAGATGATTCTAAGTAGAATTTAGCACCTGCTCTCTGTCCTCTTCAATTAGTTCTCCTCAGTTCTTGAAATTCTCTTTTCTCATCATGTCTTGCCTTTAAAAAAGTATCATGACACTTCAGTTCCATCCTATCAGTGTTGTCAGCTGGGCTTTACTGAAGCTAGGATTATGTGTCTACATTTTTATTTTAATCAGGCTTGGCAAGGTACATGTTAATGTCTGCTAATAGGCTATTAAGTACTTGGCCAATTAATTAGAAAAGAGTTAATAGTATATTTGGGTGTCAAGATGACACATACTTTTTTTTCTCACTGTTGAATGAGTGTCTTAAAAATCTTTTCTGAAAATATGTGAACTTTCTTTTTAAAATCTTAAAAGTCTCTAAAAATGTTTTTACCTATCCTAGTAAACATACAATATTTATTTTCTATGTGAAAAAGCATAACTTTTATACCACGTGGTGCTATATTTCTACATACATTCATGAATTCAGGGAATACTTGAATTTACATGTGTGAAATCAGGGAACATAAACAGTATATTTTGAGTTATAAATTTAGTCTTAAAACCAAATACTTTTTACACAAGTCATGTGTCACTGAGGCCTTGATCAAAGGTATTTTTATTGCAGAATGGCATGCTCTTAAAGCAGTGTTCTGTAAAATGTCACTGAATGTTTTATGTAGCATAGGGTAACAGGATGAAAATTTATCCACCATGCTGTCAAATAAAAGCTGAAGCTGCAAGGTAAATTGACTTATATTTCACTGAGAAACAACACTGAGAATTTACAAAAAAAATTTAATAAAATAATATCTTTTTCTTATGGTCTTACCTGAAGTTTTTACAGATGTGTATGGTGTTTAATGGCATTTTTAGTATTTGAACAATAACAGAAATTGATTCTTTTGAACGTATTCTTCTACCACCCTCTTTTTTTGTGTCCTGCTGTGCCAAATACCATTTTAAGATTATGAACTAAATATATATAGCTAAGAAAATCCTATATTTCTGGTTTGACATGGTAGTTTCACTAACAGTTGTGCCACCTTGCAAAACTCAGTAGTGAAAAATTAGCTTTTGCCAAAATTTTCAACCAGTATTGCCATGACTTTACATGAATATAGATATTTCAAATTCTTTCAGATTGATTCTTACTCTGCTCCACTTCAGCAAAAAGTATTATGACAAACCAGTAAAATATTATTGGCAACCATCATAAATACTGTTAATTGTCTCAGATGTATGTAGCCAATGCAATGTACTTTACTGTATATAGCAAATGGAAGAAGCATTATACCCTATTGTGTTGTCATGGTTTACCCCCAGCTGGCTACCCCCAGGTTTACCCCCTCATCCCCACACAGCTACTCATTCACTCCCCCATCAGTGGGATGAGGAAAAGAATCAGGAAAGTAAAAGTGAGAGAGCTTGTGGGTTGACATAAAGACAGTATAATAGGTATATTACAAAGCTGCACATGTAAGCAAAGAAAAGGAAGGAAATCACCACTTCCCACGGGCAGGCAGGTGTTCAGCCATCTCCGTGAGAGCAGAGTAACATCACATGTAGAAATGTTGATTTTGGAAGACAAACACCATCGCTCTAGACACCCCTTCCTTCCTTCCTTCTTCTTCCCCCAGTTTTATAAGTGAGCATGACACCATACGGTATGGAAAATCCTTTTGGTCAGTTGGGGTTGACTGTGCTGGCTGTGTCCCCTCACAACTTTTCCTACACCCCTACCCCTTCACATGTGGGGTGGTACAAGAAGCAGAAAAGACCTTGACACTGTGCAAGCCCTGGTCAGCAATGACAGAAACATCTCTGTGTTACCAACACTTTTTCCAGCACAAATCAAAATCACAGCCTCATACCAGCTACTGTAAAGAAAATTGATTCTACCCCAGCCCAAACCAGAACATGGTTTAAAAAATATATTTGTTTTGCTTCTCTTATGTGAATGGAGGTAGAGAACTCTGTGGTGTCTTTCAGCTCTGAAACAGACCAAGCCACTGGAGTCTGTACAGTTTATGTTTCAGATTCAGTCCAGACAGACTATAGCTGAACACTGAACAGAAAAATTCTTATGAAAAGAGCACTTTCCCTCCCCCTTTTATGTTTCCCTCAGGATATCTATCAGCTCTGTGCAGCAGTCTGTGTGGGCTTTGCTGCCTATATCACAGGAACAACTTTTATTGGATTCCACTTTAGCACTTGAGTTTCAAGACCCAGCATGAAAATGAAAGCAGAGGTAGAAGTACTGTTTGGTTCCACATTCCAAGAGCTTAGATCAATTTTAGTTGAAAGTAAATTTTAAAAACCACCAGGGCTTTCGAAGGCAAAGGTCCCACCTTTCAAAAATACCTCTCTCAGACATGGTTCTGGCTACATCCAGTTCTGTTGCTTTTTGGGCAAACTAAACTAATGCCAGGAGCGGCTGCTGCTCCTCCTGTTCTGTTCTCTGGCAATTTAAAACTGATTCTTAACAGGAATTTTTTAGCAGTTATATAGTTAACAGAAATATTTTAGATAATTGTTTTTCCTAACCAATATTGAAGTACATTTAATTATTAGGACAGCAGGCAGATGACTCTTCACATAGACTATCCCAGTTCAGTCTGTCTTTTTGCTCCATAAAAACAGATATTTAGCTAAAACTGTAATTCAGGAAGTCACCAGGATACATTGAAGATGGTGATAATCTCTACACCAGGTCCTGACTGTATCAAAACATCAGAAAGTATAGATCCTTTAGATGCTCTTACCTGGCTCTGAAGTGTGGTTCCTAAAATATTTCCTGCTAGAGAAATTGAGTTAATGACCGAGTCATTTTATCTGTTGAATTCAGCCGCAGTCAAGTGGAAAATTAAAATAAAGTAAACTTGAGCATCCTGTTGAGGTCAGATTCAAATTTCAACATATTCACTATTAATTTTTATTTCAGGTAATTCAGACTATCACTGCTACTGACAAAGATAACTCTGCAAATGGTGCAAGATTCCATTTTTCTCTTGATGAAGGGCTTTCTTTGAATCCCAACTTTACTCTAAGGAACAATGAAGGTAAATCAAATACCTAAATCTCAAAGAAATGAGTTTTTAGTTTGTTTGGGATGTTTCAATTGAACAGAGCAATTTCCATGCATTTCCTGACAAAAATGGAAAACTGTAATATGCCATCACTGAGCTGTTGGATATCAAGGGCATGTGTACACAATATATTGCAAACTATGAATCAAATATTGCATTTTGGATTTATATTCTACTTTATTTTAGCATTTGTACATCTTACTTTCAGGAAGGTTTTAGAAAAGTGGATTAATGAAAAATATTTAAATTTGGCCTACTTTTAGGTCAATAGCACTGACTGTGTACTGTCAAGGTTATTGCCAATTATTGCTTATAGGATAAAAAAAAAATAAGGAGCATAAAAATTGGAATTCATGCTTACTTTTACAGACATGAAAAGCAGGTCCTTCTGTGGTTCCTGGATGACAGTCTATTGCTTCATGTCATTCCTAAGAAAGTGTGCCTAAATATTAAAATCAGAAAATTATACCAGATAGGCCCAGAAGGAAAATAGGCCTCAGAGTCTCTCAAGCAAGTGTTTCTGAAAATTTCTTGAGTGAAAAAAATCTAAACTTTCCAAAACCCAAACCTAAATCGGCTTGCTCTTGATCAAGTATTACCTTGTGGTCTCCACTTTGCAATGAAAATAGGAGTAAACTCAAAATGTTTGTCTAAATTTTCCTCTTGAGATTTTGTGTATGTGTGTATTGTGGGACTTTCTCTGCATGCCCGTGTGGAGGTGTGTGGGATTTGCTTTATTTTGCAATTATATATTTGTAGAACTGCTGTGGAATACATTTTGAGCTCTTACAGATCACTAGTCCTCTGTAATGCATTACCTCCATCATTGGTATTTTTGATACATACAGTGATTTTGAAACAATCCTTTACAGACTCTTTTTATGTGTTTGTAAAATCAATCAGGGAAGGAGATTGTATAATCTTCCTAAAGAATCTGTTCCAGTGTTTAACTACACTCACAGCAGAAAAAAACACATGCTGTTTATTTGGAATACCTAAATGGATTTCACATTCAAGTTCCAGAAGAGGTCAATAAATATATACCAATATTAATAAATAATCATAAATATAGAAGGGTTAATTCATATATTAAAAATATTCCCTAATATTTTTAATAAGACTCCAGTACTTTCTGAGATCAATATATCAAGCCCACTCAGATTGTGATGGAGCGGTATAGAAAAAGAAAGAACGTTGTTCCTAAAATGAAGGAGGGATACTGTTACATATTTCTGTATTTTAGTCTGTGTTTCCAATAAACTCATTGACTGTGATCTCATGCAAAAGAGCATGTGCATGTTCATTTCAATACAAGGTATTTATATCAAGAAGGTTTTTTTTGAATAGTTCTACTAAAATGGTGGTTTGTGATACTTTATGGTTTTGACCATATTCAAAGCTGGATCTGTATTATGTGTGTTCATTGCTACATAAATTATTTAATTACACAGATTTATAAGTGGGCATGAACTTCTAACAAACCTTTGATCCAACAATGTCATGTTTTGGATAGAAATAATCAACTTTGGATGGAAGCACTTGCTTTTTTTTTTGCTTCGCTAAGATCAGCAAGCAATGACTTTCATGCAATCAACAGCTGAAAGCAGTGTTAGGACTACCCTAGACTGGATTTTAAGGGGGGAAGTAGAGGAAGGAACTGAAAAGGATGTCTTTTAAGGTAAAAGCCTATTGTGCATTATGTTTTTATTTCACCTAAGGAAGTGCAAAATTCTGCACTTCCTACAGCATCTTGCATAAAACTTCTCATGCATACAGACGCTCCAAAAATGCAACTTACAAACTGGCCATATAATTAAAAAAAATTACTACTTAAATCATAACAAGAAATTTATATTAAAAGCAAATGCATAGTTATGATTTTGCCTGAAACGAGACACTTTGAATCTGTTGTTTAAACATTGTCTTTTATTGAGACCTTTCCTTTGTGGCACAATCTATACATAAAATATTCGTGAAATATTTATGAAGTACATGCACAATATGCAGCTATATAGCATTTACAACTTTCATATTTCTCACCTAGTTCTATTCAGAAACAGATTTTTTGTTGCTTTCTATTCTAGGAAATAGCAGAAAGAAGGTGGGCAGAAAAGCTTTTTCTTATATCTGTGACAAGTTTGCACTTTTGAAAACTCATGTTTTTGAGCATCAGGCATTAAAAATAATCAGAATGCTCTGAACAGAAGACAGCTGCTATTTTTGCCTCTGGATTTCAAATTCCATGAAGGCTGGCATTCTGGGAGGGTTTTATTTGTTTGTTTGTTTGTCATGTTTTTAAAGTAAAAACCTACAAAAATTGCCTTAAGAGAATTTTTGTAATGTTTTGCAGAATGACAAAACTCAAATTCTTGATTTCACATAGAAAATGGTAGTCAGTAGTAGCTGTGTCTGTCTCTACAAAACTGTATTTCTCTTGCAGTCATCTTCTAATTCAGTCATCCTCTCCTTTTTATTTCTTCAGGAAAAAGGTTTCATTTCATTAAAATATCAGTAGACATTTTTTCCCATTGTTTTCATAACCCAAACAACAGAGTTTTGTTCTTGGACACCAAACAGACTTTGGCATGAATGTAGTTCTATTCATTTATTATCAGTATACTCCACAGATTTGCACTGGATCTTAAAATATTTATGTTTGTATCTATGCACATTGACTGAAATCTAAGGTTTGTACAAGCATAAGATTCTGTAGTTTGTTCCTATCTACCTGTATAGACCGCAGCAATATACAATCCCAGCGTGTGTATGATTCAGCTCAATAAAATTCTATGGCTTCAGCAAATACATATACTTTAATACCTATTTAATACTAAATGGATATTAAAGCCTCAGTCAACATAATTGATCATTTGACCACAAAATCTTTTGTCTCTTGGGCCTGAACTTGTGCATTTTCTAAAATAAAATATTAAATCTTCAAAATATGGAATATTCACCCTCATAATGCAGAGCTTAAAACCCTCAGGGAAATGTAGGTCACGATAGAGTCACAGGGCTATACCAAATATAACATCCAGCAAAGTGTTCCTTGGATCTCCTTCCATAGTCTGTTTGTGCTGCAATTTTCATTTGAAAGAAAAAAAAAAATACGGAATATGATAGTTTTTCTTTACTGTATTCGTAAGGTACAAGAGATTCTTTGTTGCTATTTAAGTTTTATTACATATTTTAAAAGTACTGTTCAGAGAGAGTAAAGGCTTACAAGTATGAGCAAGAGGACAGGCAACAAAATGATGCAGTATCTGCGCTCATGTCAGCTAGGCAGAACAAGAGCTGGAATAGAATTTCTTTGTTATACAAGGAAAATGCATTAAGTTGTAATAATTTTCTGCAGCTTTAGAGAGCAAACCCAGAGAAGAAACCTTTCTTTTTTTCTTTGAGAATTGTACTTATGAAGGTCTTTTAATGAAAACAGGATTGTTTACAATTTATTCTGCCTAGAAAATTGTTAAAATTTCTATTAAAACCTGAGAAGCCAAGTATTTTTTCCACTGTGCTTTTATATAGATTAGATTCTACATAACTCATTTCATTGTCATCTGTGTTCTCCTCAGTTTCTTTTTTAGGATATTTTCATAAATAATTTTGTAATCCTTTTTCCAACATCATAAACTTATATTTTTTGTCTAATCAGAAATATCTACTTTTGCATATCCCATTGAAAACTTCCTAGAACAAGATGGTGTTAAAACTATCTTCTGTTGTGAAATCAGAATAAAGACGACAGAAGTTCTTCCCAATAAATCTGTTTCTATGTATTAAATTATAGACTTGTACTTTTTTTTTCTTATCCTAAAAATAATAATATTTTTCCAGATGCTTAAAGAATTGTGGATATATTTGTCAAAATGTTTTAGTTTGATGGAAAATGCATCTGAACATGACATTATTATCATATTTCCAAGCATTAATATGTAGACACACTTCTCTTTCAGAACTTACATAATACTTTTCAAGAGATGAAAAAAAAATTGAAACCTCAGAAAACAGTTCACTTAGAACATTTAAGAAATTTCTGAACTGTAAAGCACTGTTTTGCTAGTGCTACTTTTTATCACAAGATATACAGTTTGCTATAGATGCTTAGTGGTATTGAAAATTTCCTGGATGAAAAGGGTTTATGAAGATAATGGACACATTCACCCAACACTGCCAGTAAGATCTGTGCATTCTCTTACTTCAATGAATTGAGATTACTGATTTCATTCTGATATCAGACTAAGTTTAGCTTACTTTCAATGAAGAACAACTCCCTGGAGAATGCTTAGCATTTGTTCTCCTCTTCTTTTATTTCTTCAGGACAAAGGTTTCATATCACAAAAGTATTTGCAATTTATTTTTCCCCTCTGCCCACTTATCTCAAAGATCTGGCTCTTTGATTATTGCCCAGTGATGGAGAATATTCTGGAATTGGAATAAAGGTATGCCATTTTTCTGATACTATAATTCTGGAGATGCCATTTTCTTAATTTTATATCAGAAGATCCATTGATACCCACAGAAGTGGAGATGTGTTCTTCTGTAAAATCTAGAGCACAATGAGTTTAATGGCATCTGCATAAAATGCACTTTTCTAATGTATTCATCCACCCATGCCTGTGATATATATTAACCTTTTTCCCTGTGTCACAGATCAAAAAATAGTAAACAAACAAACAAAAAACCAAAAGATTAATTTTAATTATTGTTGTTATTTAGAAAAGAACAGCCTCCAGAGAGTAACTGATCCCATCCCAGTTTGAATTTCTTACAGAATGTTCTGTTTATCACTCTGCCCTTCTTATCTCCTACCATATTGGACAATGTCTCTGTGAATTAACTTTAGAGCTTTCAAGTTGCAAATGAGTATACCAGATTACAGACCATGTCTTAGTTGTTCTAGAACATCTAAAGTGGCATTTAAAATAGTTGGGATTGAAGCCCCCACTTTGCAACCCATCAGAAGGGGAAAACACCCACATAGCTCCCGCTTTCATTTACATCACAGAGTCGTGCTTGTTCTGGTTATGCCACTCTGAGTTACTGCTGACCTTCTGTAAAATATCATCCTTCAAAGAAGACAAGTTGTAACTGGAGAGAAATGATATCTGAGAAAGTACAAAGTTAACATCATCCATAGTGACTGTAAGTACAGTCACGTACTCTAAGTACAGTCTTGTGGACTGTACTTGTAAACTACATTTACAAGTACAGTCCACAGAAGTACTGTTAGTGTAAATGGATTCAATGCCTGAGTAGGTATTATCACAGAATCAACATTCGGATGTTAAAAGGGAATTCTTCCATGAGTATAACAGAAAACCAGGAGCAGCTACTGTAGAGGGAAGACATTTTCCCTCTTCAGCCATCTGAACACCTCTGAACATCTTTGAAAATTTTTTGATTTAAAAATGTTGGCTCTAAAGTAGCAAAGTTAGTTCAGTGCATAGTATAGAGTTTCTTGCATTTGTTTTCTGGACTGCAATGTGTTGGTGATTCACAAACCAACCATAAGCAAATAACTATATTTCAGGCCAAAAATGTCTTCTGTGTTATTTTCGGTTTTGCTACCCACTGAACTAAAAACTTATAATAGCTTTTTGCCCACTGGCAATAGCTTTGAAGCCAGCAAAAAAGAAAAAAATATTTACAAGAGTTATCAATAAAGAAATGAAACAGAAATGCCTATCATGTAGTCCACATAAACAAATTAACAGCTCAAACTTTAGAAATGTAAGAAATGCAAATCATTCCAATATATCTTCTTTGGTTTTAATTAGTTTATAACTTCTTAGAAATTTTATAGTAGTTGAACTGCTGATACAAGCAGAACTGAAAATTGAAACATGCCTGAAGATATAAATGGGATTTTATTTTTTTTTTTTTAACTTCCATTTCTCTTGTCTCTGCTTTCAATGTGTAATGTGTCAAAGGAATTCTCAAATTGTGAATAATAAATGAGCATCCTCCAATGTGCCCCAGTAGTCACCTTCCATGGTATTATCATTGTATCTCTGCTTCCTTGATTTTCCTATGCCCTCCTTTCTTTATTTAGCTCAGAAGCTCAATGTAAAAAGGCAGAGGTGATAGAAAAAATACTGTGATAACAGCCTTTTATACACTGTACAGCCTGGCTTAGTAAACTACATCTTCAGAGCATGAAGAGTTACTGTGTTACAGCCATGCAACATTTCCCATGGGTAACCTCAAACCCACTTAAGATGAATCTTAACTTCTAGTTGACATATTTGCAAAGAATAGCCCAAGCAGGAGTAAGTTTAGATCATTCGAAAGTTTAGATCATTAAATGTAGCAATGTACAACACAAGGTATCAGATAAATATTTCTTTCCCTATATGGGAGTTGTTAATTTTCCTTAGCAGTCAGTCCTGTAATCTCTAGTGAGCCTTGGCTCTTTTCCTACTCCTCAAGGGTGAAGTTTGAAATTTAAATCTACTGAGATAAAAAAGTCTTTCCTTCCAGGCCTAGAAGAATGAGATCTGTAGTTTTCATCATCCTATAGCTATTGCTGCTATCCTATATGCTTGCCTTCCCTGACTATTTGCTGTATCTTTTTTTCAGATACCAAAGAAATTTCTCACTACATAAACCCCTGGCTCCCTTTCAAACTGCTACTGTTGATATAACTTTTTTCTCCTTTTCAATAAACTCTTCTAGATCATCACTGTCAGACTTTATACTTGGCTTCCTATAGCTTTTACAGATTGTGAGATTTTTGTTCTGTGCAAAGCTCTTAAAAGTTGTTGTCTTTCCAGGTCTTCTCCCAACATGTTGCTATAATGGTTTTTGATAAGGGACGAAAGCAATTAAAATTTGAAAACTCAGAACACTAGAATAGTTGTCAGGATGCAGTCAATATTGCAGTTTGGCTATACTTTTTTCTATCCATTCATTTTGTTGACATACCTTTGCATATGATTGTCCTCAAGAACAGAGTTCTGACTAGAGCATCAGAGATGTAATTTCTCTGTTATGGCAATGTGATTGGCTTTGATAATTTTCTGCTATGCTTGATTCTCAGTGACCACTGGAAAACCAGACACAATCTTTTTTGAAAAAATGTCAGATATCTTATTTGTAAAATATTTGAAGAAATTTAAGGAGGAAAAAATAATATGTGAGAGTTCAAATACTTTCCAGTATTTTACTTATACGTAAACACAATGCACTAAGTTACGGTATCTAAATCCGTGATAGAGTAATAATGAGAATTAACACCTCTGATGATACAGGGAACAGAAAATTTCCAAGTCATATTCTGAAAGATCATACTTTTTATTTGTGTTAAAATTTGTGAAATTTCATTGAAGGAAAAGCTTCACAGTTTCTTTGAGAATGCTTATCACTGGGTATGTTATTACAGAAACTTCTGGGTATGTCATGTAACATCTGTTTCAACAGAAATCTACTTACTGCTCAAGAGAATACAAACAACAAAAATTCAATATGGTAATTCTTTGAAATTAAAAATGTTGTACTAGTTCCCTTTTTTCTTTAATTGTGTCTTATACTGATATTTCATTGTATCTTAGTTACATAATGTTAACAGTACAATAAAAACAAATTCATATTGAATGAACAAATACAACATTGAAAGAAAAAAATGTCTGGTTTTTAAATTAGTATTTGTTCTGTACAGTATAAAAACATCAGTTCTTTATTTGGTAAGGCCTTCCTCCCAGAGAAGCATGGTTTAATTATAGCTTTTTCACATTTTTTCACTGTAACATGGAATTGCATAATTTTCGTATTTCTTAATTTTTTTTACTTTTTTTTCTCTTAGCTTTAATATTTTTTTCCTCACAATTTTCCTCCCATCTGTGCATATTTACCCTCATAGCATACATTCTCACATCTAGATTTTTTTTCCTTTACATCTTCGCCAATAATCTCTGTGCTAAAAATTCTATCATTACTGCATGATCCCAAGTCAGGAGTCCTCAGTTTTTCTTCATCATATTAAGTCTCTGAGGATTTTGTTGTCAGCCGGCATTTTCATCACTGCCACTGGAGCTGTGATCTGGATCATTCACTCTTTTTTAAATTATGTCTTGGGCAACAAGCACAGCACTTGGCCTTGTACCTCCTCTTGACTCTGCGTAGAACCCATTGGAACCCAGATTTCATTATCAAAGGGATTTTCTCTTTTGAATTTACAAAATAATGGGAAAGTTGTATTGCTGCTCAACAGCATACTGTTACCATATTGCAAAAGGAATTTACGTGCCACAGTGTGCCATGGTGCATGCATGAGGCTATTTAGGGATGAATAAGTATCTGCATAAGACTGTTGGAATAATGTTGAGGCAGGAAACAAGCCTGGTGCACTCTTGTCCATTCTGCCTGAGAAGGGTTGCTGGTGTATGTTAACAGTGACTGTGCTTGGGTGTTATGTGAGAGTCCTAGGTGGCCCAGAACAACAAAATACAAAATATTTGGGGGGCGGGATGTATGTGTAACAAATAACTTTGCAAAGTATATAATGGACATTTTATAATCTTTATGGAAATATGATTTCCACAACATGATGTTCTGTCACAATTTTTCGGATTAAAGAATTATCTTTTCACTTCATTCTGGTTCCAGTAAAGTTCTGTAAATTGAATGAATATAAACAGCATAATAAGTGACTGCTGTCATCTGTCATCAAAACATTATCTTGTAGAAGTAAACCTGATGTAAATAAGTAGAAGCAGGACTCCAAGGCCTACAGCAAATAAACAAACAAACAAATATCTTATATTTGTGCCCACTCCAAGTGAAAAGAACAGCACTGAATGAATTTATAACAAACTCACCATGCTGGATATTTGATATTTCCAAAATGGGGGGAGTGTGCATGGCTGCAGAAGGGTGTGTTGCTTACATGAGAAAGTAAAGCTAAAGGACTTCAGTGCTTAGTTCTTGGCTTATCAGCAATGGTATCACTTCCCAGCTCATATATGTATTCCTTGTGTGAAACCTTTTACCAAATATCTTACGATATTATGCTGATGTGGGATGATATTACCAGTTTTTTCTAAATATCACTGTCAGATGGTATGCAAAATAAAATGTTGACAAAAGTGGGTTAAAATGACTGTTTTAAAATTTTGCACACAGCTTGATAGAAAGTATATTATGAAGAGTAATTACCTGAAACAGGTCTTCTATCCAGTTGAAACAAAAACTTATCTCTTTCACTCAAATGTGCATGCATCTGTCCAATGGGCAAATATATGCAACACTGGCTATATTTTTGCACTAGATTTTCAGAGTGACATGGGTTTCATTTTTCCTTAGACTGATAAACTCATTTAATACTGTAGATACAGTGGTAAGGAAAAATAAGAAAATTTCTTATTTGTTTGTTTGCAATAAGAAGAGAAACTTGGCAGATATATTTAGTACTTATTACCCTTCTGTTGTTTGCTAAAAATTTCCCAACACATAACCCCACAATTTAGAAACCATATGACAGGCAGTACAAGAAGAAAGCTATTTTCTTTTAATGTCTCTTTCCATTTATCAGTCCCCATCACTCTCTCTCTATAACTGCTTGAGTTTGAAATTCTCACAGTCTCCAATTATTTTTTTATCTTGGACATTTATTCAGAGTCTATTAATTTCATAGTGGTGGCAACAAAGTTGTATTATTCATATGTGTAAAAAAATTTACACATATGAATATTAGCTATAGCTATATGATGTTGCAGCATTTCTTCCCCTGCATTCTCTTATGCCTCTTAATTTCTTGAATTTAAAGGGATATGTGTGGCAACTTCCTACCCTCCTTAGTGTCTACAAAGGCTCTTGCAATGTGTGTGTAACAAGCAGTAGATTTTCCTTGTCTGTCAATGCCAAATAGACCCATAGGTAACGGAAATGTGACAAAGTCTTATGTCACTAGCTCCCCCATTTTTACTTATCTTTGAACTCTACTAGTTTAGGACATGTAATATCCACTCTTTTTTCCTTCCTTTGCCTTCCTTTGCCTTCTCGCTTCCTCCACACCTCTCCAAAGCATATGTCTTTGGTCACTGTCCTTTCAGATGTTTTCTGAAAGTTCACTTAAACTTTAAAACACTATTTTTATATTATATATTATATTATTTAGTGTTTTGCAAACACTAAACATGAAAGCCTTATTTTAGCTTTTACTAAAATTTTAATTTAATTTAAATTTTAATATTCTTCTGAGAATCAAGAGGATTTTGTTTTGTGCAAAAATTGTGCAATAGATATCCTCATAATTCCAGGTATTCAAATTGACAAGGGTCCATATGCTACCAACAGCATAACATGGGATGAAAACATTTGCAAATTGAGCCCAAAATGTTTGTGAAAGTTCACTTAGATTCCAATAAAAATACAAGAGTTTTAAATACTCTTGTTTATATAATGTTAGTTACTTTCCCCCTCCTCCCCTTTTTCTCCTATTGCCAGAAAGGCTTCCTGACAAATTTTAAATCTAGATTATGCATTTTCACTGATAAGGACTGGCTAATTTTAAGATGCATGATGCTTCCACTTGATGGGAAACAAGCAGTAAATAACTTTTTATTTTTCCTTTAATTTTTTACTTCACTGAAATGTTACTCTGGTTTTGATATTGTAGATAATACAGCCAGTATCCTGACAAGACGAAGGAGATACAGTCGAACCACTCAAGATATCTATTACCTCCCAGTTCTGATTTCTGATGGTGGCGTGCCCCCTCTCAGCAGCAGCAGCACCCTCACCATCCGCGTCTGTGCCTGTGAGAGAGACGGACGAGTGAGAACTTGCCATGCTGAGGCTTTCCTCTCCTCGGCTGGCTTGAGCACAGGAGCTTTAATCGCCATCCTGCTCTGCATTGTCATTCTCCTTGGTAAGCCATTTGCAATACTGAGGAATGCTATCCCTCCTGGAATCCAGCAGGGTGCTAGGTTTCAGTATGGTATGCTTTTGAACGAGTGGTTGCCTGGTAGTAGGACACAATTAGAAACACGTAGCTGTGATTAGAGGGAAAAGTTTAGCTAAAGTTGGTAGGTAAAAATGTCTTTAAAGTACATTTGTGAATATCTGGAATCCAGTAGATTTTTTTTTTTCTGAGGTAATCAAGTAATTAGCACTGCAAATCTTTATTTCTGTAATTTGGAAAGATTTCAAAAAGACACTGACTCTAATTCCATGTCTTGAACAGTGCGAAAAATTATAGAAAATAGATGGGCATTATGCCGTAAGAAGCATCATTAGCACTCTACAAAAGCCATTTCTTAATTACCTTTGTGTAATAAAATGATAGCAATGAACAACATAATCCACAGGGACAAGGGACATAGGAGATTATAAGCAGACTCATAAGATTAATGACACTGCAAGCGCATTTCCTTTTGACTCTTTTTAGGTCATTTTCCCTGCCCAATTCCGATGTTGTGCATCAGTTAATACTGTGGTTGGTTTTGGTTTGGGCTTTTTCCTGTCAGAGACACAACTTGCTGCGTACATGACTCTGTGCTACTCGTGATATTCTGGATTCTTATAGAGATGGCAAGAAATAATAGAATTGCAGTGTAACCAAGAGGATATTTTGAGGATTTTTTTTTCCCAAAGACTACATTTTCTAAGACCTGCTCTCCTTATGACTTACTTCAGTATTTTCTTGTCAGAAGGCTGTTTTAAAATATGTAGTTATACATTTATTTGTAATTTTGTATTTGATTACACAAAATTGAATATTCATAAGAAAAAAATAAACCTTTTACATAGTAATTCAATTTATATGCTAAACATTGATTTTAATGAAGCACGGAAAGCCCTGGATTATGCTTCTGAAAAATGCCAAATTTAGTTACTCATTTTTCATTTACCTGAAAGAATGTTATCTCCATTTATCTCCTTTATGAGATCCCTAAAAAATTTAGTAGATGATCCTAAATACCAGTACTGAAAATACAAGCCTGAAAATATTACACCTCTGTATTTTTGACTTGGTGTCTGCTATTTCTGTAACATATTCAGATATAAACTTTAAACCTACTCTAATATCTGCAGTTTTCTCTCTAGCAATTGTGGTCCTTTTCATCACCCTAAGACGTAGCAAGAAGGAGCCTTTGATCATTTCAGAAGAAGATGTTCGGGAAAATGTTGTGACATATGATGATGAAGGTGGTGGAGAGGAAGACACAGAAGCATTTGACATCACAGCACTGAGGAATCCATCTGCAGCTGAGGAGCTTAAATACCGGAGGGATGTTCGTCCTGAAGTGAAACCTCTGTCCAGGCATCATCCCTCCTCAAGCCTTGACAGTATAGATGTTCAGGAGTTCATTAAACAAAGACTGGCAGAGGCTGATCTGGACCCCAGTGTGCCCCCGTATGACTCCCTGCAGACTTATGCCTATGAGGGTCATAGATCAGAAGCTGGGTCTATCAGCTCTCTGGATTCAGCAACGACACACTCTGACCAGGATTATAATTACCTTGGAGACTGGGGACCTGAGTTCAAGAAGCTAGCTGAACTCTATGGGGAGATAGAACCAGAAAGAACAACTTAGCTGTAATTCCCAGAACAGAGAAATTCCTAAACAACTGGACAGATAATGACAACAATGGTAACAAAAAAAGTGAATACAGTACTTGGAACTGAGTAAGTTGTATGCAGTTACTGTAGAACAAGTGCCCTTTTCATATTTGAAACTGGGTTCTCCAATTGGAAGAAAGTGAAATTTTGGAAAATACAGAAAAAAGAATCTATTGTCCCTTGTGTTTTTTTTTTTAATTACTCATTGAAATCTCTGGTACCTTATCTGCAACAATACCTAAAGTAAAGCCAAGAAATGATATTTTTATTGCAATATGCGTAGCAGCTCCAAGCTGCAGTAAGTTTATGGTCATGTCTGTTTAAGAAGAGAGCTAACAGAGGATCAAATCTCTTGCAGGTGGTTGTGATGTTGCATTTCTAGCTGTGCTCTACACCTTGTGATCCCAATGTGAGGTAGACAATGAGGTTTACTATCAGTGTGAGAAGTGCTACCAGTCTGTTTCCTTTACAGAGGCGATAAGCCACACCTGTCCTCTTAAATAAATGGTCCTTTGATGATTTAATCTTATTGACTTAGCAGGTTGCATTGAGAAGCTGTCATTTCATTATGTCCTTCATAATCCTGTCATCCATAACCAGCTAACAGATGGAGGGCATCATTATCTGTAGCTCAAACACAACTCTAGCCCATAACCCCCGACCTGCTCTGTTACTGCGTGCTAGAGGAGCTGTTGTTTCCAATGTTGTACTTTCTCTTTTTGTCTTTTCATGGGAACATCGTTCATCTAAATGGAATAGGCCCAAAGTACTCTTTATGCAGAGAAGCAGATGAAGCATAGGCTTTTTCAATAAAAACAATGGCAGCACCATTAAACTATGGAGTTGTTTGGCTCACTGTGCTTCACTTATGTCAAGAGCTGAAGCTTTTTAAATCTTTTGCTAATCTGAATCCAGAAGCTACTGTCTGTTTAAACTGTCTGTTTAAAACCCAGAGTTCTTTATCTTAAAGTTTTTCTATTTCTCTGTGTGACTAAAGGCAAAAGAGAGCTGCTGGTAAGACATTGGGATAGTGAAAATTGAAGAAAGGAGAATAAGATGATGACACTTTTTTCTTTTAAGTTCAATCTACTGATATTTTTTTCTCTTAGAGTAATTGCCACCTCAGCAGAACAAGATGGGGTTTTTTCCTATTTCGAGCATCATGGAAACAAGAGTATTTTAAGTCAGTGAAGGAAATATACCATTACTGTGGTTCCTATGGATTAAGTAAATCGATTTCTTACATTAGAAACTCTGTAGCATTGCAGAAATGATAGTTCTCCTTAACATAACACACTGCTTAACACTTAATCCAGCTTTTTTTTTTCTTTTTTTAGCCTCTCAGCAGCAGAACTGCTAAACAGTTCTGCTTAACAAAGCATTTTACTTAGCACCTCATCTAGCAGATTCTGATTTTTCCTTTCCTTTGTTTGAAATTTTAACCTTTTCTTTGTCTTTCTGGTGATAATACTGTGAGAAGACTAGGAACTCATAATATCCCATGAGAAATTATGACCTATAATACTCACAATCCCAATTAACAGTCCTCTGCTTCTAATTGTATCTCCACTTTAGGGAAATAGACTTCTTCCAGAATGCATTTGATTGGAAAACTGTCCAGAGTAGAAGCTGTGTACTTTTTTCTTGCTCTCCAGTCAGGTGTGCAAAGTGATACAGATTTCTATGATGCACTAGATTCCTCCTACTGCATTTTAGATGCCACTTACATTCAGCTTAGTAAAGAAGGGTCTGTATTTATTGCTGATCTACTGTGAGCCACATAGGTGAACTAGATCATTAAGCCTTCTTTTCTTTACTCTGTGGTTGGATAGGTCCTAGACATGACTGAAATTTCTGATCAGTTTACTTTGAAAAGATTTTTTTTCTCCTGAGTTGTAGTTGGCTGCTTTTGGTTTAAACAGCCTTCTGGAAAAAAAATAGCAAGTAGCTTTGTAAGCAACTTTTACACTCTAAAAAAGTATTAGTTGCACTGTAGTTCCAGAATTGGTTTTTAAGTACACTATTTTGTTTAAAATTTGTAATGCTTCTTCTGTCTTTCAGAACTGAACCCACAGGAAAATTTAGTAACAACACCTGAGCCCTAAGATACTCTGCTGATAACTTGAAAGTAGTTTATTAATTCGTGTTAATTTTTTTAAATACTTTTTATGAAATACAGAATCTTTTAGAAAAGCATTTAAGAAGGCATTCTTTCTGTAGTGTGAAGTTAGGTGCAGTAAGAGTTACACAGAAGCTGAGAATGGCTGTCTTTTATTGTCTTTTTTAGGGGTAGAACTAGGATATGTTTCAGTTTTGTCCCAAATAAAGCAACTAGTAGTGTGCAATTTTATTAGGAGAAAATTTCTTTTTATTTATGTCACACTTGCTTTATGCCAACATCTAAAATTTTATACTGTATGAGTAGCGTGTTAAAACCAAAATGTTCAGCATTATTACTACCATAATACTTTGTATCACAGCTGCATGAAAATTGCATTCATTGTTGTATTATAGTTTTGAGAACTAAGTATTAGTTATCTTTATGTCTATTCCCTCTGGCCCTACACCAAACCAGGGAAAATCAATTGTATTTTGTGTTTTAAGCAGTGTTCGTGCCATTTTTTGGGTTTTTTCTTATTTACATCACAGAACGTTCAGGCTTAAAGGCAACAGAAGTGCAGTGACACAAGCAACTAGTCACTCCTTACACTAATGGTCAGTTTAAGTCAATAATATCTCAGAGAATTAATAATCCCCTTTTTGCCATTCCTGGTGCTCTCTTTGCTGCTATACAGCACATGCATCGTACCCCAGGAAACCTGAATCCTTGAAACTCTGCAGGGTTGTTGAGACGCTGCTTCTGTGATGCTGCGGTGTGTCCTGCTTGGTACGTCCTTTCCACAGTGATCGCCAGATGTGCTTTCCTATCATGATATGTCTGCATGCTTGCTATGCTTACTGTGTTTTATTCAGATACACATCACAGTGTCGTGTTGTTTGCATGACAAATAACAGAATATTAAATCTTCAGGGCCACAGAAGAAGGCCTCACAGTGCAGAAATAACAGGTTTACAGTTTTATTATCTCAATCTCACGTTTTTTTCCTTTGGTCCTTTGTGTCCTAAAAACAAATTCAAACTATATTTGAGAAGTTCTATGTTGACCTAGATTGAAGAGAAAGAAAATTAACACTGAATGGTACAATCATTTTGTAGCATTGTTAATTTATATTCAGTGAAATTACTGTGGTAAACTTTTTCTCAGTTTATGGTTAAGTCTGATTATATAGACTATGCTTAAAGCTTTCATGGATCTTTTGTGTGCTCATATTCTCAAATATTTTCCTATTAGCCTAAATAATAATCCTGTTGCTGCTAAACAACTAAATTCTGAAAACTGCCAATTTGACTTAAACTGGAAATATTGAGTAAAGTTAAATGGCACATGCAAAGTGATTCTTAAGGGCTTTTCTATATACAGTTTGATTTCTACAACAACCATTCAACAAATAGTACATTTTCACCAAAATAATTAGTTTCATTCCTTCAAATAAACCCTCTTTCTTGTAATGGTGAGGGCACTCGGTATGCTGTAATCTTGACAAATCAAAATAATCTGAAAAAATGGTCAGTATAAGAATTGTAAAATGTGAAGCTATAATGTCAAACTAAAACCTGTCAAAAATGTAGTTTAATGCACTTTAAAGACAAGGAAGAGCTTGAATTCAGCTGATGTTAGGTTAAAATTAATACATTGTAAACAAATTAATTTGTTTATCAGTGTTACCTTTCATTACATGCACATAGAATACTGTAAAAGTTGAAAGTAACTTCACTCTGTTATGCACTTTATTTTTCTGCATTCTCCGAAAACTAAAATAACTGCAAACATTTTTGAGTTTTAATTCTAATTGTTGCAGTTGTTTAAATTGTGAATACTGAAAGAAAATGTCTATGGGAAAATTTTGTTTCTGGTATTTAAAAGGAATTACAAAATGTTTGTGGTCTAAGAATTTTTTAAATCATCCTTTAGAAAATATAAGTATTGGACCAGTCTGGAATTAACCAAACTCATAAACTCACACAAGGGTAACAAAGGGAATATTCTGAATGCAAAGAAGGATGCAAAATTATGGATACAAAATGCTGCCTAGCATTCCTTTGTGGATTATAAAGTACTAAGACCTTGTACTTGCAGTATGTATAAACGGCACAGTGCATTCTAAGGAACATTAGAAGTGTGTTGCAAGTTTTGGGCCATTCTTATTTTTCCAAAGTCTCCAAATATATATATATTTTTTTTAACAAAAGAGTAATGTAAAGTATACCTCCTTATGCAAGTGTTACTGATAGAAATTGTTACATTTTCTTTTAATAAACAAAAGGGACAAAATCTTTTATTCGTATTTTTCAAATAAAATGTGCTCTTTGCTATGGTGATGGGTTATTGTATTCCTCATCACAACCAGAACGTGTTTGTCTTCACTCCTGTGTTTTATATTCACCAAGGGACCAGAACATCTAAAGGTGCTCCGTCTTTATGACTCTGGTGTGACAGTTGTATGAATGAGGCCAGGGTCAGAAATGGTATGGGAACTTGAACTGGATCAGTAATGCCTGGTATAGTCCCTTGGTTGTGCCACTATTTCAAAGACTGTCTCACATGATTATTGCTACCGATGGATAGGGTTGGAGAGAGACCCCATAAGATACTTTACAACAGACTGCAGTATAGCTGCTAAATGGTTCATTTACTTGTGGCAACTGTTCCTCTCCAACCATCACTGTCCTGAAACTGATATACTGTATTATAGGATGAATACATTATCCAGATGAGTGAACTGGGGAAATGCACATCCATGAATCCAGATTGGTGGTAAAAGTCATGGTTATTTTCCTAAGTTGACACAGAAGACAAAAGCAGACAAGGATATTTACAATGATCAAGCTCAGGTGCATGTAATAAAAGTGCACAGGAATCACTCATTCTTATTCAAAGGAATTAACAGGCTTTTTCAACAAGCAACACCTTAGAAAATAATGATACCATAGCTCACAAAAAACTTGTTGCATGCAAGGCTGTCTTTTCCAGACTGTCATAAAATTAAAACATAAAGCTAGGGTAGACAGGAAACGAAAGTAGAATTTTCTTGCCAAACCCTACTTACTTTACTTTATTGTCCATGGGTCAGTTTAGATTGTGTACCACCATGCTATGCAATTTTCACGTGTGCCTCACCACAGACCCAGAAAAAAATATTATGGTAAGATTATATTTGTAAGATAAATATTGTCAGTCTGAATCTGAATGAAAGTTCAGGGAGATTTTGTGGTATTTGTTTTAGTCCTCAGTTGAAGTGTTAAAACTTTCAAAAGAATTTTTAGAAATATTTTAGCTAATATTTTATATTTAAGATGGATTTTTTTTTTTTTTCTCAGTAAAACTTACCATTATCTTATAGTATGCTGAAATTTATTTTTAGTTTGTTTGGAGTCCATACTACTTCTATGTATGTGGCAAATGTATTATTTATACTTAGGTACAGAGACTCTTTGAAAGTTAGAGCATTTTGCTTGCGAGTTTAGCAGACTTTTTCTGTGGGCTTCATGATTCCATGTCGCATTTTTGTGTTCTTTCAACTCCTCAAAAGTCCATCAAATTCCAAAGATTCAACAGAATTTCCACACTAGTTGTCTCTTAATCTGGTTTGTTCTGGAAGTACATGCAACATAGTTGACAGGCAAGTCAGTATCTGCAGAAGCATTCTCATCCAGCAGAGATACCCTCAAAGCAAAAAATGGACATTGGGATTAGCACTCTAGAGGAACACAGGACAAAAAGACCTTGGAAGGTGATAGATTCCTAGCCAAAGCTGAATAAAATCAGGGTCCACAGGAACTTCTACCATAGTGGATGCTGTCATCATGCATGTTCAATGCCCAAATACCTGGTGATCTCAATGGAAAGCTCAGTACAGGTACATGTAAATAAGTGAACTGCTCAAATATCAGAACTGCCAAATCTTCTGCTAGAGTTCTGGGCAGGAATGGGTCTATCTTAATACATTTGTCAGGCTAACAGTGTCAACACAATTCTGAGACACAGTGCAGTGTTACAGAAAAATTTACCTACCACATTAACTATCTTGAAACAAATTGGATTGCTCTCCACCTTATTCTTAAGATTATGCATTGTTTCTCTAAATCTGAATTAATATCCTTGGTTTAAGAGTAATTCTTCCCTTTATCTTCTAGGACTGATCTGGGTAGAAAGCACCTACAATTAAAATTCATCCTTGTTTTGAAGCCTTGAGCTCACACATCTAACAGTCAGTTTCATTATTGGATTTGGGCTGGGTAAAAATCAAACACTGCTTGTGTATGAAAAGCAAAGCTCACCTTTACTAAGCAAACTATTTTTTCTCTGCTAGTGTAGGTCTATTGATTAAAAACTGTGCTTGAAGGGGAAAAGTGTATGAAAGTACACATATCCTGATTATAGCATATAAACCACATTTTGATTTCTCAGAAAGAAGTAAACATGGCTCATAATCTACTACTTACAAACTATATTAATTTTTTTAAAAATCAAGCTTGCATTTTTCAGATCGTTTCAATGCTTTGTGCTGCAGAAATTTTCATTTGGGAAATGGTAACATGGAAAAGAATAATTGAGAGATCAAAATCTCTCTGGCTGCTCCAACTACTAAAATAGGAGAAAACTTGAAAATGTATTTCTTTATGATAAAAATTGAATCATCAGCTCTGAAAAACAGGTCTCTTCCATATGATGTTGGTAGCAATAAAAACGATTATGTTACTGTTCTTTCTTACTTGTTTTAAGCATCTTTTTTTTTAATGTAGGATGCCAAAGTATGCCTTTAGTGTTGACTAAATGAGTTATATAACTGAGAGTATGGCATGCAATTTTCTGAGAGAAGGAAACGAAATGCAAAGTAAAACTCTCAAATCTTGTAAGTGAAACAGAAACTGAGACTCTTTAAGTGTATCAGAAACCACCACCTCATAAATATATTATATCCCATGTAGGGCTATTTTTAAAAAAAAGGCCTCCAATGCTCACTTGATGTTGTGTCCTGACCAAATGACCTTTTAATGTATATTTATCAATTACATATAAATTTATATTATCAATTTATATAAATATATATCAATATAAACATAAAATTATATTATCAATAGGGTGCTTTTTTAACTTTTCCAGTAAGACTCACTGCATTTTTTGACAAAATTTCTTCTTTTGATTTCCTCAGAACATTAACAAATCATTTTTGTTGAATTTAATGGAAACATTATCAGCAGGACAGTTCTTTGACAAGTCCAGGATAGAACTTCTCACCAAAATCTGCAAGAACTAATCAATAACTAACTGGTCAAAGCACTTTATCATGGATGTGCAAGATAGAGCAGGATATTACATGAGCATCTCCCACTTCAACTATTTCTTTATCATAATCCCATATTAGAAGTTTCAATGATTTTTTACTGATTGTTCAATGATTATTTTTGAGTAAAACAACATTCTTGTTTTCTGTCAAGATCTGTGAGTATGAGGGATCCTGAAAACATGACTTATATATTTTTCACTTTGTATCCTGCTTTATTGGTTTGGGTTGTTTTTTTCTTTTCCTTTATTTTTTTCTATTTTTTTTCCTCTACCTTCACAGGTTCCCTTTCTGCACTGATTGCTTGAAGCACAGCAGTATAATAACTCAGGTTAAGAATGACAGAGGAATCTTAGAATGCAACTTCATCTCTCTGAAGAAATGGAAATACTTTTCAGTGGTATCTGATGCCACATGTACTAATCTTCATTTTTGTACCTTGAGGCAAATATTTAAATTGGACTTTATCACAGCTGAAGTACTTGCCTTTTTTTCCCCTGCATGATGTTCCAAAATTCAAATCACTTTTTATTATAACTTAAAAAATCTTGCTGGTTTTTTAGCATTTATATTTTCCAAAACTCTAATGTCTGAGGTCACAGAGAAAATGGTATTATTTGCCTAAGTAATTGCTTACTTTAAAGGCAAGATTTCTGATTTCAGTGTTACAAAGTAAAGACTTATAAGGGAGGAAAGGGAATTACAGGAAGAACGAAGAGCAATGGAAGGGTAGTAGAGTAGACAACAAACACCACAGGACAGATGTGATTACACAGAAATTATCAGAAATGCATCACAAAATAAAGAACAAAGTGATACAGGACAGATTTTTCAGTGAGGCATTACAATTGTTATTGTAAATTTTATGAATTAAAATTGCAATATTTTATTATTAATTCCCTTCAAGTTAATAAAAACATAAGTTATATGTGATATATAATGGGGATAGGTTAGGAAACCTAGGAAAAAAAACAGTGGAAAATGGACATAATTAAAAGTTATTTATCTGTTTCTTATTGTGTTTCTTTATATTATTCAGGTTATGCTAATTTCTATTGCTGATGTTGTGAATAACCCTACTGGATCAGTCATATGCACACAGATTCCCACTGGTATGCCTAGGTTTTTGTCTTGCTAATTTGACATGGATTTTGAAAGTATTTATTTTGTTTTCAGGAAGTTTTGGACTGTTCTTTTCTAATGAAAAACTGCTACAACTTCCTCACTTGTGGAGCAGAATTTTGATTTTTTTTTTTTTTTTTTAATTATAGATTGCAGGAACAGTGACAAGCTACCCAAATTGCTGCAGGAGAAAATAGTTATGTACTTACTTACAGGAATCTATTACTTTTTGTAATAGATTTGTATCCACACAAAATATTGTCAGAGCTCAGAAGGCACTGGAGAAAGCTGTGGTTATGATGTGTATAAGAAAACCTTTGCTGACTCTGTTTTATTTCTTTCACATCTAACCAAATTGCAGGTTAGGTGAGTCTAAAATGTCTTCATTGCTCACACTTTGTTTAGCTTGTGTGAAAGAAAAAAAAACCACAAAAATATAGATGTTACATGAAACACAGAACATAAATTCATGATACATGACCTTATGCTATATTTATCTTACTATCCAAGCTTTATCTCTAAAAGGACAAAACGAAAAGGGGCAAATTGTTAGGCTATCTTGGACATTCAAATCCACACTGGAATCTCAACTGTCAGGTCAATGAAATAATAGTTTCAATGTGTGCATGCAGAGATGCAGTCAATTGAAAGGTAAGTGACTTTGGACAGCAGTTTACACATGAATTCAGACTGCCTCTTCCGATGTTATATTTTAGAAAGGAAGAACACCTTTTGATAAAATGAGTCAGATGATAGAAATATCATAATTCAAGTAAGTGGAAAGAGTACTTGGTGTCTTGTAGAGTTCTACATAATTGTGACAGCCAGGAAGATGCTTCTATGATGTGTTACTGTGGAAAAGAAAACTTTTGGCCTCTGAAAATGAAAGACTCTTCTTGTTTTCAAGGCATTTTATGAAAGACAATATCACAGCTTGTAAGGATTTATCCTGAATGCGAGAGGTTGTAATGGTCAATTTGTCTTTTTGCACCTTGCATGGTCCCTAGTACTGCTCAGGAGCATCCCCTTCTTGACAGATTTTTTAATCAGAGCATGGTGGTAAATGTACTTGGTTCAAAAAATTAACATTGAAACTGAGCACTTCAGTTCAAAGTCACAAGTTCATATTTGACATGGAAATATTGAATGCAAACATGAGTAGCAGTAAATGACTACTACTTTGCAGGAAATTTGTTTCTAATCTCACTTCAGTGTTGGTACAGAAAACCCCCAGGATGGCAGTGCCAAAGAAATAGTCACTCAGTATGATCATCATATGCCCGTCTGTTCCTAACTGTATTCTGAATTTCTTGTTTGACTACGGGGATTTGACAAGTAATCCTGTAACAGACATATCCAAATTTTGGGTAAAAGTATTATGTCTGTATTCAGCTCAACATTCCAGCTCCAGTTTCCACCCTTGCTACATCAGTGCTGTTGCTCCCAGATTGCTGTGGAACTAAAGAATTTATGGATGATAAGGATCTGAACTTCTTGCTGCTGAATAAACACCAGCTGAGATTTGCTACCTCAGGAACCTTAACATGTACAAGAGGCTGATAAACTCTCTCATCCAAATGTTGACAGAAACAACATGAATAAAAATAAAATAGATGATGTTTTGTAATTGAAGTCCAAGAGAAAGATGAGCTAAAGAAAAGATAAGATTGAAACATTTCTGAGAGAATTGGAATAAATAACTTGATGCTTCTGGGTGACTTGATATATCTGGTTATTTATAATGGAAAATGTATGGATGAGCAAAACTTTTTTGAAACTGATAAAGGATAACTACACAATGCACACAGGAAAGATGAATAGCTATATGGAATCCAGTAATAATGGACATGAAACTGCAGTTCTTTTAGTGATAAGAAAACTCTTTGTATATGCAGTGATATAGAATCAAGGCCAAGTATTTTGTATAAAAGATCAGAAGAAAACTTGTTTCTTGAGTTTCTTTACTTCTAGCAGAACTAAAAGCAAAATTCTGTTCCATGAAAAAGAAATTATGTTGCATCCATAAAGAAATATACTTTTCCTGTCTCTATCATTGATTGCCTATCTATTACTATGAAAATACCTTAATATATGCTTTTTAGCAAGGCACTGATATTTTTTTCCAGTCCGGAATTAATTAGACCTCACTGTTAATATATACTTTCTGGAAAACAATCCTCTTCATATATAAATCTACACTGAACAGAAGATGCTAAAACAAAAGATAAAGAAGTTTACAAGTTTTATTTTCTACTAATAACCTAGAACCTTAAATCTAAGTGATTTAGAATTTAAACTCTAATGTCCAGCTTTGAAAATCCCTTTCTGTTAGGTACTTTAAGAACCTGGGAAGAAAGTGTTGGAAAATTCCAAAACCTACATATTCTATTCTAAAAATATTCTTAGAAATTGTCTAGAAACAGCCACAAACAGCAAAATCAATTGGACACAGGAATTCCTATGATGTGTAAGTTAAGAGTAAACCTAGTTTATATAGAAACTTAATCTTCTAGGTTTTCTTGAAGTACTCAATAAGCCTTTGAATAAAGGTAGTACGATTTAGTCACTTGGATTTCCAATAAGATTTTGATAAAGACTTTCATCAAACTTATAATGGAATTACATGATCTTAAAGACAGATTTAAGAACAGAAAAAAAGTGTAGAGTTACTTTAGAAGGCTTCTTGGTGTAAAGAGTACTGTTAGGCATTATTTTAGGACTGGAATTGTTTGATACAGCCAAAGATAATCTAGAAAACCAAACTGTGACAATTTGCAAAAAATCAATGGATCATTAGTGAATGAATGGAAGACGTGGTTGAAACTGAAAAAAATACAAAGTAATGAGCAAAAGCAAAACCTACCCAAAAGGCACCTGCTCCAGGAACTCAGAATAAGTTTATTACTCAAGGAGAATAATTTGAGTTGCTGTTTCTAACTAAATATCTGCTAGGCAGTGGCCAAAACCAACATGAACATATCCAGTATTAAAATGTATTAAGTCATAAGAGAAAATCAATTAAAACTGTCATGCTTTCAAAAATTCAGAGTGATTCCACATTTCACAGAAATCAAGAAAATGGTTAATAGTTGTGAAACAGTATGCATATCAGGAGTTTTTAAAAGTCAGGACTTTTCAATATGGAAAAAAAATGAGTGATGGGAATAATATCTAATAAGTCAATTATTTCAAAATTACAACTGACATGGGAAATAAATAGAAAACTACTATTATTATTTTTCACAAGAGAAACATGAAAAGAAAAAACTAGAAACTATAAGCTTTTAGTTAACAGATTTGAAATAAATGAGATGAGATAGCTTTTCACATGGCATACAACTAAGTGGTAAAAGTCAAGAGATGATATAGTCTTTTTTCCACAAAAGATGTGACTTTGAAAGTCACACAGCTGCAATCTTTTCTTTAGCTATGGTGTTGTTGACCTGCACTATTGTCCTGGGTTTTTACCTGGTGACAATGAAAAAAGAAAATCTGGCTTCTGGCAAAGAGAAGAGCTACTGAAAATTAAACCAAATATCAACAGCATTAGAACTGATTCCAGTGTTTCATGCCTAGCAGTTTGGAATACAAAGAAGCCATCAACTAATTTCCAGCCCTGTAATACCTCCATGCTCTTCTGCATCTTTTAAATCTGCCAGTCACCCAGTTACAGAAGTAGTTCATGAACCTTCTTCAGCTGGCTTGGCTCATCCATAGATAAAACCAGTCAGGAAAATGAACCCACAAGTTCATTTAAAGTTCAATGAATTATGAAATGGAATCAATGAACTGCTCGCCTCTACTCATCTTGTACTGTCCACAGGCTTCTATTAGACCATTCAAAATGCTCTGAAGTGAGTCATTACTTAATTAAATTACTGAGAGCTGAGATTACAGAGCAACCACGTAAAATATTCAGAGAATCAGGTTTAAAAAGAAATAGAAATATGAACCATTATGTTTCTCAACTATTAATCACATCACCTGTGACACTTGGGGTTCTTTACTTTTATGCATGAGACTGTGGCTGACAAAAATACCTGTTGAGAAAATAACTTAGCTATGTGTTTTATTCAGTATTAGGACACCTCAAAGCCAACTTTGAAATTAATGATTCCAATTATATATGTTAAAACTTGGGAAATTCAAAGTAAACTCAACAAAATGTTTAAACCTATCCATTGCTGAAAGTGGTAATTTAGAAGAATACTTTGAACTATCACATCTTTTTATTCAAATATGACAAATTGAAAGAAAGGAAATTAATATTTGAAGCATATGAACTTATAAATTTTACATTGTCCATGTAATAAGCAAATAAATTATTCATATTATGCAGAAGGAAAAGACATGTGTGGCCAAAACACATTTATTTCTTACCTGCAAATTAGTGAATGATTTTATTATAGTTACTCCTCTTCTTTCCAGTGCCTAAACTTTCTAAAGAAATCACTCTTAGTTATATTCGCTGATAAAATGTTATATTTTCTATGTAAAAATAGACTGTTTTGTAAAAAAAACCCAAAAAACAAACAATGGCTACCTACTGAGAAAAAAAAAAAAATCATGCATTTAATTTAATGATATACAGTATAATCATATTGATTATGGTAAAATAAATGTATTTGACTGGGACTATAAATGGCTCTACGGAGGCCTGTGTGTGTGTAAACACATCAAGTAAATACATTAAAACTTATAATTCTGACTTCATCTTGCAGAATGAAGATTGCATTCTCTGCTTACTAAAAGTTTACTGCTAATACACAAAAATTCTGTGGGACATTGATTGTTTTGCAGTGAGCTATTTCTTCCTTCCTTCTTGATCAGTCAAACATTTATTTGTTTCTTGTCTTTATAATTCATCATTCTACCCAGGCTTGTATCTAGCTTACAGCATTTTATTTGCTCTGTCAATGTCATTTGCAAATGTGACAGCTATCACCCATGGTTATCAGCTTATTTATTTATACAAAAATCACACCAATATAGTGGCCAAAATAGTCATAAAACCCAGTTAAGTATAAGGAATTTAATGTGCTTTGTGCAAAATGCAAGAGAAAATATTGATCATATAAATAAATCACTCTGCCTATTTCATTTAGAATGGTTTGTATATTCTAAGGTAGCAGCCTTGTATTACAAAGTTCTGCTTACAGATCTAATTTTACTCAGTAAATCAGATACCTCTCTCCCACAGTCACACCACACATACATTCCTCTGATATATTATTTTATTTTAAACGTGTTAAATGTATGGTAAAATTACAAACTTGGTTTGAATAAAGAAACAGTGGCCTAAAGAGAAAAGCAGAGTCATAGTAGAGCAACAAATTTTGTGCACGTATGTCAAACTAGACAGATTTTATTGTTGTACTAAAAAGTTTCAATACATCATCTTTTACTATTGTGTTTATTTGATAGAAGCAAGGGGGGGTTTTTTGGCAAAAAAGTCTTTCTGATTGGTAATATATACTAACTGTCTGGGATGTTCTTTCTTACCCATTTGGGATAACATTGGAACAAGATTATTTCTGTATGATGTATTTATATTTATGTGTCTGTTTTTCAGGATGAATCACAAGGCTGAAGGGACCACTTAGTTCTAGGGTGGCTCTCTTGCTCTACTGCTTCCATTTGATATAGAATTTTTTTTTCAGAGATGCTATCCTGATAGCCTTCCTGGGGGAAAAATTGTTTCACATTACAAGATGTAGGGGTGATATTAGGGTAGGAATGGCAATGGGTGGTGTGTGCTTAGAGGCATTTAATTTTCTGATTCAAAATAACTGAGGTGGCCACAGTTCTGATCTATATTTTAGTCATGACTGATGCCTCCATATTACCTAAGAACCTTATAGAGCATACAAAATACTATGTATGGGGAAAATATGACTGATGTGTGAGATTCAAATTTTTTTTATTCAAAAATTTTCTATTTTAAGCACTATATATGAGACCAAATGTAGATAACTGCCTATAAATCAAGGCTTTTGTGTTAAAAGATTTAATGATGGGTTTTGACCTTCTGTCCTGCAAAAGTACAGTGGTAGGCTGACCTACATCAGAATAGTTCTTCTCCTGAAGTCTAAATTTTGTGCAGCTGGGCATGATGAGCTATCTTTTGTATATTGTTGGATGGAGTGAAACTGCTTCCCAGCAGGGCAGGCATTCTGAATGAATTTTTGCTGTAAGTCACCTATCCAGCTGCAGTATATTCACAATGTTGTCAGAGACACGACACTGAGAAAGAGGTTTCTCTATGAAGAAGTCACACAGTTCAGTGCTAACGAGTCGTGGCTGTTGATGTCGTATTGTGGAATATAAGGATGGGGGAGTAAGAAGCTCTGCTTTCCCATGCTCCTGGGAGCTGAGGTATTTGTTTATGTTGCTTGGCACTTAGATCTCTGTCTAATAGAAGTCTTGATTTCATTTTTTAGCCTCAAGACTGGGTGGACAAAGTCCAGACTCCCCTAATACAATTCCACTGGCTAGTTTTTCTTTCTATTTGTAAGTAAATTTGATTTCAACTTATTATATGATTTGACTCTCAGGCATGGCAGAAATACAAGCAAATAGGAAATCCTGAGCAGAAAAACTCCTCTTGAACTTCTCTGGTTTTTCTTAAATTTTTCAGTTAGGGGAAAATAAATCATTAACAACTCAAAAGCCTTCAAAAATTTAATGATTAATATTTGTTATCAAGTTTGGGCAGACAACTCGATAATGATTTATGTTAATGTGTTCTTGTGGATATAACTTGACAACCATAAGCTGGGGTCACCTCTGTCCAAGCGATGCTGTAGCAGGGCTTGTCTCCATCTCTCCACAGCCCTGCATTTCCTGGCCATAGGCACCACTAAGCACACACTCTTAGGCCCCAATCCTGGCCACTCCACCCAGGGGTCAGCCCTCCAGCCCACCCTTGCTGTCAAAGTCTGAACACCTGGACACAACACAGCCTTGATTCGTCCATGATTTTAATATGCCTGGCATTCCTTTTTCAGAGACTCCTAAGTGATTTCCAAAAGACTGTCTCATCTCATCTGTATGTTGTCCAGGCTAATTTCTATAAAAGCCAATAGGAATGTTGCTACTGTTTGGACTGTCCTTTGAATTAGCTGTGCCTACAACCTGCACTCCATAAATTTAAGAGTACCCTCTCCCGTTTACTGGTCAGACAAGATACGGTCTTAGATGATGCAACATTTGCCCAGTGTACTGGGTTTGCATGGGAAGGTTTTGGTAGCAGGGGGGCTGCAGTGGTGGTCTCTGTGAGAAGCTTCTAGGAGCTTCCTCCACATCCAACAGAACCAATGCCAGATGGTTCCAAGACAGACCCACTCCAACCAAGGCTGGGCTAATTAGAAATGGTGGTTTACCCTCTATGGTAACATACTAAAGAGGAAGAAAAGAAAATGTTTTGCAGTTTAATTGCAGCTGGAGCAGAGCAGGATAAGAACATGTAAGATGAACAACTCTGCAGACCCCAAAGTCAGTGGAGAAGGAGAGAGAGGAGGTGTTGCAGATGCCAGGGCTGAGATTCCCCTGACGTTCGTGGTGCAGACTGTGATAAAGCAGCTGTCCCTCTGCAGCCCAATGAGGAGCACATGGATGCAGAGATCTACCTGCAGTCCATACAGGAAACCCCAGTCAGAACAGGGGAAGGCCTGAGAGGAATCGATGAACATGTGTGAGACTTGTGCTGGAGCAGGCTCCTGGCAGGGACTTGCAGATCTGTGGAGGGCAGAGCCCATGCTGGAGCAGGTTTGCAGATAGAACTTATGTCCCAATGGTCCTGATGGACCTGAAGTACTGTGCCTTAAGAACTGCATCCCATGGAAGTGTGACCCATACTGCAGCAGTTTGTGGAGAACTGTTGCCCATGGTATGGACTCATTGGAAAATTCATGGGGAACTTCCAGAGGAGGGGAAGGACTACTCTCCATCAGGAGCAGAAAGAAAAAGAAAGAAAGAAAGAAAGAAAGAAAGAAAGAAAGAAAGAAAGAAAGAAAGAAAGAAAGAAAGAAAGAAAGAAAGAAAGAAAGAAAGAAAGAAAGAAAGAAAGAAAGAAAGAAAGAAAGAAAGAAAGAAAGAAAGAAAGAAAGAAAGAAAGAAAGAAAGAAAGAAAGAAAGAAAGAAAGAAAGAAAGAAAGAAAATGTTTCAAAAAGAAACAACATGCAATGTCTACTGTAACCCCTATTCCTTGTCTCCCTGTGTCACTGAGAAAGGGATGGAAAGGGGGAAAGTGTTTTAAGGTCTTATTTGCTTCTCATCATTCTGATTATTGCTAGTAATAAATTCAATTAATATCTCTAATTCAAGCCTGTCGGTTTCTGTGAGAGTATATGATGAGTGATCTTTCTCTGACCTTATTTCAACTAACAAATCCTTCATTATATTTTCTATCCCTTGTCCAGGTGCAGAGGGGAGTGATGGAGATGCTTTGATGGGTGTCTGGCAGCCAACACCTAGATATTCCTGTTTTGTTGCTGTTGAGGGCAGCTGATGTGATTTAGTACATCTAGCTCAGAGAATATATTTGATGGTTTTCTGCTTGGCAGCAAAGCCTAGTTACCAAAGAGAACTGAAGAGAGGAAAAGTCATTCTCTTCTTGCCATTAGATTCTGCCACTCCTATAAACTTCCAACTGAATTTGAAGTAGCACAAACAGAAGTGTGATCAGTTTCTCAGTGAGAATGAAGATAGAGGAGCCTCTAAAATATAACTTAACATGATAAAAACTATGACCCACAAGAAAACCCCCTCTGTATTGAAAAAATTCTCCCCAGTCTTTGAACAGTACCGACTCAGTATGTGCAGGAAGAAAATCATGAATATTGCATAATATGTATTTGGAACAAAATACATGGTGTAAAAGTAAAAAAAAAAAAATAAAAGTTGTTACTGTACATCACTATTCATAATGATGTTTTCCATAAGAAAATATAAATTTTATTTCAGGCATAGAAAGAGGTACTATTTTCTTGTGCCTTTGAATCTAATTGCTTAGAATATTGTATAAAATTCCATGTAGTTTTGTGCAGAGTACAAGACAACAAGAAATTCTTTCTTTAGTCTATTTTAAACATTGCTTTCTTTACCTCTTACTTTCCACAGCAGTGATCAAGGCTCAAAGAAGCTCTTGCAACACTTTTCAGATAGTTTCAGTCATTTTTGCTTCACTTGATGGAGATTACTATTCCCAAGTGTTGTGTTAGCAAAGTAGTCATGCAACGCATTTGAAGCTTGAATTAAAAGTCCATTTTTTCCCCCTGAACAAGATTCATAAATAAAAAATATCTTCTCTGAATAAAATTCAGGTATTGCACTGAAGGGAAAAGGCTTTATATGTTAACACTGTCAAGAGTCAACGATGCATAGTAAAATGGCTTCACGAGTGATGAAATTCAGATCAAGCTAAATTCTCTAACTTTCATTTTAAAAAAGTGTTCCAGTTCACTCAATTTTGTTAGGATTTCTGTCAGAATCAGTTCAATTTTATTGTGCACATGTCAGATATATAGGCTGCCTTTCTGTACTTGAAATCATCATTCATAGGGTTGACCCACTGCCTTAGAGGAAATTACTTTCAGAACATTATATTTGAGACAATGTTAGGTGACATCTAGATGCATCTATTTATCACACACTTCCTTCTCCTAACTCTAAAGTTCATTCAGCAGGTTGTATCCTACTTCATCCTTGTACACTTAGCTGACTGTCAGTGATAAAGAAGTGAAAACTGTTACCAGTCTTTGGGTTCTCACTAAAATGATCAGTTGAATGCTGTCAAATCACATCTATTCCTGCAGCTGTCAAAGGAATGCTGTTGTTCAGATTATGGTCTTTCCAAGGACTGATAGTTCTGTTAGTTCCCTCGAAAAACCAAAACACCAACTATTGTAGACATTCAGTTCATATCAGTTAGGCATTTCAAGGAAGGTGTCCATACTCAGTGCTCATTCTTGGTGCATGAACAGTGTCTCTGGGTAGCAGGTATCTAAGGCTGTTTATGGGCATTATTAGGATAACTGTGCATCCAGCTGGCACAACTGAAAGTCTTTACTGGTCAAGTGTTCAGGTGCCATACTGAGGTAATATTCAGTATTTAAATGTGTTAAATATGCACTTATGGTTTGAATGAGAGCAAGTTTGTTTTTAAGTTGTGCTTTTAGAGTGTAATCAGTTTTGTGTTAATTTAACTTGGTTTTTTGCTACTTTGTCCATCACTGCTGAAAAGACCTCTATAATAAAACTAAATTTGAAGACAAAAGTAGACTTGAAGGCAAAAGTAGATTGGAAAGAATTGTCTTGATTATACATACAGACCTGTTTAAAAAAATTAAAAACAACCTGCTATAAAAGTTCAAAATTTGCTATAAATTTCTTAGACAATTTTCCTAAGAGAAGTCATATGTCATATTCTGGAAAATATAGCCACTTTCAGAAATTATTGATTTAAAGAGTACAGATATGTCAAATGTAGCTTTTGAAATAATTAATTGTACAGATTTGCACAGATCAAATTGAAAAACAAAACCTCCTTCCTGCTATATTCATCTTTGGTACTGTGGACTGGTGACATGCCAGATAGACACACAGAACACTCATGAAAAGTTACAGCTCCTTATGTATTTTTCTGTGCTGAAAAAACAGCTGATTTCCTTGTTATTTTACTAATGTGTTTACCAAAGAGAGGCACAGTGGTTTTGCTCATTATGTCAATAGAGCTGGAACTCTGTTTCTGTGCATTTCATGGCCTCTCATGTAAAGTAGCTGAAAGCTTTAAAATCCTTTAGTTGTCTTGATTAGACAGTGACCCTTTGCTTGTCATTGATTTTAGGATCTAGAGTTTATTAGCAGGTCACCGGGGTATTTTTTTCCCTCTGTATTGTTGGCCATTGCCCACTTTGAACGACTAAATACAAAACCAAATCAGAACCAAAGTTGTTCTCTTTTAAAAGGTTTCAGTGTTTCTTTATCCTTTGTATAGTTATAGAATTTTCAGGTATATACTAGTACTGAAATATATTTTACATGCTTATGTGCTAATTCTAGTATTTTTATTGACTTTTTGAATATAGGAATGCAAGTGAAAAATAAATGGTGAGTCAGTATGGATTTCAGTTAAAGGTTAATCCATATTAAAGGCTTTTAATGAAAAAAATACAAACCCAAAACCTCAAAACAAACTACTAACAAACCAGATGGAAAAAGCCAAACAAGATATTACTAAAGTAAAAGCTCATAAAGCGATTTTCAGCATGCCATATCATTCACTTCTGAAAACAGAAGCAGAATGACTGGTTTTGATATAGTACCTATACAGAAAGAACATTCAGTGAATAAAGTGCAAAGGAAAAAGAAGGGTTACAGTCTGCAGATTGGTGGCTGTAGCATGGCTGTGCATAAAGCTTTGATTGAAGGCATTGGAAGCAGAGAATCTATTAGTGCAAACAACAGAATAAAATGGATCCTGTCCAACACAGCTTTCAATACCTCCTGTTTGGTGCAGTTTGTATACTTGGTAAGTGTACCTGCTTTTCCATCATTATGGAGCTTGAAAACAGTGAATAGTAAAGGATTATGGTCCAATTTCCATAGAAAATACTCAACCTATTATTTGTACTTTTGACTGTGGTGTTCAACTGTCTATTCTTTGAACAGTTTCCTGATAAGTTCTGCATGCATTTGATTGAGGCTGCAATCAGGTTATGTTTCCCTAACCTGCCCATAAATATCACATGAAAGAACATCCCAGTCTTTACTTGTGTCTACATATGTGGAACATTTTCTTTATTCATAAGAGTTAATGCATTGTAGAAGGTGCAGTATTGGACACACAGAGAAATATCTTCACCCCAACTGAGTTTTGGCTGATATAAATAAGTTGTAGGTCTATTTTCTTCAAAGTTCTGCTATTTGACCTCAGCTGATTGATACATAGTATTTTTGTTTGATTGTTTCAGATAGGTAAAATCATAGAATTATAGCATGGTTTGGCTTGGGAGGGACTTTTTAAAAAGTCATCTAGTTCCAGTACTCTTCCAATGGGCAGGGACATCTTCTACTAGATGAGGTTGCTTAGAGCCCAGTCTAGTCTGCCCATGAACACTTCCAGGGATAGGGCATGTACCACATTTATGGACAATATATACCAGTGTCTCACCACCCTCAATATCTAATTTAAATTGATCTTATTTCAGTTTAAAACCACTACCTCTTATCCTGTCACAACAAGCCCTGCTAAAATTTTGCCTCTGTGCTTCTTAAGGCCCACTCTCAACCTGAAAGGCCACAATAAGGTCTCACAGGTGCCTTCCCTTCTCTAGGATGAGAAACTGACCCAGACTATCCTCATAGGAAAATTTTTCCATTCCCTTGATCATTTTTGTCACTCTTGTCTAGACCTGCCCCAACAGGTCCTCGTCTTCCCTTGTGCTGAGGAATCCAGAGCTGGATGCAGGTTCCAGGTGAGGTCATATGAGAAAGGAGCAGAGGGGCAGAATTCCCTCCCTTGTTGTGCTGGCCCTGCTGCTTTGGATGAAGCCCCAGACAACAATGGCTGCAAAAAGAACTTATTGACTCAAGTCCATCCTTTCATCCACCAGCACCCCCAAATCCCTCTCAACAGGACTGCTATGAATTTGTTCATCCTCCAGCTGAGCTGTTTCTAGTTTTCTGAGATATTATCTTCCAATCATCTCAAAATAGAAATTAATGTTTAGAACCATTAGTTGTGGAGGAGCTTTATCTCATAAAAGTAGTCAGTGAATTTTCTAGTGAATTTTCTGACAAATGAAGTGGACAAAGGGGTTACTTTGATTTTTGGTCATGATATGCATGCTATCCTGCAGAAGTTTTTCCTAGTAGGTGTGATTATCCAGTTTGTATGTTGTCTATAGTCATCTGAAGTTCATGAAAAACACATCTCTCATTAGTACTCCCATACTTCTTTCAAAAGGGGTACATTGAAGCTGTGCTTTTAAAAAAGTTTCTTTAAGAAATTCTTGGCTGTTTCTGATAATTTTTCCCTCTAAGTAGCTGTATTTATCCTGAGGAACCTTTCAAAAATCTCCTATTTTATTCTGGACTTTAATGCAAAAGCATGTATTTCTAAGAAGCTCTAATCACCACCCCTGTAGCCTATCTTCAGCTAAAAACAATCTTGCAACATAAGATAAATACTGATTCTTGTCTGTTGCTTTTGATGAGAAAGCTGACATCTAAGTTCTCTGTGTGTTTTGTTGTTTTTTTTTTTTCTTCTTGGTTTAAAGTTTCCACCTCTAAATTGGAGAAAGCAATCATCTAATTTGATTTTTACAACAATCCATGTAATATTTGCATTATGTAATGAATATGATTTTAATTTAGCATCAGTAATGAAAAAAAAGTTTTAACACTTACAGTTTTTCTATATTGTAATTGTATTTTTCTTTCCTATCATAGAGAAATATAGGTTGTATTTTCCTCCACTCATTTCTCTAACTCATTTCAAAACATAAATTATTTTTCATCTATTGAGGAAAATGTAACAAACTCAGTAATTGTTTTGACATATACCTTAAATTATTTGTTAAATGACCTGAGACAAGAAGGAAAATTAAGTACTTTATCAAAAAAGACTACATTTGTTTATAATTCCTCTGGTAAAAGAGCATTCATCATATCTCCCCGTTCTCCCCCATTTTTTCATTCTGAGCTTTAATCCTATCATTTGCTTGACTGACTTTCTTGAACTTTGACCTTTGTTTTAGTAATGCAGTATGAAAAGTATTAATCTGGCACATGCACCCATGTGTGGTCTGCTTGCCTACGCAGTCATTCCTTCTCTGCTTCTCATTTGTCTTAATCATACAGCTAGAAGTATTAAGAAGTCCAGTCAGGTCACATCAGTTAATGGACTGTTCTTGTCACAGACCAAATTTTCTCGTTAGAGGCAGAAGGAAATCATTTCAATGTTAGATCTCTTCTGGACATTATCTATCTGTATACTTTCTCCCTCCCCTGCAACTCTCCTGTCTAAACCATCACTGGTTTTAATTAATATCCCCTCTTTCTTTCTTTCAGTCAGCGAGCCAGCAATAACCTATGATGTGTCATTTTCTGTTATGTTATACTAGTTGTGTGCTAGTATCTTGAGCATGGCATTAGATCCCATTCTCAGCTGAAGACCTACTGTTTATTGTTATAGACCATTGAAAAGAAAGTCAGAGTACTACTTTTTAATTTTTTCTAAAATTTGGCAATTTTTTTAAGAAAGCACCAATTAAATTCTGGGTAATTTATTATTTATATTGGCCCTGAATTCACAAGATAAAATGATTATACATTTAGCTCACATTAACAACAGGATATGACCTTTAATTTCACTACAAAAAACTAAATTTCAGCTGAATTTTTGTCATTAAATTAGTAGAATGGGGTTGCATTCTTTATGAAGATTAAAATATAAGGTATCTTGGAAAGAAACATGATTGGAAGTGAATGAGACATCTGTTCCAGCACTGCTCATTCTTTTTATAAATCAAATGGTGTGCCTTTTTTTTCCTTCATTTTTCAAAGCTCATAGCCTGCTTCCAACCTGCTTTTGGAAGATAAAACTTTGTATGCTGTCCTGACTTTGGCCCAGATCAGCAGGAGGAGGGATTGTCAAGACTGTAATGTTATTCGATAGAGAGGATGTTCAGAATGATGCCAAGTCCATGCTTCCTCACAGACTTAATATGGAACACTAAATCTAAAAAAAAAAAAAAAATGAGTACTGAAAACCTTAACCACGGTTGATTTCAAGACAAATTATGAGCCTTCTTTAGAATTCAAGAATTGATTAAAATTAAAAGCTGATATTTACTTGATAAACTCAAGACAGTTAACAAATTGGTTTTCATATTGTAAATCAAATGTTTAAATCTTGAATTATTCATTCTGTAACTCTCTGAGTTATAAAGTCAGGAATAATATTCAAAGCCTTTGCTGGTTGCCAGGTATATCTCTGACATATGACTGGGGTTTTTTTAGCTATTTCTATCATTTGCTGTTTAAAAAAATACGAATGTGTCTATTATACTAAAGGGTGACCTCCCATATCAGATTAAGGAATCTTTGTAAAAGCATTATACAGTCATAAATTTATCAAAAATATTAGTGCTATTTTATTACTCTAAATGAGGAAAGTAGAGTCAGTTCAGAAAACTATGAACTTCATTGAAAAGCAGCAAACTTCTGATTGATCCAGTCTCACCATCACTGCATAGTTGTGATAAGTTTGGATGCACTTTTGTTTGCAGCCGGAAGAACAAACTGTGTAGCATCACAGTACCAAATTGTGTCTAACAGATCTCTTCCATAAAAAAAGTCAGACTTTTGCAGGTTAGATTTTTATCTGAAGACAGAGCTTTTCATGCAGAACTTTCCAGGCAGAGAATTTTCATTTCACCTTTAATGCTGAAAAACTAACAGGCCATTTTTTTGGTACATGCGAAAAACTGTGGGCTTTTGCAGTTAAGCATGGATGGATAAATATAATTTTAAAAAGTGATTTATATGTTTTATGGAAATTTAGGTCTTACATTTAATAAGCTATAATGCATGGCTAGCCAAACTACTTGTAGGACTGAACTAAAATGTTTTAAGTGTACTTCTTGAAATACTTTATGTTGCACAGTCTAAATAATTTGAAACTTACATAAATGTAATGCAACCAAAAAATGCTTGTGATTGACAGTATTATTATAACTCATTAATCCTATAATCTTTTTTTGTTTTATGAAATTAATTGCAAAAGTCTTTTTTTTTTAATCTTTTTTTATGCTGGTAATGATAGTCATCTGTTCATTTTGAGTCACAAAAAATAAAAAAAATCCAAACTCATGTAGTTGTTATTTTTAACTTCTATGATTTCATGTATCTTCATAATCAGAATATATAATATATCAAACCCAGCTAACACAGCAGGACTCTATATCCGTGCTCTATAAATCCTATTTATCATATTAATTTCTATTTTAACTATCAACTAAGGAGAAACAAAATTATGTGCAAGTGATATTTTGCACAATGTTATGCAAAACAGTGATAAACAAATCAGACTGAAGCCTCAGTGGATGGGGAAACACCCAACCAAGCCCCTGCTTGCTGTTCTTTAAAGTAGACCCTTCAGTGACGTGGGTGGTGTGGCGTAAGGACATAGATAACTCTCATTTCCCTCACAGCTAGACAACTGATTCACTTAACCTCCTGAGTGGCCAGCTGATCTTGAAAGGTTTGTTGCATTAAATAAAAATTGTTTGTTTTATTGAAAATAACTCTCATCCTTTATGTTTTTTCCATCAACAGCTTGCAGCTTCTGCATTCCCCCACCACGCCCCTTAGATCTGTGATGAGAAGTTGGAGCTCCAGGTCACAAGAAAGAAACTGCCTACATTGTGGAGACTACCCTTCCAGAGTTATTTAAGAATGTTATTAAAAATGAGGTTTTAATATTTTTATTAAATTTTATAAGATTGGTTGAAGCATTTGATATCTACCTGATGAAAATTCTTCTTCAGTGGATGAGAGCTGGGATAATACAATGATATTTAAAGAACATTAAATAGCCTTGAACAAGGAGGCACAAATTAATTATTTTGAAACTTGGTGGGAAATACCATTTCAACAAAAGAAAGGAGAATATCTAATATATAGAATTTTCTATAGCAATCAATTTGACTGCTGCATAATAATTAGAAACATTTGCTGCTCAGTTGCTTCAATAAACTTCACTATTCATGAATCTGGATTGTGTGAGCTCTCATGGAACCTGGCCAGACCTTATGTATTGGATTGGTAAACTTTATGATTCATGAATCAGTGACTGTGAAAGTTTTATTAAACTCAACCAGGCTGGTAGTGCTGAATTGGCAGAAATAAAGAAATTAGACCCAGCCACACCCAACCCTTCTGATCCATGAGAACCAACTGTAAGGTAAGTGGGTAGAGTTTCTGCCAAATCTCTATACCATTATTATTGCAAGAGAAGGTAAAGGAAAATGAAGCAAAAATGGGTTTTGTAAAATAATTTGAATAGAAAGGATATAAGTTTGGCATTGGGTTAAGTTAAAAAAGTCTGTAGAAATATTGATGACAATTATGTCCTTTCAGAAGATCTTAATAACTAATTCATAAAACCCCCCCACATTTTGCAGATAAACATCATGTCAAAATCTGTGATCTCATAATTAAATATATAAGAGGGTAATACATAAAGCAACCACTACTTCTGTATTTAATTTATATTTATTTTTTAAAGAGTAGAATTAGAAAAAAGAGACAGAAATGTTAAGTAGCACATTACTTATGCCTTTGGCCTTATCTGTAAAGGAAAAAATAAAACATTGCATAAAATTTTATCCATAACTATGACTGAACAGGTTGGAAAAACAAAACAAAACCGAAAAATACACCACCTAATTGTCTTGTCCTACATTCCACTATGCTGTCCTCTCAGGAACAAACATATACGGAATTTTTGCTTGGGTTCAGACATTACCTGAAACAAAGTAGTACAGAGAGTCAGCAGAGGATGATCATTAGGCTTTAACTTCTTAGATAGTACAATGAAATCAGTAGCATATTCCTCTAAAGAAGCTCCCTGTATCTTATACATAATCAAATCATAAATAGCTCAACATATTATGTGGATAAATAGGACTTATATACACTTGTCCTTCTGACATGCCCACATTTTGGTGAACTTCAGTTTCTAAACTGTACTGATTAGGTTTTGCCTGGGTTATCTAAAATACTTGCTTTAGGACTGTCTACCATTACTATATATGTTATTTCTGCTGCAGTGATTTGCAATTCAAAACCAAGCGACAAGATAATTTTAAAAAATTGATCAATTGAACCATGCTTTTGTTCAGCTTCCAGTACAGCTAGTTAAAGAAAAAGAAGTAAAAATAAATTTTAAAAGCATCTTTTGTAATGTGAACAGTTATTAAATTTCCAGCACATTCAATGGAGACATTATTTTAAATTAATTTAAATGGAAAGTGTGCAGTAGTAATGGAGAGGATAAAACAATATGAAGAGATAAAATCTGTAACAGTACCTCTGTCACACAAGGATAATGAGGACTCCTCTAGTAGGAAGAAAGAGGAGCTGATGAGTTGAACAGGAAAAATAAAACAAATCTCTTCTCCCTTAGACAAAGCATTCTCCCCTTTTGCTTCTCACCCTGCATTGTCACTTACCATCTGACTACCACAAGCAGTTTGACACGTCTTTTGGACACATCTGTTGCTTCAGTTGTCACTGGTCGTGGATTGGTCTGCTGTCATCTATTTTCTCAAAACTAATGTTAAATATTAAGCATGGTCCTATAGTAAGACCAACTGTACCCGCCAGAGCTGCCATATTTTCTGTTCCTTATTTAACATAACAAACTGAATGTTTTCCTAAGGAGCCAGATAGGAGCACTGTCTTGTCTCTGCAGGATATGCATCTGATCAAACCTAGATTCTGTGTCAGGGATGAGATCTGAGCAGTTTTATTCAGATAAAATTTAGTATTACACTTCTCTTTTTTTTCCTAAGCTCTAGAAGTTTGCACTGATTTCTAATGAATAAGTTATTCTGCAACATGAATACCTGTAGCTCTGTATTTTTTGGGCTTCAGAATTCTGCTGCTAACTATTGCACGCTGATTCCCATAGGAACAATTTCCCATTCTCATAACACTGTCTTTGTTATTTTGAAAATACTATGAGAGCTTCACTCTTCTCACGAACATTTCCCAAAACAATCTCTGTGCCCTAGTGATTACGAAAGAGGAAGAGACCTTTCAGACCAATCACAGCCTTTTTTGCAGACCATGGTATAAAAAGAGCACAAGGGGAAATAAACTAGCCTTCTGATCATCACCAAACTGTGTCTGCGTGTCCTTCATCGCCTTTTCCTACTGTGACAAACACCATGTCATGGTTTCTATATAATGCTAAAAGCATTTCACTTTCAGATGAAGTGAAACAGTACGTGTGATAAATATACTGCATTGATCAGAGATGCTTCCCTGGAATATGGTCAAATTAATGATGGAAGTGTAAAAAATGCTTCATAAGGTTAGTTTACAGATGATGTAGACATTACATCTAAGCTATAAATATGTAAAGAATTATCAGAAAATAAATGCACAGTACTTTTAAAAGTTTCTGAAGACTATAGAAAGCAGTGTTTTTTCTGAAAATTCATAAAATGTTCACTTGGTTATCCAAATCAAGTCTGAAATTGGTTGCTTTTTTCAAAAGTGAGGAACAAACAAGCCAGCTGAATAGATGGGTATTTCAATGCAAATATGTAAATCCAGAAGCTTTCTTTAAAGTTGATATTTGTGAATGTTTTGCTATTTGTTCTTCTTCATGATAGTGAAGTGCTTTTCATACTGTTATCTAAAGCTACAAATATCACATGTGAAATACATGTACACATATATGCATACAGGCTATACTGTCATGTCATTCCTTTCAATTAAAGAACTGAAAGTGAATAAAAACATTGCCATTTTAAACACTTATAATTTTATACACAGAAGGGTTAAAGTTCTTAATTTGCCAGTCTGTTCTTGTCTAGGAATATACTTCTTGGTGAAATATATAAGCTTAAATACTTTGCCATAGCCCAGAATTCATAATAAAATAGAAATAAATCCACCCATTTACACATGTTCACTAGAGATTAGTGTTCTAATTGATGAGACCGTGCAAGTTTTGGTATTATTAACTGGAGTAATGATCTGAACCCGTGGGCAAAGAGAATCTAGATATAGAACTTCAGATTACACCATTCCTTCTGTAAAGACTCATTTCAATATAAAAATACATGGAATGTGTCTGGTCATAGAAAAGGATTTTACCCTTTTGTAGTTCTCACTCTCACTACTGATTCTTCATTACTCACACTTTTACAAATTCTCTGCCTCCATTGTAATTGCTCACTGATCTAACTTGGGTGCCTGGTGCTTCATGTCTTATTAGTTGTCTGTCATCTTGTATTTTACAAAAATGTTTTCCAAAAACCCAGGTAGATTTTGTCACATTGTTTTTACCAAACTTGTTTTGGTTGAGACCTCCATTAAAACCACAAAGCAGTTAAGCAGTATCTTAAGATTTTTGGAAATGTTTCATGACCTTATTTTTTCTTCCATCATTTCACTACTTTTTCAACTAAAGACACAACCATAAGTATTAAAAAAAAAAAAAAAAATCTGAAACAAAACAGACAAACAAACAAATCAGGGGAAAAAAAGCCCCAAACCATAATTATTCCAGATCTGCAATATGTATAGATAAACCCAAGGCATAGGCAAATTTTCCATTTAGTCCTTCCAAACTTTTCTTCTCTTGGAGAGAGATCTGTTTTTTATGAGATTCTCAGATTCCATGTTATGTCTAAATTAGTCTCTAAGAAAGATTTCTGGATGTGTACAGGCAAGAGATATGAACAAATGGTCTTGGCGCTTTGGTTGTCACTATTAATTTTCCTGAAGTTGTTTGCTTACTATTAATTATGCATGCACTAGCAAGGATGTTAGGAATGTCAGACCAGCTTTACTAAAATGGTAAGTAAAGTTGCAACAAATTCAATGGAATGAAAACACTGAATAAGTAAAAGGTTGTTATTTATAATAGATGGGCTTTCTTAAGTGATATTGATTTAGAAAAGGCTCACTTGACAAGAAATATCACTGAGCTTTTAACAGGTATTAATCACCAGATGGCAGTGGCCTTTTAGAAAAAAATGTGTATTTGATTATATTATTACTAAAGTCCAGATCATAATACAATATATCATACTTAAATGAAATATTTGTAGAAACTTTCCAGAACATTGATGCTTCCCCTATAATGGTAATCCCCACCAAAGACTACGGGTAAATCTTGATTTCTTTAGACAGTTTCATCCACTTGTTTTTAATTTTTAGGACAGAATATCATGTATTACTAGCAGAACACAAGTCTGAGTGAATTTAAATGAAATCCATTCCCTGAAACTCTGTACTCTCATGGGAAGGTGCCAAACATATTCAAGTAAAATTGAAGTCTGGAATTGTCTTGATTTGTTTTAATAATTTATTGCACTAGCTATGAAATACTTGGGTGTCTAAAGTTGACTCAAAAAATAAAATGGTGGTTGTTGTTAAACTACCACCATTTATAGTGTTCACTATTATTAATTTTTGCACTTATTCAAATTTGTTTTATTAAATGGTTTTTTCTAATGCTTAATTGTTTGAACTAATACTTACCAATATTATATATGACAGCACTTTCCTGTACCATTTCTATCGAAAGCCCAGCAAGCAATGGTAAGAAAAGCCTTTTTACAATAGAGAATTGCAGACCAAATGGAAAAGATGCATATTGACAAACACAAACATAAAAAAAAAAAAAAAAGAAAAAACCTGAAAATTTTGAAGATGACCTGAAGAAGTTTCCACCAATAACATGGAGTTAACAGACCATTATGGATTCCATTCACCTGCACTTGCCTAAGCGATCATGAAACCATTTGCAACCAAAGAGTGAGAAAGATGTTCAGGTAATAGTGACATCTCTAAAGTACTCTACTAATAATTTAACTGTGTGATTAATTTCCCCTCTTATTTCGATTGAGCAATTTTGCTTACTGGAGTGTTGTGTGGGTATAACTTTTCCTGGAAGAATCATGACTTCTGGCATATGTGGATATGAGCCGCAATAATGCCACCAGTATCACCGGTAAATCCGTAGTTCTGTATATGAGATATGCTTTGGTTTTGCTCGTAACACACTTTTGAGCGTAAATCCAGGGAACTTGGCGGACGCACCTAGTGTTTTGAAGGTCTGTAATACCTCAGAGGACTAGGATGAGGAAAAGGAGGTGAGATGTTTTCTCTAAGCTACCTGGCAGGATTGACCTTAACCTCCTTAACTGTCTGAACTTCCAGAAGTCAGATATGAATATGTCGTTACATATTTTTACCTATGTGTGCTAATGTGCAACAATCTCATTCTGATCTTACTGTTCTTTATCTTGCTGAGGGAAAGAGCCAAAGTTTGACACTTCCCACAACCCAATTTATTTGCAAAAGTGATTTTTTTTTCCACATAAAGAAACAAAAATATCTGGGAATTTTCTTCAAGATTTTTAATAACAAAAATTTTATTAAGATTATAGCTTCCTTGAGGCCAAGATTTCATTGCTTAGCTTTTGTCCTAAAAATCACCTTATCCAAAGTTTCTGCACTGGTTCTAAGTCTATGTAAATAGAGCTGGAGCATGATTGCTCATTAGCTTTTTCTCTTTTCTCTATTTTATTTTTTATTCTCTTTTATCAACTCTTTACTGTACTAGGACTCATCTGAACTAGCCCTAGTCTCCCCTGCTTTCTCTAATAATTAAAAATGTGTTCATGTGTTGCTTCTTACATTATTCTTCCCAGTTTTTACAAATAAACTTCCTTTTTCAGATTATTTTACTACACACTTGCATACACACAAGATATATATTTTACATGTATACACACACACACACACCCTACATATATATACATGCAGAAAATCAAAAACACTTCTAGACAAAGGTCACCCAAAATGATACATAGTCATAAGCTGTGTCTGGTAATTGAAAAATAAATAGTCAGGTTTGCTAATGATGAACACCAATAAAGCTCAGAAATTAGTTTCACACAGTTGTCACTTGAGTTGTTATTTGAGCAGAAGAACTTCAGAAGTGACTGTGTTATCTAAGACAGCACTATTGTTCTAACCTAATGTTTCTGCAGTGTAATTTAATAGGTTTGGCTCACCTTTTTTCCTGGCTGGCAGTGGGGGTTTTATCTTGCCTTTCCTTCTGGACTGACTTTCTGCTAGACCACAGCCTTCAGTTTGTGGGCATATTGAAAGTGAAAGAAGTGAAATTCCCATCACTGTCCATGTACTTCTAATAGACTGGCAAGCCCTAAGTTTTAAGTAAGATAGAAGGATGAAAGAAAACTCCTTCCCTTGATTTCAGTCATAGGTTCGCTGGTTCAAAGACAGAAACTAACACAAAATTCTTAACTGCTACATCTGCATCATATAACCACCTACAAATTAATGCACTAATAGGAGCAGATCAAACAGTATAAAAGAAAGAAATATGCTGAGATAGTCTGACACCAAAATTCTTCTGTGTTTCAATTTTATCATGATTACCAAGTACAGAAATTGTACACTTTGTTTCTTTTTAAAAGCATATGGCTTCTTATAAAAGTACTAGATTTGGGAAACTAAATTTTTATAGTGTCATACTACATCTAAATTCATACAGAGTGTCTGTGTTCCAATACTGTAATGTGGTAAAAAGCTCCTGAAAGATCAACTACTACATAAACCTTCCAAAAAAATCTCTCAAGAGCTGTAATTACAAACAGAATTCAATTGTATTTTCTGTGTCCCAGAATCTAGTTGTACCTTTTATTATGCAACTCAGTTCCTTCTCAGAAATTTTATGCATTATATAGATTTTTTTGAGAATATTTCCAAATAGAAAAAACTCTACTAGAATTTACTGCTTTTCTTTCTCGCAGTTCCATTTGTTGTTTTCATCTGTTTTTTGTATACACGTTTCATAGTAATGTTGTGGGATCCTGCATTAAATATAAAAGACTACACGTGTCATATCTGTGTATCCCATTGCTTTTCCCAAAGAAGGAAAATTTGATATTTTGAAAAGAAAAAAATTGTGTGCCTTTTATAACAGCATAAAAAAATCTTCCATTTAGGACAGCCCCTAAAAACTCAGTGTGGAGATTGAAATAATGATGGGAGATGATACACTACTATATTACTTTTTCTTAATTTTAATGAGTAAATGGCATTCATGCTTGTTAGCATGTAGTCAGCAGACAACAAAAAGTAATGATATAAGAAACTATCTTAGCACAGTGACAGATATGAAATATGGAAAATATCAGCTATTACTGATTAAACTACATATTCCTTCTATGTAAAGTCATGAATACATAGAATTCTAATAAACTGTTTATATTTTAAAGAAATTCAGTATTCTTTCAGCATGTCTGTATAAATATATATACTTTTTAAGAGCTGCGCACTGTTTCTAGGCAAAGGAATTAAAATATTTAGGACAAATTAAACAGCTACATATAATTGACACAGCAGTCTGAGTCTCATTTTCAAATTCCTAAGTAGCTGAGAGCACCTAAATATTCAGATGTGGCCTATCTGGAATTGCAAATATTGGCCTGTGACATGTTTACTAATTAATCTCTTGGACTATTCACCATTAGATATGCAGAGCATAAGGGATTCAATTGAGCTGCATGTCATTTTCCTGGAGAGATATTATCCCACTTTAAAAATAGGAGAAGTAAATATATCATGCATTTTCTGTGAGCTTTCCGCTTTAGAGCAGTGAAAAGACACAAAAAAGTTCAATTTCCTTTCTTAAAAGATTAACAATACAATATTAACAATCTCAGAATGTATTTCTTGAAAACTACTTTTATATGCAAGTTATATCTAGATTGTTTTTAGCCTAACCTGATGTTATCTAGAAAAACTAGATGAGACATATGCCCAACAGTTTTGCTTGACTAAACACGTGGACTTTTGCAAGGAGAAAGACAACATATAGTAAACAAAATTTAGCCTGGCAGATCCAGTCAGTCTAAAAGACTGTAAATCTTAAAATTTAAGATCCTTTAATTTTTCTTAAAAATGCAAACTAGAAAACAAATCCCCAATATCTATCACTCACACAAAAAATTCAAACTTATTCTTTTCCCCATTATGCAACATTTCTATGTACAGACTCTTGAAGCTGAAAGGGTGATATGACAAACATTTATGTATTGCTAATACACTCCTGGGGGCACTCAGGCATTAAAATGATTCTCATGTGATAAGACTGCATGTAGAAACAATTGATCTGACCCACAAATACACTACACTGTCTTGGTTTTCTTTACCTATTATTGATAATAGCAAAACACTTGCATCTAAAATAAACCATATCCACAATCAGTGGCAGAGATTGAATAATACTTACTTGCAGTCAAGCAAAACATGTTTAAGAAACAAGTAGGCTGGCAAGGACCTTAATTTTTGAAAGTGTCATTTACACACTGGTTTGGAAGGTCAGACATTAAGAAAATTTGACAGAAGCTTCACTGTGTGGAGGGGCTTGTAGAGATTCTGAGAATAAAACACAATTGCCTGTGGACCATTAAATGTGAGCAGAAGTGAAACTTTACAGGACCCAGAAAATTAAAATGCATTTATCTCCTGTCTTCCTGGCTTTCTTTTCATGTTCTTCCTGTTATTCCCTGCATCCCTGAGCAGTACTTGTTGGTACTATTTGGTTAGTACTAACAATAGGAAAGGCAGCTGGAAAAAGAAAAAAAAGAAAAAAAAAAGGAAAATACTTTTTTATATTTTGAAAGAAAGCAATAAAAATAAGAGCATCTAAACTGAAAAGCAGGAAATGAGGATACGTTGGAATTATTTGGTACCATAAAATCAATTATTCAGCAGAAACAAGAAATTGAGCCAAAAGCATAGATAGGAAACAACGACAGCAACAGCAAAAAAAAGGAGATGAGTAAAGCAATAAAAAATCAGTACTGTGTCTGCATAACGATTTTTTCATGGCTTATGTAAAAACTTCTATGCACCTTGACATTTTCTGTATGAGGCCACAGTATGACTGTAGTACATCAAGGAAAAAGGCAGCATTTCTCTGCCAATGAACAAAACATTTCTTCAATAATTAAATATCCATGACCCAAAGCTCATAGGGATTTAGAATCTAAGAAGTAACTACAACAATGATAGGTTAGATGTCTGTGCATGAGTGAGGACCTTACAAAAACAGACCAAAGTGGAATTCTCCTTCAAAATTGGTTCTTTAGATATTGACAGCAGAAATGCAGGATATACTTCTAGTGGGTTTTTGCAACATATCTTGTGGAGGTAATATACTGATGCCTTTTGGTTACCCTTGGCCTAGCAGCATTAGGCAACCACTGTGTCATACTTCAACAGCTGTTGGACAAAATTGCCCAAAATAACTCCCCTGCAGCATAGTGAAACCTAGGGAGCCACTAATCAAAAATCAGAAAACACAGTTTTGAAACTGAAATGCAGAGTTAAAATTGCAGAAGATTTTTGCTTCATGCATTGCTTTGAAACATAGGGAGTTTCATACCAGCTCACTTTAATCACTGTGAGATTGGAGCCTGATGTGCACAGATACTGCTGAAAGGCAGAGAGGCTCCCCTAAGGAGTAATTTTAGATAGGAGCTGAAGTTATGTGTCCCAAATCATTCACTAGATGATGCTCTTTCTCTAATTTATACATAGGTCCTAGACAGACTAGCCACTAGGCATATTAATTGGTTGGGTTGTTATGCTTCCCTGATGCCTTTATTTATGAGGTAGGATGAGCTACTGTTACAAAGAAAGCAGAAAATATATTAATACAAAGATAAAGGGAACAGGTTCACTGCACCAATGAATGAACAGAGAAAAAACTTTAACCAAACCCCAGTAGATATTCTTAATATTACTAATGTTTTTAATTGAAGTAAATGGACTTTTTATGGTGGAATTAATTTGGTTGGGGGTTTTGTTTGTTTGTTTGTTTGTTTTCCAATCAATTGATATTAGTGAGTTATAGACAAAGGAATTCAGGTATTTTTGATAAAACCTCTGGAGGATGGTTGGCCCTCAAGCCAACCATCATGACCCAGTCATACATAATTTTTGATTCAAGAACTTGACCCTTTTTCTATTAGATTCCACATATTGAATTCTTCCTTACTCAAAGACAACTGTACTCTGTGCTGTGTAGCAGTGTAGGTTTTTTAATTTCCACCTACATGCCTACAGGTGGCTGCATAATTGCAATTCAGGTTCCATTTGCCACTATGCCGGAATCATGATCAGGCATAAGGAGCAAGGCAAGTCTGGGCATGGCAGCCAAATAGATCTGAAGACTCTGTATTTTTAGGACTGTATATATAAACTGCCTTGGGACATACAATATATCAAACAATAAAAATCTTACCTTTTAATACAACTGGATGGGGAGGAAGATTCAGGGCTCTGCCACACCACTTGGAGTCACATAAATAAAGAAAACTTTCCTGTGTGATCTGAAAAGATTTAGAATTATTTTATGTGGTATAGTTTGGTCAATGTGAAACCTCTAGAAACTCCTGCTTTGCGGTTGGGAAGATAGGTTAAAGCAAATAAAATTAATTTAAGAAACTTGATTGTTACCATTTTATCTTTTCCTACAATTAACATTTGTTCTCTTTTTCTTAATCATTCTATGCTGACATATAGTCAGAAGGAAAATCTGGCAAGGACATAAGGGAGAAGAAAGAATTTTTCAAAGCAATCAAACAAAAAAATCAGTTTGATGAAGTTTTATCTTTTTTTGTGTGGGGGGGAAATATTATTCTTTACATTTTTTTCATCATTGTACATTGTTTCATTTGTCCCCTAGATCCTGCAATTCTACCCTTCATGCAGCAAATTTCTTAGTCTGCTTAGAAAAAATGTTACATAGTTCTGTTGCAAAAGGAGCATTCTTTCTCCAAGAAAGTTGAATTACTATATATTCTGAAGATATTTAAAAATGCCAAAGATATTAAATGCTGCAAAGAAAAATCTTCTCTTTGCTCTGCTTGTATTTCACTTTACTGACCTTTTAGAATGTTCTTGTCAAATGGCATTTTGCACAGTCTGTAAGGAGCAGAGGTAGCCTATCAGCAGACATATTGCAGGTCCTTCCTGAGTGGCTCACTGAGGATTCCATTTGGTGACAAAGAATCCAAATTAGAGTCTCTAAAGTGATTAGGGGTCTTCTACCTGGGAGTATGGAATAGAAAACAGAGATGATGCGTGAGTTAGTTGATGGAAAGTAAAACTATTAAGAAGCTACTTTTTTTTTTCATATTATTTTTGTAACTGATAAAATATACAGCATATTTTCATGGATGATTGCATCTTATTCTTGTCAGCTGCAGGAAATACTGTCAACCAGGGGAAAAAACAGAATTTTTTTGGCAGTCAATGACTATATAGATCAGTCACTCAGAATGCTTTGATGAGTCTAAATCTTAATTTTCCAACTTGTCTAGAAAAGACAGCTTACTATTTTGCAATTCCCACTGGAATTTGGAAGCCAATGGCTCCACTGCAAAAAAGTAGCAATGAGTAGGTGATGCATTTTATATCTGCCGTATCTCATTGGATAAATAAGGGCATAGTTCAGGAACTAAAAATATATTAAAAAAGGACTTCATAAAAATGAAAGTATTTTCTTATGCTAGTTTCTTGTTCTTATACAGAACTAAATTAACCTCCTGGGACCATGACAAATCTATTCTTCATCTGCAATTCCTGTTTTAACTTTGTTGTGCTACATGATTTTGCTTGTAAAACATTTCCTCAAAAAAGCCACGAGGGGAAATGTCAGACAATTCATCATTTAAAATGAAACTATGCAGTCAAGAGCTGTCCTTCTGCTAAAAATAATTCTGAGGAGCAATTAGTCAGAACTCCCAATTTTGTGTCTCTCTTTTATCTCAGCTTTAGTCTTCTGAGTTCAAGAGAGATAGACCAATGGCAGAATTTTTAAATATGGAACAAGAAGGCAAAGAATCCATTTGTAATGCTTTTGTAAGTTCTGAATAGAGATGTCTTCACATACATGTGTCATGAAGTCTTCACAGCTGATTTGTGCGTGAGAAGAAAAAGAGTAAGGTTGTCTGCTTTAACTGAGGTGGATAACAGAGTAGTCAGAACTTGATGCTCTAGTGGGAGCACATTAAAGCTGCCTTCTGTCTCTAGTCACTGCTTAAGAGATAATTGTTGAGACCTGAAATCAGTGACAAAACAACCACTGAAAATAATAATTTTCCTCTTCTATTTATTGTCTTCAAAAATGAACTCGGTAGCTCAGGATGATATGTCTGGAGCTGACAGAAATAATGTATTTATGCCAAACCTGTTGTTGTTTTAAAGTGTAATCTGAAATTACAAGCAGAAATTCTGTGCATATGATTTTTTAAACCAACTATGAAGAATTTCTGGTTGTTCTTGATATTGTTATATTACTGAAAAAGGAACCTTTTATTAATGAATGTGCTTATATTACTAGTACTCTACATATAACGTCATGTTCTCCTGTTGGGTTTTGCCTTTTTGGTTTTGGTTGTTTTCTTCTTTTTTTAACCTTGTAAATCATGTGATCATTGCAAGATCCAAAGAGGATGAAGTTTTGTCAAAAAAAGAGGTTATTTGTATACTTCCACTGCTAAGGCTGGAGATCTGAGGAGATCATGAGAAAGAAGTTGCAGAGAAATGTAGAAAGACTGAGAATTTCTTAATGGAAGAGACTACACATGTATATAATCATATTTTTCAGTTAATTTACTAAGAAGGCCAATGGTTATTTTAATGTAAAATGAAATCAGAACAGAATAGCAAAATACTGTCATGCAACACTCAATTAAATCCTCAGAAACTGCAGAAAATCTTAATATTGTATCCTAAGAATGAAAAATATTTTGATCCATAGGTAAAATGTGGGTTTGGGTAATTTTTATTGGGGAAATATTAAGCAGCATATGAAACATTAACAAAAAAGTAGGGTTCCATTATATATATATAAATATATACAAGCCTATATTTTACATAATTTAAAAATTGCATACTCATTCATTTATTCTTCCTATTAATCTGGAACAAGCACAGTTAGTAGCGGAAAGAAAGCCTTCCCTGGAAGGTAAGATTTTTTTTTTTTGCCTTGCAACAATGATGATTTTCCTCCTAGGATTTCAAAGAGGGGTGCTCTCAGATGTACTTAATGAAAGCAGAAAGGATGCTTTTCTCTTGTGATGATTATGCTTTGTAAGGGTGAATATCAGTGAAGAAAAATTATAAAGAAAATTTCATCAGCTAGAAATAGACAAATTTGGAATATTTGGTCACAATGTTAAGATTGGGGAAAAATAAGAAAAAAAGGTTATTATCATTACTATCATTATGTAATTAATATCATTAATTTCCTTGTCTTGCAGTGCTTAGAGGTACAGGGATAATATTAGAAGATGCAGAAAAACCAGATGCATAAAATAACGAAAATTTTTACACCAAGCAGTTCAAACTAAGTAGTTAAACTACAATGTTCTGTTAAAACACCATTTTTTGAAGGCTTTACTAAATTTTTATGGTACACTTATATCCATACAACATATGAAGCAGTAGATGGAGGCTTATTTTTTTGATGTAACTTAAACTGGAAAAGGAAAATGGAAATCTCATTCAAAACCTAGATTTTTTTCAAAATATTTGGCAACAGAAGAGTAAATATGGGTTCATAAATCCTCTCTATTTATCAGGTAGAGAGTAAAATCTCTAAAGCATGGATTAGGTAGTCTTAAGTTAACGTGTGGCAGGCAACACAGAATTGGCACTACAAATGTAAGCTTGCATATTCTTTTGTCAGTAGCTCTAACATTGCCTCTGTCTGAAGGCAATGTTTTCCAAATACCCCTGTGTTTAAGCTGCAAACTTAAACTAATTTTCTTCACTCCATCTGGGGAACCAAGAGTTCAGAGATGTTCTGAGTGGTCTTCTTTCTCTCCTGTTTTATCAATATTTTCCCTCAAAGTGTTTATAAAAGTCCACGTAGTTCAATTTCCAACTGCATATTATTTTTTGGCTGGCATAATGAAGCTATTTCTAACTCTGTAGTTAGCAATTAGGCTCCTTCTGTGTTATTTTCCTACAAAATTCTATATATTTTCTTATAATCTGAATTTTTAGAAGGGATTTAGGTGCAGTGATACAATAAAAATAATACGATGGAATAGGAGAATGACTTCAGGTTGTATAGTGAATATATAACATGAATAGGCAAGAAGGCAAGAATAGGTAAGAAGGCAAGAAAGAGAAAACACTCTCAAATTTATTAAAATGAGAAAAGTAGGGAAAATTCAAAAATTTCATATTTATTAAACTATTTTGTATTTTTTGGAAAGAATAACCTAAAAAAAGAGATAAGTTTGCAACGTCTTCTGAATCTTAGAGCCTTTATATTGCAGCATAGTAGCAAGGCATCAGATTTAGTTCCACTCATCACATTGCATCCTGAATGACTAGTTGAGCACTTGGACTGGAAACTTCTAAGAGTCTCTGCTTTGATGTTCCCTGGCAGACGGGACCTTTGACAGATTTCCAAAAGCAAGCAAACTTTTATGTTCTGACACGCTTTTTATACCCACTAACTGCAAGAAGGACAAACAGACTTTAATGGCTTTTCCTACTATTACTAATATTTAGCAGTCATTCCAATTATATTAAATTCTCGAATTTTTTTGCCAATCTTTTTGCGTATTTTTTTTTTCCACCTGGCTGCAACATTCATTCCCTCATCTCAAGAAACATGGTGTCCCAAAGTACCACTACCAGGCTTGTTCCCACATCATATCTGGTCTACTGTGTGCACAACAGAAACACTGTACAACTGGTATATTGAGGGGAAGAGGAAAAGGCTTATGCAGGAGCAAGAACACATACGAGATGTGCACTGCTCATCTCTTGACACAGAACTGTGCCGGGACCCAGGTATAAGAGCAAGGTTTTATGTTCCAAGGGAAGACCCTCTCTATTTCTCCCTGCCTGACGGAAATTGCTTTCAGGAGTGTGTGGTTTCACCATATATAATATTATTGTTTAAGAAATTTCCAAATGTTAATGAAAATATTCACACAGACCTTGTAAACTGACACTTTACCATTGGTAAATGGGCAAGTATTCCTCCTCTTGCCTACCTATATCGTCTACTTACCCACTTTGTGCCATTGTTTCTCTCCCCTACTGGAAACTGAATCTCTATCTATCTATCTGAGTCTTCTCTGACTTATGTCTGCTATTTTATTTATGTTTGGTATGTCTGCCACTTACCAAGAATGCTATTTTTCTTACTTATTCTTATCTTTGATCATTTTACTATAGCCATCTCCTTGCTTGGACTGGTCTTTCTTGCTTGGAAGGCTACTCACGAGAAAGGCATTAAGGACATGTCCAAATGTTGTATTATAAAAATGCCTGAACAAATTTTGTGTGAGTTTCAAAAGCTATATAGAGTGACATTAAATCTAAGGTAATCTTGCTGAGAGGCAAGGTATGTTAGCATGAGTGTCTTATCATATTCAGAAACTGAATGTTTTGTGTCCCATCATTTTCAATGGGAGCAAAAAGAGTTCAGATTGCCTGCAGTATATTGAACTGATATGTTTTTGCTGTAGCCTGTGAAAGATGTAGTCATTGTTGATGACATTACATTTATCAAAGTTTCCATTCTCAGTCTGGACTGGCAGTTCTTTCTTGATTTTTTTTTTTGTCTTGTCTAATCAAAAGCCTCTAGCAACTCTTGTCCTGAGATAGTTGCTATTCTCACTATGCCATACTATCTGTCTGCACACAATATTTGACAGTCTTAGTTTTTTGTGGTTTTTACACATAATGTTGGTCTAATGATATCCTGTATGCCCCTTAAAGGTTTTGTCAAGGCTGAAACAGCAGCTAGAATGTGCTGAACAACTTCAAGGGTGTCTGGCATTTTAGCCTATATTTGACAGCTGAGTATAAATGTTATACTCCAAAAACACAGTTGTAAACCAAAATGAAAGAAAATTGTGGTTTAAACTCTTTATACCAAGACTGGATCTGAAAGGTCTTTCCCAAATTTATTTGATTTGTGTAGATTGATTTGTGTCCAAATCCACTGGTGCAGGAACTCTGCACGCTATATTTTCTGGGTTATTTCTCCATGAAAACCTAGTTTTAAGAGACAACTTTTAATAGACTGAGAGCATATGATAGTCCTCTCTATCTCACATACAGCTATGCAGATTCAGTCTCCTATATGTATGCACTCTAATTCAGCTGATGAGCTGTGGGAAACATTTAACTAAACTAACAGCTTCCTGTCTTATTTTTTGAATTGCTAGAAAACCAATTTTGTAAATGGAGGTTTGGTAGAACAGTTGTCTTCTCTTGTAGCATTGCAAAACAATTTACCTTGATCTGGGTTCCAAATCCCATTCAAAGCAAGGTCAGCTCTAAAGTTGGGCAACCATTTAACAGCCACTTAGAGACTTCCTAGAGACAAAAGGAGACATCCCTTAATGCATAATCTCATTAAGTATTTCTATTTATTGAATCAATATAGGCTATTTTTCAATAAGGTCACATATAGATGTTATACAAAGGGCTAAACCTTATAAGACTGTAGCTTATTCCAACCCTAGAGAACAAACACAAGAATCATCAGCTACTCTGTGTTAACAGCCTCTTTTAGACAATTCACTATATGGTTCAATATTTTTTTTCTATACGCACTTTTGAACTTTCCTTCACATCATCCACTACACAGGAAGAAACCCAGACTGTGAGATACAAGTGTCTATGTGTCTTGTTTTCATCCATTTGCTCACTAATATACCTTCCTATTGACATGAGGTTCACAGAACAGAAAAAAAAAGCATTTAATGAGCAATTGACTTCTAGCATTCCTTTATACAACTGACTTCAGAGTGGATTCAACTAGAGCGTCAAGGTGTTAGCTTCAGGTCAGTTTTTACAGCTCCTGATTGTTTTGGGTCCAGGTCATGGACAGCTCCAGTTTGTGGATAGCTCCGGCTCATTTCAGCTTCAGTTTGTTTTGCCTCCAGCTCATTTACAGCTCCCATGTTTCTTCTCTCTGATTTGTTTCATGTCCAGCATGCGCATGGCTCCACTAATTATGTCTCAGTTTGTCCATAGGTCCTCTTCAGTTGTGGTTCATTTCAGCACCCATTTCATTTAATTTCTCTTTGTTCAAACAGCCATGGGTTTTGACAAGGTTTTAAATCACTGGGCCCTGCCAGGGGAACCAGGTCCAGACTGCTGGGCTGGCTGCCATGGCAGAATGGGTCAATGAGAGGAGAGCTGTGTCTGCTGTCTACTTGACTTCAGCAAGGCTTTTGACATTGTCTCCCGTAACATCGTCATAAGTAAAGCCAGGAAATGTGGGTTGCATGGATGAACAGTAGAGTGGATCAAGAACTAATAGAATACAGAGCTCTGAGTGTCAGGATCAGCGGAATAAAATCCAGTTGGAGGTACTTGTGGCCAGGAGAACCAATGATATCCTGGGGTGCCTTGGGAAGAGTGTGACCAGCAGGTCAAAGGAGGTGATCCTGACCCTCTCAGCCCTGTTGAGGTCTGTGAGCCCTGGAGTGCTGTGTCCAGTTCTGGGCTCCTCAATATTAGAAAGACAAGGAGCTACTGGAGAGGGTCGAGTGAAAAGCCAAAGAGATGATGAGGGATCTGAAACATTTCTCTGATGAGGAGAGACTGAGGGAGCTGGGCCTGTTTAATCTGGAGAAAACTGAGAGCATAACAATATCTCAAAGGCAGGAGCCAAGAGAATGGTGCCAGATCCTTTTCTGTGGTATCAGTGACAAGACAAGAGGTGATGGCCATAAACTAAAACACAAGTTTGCCTCAATATGAGGAAGAACTTTTTTACTTTGAGGGTGGCACAGCACTGGAGCAGGCTGCCCAGGAGATTGTGGAGTCTCCCTCTCTACAGACATGCAAAATCAATCTGAACACATTCTGTTGTGACCTGCCCTAAGTAGTTTTGCCTTGGCAGGGGGATTGGATTAGATGGTCTCCATAGGTCCTTCCAACCTTAAATGATTCTGTGATTCTATCTTACTGATGATGTGCATGTCAATTCCCTGTTCATATGTATTCATTGCAACTCTGCTTGGAAAAAAGGAAGTAGCAACAAAACATAAAATTTTTATGAACACTTCCTTGAGGAAAGCCTTCACTGGCTAAGTGTCTTCAGCATGAAAGGTGGATTTGGAGTATTTGTTAGATTTAACAAAAACACAACATCTAAGAGAAGATCAGTAAGGAATACTTTATGAGCATATAAAAAAAATCTGTAAGTTTTGTTTCCATACTAAGCAGCTTAGTCTAAACTGATTTGAAGAAGTACAAAACATATACATGGAGGAGAGCCCAAACAGTGACTTTTGCAAATAAAACTCTAGGTGAAATTCAATGCTCTAGGAGACCCCAAACTAGAAATTAGAAAGATAAAGCAGGAGATGGGTCTTTCCTTAACTATCTGTGTTGTTCACTATCACAAGCATAAAATTGGATAGGATGCAACTTTTAGTCTGATCATGCAGACTTTTCATCTATCACATACTGTTTATTAAGGTGAGACCAAATAATTTGTTTTACATTATACACACTCAGAAAGCGTTAAGATTAAAAAAAAAAAAAAACACAACAGCAAAAAAAAAAAAAAAAAACAACCTGGGAAAACATGTTTGTTTTCTTCTTTTATATTTTAACACTTTCATTCTATATTTACAGTGTCACTGACAGAAAAGACTGCAGTTAAGCAGAGAAGTTATTTCAGATACAGCTAAGAAACTATTTCCACTAATCAGAAATTTGTGCTAAAATAATCCCGAATTTTATGTTGGAATGAAACTGGAGGATTTTAGCATTTTTTAAGAGTACATTCTGTTAGTTGAGTTACTGTATAGCAGAGAGTAATTACTCAAGAGTTTACAATTTTTATTTGAAATAAAATAACAATGTCTTGTTGAATTCAGCTTTCTAAGCCCTCTTGAGGAAATACAGATTAGAACAGACATAATATATAAAGATGAAATAATTCTTAAGCTTTATGTCAGATGTTTTTAGCAAATGTAATGTAACTTTCATAATACATTATAAGCAAATGTTTTAAAAAATTGCTTAAAACAAATTCTAGCATTCTAAAAATTCTGCATTGGTATTTGTAGCAATAATAATGTTTCCAAACAGAAGAATAAGTCTGATACAATTTTCCCACTTTATTAGGGCATCATGTGAAAAAGGAAATAAAAGTTGTAGAAAAATCCACCCAACCATTGTTTCTCCCCTCACTCATTTTTCCTGTGTAACCTTCTTACCACATAAAAAATCTGCACCCTCCATCTTAAAGGCATGGTAATTTACTGATTTTTCCTCATGAGTGTGGTTAATCCATTTCAGGATATATTTATATTCCTGAACTTACAGCCTTTGTTATGAGGCAAAAGTGGTTAAGGGACACAGAGATATAGTGACTGTATTTTAAATTTAAATGAGCTATATATTCCTGCTCTTGACTACTTATTGGATGAAATGGGAAGCAGACCTATTATGCACATGCAAAAGAGTATTGCCAAAAATATTAGTTGACCAAATAGCTTAGCGTTTATAAAATCGGTTTTCTTGTACTGTGTCTTTAGAACACATATGGTGGTGTGAAGCTCTTATTCCCCAATCTAATGTTTTTATTATGATTTGTCACAATAAAACTTAAGATTGTGTTTTGCAACACTTCATTTGGGATGTAGTAGTTTTATAAAATGCTAAGTTCAATTACTTCAAAAAATCTGTCTGTGCATTCCCCTCTAATGAAAGTCTGGGAAGCTTTTGGAAAAAAAGTAAGCTGAGAATGTGAAATTGTGTCTATAGTTGTAAGATGTATTATTTAAAGAAACAGGGATAATTGTTGACACTCATGCAGACAACTGCTTATGAGGAAAGAAAAATGCAGAACCCAAGAACAGAACAAAAGAAAAAAAACAGAAATAAGGCTTTAAATGGATTTCTTCTGCTGCTGAGAACTCTTAAGTAATAACAACATTCCAAGCAAATTAGTCAAAAGAATATTGGAAATATTGGAATATATTGGAATATTCCTGTATTGGAATTAGAATTTCTTGTTCTAAGTTTATATCTTTTGCTTCAAAATCTGCTCAGATTGTGGTTTTTTTGTTTGTTTCTTTTTGTTTGTTTTGTTTGTAATTTAGGGACAGAAACTGTCAGAGCAATTCATACTGTCTAGTCAGACATGTTTCTTCAATTGGTTGATGCAACATTTTTTTACTTGTAACTTTTATTTCTCAGACAAGATGAGAAGCTGGGGATAAAGGATTGGAGTTGATTCATTTATATCAAATAGTAGCTGGATTATAAAGATTTATGGTGAAATGAATGGGAATTATGGTGTAAAGCAATATTCTCCATAAGGGTACCAGATTCTGTGTTTTGCATACTAAGATATCTGGATGGCTTGGAGAAAAACTGACAGCTGAGATCTGGCATACTGACAATGAAGAACAGCCTAAATAGCTAACAACAGCTAGCTCTGAACATTTGGTTAAAAAATTGACATTTCCTTAATTTTTCTGTCTCTGAGGGTGTCTTGCAGATGAAATCCTAAGGATGTATGCACTGCAAAATTTCTAGTAAATTGTAATTAAGTTAGAGAAACCTGAAACAGTGTCTATGTGTTCTATATTTTTATTGAACTAAAAATCAGTATTTTGCAACATAATAGAAATGAGGTACATTGACTCAATATATTTGCTTTTTCCTCTGAATGTCACAATAAGGAAATTAGGTCTTAGATTGTTTGATATGAGGTTTAGTATTAATTTTAGCTTAATGAGTTACTTGCTTGATCCATCTAACAGTGCAGAAAAACTTTTACTCTGGGATTTGGAGGATTTGTTATTCCTTTGTTCAGCTCCAGGAAAGCTTTGAATAAGACCTCAAAAGAAAATTTTAAAAAATGAAGCATTATATATTTTTTAAAAAAATCTGTTTAAGGGTAGGGAAACGTTTGAAGATTATTCTAGAAAGTTATTTTTTCTGCATCCCAATAGGTGCTTTGTCACTGCTACTCTTGTAAGTGTAAGAAAAGCCTGTGAACTGTACATTTAAATCAAGTCAGGATTCATTTGTCCTGCTATTCATAGAAATGCCTGTTTCTAAAACCACTGGCAAATGTGCCAACAAAAATATCCCAACACACTGACCAAGGGATTCTTATCAATCAAGTCTGATACGAGTCTGGCACATATAATTTCTTCCCTGGAGAAAAATTAAAAAGTCAGGAAGTTGAACTTTGACATGACACTTTCTTCAAATTATGCAACTCTGTCTGAAACAAATATATTAATGATGAGGAGAAGGTTAATAGAGTCTATCTCATTAATGGACATCAAGCATTGAACTCTCAATGAATTTCTAAGCCTAATTAAAAAAATAAAAGGACAGAGGTGCTCTGGGGTTATTTCTTTGTCCACACGTTTGTGGTTTACAAGGTTCCTTAACATTTTCTCTTCCAGTAACTGCCCATTGACATTAGGCCAGATCCTATTTAAGAGTAATTTGAACAAATATTATCATTACCAAACCACTAATTATGTAGGCTTGCAGAGCAAAATCCAAACCCCAATAAGGATGCAACCCTTTCTGCTAAAACATCATATCTGCATTTCTTGCCCCCATTTTATGGTAATAAAAGCAAATTTCCTGATTTACACTTAGGAAAATAATGGTGAAAGAGAAGGCAATAGTGCCTAGTCTGGCCTCCACATTACGACGTGTGATGTCTTTTGGAGCATATATCATTTTAATTGATTGTATCTTGAACTGTTGAAACAATTCTGTCTCTCTCAGTCTTTTGACTGAAAAAAAAAAAAAAGGTTTTTTTATGCTCCAAACAGTGCTCCTTGTACATAACTGCTGGAATTTCCTGAAGAGATTTGAAAGGAGACCTGTAGAATGGAAGCTTTTCTTACAGTTGATCTTGTGCATGTAAAAAAGTGGAGTCTTGCTTTTACACTCCTGTATTTATGCTTTTTCATTTTTTGGAAATCAGGAACTCCCAGTGTTACATACTTAGCTTCAAACATGTATCTAGAAAGAAGGTAAATTATGTAAAACTAGATCTGATGAAACAACAAGTATCAGGGTGAATTTAGATTCAATAGTTTCAAGACTGAAAAACCTTTGGTTCTTGTTAAGACGTCCAAATATAACACAAACCATCAAGAATTACTTCCAATTTCCAATATTATAGGGGTGGAAACATAAGCCTAAACATTTATCAACCCGTCAAGAAAAGCAAAATGTCAGAAACATCCCCAGTGTTTTAACTGAAACTTGATACATTTTTTTACATGCATAGGGAAATTAGTCTTTTTTTAGTTTTGGTTTCTTTTATAACCCAGAATAATAAACCACCAAGAGCTCTTCTAATTGTGAATCTGATCATAAAAATTAAAATTACATCAGCTTGGGTCCCAAAAAGATTCACAGGCTGAACTTTTGATCGATGCCATTCTAAGAGCTTTGTTTAAGCTCTGGGAGTCTGCAGTGGTTGAATAGTTCTGATTTTTCTAGTATTTTAAAGTCTACTCATCACTTAAATAAAGCGGGTAAAGTAAAAGCATCGTGCAGAGGAGAAGTGAGATATGGGGATTATATTTCTGATTTTAGATATTTAACTTGAATATCTGAATTCAAACTCTTTTTTGCTGTAAACTCTTAACATTAGGTGATGAAGTTAAACAGAAATGTACTCCTGTCTCTTTCCTGAGGAAGTTTGCAGTGTTTAAAAACCTAGTTTAAGTATCTGATTTACATAAAATTAAGCAGTTAAATCTCGGCTTTGGTACTGTTATCTTCCAGCTCTTACTGTCACCTCCTATGGCCAAGCATAATGAAAATTCACCCTGTTGCTGGTGGCTGACCTTCTGAGTTACCTGCACTGAAGCACATAGTAGGGTTTTGAACAGGAGGTGAAGTGCATCTTACTGTGAAAAGCTGTCAAAGACCTCAGTAGCACAGGAATCCAGACAGATCTGATCTGAAGCTCCCAGCAGTAACTGTCTGAGTGCTTGATGATGAAAAGGCTCCTGGCTTGTCCCCCTCTGGAAAAGACTTGAATGGAAATAGTGAAGAATTCTGTAAAACCCCTTCCCCCAAAAAATCCAAAAACCCCAGAACAACAAACAAATATACCCCCCACCAACCACAATCTAAACCAGAAAAATAAATAAATAAAAATTCCAAACTGTGTAAGAATACATTTATTCAAATGTGCCAAATGAATTGATGAGAGAGAGACACAGACTATCTTTAGGGCATATAGATTTGTTAGTCATTGTGGTTATTGAAGACCTAAGTTCTCCCTCAGATCTTCTCAGATGACAGAGGTTACTTTCATTATTTTGGTGGGGATTTTTTTTTGCTTTTTTTTTCCTAGCATGAGAGATTGAGAATGACCTAATTCTCACTGATCAATAGATAAAAGACAAAATGTGAGACAACTTCAAAATATGATCTCCCCTCAGGGTCTTCCACATTGCCAGTTAGGACTCCTTGTTGTACAGATATCATCTTTCTACTTTTAGGAGGAAAAAAAAAAAAAGCAAAAAAAGGGAAAAAGAACAGCTTAGTGTTGCCTATGAATTATTTTATCAGGTCTGTGGAAAAAGCTTTTTAGAGCACAAGAGGATGATCCACAGCGAAAAAACAGGCCAGTGTTGCCACAAACTGAGCAGGCAGCTGACAGGTGGTGTTTTAGGCTGCAAAGGAGATACTTTGAGGATGTTGTAAGAGCCCAGTCTGGGATGTACTGCCCCAGAGGTGCTGCTACTGTCAGTTATCACTGGCCTCATGACTGCAGCTTTGTTAGCACTGGGTTTTACTCTAGAAAAGGCACAGGAGTGGCTAATCCATCAGCACGTCTTTGACGTGCTCTGAAATAAGTGAGAAGACTGCAACATAAACTAAAATTTAATTGCATGATGTCAGAAGAAATTCAGTCTCCTGCCATGAGCTGAATGTTCCTTGAATTGTCTACTAAAATATTTTGGTGTTATAAGGAGTCTTTACCAGTAAGTAAAATATTCTTGCAAGTCAAAATATTCTTGAAAAAAACAGCTTTGGAAATTCATACACCAAAATACTGAAGTGTTTAATTCTTTAGGTACAGCAAGTAAATTCTCTCAACACACCTTCTTTCTAATCTCTGTGTACTGACTCTTCCAAAACTCTGAGCCATGGGAAATTTTATCGAAGACCCTATTGTTTTTACCAGTGTTCAGAGTGAAAAGAACAAAGCCAAGGACATAGTTTGCATTCTGCATTATACAGCTGATTAGGTGATAACAGCATTAATTACTCATTGGCAGGCAAACAGCCTAGGTAATCAAAAATGTATTTTCTGCAGTGAGATTTGTATTGTCATGAGAAAATAGGTGCCAGACACAGCATTTTGAAGAAGGAATCTGGACAAACTCGGGCTCCTCTCTCTCTAGGTGTAGTAGCAGTACTGCCAGCTGGTAGATTGATTGCTGCACAACAGCATGGCTGAACACTGGGCTTAGGCTGCACCCTCCTACTAGAGGAAATGGCATTATTATATAAGTACTAATAAAACATTTGCACCAAAAAAAAGATAAAATAATATATACTACTTCCTAAAAATTAGAAAAAAGTATGCTATTAAAGCTACTATTAAAGTATAAATGCTAAATTTTTTTTGGGCGGGGAGATAATATGGTTCCTTGTTTTCTCTTAAGAGCATAAGATGTAGCTTCTGGAGTCAATAAAGGTTGAAAATGAAGTAAAGTTTTACAATGAAGCAAAATCAAGCATGAAAGTAAAATTATAGTTGAATGTCACAAATATTTACTGGGAAATCCATGACCAATAGTAATTAACACTATGAATTAGGTACATCCTAGAGGTTATCTCTGGAGGGACACTCCAGCTCATTCATTTTCACTGATACTTTTTTGTTGGCATTTCATTGAATCTCTCTTTATTTGCATTTTATTGAATCCCTCTCTTCTTTTATGTTAAAAAATACAGTTCCAATTATGATCAAGTAAAAAAAATGTGTTCATTTAGAAACATAATCTGAAAATCAGACAATATATCTTTATAAACAGTGTGTTTAGTTAACTTTTCTCATATTTCAGTTACTACTTCCAGAATTTTTATTCAAAATCAACCTAAACTCATTATAACAAAGCTATCAAGAAAATTGATAATGAAGAGTGTTCTGAGTTATCTACAATGTATGTTTTAGCAAGGAGCTTCTCCATTAAGATGAGTGAGGTTAGGTGAACTCACATAACTTGACTTGTCCTCTTCCGAGAACATTTCCAGAACATAGAGGAGTTCTACTCACAATGTTCAGATTTTGAAAGAAATATATAACTCGTTCAAAAAGATGAGGAGTGGTCTGAATCTCAGGAGACTGAAGGAAATTCCAATCTTTTATGATGCTGCTAGCACAAACCTGGTTTTTATATAGTGCCATGCATGTAGTATTTATCTTTTGTTTGGTGTGTTATTTAATTGCAGTTTTTGTTTCAGTTTGTCCTGCCAAAGGGAACTCCTCGTTTATGTTTCATTGGTGTGTCCAGTTATTAGAATCATTGCATTAATGCCAGGGTCTTGTCACAAATTCAATTACAGCAGCTGTTGCATACAAGCAATTAGACATCTGTGCAGCAGCTCCCTCCTTGCCATTGCCTTTTATCATTCTGTTGCTGCAACTAGACTCATAATTTATATCTGTACTGTGCCTTCCGTGCATGGGATCTTGAACAATTAACTGCTCATAACCTCTTCCAAGGCAGGTAAAATGCCAATATTTTCACCTTCCCTTGTGGAACAGCTGGCAGAGCACTTGGAGCCTGATTTGCCTGCAGAAGGACAAAGGACAGAAGGCAAATAGCCAAGACCAGTTGCAGCAAACCTTGTTTTAAATTGAAAAGAACAGAGGGTCAAAGATAGACACCCTGAAGCAAATCTTTGCTAACCACGAGGGCATAAAAATTAGCAGAGAGAAAGATGAAAGGACTGTTGGATTTGTTGTTGGAAAGCTGAACAGAATTGTGTTACTAGTGATATATTCTTCCTTTCCCTGAAGGAATATGGTGATATAAAAAATGCCTTTGTACTGGTATTTTTATTCTGAGGGGAAAAAAAAAAGAAAAAAAAAAAAGAAAAAAAGAAAAAAAGTATTCACTGTTCATGATGATTGCACAGCCTTACTGAATACATATGGGAGTTTATTAGTGCAGATGTTTGTCTGAAAAGAAATCATGGATCAGATTGAAGTAGCTCTTCTTAAAACTATTAAGCTATTTAGCTGAGGGTTGTTTAAGATGGAATGAAGGAAATGAAGCATTCTTTTTTCTCATAAAATTCAAATTTGTCTAAATGTTTTGGTGTATAATCCCTCCTCCATCTCCAGATTGTACCATCAGTCACTGCAGGATGGAATGAACAGGTGTGTTACGCTACCATACTATGAATAATACTGAATTCCAGCTGTGTTGCCCTGGATCAAGACTTCACAAAGCGCAAAATGAGTATCCTATGACTCTCACCTCAATGTGCAGTTCCATGAGCCAAAGGACTCAACAGCAGCACCAAATAAAGAAATTCTTGCCACTTCTCAGTGCTGACTGCGCTGGAGTTTGCATCCTTTTACTCTTTCTTGGCAGAAGCCAAATGGATAACTAGGGAATGAAAATATTTTGGTGAATACCACAGTAACACTAACCCTCCTCAATCCTTGGTTCTTCAGAGTTTGCTTTTTTAACCAAGATCAATTCAGGTGTCTAGATTACAGTTATTTTAACAAAGTGAAGGACACTTTAAAGGTAAGCACATGCAAGCAGAGGAAGCAAGGGAAACTCTTAAGGTGAATGTGCTGCCAAACTCAGTACTAAAGTCACATGTTGTAAATTTCTGTCAGATACCTTGTTTGTTTTGATAATGAATTTTGAGCAATGACTTGGATATTTGTCTTCTCTGACAGAGAGGGAGACTGCTGCAGCATGACATAATTAATTATTCCTGGTGCATTTATGAGAGAGAAACAAGATTAGCATTTAAACTAACTCTTTTCTTTGAAGAGGAAGTGATTTTTATATTCTTGTCATTTAATCTTCTAAACATATCAGGGATAGGTCCCTATTGAAGTTCACGGTTTTAGAACTATGCCAGAATTCTGAAGAAAATTTTCATATACATTTCCAGAAATTGAATGTACTACAGGTCTGCATGTCCAGAGATAGATTTATTGCAACAAAGGGTTTCACTTTTCTAAACACAGAGACTTAGACCAATTAGTGGGAAGGCAGTAAAATGAGTTGAGAATAGCTATTCAGTCTTTTTACTGCATTCTTTATAGGAAGGTCCTTTTAACTAGTCCTATATTCAGTTAATCAATTTTTCTGAGTTTCAGCAAAAATCATACCCTTTGTCTAGTTCTCTAACAGTTTTTTATCCTGTCACTTCTGACATTTGTCTATTTATTCGTTCCATTGTTCTCCAAAACCTTTTTGGTCTTACAGTTTCTTCTGCTTATTTTCTGCTACTGCCCGTATCCTGTATGTATAGGAAAGTCACCCACTTGAGCAGTGTCAGGCATGCTCTGCAGAGGTATTACTCACCCTTGCTCTCTAGAGGGTTTTTCTAGATGCAGAAGTTAGCAGGCAGAACAAGGAAAACAGGAGTTCTTCTGCCCAGCCACGCTCTTTAGTAGAAAAGTTTAACTGTGAGTTGATCAGATAACACCCATCACAGGGAGCAACATTTGCAATTGTTTTTTGAAGGGAAATTAAGTGTGTTATATACAAAACCTTACTTGTTCCATGCACTTAGAATTGTGGCCATTCACTGAGGCAGCTCTTTCTGTGGTGAATTACGTTTTTCAAGTGTAGGAGGAAAATGCATCTATCTTCTGTTGGATTTAAAACCACAGTACACTCTGATTGCAGCAATTTCAAATCTAAATTTATGATTTCTATGGCAGCCGTCTGTGAAAGGTTCATTTTATGAATAGTGTAATCATGTTTAACATAGGAGATGCTTGTGCTGCTTAGTAGGCAATGTTTCAAAGTAAAGAAAGTTTAAACAAGAAGCAAAAAGGATTGGGAAACAAGACCTGTTAGAGCTTCTTCAGTTTGTGTAGAGTTGATGGGAAGAAGGAGCTTCATCACATAGTATGATGGTTCATTACCTGATAAATGAGCCATAAATGTGCTCACTGTTACATCCAGCTCACACTGCTCTCAAAATCACAGCAAGATTTTCTCTTGATGGGCCTCATGGACAGCTGGTTTTTTTTCCTTGCCCTAACTCCAGTTCCATGCACTGTGGGATTTTTCTTGCCACACATTTTGTGATAAAAATGAGAGCCAGCTGGAAGCAAGAGCAATTCTAGCACCAGAGGTCAAGCACCAAGGATCTCTTTTCAAAATATCCTGTTTTTCTTGTTTTGGCCATTTATAACTATTACCAGCCAAAATGAACAAAACATTGTTCTTTGCTGCGGAGTAGGTAATTTCACATAAGCAGTGCTTTGCATAGGAACATGAAACAAGCCACCTCAGTGCCAGGCTTGCTGTCATTTGCCCGCTGGATCTCCACACTCCTAAGCTTCATTTGCAGTAGGTTTCTTAACCACATTGTCAGATACCAATAGTTGCCAACAGCTGTCATGACAGGATAATGCATACCAGCTGCTTTGGAAAGAACTCTTTTGATACAGAGCAACATGTCTACACATGCTGGTACCTACAATGTGATATCTATACACTAATATATGGGTGTGTTCTTTGCTTTTCTTTTGTTTTCTCTGTTAGTTTGTTTTTTGTTTGTTTGTTTGGAGGGGTTTTTTTACAGTAACTGCTGATGAGGGAAGTAACTAATCAGTGCTTATGGGACAATCTTTCAGATGTTTTCAGAATGTCATGAGCAAGACAGACATTCTCCTTAAAATGACAATGCCTATAGTGATGAACATTGAATGCCATGTGTTTCTGCAGCAAAAATAACAGCCCTTGCAGCTTTTCCTAATTCACACAATGTGGAATATATATAGTCAAATTGCAAGTCATTTTGTCAGAACTTCAAGGAATACATCAGAACTATTTATATACAATTTAAAAATAGGTAAGTATGTCCTAGATTCCTTCTGTTAGTATGTTTAAATATATACAATTTAATTCCAAGCTTATCTACTTTAAAAGGTCTACCTAAGCTTACCTACTTAATTTTTTTTTAGTTTTGCTTGTACTTTTTTTGGATTTTTTTTTAATTATATTTGATATTATAATTTATACATTCTTTGCTATAGCTGAAAAAGCCTATTTCCCCCCAAATCCAAGTGCAAGTGGATATAAATATTTTTAATGGAAAATGTATAAATATTTAACTACAATTTAAATCTAGAGCAAACAAATATGAAACAACTGAAACATACAATTTCAGATCGTATTCTGTTGGAAGCTGTTACTTGGAGAGTATCACCCATGTAGCAGAAAGCAAAAATAAACCCAAACTAGATTTTTTTAGGAGGGATGGCATATTTCCTTAGAAACCAAAGAAAAACTACTTGATATGAAATGACCTGCAAGACAATTTTTTGCCTGTAACTTCAAAAAAAAGGAGATCACATTAAGCACCATAAAATCCATTTACACTTGCTTTAATGTACCTATCAAAATTAAACTACAAGATGCCTTCAATTATTTACAACTTCTGAGCTTTAATTGAACCATCATTATAGTTCATAGCAGTGACTTTTACTGTCTCATTTTTTCATATTTTGCTTCCCTTAGCAAATGCTTCAGAAGTCTGTGTTGTAAAAAATGGTATTTTTCCATTTGTTTGTTTAGTTGGTTGGTTGGTTTTTCTCACAGTGATCTCCTAGGCTGACAAAAGCATTCACAGGCCTTTAATGGCTTCAACAAAATGTATTTGGTCTGGAATTGCTTCACAGTGTCATACAGGTGTGGACTTTGGATCAGTACAACAATCAGCCAACCAAATCTGAGTGAGACCAGATCAAGTGAACATGATTTCACACCATGAAAGAAACTTAAACAAAAGTCCTGATAAAATGATTCCCTAAATCTGTGTAATGTGCAAAGAAGCATGGGATGGCAGGCAGGCAGCTGTCCAAGAGGCATTCTTCCATCTGTTGCCAAAGCTACAATAGATTACCACTCACTGAAGAGGGAGTCCAGAATCTGCACTGTCTTGTAAGGCACTATTGGTGTAAGTCGTTCCTATGCGTAGAAACTAGGCTGTGGGAAAATTGACCTCTGCAAGTCAAGCATAAGACATCCAGAGCAAAGGAAAGAAGCATGTGAAAATTAAAAGGGTTTTGTTGTTGTTGTTGTTGTTTTTAATGGCCTAAGAAACACTACTCTTTCTTGAGCAGTAAAAGCCAGCCTAACAGTAGCAACTCTGCTTCCAAATTTTCAGCCTGCAGAGGGATTTCCTAGGGAATAATTGCTTACTACTAAATTAAAAAAAAACCCAAACTGCTATTAAAAGGTAGAGGACTGTTTCCTTAATCTGTTTGCTCTAGGTCTTTGAAAGCCCTATGATACCTTCAGTGCTGATTGCAATTTCCTTCCATTCTTGTCACTGCAAGACTAAACAGAAGAAATACCATTACTTGGGACTCAGTCTCTCATACATAGAAACCTTGAAAAATCATACAAACATGTTAATGGATCATAATATATTTTAACACAATTATAATTTGCAACTTAATGGCGGGGCAGAAAGTCAGGCGTATCATTTAGAAACATTTACTTCTCATTTGTCAGTATTGATGTAGATACTAATTAACCTTTTTATCATTCACTCCCAGCATACATGGTGAAGATGTTACAGTTTTGTTCTACTAATTCAGTTATCTTTACAACAAACTTGGAAGTTAATATTTAGAACTCAGGATTGACACTAAAATTGCCCAGAGGTCATATATTTCTGCGTAAGGGCTTACTTGTCTGACACTTCTTAATGGGCCTCATCCATAAGATTTCAAGCAAGTATTGGATTGTACTGCTTCACCACAGCTTCCCTTTCTGATACCTGTTTGTCTAGGGAGTTTCTGTTCTATTCTTTTGTCCTTCAGAATCATAACTTTATTAAAAACTCCTAGTATGTGATATCAATTGGAAAAATGACTCATTTATTTATGTTGCAATAATTACCTTGATGTGCAACACTATTAGAAACACATCTGACTTCATCTCCCTAGAGTCAGTGTCATCTTTAATGTTTTCATGTCGTCTGATATTTTCTTCATCTAGACATATCTGGGAAAAAAAAAATCCCTGTTAGGTGTCTCCAAGGGTATTTCATGAAAACAATATTGAATTAGGTGTGTCATCCCCAAAAGACATCTAAAAATACATGAAAGAAATACATTATGCCTGTGTTAGGAAAGACACTCATTTGAGTACATGAGCAGACCACACACTGAATGATTTGTAGAGGTTTGTGTCCAGGCAGTTCATTCTTCTCCCTCTTCTAGAGTTGTACCTCATATAGTACCTGCTTCATGTTCATGACAAGCATGCCCATAGGACAGACCATGGGAGATGTCCACATTCATCCTTGACTCTTCTCTGGCACATGACTATATGCACTCTGCAAAGAGAGCACTGAGGACGTCTAAAATTAGAGCATTTGCTGAACAGTGACAACACATTCCTCTACAGGATACTGGGGCTGCCATAGTGTGTTGGAAACAAAGACAGAATTACGAGCATGCTTTACTATCTCATTCAGTGAACATCTGGTTTAGTTTGGGGTTGGATTTTGTCAAGGATTTTTTTTTTTCCTACCTGTTATTTTATTCTGCTTATGGTGGCAGAATATTTACTTTTACTGTCTTTAAAGAATTCTGCTTTGATATTGTTCTGAGGGAGTTAAACAGTACTGAAAGCCTTAGGTAAATGTGCTTAAAATGTATCAGTGTAGGTTCACTGGGGAACAACAACAAGTAAATTGCACCAGCATGAACTTACTAATGCAGATGATGTCTGAATTCAGCCCAGAAACATTCTTGATAGGCTTGTTAAGGAATGCTTGAGAATGTGACAAGTATGTGTCTAAGGTTGACTCTTATTAGGGAACCTCCCCTGAAATTTTACACATTGATAATCCAAACAAGTCCAGTGAAGAGGAGCTTTAAACTAAATCTTGTGGTCCATTATGTCATCTCCTACCCTTTCATATAGACTGCCTCAAACATTAGTTTTGAGAATTAATTCAAACCAGTAAAAGTTAAATTTTGAGGTTGGAGAAAGCTGAAAATGTTTTAATGAGAGGCAATCAAGCATTCTGTTATGTCCGATCATATACTCATTTGTTACCTCATTGTAAATATTTTCTTATCAAAACTGTGGTGACCTCATCAGCTAAGATGGTGATAAATATCTTGGGAGAAGGGTAGCGGCTCAAAACCTGTGGTATTAAATTTAGAAGCCGCCTTGATATTTATTTTTTTTTGAAACAAAGCCTTAAGGAATTGAGAATCTTCATTCAGGGTTCCTCCTTCAAAGTCTCTAATTCCATCCTGCTCATTTTACCGGTCCCCAGGCCTTTCTGAAAACATCTGCTTCTCCCATCTTGATAGCTGCAGTGTTTCTAACATGGAATAATAAGCATGCTTCATTACGGGTGCACAAAAAGGATAGGCATTTGCCAGAATGAAGATGCAGATGCAGCTTTAACCCTGCAATTGCCCACTGAACCAGGAATACCAATTAAAAAAAACCTAGATGAATCTCCTCATGAAAAATAATTAAATTACCAGGGACTAAGGACAAGAATTGACAGAGCTAAAAAAAGAGTGATTTTCTTGAATCAAACTACTTTCATTTAATCAGAAGAGGTGTCTGATAGTTGCAGTACTTTTTCATAGCTGCTATTTTGTATCCAGTAGACCACAAAAAGGAAAGTTTCCTCTCATCTGAGTAAAGAACTGAAACATGCAAAGGAAAATGATGTGTGAAAAGGACAAACAGTCTATGCTTCTGTGTGCTGGAAAAATAACAAGGGATTTCTGATTTCAGAATTATGAATGCTTGTGGTGGTTTTTTGGTTTGTTTTTTTTTTTTTGTTGTTGTTGTTGTTTTTTGTGGTTTGTTTTTTTTTTTTTTTTTTTGGGTGGGGGGTCTTTTTTGAGGGTAGCTTCTTATAAAAGGTAGAATCCCAAGCATCAACTATGCATTCTACTCCTTTCACAGATCATCATTTCACAATTTTAAGAGGAGAAGTACTATATTTAAATCAAACACTCTTCAGCTGAAGATTTCCATTATAAAGGGTTGGCAGAGGTGATATTGGCTGATTCAAAGGTCAGTAATAACTTCTCAAAGCTACTGACATTTTAACTGTATAAGTGTTACCACTTTCATTTCACACAATTTTGTCATACTGAGCCCTTATAGTAAAGTCAATTATTTCTTCTTCCAATAAGTTTCCCAGTGTTGGAATTCTTCAGTCATCACACATTGCAAATTTGCCCAGAGGGTGTTTGGGCACTGGAACAGGCTCCCCAGGGATGTAGTCACAGCACCAAGCCTGTCTGAGTTCAAGAAGCGTTTGGACAATTCTCTCAGCCACATGGGGTGACTCTTGGGGTGTTCTGTGCAGGGCCAAGAGTTGGAACAATGATCCTTGAGAGTACCTTCCAACTCACCGTATTCTGTGATTCAGTGAAATATCAGGATGCATACTCCAATTTATGACAATGGCTTTGTACTTTTTTCTTTATGGACGGGTGAGAATGCTTTTTTCTGCTTTGTCAATTACTTAAATTTTCTGTAAGCTTAGTCTGTGCCTGTTCTTATCCTCACTTTGTGCTACAAGTTTTCAAATTTCCATTTCCAAGATATTTCATGAAGATCAGAATTGATTAAGTCCAATTTCATGTGAGTGTATTCCACAGGCTTTTCAGCTGTTTCTAAAACTGTTACTTTGTTTCCATTCTTGCCTTCTAGCACCTTAACTTTCATCCTTAACTCTTTTTCTCCTCCACGAAAGCTTTTATGTTCCGTGTGCCTGGCAACACTCCTGAGCTGAAGCTGAACTTTTTTCTTGTAGTAGGGACAATAATCTTTATGTTCCTGTGCCTGTTTTCATGATACTTATTGGAACTTAATAGCTGTGAGCTCTCTACCTCTGTGTTAAATGTGGTAGAAATTGGACAAATCCTTCAAAATTATTAGGGAAAGTATTAGCAGATCACATAATCTATATCTCACACAAATAAAATGGGTTCTTTATGAGGATAATTATGATTAGGACACAAAGAAAAATAGTTTTCAGAATTTTATTTTTTTAAAGAAAAATCAAATTGGTAATTAATGAAACTAAAAATATCTTTGTGAGTGACATATTTTCTTGTGCTCTGGAAGGTTTATTTGTTTGTTTGTGTGATGTACATTCAACCCTCAGCTTCTAAGGGCTTTCTGTACAACAGCAGTATTTTTCAGCATATCATCCACTACCCTCAACTTGGATTCACGTTTGTATTTCCTGAGGTGCTTTTCTTTTCCATCAGGCCATTAATACAGACGGTAAACAGTAACAGTCCCAGTATCAACATCTGATGAATACCAGCCATAATGATCTTAAAACATTTTGAGATCACTAGTGGAGCCAATTTTCCTCATAGCTCCACAATCCACTTAGTATTTTACAAATCTATACATGGTGATTGATGTATAGTTCTGGTAACTAAGTTTATTTAGCCAGGATACAAGTATTAATATTGAAATCTATGGTTTTGCTGAGCTGTGAGACAAAGCTGCTGCTGCAATTGTGTGGCTATATTACTATTTTTCCCTGTAGTGAGTTGAGCCACTTCATATGGTATCTTTTCCAATCCAAGTGTGAGAATTTTCTTTTAGGCTCAGGGATTGCGTTGATGAATTGTTACAGGTCTATGAGACCCATGGTGACTGGCCTGTGTTCCCACTGCAAAATTAGCAGGCAATAAGCATAAATGAGTTTTTTTCTGCTGGGAAAGACCACATGGGATTCATCAGACCTTTAAAGGAATCTGTTTCTCCCTGAGGGTGTGAAGCAGTAAGCAAAATTCTCTGTGACAAAGCTGGCAGAATCTTTTTTTGAAGTAGAATGATTTCCTCTGTGTTTCTTGTGACTAGAGTTTGAATAATGAATGACATGACGCTGCTAGTGGGGAGCCACAGAATATTAGCAAATACCTCATCTCTCATGAACTCTAGGCATTACCTTGAACACTGTTTACCTTGAACACTGCCAAAATGTTTTCCTGGAGAGATGAACAAAATGATTTTTTTTTTTTAGCATCCTATCTTAGAACAAGTATAGGTAACACCTAACAGTTCCAACTGAAATACCTGTTGATAGAACAAGTCCTTCAAAAACCACTTGTATTAAAATGAAAATCAAGAAATTGAAGCAAGGTTTCTGCTCTCTATTTTTCTTTCTATACAGCATTTTTGCTGCCTAAATAAAGTTGCATTGCAACTGATGCATTTTCCTAGATCCAACCCCTGCAGAAGAGGACTGAGTATTTGGAACATTTAATGTAAATATGATAATTATTATATTTTTCTGGTATTCTTAGTTGAGAAAATACATAATAATTTAGAAAAAAAAAAAGAAGAGAAGAAAATGTAGGAGAGAGGTGGATGTTCAGTAAGGCAAACTCACCTTATACATTCAATAAGTGCCAGTGTATATATATATATATATTTTTGTAAATGGGCATGAAATTCAATTTCCTTTAGGTGTGAACAGTTTGGACTCCTCTTACAAAATTAGCTTATTAGCTGTAGGGGTGATGATGAGAGAGGCAAAGAAAGGAGACTCATTCTGTCTTTGAAAAAAATAAATTCTAATGAATAAAATTAAAAAAAAAAAACAAAAAAAAAAAAAAAAAAAAAAAAAAAAAAAAAAAAAACAAAACCCATAACTATACTTTAGTCAAAGAATAAAGTTACCACTGGATAAGAGAAGCAGTAATGCTCTTTTTTTTGTATAAACAAGGGAAACAGACAGCAAACCAAAACCAATTGAATAAAAACATTTTGGGGAAAATGAAAATCTTTAAGGTTTTCTATCTTTCTCCATGGAAATAAATAATCTCTATAGAGCCCTGCTTGAGTATGTTGCAAAATTTCTTCCCACAGAAGGAATAAAAAATATCAGAAAAAAATTAGTTCCTATTGGACTGCCTAGGATTTTGAAATATAGATGCCCTGTGTAAGAACTGCATTTGTAGATGACATTTATGAATACTGATGCCAGTGCTTATTCATTATTTTGACTGAGATGCCTAGCATGATGCAAATTATTTCTTTATAATCTTTCAGAATATGTTGACATTTAGGGTTTTATTGGAACTCAGCAAACATCTGCTGATAGAATTGCTTCTTACAGTCTTGAATACATCATTCCTGATCACAGAAACTTAGCCAGGACTATGGCTCAGTTTTCAGGACATATCAGCTGGTCTCCACAAAGCCTCTCATCCCTAAGGAGGTTTCAGGATATGGACATGTACTTTGTGTTTTTGACAATTTTCTTCATGCTTTTTAAAAAATGCTACAGTGGCATTTACTGTATAGGGATTCTGACCTCATGACCCCATATAAAGCTACTTTTCAGCAAACTGCTTTCTTTATTTGTACCCTCAAGAAAATTTTTATTTCCAAGAGAAAACAAGATAGGTTTTGTTTTCAATTCTTTACTATACCTTGTATCCATTTTCCAAAATTTTGAGTCATGAACTTCACCAGAACAGTGGTTCTGCCTTCCTCAGTGTCCTGCCTTTACCTCTAGATTTCCATCTGATACTTCATTAGAAGGTGAAAACTCACTCTCTCTTTACCTGTTCAGTTAAAGTTCTGTGGATGAAACACTTTTTTCTTTTTTTCCGATCTTTCCAGAAAAGTACCCAGACCTCTAAAGTGTGAGATTTTATTCTTAATTCTTGAAGTCAGGACCTCAGGAACAACTTCAGTCTTCACTTCTTTTCAAGGGAGGAATACAAAGATGTTGTTTATTCTCTCTTACTTACTCTATATTTCTAGGTGCTTTTCATTCTTTGCAGACACTGACTGCCAATAGTTTATAGATTGTAGGGACCTATGGAAACCTGCTAAGAGCTTTAAGACAAAGGGATAGAGGAGAAGAGTAGGAAAATACTGTCTCCACTGTCAGTTCCAGTGATTCCATCTGAACTACATCTGAATGGTAGAACAGATGCTTTAGGAAGTTCCTTAGAACCATCCTTCTTTAATTCCACATTTCAGGTCTATTTGTAGCTTCAAGAGATCGAACACATTTTATTTCAATCTTAACCAAAATACAATTTAAATAACATACTGAAGCATTTTTAATGTCCTACAAGAAACAGAGGCACTTTTGCCTGCATTTAGGAAATGATTAGGAAATGTCTTCCACTTATTTCTGACAACCTTCAGAAAAGTAACTTGATTTGCCACTCAGTATCTGAATGAAGGACCCCTGGTTTATGATATCGTACAGTTTATTATGGTGCTTACCAACCAAATGAAGGGTCTTATAGAGAAGGAAGGGAACCCTCAGCAAGTTTCAAAATCTTTATCTCACACCCAGTTAAGATGATCACTGGGGACCACTTGAGTAACTGTCAGAGTTGAAAGAGCATCTGCTTCTTCTTCTGACAGTTTGGACACTGAAAGACTGAGACACAGCCTGACAGAACAAAGTGTGTAGAAGATGAGATGAAACTGCCATACAACCAATCAAGTCCAGTGTCAGAATGAACCAAAGCCTCCCTTCCTGCCAACATAAAGATCATGCTGCGTTTTCAAATAATTTTTAAATTATGTCCTTAGATAACGAGGTGGTTTATCTAGATTCACAGTTCTTACTATTCACTCCGATGCTTCCCTTCTGTGAGGATCAAGTTACATCTCACTGTCTGGTTCACTATTCAAAAAGATATTAAAAAAAAGCCAGAACTAGAGCATGTCTGAAAAATGTTGGATGTGGTTTTCTTGTAAAGCTGAGTGTCAGAAAGCACTGTCCTATGCTTCTGCTAGTAAGGATTTATATTGTAGATTCAGCTTCTGTCTTCTTTTCTGTGCTAAATACTAATCAAACTATGTGCTAATTTATCTTTTGGGTGGATACTTTAAGCACAAATAACTTCCGATTTTCTTTAACCAGTCAACATTGGAAAAATATTTCATAGAATTATAGAATCATAAAATATGCTGAGATGGAAGGGACTCATCAAGATCACTGAGTCCTGTAACTACATTTGTAATTTTGGGGTTTTTTTCCCCTTCAAAAATATTTTTTTGCTTGCATATGTAAAAATAAAATAATAAATATTTTTGTAGTACTTTTGGTAATGTATACCACATATAATTTGCTGTACTAATATGTATATTGTAAGCTATTATCTATACTGAATAGTGTAACTTCTTGTTTTGACTGTGTAACTTCTAGTAATCTCCCTCAGATCAAGTTGGACAGAAAGAAAGAGCAAAATTTAATGTATACTTTTTATATTTAAAAGAGATCTTATCACTCTCTACAACTACCTGAAACAAGAGTGTATGTAATGAGGTGAGTATCAGTTTCTTCCAAAAAACAAGAACTAGGACGAGAGGAAACAGATTCCAACTGTACTAGTGGAGGTTTTGGTTGGATACTAGGAAAAAATTAACCAAAAATGTTAATCTTTAGAATAGACTGTCCAGGCAAGTGTTTGCGTCACCAGCTGTGAAGGTATTTAAGAGACAAGACTCTATATGTAGCGGTTAGGGATATGGCTTAGTGGTAGATTTGGCAGTGCTGGGTTAACATTAGACTTGGTGCTTGTAGAAGTCTTTACCAACCTAAATGATTCTAGGAGTCTGTGGTTGAAAGGTTTGACACGTGAAGGATTCCTTTGATACTAAAAGATACCACCTCATTAGCAAAATAATTGTCATGCAGATAGTTCTTATACAAATCCTTAGACAGATCACCTTTCTAAAAAGTCTGTCAATTTTCATTTTGGAACAATTTCCTTTTTTTGTATCTCTGACAGAAACTTGATTAGTGGCCTCGAGATGACAAAGCTACACATATGTTCTGAATTGGAAGAAAAAGGTGCTTTTTCTTTTTATCTCTTTAGTGACATTCATTAGTGTAAGCAGCTTTTTGTGTCCTTTGTAAAGTTAATGGATTACTGCAAAGGAAATCCTTTACTTTGTTAAAATCCACTTCTCAGCACTATTTGTGAGGGAAAGACTGAACACAGCACAGACTTTAAATGAAGGTCACCATTAGATGTTAGATATAAAACAGAGAACAAAAAGATGAGGAAGATAAACTATACAAAAGAGTGAGATGTGTTAGGAAGTTAAGCCACTGGAGGGAAGGAGAAAATAAGCAGGTTTTTTAACTTTTAAGAAAAGAAAATTAAGAATATCGTCAGCGAGTTCTAAGGAAAATGTTTATTTAATCAGTGCTTCATAAATAATAATATGCTCTTCCTCTAGTCCTCATAAATCTTGCTAATACGATATATCCACTGAAACAAGGAAAGTACTGGACAAAAATGGAATAGTGGTGTGGATTTTCACTTCCGTGCCAAGGACACACTAGAGATACAGCAAATTATTTACCTCTTATGCCTAAAATCAATATAAAAGAATTATCTGAAATAAGAACATGAGAATCCTATATTTCGTGTTCTTCTGTACTTCTTATTTCATGGGATAGAAACCTTTTATAATGGGGCCTATTACTGCTGTTTTTGTTCCTGAGCTTCCTTGTAGTTCACCGGGATTTTCTTGGAGTTCTTTCTTCATCCCCCAATAATTTCTTCAATTTCCTACATTTTGAAGCTACCAGATCTGAAAGATATCTGTATGGGTACTGTAGGTATGTGCACAGAATAGAACCTCTGCTTCTTAGAAGGAGCCTCATGGGTGATTTAATAAATGTCACAAATTGTACAGATGGAACAAAGGCAACCACAGGTTACTTACAGATGTATGTATTTTTAAAAGTCTTTCAAAATTAGATTTTATTTAATATATAATATTCAATGTATAATAAAAACACAGCATGATACAGTGGCTGATACTTAATAAATGAAAAAGGAGAATAGAAGAAAAAGCTACAGAGAGAAACGACGTCATAGCAACATAACGTACATGGAGATGCCTGCATAATTACAAGGATTTCAAAATTATCAGTGTTCAAACCAATAGTCAGCCAGACACATCATCAGAGTTGTGGCTACTACTCTGTTATCTAGTATTTGAATATTTTGAGATGAAAATGGGAAAATTCACACTCTATTACTAGTATTAGTCTGACAGAATATAAAATATCAAAACTGGAGGCTCAATAGAAAGTTTCAAGAAAGAACAATGGGCTGTACAATGTCCTGGTTAACAATTGGAATGAACCACTTGGCTGAAATTGAAAAAGATTAAACTATTCTTATTTTCTTGGAAAGGTAATGGATTTTCTTGTTTCCCTTAGGAATAAGATGTCAATTTTTCCTGTTGGAGATTGAAATGCAAACCCTAGGAACTCCTAGAACTTAAAGGGAAAAGTCATTTTCCTTCTTTTATTATTTTTCCCACCTCTTTTGTATAGTTCTCATTATTTAAATAAACCATATAGAGAAGATAAAGTATCAGCTATGTTTTATTAAAAAAATAAATCATGACAGAAAAGTACTGGTCACAGAAAAATTTATTGAAGCTTTATCACACAGCTGATTTTACTGAAGTTTTATGTAGTTAACTTACAGAAGTGAAGGTAGATTTGTTGAAGTTTGTCTCTACTTTTACCTCTTCAGCACACAAACCACAATGAATGCTAATATTTAAGAAACTGAAAGCTAACAGTGCAGAGTCCAAAATAAAGATCATTTATCCACTCGGGTTTTCTACCACTTGGACTTTCACTTAATTAAGTTTTAGAAAACTCTGCATGATTTCAGTCTCAAGGTACGTTTATCTTGTAATCATGCACCTTTGAGAAAATGCTTTCATTTCCTCTGGTTTTTGTACTGCTGGATTTTAAATCACAGTTTTTCCTTCTCAGCAGCAGTAATGAATCTTGTATACTAATCACAGCCTATACATTACTGAGTCCTAATTCCTCTGGAATAGATGGCAATAATATTCTCTGATTCCATGTACTGGTTGTGATTGAAAAGGATCTGAACATCATCCAGTGTAAAGTCCCTGCCAAAGGAGGTTCACCCAGAACAAGTTGCACAGGATCACATCTTGGCAGGTTTTGAGTATCCCCAGAGAAGACTCCACATCCTCTTTGAGAAACCTGTTCCAATGCTCTGTCACCTCACAGTACAGAAGTTTTTCATCACATTCAGATGGAAATTCCTGTGTTTCCCTTTGTGCCCATTGCCCCTTGTCCTGTCACTGGACACCACAGAAATGAGTCTCGCCCCATCCTCTTGACACCTGCAATAAAATGTTGTTAGAAGCATCTCTCAATCTTCTCTTTTTGAGACTAGAATGTATTTGCAATCAGGGATAAAATCATGTATCAGATGTTGGTGAACTTTTAAGTATTTGGTATTCCATAGATTATCAGCTTTTACATTATTCCACTATTCCAATCTCAGAGGTCTGAAAACTAGACTGAGCAGTTCACAATAAGTTGGAAAGGTGCAACATCCAAGAGCAGTGCATGTTTTGTCTAATCACTCTTAGAATATACTTCTTTCAGATTGCAAATTTGTGTATCTGGTAACAGAATCTGCAGATAATGAAATGATTCTGGCCTGAAAAATGTACTTTAAAAATCAAATCTGGACTTGACTTTCCCACTGAATGGTTTTGAGTCTTTGGTATCCTCCGGAGTCTTTAAGGTTGAGGTACCCTGGAATATCATGACACCTTTTCCAAAATAGGCCTTTACCATATTTTTCTGCTTGCAGTAACACCTGCCCATCACTGAGCCCAACTCTGTTGATGCTACACTCAGTATTACATACAGAACTCTGTGTGACTCATATTGTTATATCCCAGAATGCCACAGCAGGCAAAACCAGGCAATTTTGACTGGGAAGCAACTTAAAACAATGTCTCAATACTGACTGTGGACCTCTTTGCTTGAGGGATTATCAGTCTCCATATGTTGGAGTTGTTTCATTGGGTTACAAAGACTTGACCCAACTAAATAGAAAGCAGGACAGGCTGCCTCTCCCTTACACTGTAAAAGTTCAAGTGCATACATGTCATAGGCTCCATCAATTGTCTCTTTGGAATTTGATGGTGTTTGTTTGGATACTAGTAACAAAAAAAGCTCACGCAGTCTGGGAAATGCTTTTTAAGCAGAGAATTCAAGTTCTGCCTGTGTTTTTTGCTTGTTTGTGTATATGTTCAATGTACATTTTCCTGTCCAAAACCAGCACAGCTAGTTGCGATCTCTCTGATTGAAGGGGCCATGGGGATCATGGGGGCAGGGAGGAGGAAGTCGTGCAGAGCAAGAGCTGTGAGCGGTGACTGCTGAAGCATAAAATCATGTCAGGCATATGCACATGTACAAACTGACCATCTAGATAGCATGTATGCTGCTCATTCATGTGTTCAAGGTGGCAAGGCAGGAGCGGTTCAGGTTGCTCGGGTTTCAGGTTTCCTTAATAACAGAAGCTGAAGACAGGTTTCCCACTAACAAGAAAAGAACTCATTTCTGTCAAGTGTAAGCTGACAACAGGAGATGCAGAGGTTTTTAGTGCAATCACTGCATGGTCAAAACATGTTTCTGCCATCCTGTGGGCTTAAGAGCAGAATAATACAAGACTGTAGCATAAACAGGTCCTGTGAAGGTGTTAGACTGGAGACTATTCAATTCATCACCAGATGAATATCCACAAGTTTTTTTTTTTTTTTTTCTACTTTCCAACTGCAGGGTTTTTGGATTGCTGCTCAGGGTCTTGAAAATAAAGAGTTTGTACCTTGGCAGAAGACAAGGCCAGCGCACCCAGGAGAAGGCTGTCAAAAGGTAATATAGATGCAAGTCTATTCCGTTTTATTTCCCATGTCTCTCCCTCCTACTTTCAGTCCAGAGTTATGGTCTTGATGTTCAAAAGAGGAAAAGAAAAACAAAGTTGCAGAGCAATGCTTCACCACTACCCACAAAATAAGTTTTGTTTCTCTAGATCTTCACATCCTGACCCTGACTTGCTGACTCAGGTTCCTGGCTTGACCTCAAAGCTGCCCCATTGGGATGGGCATGCCTGGTGACATAGACTCTTGGATAAACCTAACTGCTATGAGCAGACTGGTTCTGCCCACCCTGTTCATGTGCTATGAGATGGCTGCAGATCACTCAGTGAGGAATTGGTCTTATACCAACTCTATTCCTGTACAAATTGTGCTTCTGCTCCCTACAGTAATGGGTCTGCAGTGGACAGTCCTTGTGTAAAGTGTGACATTTGCCCAGATTCATACTAATGTAATATCCACACAATATTTGAGTCAGTAGAACGCATAGGCAGAGGAAAAGAACCAGTCAGAAAAATAACGATTAAAATGTGAGCAGAAGTGAAAACCTTTATGTCAGACAAACATTACTGCAAGAATATTCATTGTCTTGAGTCTTCAGGAACTCTCTACCTACTGCTGTAACTACTTTCTCTCTCAATCCACTTGCCTCTGCTTGGATCAATACTACTCCCTGAGGACAATGTAGTGAATTGACTAACTTTGTTAATGCCAATCTTATTTTGTCAGCAGATTTCTCATTGGCTTAGAGAATGCATAGAGCAGTAGTCCATGTGTGTGCTATTTCAATTATATTGAATTACATTGGATGCACTCTGGTGATAGTTACAAAATAAAAGGCTTAAGAAAGGCTATTTTGTCTAAAGTGTCACCGAAGGTAGACCCATGTTGTCAAGCAAATATTATGCAATTTTTTCATAAGCATCAATGAAATGTGTGAATAAACATTATTTATTCACACACTGGAAACATCAGGAATGCGGATACTATTAAACTAAGCCATATCTCTCTAAAAAGTGTGAACAAATAATCTTCCATTGAATGCTAAAAATAGGGAAATCATAGAAGCTATGTCAGATTCTCTCCAAAATAAATTAATTTTCACAAAAACAAAAGAGAACTTCAAACAACATCAAAATCCCATCACTATAATGCGAATAGTAATTATTAATATTATTATTGTAATTAATCAAATCCAAAATGTCTGTGTAAATTAATAATTTTCATTATTGCATTTATATTATTTATTAATAAACATTAATAAAAAAATACATTTAGTAAGAAATTAAACACTCAGAGTCCATTTATAGAAAATATCAACTTGGCTTCTTCACCAGTAATGTCATGGACTGATTATAACTCTAGAAAGTAAAGAGAAACTCAATTTTATGTCTTGTTGAAGGTTTAGCATTTTTCATTCTCTTTAATTTGCAAGTTTATTGGGCAAATAGATTGAGAAGGAATATTTTTCTGGACTAAAATGGCACATCCTAATGGCTCATTGATTCAGCAGTAGGAACTTATTTTTTTATTAAACAATTGTCTATATACAAATCTTCCTAACTTTTGGAGATTTCATAATTTCTAAAAGTTTGAAGTACTTTTCTTTTTAGAGGTAGGCCAGATGACTTGCTCAATGCAATCCAGGAAGTGTGAAGAAAAGACTTGCAACCTTTTAATCACTAGATAATTTCTTTTTAATGGTGTTAAATTATTTTATTTAATGTGTTGATGGAGACCCACTTAAGTCAGTAAGATTGTGTGTTACATCTACATTTGGAGTTCCTAATCTTTCTAGCCATTGTGAAGTTTAACTGATAATAGTTCTTCTAAGTAATGTAGAATTAAAAATTTTAAGGATTCTTCCTAGTTTTGCATATGCTCCACTGCAGATATTATTTGACCTCATTTCTTTTAAATGTTATGATAGTAACAAAATACATAAAAACATCATGGAACATTATGGCAGGTTCTTTTATTCTTTTTGTCTACCTGGTACAGTTGCCAATTTTTTTTTCTTTTTTTTTTTGAAAATGGTTAAATAGTTAAATATCAAGAATTTTATTGCAAATATTTGAGTATAATATATAGAACATATGAACATATATATTGGACAGTGGGGCAGTGTTTTCCTGGGATCTATCTACTATTGTTTTAAATTTTAAGTTGTTTGTGAAGCACCAAATTATGCACACAAACAAATGCACAGAAGTAGTTCAACCTTTGAGTGAAACAAGTCAGTTTTATTCCAAACAGAGAGAGAAATAAGAGTGTGTTGCCGCTACCAGAGTGTAAGATGTGATGTCCTACTTAACACTGAGCTGCAGCTAAACTGTTACAAGGATGGGATCATCAGATCCTATCATCAAAAAGACAGAAATTCAGACTCTGTGTCTGGAGGGAGAGACTCCACTTAATCAGGATGCATACTAGTATAAAAGCCATTTAACTGTGAGAATTTGAGAGGAACAGATTTAAACCTAATAATAATGACATTAATGGTGATTTAATGTCAGACATGTTATTGCTTGGTAGATTGGGGTATGATAGTGAACATCACACTTTTTGACAGTCTTATGTTTGTTCTCACCTTCTTGTCAATTTATTAGCTCTGAAGCCTTCCTTTGAAACCACATACTATTGGTAAGGTTTATATTCCAGCTGGTGAGCTTGCAACCAGAAAACCAGCTGTTATCAGTATGTGTAGTCAGGCCAAAGTTAGCTGTATGAACGTGTAAAAAAAGACAAATCATACAGTACATTAAAGCAACACTTATTTGCTATTTCCAAAACATTTCCAAACTTTAAAATATCTTAACTTTTTTTTCTGAAAATATTAAGTATGTTTTCCATTTATCAACACTGCTAGAAGAATTTGTCAGGGCATTGGTAAATGCACATGTCACTGACATGCACTATTAATAACAGAAATATTCTTGGCACTGAGCAGGCTTTAGTCCGTGCCAGCTGCTGAACATATTTCATCACACTTTTATTTTACAGCTGCCTTCTTTAGTCTCCACAGGCAAGGAAACTATGCCTCTGTTCAATTGCATACCCTTGCCTACTCTGCTAGGATGTTTATGCCCTGAGACTGTCCAGCTGACCAGCTATCCAAGCCTTGAGACTGAGCACAGCTCCAGGTACAGCCCATATATACCTCCCAGGTCTTGCAGGGCACTGTATGCAGAAACACCTCCAATGGGTTTGCTAACTCAAAAAAAGTACCCTCCTGTACTGTCACCACCAGTACACATACTGTACAGGTGTAGCTCTGCAGTGGATCACAGTTATTAGGCAGGAGACTGCAGAACCCATTCTATTAATATGTATAAACTACTCACCATTGGAGTCAAATTGGCTTCTCAGCAAGTCATGGTACAACTTTCTTACTACCAGTAAAAGAGAATTGCAGTTGAAGAGTGTAAAAGGGGATTACAGACCTCTCCAATTCAGAAATTTCTAGGGAATGAAAATATTTCAAAATGGATGCAATAATTAACATCAATGTGGAATGATTCTAAGGTATTCGTTAAAGTTGCCTGATTCTGATTCACTTTAAACTTGCTTACCAGCAACAGCCATGAAAAGGGCATGAATGAGGGTTTTTTTGTATAGCTTTGTTGGTTGACTGAATTCTTGCATGTTAGATTATTTAAATCTGATACCATTATATTTCAAAGTATTATTATTTTTCTTTAATTAATATTACATGTGTATTTAATATTTTATTGTTATAATCTCTACTTTTTATTAGTTGAGAAGTATCAAACCACAGTAGTGTCTGCCATTCCCAAACAGGCTACAGGTGACTGCAAAAAAAGAAAATGATTGAATGGCTGAACAATTATTATATGTATGCAATATATTCCATCCCATTTCAGGAAATGTTGCTCTTTACCTCTTTGTTGGGCTGATTTTTGTGATCCTGCTATATTTAGTTTTTCAATAAAAAGAAGACATAAGAGGAATATGAGGTAAGAAAATTAAAGAACTTTGAAAATGCCAGAAAATGAAAGATAACCCAGTTCTCATAGAAAGAGGTAATTAACATGTCAGGTACAGTATTTGTGATGTGAAATCTAAAGTATTCTTTAAAGGTTACAAGTACATATTTGTCTTTAGTACTTACTATAACGATTATTTGATCCTGCCATTAATATAGGTACTCTTACAGCAAAATACACTGGAAGACAGATATCTGCTTTTGAGGTAATTTGCATGGGGAATATGTTTTATACAAATATTGCTAGTTGAACAATTTCTTTTACAAGTATATATAAGGGCTGTGATATGGATCTTAATGAAGGGAAGTTATTGTGTCTCATTATTCATCTGTAATCTGTGGATAAAGATCTTTAACTCTTTAGTAATATGTGGACAGACCTACTAAAAAGAAGGTCATTATACATCTGAGTACAAGTAGTTCTCATAAAGGGACGCAAGACAGTTATTTTTCATCAGATAACTCTGTTCTCACAGGGAAAAAATATTTCAAGAAGGTTGAATAAAATGACCGCTTCTGATTTTATTATTTTCTTTTTAAACCAGTCTATTTCCATATGACGGGGGTGTTTTATGTTCTCCTAGTTGCGCACATTATTGTGTTCTCTGAAATTTTTAACATCTTTAAGGTGATTGGGTTCAAAGCAATCATCCTTAACTTGGGCTAATAAAATATTCAGGAAATGCCAAGAAATTTTTGAAAGTTAATGTATTTTCCAAAATTTAACCATGAATATTGTCTGCAAATGCAGTGCCTGCCATGAATCAAGTGTTGTTATTCTTCTTTCAGGATTGTGCTGAGACTCCATTGTTGCCAGGTGTATTTGGTATTCACGCAGTTCCACTGAAGTGTCTGCGGCGGATGTGTGGAAAACAGAGAGCTGTATGACTACAGGGCATACTGAGAGAGAGGATATGGGATCACACTGTCACATCAAACACCCTAGGACTGTTTCATCATGGATTACGCATTCTATAGTCATATACACTTGTGAAAAGGGTGAATAAAACTCCATTATCGTCTTTTGACAATGAACACACGAGTGTCATATACAGTAGTAAAACTATGGAGACTAGAACATTGAAATTTAAAACTTTTTCTGGTCTGTGAAGAACTACTAGAAAAAACCCTGCCTGGAATGCAACAGAACAAGTTTTATACATCCTATAAGCTCCATGAAATGTTCTGGCATCTTACACTATACCTAAAAATTCATCTTGCACAATATTTATGATAGGAAAAGTTGTTTGGATTTTGGCTTGAGACAGCAGGCTTATTTATGGCAATGATTCTTCAAAAATGGACAAGATCTATATGCACTTTTTCACATGTGCAACTTGAATTACCAGTAATATTCTACTAATTTCATTATTACAATTAGAATGTTAATCTAACATTCAATGACTTCAAGGGTTTAACTCAGGTGCTGGCCATATTGTCAGCATTTAAAAACAGTAAATATCTAGCTATAGATGTTTATCCATCTGAGGTTTGCCAAATCTTGCGTAACAAAGTAAAATACAGATTTTTAAGTAGTTTGCATAACCTCAAAACCCTGTTGCTATTTTTGTTTTCTTTCACACAAATGACAAAAGTATATGCAATTTTGTGAATTGTTCAGGGCTGTTTGCCTTAATCGATCAATTAAGTATTTTTACAGCAGGATTAAAAAGGCAGTGAGTATGCAACACAGTGCAACAGACATCATTCAATTTACATTGTATTTTGACGGGTGTGGAAATAAATGACATAAGTAGAAATTGAGAAGAAAGTGATCTAGAAAGCTTGAGCAGGAAAAAACAATTAAGCAAAAGACATCAGTGTAGATACATATTTACTCTGTTGATACATTGGCTAGAGAAACAAAACCATCTAATATACATAATGAGAGATTTTAATGGATGAAATCAATTGCACTTCCTCATAGATGTAAACATGAGAAATATCAGATGATTTTAGAGTTCCCTAACTCAAGAATACTAATACAGAAATTAAGGAGAAGGGTAACAAAAGTGACACAAAGGTGGGAGGGAAAGATATATGACTACCTGAAATTTGCATATATTAATTAATTAAAAATACCACACAAACCAAAGCCTGAGAGCTAGGGATGGCAAGCAACTAGGGGTATAGCTCCTGTAGAAGTCCTTCACTGAAGGGATCAGCAGGTTGTTTGACATCAATGGGGTTATGCTTTGGACATGTAAAGTGCTATAAAAAGGAAGAGTACTTTGGAAGACCATGCAAAATGTCTCAGACAGATCTCCAGGAACAAGCAGATATTTTATTTCAAATTGTCTCTCCCCGTCTGTAACAATGGCACACTAAATACCAAACCTTCATCTCACGGGGATATTGTGAAAATGTTTCATACTTGTGAAACACTTAAATATGTTGCAATGATTAGTTTTATACAAAACCCCAGTTGTAAATAAATATTTCTGAGCTTATAAAGAGCTTGAAAGCTGTGCAATAAAATACAGTATAGATCAACAAAATGTTCAAGACCAAAACAAAATATTGAACAGCTGTTTGCTAACTAATGATTATCCTGCCAGTGCACAGAACTAAACACAGGGGAAAAGACCATTGCTATCATATAATTAAGACTGAATCAAGATGCAAATCTAGTAAGCCTCTGAATTAAGAATATATAGGAGTTTAAATCTTGCATTTCTTTCCCCCAGGTGGTGAATTCTTCCAGCACAAAGAATTTGTGTACCATTTCCAAAAACCTCACTGAGAAAACAGTTTTCTTAATTTTCTTTTCGTAACATTACATTGATACTTAACAGGATACTAGCAATGCTATAGTCTTTGGCTCCATGCAGAAGATTGCTACTTGGCCTAATAAGGAACATGATAACACATGCTTAGCTTTTATGGAGACTAGAACAAGAGCAGTACGAAAAGCAATGCTTTCCTGGCAAGTTTCACAGATTATGATCAGAAGAGCAGGGTTTGGAGTAGGGCACTTTCTGGACAGAACTATACTCTTGTAGATACAAATGCTTTTTCTCTATCTCTTCAAGTATGATCCCATTTTTTTCCTAGGGGCTGTAAAGGCTGCTAGAATCCCATATGTAAGAGGTACATGTACTTTCCTTGGCTTCTGCAACCAGCCAAGCAGGGCTGAGGCCAAACTCAGGGCTCAGTGTCTGAGCCACAGGGATGGCCACTGGCTAGAGCAGTAAGACCCTAAGAAAGCCCTACCAACTTAACTCACTCCTGTAGCTGCTGAAGAATAGCCAGTGCTGGATATTTAGAAACGGTACAACAAATTATCTTATTAAGGTGATCTTTCCTATTTTCTGTGTTTCTGTCAGTCAGGTCCTCAGGAATTCCCTAGGCTAGAGAAAGCATGTTTTACAGAGGGATACTCTCCCCATGAAATACTCCTGTCCTTCCTTGCCCTTCAAACCCGTACCCGTATCAAATCTAATTCATATCTCTCTGCTTCTTTCCTCTCTAATACTGCATTTGTTCTGCTTTATCCTCCTAAGTTATCGTCAGCAATACAGGAAAGATGGATGCCTGCTCTCAGATAAGCATCCTGGAAGCACCATAAACTGTAGCATCAGCTCAAAATTACATTAAATATAAATAAACCTAGTCTCTCAGTTTAAGTGGGCCCAAGACTGAGAAAAAAATTAGGTTTATAATTTCAAAAGTCCTGTCTTTATGTTTACTGAGGTTATGATTTCTAATGCAAACGGATGTCAAAAGCGTTTTCCCTGTCAAAAAATTCAAAAAACTTAGTAAAAAAAAAAATCTTCTAATTTCCTTTAGTATTGTTCTCTGAAATAACTAAACAATTCACACTAATATTAAATTTAAAAAATAAGCCTGTCAGACGTACTCCCAAACAATTAAGAATTAGCTAGGCTTTTTACAAAATGTCTTTCAGCCTTTCTGACAGGGTGATGAGGAGCAACAAATCTTGAGGTGAAAGATGCACTCTGAGGAAGAAAAGTCCTTGAGAAAAGTCCCTGATGAAGGTTGCAGCATGCTTTGGACACTTTCATCACATCAACCCTAGTGTTTATGAATGTCTTCTGTATGGCAAATTCAGTTTAAATGGCCTAAAATGTCAGTCAAACTCATGAAGTTTTTCTGAATTTCCAGGTCTATTTACAATTCAAGGCAAATTAAATGTAAGATGGGCTATTCTGGGATGATCACTAAAACTTAAAAAAAAAAAAATCTTTCAGGTCTAATTAAAAGAATAAACTTTGAATTAATGATAGACAACTGATGAGGATTTATCCTCTATTACAGTAAATACATATTTTTCTCTGGAAAACACTTGAATTTCTAAGAAAGCAACAAGAAGACAGTGCTCATTCAAGATTAACTTCTGTTCAGTACCCAACAGAAATCAGATGTCACCTTTTTGCCTCTTAGGAATGCCACAATTAGCAGACATATGAACAATCAGTGAAAGGCCATCCTACAAAGATGAAAGAAAAAAATATAACTTGCATCATATCTTCACTGGAGACTGTGTAGCTATTTAGTAACCTAAACAATCGAGTGATATAGAGCAGAAATGACTAAATCAAAGTTCTCCTGACTTTGAAAAGAATTTATAGTTTATAGTTTGAATTGTATAATTGGGTATTGTTGGAACCTTGAAAGTAAAGTTTTTATCTTCTTATTGAAAACTCTAGGGAAAATGCATTATTGAAAGGAACCAATGATTTCTATGACCTAATTAAAAATCATAAATATTAAAGAAATGGAACTGACAAGTTTTTATAAAAGAACTGAACAAATAGCAGAAATAATGTAACAGTACAAAGAATTGCTGTTGAGCTAATCTCACATTAAAAACCTGTCAGGAGCATGATAGCTGGCCCAGATTTGCATAAACTATTTTAACATGCAAATAGATTGGGCATATGCTATTTTCAATGGAAGTCTCAACATTTTTCTGTTTCTTAAAACTTCTTTATTTTTACAGAAAGCACTTTACTTCTGTCTCCCACTTCTTCAATGTTATGCTTTATCTGATTTCCCAGGAATCTTCTCTGGTGCTTTACTCCAAATTAAAAGAAAACCAAACAGCCAACCAGCCAAAAGTGTTATTCTCATACTCCCGGCTACTTAAAAAAACATTTGCATGATACAATGTTTTAGGTTACATAAGAGCTCCTGTGTCTGTGGTGTGTGTGTGAGCATCTGTGTGCTAAGGCTGAGAGCAGAGGGGCTCAGGTGTGGTACCAGGGGCTCCCTGGCAGGTCTAGGTGAGGGTTTATGTATGCCTGTGTGTGTACAAGAATCCATACCATGAAGCTTTTTATGCCAAGCACAGCTTGGGAGACTGCGGTCCAGGAGCCAGGACCAGGACAGGCTCAGAAAGCCCAGCTGCCAGAGAGATCCTCACTGTACATATGCATACAAATATATTTTCATCAGTGAACTTTTTTCACGTTTAGACAGAGAGGAGATCAGAGTGAAACCACTGTTTATATCTGTCTTCATGCAAGACTTGCTACTAGTTGAACCTGCAGGCATGGAGCAGCAGCAGCCTCACTTCTCTCATGCTTTGGGCTGAGAGACATGATTTATCTTCCTTGAAGATGATGATTCTTCTCTCTCCCTCTTTGGTCAAATACAGTTTAAAAGCAAACCACTTGTGATGATGTGTATTTGCACTAGCAGATATCTCCCATTTTTCATTCTCTACCCACAGTCATATTGTATCAAAATTACAAAGAAAATATAGGAACTAGATGGTAAGAATGCACAGGAGTTTTGTCTTTCTTTATATAGTTCTCTTTCGTGTGAATGCATTTTTTCCTAGATTCCTGGTTGAGGCAGTTATCTCATCTGTGTTTGTTTAAATAAAGTGTGTTTCGCTGTTTCTTAATTTACATTTTTGCTCCTGTGAGTTCACCACAGAAAAAGCGATGAAAGTGTTTCTTATCCTATCTGCCCAAGGTATGGTTAGCTATTTGTCTCAAATGAAATTATGACTCTTCTTTGGTACAGTGTTCTTCACAGAAACAGTGGTGACCTTTTTACAGGACTTCTGACGAGAGGCTTCTTATCTACTCTTCTAAAACTTGCATGATGCATGATCAGTAACAATATTGCCGCAGCTCCTCGTTTTGAACTTTCAAAAGTTCTGTTCATTAAAAGTTCCAGCTGAAAAGTAAATGCTTCAGAATCAATGCTATCATTAACCACTTCACTATCCACAGCTTCCATCTGATGATGACACGTTTCTGTATTCAAGTTTTCAAACCATATGTGTGCTAAAAGGTAAGATGCCTCTGTGAAGGAAAGAACTTACAGATCTTTCTAATCCTTTCTAAATCACACTAGCTAGTGCTGAAAAATAAGCAACAGATTGTTCCACATGCCCCAAAATGAAATGATTAGGACTGAGCAGAGTTGGTTCAACATTCAGGAATAATGTTTGACAGTTTGTCTGAATTAAGAGATCCATCAAGCCTCTTATAATGAAAGAAAATAGCCTTGTGAGAGGCTCAATCATTAATGTCCAGACAGATTTTGGGTGGTTTGTATTACCAGTTGGCAAACTTTTTGATATTACAGTGAGAAAAGTAAGCAGAGAGTATATCCTTTAGAAATATTTCATCTATCAGTACAGATACTTTATAATTAATGCTGGATCACTTTCCAGGAGCCTGGAAAGCAACATGGAAAATTAATATACTAGTATATGAATACCAGAGTGAATGTAATTGCAGAAATCAATATATTATGTATTGCTATGATTCTTCATGCATGTTTATGAATAAGGACGAGATAAAAATGTTCCCCAAACATGGAAAAATCTTGCTTTAGGTCAGATCAGTTCAGATAAACCATCTAATTTTGATTTCTCATGTAAGCTTTTTTTTATTAGTGTATTATTGGTCATAATCCAAAATTCTGCTATTCCATTGGAGATATTAAATCTCCTATGGAAATATCAGTTGTATTAGTAATAAAAGGGGATAGTTACACTGTAGTCATTGGATTGCTTTGAACTCCTCAGTGTCTAGACTACAGAAAATGAGGTAATATTTTTTCAATAGTAGAGATTTCAAGAAGGTGTTTAGCCATCAAAAATATTTCAAAAATTTTCTCTTCATGAAATCAAGAAAAACTTGGAATAGAAGGAAACATATTGCATGAAGAAAATATATTTATATTGCTGAGAACACATTTGAAACCATGTTAAATTGAAGACATTTAAGTATAGACTAGATCTGGTGACTCTATCATTTGGATTGAATATAACTTAATATATTTATTAAGGTATATGAATAATATATTTATTCGTCCTGTGAAGAGAGATCTTCTACACAATTGGTATTGTATTGTTTTATTTTACTCTTTTTGAAACAATAGGATACCAGATGGATCACTCTTTACTGCTTTTAAGGGCAAACAGCCATGTTCCCTTCCTTGCTGAGTATAATTTGGGATTTACAAAATGTAAAGACTGCTGCACTAAACCAGATCATCTACCCATTATTCTACTCCCTACAGAGGATATTAGGGAGAGAAGCACCAGCCTTACTCATCCCCAGAAACTCTCAAAACAAAGTGTGCTGAGCAAAGTGCTGCACTGAAAGAGGTACTGAAGAATAATCACAGATCCATACACCAGATGGATACAGTCTATGTAAAATGAATTGTGGAATATAGTATTTGTTCAACTCAACTCTTATAGCACTGCTACTATCATGAGGAATATTCCAACAACAAAAAAAATTAACACTGACGGCATTAGCTTGAATAGTAGTACTTAAACTGTGTTAAAATCTTGCTAAGAATTAGAAAGATACATTTATACAATTGCTAGGTTCAACCATTTCAGAAGAAAGGAATTTTTCAGAAAAAAAAAATTACTTTTTTTTGCAAGATGAAGTTGATCTTTATTCTAAGGCATTTCAGGCAGCATATTCGGATAGCAACTACCAGTGGATAGTATTCAAAATTGTCAACATCCATTTTCAGGGTTCTGCATTGGGTATTTCAGGAAGAATTATATGAAGACAGGATCACATTCTTAGGAAATAATATACTTTCAGGCAAATTACAAGCAAGCCCCTTGACAGGTTCATTATAAGCCTTTTTGTACCTTAGATTTATTAAACTCTTTTAACTCATACTGTGAAAATTATATGAGAAAAAGGAAGAAAAAAAAAGTCTCAGAGAATTCTATTACTGATCTGACAAACAAGTGACTCAGATTTTAGAAATAGATCTTGATCTGGGTGTCTTGGCCTCCAGTAAAGGAGCTTCTATCTATTTCTTCACAGCAGTTAGAGCTGATATTTTTTTCTTCTGCTAAAGAGATAAAAGACAAAAATGTGCCATGATTTCTGTGTAATGAAAAGTGTCTTTAAAAAAATGGAGTTGAAGTAACAGGGAATAGAGAATTCTGGATATGTTACTTGTCAGATCTCCAACATTGCAAAGACTTATGAAAAGTGATGCCTTTTTTTTTCTTTCATCTGTTACTTCTAGGTGGCTTATGGCATTCTTATGGTATTATAGGTTTCTTTTTTAAAAGTCCTGCTTCGCTATTTTGAACAGTTCAAATTTGACCCAGGGAAATAAAAGTTAGTATCTCCAGCTAAGGCCAAACTGAATTTAGAATATGTATAAAACAGATCATGTGGACTATGATATATGGAGCTATTGATACTGTGTTGGAATTTATGAGGGAGGATGTCTATAGCTCTAATATCTCCTTTCTTCTTCTTCTCCTTCCTTGTCCAATAGATCAATAGTGATTATGAATGAGGTTGTAGAAACTGCCCTTGCCCCCCACTGTCACAGGCAGCATTTATTTTATAGAGTTCATTTTGATCTAAAAACCCAAATAACAGTTACTGTTACAGAAAAGAGCAAAGCATATATATAAATTCCTCATGTAATATGGTGGTATGTTTATTTTCAGTAAGATTGCATAAGATGTTTGAATGTTCAAAAATGTCATGGCCTCACTGAAGAAAATAATATTCCAGTTATTTGAATTACTTTTTTATATTTATTGTACTATTAGGTTGTTTTGGACGTGGGGTTTCATGCACAAACACATGCATATATAAACATACATACATATATATATATGCATATGAAGTGAGCAGTGGGGGGTTTCTTACTGGTACTCCATAATCTTTGCAGGCAGGTATTATATGTTTAATCTAAACTATTGGAAGGGAACATTTATAGTATTGTTGGAGAAAGGATTTACAATGTCATCTTCATAAATGAATCTTACAGAAAACAAATATGATTACAAATACACAGATTGATATCTAGGGTGACATTTATTTGTACAAAGACTTTTTGATATTGATTAAGAGGTTAAAAGCATAAATCTACTAATAAAAATTAATAATGACAAAGATACAGATCACAGATATGTGTACTGTAGTGAAACTTAAAGCATAGAAAAGAAATTAAAATCCTGGACTTCTTTGTGCCGGAGAAAAGGGGATTTATTACCTATTTTCTATATGATTTGCACAGAGCACTAATATGTTTGGTTTTTTTCCCCCTTTTCTTATGCAAGTAAGGAACTAAGTCCTTTTGTGGATGAGGGTAATATTTGAAATTTAAACTCTGAAGAATACAGTGGCTGTATACCACTGTATCCCACGTTTAAATCATTAATTTTAATAAATTGATTTATGATCATTATTTGATCTGTGGTAATCCTAAAATATACTTACCTGGCCTTTAGGAATGAGGTTTCCATTGTGGTAGGAAATGTGTATTAAAAAAACCATCTGAGATGGATAACAAATTACTTCAGAGCTATATTCATTGTTAAATGAATACCACAGAATAAATTAGAGAGTTTAATGCAGTAAATACATAAGTTAAGGTTATTAGACAAATTCTTCTTAAATCAATGGAGCACTTACTACCGTATTTTGCGGGTGTGACATGAGATGTGTTTTAAGGCAGAAATGAAACAAGGAAGTGTTGTTGTTTTAATGTTTATTTTATTTATGAAGATCAGTAGTACCAGTGAGAAATATTTAAAAATACTTGATACAGTAGTTGCAATTTTACAAAAAAATATCTTGCATATGCATTTCAAGAAAATACCAAGACTGCAATGATTGAAGAATTTTAGATTTTAATCCAGGTGTTAGTACAAGTCCAAAAAGAGACAATAATATGTGTTTTCATTCAAATGTGACTTTAGTGCTAACTGTATTTGCATAATCCATAGAAATAAATTACTGATTTTAACATATAGGTCCTTTTTGCTCTTACCTAAAGTCTGGTATATTCATCTAGTAGTCTTAAAGGTAAATATTCTGCTTTTCATTAACAAAAAGATCCATGTGTACTGGCTTACTAAATTATTGCTCATTGATAAGGTACTCGATTTTGAGAAAGTTGCTAGGTTCTTTTGTGAACTTTTGACTCTGTTGATATGATCCAGCAAGAACCAGACAATACTGCCCTCTGCATCCTCTCTTGCTGATCAAAAAGGACATAAAATGTGGTGAATTGCTATGGCAGTACTTTATCATGAGACTGAAACGTTACCACCTTCAGAAAGAAGTATGGATAGAAAGAAAATAGTAACACACCTCTATTTTTAAGCTTTAGTTCACAGGAGAATATCTCCAAAAACAAATACTGCAAGACTTTCAAGACTTTGAATCTCATAGATATGTGTTGCAGCCTAATTTATGTGCATCATCTTTCTACATTGAAGCTTAGGAAATAAAGATAGGAGAAATCATATGCCATTAAGAATATGCCTTATCATATTATTAATGGTTTTGCTAATAAACCTAAGCTCTTCTGAATATTCTCAGCTTTCCCATAGAACAGATAAAGATTGAAGAAACAATTAGATAAACTGCAGAGAAAGTTTTGCTTTCTCCTTAGCAATTTCTGGTTTTTATCAGATATCAAAGTATTTGCAATATTCATGGGTTTTAGTTGTTGTCAGGATATCTTAAATTTACTATTTGAATAGCACAGAAAATAATTTATAAGGCATATATTTCTAATTCCTTCAGAAAAAATTTTCAAAAAAAATCTGATAATTTACTAGCTGAACTACACTTACTAAAATTCTTACTAGGTGATTTATAGTTAAAAATAAAATGCATGCTTTCTGGCATACATCTTATATGTGACAGTGTTCTCTTTTCTTTCTAAAGCAATGATAATCAAATTTTATTAATTATATTTTTCAACAAAACTCTAAATCTCATTTTGCTTATGTGTTGGATTTCTGCATATGACTATTAATTTAAGCAGTTCTGTATTGTTTATTCAGTATGTGTATGCTTTCCAAAAAATGAAGATAAATTATGCTCTTCAATGACCTACAAATGCAGCATCCAGATCTATGTCTCTGACAGGAATATGCTCAGAAAAAGAGAAGAAAACTATAGTTAAGTCAAATAAATTTATCTTGGCACAACACTGTGCAAGTTCATAAACCTAGGAGACTATGATCTGTAAGCAGTCAATTTCTCTTGACATTGAGAAGAACCACAAGAAGAAAAGTACAAATAAACAACAAAAAAGCCAACATAACTATAGCATTGCCTGTCTTATTTTCAGGGTTATAGGAAGATCAAGATTTAAATCCCTACTGTGAACCTCTAGGTCACAAATCTTAAGGGAGGGCTCACGGTTGGAGACCGGGGCTCTCTTTATCCCTACTGCTGCCTGCAGAAGAAAATACAGAGTTGCTGCTTTGATTGCACACCTTAAAGAGGAAAAGGAAAAGCATTGCTAGAGTGGAAAGAAGCTGTGCTGAAAAAGCAGTGAAAAAGGTGCTGAGAAGAATCTCAAGACTCCAGAAAAAAAGTCTTTCATTAGTGATCATATTTAAATGTAAATGCTGGCATATCTCACAAGCAGTAGAGGGCCAGCTGGGTCAGGCAGCCAAAAATGTAACCCTGAGAGGGCTCCCAAGTGCTGGACTGCCCAGGGATGCTCTCTTGTCCCGGCATCATCTTAGAATAACTTCACAGCTGCCCTTCAGCCACACTTTGGTTGTTCTCTGGAAGTGCAGCTCTCTGCACAGGTCAGTGCTGTGCTGCCTAGCTGTGTACAGCTGTGCTGTACACTATAACTGCTGCCACAGTTATACTGGGGGAAGACAAGGAGCTAGAGCAGAGTGTGGGGCTCTACACAGGCTCGGTTCATGCACACAGCATACCTTGTCATGCATGAATTGTTTCTTTAACACACCAACTGCTTCAGTCTGTTTCAGTCAACAGGAAAGGAAAGCAACAGAGAGAGCAAGAGAGCCATAAAATCTGAATGAGGCCCCAGGAAAGCAAAGCAATCCACAGTTGTAATTGTCAGCTGTTCTCTCATTCTGGAAGGGATCTTAATGTTTTCTTAACCTACTTTGAAAGATCAGGCTTTGCAACTCTAGAAATGGGAAAATTGCTATCACAGAGCATCGTATTGAGCTGACTGTCCTCCATTAACTACTTTTACGTGATTTACCCTGGCTGTAGTTAGTTAATAATGTTTTTCATTAATCTGACCTGTTTCCACCTAAATCTGGAAAACTTTCATGTGTAAAAGTTTACAAATGTCTTATCCCGTTGTGTAGGATTTTATCTGCTTTAATGTTGCTATTTTTAAAAGAAAACATTGTGAGTGAGAGTACAAATAAAGTAAATTTCCAAAGTCAGACATCACAGTATAGTCAATTCCTTTTCTAGTCATCTGCTTAGTGATGAGATAGAGAGCTCAGAATCATTATTAAATAGAAGCATATATATATAAATGAATTGATGTATCATAAACAGTAAAAACTTACATTATATAACATAGAAAGATCATGTTTAAAGTTCAGACTTAAATTTATGTAAACATATTTAGACTTGCCCATGGGCAAGATTTTCGTTATGACTTGAAAAAAACAATTAGGATCTAAGTACCGCATGTCTTCTAAAAACCCATTTATTGCAGAAACAGAACGTTCATCAGAAAAATCATGCTTCTTACTTCCTATTAAATATACATATTAAGAAAGATGTTTTAATGCAGTTATCTGTGAGCTTCAGAAAGTCGTTTTGAGTTAACTGGCAATATTCTTCACTTTTAAGTTCTGTGAAGAACAAGGCTTGACATAAAACACCATGCAGCATGTGTTGTCAAACTGAGGTTTCTCAGGCAATTATTTTCTGAAACTAAAAGGTTGAATGTTGAGGATTGTTCTAATGATGCTCGCTGCTGTCAAGAGGTACAATAATAGATTTCCAAATGTAGCATTTCAATTAGGAGTTACAGCCAAAAATCCCCATGATCTAGTCCAACGTGCTTTTCTGCATGACTTTGCTTCATTCTTATTTTTGGGTTTCTCCAATGAGGACTTCTGCCATTCAAAACCTGCTAGAAGCAGTAGGTGAAATTCAAAACTCACTTTCAAATTAATAAAATATTGTTATACCTTAATATTACAAAAACTTGGCATAAACAGAACTGAAAAGTTGTGCAAAATTTGATAGTCAAAATTTGTCCAAATACTTCCTTTTTTTCCCCATTCAGGGTAACTCTGCTACCTCCCAGATACTTTATAGTCTTAAGTTTTTCAAATTTTATCTAAGAACACTTTAGAAGAAAGGTCATTTTATCATTCAAAATTCTTTGCAAATAAGCTATTTCCAGAATTAGCCTTTTCGGGTGATAGAATTGCTTTTTAGACAAATCTTTCTTTTGAAAAAGGGTAATAACCTGACATATTTCATGGTGTGCTTTAACAAAGGCTAATATTTAGATAAAAGAGAGGCTTTGCCTGCACCTTTTTTGCATCTGCTTTTAAAAGTTCTGGTAGGATAATAATTATAGTTAACAATAATAATTTGTTTCTTTTTATATCTGAAATCTCTTCTGCTGTTGTGCAATAGCTCAAAAACTCCACTTTCATGTTCTGTCCATTTCCCATAAGAAAACTATTAGACCTTTAGTTAGTACTGAATCAGTTCTAATACCACAGATTTGAATATCAAATATAACCTATTGGGCCTTTGGAAGGGAGGAAGTGTTGCTATCCTGCTGGCTATGGAACCAGGAATGAAAACAGAGAAAATGTCTACATCCTGTGCCAAGGTTTAAAAACAAAACCCTTGAATAATATATATATATCTGCATTTTAAAAACAGAATAGAGAAACAGATAAAGAGTTTATGTACAATTTTAGAATTACTATTATCTATGGATTTTTTTTAATAGCTTTAACATTTTTCTTTATGTTAAAGATGTGTGAGCTATAAAAACTAGAAGCAAGCATATTAGGAAAGCTGTCTAGAAGCATTGCAGAGAATAACAGTCCAAAATGTACTGCAGTATTTCCTTTTCATTCTTTCGTGGCATAGGTTTTGCTATTTTCACAGTTATCAAGGTGTTAACAATGAGTAAGGGAATATCATTAGTTTTACAGAATTACAAAGATGCTGGTTTAATATAACATTGTGTTTGATTAAAAAATAGATTTACAAAATACATAGGAAGCTGACACAAGTCTGAGAGCTACAGTTACTTAAAGAAGAGAGAAATTCCTTTACTTTCAAATTATTCACCCAAATGCAGGCTTTCATCTGATATGTAAGACACTAGTGTACTTCCTTAAAAAAGGGGGGAAAATGTTGGAGAACCCACCCAGAAATGTATTAAGTGAGTTGTCAAAACACTGCTTTGATATAAGAGAAAATGAAAAGTCCTTCTAATGTTCCCTCAACACAAGTGAAAAAAAAAAATAGAAAACAATAAGGTACCTTTTGTATACTTCTTAATTTTCAATGATTGGTCTGATAAATTTTCTTCATATGTATTCAGGATTTTTAATTAAAAATTGTGTCTGACAAGTTCATGGTAGCAATAACTACTGTTGACTGTATATCTATAGCACAATGCTGCAGTAATATAACCCTTAAAAGAGTACAATAACTCCCCTTATGTGTAATCCTTTATGCCTCTTTAACATGAAGAGCCATAACTAGATAAGAAAGACCATTAATTTTAAATAGCTGTAACAGATATGTTTGCTCTATCTTCAGCATTGTTATAAAGTTATATCTACAATGAGCTACTGTATAATTTTAGAGGAGATGTCAGATTAAAATAAAGATGATACTTTTAAGATAAGAATCTCTCTTTTATTAATGAAAGACATTTTTGATGTAGCAGTGTACATTCCCTTCAGATTTTTTTTAAGATAAAAATAATCATATACAGAGATAGCTCTTGTAATTATAGAATTTGATGCCCAGAGGTATAAAGTGCAGATTTTTTTTCTTTTGAAACTCAAATTACTGATATTATCAGGAATGGGTGTTGTAGATTTAGAAGTTATAGAAGACTAAATACTGGTTTAAGAGTTACAGGAAAGATCTTTAAATGGATCAGAGTATAGAAAAATAAAGTTCTGTTTAAAGTGTTCATTTCCCTCAAATAGATTTCTTCTCAGCAGAAAAGTTAATACTGATATTAAAAAATGCAAGGTTGCACTATATTCCTTTTTACAAAGCAGACATTAATGAATGTATTTGATGGTGTACTTGAGGTCTATTAAAAAACATGCAAATTCTTTATGATACTGTATGATGGTTATGTACTCTTTGTACATAGATAGTGCATAAATGAGAAAAGGAAATCTCTTTTCTGTAGGACGTACTCTCAGGAAAACAAATTTTAAATCACTTATATAAATGATGAAAATTGCCTTCAAATTTGGAAAAGTAATTTTGCAGATCAATTGCCTGTATCAGTGTCATGTGATGTCGATTTTGGTGTGTCAGAATGTTTTAACTAACAAGAAGTAAGAAATCTAGGTTGCTCAAGTGAATATATTTGAATTTTCTAATCCTTATTCACTATCTTGCTTTAGTTGTTGAATATTATAGGCAAAGAAAGGATGCGGCAAACCCAGATAAAATCCTATTAAAATGCAAATGACATGAATTTCTAGATAATGAAGTATGCATTAATCTTGGAACACTAATGACCATAATAGTAAAAAGTATATGGAATATTTTATGTACCTCTACTTTGTGTTCAACTTAGATGACTGTATTGACATAATTATAGAGATTTTATATTCTCTTTATCACAAAACTAGATTAGACTCCCATTTTCTTCTCTGCATATTTGTTTTATTTTTTTGCTTATACAAAAAAAAAAAAATTTCTGACCAACATAAAGATTCTCAGACATCAGCAGCCACTTTTGGAGATTTTTGAGAATCCTAAAAAAATACTTTTTTCTTATAGAGTCGAATGTGAATAACTCCATCTGCATTATCCACATAGTTTGACTCTGTATTTGACTCACATTTCAAGGGATCACTGCTGTTACTTTTTTTTTTAAAAAAAGGAGGCAGCCATTAAGGCACTACAAAAACATCATTTTCTCTCTGTCAGCTTTTCTGAATTTGGTTTTGATCCCTAGTTAATCTGAACTCTCCTATCTCTAAGCATTTCTTCAATAATGAGCTTGTTCTTTACAAAAGAGACTTTTCCTTTCATTTCAGTCCATTAGTAAAGTGTCAGCCAACACAAAATTTCTCTTTGTTAAGCTGGCAATTTTTTTTTGAAATGGAAATATAAAGCTACTCTCAGGAATGTGTATTTAGAAACCTGTGAAATTCTCTTCACACAGCATTTGTGATGAACCTCACAGGAATTACACCCAAAAGTGAATCAAATCATCATAAATTTAACAGATTTAACTGTGAAGTACTTACTAATAACGAAGCTAAAAAGTTGTGTTGCCATTGCCTTTAAGGGCACCTTGTGAAACGCAAATTTAAAGGTCTAGTCATAGGGATCTGTCACAGGTATGTGAGAATAAGATCAGGGAAAAAACACGCTGATCATACCTGTTGTGGGATCATCTTGAGGCCAAGGAAGATCTGTCAAGAAGAACAAAGGTAGAAAAGCAGCACGAAAATTTAGTTTAATAGATGTCTTTTTTAACAAGCAGCTTGGGAACTAGAATTTGAGCTGCCAATTCTATTGAATTTTGTTGAATTACTGTTCAGTGAATTACTGTGAGTCTTTTAGTTAAACTGTAATTCAACAGTATTGAGTTGAATATATAGAGTCCTATATATCTCTAAGAAGTCATATTAAAAAAACAAACAAACAAAAAGAAACTTTGAAGATTTTAAATTAGTTATCTCACACTGACTTTCATAAGCCATTAAAACTACTTTGAAATATTTTGTGACTACTTTCTTCTGTTTTTAACATAATTTATTATTATAACAATTAGAGGAATAAAAAGATACTTAATTGTACCCTGCTTGGGATGACCCATAGTGACAATAGGTTGCTACCATCTATGCTCTAAAGAATCATGGAATGGTTTGTGTTAGAGGGAGCCTTCAAGTTCACCTATTCCCCACTTTCCTGCTGTGGGTAGGGACACCTTCTCCCAGATCAAGTAGTTCAAAGACCCATCCAGTCTGGCCTTGAACTCTTCCAGGATATCCACAGAATCTCTGGGCAACCTGTTCTAGGTCCTCAGCGTCCTCATAGTAAAGAATTTATTCCTAATATTTAATCTAAATAGAAAACTGGAACTGGGGACTAACTAACTTGCTTAGCAGGTAGGAATAGTAGTTTTTTTAATAAATGGGAGAAGTGCTTGGCCAAAACTGCCCTTTGAAAATAGTATCATGTCATTTAGTTAACTTGATGCTCAGAACACTAAGAGAGTAATTGTGACGTAAAAATTCTAAATTATTAAAGAATTTTGAATATACTTTATGTGACCAGTAAGCTCAACCTTAAAAATAATATTAAAACAACAAATGTGGATTTAAACACTAGCCACTGTTATCTTAGCAGACAACTGAATCCATATATCAAACAATTTTTCTAGTAACCTGCTTCCTTATCTAAGTTATCCTCTGCTGTAACTTAGAGCACAGTGATGCAGAACTGGCCTCCATCATCTGGTAAGTTGATCTTTTTTAAACTGGATTAGGGTTTGCTGCGTCCTTTCTTTGCCTATAATATTCAACAACTAAAGCAAGATAGTGAATAAGGATTAGAGAATTCAAATATATTCACTCGAGCAACCTAGATTTCTTACTTCTTGTTAGTTAAAACATATTCTGACACACCAAAATCGACATCACATGACACTGAATTAGGTTTTGGGGTTTTTTTCTATCAAATATTCTGTCTTGTTAACTAAAAATTATTTTGCTTGTCTTATAATTAAATGCTTGACCTATTCAGGTTTTAAGTTCACAAGTTCTTTATGAAAGATATTAAGACTTAACAGCTGACCCAAATGATTGCATTTAAAATTATATTGTTTTATGTAAAAGATCATTAAAAATTAGTAATTAAATAATTCTTGACATGTAACAACTAATTCTTTATTTTAAATTATTATTCTGTGAATCGGTTCCCTCTGCTTGCTGGAAAGTGGCTTCCAGCTAGTCCCGGCTGCCCTGGCTGGGAATCGTTTCAGCTCCCGTTAGGCAGTCGCAGGCGGACCGGCCACCACCCCCGGTGGGTCAGGAGCTACACGAGAGCTGTTGCTGAGGCTATGACGAAGGCACGAAAAGGAGACTTCGTGGCTGTGCTACAGGTTGGCTTTTATTGTCCCTCTGCACCTGCTCAGCATGCAGGAGAGCCAAGAAGTGAGGAAGAGGGGCGGGGTGAGTGATTATAAGGGACCAGAAAAAGGGGTGTACACAAGAGGGAAAACCAATCAGGGGAGTGGGGATGGCACACAGACAGCGAATAGAAAATGAGGGGTGGGGGATTTCCCAGCCTGTTCCAATCAGGGACTGACTTCTCCTGATCTTTCCAGAAAGAGGGGAGAGTCCTTCCCGGAGACGGACAGGCACAGCTGCTGCACAGACAAGTGCAGGGGGAAACCGTTAGGGGGAAGGGATGGGGGAACATGGACTAAACCATTACATAAACAATTAGTATTAACAATAAATAAAAGAACAGAAAACGCGCCGCTACAACTCTGTTTTGTATCAAATAAGCAAAAAGAAAGTCAAATCAATGAATCAAACTTCTTTTGCAAGGTAAGTTGCAATCTGCTTTGTTTCCATATACATTTCAGCACAGCTGTTTAACTAAAGAAAGAAATCCAAACAAGGGTGGAAGTATAGGGTTTTTGTGCACTTCCAGCATTTTCCCTAAAACAACATCCACTGATGCAGCCATATATTTATGACTTTACATTTTAAAAATAAGATTCTCAAGGTGAAGCATGGAAATGACAAGGAAAAAAAACAAAAAAACTGTAAGAAAACTTGTTAATGGGTGTGCAAACAGAAAGTCAACTTGAGTATTACTATGTTTTATTGCAAAAGTCCAGGGAAGACTGTATAGAGGTTAGGTCTTGGAAACAAGATAATCATCCAGTACCTACTGTGAGCATCTGGCCTTTTCTAGATAGGGGGCATGACTGGAGTTCCTCAGAAATTTGTCTCAGCTACTTATAAATAGAATAAAGTTTCCATCCCCTAATAGGCTACATTATTATGTGCTGTGAGTATGTTCTGAGCTACTGGGGAGACTAATGGAGATTTAGAAGCTATTTGGTAGAAACCTGAAAGATAAATTGAGTTTAGGACAAAAATAGGTTGAGAAGTTCAGAGAAAAACTCTGAACTTTGTGTTACTGAGAAAACTGGGGCAGGGACTCTCAGTAAGTCACTTGGCAATTCAGATTGCTCCTATCTCCACCTTATATATCTAATTTAATAACAGCCTCTCATATTTAATTGTGTTGATTTGTTTCTGGAAACAAAAGAATCAGAAACCATTTAGCCAAGGACTGGCAAGGGCAGATGTTTATGATGGCAACAAGGATAGCAAATATTAATTAGAAAATACTGATAAAGACTAAATCCAGTAAAAGGTATTTAATCCTCTGACTACTGTTTTCACAGCTTTCTCTATTAATCTTTACACCAGATGTACTAAAAGCCTAAATGTGAAAGGTGAAATACAGAATTGCAAGGAGAGCCATGTGAAAAAGACAAGCATTCACTTCATAACTTTTCAGGTCAGAAGTCCCCTGAACCACATAGCACAAAGGTGAACTGTCTGAATATCTTCAAAATATTCTCAAGATTTGGAGTGCTGAGATTAAAGCTGGTAAAATGTTTCTTACTTTCTTTTTTTTTTGTTCTTCTTCTTTTTAATGGATTTCTGTTATTTTTTTATTTACAGAGCTGATGAACTAGTTAAATAGTCTGTGAGTCTTTTAGTTAAACATTCCCCATGTGTTGTAAAATTCAAACAAAGCTTTCAAATTTGTTTTTTTGGTCTTTATTATTAATTTCATTTTCAGTGACCCTTTTTAATTGTATGATCACTTATATAAACAAGTAGCCAGGAAAATGTGAAGCATTTCTGTGAATCTTAAACATCACTCTCCTGCTATTCTTATTATCACATTCAGATATTGAAAATATAAAGGAGACCAGAAGGCAGTTAGAGGCTCCCTCAGAACAAGAGCAGGTTGACAATTTTTGGTGGTAGCAAGTCAAGATGTTGTCACTACAGTCCACCTGGAATGAACAGAGAGCAGAGGCTGAGCATGTGGAAGCTGAGGATTTTTTTGGCTTGTGTTTCATGTTGTCCTCTGAACATTTCTCATGGATATCAAACACTTCCTCCTTGTGTTCAATGGAAAAAAGTCCATTCCAGGACAGATACTATAAAGGAACAGGGGTCTGTTGGGGAAGGTGAGATGGATTTTCTTCAACATTAGAAAACAAATGTGGTTTTCATTTTTGAATTCATGTAGATACATATGAATACCACACACACACAGACACACACACACACACACATATATATGGGTGCCTCCAATTTTTTTCTGTCCAAATGTGGACTTGTAATCCTGTCTACTTCTACTTTTATCCTCTCAGAGTCACTGAGACCATACAGTGTCCTTCTTAACCAATGGAGTTATATAATAATAAGCAATTCTATAATTTCAACTCTTCTTACAGGGTTATGGCAATCTTTTGATTCAAATGCTTCAGCCTCTTTGATTTGTAGAGAAGTTATAGGTCTATAATTGGAATGTTGCAGAACTTCATACTTCCAATGATCTGGTTTTCTTATGTGGATGTAATTTGATACGTAAATAAGTTACATTGTGCATAAATATACAAAAAATATAGTTTCTACTGCAAGATATATAAATTTTACTTTCACTCCTTTTGGTGTATTTTTGTCTTTTATAAGTCTAAATGTATTAAATCGCTTCAGTTTTATGTGATATAACTTTACTATAGTTCGAATTTTTAAGATTCGTAACAGAGAGAATGTCCACAGATATTTGTACCTCACAAGAAGTGTGAAGAAATGCAAAAACTCCTGTCTAACTTAATTATCATCATTGTGCTTACTGAAAGAAATTAATTATATTTATTTATGACATTAGGACTTTGTTAAATCTAACCCTATGAGTGAACAGTCAGGACTAGAAAATAATTTTGTTCTAAATTTCTTCCTGTGCACTTGAATAAGTTGAGGAAAAATGCCTCTTTGAAAAATCTGTGGAGTCTTGATCAAATTATTTTGGTGGGATGAGCGAGTCAAAGCAAAATTTGAGATTGCTGATAAAATTCTCAACTGACAACTGATGATCTCCATTGTCACTGAAGTAGTTTTTGTTGGGTTTTTTTTCTGTTTCTGTTCTGTAAATTACCAATATTTCCACTGATTTGTAAACAAGAGGGACAAATATACATTGACCTAAAGGTGACGAGCACCTATTAATGCAAAATATGATATTTAAAACATCTTATATCTTTTAATATCAAATTCATTTATTCTATTGTAAGTAAAGGTGAACTGAAGCATTGACATTTCAATATGTGTGATGTTTAGACTTCTGATTTTGGCTCTGACACATAGCTGAATGCACAAAAAGGATTGGCATTGAGAAATTTTAATTTAACCTCCACCTAAAGTTCTGAGTATCTAGATTTACTGTCCTGGTTTTTTGCTTTTTCTAGTTCTGAATGAGATAATATAATAATAACTATCATGTCAGTAAATCTGATGAGCAGATGTCATCATATTTTAGTCATTCTGTAATGAAAAAGTTAAAAAAAATATTATACACTTTTAATCTTAATCTAATTTCACTTTATGTAAGTTACATGGCTTTAGCTCTTGTCAGAGTTTTCTTTCTTGTACATAGGGGTTCTATTTCGGAAAAAATCATTATAGTAAATAGATTCAGCTATGATTCCACCTATGTTAATATTTGAAACAAAGCTGTAACTTTCACTGGACAGACATGCATGGTACTAGAACTGGAATTTCTACTTGAAAACAGAAATTAATCATTATACTTAGTCTAATTTACAACCATATCTATTCCTACCTGAAAGCCCCAGACATATAAGAATTCTACTATACAGCAGTATTTCTGGCTATTTGAAAGCACAATGGGCTATGAAACTAGAAGCCTTCAAAAGGATCTTCTTGTATGCATTAGGGTTTTAAACCAGAATGTGAAGTGTTTTACCTCAAAGAGAAAGCATTATTTAATCAGAGCATAATAAAACCATACACTTTTTAATGTGTGAAACTCTTAGACTAGGAAGCTCATACAGTGGGCAATGCAGTTCAGCATGACGTGCCTTAGAAAATAATTTTAAAGATGGGCTGAAATCACACCACATGCTTTGAGAGAGCTGTGAGTTCAAAATGATGCATAAAGTGACTGAAGTGCTTCTGCTAATGTTGAAAGGATATGAATGTGTCCGAACTTTGTATTGTGCATATGTGACCATGAATAAAAATATAAATTGGAGAGCTGATTTGGTATCAGATGGTGCCTTTTTCCCTGATTATGAGATCTTTGATATTTTTCTGGTTCCTGTTAATTCCAAACCAAAAGAGTTTTGAATATAAGATAGTGCTTGGAGGGTTCAATTTGTTGGTTTACTTGGTTTTTTAGAGATAGTGTAGTAAATACTCATTTGTTGGTTTTGTGGTGTTTATTGTTTTTCCTTCCACTGTGGAGCAAGTATCTCCTGCAATTACTAAAGTTCAGATGATTAAAAAGGAAGAGTATAGTCAACAGGTTATAGCATTCTCTTCTTTTTATCTAATAGCATTTTACTCCAAAAATTTTCTGTTAGCAAGTAACTTGCTTGATATCCATGCTGCTTTTTTCTCCTTGTTCACCAACATTGCCATTGCACATGCTGTAGCTGCTCTATGAACATTCTGTCTACCAACTGAATTGTTACTGTACTCTCATAGAGTTATTCATGCAGTTATTGCTGTACAGTAATGCAGGGTTTTTTTAGAAAAATTAAACAATTAGGGGGTGCTGGCTTACATTCACTCAGTTTTCAGGCGTGTCGCCATGGTTATATCAGGTCCTGGTGCTACGATGAAAGTCTCTGTTGCAAACAGTTGGTGTATCTTGTCTCCATAGCATTTAACTCCTTAGCTATTGGTACCTTGGACTAACCTAGCAAGAGAATGAGAACATGGGAACTAAATCTGAACACCATGGATTAACTGATCCATCTCCAGTGAATGAGAAGCAGGATTTGTGATAAGTTTGCCAATGCTGAACAATTTTGCAAGGAAGAAACAAATCGTTCCACGTCGCAAGGCTATTCAAATGCTCTTTTGCCCAATAACAAGTCTGACAGTGAAGTTTGTACGTAGGAAAGTTTGCAGTTATTTATTTTCTCAAGGCTAGAACAGCACATCAGGTTTCTCATTTTCTGTGATTTTTAGAGAAAAAAAAAACCAAAACTGTACAAAGGTTTTTATGTAATGACTTCCATAGCTGTCTCTAAAGACATAGAAGAAAAAAAGAAAAGTTTTCCAGAATTCAAAGCTACTTCACTTGTTCATATGTCATTTATGTACTTGTACAAGGAAAACAATTGATGAGTTTTATGTCCATCAGTTAGGAAACAAATAGTCAGTTCCGTGTATTTTAATACATGTGTGGAAGTAACAGGGATGGGAAGAGGGGCTCTTTTAAGGAAGACACTATGATATCAGTTCTTTTCTTCTTTCACCATATATGTTCTACATTATATCTGAGGTATGGCTTTCAAAGCATTGTCTACCTGTCTCCGGGGTTTTGTGAGGATAAATGCTTTGGTGTCTGAGTCATCAAGATGCTCTGATGGTAAGACACAAAATAACTGTGAAGATAAAATTAACAGGCTTTTTCTTCATTCTTGTACACAAAGCTTGTCTTTGTTTCCTACTGAATTAATCTGGTATTAATCAGTCCTATCTTTGCTTCTGTACATTGATCTGTGGCTTTTCTTTTCCTCTGCATAATCTCCTTGTAGGAATGCACAACATCAGCATGTCAGGTAAAATATTCCTGCCTGTACTCTTAATGAATAATTTATGCATTGTTGGTAATTTTAATGTTGTGTCAGACTCTCCATCATGTAAATAATTACATATGCACAGTGTGCCTGCAACCAACCAAAAGAAAATGTGAGATTTTTAGTGACATGTAGGTGCATTATGAGGGATAATCATTGTGAAAGTCAGTGCTTAGGTATTTTAAGCTTTCTTCAATGATAATACTTCTCAAAAATTAAGTCTGAGAAAATACCAGCAACACCATTGTCTTTTCTCTACTGCAAGTTTTTCTTCTTAACGGCATGTGAAAATGGTCTTGATTTAAGACTATTGCTTATAGATAAGTAGGATTACTCTTCTTCATTTTTGACAGCTGTAACAAGCTAACAGAGCCTGATGACCCTGTTCCAAAGAGAAATGCAGATCATCATCTAAGAGAAGAATTCCAAAAGACAAAAAAAACCTGACAACACTTCTGTTGATCCATGTTTTTGTTACTATTCCATGAACTTGAAAGACAAACACCTTGGAATATATCAGGGAAATTTCTGAGTTGCCAACAGCATGATTGAGAAAGGAAAAATGGTAGACATGAAAAACTGTAAAGTGTAATTTGAAAGGAGTTTGGACTTAGTAGAAAAGATCTATTTTCTTCTTTCTAGGTTCTAAGATTTTAGATACTCCATTTGTTAACAAGGAGATTTCTATAAGATACACCACATTGTTTCATTTTCTCTGTAGATAAACATCATGTAGGGCTCTGAATTTTGGATAACTGCTTGCTTTAGATGACAGTGATATTTACCTCTGAAGCACATTGATTTTTTCACCAACACTGACTTCAAATGTTTGTTTCAACTTTTATCATGCTTCCCCTGTATGTTTCTCTTGTGTGATTAACATGGTGTTAATTGCTTAAAAAAAAAGTTGAAAATAATTCCATTTCTAATGATAGTATAACAACAGCCACTTAAGTGCTTTCCTCTGGCTGCTCTACACTCTGCAACACAACAAGTTCTGTGGATTTAAACTTATTTTTCTAACCCTGGCGCCACAGTACATGAGGGTTTTAAAAGGATCATGTGTTTTAAAAAAATCAGAATTAATTATTAACTACTTAATTCCTATACAGACAAGTGCTGAGGAATACATATTGTGCAGGTAGCTTGGGGTGCAGCTGCAGTGGAGCTGCAGGTTGAGCTTTGAGTGGGAGCCCCAGACAAGGGGCCATGAAGTGCCATCCCAGGGACCTGTGGCCTGGCCAATGACTGGACACTCAAAGGCAGGCAGGAGCCAATAACCCTCAGAATTTCCCAAGCTTAGACTGTAAAAGAATAAAATCCCAGGAGGTCTTTTGTTCAGGTCCCCTCCTTGGAGTCATTCAGTTTAAGCTGTTATTTTGTTATTGGGCCAAGATTAAATCATCTCAAGGGTCTGGATGTCTGAGACTCTGCTATTGGGAACCTGGGGTCTAGCCATTAAGGAGACTTGGTTCGTCTCTGAGTGTGGGGTGTGTCACTGTGAGGGGACCCTGCTCCCAGCTCAGGAGGTGTGAATTGTGTCTGCCAGAGTGGCTCCTGGATGGTCACCCAACAAAGCTTACCAAACACTAGAATTAAGAGAAACAATTGCTGTTTCCTTAGCCAGGACAATTCTACCTGCCTTGTTGGCAGTGGTTCAATTCCTTCAGAGTACACATACACTTCTGTGGATTGAGTTTATGCTGACTTGGGGTTTTGAAAAACAGATGAGAAAAATAAGATAATATTCTCAGAAATTTGAAGATCCACTCCTTAACGAAAATACAACAAAGAAGTCTATGTCAATGTTGATATCTCTCTTACACATTCTCCCAATTTTATTGCAAATTTACAAAGCATATCCCATTTCCAAATATGCACACTACATATCCAGTTATGTCTGATGAAATAAATGGAGTATGGCCTTCTCACAGAAATTTTATGTAAGCAGTTACCCTGGGAGCTCTTAGAGTAAAACATAACCTAAATATTAATAAGGACAAATGTTCAGAACTCAGAGCAGGTGTTAATGCATGCACCTTGCAGATAAAGCCAGTAGTAACTGCTAAGCTAAATCCTTTTAAACATCTCTGAAATGTTACCTCTTAGCTGTTATGTTTGACTGCTCAAGAAGATGCCAAGAATTTAGTGCCAAGTTTCTGTGATCGCTGTTGACTTTTCTTGAAAAGAGCAAGAAAATTACATTGGGCTACTGCTAAACTGTACCTGAAAAAGGTGACAAATTTTATAGCATTGATAGTGGAGGGAAAAAAAAAAAAAACAAACAACCTTGGGAGTTAATATTAACAGCAGTTAATATTTTAGTGTCAGGGTGATGCAAGGGCTGGATGTTCCTTACAGGCTGGTTGCCACAAAGTCTCCCCTGGGCTGGCATGCAAGGGCCTTATCAGACAAGGCCCCTACCATTGTCCCTAGTGAGGTCATTCATTCAGCTATAGTACTGATGGTATGAAACTGTTCAATCTGCGTAATTTTGAGATACTATTGTGCTAAAATTTGAGATACTATTGTGCTATAAATAAATCTCTTTGAAGGCCTTTATTATATTTACAATCTGGACCTAAGTACTCTGAGGAGGATTTGCTAGTCACATAAAAAATTATATTCTTTAGGGTTGAAATAAAAACACTGTATGTATAGTCAAATTATGTTAATTATTGGTAAAAAAACCTCTGTTTTTCTTTTTCCCTTGCATACTTCCCAGAAAATAGGAGAATCTTTCCTTTTTGACAGATGTATTTACTCATAAACAGATGTATTTATGAGATGATTACATCTGGGAGAACCAGCTATTGATCAATCTTATGTCAACAGGAGGCAAGTTCTGACTAAAAACCCTCTTTCAGGATCTTTAGAATCCAGAAAAGTACACTGCATAAGGAGTGAAGCAAAGAAAGAAGAGTAATAGGGGAGGGAAGGGGAATAAAGGAAAAGGGTGCTAAATTGTGGGTTTTGTTTTTTTTTTTCCAAATTGTTATATAATGGTGTTTGACAGTATTACACCATACTTCAGTATCAATCAAATCTTAATTTTTATAAATTTATTATCTGTAGAAAAACAATATAGAGCACTGACATGGCAATATGATCTTAAACTTGAATGTATTTTATGAATAATATTTTATAATATGAAATATTAATTATACAGTTTCCCAGAGCTGCTAGCAATACACACACTTTTAAACTTGACTTTCTTGTAATAAGGGCAGATAGAAAAATCTTTCCTTGATGTCCCCAATTCAACCTGAGTTCTCTACTAAGTTCAGTTACTCCTTTTCTGTTCTGTATCCTGTACTCCCCTTGAAACCATGCACAAAAACACGGTAATATTGTACACTGGAGGAAAAAGATCTTTTGGTATACTTAACAAACTCGGAAAAACCCACAGTGTAGAATGGCATTTATTTCTAAAAAACACACTAAGTGTTTGAGTCAATAAATCATCTGGAAGATACAGGCAAAATTGCCAGTCAGTTTACTGGTGGATAAGTAGGCTGACACGACAGCAAAGTACAAAACGTTGTGTCTTACTGGACTATGAGAATACTTATTGAAGTAGCTTTTTGAAAGATCTCCTAAAGATGCAATGGAGGATTAAAATCCTCCTGTTTAAATAGCTGCTGCTCATATATACTTTCTTCTCTGCTTTGAGGCATTGACCAAGGGAAATCTTTAATAGTTCCTGAATGAACACAGTTTTTATCTCAGTGCACCACGAGTGATGGTGGTGCACTGAGATAAAATTTATCATTATTTAAACTTCATAATCAAGAGGAAAGCTGTGATGACTCAGGGGCTGCTTCATGATCTATTCAGACTGCTTTTTATGAACAGCCATAAGAGGCAGAGCAAGGCAGTGGCCTGGGTGAAGCCAGGAAATACAGTATTCTGATAGCACTGTGGGTGAAGCAGAACTTGCTGCTGTAGATTTAGTGCTCAGTCAGTCAGTCATTCCTTCACACACAGGTGAACGCTGCAGTCTGGAGAGTTAGACTTTCACAGACTTCTAGTTAGTTAGATCTTTGTGACAGCTGGATAGAAGAAGGGGATGGAGGTCCTTTGTAAACAATAATTATCCACACATCATAAATGGAGTGGAAATTAATGCATCATCTTCTCAGCTTCACTGTGTGAACTGTGTCTTTACAGTCAGAATGCTCAGAAGCTGTAGCCAGGTTATGTGCTCTCTTTTTGCAGAGAAAAAGAGAAGTGAAAAGAATTTTTATTTCATGAAACATTTTTTGAAGTTTAGCATGAAATTCAAATTATAAATCCAGGGGGTTTGCTACCAGCATTCGAAGAAGTACAGATTTTGCTTTTCAAGCTTTCACCTTGCCAATGTTTCTAGATGTTTCTAACTGACTAGAATTTCAGTTGCTATAATAATGCTATCAACATTGGGTAGGTCTTTCAACAAAAATATAAGAAGTCCTAGATGCTGTATCATGTTGCAACATCCTGAAATTTCTTTCTTTGAAATAATTCCAATATCGTTCTGATGCACAGTAATAGATCTTTATCTTAAAATTCTTCCAGATCTGACCTTCGAAATATATTTGCTTTTTCCTCCTCTGCTTACCACCTTTCACAGAAACTTCTTCCTTTCTCTAGTTGAGGTTTATAATAAAATCACTGGTAAGGATACAACATTCTGCCTTTAGTAGTTTCTGTAGTTGTCATTATAGTTCATTGTAGCCAATTGTGTAAAACTAAATAATAATAAAAATGTGTTAACAATATGGTTAAAGCTTTGAGGACTGTAGTTTTACTTACAGTGTTTCCTACTTTGTGCATCCTTTCTTGATAATCTCTCTATAAAGCAAATAGTCTTATTCAGCAAAACTTCCTTCTCTCAAAGCCAAGTTCTTTTCATTAAAACTTTAGAAGTAAAATTGAATGTTATGATTTGGAAGTCCTGCCTCGATACGTTGAAGGAATTTTCAAGCAGATATGCTCCCATTTTCATTCTTTAGGATGAGGTTTTCTTGAAATCAGACCAAAGCAGCACCATCTCTTTTCTTGATAGCAGAGTTTGTTATGGCAGCCATGACACACAATGTTTTTTTGTCTCTGAGAGGATAAATTGCAACAATGAGGTATCCAAGGGGTATTTTCAATTGAAAAGTCTTGACTTTGCAGTGGAAAAGCTAAACTTTTATCAGAAAGTAGGTATTTTTGGGAAAATCTTGTTTAGTTGAAAATTCAAGTTTCCATTAAAAATAAACCTGATACACTTTTCCAATCTGTTTTATTCTCCATTCCTTTTCACTTTATTACTCCTCTTCAAAGACATATTTCTTCTTATTAAGTAGCACTATTTGATATCAATTTGATAGCATCCTGTCTTCATCTCTCTTTTCATGTTTTTTTGGTTTGGTTGGGTTTTTTTGGTTTTTTTTTGGGGGGGGTGGTTTTGTTGTATTTTCTTTTCTGGCCTCTTACAGCAAGTTCTGTATTTAAAAGGCATGATGGAGGGGATGAAACAACAGGCAGCCTTATTCCCTTTTCCTTTAAAATAATATTGAAATTTCCATATAATTGATCAAATACCCAGTTTAGCACTTGCAGAATGTTGCTGCAAGTGCTCTCAGTTCAGTCTGCTGAACTTTCACAAAGGCTCTCCAAGACCTCTGCTGAAATCCTTTCATTAACCAGAGGCATAATATGTGCAGTGCTTCTTTCTCACTGTCACCTTTTACTTAAAAAGTAGCAATTAAGTATATTCTTCGCACCTTCCCCTAAAAATACAGCAACCTATGACGTATATGTTCCAGTCTGTGCCTTTTAAATCAGTAAAATGTTCATAACTAATGTTTCTATTTCTAAAAAAAAAAAAAAAAAGACAGGTTGTTTCTTTCTCCATTTTCATTCTTGCAATTAGAGAGTTTGAGAGTTTTTAGATGTGTCCCTGCTACTTTGTTCCTTTCTGGCTTGAAATATTCAATTGCTATTAAATCTCATTGCTATTAATTAAAGTAACTGAAGTAGTGTCTTGGTAAACCTTTCTGTTATTATGCTTGCAAAATATATAAAATACCATGGTTTGAATGTTTAGTATTTAATGTGTTGCCATGGATGTTTTGAAATGTGGAGATAATTTATTTCAGATAATTTGAACACCAAAGCAACTGTGATTACTTTCTTTTCACGCTTGTTTGTCTTTAAGGTCAAGCAGCAAAAGCGTTCTTTTAAAAGAAAGACTTCCATGACAACAAAAATGAGTGAGAGAAAGAAGAGATTGTTGATTCACATGTGTCTTTTTAGCCAAGAGAGATCCTGAGATGCTCTTACTTCATTTGTTTACCTGACAAGAAAACAAACAAACAAAAATCAAGGGTAATTTTTAAACTATTATGCATGATGGGACCCTGCTTTCCTGGAGATGGCTGAACACCTGCCTGCCGGTGGGAAGGGATGAATTAATTCCCCGTTTTGCTTTGCTTGCCTGCATGGCTTTTGTTTTCCCTGTGAAACTGTTTTTGTATCAATCCATGAGTTTTCTACCTTTTAGCCTTCCAATCCTCTCCCATTGATGGGGGAGTGGGTGAATGACTCTATGGTGACTTGGCAGCTGGCTGGGATTAAACCACGACACCAGATCAGACTCCTGGTCAGATTAAACATGCCATAAATCCATCTGGGCTGTTGCAAAACCTGTTGGAACCTCCTGATCAAATCCTTGGACTGTGCAAACTGCAGAAGATGTCCCCACTAGACTTCTGGCTCTTCTGGGTAGGAATACACTCAGAAATCACAGGATTATATTGCATGGAGACAATGAAAAGTAATAAAAGATAAATCATAGCAGATAAATCATAACATTTGAACAGATATATCTCTTGAACATTCATCATACTACTAACAGGCACTGTTAGCAGTGGAGCTTCTTTATGCTGTAGATTCAGCCTTTTCTATTCTCACCATGCTAGATAAAATCTGCCCCAAAAGTATGCTAACAGTTAGAGAGAGCAAGTGTGGGCCTGGGTGGGAGGGAGGAAAGAAAAGCAAAACCTCTATCTTCACACTGAAGGAATCTTATTCAGCAGAACAATCATAGTGCAGCTGCCTAAGCTGCTACTGTAAACACTATATTTTGCCAAAAAAGCCTCAGGAAATAAGTCTTAACTATGGTATAAGATACCTAAAGGTGTATGTATACATATAACCCTATAAAAGCAAGTGCAACAGATGTTTAAATAGATCCATATAATTCTATGATTAAAGAAAATCACAAGAAGACTGGAAAAACTTTATTCAACAGTGTGCTTACTGCAAAGAGCGGAATATGAATGTAAAACACTTGTGAGTGTTTTTTCATAACTAGGACACAGACTATTCTTGAATTATGGTCCCAATGTTTTCTGTTAAGTATTTCAACCATTGAATTCACGTGGAGATAGATATATAGATGCACATACAAGTAGTGCATGAAAGCACAAAGTTTCTTATTTCAGCTGATAGGACTAGTGGAAATATGTAGAAATTTGGTGATATCTGGAGACAAATATCAATAACATATTCAAAAAGATTTGATCTATTTAGATATTCAGCCTATGGATACTGGTCTTTAATATATTACATATTGTCTCCAAACTTCAGTTTTTGTACTTTGCACTGTACCTTGTGTGTGCTGTCTCAAAATCCAGACCATCATTTCCTCACCAAATCATTTTAATGCAACACACTGCTTGTAACTGCAAGAGATAGGCTGAAGGAGAGAAATATACCAAATATATTTCAGTTTTCTTCCTTTTCTAATATACTTCTGTGTATATGCTGAGTCAAGAACACAATTTTTCATCTCTTATCTCAGTGAAGATAAGCCATACATCAGTTAAGGAAGGAAAAAAAATAAAACCCTTGCTGAAGTGCTGAACTTGCTTTTAGTTTAAGTAGAGCTATTTGCCTGGTTGCCAAAAATATAGAAAATGTTTCTTCAACTAGGGCAGGTTTTGCAATACAGGCACTAGCTGTTCATTCTTGCAGGTTTTAATCATATCTGGCTCTGTGATTTCTTGGTCATAAATGTGTCTTCCTAACCAAGATGCTTGCTGCAGAAAATTTTGGAAATATTGAAGATATGTTTGGTTGCAACATGTAAATATAGGCATTGAGTAATAATTCATTACAGGAAAGTGATGTTAAGAAGAGAGGGGAAAAAAAAATTATAATTATGCGGTTTTCTTCTTAGTGGAAAATAATGTAAAACAAAAATCAATCAAGTTCCCTACTCTAAGAATATTTGGGTAACTTAAAACTAGTTTTTCTAGGAAATTATAATAAATAATCATATAAAAATAATATATCTGATATAAAATTTTCCCATTTCTATAATTTTTTAAGGTTCTTACCATATCTAGCAGTGGACAGGTATAAGAGCAGAATCAAGAAGTCTCCAATTTGAAGACATGTCATTTAAAGAAGTACTTGCATAGGACCACTGAATTAAAATTACTGGTAAATCAGAATAGCCACAAGGGATGGTTATGTTTACTGTGGTTTTTTACCAAAATTATTTTAAAAATGTTAAGTAAGCCTCAGCAAATAGATTAATAAATGCCAGTTGGCATTGCTGCTCTGGGATGTGATTTGCCTAGCTGTAGGCTATTTGTTGAGTATTAATTAAATTAAGTAAAAACTTGCTGTAAGTTTAAGGCCCTAATAAGAACTGAATTATTTTATTAACTGCCTGCAGGCAGACAATTATTTCCATGTCATCACAGTTTATTTTTTCCTATTCTTTTGTGCATTAAGGAACAGTCTGCTGAATATTAAATATATGATGATATTCCCATCTATGTCATTCAGGAAACTGTTTTGCTCAGCTCCATGGCTGTCAATACACACCAACATATCTGAGCAAGGATTCAAATCCAAATCTATTTTTTTTTCTCCATATTCAGTGCAGTATGTGATTTATACCAGAAACAAGTGTTAAGAAAAGGAAAGGTCCATCTGCCTGGGGCTACAGCTACAAGGAGAGTGTAGCCTCATTTCCCACTTCCCTGTAGAAACAGTGCCTTTATTTGTGTCTGCTTCACCACTTCTTCACCTCTCCAAGGCATGTGACACAAAGGAGTACAGGAGCTAAAATGCTGCTTTGAGGCAGAAAGGAGGAGATTTCAGTGAAAAGGGAGGTTACACTAAAACTCATGAGTCAAGTTTTTGCACGTGAAAGAAGAAACAGAAATGCATACACAGATATTTATTTACAGCACAGTCTACCACTGTGCAGACAGGAAAGAAGAACACACATATTTTTGAATGGTTTCAAAAATGGCTTTCAAGACCCAGCTGCCAGCAGCAAGGCCAGGTTTTCCAACAAAAAAGCCTGAATTAAAGATGTAGCTGCTATCTCTCTCATTCCCCCTTACTGAACATTTATATCCTATCTGAGGTCTGTGATGTTTTTTGCTTTAGAAGTGAGTGTTCATGGAGTGGAAATGCTAGTGGATTATGTGAAAAGGAAGGCTGAGAGAACACCTAAAACACTGAATCTCTTTAGTAATAGTGCCTGCACCTACAGTTAGGACTGGGAGAAATCAATATTCTAGTTACCCCTGCGAACCATATTTTGGGCACAATAATGAAATAGACTCCAAGAACATGGATTTATTTCCTACCTGGAAAAAATAAAGTGGCAGATGAATCACAGGAATGCACTTGGTTTTGTCCCCGGGGCATTTTATCCCCAGGGCATTTTGTCTCCAGACCTAGGCTGGTCTGAGGTAGGTTTGAATCATTTAAAGCATGGGCAATGTCAAGTCCTGAGTGCCAGTTGATCAGGTCCCAGATGTACATATATTCTTCCACATTACTTCATAACATAGACATAGTAAGAGTCCCTTCATGATATGGTCCTTTCTAGGAGGGTAAGATGTCAAGTTTCCTTACAATTACTATGGTTAACTAACAATGATGAATTCTTTATAAGTCATATCTGGTTAAATTACAAAATGCCTCAAATTAATAGTTTGCTCAGCTTTGTTTTAAAAAAAGAAAAAGTGCTTCTCAGATTGTTGTTAAATTAGGATTTGGTTTCTTTAATCTGTCAAGTTTTTGCAAACAAAATATGCCTCATCCAACCTAGCCAATGCTGCACTATGGAAAGTATTGGTTTTTTCAAAGCAAATTATTCTTATCCTCAGACAAGGTATTTTTCTTCAGGTAGAAGGTACTACATGATTAGATCATTTAAGTTCAAACATTTTATGTTCAGCTATGAGTCTAGGTAGAAAAGCTCAAAATGGGTTTTTGTTTGAGTCCCAGATGACTTCCTGATTTGATGAAGAGTCTCTTCTGTCAAAAGCCCCAAAGAAAGTGAAGCAGTAGAGTGTTTTTGGCTAATGTAAGGAGGCAGTGGTCTCCACAAAAGCACAACAAAAACACCCAAACAACTTACCCTGCCAATTACTACCAAGTGTTACGTCCCTCTTTCAAGCAGGCTGTGGTTTCAGTAGCTTCCATGACAGTCAGGCTGTCAAAGAGGGGCTGCAGCAGCTGAGGAAGCCTGCTGTCTTCACATAATCCTGATGAGTCACACTGTGGCACCCTGTGAACCTGAGATGCAAAATCCTGCAGTCCTACATCACAAGACTCCATGTAAATCCTTTGTCAATTTTTATCTACATGAATTTGTAGACTAAGAGTTCTGCTTTGACTGGAATATAATCATAGGCTTACAGGCAAAACAATCCCCCTAAAAACAGTGTTATTTTTGTTCCATTTTTAAGGCTTACAAAGTTGAAATTTGCCAGTAGTTTTGATGATAATATATAAATAGGATTGCATTTGATTCTGGGTTCTTTTAAAAGGTCACTGAGTCATGAACAATTTTGCATTGAACAGGAGTCATAACTGAGATTTTTAACAATCTATTGGAGCCCTGGTAAAAGAGACTGAGGTTTTGTACTGAAGTTTTGTTAGAACTGGTTTGAGGCCCAGAGAACAAACTATTTGATATTTAATGGTTTTATGCAGATGTTCAAAACAATGTAGCTTTAATCTGAGAGGTGATTGTGAATCAAGTCAAGGTATTTATTTAGTGTCTCCTTTGAAAGAAAGCCTGAAGTTCATGGTATTGCTAGACTCATTAATGAGAACAGGTGGGAAGCAGTGAGAATGTGTTTAATATTTCACTGTAAAGGGAGGAGAAATCTGAAAAAGAAGTTTCTTGTGACTGGATGAACTTCTAACCTAGTTTCTATAAAGAAAACTTTTGTATTTCTAAGCATGTAAAAAATGGTGGTATGAAAAAGGAGGGAGTTTGTTAGCCTTTAATGTTAGCAATAGAAAAGTCTCAGTAGTTGAGCTATAGCATAAATCAGCAATGAAATATCTGATATGAAACCATTATGTATATTAAACAACATCTGATGGCCTTGTATTTCTAGGCATGCTCTTGCACAAAGTAGGATATGAGGTCAGATTTGTTGTGCATACACAAATTAAACCCCGACTTCTGCTCTAGTACCCCAAAAGCATCTAAAGCTCTTGCAGGACACGGTGTGAGATGACTCAGGCTGGAAAGCTGAAAAAAGATGTGGGTAGCTGCAACTTTTGAAGGGCATGGTATTTATTGACTGTGTGAATACTTGTGTTTCAGAGTTTAGTCAAGCAGATGATCTTTAACAACTTGAGGGCTCTGCAGTGGGGCAAACTACTGGATAAGAGCTTGTGCTATTTTCATTTTGTTGGAGGTGGCAACAAGGATCACTGTTTTATGACTAAGTCTGGTGTGTGCCACCCCAAGGGAAGGAGCATGCCAGACTAGAACTTGTTTTTTCTGATCAGTAGTAGCCCACAAGGTTATTAGGCAAAGGTAAATCAGCCTAAGATCAGCCTAAGAGCAGACGTGATAAAACCATATATATTTGCAATCAGATAACTTTATGGAGGCTCTTTTGGGAAATAGTAGAAATGTCTGAAACAATCATACTTTAGATATGAATACAATGAAATCTAAAGGCGTAGCTGAAGGTTGTATAGGTATGTGGGATTTAATGTTAAGCTAACTGCATGAAGGAATTTTAAAAATAGTTTTTAGCAGAAGGGGATTCCGAGGATCATGTAAGATCTGTCCAATGTCCTTCATAAATTCTCAGGAAGCTATACTATATTCTAATAGTACTTTGTCTGACTTGTTAGGAAGACCCAAGATAGCTGTATTAAATTTAGTTGAGACAAATCTTTCTTTCTTAAAGCTGGCATAACCAGAATGTGCTTTATTTTTTCTGTTATTATATTAATCTTGCTATGTTTACATGTCATAAATGATGAAAATTTGGTTTGTCTAATATTTCCTTAGTTTATTGCAAATAATTTTGTAATAGGGCAAAGACTTCCCCTTCTTTCTTTTAAAAGGTAAATGTCCAATTGCATTTCTTAATTTGGACTAAATGAACATGAACAGTTTAAAAAGCAAAGAGCAGAGTAATATAGATGATATGATATGTCATGCTCAAGACAGAATTAATTTCCACCATGATATTGAAGTCAAAAGCTTTCTCTTTATCAAAGAATTATTGCATTAAAATATATAGTACTAATCAAATTAAATATCATGTAAGGTCAGGGACTATTTAATCTGTGTAAATTATAAAGTGAATAATTATTATAAGTCTATATTTCCATTGTCTTTTGCAGGCTAGAGATATTTGCCTTTTTTGACATATAAATGAGCATGTTTTAACTCCAGAATTTTACAAGGTCTGCAATGGTATATTTTTTTTTCATTTAGACTTTGTAAGAAATGCCAGGACTGTTTGGGGATTTTGGTGACTAAATGCACTGGTTTCTGGAATTGACTAAGCTCACAGTGTAGGGTAATGACACCTGCTTTGCGTGTCATCATTCCTTCTCCTTTTCCTCATTTTCCCTCAAAGAAGATAAACAGATATACAAGCAAAGTGCAACCATGATTTGTGTTCAGACGCCTTTTCCTTCTTTGTCTTCTCCTTTGTGTTGTAAAAGCACACAAAAAGTGGAGCTATAACTTTTTATATATAGCTTCAGATTTGCTACTCATGTTTGGTTTTTTTTTTTAATAGGCTGTAAGTTACTTCTTTAACACAGCAGTGTAGAATTAAGGATGTAAAAAACTTCCAAGATTGAGTCCAGCCTTTGAGTGAACACCATCACACCAACTAAACCATAGTACAAAGTGCCAAGTCCAGTTGTGTCTTGAACAATTCCAGGGATGGTGACTCCATCACCTCCCTGGGCAACTCATTCCAATGCTTAACAACCTTTTCCATAAAAATAATTTTTCCTGATTTCCAACATGAAACTCCCCTGATGTAGCCTGAGGATTTATACGTCTGTCCTGTTGCTAATTGCCTGGGAGATTGACCTCCACCCTGCTACAACCTCCTTTCAGGTACTTGTAGAGAGAAATAAAGTCACCCTTGACCCTCCTTTTTTCCAGGCTAAACAATCCCAGCTCCCTTAGACATTCTTCATATAACTCATTCTCTAGGTACTTCACCAGCTTTGTTCCCTTCTCTGTGCATACTGCAGCACTTTAGAGTTTTCCTTAAACTGAGGGTCCCAAAACTGGGCACAGGATTCAAGATGTGGCCTCCCCAGTGCCAAATATAGGGGAGAATCACTTTCCTGGTCCTGCTGGCCACACTATTCCTGATACAGGCCAGGATGCCATTGTCCTTCTTGGCCACCTGAGCATATGCTGGCTCATGTTCTGCCACTGTTGACCAGCACATCCAGGTCCTTTTCCACTTGATTGCTTCCCAGCCACTCTGTCCCCAGCCTGTGCTCTGCAAGGGGTTGTTGCAACCCGAGGGGCAGGACCTGTCATCTTACCTCACTGAACAGCACACTGCCTCAGCCCATTGATCCAACCTGTCCACATCCTTCAGAAGAACCTTTGTGCCCTTCAGCATGTCAGTCAGCCCAACTTAGTGTCATCTGTGAACTTACTGAGGGTACTCAATCCTCTCATCCAGATGATCCATAAGTATATTGATCTGGACTGGGCAGAATGCAGAGCCTTGGGGAACACCACTAGTGACTGGATGCCAGCTGGGTGGAATTCTTTTCACCACCACTGGACCTGGCCAACCAGCCAGTGTTTATGCCAGTGAACAGTGCACCTGTCTGGGTCATGGGGCTGCCAGCTTTTCCAGGGAATCCTGTGAGAAACAATGTCAAGGGATTTGCTGAAGCCAAGCAGACAACATCCACAGCCTTTCTCTCATCCCTTAACCAGGTCATCTGGTCTAAAAGGAGATCAGGCTGGACAAGCAGGACCTGACTTTCCCAAATGCATACTGGCTGGGCATGATCCCTTGGCTGTTCTGTATGTGCCATGTCATTGCACTCAACATGATCTGTTATGTAACCTTCTCTGACACTGAGGTCAATCTGGCAGATCTGTAGTTCCCCAGATCCTCCTGATCCTTATTATAGATGGACATCACATTGACAAACCTCCAGTCATCTGGGACCTCCCTGCTTAGCCAGGACTATTATAAATTACGAAGAATGGCTTGATGAACTCTTCTGACAGCTACCTCAGTACCCTCAAGTGAATCCCATCTAGTCCCACGGACTGGTGAGTACCTAAGTGGCACAGCAGGTCACTAAAAACTTCCGCCTGTACTGGTGTAGACACACTTTGGGTGGGCTATTGATTTCACCGCCAAAACGTCTGAATGAACTTCCAGGGAAATCATAATTAGTATACCTTAAGTTTGTTTTCCAAATTGGTGGAAATCTGGCATCAGGATGCTGTTGGCATAGTAGATGGACCAAACAAGCTAAGCAATTTATTTAGAGGCAGACAGGAAGTAAAATGATTTCGGCAAAAATTCTTGGGATAGACCCTCACTCCAGCCCTGGATGAGCTCAGATCTGATAATTGTCAAGGCTGAGGACACTTGCTCGACTACTGAGGGTACTGTAAAGGATGGTTATAGATGAGAAAACTGTTGGTGGAACTTTGAGGACTGGTGACTGTGTTCATTTCTCTTGTAGTAGATGCTAGCTGTCTTTTAAGAATTTATTTCTTAAAAAAAATTAATATATTGCTGAAATGCAACAGTTCTTTTTCTGATCCTCAATTTTTCAAATAACTCTCTGCATTTTATGAGATACCATTATGGTGCTCTATATTGGTGTTACTGCTTGTAACTTTTTGTATTTGAAAATGTATTGAGGCAAGAATAATTTTTACCAATTATTTTCAGTATACTGCAGAAATAAACAATATAATATTTGATTTTTTTCAAGTGGTGTTTTGAGTTGGTTTTATTGCTTATCCAGTTTAAATTGTTTAGTCTTTTATTAAAAAATGGTTTTGGTCCACTTTGCTACCATTTAATCATTAACTGCAATTTAAATATGAATCTTAATAATTTAGTAGGCAGCTTACATTAGTTGTTCATTTACTTTAATTCTTTTAATTCATGTTTTCTTAGCAAATCAACAGCTGTATTACCTCTTAATGAGGGTTACTGTGTGATTGCAGGACGGAAAATTGCCTCCCTCACTCTACTAGGAAAACAAGTATATTCTCATACTGGCAGAAATTTTCAGCAGCCCCACAGCTCTCCATATCTCTCCAAAAAAAAACATTGAACATGAAGAATTTTATTTATTTCATTGGTGTCATGATTTAGGAATGTTGTTCTCCAAGTTAGTGTTCCTACTCAAACACTCCAAACACTCCAAATCATGATCTGCTCGGTCTCTCCCCTTCTCTTCCTCCTTGTGGGCAGACGGAGAGGAGAACTGGAGGCACAAAAGGAAAAGATCACACATTGCGGTAAGAACGATTTACTGCATTAGTTAAGAGTAAGAGATAAGAAAATGAACATACCAGCAACAATATGAATGACAGAGGATACAAGAGGCAAATGATTCACAAAGAACACCCCAGGAAACCTCAACCACTCCCTCCACAACACTCCATGACCCAGAAGGGACTCCTTGTCCCCATCACCATCAAAAGAGGTAAGGAAGTATAGAATAACCTGAGAGTCCTGGCCGTATCCCTCCTACTACTGCAAAAATTAACTCTGTCCTGCCTAGAACAAGGACAATTGTCCTATATTTATTTACCATAGTTAAGTTAAGGAATTAAAAATTAAAACCAGTATCTATTTTTGTTTCCAATTCTATGAAAGATTTCAGTGTGCTACAGATAACTGAAATGCTGTTTCAGTATTTACTCCAGCAATGTAAGTTACATTGCTCAGATGTGATTGGCCTACTGAAATCGCCACTGATTTGTACACCATATGGAAGAGGTATTAGATGTTTTTAATATGGTTGAAATTGAATGCTTACCAAAACTTTAAAATTAACCTTTCACAAACTTTTCAGATGTTTTGAGCTAAAAATTTGACCAGAAAAACCAGGCAAAATAAAATTGCCTAGAGAATTCTTGCAAAATCTTTTAATTAGAAAACAATGATTTACAAAATTTGTCAACCTCTAGCCAAAATTAGAAAGCCATACTAGTGTTTTAGATTTTCTTGGAAGATACCAGATAATGTTTGTAAAAGTCAAGACGAACAAACAAAATATTGTATAATATCATTTTTATTTCAGTTTGAGGGAAAAAATCTGAGCATACTCCTTTCCCTGCTGAGAGATGTTCATTGGGCTTGAGATCCGTTCTTAAACACAGCAACTTTTGCAGCTTAAATGTTTTCAGTCACCTTTAATGTTCATTAAGCTGTGTTAGGTGTCCTCTAATAAATGGGACCTGAAGAATGCAATGATATGTCAGGACTCCATCTAAAGGGTTCTTCTAGTGTTGGAATTTTACACAAAACAAAGCACAATAATGCATTTAAAACCATGAATGTTGTTTGAATGATAGGACTAGCACCAGTTTGTTTAAATTTAAAAAGACAAATTCAGACCATGGATTTCAATATGAAAGCCTACTCACATTGGTACATTGTAATAACGTAGTGAGTACAAAACTGTGCTAATAATTCTCATTCTTCCCATACTTTAGTTAGCATATATGTGAGATACTTTAGTAGAGAATACTTTCATACTTATGAGAAAAATCCAGAGTAAGCTTTCTTTGTTTAAAATGATAGCAGTTATAAATCCAATTTCCTAGAGAAGAGCAGCTTTCTCATGTATATTCAGTCATTCATTGTTTTACAGTAAAGAAAAAAAAAATCAGTGAACAAGAGGCTACTATGACAAAGTCATAACTGAAAGAAACAAGAAATTCTTTCCTCAAATTAAACTATTTTCCAGTGAAATGGTATATTGTATGAAAAAAAAGTCTGAAAGCCTTCTTTTAAATGGTCTGAATGCAAAGTTTAAGTTTAAAAGAATGTTTATGTTTAGACCTCATGAAAATAACTGTTCAGACATGCAGGTTTGTAAGAGACTGAGCAGGACCAACTCTCCCAGCCTGTCCTTCTAAAAGAGATGCTCCAGTCTTTTAATTGTCTTTGTCACCTGCTGCTGGACCCACTCTAGGAAATCCATCTTTCTTGTGTTGAGAAGCCCAGAACTGCTCACAGTGTTCCAAATGAGGCCTCACCAGGGCTGAGTGGGGGGACTGGATAACCTTCCTCAGTCTGCTGGCAATGCTATTCCTATTGCACTCCGGGATACTGTTGACCTTCTCAGCCACACTTCTGGCTCATTGCCCCCAGGTCCTTCTCTGCAGAGCTGCTTTCCAGCAGGTCTGCCCCTAGCCTGTCCTGGTGCATGGGGATATTCTTCACTGGGTGCAGGACCCTGCATTTGCCTTTGTTGGATTCCAGGTAACTCTTCTCTGCCCACCTCTCTAACCTTTTGAAGTTATGCAACTGTTTTCCACTCTACTTTTAAATATGTTATCCCAGAGGCACTATCATTGTGACTGAAGGGCTTAGTCTTGAGCAGCAGTGGGTTCATCTTAGAGATGGCTGGCATTGGCTCTGTTGGACATGGAGAAAGCTTCTATCATCTTCTTACAGAATTCACCCCCACAGCCCCTGCCCTGGATACCAAAACCTTGACACATAAATCCAATTATGAAAATGTATGGAAGGAAAATATTACTTGAATTATTGCTTGAGTGCTGAAAATGAGGATCAGGTTCAGAGACTGGAGTATTTTTTCTCTTAAGCTGTAATTACTCTTTTTTTCCACATTAATTTTGTCTCTAGAAGTAAAATTGGTACTATTTTAGACCAAGAAACAATATGGGCTAATACAACTTGATTTAGTTTTGGGATTTCAAGGAACTGAATAATTTCTTTTGGTTTCTGAGACCTGGGTACTTGCTGAACTAGTAACTAAGTGTATGAGTGACTAGGGCAGATATTTTCTGAATCTTTTATGGCAATATGTCCTGTTCTAAGCAACAATTAAGGTATTGGAACCTTGTTGTGTGACTGGGCTATGGGAATCTTAGACTGGAATGGATCTGTAGCTTGGCTGATTATTTTTAAGCTTTTTAGTTCAAAGTGTGCCTGAATTATCTGAAATAACTTTATATACAGATGAAGACAGAATACCTTTTTGTTAGCATTAATAAAGAATTTCTGTCTGATTGGTTCTGCATAGCACAGCCGTTTTTTCTCATGATGTGACATTGTCATAACTTTTAAAGACAGTTCCTAACAATGGTGTATTTCAGGAGACTTTCTGATATTTCAGGACATATTTGGAAGAATAGTATGAATTACACAGCAGCAAGCAAGGATGACTGAAATGTTACTATCCCAGATAACTGCTTTAGTTTTTTAGTTGTTTCTTTCTTGGATGAGGTTGAGGAGTGTTGGGAGAAGTGAACCTGTACTCATAGGGTCAACTTCGTGCTTCTAACATGTTTGCTCCTTACCTTTCCTGGAGCATGTTTTTCTGCTGACAACTTAAAATCATAATCTTTATACCCTGACTGATATTCTAACATGACTGCATAATGAATATCTCCTCTCCACCAAAAATAGATTGGCCACTGTAGTCTTTGCCTTCTCTCTAAAATAAAAATATTAGTCATTTTCCTCCTCTCATGCTCCTCTGTGACTGGGGTATTAGAAGGGGGCCTGTCAATTCTGAATGCAAACCTCCCTCATAACAGAGTTTTTAAGCCATGATACTAATCTTGTATAGTGAAAACTGAGTGAATTTGGTTGGGGTTTTTACAGCATATAGAGACTCTAATTTTTTGTTTTAAAGATTAATGATATCTATTTCATTCATATTTGATTTGCAGTAACTTAGAAGTGGAAACTTTGTTTCTCCTTTTAAGGGTAAAAAACAGATGGATTTTTAGAGGTGCTGCAGGATTGCAGTTCCTACTGAAACTGAAAGCAATTTTCATAATATCATGCTGGCACAGAAGCATATGTTATTAAGATTGCAGAATGGATGTTGTTGTTCAGAAATAACTTCTGTTTCCAAAGAGGGAAGAATTTGGAAGAGGGAAATGGAACTGTTATTACTTTGTGGATTATTGTGTGGTATGTCTCCCTAGCACAATAGCAGTTCATAAAGAGATGAAAAATTGCAGAGAGATAGTTTACTTTTCTAGCTTTCCTGAGCTTTATAATTGCTGTAATCATATTTTTTTCTTTTCTAGGCTAAATCATAAAAATTAAGTGAAATGTATTTCACGCAAACATTATTTTCTCATTCTGTCCCAACGGGAGGAACCTTACCTCACTCCCAAAAGCTGCCAGTTCATATTATCCTCAGAAACTTGCATCATGAGAAGTTCAGATGCCTTCCGTGATTATTGTTTCAAGAGAACTAATCACTTTACAATAATTTCTCTCTGACTTGAAAACAAAGGCTTCATCTTTTTTCACCATCAATGTCAAAATCCAGGAATCTTAAATACAGCATAAGATACCCATGTGGGCAGTAGGAGCTAACAGAAAGCGTAGACCATTACTCTACAACCTGCTGCCAACATCTTGTCTGTGCCCACCCTTCATCCACCTTACTCTCTTTACTCTGTGTAGTTGATAACTGGGTAGACCTCTGAAAATATATTTCCTTCCTGGTTCCTCTGACTCTAAATAATGAGAACAACCACTCTCAATGGCAAAATTGCTTAAAATTTTTTATGTTATCACCAGCTGGTTTTTTGCAACATCTGCAAGATAGTGAGATAGCCTTGTGAAGATATAAGTATATATAATGCTGCAAAGCACCTGGGTGATGTGGGAGATGTAACTTGTCCAGCGATGTTGAATGAAACACCAAAGAGGTGAAGCCTCAGAACAGCACTTACAAGGAGCAGAAGCTACAAAAAGGACATTGCTTCTGTGGTAGTTCCCCAGCCTCCCTTCTTATTTTGATGGACAAGGAGATTTGTCTAATTTTTTGATCATTAGAGACAGTACTGTGATTATTCTTTACATAGAGATTGTGTCTGTCTTAAAAGTGTAAACACTTTTATTTCTTCTCACCACGTAACTTGCTAACTTTCAAATTTTTTTTTTGGTGTTCATGTTTCCTTTCCTTTCTTCTATTATCACAGCTTCTATTTTTTTCAATCAATTTTGTTTTAGCTTCAGTGAAAATAAACACAGTAGGAAGTAAATTCTCTGAGACAATCACCATCCTTTCTACTTGTGTAAAAACCTAGCGCTTATTATGTGTTATGTAACTTAGCAAGATTGATTTTCTGGAAGTACAAGTGAAAGGTAGGGTGAATTATTTTAAGGAAGCAATGGCAATCTTACTTCATGTGCTATTACTGCATTGCGTGACGAAAGTAAAAAACTAAAGCTGTTACACAGCTCTTCTCTCTCCTTTCTCCCTACTTCTCACACCACTGAAAATGGAACTGACATTGCAAATAGTATTGTGAATTATTATTATACCTATTTTCACCACTAGGTATACATTCAGATATGAAATAATAATAATGTCTCTTTAAAAATACAAGAAATCCTCAATGCTTTTATAAGTATGACTCCCTCTTCTGTTCCAAATACATTAATGGAATATTAAAATACATCATATTTAGATAATGATATTTAGCTAAGAATTGTGGCTGAACAGTATCAAAAAGGCTTCTTAATATACCAACTTGATAATCAATAATCAAGTTTACATTAAAAGAACAAAATGAAATCTGAGTTTTGAAAATAATAATTTTGAATGTAATTAACAATATTGAGATATGCTCAGCTGTAAGAGATTATAAAGACTGATGTTTTTCAAGGCTAATCCAAAAATAATCCCCTCCTCTTTAATAAAATATATTAACCTTAATGTTGGTGTCATTCAAAAAATTTGACCCTCTGGAGCTTCAAACAAGTGTTTTAAAATATACACACAAATTCTCTCAAAATCAATAGACATTTGCTTCAATAATGTGAAACCTGGGTCCTGGTTTTCTTATAAGACATTTTCAGGTAATAGAAAAAGCCTGAGAATTTCACAGGCTTATAACTAACTTTATGGGACTAATACAATACACTGAACAGATGTTTTAGTATAGTGGTTTCTACGTTATCTTAATCTATATTGCTTTCCTAATACTGAATATAATGTACATCTATATTTAAATGTGCTAAATAGCATCATATAGTTTTAAGAATAATTTGAAAGTGTGTACTGTTGCTGGATACAACCCATCTCAGCAATAACACCCTGTTGTTTTACTCTTACAAATGGAATGTTCTATTTCTGACTTATTTTTCATAATCATCCTTCACATCTGTAAAAATAGATGTGGATGATATCTTTCTGAGGGCTGCTGTTACATTTGGTTGCAATTAAAGCTGCATAAGCAGGGTTCTGTATCACTGCCCTAACAGCCAGTAAAGTCTAACTTATTATAGAGTTCAGCTGTATGAATCATATGGGATTATTTGGCCCTCCACTCTAATAGACCAAAAATGCATAGTCTCTTTTATAGTTGCTCTCATCTTCCAGACAATATAATTTAGGCAGTTAGCAGGAAACTTTAGTGAAAAGAACTGATGCATATATTATCCCATTAATTTTGAAACAGTAAATAAAGAAAGATGGTTTTGTGTAACCTAGAGAGTTCTGCACATCTTCAGGAAATTTCCTAGAGACATGTAGAGGAAAGAACTACATTTAGCCACCTTGGCCCCCAAGAAGACAGGAAGAATTACCAGGCTGAATAAATATTTCTAATTACTGCTGTTCTTTGATGTCTTCTCAGTCTTGAGGGACTTTGCAGATGCAATACACAGTTGTCTTTTCTCGTACTCTATGTAGGTTGTTCATGAGAAAATGAGGTTATGCTTCTGTTTCTGGAAGTTTGCCTGTGAAATGTTTCCTTTCTTGAGACAGGACACTGCCAAGGATCTTTTGGTACATGGTTTTAATAAAAAGTTATTTCAAACTTGAATGATAGATATTTTTATTTGGTTTATGCAGAAAGCTTTTAGTAGCAAGAGGCTGCAGAGGTAGACTCTGTGGCAAGTGACAGCTGCCCCTGTGTTGTACAGAGCCAGTTCCACGCGGCTCCAAAACAGACCTGCTGGTAGCCAAAGATGAGACCACCAGCAATCCTGGTGGCACCTTGATCATAATATGAAAGCGTGAAAAACTCTGCGCAGCAATTATGAGAGAGAGGAGTTTAGACACTGTTTCAGAGTCCATAATTTACTCTTGCTCCAGGGTGTGTGAAAATCCCTATGTTCTTTATTTACCCAAGAAAATACATCTCTCGTGTTGAAATTTTTTGTAAAATTTTTAGCTTTCTTGATATCAGATTTTACTTACAGGAGTTGTTTCTTTCGGTACCCGTGTAGCTCTTTCCAAGTACATTCTAATTACCTTACTATTTCTCCTGAGAATACCTTGAATTTCAATTATTTGACTCAAGTATTAAAAAGAAAATAGTAGCTTTGGATACAGACTGAAGTTTTGGGGGTTTTTGGTGGGTTTTTTTGCACTTTACAAATTAAGGCTATGATGTTTGCACCTGGTATTCTTTTCTCCATCTGGGATACCTGCTTTGTGGGAGGTTTTCAGAAAATGCGGAGATTTTAAGAGTAAATTATAATTACCATGAATCTTTCTATCATGATGAAAAATATCCCTGCATAGTATGTATGTAATGAACCATTATCATAACAGTCTAAACCAGGCCCATGAAAATCAAATTTCTTGGGTTTGTGGGTTTTATGATACATTGGAATGTCTCTGTCTGAAAGTTTGCTCTTACTAGCTGGGATGATCTGGGGACTATATTTTCTCTGAGTGATGTTTCCACGAAGATTCTACATTGCTATAATTTTCCTTGTACTGCATCAATGTCACTAACTTCAGTGGAAGGAGGTCTGTGTACCAAAATGCTGGGGAAAAATTTCCTTCCTTCCTTCCTTCCTTCCTTCCTTCCTTCCTTCCTTCCTTCCTTCCTTCCTTCCTTCCTTCCTTCCTTCCTTCCTTCCTTCCTTCCTTCCTTCCTTCCTTCCTTCCTTCCTTCCTTCCTTCCTTCCTTCCTTCCTTCCTTCCTTCCTTCCTTCCTTCCTTCCTTCCTTCCTTCCTTCCTTCCTTCCTTCCTTCCTTCCTTCTCCATCCTTCTCTTTTCTTTCATTATAAAATCTTCTTTTTTGAACATATGTAATGAAATGTTTTTCCACAATATCTATCATTTAACATCATTAGCAAAGTTAAATAAAAACCCAAGGAAACCCTTCTACAATGTTAAATAACTGACATCAAAAAGTAAAATAGGATTGGATTTAGGTTGTGTTTTAGTGAATATTTCAGCCTGAAGCCAGAAATCATTTCTTTTGTCAGTACACACTGCAAAGACAAATCTGTGTGCCTTTATTTAGAATGGCCAACTATTCTCAAATAGCAACAAAGTTGCTATTCTGCAAATTTGAGTGCAGAAATGGAACTGAAGATAAATATAAACAGAGGATCCCAAATTGAGCAATGCTTTCAAAAGTCATAAAAGTGATTTTAAAATCAATTTGGTATTTGATCAAATTCCACTTTAGGTTTTAGAAGATGGAATTGAAATGCTGAGACCACTTGGTGAGATAAAGTCCTTGTAACAAAAGCTCCGCAGTTTGAATGCCACACTGCTTTTTTCTTCAAAACATAAAAAATAAGTCATATGTCTCTGACATGCAGGCTGTGCACCATGGTGCTTTGGCTGAGCCTGCCAAATAATTTGTGATGATTACCTTTTTAAATTTCTCTGGTGGATTTGTTTTTCTTTGATTTGCTTTGTATTTTTTATTTGAAGTGCTTTCTTGCAGCTTTAGTTGTTTAAATATGGGTTTCAGCCTGCTATGAAAAATGGGCGAACACACACCATTATTGCCATTGTAGCTTCCCTGGTAAGAGAAGTGTGACTGTGAATCCTAGATGTGGGTGCTGGTCCCGCTTTTGGCTGTTGAGAATTCTCACATCTTATACATTTTTAAGTGGCATAGTTAATGAGATATATAAAAATTCATTTTCCATGCTTTATATAAGAGGAGGAGTCGTGGTTGTCCTGTTAATATCGACTGGAGGTGTAACTTCCCTGAGACATTAAAACCTTACTGTATGTTTCCCTGTCCAGCTTCCAGTTTCCAAAGACCACCCTGGTCCCAGATACTATTTAGCACTCTGCAGTTCTGTTTAGGACTAAAATCATAGTGAAGATGGTGAGCAAAATACAGACAGAACCACAGCAGAGCAGAATGTAACTTGCTCCAGCAAGAGGTAGGAGGAAATGTAGGGCCTGTTTAACCCAATTTCCTTCCCACTGCTGGACTCATAGAAGATGAAGGTGAGGTATGTACATTGTGGGGTGCATAAATTGCCTTCCTTTCTCTCTCTAACAGAAGAGTAAAACAATGACTTCATCTCTCCCTGCAGTAACTGCAGCTCTGACTAATGTTTATGAGCTCAGAATTTTATTTATGTTTTAAATGGCTTTTCCAGTTGCCAAGTGTGGTTGAACTCTGATCAATAAATTAAACAAAGATTAGGCATCAGGGATAGGGTGATAGATAAACAGATGAATAAACTATGCAAATGTATAAGTTCAATTTCCTCAGAAAACCAAAGTTAAAGAATGTCTACAGATATTTAAGGAGCATACTAACCATACTAAATGCTTAACATGAGCATTTGTTTTATGTTCATGTTAACATGTTTAACTCATGTTAAGAGAGTGTGTGTGTCTGTAGAACAACCTACTTGACAAGGGTCATTAAATTTCTATGAAATATTATTCTGAACTAGTATCATGCAGAGGGCATGGAAAATATATACCAAAAAAAAAAAGGAAAATCCCCAAGTCTTGGACAAATGACAAGGCATGTGGGAAGAGCCTGAAGGCTCTCACCTGAACATAAATTGAATTTACTAATGACTGTTTTGGAGCAGCACAACAGCAGGATTAAATATTCAAAGCTTGAATTTTCAGAGAGAGAAATCAGTAACTTCATATGAAGTTGTTGTATATTGGGGAAATCAGACTCTATGAATATTTTTTACTTTATTGTTTGCTAGAATTACATATTCTCATGTACAAAATAACTTACTGGCAAAAAAAAAAAAAAAAAGACCTCTTCCATGTTTTTACAGTTTTTCTACATTTGCAACACATATAATAATTGTCACAACGTGACATGTGCATGGGTGTTAAATCAAAATATTCATTGGAAATTGGAAAATGATTTTATGTCATCTTAATAGGCTGAAGGATATTAGGCAGATTGACTGAAGCTCAGCTCTACTGTTTACCTACTAGTGTGTAAATGTGACTCTTCACTGGACAATCAAGTTGTAAAAGGAAGCAGATCTGCCTTTCTGCTTCAGTCAAAGAGGTCATACAATTAAGAGTGTAGTGTCGAGTTTAAAAACCTAACTTCATGCCTATGAGACTAAAACCTCCATTTGATATGGCTTATTTAGGGACACAGACAAGGGCTGAGAAGTGCCTTCTGTGGTTAGCAGTCTCCTGCTGCATAGTTGCAAAATGAAAGTGAAGACCACTGAATGTCCACTGATGGTTAAACTGTGACTCTTCCAGAGCAACAAACAGAACTGCATAACCAAATGAGGTCAAGGGATGATAGAAACTGTGCAAGCTGACCTCAGATGAGGACAGTAGGTGTCACATCTGCACAGTCAGAGTAACTACGTTACCAGACAGATAAGACAATAATTCTATGTCTTGTCTTGGATAGGGTTAAACACCTCTCATGGGTACTACTTCATTAGCAGCCGAGTAGGAATGCTGCTATCTGCTGAATTTCTACTTGGGTGTTTCCTAAATGGCTCTCCTCTGAGCACTGAGTCAGCCTGTTGTCACATTTCTTTTGCGATCTGAACTCACAGCTTGAGGTGACAGAGGTACAAGTTTAGCAGTTGTGGTTAAGATGTTATTTCCATTTTAAGTGCTTATTTTCTGCTGCTTATCTCTTTCCAAGCCATTTACTCTTAGAAGGAAATTTCTTACACTGGTGTCCAATCCAGAGGTGAAGTGCCTCAAAAGTTTAATAAAAATCCATTTGGTTGTTACTGAGGTATCTGAATACAATAAGGCTAGAGGGGAGTGAGGAAGTACTTCCTACTGCTTAGGCTATGTACAGCAGATACTTTCCTAGTTTCTGGAAAGTATCAGTGTAATTAATTTCCATGCTGACATTCTTTGTGACATTTCAAACTGTCACAAAGCTGTCACTTCTCTATCTGGTAATATTTACCCGATACACATTTTGTCTTACCATGAGGTACATGTTTTGTGGCCTCATATTCCCCTTGTATGTATTTATAGGGCTCCATTGGAAAGAACAACTACTTCAATGTAGTAGATGAAAATAAGTTTAGAAACTACATACAAAAGTACTCTGACAATTAAAAAAAAAAAAAAAAAAACCTCTCTCCCCTTAGAGAAATAGTAAAATCTATTTTGCACTAAATTTTGGCATTTTGTTGCATTTTGCCAGCTGAACATGAACCCAACACATTCTGGAGTGTCAAACCAAATTTAAAAAAATCTCCAGGATTTTCCTTAAACTGATCTGAAATAAAAATGAATGTGCACAAATCTAATTCTTACTTCCAAATTTCTGAAAGCAATTAGACACAGCAGACCAAATCCAAGTTTGAAAAAATTAATCATTTCCCAGGTTTGAAGAGACGAATGGTTCTTATGCATGAATTCTCTACCTATATAGATGATCCCATATAATTCACTGTATATTCAGCACTTCACCCTGCCTGTTTTTCTACACCTGCTTGTTCTGTATATGCCTCTCATTTTCCTATCATGTTTTTCTCTCTCTAACATTGCACTATAAACAGACAATTTTTTTTACTTGCCAGCATGGTGATGGTACCTTTAAAACATCCAGCATATTTTTTAACCCAGAGAAATGTATATAGAGGAATCACAGCTTCCTACTCCTTAGGAAAGTACTTTCAAAGGTACGGATAAAAAAGTGTCATGAGGAGGAGAAGCTCACAATTTCATCACAGATAAATATGATGGAGAAGTTCTTTTTTTGGGCTACAATGCTCCAGATTAGCTGGCAGAAGGGAAGAAAAGGTGAAAGGAGACAAACACATAACTTCTGCTAATGTCTGGAAGGTAGGAGAGTACAGAAGCAAACTGCAGACCCAGAGGAATATCAATTTCCTTCCTGAATCCTGTCTGTACACCCCATTTCTTCACTATGACTAGACTTGTTGATATGCAATGGAGAGGGAAAACAAGTCATAAAGGATGATAAAAAATTGATGTAGAGGGAGTTTCCAGCAACTCCCAAGAGAAAACAGAGTGGGAGACTATAACTAATGCAAAGAAATAATCTGTTAAAAGTTTTGGGTTTAGTGGTTTAGTGGTAGTGTGCATGGGAGGAACCCATGTTCATTATTTTCCCCATAAGCTACAAATGAAAGATGTGATACCCTCAACTCATGAATGCTGGAAAATTTTCATCTGAAATACAGCAAGATTTATGCATGGACAATTAAAAACCTAGAAAACAAAACCCACAGAGCCACTGGCTGCAAAATCAGAAAATGTTTTCATGCTGTGTGATATCAAAACTACTTGTATAGGAATATTATGATTTAGTTTCTTATCCTGCTACATGGAGAAATAAGAAAATTGTACTTGACTATTCTTGGTCTCTTAATCCTTCTGTAGATTAAATAGCAGACTGAATGAAAAAACCAAGAAATTTTTTTAATGACTGCAGAATATTTTACCATTCTAATGATAGAATCAGTCTTGAGATGCAACTTATCTCACTGGTGTACATACACTTGCCATGTTATCCATTTTATTTTTTAATGTAAATTTCTGTTGTTAGGTGAAAAAGTGAAACAGTTCTGTTCCTCCCATACTCACTTGAGGTTTAGCATGGTAATACCTTCTTGGCTTTTTGTACTACTTCTCATTGTCTACTCTAGCTGCCATATGCACAAGAATACATTTACCATCTCTTAACAGGCAGCAGATTTCATATTTTGACAATAAGGCTGGCCCATAGGGGTTGTTTATTTAGGCTTTAAGGACCTAAATGCAAATAGAATAATTCCCCTGCGACTTGATTTTGTTCTTCCATTGCCACTGTCTGCCTCACCAACAAACCAAGATAAGAAGCTGTTAGTGTTCTTTCTCTTCAGGGAGACATGCCAGAATTTAGCAAGTGGGATTTTTTTGTTTGGTTGGTTTTGCTTTGTTTCGTTTTGGTTTGGTTTTTTTGCCAGCAAGCATGTTGCCCCTGTTCATTCTTATCATTATTAATAGCTCCTTTTTTCCTTTTTCTCAGCTGTCCTCTCTGCAATGTCTAGGAAGTATCTTCTGAGAATTTTCACTGAAAAATATTCTTTCCTAATTTTATACTCATTTACTACTTCTATTTTTATTCATTGAGCCCCTATATATATATCATTAAATTAAAAGAAACAAAATATATAGCTTTTTAACGTATTTGAAAAATTGAGGTTTATATTGAAGGCATTCTGAAGCCATGATTTATTCAACAAGGAAAACAGAAAAAAAACCCCAAAAAACAACTACTATACTGTGCTTTCAAAAGTCTTTAATTTTCACCCATAAAAGGATGATTGAATATTATCCTATTACTACTGATGCACATAATTTATCCCCATGTGTCTTTAAAACCCCATGGAAAAAGCAGACATACTAATTTATTGCTTTCTTAAGTTTTTCATTTTGTTAATTGGAATTACTCCTATAAAAAAAAGAGACCAAAACCCAAACAAAAAGATGATGAATAAACTAGCTGCTGCATATTTTTTTCCAGTGATTATAACTGAAAAAGGAGCACATATGTTGTCAATAAAATGTTACAATATATTTTAGTCCTCTTATTTTTGTGAAGGGCTAAAAAGTTCTTTATAAACAAGGAAGAATGAAAATGTCCAGAACACACAATAATTGGAAAATTACAGACTTTTCCTTTTTTATAATACCTTAAAATGTTGTACTAAGTCTAATAATGTTATATTCAGAATAAACATGCTATGAAATATGGGCTACAAGATTCTGTCCCTTTCTGCTGAAAGGAAGATATTAACATAAATATCACTACAGAGCCATAAATACATCAGTTTTAGAATGCTTTTGGATTGCAAGATCCACAACAATTTGAATGGGACACTCTATTACAAGTTTTCTTTAAAAATTGCATTCACCTTTTTTATAATAATTCTTTATTGTATATGACAGGATGAGCTAAGTATTGCACTAGGTACTGCCTTCTGAAGGAATGTAATTAGATTTTGGTTACCCCTTAATGACTCATGGTCATCCAGATGAGTTTGCAAGCCAAATAAGCTATTCTGGTAGATAACAATCCCTGACCTCCTCCTCTCTTCCTGAAGTCTTGTGATTCCCACTCATGTGACAGAAAATACAGTTTTCACATGAGTGAGTCCTGCTGCCATACTATGTAGCAGGTCCACATATGTCATTTTTGTCCCTTGCCTTGTCTTGCCCTGTAACTTGTGTTTATTTCCTTTACTTTCCTTCCTAATTTAGCTTCCCTGAACGTGCATAAAGGGTCACTCTTTTTTTGCTAGATAGTGAAGTCAAGAGGGCTATAGTTACACTGGTGCATAGAGGGAGTGGGTAGAGCAGCTCTGTGTTTTTGAGGATAATTATGACAGCTTATATCCACAGGATCTCCATGAACAATTGTCCTAAATTATATTATCCCGATCTTACATAACTCTTAGGGAGTGACTATGGTGGTATAAGGATTCAGCAGAAAAATAACTTTACTTATATTTCAAATCCTTACATCAGTTGCTATTTCCACACGTAAATAACACTGTTTGATGGAGAAAGAGTTGAGACGATAAACCCAGACTGAACATTTTGGAATGTGGAAGACTTTCATGGTGAATAGCCATATAGTGAGAAAGTTCTCTGAGCTAACCACTAATTCTGAAATGTTCTTGACCATTAAGCACCCTGTTCCTGAAATATAGGGAGCAAAACTACAGGTATTTTGCTCTAGGTAACATTTACGAATGACTTTCCTCCTCAGGATACATTCCTGGTATTTGGGAAATGCCATAACTAATTTTTTGTTGATGGAAATATGTTTGTGTTTGCAATGTGTTACTTCAAATATAATAGATTAATTTCATTATTTGAAGGTGACAGGACACAGTTGTACACCAAAAAGATGTTAAAATGTAACAGTATTGAAAATGGGAAAAGAGAAAGATTATTTGAATATTGTCAAACTCGTTTAAAAACAGTTTGCACTTTTATTTAAGTCTCTTTTTTCCCTTGACATTTTTTGAGGTGTCATTTCTTGCTGTTAATTGCCAGAAAAAAGCATGCTGGCAGTGCGAAGCTGTGGAAATTGTGGAGCATCTCTCTTTCTGTATTAATTGCTGCTTCAGATACATATACCACACATATTGTACAGAGCTTTTTCTCTGTGTGCCACAGGGAAATTTCAATATGATGTTAAAAATTGGCTTGTTTTTCTGTTTGTATTTTTGAGCAAAACTACAAAGTTCTCTCTTGCTTTGCTTACAGAGGTGCATGGAAGGGATTCCCAGTGCGTAGTCTGTGTGAGACCAAAACTCTTTCAAACTCATACTCCTGGGCCTCTGTACTAATGATAATAGACATTAAAGTCTATACTTATGTCTAAAGCGTATTTATATGTGCTGCATGAAGTAGTTACTAAATCTCTGTACAATTTGCTTTGCTTTGTGCGAAAGTATTTTTTGAAAGATAACTACCCAAGGTTACTTAGAAATGACTCCTACATGAGAGAATTTTATTTTCTCCCTTGGTCTTTCTATGCTGTTAATAAATGACGGCACAAATGAAGTTAAAATTCTAATGGAAAGCTTAAGAAATTACTGTGATAAGAGGCTAGTATTAATTAAAAGTAAAATAATGGTCCTCAGCTACTAGGCCTATTCTAAATAATATCTCCTGTTTTAAGGCCGGATTCCAATACAATTTTCAAGCTCATTGCTTTTCCAACTATTGTCTTAAGGAAATAAATTGTTTCGTCTCCTTCCATAGGTTTTCTGGACCATTGGTATATGCATTATCAGTTACTGAATTTGCTGTTAAGTATTTTGTATTGTTGCGAGAATGGCTAGAACACATGATGAATTTGATATTCCCTGGGAAGTTTTTGTTATTTATTTGGTGGCTTACATACATTCCTGGCCACTTCTCTAGATTCCAGTTTCCTGGATGGTAGTTATTTTTTTCATCCACTTGGAAACTACTATTCTTTTGTGGAAATGTTATGCAAATTAGGTTTCACATAATTCAAGTTAATTTTGGAAGGGAGAGGACTAGTTAGAACATGAGTAAGTTCTAATAAAGTTCTTAGATGACAGTGTTCATGACATATACTGGTACCAATTAAATGCATTAATTGATTGCTGAATTCCAAAAAATGGTAAAATATATAGAGCATCCATCTAGCATTTATCTAAATAACCATCTGTTCTATAGAACTTGCTTAACCTGAATGGCTGAGTGAGGTTAAATGATATTGTTTGGAGCATACAGAAAAACTGTACGCTTAAATGTGCTTTTTGGATTTAAGAAAAAAGAGTTCAGGAGTCAAATTTTAGCAAACTCTTTGTTACACTGAGCCATATGTTTTGGACAGAAGCTGAAAATTTATTTTCCTATATTTTCCTGCTGCAGGACACCATTTGTATCAGTCACAGCTCCAGTTTTCAGGAGAGGGATTTTATGGCAAACTGGTTTATGACATGTCTCTTCCACTTATTCTTTTTCTCTTACATCCTACTCACATTCCAGTCCTGTGCTGGAAAATCAACTTATTCTATTCCACTGGATTACAATCTTCTCCATGTACCAAATGCATTCTCAGTAGGAAAAACAAATTCTCAAATTTAATATGAGGTTCCCATTTGCCACATTAATAGATGCCTTTCTAAAGTAATTAAATAAACAAATACAAATAAGTAGTATACATGAATAATTAATAGGCAAAATGTAATGTTTCATTTCAACTTAAAGCTAATTAAATGTCTTGCAGTCAGTGCTCTTAGAGTGGCATAACACTGGAGGAAAAATTATATTAATCATTCAGCAGTTACTTCTATTATAAACTAATTAATTTGTTTTCTGTCTTTGTCCAATTGGTAAAAGCATCTAGAAACCACAGTCTTAACTAAAAACACTCAGAGCTTAAATCTTGTAAGACAGTTCACAGAAAAAAGTATTTCTGTACTCTTTTTGATAAAAACCCCTGTTTTCTAGACAGAGGTAACTAATTTATTCACACAAAATAAAAGAACAAATCAAAACTTTGTGATACCAGCTGAAAAATAAATCTGTGTAAGCTTGTATGGCTGTGTTGAGCTACCCATAATGATTTTATATGTGGGTGGAACATGACTGATCAGTTTTTGGGATTTCAATTTTGGTTTAGGATTTAATTTGATTTTAGGATTTCAATCCTCAGGCAGAGCTCCATGAACTCCACCTGGTCATAGACAATTCCTCCTCATCTTCCCTGCCTGACCTGCCTAGGATCTGTATCCTTCTGTTTCAACACTCCAACCATAGGAGGTATCCCACTATGTCTCAGTGATGCCAGTGTTGCCCTGCAGATGTGCCCATGTCTCTAATTCCACTTCTTTAGTTCCAGCCAGTCAATTTGGGGGTTTTATGGTTTATATATATTTTCTATAAATTCTTTTTATTGGATAAAGCAATTGCAACATACTTTTGGACAGTATTTATTTTACTTACAAGCACCCAGCATTAGGAACAGGAGTAGTAACTCACCCAAATGCCTAGGAAGGAGCCGTGGTGCTCACAGTCTGGATTTTTGCAGCCAGATGGCCATAAAACTAACTGATTTTGCACACCTGTATTTCAGTTTATTAACAGAGCCCTGTTCATAACAATATCAAACCAAAATTGCTCCCCAAACAGCAGAACTAATGAAGCTTTGTTTTCTACAGATGTTCTTAGGTACCAAAGACACTGTGCGATGTCACTGATATTAGGCCAGTGCCCCCTTTGTGGAAAACATACCTTCTCATAGTCCCTAAACAGGCTCTAGTAACCACTGGTCACTTTCACAAATCCAGCAATTTCAGCGCCACCCTGCAGCTGTTTTCCTACTCTCTGTCCTTCTTTGCATGGCTTGCCAAGTAAGTGCCATGTCCTTGACGTAAAGCTACTTTCCGATTACCTGGCCTGATAAATATATCCTGACTGCCTATGTACGAGCAGTCAAGTGAATGAGGAGGACAAATGACCTCACAATTATCAATTCCCACATAGAAGCATTACAGAGACATCTCTTTTTCACGCCAGTTTTAATTCAGCTTGTGGAGTGATAATATTTTGTAGACTTGTACCTCTTCTTTTCTTCTGTTGTGATTAGGTACTAGATTCAAACATAGTAGGGTAAATCTAATAGACAAACAGATATTCTTTATGAATTTGGAAGTTACATTTCCTTAACAACATGGATAGCAAATGCAAATTATTAACATTTCTAAATTTCTTGAACTTTATATCCTCCAATTAAAATTTGTTATACTGAAAATTTGTCACTGAAAAACAGCGACATCTTTTTTGTAACACTTTTTATTTCTTTAACTCACAGTTAGAAACTGGAGCATACTCAATTTCAAAGCCAAAGCAACTTCATTTTACCTTTAAATAAAGATTGGAGTTATTGGACTCAAAGCCTTTCATTCTGGTAGGTATTTTTGCTTTTGCTTTGATTTTGTTAGGGTTTTTTGTTTGTTTGTTTGTTTTAAAATTCAGTAACATATTACTGATTTGCTTTAGCACTTCACACGTAAAATCTTTTCTATTATGGAGGGCCAGTATATAATTTATTTTCTGTTTTTAGTATAATATCTAGGTCTATGTGACTTTCTGTACTAGGAAGATAATTTTTCATTTATTAAAAGGGACTGCTGTAGCAAAATCAATCAAAATCTAGAAAACAAACCCCAAGTATATATAATCTGTGAACCATTGGTGCATATGAATATTGTTGTTATACTGAAAATTTGTTTCTGAAATCTGAAATAGGCATCAATACACCTCTAAATCTTTAAAAACCTTATAAATATGCATACTCATCACCTCCCATTTTTAATTCTTAGATGTAGCAGATTTACAGTATCATTCAAAGTAGTCAGATTTGAGCTATTTTGGATGAAAAGAGACACACAATGACTCAAGAAAGCCTAATGGCTGCTTATTACTGTTTGTTCAAAGTAATTTTTTCTGCTGTTCTGAACTGGGTAAAAATGATGGTGAGTAAAAGACTGTTCCTCACACGATTATCTCAGGAGCCCGTAGAGCCACAGAGGCCAAAATAATATCCTGATCCACACATAGACAGCAACAGAACAAAATGACCCATGTCTATACTATTAAATTCTCTTTTATTTTAAACAGAGTGCCTGCAAACATGTTGCTAACGACTTTTTTTTTTTTCCCAGGCTTTTATTTCTAAGAGTAACACCTCTGAGAAGGTGTAATACTGGGAATCATCTTTATATTGCACCCCCTTCTTCCTAAACCATCATTTCACTCTCTTAAGAGGATAAAAAATATAGCTAAAGCAAACATCCTTCACTCCAAAGATTTCCACTAGAAGAGATTGGCAGAGGTGATGTTGGCTCATCCAAAGGTCAGTAATAATTTCCCAAAGCTACTGCCATTTTAATTTCTTAAGTATTGTCACTTTCATTTTAGACAATTTTGTCAGACATCCCATAATGATTTCTTCTTCCAACAAGTCTCCCAGTGTTGGGATCCTTCAGTCATCTTATATTTCAAGATTTTTCTATTTTAATCCACTGGGGTAGTGTTGTAATGCATATCCAGATATATAATGGATGTATATGTAATGCATATCCAGTAACAATCAGTTTGCATTTTTTTAATTCTTTGAAAGAATATTTCATTTTTGTTTCGACAGTTACTTTTAAAGAGACATACACTCAGAGAATAGTTTGGGTTGGAAGTGACCTTTAAAAGTCATCTAGTCCAACCCCCCTGCATGAGCAGGGACATCTTCAACCAGATGAGGTTGTTCAGAGCCCCGTCCAACCTGACCTTGAGCATTTCCGTAGATGGGGCAACTACCACCTCTCTGGGACACCTGTTCCAGTGTTTCACCATCCTCATTGTACAAAAATTTCTTACTTATATCTCATTAAAATCTGCCCTTTTCTAGTTAAAAATCAAATCCCCTTGTTGTATTGCAGAAAGCCCTATCAAACAAGCCTGTCCTCAACTACTTCTAGCCTGTGTTGATTCCCAAAATACAATCAGGAATTTTTTGCAAGGATGCAGATCAAAATGGGCCACAGTAATGTTGTGGACCGTTTTGATAATTTCAAAACATAGAAAAAAACCCAGATTTCCTTTAATTGGAACAGTGCCTGGGATTGTTTAATTTCCTAATATAGGTACACCAATGTCCAATCAGAATTTTCAGCTGCTGATCCCACAAACCAATCGTACATAAATTTTCAAAAGAACATATTTTTCCACCGTGTGCTCTACTTCCCTTAATATTTTCTTTAATCTGAACAAAGCTTTGGTCAGTTACCCTTCATTAATAACTCAATATAGATTAACCTAGCTAGAAGAGTATAAAACAGATTTTTAAAAAAACATGTAGAAGATATTTTGATCCTTTTATCCCATTCTGGAGAGTTTTAGTGCTCTCAGAAATAAGTGGCCTAGACACTTCTAAATTGGGGATAGGAATCCATAGATAACTATGTGTATTTAAATTTTACATTTCATTGTTGCTCTGATCTACTATTTTCAGTAAGGTTTTCATCAGAGAACCTCATGAATAGGGTTTGGAAAGAAGATTTGTAAACCATCTGCAGTATCAAACTGTTTTAATGCAGTATTTTTAGCCATGTTTCTTGAAGAAATGAGATGCATGCAGCCAAATTGTCTCTCCATCTGTGTATTTGTAAATAACTGCTAATAACTTTAGAATCTGATGGTCATTTTAGTTAAATCTTCCTGAGTGTATAGTTGTCAAGGGTATTCTATTATTATTAATCTAGTAAAAAAGGCTGAGTGAGTAGACATACATTAGTAAAGAAAAAGCAAATGTAAGTCTGGCCTGTATTTCCTCCAGAATGAAATAAGCATCTACCTAATCAATAGACTTGAAGCTTTGAACCCAGCATTTTTTCTATTAAATGAAGAATGGAAGGGAATCTTGTGCAAGGGAGAAACTTTAAGGACATGACAGAACAGAGGAAAAATGGAGAAATTATTAGAAAATACAAAATACGACCAAATAAAAATTTGAATTTAATTATCTCTGCTTGTCTTTCAACAACTCCCTTTACTTAGCCATGTCATTATATTAGCACTAGTGGATCAGAAAGTGATAACAAGAGAAAAATGTTAATACAAAGTTCATTGTTCAAATGCCTTTAAATATAAGGGTGAGAAAATTATCAAGCAGCTGACATAGCAGGGGCTGCTGACAGGCAGTCTAGGTGCCAAAGTCAGCATAGAAGGATTTGTCTGAGGCAGATTTTAAATAAAAACAGGACGTACAACACTGAAGCATAATATCTGGAGAGTGGCATCTGAGAAATAGGGTTTTGTTCTGATTCCAGGAGATCCAAACTCAGCAAAAAAACTCTGGGATCTGCTGCTTTACCCAGAGACAAAATACAGAAATTAAGATACTTAGACTCCTTTTCCTCAGAGAGGGCATCCTCAGGATGCCACAGCATTCAATCTCCAATTTGAGGATGAAAAACTGCAGCCTGACACAGCAACCTTGAAAGATTGCTGACCCTCTGTTGTAGCTTTTACTTTGGATGCAACCTAAATTAAAAGTTGCTTTCTCTTTTTTCTGAGTGGTTCTAACTTTTCAGAAAGAAACATGCATTTCTTAATTTTCCTAATTTCTTAAGAGAATAGAAAATCTGGAGGGAAAAAGATAAGCTTACGAAATGGGCTTTTTTGTTGTTGTTGTTGGGTTTTGGTGGTGGTGGTGGTGTTTTGGGGAGTGGGTTTCAGGTCACCATTATAATGAAAACCATTGAAATTGAATCTAAACCAGGCTTAGACTCTGATTCGTCCTGAAACCTAATCTACTTCTCAATGCCATTAATTTTGCATAGTTATACTCAAGAAATTTGAATACCTGCCTGGTATCTTAGCTTTGAAACCTTGTGGTAAGTCAAGGGAATAACAATTTTAAATATACTGCCCCTGAAAACATGAGAGCTACAGCAGATAGTTAAATGGATGGATAGAAAAAGGGAGCATTAGCTATCACCAAAATAGCTGGTGAAGAAGGGAAGCTGTGAAAGACTATGCCTCTCCTCAACAAATAAGCTTTATAGAAGAATACATGTTGTTTCTAATTTCCCTGCCTTTAATACCTAAGAATAGAAACTATTAGCAGAGATTATAGCAGTGGGTACGTGCCAAAGTAATCACACTTTTTATTTTTAGAGGTGTAGATAAAATAAAAAATACTCTATTTATGTGGAAGATGCTCTCTTTGCGGGGAGGCATGTAAGTAATGCATAAACATGCATCAACATATATATATATAGTAAACGTAGGCAGAATTTCCTTCCTCTGATCTGCATTGCAGATATCGTATCTACATCAGGAAATTGTGCTGCATATTCTCATTTTGCATACAGAGTAGCCTGACAAAATTTGCATTAGAGTTCCACAATTTATATGATGAGAGTATATTTTTCCTAGATATCTAAAGTGACAGTTTTTTGCTTGTATTCGAACACTGGGGTTTTTATGAAGTTTGTTTATTTATTCATGCATTTATTCTTTCATTTCTTAATTATAACATTTATAAGATATGGTTAGCTAAAACTCCCAGGATTTGATCTTCAAAACAAACCTTATTCATTCTGATTCATTTAAAATGAAAAAAAAAGCCATATACTTCAATGATGATTTACTATATCTGAAAGAGTTTGCAGAATCATCACCTTCGATTCTAATGCATCTTTTACCCCATTACCACTTTTTGAAGCTAAAAGATAAAATACAGAAGTAAGATCTTTGTTTTCTTGTGATGTTGCTTATAGGGTATTATATTTTCATACAGAATTTAATTACATTACTAAGGATTAATAATCTTCTTTGTCTACACAGCAACACTTTAAATATCTAAATAAATGATTACACATTAGGATGTTCATTAACAAACAAGGATATATTACTGTCAATTTATTTCAGAGAAAGGTTATTGATTATTTAAACACAAAGTGTTTCAGTAAAATATTGCTTGAATCCGTGCATATACAAAAACTAATGATGTGTTTGACTTCACATCAGTTATGAAAAATCTCAGTGCAGGCTTAAGATTTGACACTTTTTATATTTTGATGCCTTCAAGAATCACCAGGCAAATAATCTTTTTTCCTTCAAGGCAACCGCTACAAAATCCAGTGCAATAAGAAATGAAAATCTCCATTTTGAGAGACCTTTAGGATATTGGTTTGAATCTTTATTGTCTTAGAGTCACTTTGAAAAATCTAGAAAGCCACAACTTTTAGTACAGAGTGAATGCAGAAGTCTGTATTCCACATCTCATAAGAAATTTATTCTTTATTTGTTTTGTTGGTTTTAGTTCTTAAAAGAAAACATATTACATGAATCTATCATAAGAACTACTCTTCTGACGTATATCGGTCATATACATGTGCATCAATATTGCAATTGCATCAACCATTGCTTGCATGAAAATTGAAAAGAGATTTTTTGCTCTAATGAAATATTTTGCATTATGTTATGGTTTGGTTTGTTGTTGGCTTTTTCTTCAACATAAATTTCTTAACTGTGTGCTGTGCCATTTCTTTGTATTTAACATTATGACAAGAATCTGTCAACCTCTCTTGCCCGTACTTTGTAGGTTGTTTGCTACAAGGAGCTGCTCAGCATAAAGTTACTGTAGAAATTAGTATTGAAGATTGACATAGCTCTCCTTCACATGATGTCGTAAAAAACAAAAAATTGCTTCTTTTAATATGCAGTATTAAACATGCAGTATCACAAGCACGTTTCTATGATGAGAAAATACAATAGGGAATATATTGAAGAGAAAATGTTTTTCTCCATAAAAAGGGAATATTGTTCCAAAGATGTAAAACACTACAAAAAGTTTCTTCCATAAACTTAAGCTTAAGACATAGAGCACACCTAAATAGGAGTATACATACATTTTAAAGAAAAGAAATTAAATTCAAACTTTGCAGTTCTTTGCTTGATTTATGCTGTTAATTGAAGTTTTCTTGATGAACGTTTTATAAAGTTTCTCTGCCCTTAATGAATTTTTCATTTTTCAGATTAGGCTACAAAAGCAGAAAACATTACAAGTCAGTATCAGAATATTATAAATAACAATATGATGAGAAAAATTACTTTCAAGATAGAATATCAGAAAACATGAAAAGTTTGGATTCCTCATTTGTTGAAGACTTGACAATAATCATGAAGCATGGCCTTCAAGTGAAGGGAGGTGATTCTCCCTCTCTACTGAATTCTCCTGAAACACCACTGGAGCACTGCATCCAGCTATGGGGACCTCAGCATAAAAAGGACATGGATTTGCTTGAGTAGGTCCAGAGGAAGGCCATGAACATGAGCAAAGGCTGGAGTACATCTCCTTTGAAGAAAGGCTAAGAGTGTTGGGGTAGTTCAGCCTGGTGAAGAGGAGGTCATGCAGCGCCCTTATTGATTGCATCCTTTCAGTACTTAAAATGGTGCTTAGAAAAACGCTGGGGAAGGATCTTTCATCAGGGAGTGTAGTGAAAGGATGAGGGGCAATAGTTTTCAATTGATAGATTTAGTTTAAATATAACCCTTCTCTGTGAGGAATGCAGAGGCACTGCAAAAAGTTGTTGGAAGAAGTTGTGTATACCCCATACCTGGAAAAGTTCAAGGCCAGGTCAGATGGGACTTTGAGTAACCTAGCCTAGTTGAATATGTCCCATGACACAGGGGTTGGAAGCAAATGATATTTAAAGTCCCTTCCAACCCAAGTCACTCTATGATTGTATACATTATTGCTGATAAATCTGTTACCAAAGAAATATTAGTAAGCATAGTTTAACTCCTTTTTAATTGTGCTTTACTTTTCCATTGTTGTTCAAAGAATAAACCATCTTGCCCATTGCCACAAGTCAACATCCAACACTTCCTTCCCAACATGTACATCAACTTTTTTAGAATAATAGTTTTAACTCCAGTTTTAACTTGTGACTTTTTCAGGCAGAAAGTCTCTGGGACCATCTGTAGTTGACCTGGCCTAGCCTGCAGCAAATTTAAACGAAGTGTAGAGTTTTCTCCAATATGGTGGATGTCAAGCAAATCTAACTAGGTCAAATACAAGACAGAGCACAAATGCAGCACAGCTGAGAAAAATACGCCTTTTCTTCAGCTCAGGAGTGGAAGACAGCTGATACTGCATTGTAACAGAAGGTCATTTGACTTGTAAAAGAATGGGAACTGCAGCCTTTTGTACCTGTTCCTCCTAAATGTTCAAAACATCATAACCTACATTATCTGCTGAAAGGTATTTCTTTTGTCAGATGAGTTCTGACACCTCAGGTGCTAGAGAACACTCCTAACTAGCAAAGGACAATAATCTTACATTTGGAAAAAGTGCATTACAGTACAAAAGTACCTTGAAGAGAAGTGTAATATAAAAAGAAAACCAACAGCAGTGGCTAATAGCTGACTGTACTGGGTTTGGTAGTCTCATGGTGATATCCCTGATACAAGCCCCTGGTAAGCAGAACACCTCCTCTGAAATTGCATCAGGTCAGCAAACAGGTGCCTCTGTACCTCTCAGAAGAGAGTTGCCTGCTACTATTAACTGTCACTTTTCCTTAGTTGCATTGGTTGTTATATTATATAAGGAGAAGATTGAGCTGCCTCATTCAGCTCCAGTGGCTCTCCTGATGAGACAAGACTTTCATTTTCAGTCTGCAGAATGGTGAAGAGGTTCTGCCCTCCTGCAACTCCTTGCCAACTGCTAAGCTACAATTCTTCTATATTATTAGCCCCCTCCCGTCTGTGTGTTTTGATGGAGAAGGTTTTGGCTGTTTGGTCATGGGCTGTGGATCCACTGCAGACTGCACTTGGAGTCAACTATCCAACTCTTTCTCAGCCTCCTTGGTCCTGCACAGTCTTGTTACTGCCTCCTGCTGCTCAGCCGCTTGTGTACCTCACTTGGGCACACCTTTTGGAGGCAGAACTACTGCCTGTCCCTGTCCGAAGAGAAATGCCTTGGAACTTCCGGTAGTCTGAGGTCTGCACTGCAGCCCCTCCCATCAGCATCTCCCTCTGGGTGGAGTCTTCAGACATCAGGGTAGAGGGTACAGATGCCCCAGGAGGAGTGGCAGCCTTGGCTCTCAAGACAAGTGTGAAATTCTGAGTGAAAATTCACCTCTGTTTCTAGACTGTCTCCCAAGTTTCTCTTGGCTGAGTCTATTCAATCCCTACCAAAGAAGTAAACATGATTTTCTTATACCAGGCTCTAGATTTCAAATCCTATACACAATATATATCAACATCTCAACCAAATTGATTTAGTGTTGAAGACACAATTCAAAATTTTAAAAACCCAAAAATCTTTCAAGAGCAACTAGGTTTATGAACACTGGAATAACAAAACTCAAAAATTTACAGAAACTTTCCAAGGAATTGTTGGAAACCTGACTATCTTTGAGAGTTTTATGTCTAACAAATGTAGTGGAAACTGACTGACTAGAAGCTTAATAGTGGCAGCAGGGATGAGGCCGTTTTGATTTTTTGTCTTTTTTCTTTTATGTATTCTCTGTATTCTTTACACATATATTTTGAGCCCCGTAGCCTATTGTTGTATTCCAGCTAGATTTCCCAGTACTTTTCCATGTCCTTTATCTAGACAGAAAGACAAAACTTATTTCAAGGGTCTCTATCCTATCTTGGTTTTCCCTGTCTACCAAGGTTGCAAAGCAGCTATTCAGACACATTTTCATCAACAAACTACAGTCCCATCCAAGGAGGAGAAGACTTAGAAAGTGCTTGGCCCAGGGAGGAGGGAATTGCTCACCACTTGTTCTCCTAATTGGTGGGGTTTTTTGTCATTTATGCTAATTTACCAAACTTATGAAATTGTATGCACCCCTATGGGTGGTGGGCTCTTCTGGACATCTTTCTATAACTGCCCCTGGAGGCCTTCAATAAAAATACACTTTTATATTACCTCCTATATTAATATTAATCTTATCTCAGAAGTGTGTGGTTTCTTTCATTTCTAAGTTGAAAAAGACATCAGGGGAATAATAAGTACACACACACATGCACATATGCACTAAGGGAACTCTTTCTTCCTCATGAATTCAGCTTGACAGTCCTTGATTTCATTGTTAAAATAACGAAAATTATTACATTCCTGACTACTTTATCAGTTACTTATATACAGAGACCACATAGATTCTAAGACGTCAGCTTTTTCTTCATTTACAATTTCCTTGTCAGAATCTGACTGTTTTTATCTTTCACTGCTATATCAAATAATTTTAAAAATGTCACTTTTTTTTTCTCATAATCCCAGTTTTGACAGAGCAAATTTTCCATCATGTTGGAGAAAAACACATAAAATTGCCTTTGCAGTAAATCCTTTGCATCTTTTAAATTAAATGTCACTGTTACCTTTATTCATTTATCCTTTCAAATTTGATTATGAAAATGTAAATATTATGAACTTGATTGCACAGGAAAATCATCCAAAGTACCTCAGGTTCTCCTAAGAAAACATGGGTGACTACAGACTTTAAATCATTGCATATCATAATTCTATATCTTACTGGTTTTCCTTCACTTGGTTGTGGCAGTTCCCCTAGCTTTTCTGACACTGGCCTTGCCTGTCATGCTATTTACTATTGGCAACTCAAGCTGCCATAAAGGTGCAAAGAATGGTGATGCCCATATAAAGGTTTTAGTAAATTCAATGTAACAAGTCCATTTAAGATGCATTCATTCAGTGAATGCACTTCAAGAAACGTCTAACCCTAGTGTATTAAAAAGCAACATGCTAGAGATTGGCTAGCTACCATCAATATGTAAGGACTGCAATCTATAAAGTCTTTGACACATACAATATTGCACAGCTGTGAATATAATTGTCTGACAGCAGTATTCTTTATTTAGAGATTGCAAATAATGTTTTGAAAAGAGGTATCATGGAGAGCTTTATGAATTTCACACATCATACTCACTATGCAGACCTAATGACATTAGCACAGTTTGTAATTTAGCTCAGTACAAGATTTATGCTTGTTTTGATTGTACAAGCTTACAGTCATGTAGATCTAAATGGCTGCACATTTTCTTCTTTCTTTTGGTTTATTACTGTTTGTGCACATGAAAGAATCCCTACAAAAGTCTGTAAGGCTTTGTTTTTTTAAATGTCTTCCTCACAGACTCTAAAGTCATTCTAAGGAGACTACACCGCTAGCATAATTTATAAACCCCACTTGATAATGGGGCAACTGTAAGAATTCTGGTAAGGGGATGATATATGTTTTACTTTGATAAAACAACTTCTCAATTTGATGAAAGCAAGACAGCGCACTTCTAATTGCTTTGTAAGTCATGAATAACTAAACAAGTAAGAAATATCACCTCTATTCTTGGTTTCATTTTTATTTAAATAATAACTTTGTTTTGTTAAAAATAAGAGTATCTACAGATACTCAAAAACAGTATTTCAAAACCTATTTTTTTTATAAATACCTTTGTGTTGCATAAAGCTTTCCGCACTGTAGGACAATTGGTGAGTGCAATAAAATGCTCTCTATCGATCTGTGTCATTGCCCATTGCTTGTTGCCTTGAGTACAGTGTATAAGCCAGCCAGAACACAATCTTTTTTTCACTGGGAAAGATAACAGCAGTGATCCGGACTTTCTATTGCAGCTGTCAAGTTCAAATAAAATATGGATAGTAGATATCACCCACAATGTTTTGGGAGAAGGCAGAAAATGTTTTTTAGCCATTTATGCTTTCTGTGCCAATTTTCAAGATTTTAAAGCTATTTAAGGACAAATGTATGAGTCAGGGTTTTTTTTTTCATTCAACATTGTATGTGTATATTCCTGTTGTCATATATCTATGACCCATGTGCCTATTTTTATTACAATATATTTGCATCTGTAATCATTATATTCTATTTTTAATTGAAATACTTTTTTTCTCTCATACTTCTGTGTGTAGGTAAATGCAAAAGATCTTAAAAATTTTATTTAACAGTGTCCAGAAATGCTGTGCAATATTTCCAGGTTTTTCATGCTTCACCATATATTTACTTAAACAAAAACTATTTTGCATTTAGGACTCACATATAGTGCATTCACTGCAACAGAATAGTTGAGTTAAGGCGAGCCAACAATCCATTGGTTGTTTAAAATTTTATGTGCAAAATAAATACTTTTGCTAATAACAATAAAGGAAATGGCTGAATTATTTGCATTTATGCCTCTCATTAAAAGAATGTGTAAAACAGTAGATACACTGCTGTCAAGAAGATAATTTAATTTTTCAGTTGATAGAACTTGATTTAGTGGGCTAAGACACACAAGTGGAACTTTACTGAAGTGAACTCTGTGTCTTTCCATAAAAAGCCCAATTCCTATTTATAAAAGAGACACACAGAAAATAAAAGTAAACACATATACAGCTGAAGCAGTCGTTTTGATTACAGTTCAGAAAAATAAGTTATATTCCAATAAAATGAAGGTGTTCACAGCATGCTTTAGTGGAAGAAAAATAGAATAACAAAATTTGAAGGCTGTAAAATAAAAATTTCAAATTACAATATTTAGTATGACACTCATTATTTGGATTATGTAATACAGGAGACAAAAAAGGTAAAAAGAGAACTGAGGCTTTGCTATTTGGTAAATTTTATCAAAGTACTCTTTGCTATCTAGCTGCAGTACGCAATCTTCAAAGAGACCTGAAAGGATATTTATTCATAAGGCAATTTTAGACAGAGGTACATTGTACCTCAATAATTACACAGATCAGATGACTTGCTCATTGTCATTCTAAATATCTGCACATGAAAAGTAGCAAAGCTATTATATATTAGCAGCTCCAAGTTACCCTAAAACACTGAAGATAGATGACTTTTTCAAACTGGTGAGATCAGTAAGATTTTTGCATGCTGTGAGCGACTTCATTGGAGTTTGTTTAGCTAGCAGCCTAGAAAAGTGTCTCAGGGTGACAATAATTTCATCAATGTCAGCTGAACACATTTGAATTTGCCTAACTGGAGCCCTAAAAGGCTTCATCCCAGCACTGCATTGTCAAGGTCCTGCAGGTAATGCTTTTAATCAGAATGTTTTTGCACTCTTTCTAAGGAATTCCTTTTCATTTACCTTTCTGTTTACTTTTCATCTAGGGCTTGACACTCAGAGCACACCATGCATAAATGCTGCAGAGACTCGGTTAAATACAATTCTACCCTTTGCTCTGTGACAGAAATACCAAGCAGATTGACTATACTTTTCAATTAACTTGAAAGCCATTCTGTTGACACCACTCTGAGAGGCTTCTGTACTCCTCAGGCAAGAAAGTATAAGCAAAGCATAACAACATTTTTCCCAGTAGCTGCTGCTGAACTGCACATCGAGAGCCTCCACAGACACAGGAAAAGCTTTTGCAAAGGCCAAAGCCGATTCTTCATTTGCAGGCTGTACTGACATGATTCAGAATGAAAAATAAACCTAAGAATGCAGTAATTTTAAGTCTATACTTACCATCTGTCAAGAGGCCAATTATGTTTTATATACAATATAAATACATATATATATAATATATATATACATATATTTATATGCATGTGCTGCATTCAACTGAAGCATGAATGTATATGATTTTTTAAATACAATTTTTAATGCATTGGTTTCAGTTATTAACCTTTGAAACATGATTTTTTTTGCAGAATCGAAGCATAAGAGATGCATGAATTTATATCAGAAGATGTTTTTCTAGAAATGTGGAATCAGTGGCATTTGTTACATATTTAACATGTTTAACAAACAGTATAGCACTCAGGTGTATATCACTCTTTTCTGGTTAGTAATTGATGGACTTCTCAAGGATGACTTAAGTTAAAGGGTCATGGCTAATAGAGATAGGTTTGCATTCTTGTTTATTAGGAATTATGTTCTTACCACATAGGAATTACATTCTCATCACAATCCAAGGATGCCAAGAGGACAGCAACCATTTCCTGACAGTTTCTGCTTGTTGCATGGTTATTCATACCCCCATTCAAAAAGGATTCAATAGACAAAATGCTGCAAGACCACTGGCCCAAACCCAGACATATCACGACAGAAGGTGAGTGTGACATTGGTTCCAGTATCCTTCCACCAACAATGGGGAATTTGTGAATGCATGAGGCTGGAGCCCTCTCCTCTTATGGGCAGCACTACATACTGAATATGAGCTATTTTAAGTTTATTTTTAAATTAAATTTTACATCAGCATAATTTTACATGAGAATCTCCCAAACATCTTGTTAAGGTTAATGGTTTTTGCCTCTACACTACAGATATTTTGTATGCTATTTTCTGACAAACTGTGTTTCTCTTGTTGCACTCTTCAAAGTGTCAGGTTAAAATGGAATAAATAGCTATTAAAACAAGTAAAGTTATTAACTATATTAGCTTTGTTATTTTCATACTGTGTGTCCTATAGGGACAGGAGCAAGAATGAAAGAGGTATGAATCTATGATATATATATATTTAGGTTTTGACACTTATTTTACTTTAAACTTACTTCATAACTAACATAATTATCTTTGAATATTTGTTGATTACTTCTAATTTCAGTCAATGGAATTATAATATATTTTACAATTAAATAAACACCTCAGTTACATTAACTTCAAATTTCTGCTCTGAATGGAGAGGGAAATACATACCAAGACCTGTTGCTTGCTCAGCAAAGGCATCACTAGTATCCTGCCTGTGTTGATGTCCCTGGGCTGTTTTCCTGCCTAGATAAATGGGCTGCTTTTGGGATGATAAAACTTTCTTGGGTGCACTTGTAATGTGGTAATGCAAATGTCAACATGTTCTTGCATGAAAGGCTTTCAGTCACAATCTCAGACAACCTCGCAAGGGCTTTATAATCAGTTTATTTCCCTACCTGGCCACCCTCTCCAACAGACTACTATCTGTGTAAGCCAAGGAGTTAAAACATCCACCTGCAGCAGACACAAATGACAATCCAGAATATCAGCTTGCACTGGCACTCATGCCATATTACCTAAAGATGTGTAACTGTGAGCTGTGGCAGCCGCAAAAACAGCCATGCCCCCCATTCTGCAGCTTGTGGTGCAATTTTGTAGTTGAGAGCTGGGATTATCTAGCATGTAGCATGAATATTGCGGGAGTGTAAATCAGAACACTTAAATTAATGATACCTACATTTTGTTCAGCTGAATTAATTGTGGCTTATTCAGATCAGCTCATATTTTTCTGAAACAGTCCATTGATCTCTAATTTTCTGATTTCAACCTCTGTTCTAAAATTACATTCTTGTATCATTAAAGCCCAAGAAGCTCCAAAAACTCTCAAAATAATTGAACAAGATGAAATTCCCTTTGTAAAATTGAGAACTACCTTTTTTCACTAATTAATTTGTTGCAGTACTAACAACAATTACAGAAGGAACAAAATAGTCAAGAAAATGGCTTTGTGAAAGCAAACCTCCGTGGCCACCAGCTACCTTTTTCTCTTTACCTTTTTCAAAGTAGTTTGAATTTTGCTAAAATCAGAGTGCACACAGCAGCATGACTTCAATTTTCACAAAAAATAATAATACAGCCTTCAGGGCACTGGAAAGCTTCCGTCCTTTAATCCATCTCCTTACTTATTGCAAGGTTTCTAATCCAACTGGTTGAGAGCAAAATCAGGCCCTGAAAGGTAAAAAGCATGTAACTTGTATGTGAAACTCTTCACTGTGTAAACTTAAACGTACCAGGTAAATAAAGTTTTATCAGGAATAATAGGCCAAGGTTTTCTGGTGTATAATAACATACATAGTTATAACATTTGAAGAAATTTCTAACCTTTACTAACAAGAACATACTAGCCATTTTACAAGAAATTACAGGCCCCTGTCATTTTTGAGAATTTGCACACTTGCCAGCAAATGGGGAAACACAATCACAGATTCACTAAGAGACAATAAAAAACACTTGTCAATAAATGACACAATGCAGAAATACATCTAGAACTTGCTACTGCTAGCTTACAGTTTGAGGAGATAGCACAATAATTTGATATTCCAGTATATAAGTGGGACAGCTGTGGACAAAATATCTGGGGGTTTTGGGTTTTTTATTTTTTGCTAACAAACAGACCTTTTTATTCTCCAGGAACCTTACAGAAGAAAACAATATTATATCCCTATGAGTATTACACAGACATAGTTCCTTGTCTACCTGCTTAAGCAGGAAACTCTCCTAAAACTTACAAGTGCAAAAAAAAAAAAGAGAAAACCCACTGAAGAAAGTATTCTTACTATCATCTTGGAAACAGATCATGAATTCAGAAATAAATTAGTCAAGGAGGTATAAGAAATAATTTATTACTCTTGAATAATCAGGCAAGATACAGCTGTGGTGAAAATGTTTCCAAGAAACTAATTGGCAAAGTGGAGCTCTCTCAGCTAGTTCTGTTTTTCTGTAAGATAAATAGTTAAAGTATCAAGGTTGTATATAGAGATATTTTTTTTTCATTTATTCTTTAAGACATCAATGGGCTAAATATAAAATTTATTGAGAATAGCTTACAAAGATGTACATGCGAAATGTGGAAAGAATATTTTAATTATTTTTTACCACAAAAAGTGTTGTAGAAACTGATAATAGATTTTCAACTAAAAGTGACAGGTTTGTTTCAGATGATGCATTTTATTGTCTTTTCTGGATACTTCAGGGAGCTAAGGAAGCATGCTTTTAGTGAAAAATGTATAGGAAAACAAAATAACAACATTTCAATAAAAGAACAAAATGGAAAAAAAAAAAAACACCAACCATGGGCTGCTCTATAAAATTATTGGTTTTGTGTATATTTTACTGTCAAGTCTGTTTGGTTTCCAGGTATTACCAGAAATTATTCTTACCTTTAAAGTAAAATCAATAATAAACCCTTAACGATAAAATAGAGATAATTTGCAAATACATTTTGCATTTCATTTTTTTCTTCGAGTGTTGCTTTTTTTCACTTTTTTTTTTTTTTTTTTTTTTTTTTTTTTAATCTCATCAGAAACAAGAACACAGAAATATATAGGCTACACATTTGAAACATCTAGAATGCATGTCTTCAAAAGGAATGTGGATTTACTCTGTTCAGGACAATACCTTACCCTGGTTCCAGCCAGGACAGTGTGAATATTTGAAGGAGCCAGAAAAGGCTGTTCTGTACAACCTCACATCACTGATGGGGGACGGGGGAAGAGTCTCTTTGGTCATGTAGAGTGGCATCAGTTTGCACATTACCAGTTTCCCTGTGGGGAGCCTTTCTGGTAAAGGCTTTTATCAACATTGTTGCTGTCACCCTCAGTGTCTTATCTCATTGCTATTTCCAGTAAATTGTTCTCATCTCAACCCGTAACCTTCGTTGTTGGTGCCTCCAGTTCTCTTCTTCATCCCGCCACAGGGGAAGACAAAGGGTAGGGCAAGTGAGCAAACAGAGCATGGTTTGAAGTGTTTCAATAAGAACACTAAATTGGGGAACATCGGTGGAAACCATCAGCATTGTAAGTTCTGACACACCAATTTTAGTACACAAAATAAAACATGTGAAAACTCATTATTTTTTTATAAATACATTATGGAATTTATATGTTGCAGAAAAAAAACCCCACATGGCTTTTTAACTATATGTCCTGAATAGCTTCAGCATCTTTTTAAAAACCTCAAAAATGGTTTCACTGTGCCTATATTCATCTACATGGAATACTGTTCTAGTGCTCAAAAGCAATTTTCCAAAAGCCAATAGACAAAAATGATATTCAAGATTCAAATCTTGAAATAAAATACACAGTGTTCATTTTAACACTTTTTACAGTTCAATATTCAAATGATGAGCAAGAGAAGAAACACACTCTGGTGACAATTTCTGGATGTTCGAGTCAGTTCAGGACATAGCCATTACTGTGCTGGTTTTCACTTGCAGTAAGTTAAAATAGGGACAGAAAACACCTCCATTGCAGTAGTCTTTCCTCCCTCCTGAGCACAAGGTGTAGGCAGTGAAGGAAGATGTTTTTCTTGCCAGTTTCACTCCTGTTTGAAGAGACTGTACTGACTCTAGGTTTTATTTTCTTAAGCTTTTTATTTAGCAACAGTCTGTCTGATGATCACTCTTCTAATTTAAAGGGACTGCCCAGTAGATTTATGAGCAGTTTATTATGTAGACAAAAGGGAAAGAAATACATGTTAGATAACTCCTGTTAATGCTCCCTGGGCTGCATTCCAGAAAGTAATAAGAAAGGTTTGGAAACAGTTTGCGGTACTTGATCTCAGATCTAGAACACAGTACCCTTGCACCTACATTTATGCAGACACAGCCTGGGATGTGTGAATTTCTCGGCCTCTGAGTTCCTTCCAGAAACTTTTTAATTGATGAAAGTTGTTGGGAAAAAAGGTATCAAACAAAGTTATGGTGTTTGGATTTTTCCTGAAAATAAGAATTAGGCAGAGAAGAAAGATTTCATGTGCTAGTTGATTGTAGAGCTGCTGCATGAACCCATTATTAGCCACAGAGACTCCTACAGAAAGGATGGATATGTACTACAACACTGAAGAACATTTAATATAAAACATACTTTAATTTCTCATTAGTTTTGCTCATAAGGTTGCATTGCTTTGAGGAAAACATTTTCATTTAGTTTTGAGAATACAAAATGCTAGTGTTTATCTACATAGACAAATATTTTAACTGTTCATCTATGGAGTACGTCTGTGAGATACAAGTGAGGATGGAGGTTATATGTGTAACCTATGATAAGAAAGGCATACCTCCTCTATGCATAGATCTTTAAAATAGAGAGATTTAGTCATGCTTGTGTACCAGAAACAGTCCAGTTGTAATAGCACAGAACTTGATGAAGACACTTTTATTCTAGTAGCCTTGTGCTGCATCACCCCAAATAACTTCTGATTTCATTTAGGCATGATGTGATGAGAAGTAAAAGAGTTTTGCTGTATCTCCTTGCACATTTTTCTCTGTGAAACTATGAGAACATCCAGGGGTGGTTTTGTTTTTCTTAATATTCTTCAAAGGTTGAAAGTTGATGTGAGTCATCTGCACAGCTACATAAAAATAACTGATTCATAAAATACACAGAAATTACATAGGAGGAGGCAGGTCTGGAAAAAGCATTGAGCTGCATATATCTCTTTTTTTAAGTTTACTTCTACTTCCACAATAAAGCTTGGAAATGGATCATGAGGCTGTACTAACTGAAAAAGCAATAGGTCTGAAATATTTTTTCTTAAAAAATAATCACCAGCTAAGTTAAGATAAATTATTTGGTTCATAGTCATTGAAAGCATAAACTCATTGCCATTCAGATAGAGATTGTATTTTTAGACAGAAAATGTAGTCTATAATATAGCTCTACTGGCCTTATAAAATATTTTGCTTTAAATTGTATTGTAATTATGATTGAAGGACAGTAACAACAATCTAGATTCCCTTATTAAAAAGAGCTATAGTTTTTTTGTTCATAAATAACCCAGGAATCAATCTTGATCATTTTGGTAACATTTATTATCTTTAGTTATTTCATTAATTCCTTGGAATAGATAATTATTTATTTGTAATTTTTTTTTTAACTGTTTGCGCTCTTTCTGGATTTGGGATGAGGTTTTGGGGGGTGGGATTAATAGCACTTATTTTTCTACTGCTTGACAAAATGATGGCAATATTTTAATGAGGAATTATTATTAAATATTATCCCAACATGTAGGAGGCTGAGGGTGCACAAGATGTTAGAAAGGGACACAGGTAAGACAGGTGACCCTAACTAACCAAAGGTATATTCCATACCCAGTGTTCAACAATATAAAGCTGGGAAAATAAAAACAGGGGAACATTAGTAGAGACGATATTTGCCTTCCCAAGTAACTGCAATGTGCCCTGACAGGCAGAACACTTGCCTGTCCATGAGAAGTAGTTAATGAATTCCATATTTTAATTTGTTTGTGTGTATGTTTGGGATTTTTTTCTCCATAAACTGTCTTTTTCTCAACTTACAAGGCTTTTTTACCTTTCTACTTTTGATTCTCTCCCTCATCTTAAAGTGGGCGAGAGTGAGTAAGAGACTGGACAGACAGGGTTAGACTAGGGCAATGTACTTGATCTATTTCAAGAATGTCTATTCATTAATTAAATGAGACTGATTCAGTTCTTGCTGCACAGTCCAGCATCTAAATGTCTAAGAGGACAAGTAAAATACAGTACCTTTTCACAGACAAACCAAAATAGCAGGAAAAATTAGGGATGTCAGCTGGCCTGGTGACTTCATGGTCTCCATGCTTAGATTTTTCTTTGGATGGAAGAAGCCATACAGTACCCACAAAAATGATTTGAAAGTGGTTTGTTTAGAAGATTCTGAGCAGAATACATTCATCCACAAAAAACACATAATCAAAAAAACCCTCATAGATATTCTAACACATGAAACCATTATGGATAGACACAAAAAGAAGGGATGACGAATCTGAAATACAAAGCATATATATATATATGGGATATATACATTAAAAAAAAGGCATCTTTTCAAAACCACAGAAGTAAAGGAATACTTTCTGCTCCATTGAGCATATGTCAAGTTGTGCATTGATGAAGAAAAATAACTGGAGAAATATTGATGTAATCTCCTGTATATGACAGGTCAGTAAGCTATCTTGTGTCTTCTCCTAACACTGTGTGTTGCATATTTTAGTCTTTTGAGATTTGCACTGAAATGTAGTTTTTAAAACAGATTGTAAAGAAAATTCTGAGTGTTTAGGGCAACTTGGCAGTTTAATAGTGTGTTCTTTGTTCCTTTTTTTTTTTTTCTTTTAAATTTATTAATAATTGATTATATCTACTGTATGTGGAAAGAAAAGTCCTTATTGACATCATATGTCAATTTTAACTTGAAAAGCTAAGAGTTAACAAGTTTCCTCTTGGTAAAATTTTATAATGTTTTTCTAGTGTATCATTGAGTATGCCTTTTGAAATTGATATAAGGAGGAAATTTTGTATTTATGTATCTTTTGATTTTAACATTTATCCAAAGAAAATGAGCTATTTACAGTAAACCCCACTACTGATGTGATACTAAACAGAAATATATGAAGGAAAATATTTTGAGGTTCAAAAATCCCTTCATCTATAGAAAAATCAACATTTAGAAGAGCTCTTCATTTGGAACAGTAAGTTTAAATCATCTGACTAGGTTAGAAGTAGAGGTAACAAAGTTAGTGAACAAAATTGCCTTGGTTAAACTAGGAAGGAACAGCTCTCTAGGGTTGTCCAGCTTTCATCATATCACATTCAATAATGCAACATAGTATAGAGACATCAAATATTTCAAGTTCACAAAACTGTCATCAAATCTAAAGTATTTTCAGTATGATTCCACCTGGAGTACTCATGTTTCTGCTGTAAAAGACTACAGCACAGGTTGCTTCAAAAACAATACTGTTTATCAGATTGAAACCCAAAGAAATGGCCATAGGTTTTCAAGAGAGTAACCTGTCACCAAGTAAATGGATCTGTGATGAATCTCAGACTTCCCTGATTGATGAGGTAAGGGGAGCACAAATCACCCTTGTTGCCTGAGCACCAGTGTGCATCTGCTGAGAATAATTTTAGTCTGTTCTTGGACCTCTCTTGGTTCTGTCTGTAGCATATCATTCTTAAGAGCTATCCCAACATTGAAGTAACTGACACTTTAAAGTACTGTGACACATTATTGGCCAATTACCTAATGTATTATCTCATAGTCAACAAACAGAATTTTCATTCAAATTATCCCATCATCAACTAAAAATAAGCAAGACAGCACTTAAAGTAGTTTGTTTAAGTGCAGGTTCTTGTCATTCTTTGTTGCTAAGTGAAGACCTTCCCAGTTTTGTTTACTACAATACTCTCCTGCCCTCACCAGTCACTTCCTTGTTCCCAGATGAGGTCTAGGACCAACCTCTTCCAGCCAAAAAGTATTATCTTGTCTGTCATGGGCAGTCAAGTATAGCTTCACATTTTCTCCTGCTTGTGCAGTTTTCAATGGGTTTGGTCTAGGTTATGCTATTGCTGAGTTTTGTTAAATTCAAATACAGCATTCTCATTTACAAAGTTGCCATCTTTCTTCTGACTAGTTTTACAAAGCCTAGAACCTAAGCTGAACAAAAATGCTACCTGCTAGCTCAGCAAAGCATGTTCCAATTTGGAGGGCATTGAAAAACCCATCAAAATCTGGGGTTTCTCAGACAACAATCAGAAGCTGGAAACATTTTACAAGGCTGGATCTTCAACACTGACAAATAGTCATTACAGGAATAATTGCAGCAAAACTTACGTCATTGCATAAATCCTACAGATAATCCAGCCTTTTAAAAAATTGAACAGTATGACATTTATACTTTTACCTCTGAACTAGACCAAGCATTTAAAATTTTACCTTTTTTCTAATTTTATATTCCATTTTTGTAAGCCTTCAGTTTTTATTACCTTTGTTTCCGCTTGTGTCATCACATTAAGAACAAGTCTGGATTTCACATTTATTTAGTAGCCTTGACTCAGTTGGACCCAAGACTACTGCACAACAAGAAGCTGTAAAATGTTTGTACCTTTAAATGTGACACTTTAAGTAATGCAAAAAAAAAAAGTTGTTGAAACATTTCTGTATTATAGGAAGCCTTGTCAAATTAAAGAGTTAAGATTAGTTAAAGAAATTTGAAGCAGACAGTTTGACACCTTCAGACAAGAGAAATCTAAGCATCTTTGAACTGCAGAACTTCACAGCAAGATTCAGACCTTATAATGATGCCAGAGATTCTACTCAGAAGCTTAGAAATTCTGGGTTTCATTTCCGATATTTCCCTCTGGTTTTTATATTATTTTTGGCCATTTAAATGATTTGCATAATTGCAATCTATGTGAAACAGGCTAATGCTGTGATTTGATAGTTATAAAATGTCATGAAGTTGGATTGATGATATATTAGAAAAGTCACATTTAGTAAATTTTTCAAAGGCTGGATACATCTCAGTATTTCTCAGTGTCTTTGCTCTTCGTTTTGGAGAATCAAATGAGGTTTTTTATATAGCACTCAGATCTCTTGAGAACCAAGTCTTTGAGTTGTTTTCAGCAAATTGAAAAAACTCTACTTCACATCAAATAAAAATTGGATTCAATTTCACTTTTCATGTGATTGATGCTAGCATAAATGGAAAATAATTCATTTAATGATTAAATTAAATATCTGGCAAAATTAGATAAGGTTAATGATCTGGTTTAGCCTCATATTTAATGTGCCTACTGAGACTACTTTTCCCAGAAGTTTATTGTGTGTTTACTGTGTATGCAATAAGACATAAAACAAATTCATTTATAACATATAATAAAAAGAAGTTTTCTTTTGAGCGTTAAATATATAGCTACATAGAGACACAACAAATGCAAAAAGTCTTTGAATGAAAGTGAGATCTCAAGTTTGTTTAAATAATACATAATTACTTATTTGCATAGATCATAGTTATGGGTTCTTTTTTTGCATTTTAACAAACATGATTGCCAATAGAGTAATAAATACTGACAAGTTTATTCACAAAGTGTAACTAAATTATGGTTTTTATAGGCTTTTTTTAATGTGTCCTTGAAAATATGGTTTCTAAAACTGAAATATATAAATTTTCAAAGGCAGACTCCTTTTATTGCTTTTTAGATCACATGATAAATCTTTATATATTTTAATGGATTTAATAAACATTTTATAGATTATTTTTTGGACTAAATGTACTAAAATAATGCACAGCAGTTAACATAATTAACACTAAACTTTACAGACTTGTCTTTTCTTAGTTGTTACTGATGACATATTTATACTGTGATCATTTAACTATAATAAAAATAGCTGAAATAAATTTTATATTCCAATAAAAAGATGCATTTACCAATAAAAAGATGCATTTGCCAATGAGTTTTTCTTATCTTTTTTTTTTTTTTTTCTTTTGGTGTGTGTGTGTGTGTTAATATGTCCAGGTTCACAGTTGCTGCTAACATAAACCCAGGATTTTAAAGAGTCCTCATCTACTTAATTTTTTTTTACCTAACTCTAATACCATCAAATACATTTAAACTGACTTGGCATGCTTAGAAATGGATAGTCCTAAAATCTATATGGGTACCCAGGATTTATATAAAATTTATATAAAACCCTTCTCCTTCAAAATCTAATACCAGTATCTCAGTCTTCAGTTCACCCCTTTGCATTAGCCTCACATTGCTGTGGACCTTTTGGGTCACATATATATTTGCAAATGTGTGACATATGCATGCACACACATACACACACATATATATATATGTATATATACATGTACACACATAGGTACAATATTATATACACAAATATACTGATATATATGTGTGTATATATCTATATGAGTTTCTGTGTATTATATATGTTGATCAAAGATAACTGAGGAAAATTACAATACAAAGGGGAGCAAATTCTTGAGTATTTGTGATTGGTACTTTCCCAGTCACATTTGTGACTGGGACTTTCAAGGATCACAAACTGAATCATGGGAGACCCCTGCTGAACTACAGGGAACACTTTTTTTTACTGTGAGCGTGACTGAGCACTGGCACTGGTTTCCTGAAAAGGTTGTGGAGGTACCATCCTTGAATGTATTAAAAAACCCGTCTGGATGTGGCAAGTGCCTCTAGGTGTAAGGGGGATTAGATCAGGTGAATTCCACAGCTCCCTTCCAATCTCAGCAATTCTGTAGTTATGTGATACAACTCCATCTGATAGCCAGTCTTAAAACTATGTCTTCCCAATCTCTTGATTTCACAGTTCTCTAACTTAATGAGTTGTGACGTAATTATTATTCACAGAGCCTTCAGATCAAAAGGAACAATAGAGACTTCCTAGTGCCAGTCTTCTTCTGTGGCTCCTGCACCAGAAAGGCCATTGGTTCTATTAGGAATCAGTACACCTAAAAAGAAAAAAAAAATATTACAACTGGGCTGGTTAAAAGCACTAACAATTTGGAAGCTATTCAGAAATCCCTTTTGTATTTTGGCTAGTTTTCTTTTACCTCACTTTCACTGTCCTAATCCAGTTTACTAAAATAGAGTTAATTTAGGGTATTATTTAAGAGCATGCATTTAATGTACTTTATATCCGGAACAAAACACAGCCCAAAAAATGTACATATGTACCTCCCTTTAAATATAAAGAAAAAATTATTGTAAACAACACCTATTAACTCTGCAGAAATGTGTGTCAAGCAGTCCAGCAAAATGAAGAAGGTTGCAACTCCAGGAAGGTTCGATTTATTGCCAAAGTAAGATGAGAAGGATAAATTATGAAAGTATACATTCTGCAGTGCTTCAGTTGCCTAGAAATCATGTTTATTGCTTGGTCTTTTTAAATTAATTTGGTTTATGATGGTACTTATGAATGATAAAACAAGTTTAAGAAAATGACCATAAAAGAGATAATGTTTGGAACTTTGTCAGTCTTCTCAGGCTGGTTGTATTTTCTATCAATTTATGGTTTTTTACACTGCTCAGACATTGCAAGTTCCATGTCACAGGAATGTTTAAATAAACATGACCAAAATAGAAAATATTTGGGTTTTTAAAAATTAAAATATGCATCAATTCAATACCTATCAGCAAATGAAACATAAGAGATCTCTACCTCTACAGAATTCTCTGTACAATTGCCTCAGCACATATTGATTAGTTTTAAATTATTCACCACATATAGACTGTTTTCTTACTACTATTGTTCTTAATATACCCATGAAACATTCTTAGAAGTTAGTTCTTCTGAAGAGTGTATTCACAGACATGCAGTATATCTTCTGATGCCTATATACCTGTGGTTTTTAATAGCACAATATTTGTGTTTATGGAAAACATACAGCTTTGACTTGTGAATTTTGCAACATTTGAACCAAGCTTTTGTCTCAGTTGTAGGATGTTGTATACACTTTACATAAGTTAAAAGCAAAATGGCTTTAAACTTCTTGGAATGTAATCCTTCCCCCCTAGCCTCATGCCCATTACCAGTTTTGTTACATTTTTCCTTGACATGATATATTAAATTAGTATTTTCAACTTTTCAACATAAATACAGCCTGTCAATTTGAAGGGAACACTATGCAACTATATATTTTGGAGGCTTCTAAAGATAACCAGATACCACTTCAATCATGAGGAATTTTCTGTATTGTCGTTGACTCCAAGGGAGTGCATATGTGAGCTCTAGGAGCTTTTCTGACTGCTGATGTCAGGTTGCCTAGAACACCATGTTACCTTATTGCACAGAACACCTAATATGGAACCTATTATTGCTGTTGAGGTATGTTGTACCTTTTACTGTAAATAAATAAAGTATATCACACAAAAGTCATGAAGAAAAGTGGAAACAAATTCCTTTGTTAGTAAATACAAAATACTCTGCACCAACTTTAGGATAACCTCTGCAGATTTGTTTGGAGTCATGCATGTCTCAGTATACTGGCGACAGTAATATCTGACACCTCATAATCATTACTTTATGAGCAACCCAGTTAGGCAGATGTATCATATGAAATACAAAATAAATTTGAGGAGGATTTTAAAAATCTCATAGCTTCCTGTAAGATAACAACTGTGTCCTGTTTGTCGTATTACAGACTACCAAGGACATCATAAAAATTAAACTAAAATAACTATTTTTCCAAGTATTTTTTATAAATGTTATTCAATGGAAACATGTTATCACAGTATACGTTGCAAAATAGATGCTATTTACCATTCCTCTTTACATCTTCATGATTCAACATTTACAGTGGAAATAAATGAGAGAAGAACATTTTGAAGTCTTCCCCTGGAAATAAAAGGGTTTAAATATTCACAAAGGAGACCTTAAGTGTTAATTGGAGGTCATCAAGACATATTCAGTCTTGTTCCAACTTAGGAATCATTTCTAAATCTAGCTCTTATAATCAGTAAAGTTCAAATTATTTTTTTTAAATAAATTTTTTAACATATCCCCCCCCCCAAAAAATTTACTTATTCTTTTCCAAAATTTGCTGATAAAAATTATTTAGAAAGGAACGCAAAACTATAGGTTTTTTTTTAAATAACATTAACAAAGAAATGTGAAAATAAATGTGAAAATAAATATTTTATGTGAATTTTTTCTCAGGGGGGAAAAAAAAGAGTGTATTTCATTATGCCAGTGTAGTGACTACCAAAGAAAACATAAAAATCAACATAAACTGGGTCAATTGGTGATCAAATATTGCAGGATCAGGGCAGAGCTCTCCTCTTCACTAAATATTTGCAAACATAGAGCCTGACTACCCTGATACCACCTATCACCATTGTGATACATGTCTCACGATAAGTCTGCTTTTTTTCAAATGCCTTATCTTATAAATTGTACAAGATCATAATTTTTTTGTTATGGCAAAACACAAAATAAAACAGTGCTTCTAAAGACTGTATCAGCTGGAATCCTCTAACTAGACAAAATAATGACTTATACAAGTGGAACAATATGATGAAGAATTCCCATACAGGGTCACATGCATTCAATCTGTGTTGCAAGGGAAAAATCTAAGTTTTTTGGAAAGGGAAGCTTCCTTCACAATTTTTTATGCGGTGAGATTATCTTTAGAAAGACAGGATCTATGAAGAGTGAATCGCTGTTCAAATAGAATCCTCACAGATTTCAGTCCTGATATTTTTTCTCCCAGTTCTTTAAATGACTTGTCAGTTCCTGGCTTTTGGCAGGTGAATGCTCATAAACATCATCTAGCCTATTACATCCCAGTCCTCCCTGCCCCTTTCAATAATCACTCCCAAACTTAGCAGATACTGCTGATTTCTCCTTTACTGCTTTACTAGTAATTTGCTTACTTAAAAATAGCTGTTCTCATTTCTGCATCCCCAAATTTTCTTCAGTGCTCTTCTCTTGTAGCACAGGAATCCTCTCCCCTCATATCATTTACTGCTAATGTCCCTCCTCTATTTTCTTGCTCTAATGAGGTTTTTGGTTTTCTGAGGTGTGATGACTGTTGTTATCATGTTTTCAGTGCTTACTAATTTGTTACTTCCAAAGATTCATGTGAATGTAAGAACTCACTTTGATCTATGTTTGGCTAATTGCAGAGGTGGTTATGTCCTGTCTCCCAAAATGGGTCATTGTTTGCTGTAAAAAATTAGTATTAGACACTTTATTCTATAAGCAAAATGTAGCAATGATCTCTGAAACAGAGGTTTATGAATTTCAGAAAGATTTGTACTTCTCAAAACACATAACCAAAAGAGATTTTATTAGGGATCCCTGTAATTTAATAGTTTTTAAATTATTGTTTGCAGGCTGTTCTGAAGTTGGATTTCTGATGTATCAAATCCTATATTTATTAATTAAATTGGGGACTGATGTGACGCTTACAAAAGCAGATTGGGGAATCTAAACTCAGTTTGCAAAGTGGATGTTTTTCACATTGAGAAAGAGATTGGACCTTGGTCTACAGTCAAAGTGATTGTTCTGGGCCTTCTTTTACAGGTAATTTAGAAACATACATTTTCCATAAGATATAATTACTAGCAAGATGCAGTACTTCCTTGTCATCAAGTCAGAGAGCTATTTTTAAAATTATCTTTCAACTTCAACTAGGCACAGTAGGTCAGAGTTCTCCACATGCAAGCTGTTACTAGAAATCAGAAGCATGTAGCTGGTGCAGCATTTATTCCATGAAAAAACAGTCAGGAAAGAGGGCTGTAAATAGTGAAATATCAGGAAAAGGACTCAATAGACATTGGGTGTTTCCCAATTAATCTGTGTTACTGAATTTCTCTCTGTAATGAAATGCTCTTCTTGAAATTAAATAATTTGTATTTTAAGAGGTGAAAATTAAGTCACTGACTACCCAAAGGTTTAAAACAATTTTCTCCATTTTCTCTGGTCAGTGAGGTCAGGGTATTATTGTGGTTTCTCCTAGGTTACAATGTAAAATTGTGCCCAAGATATGTATTCTATCCCCATGAGCCGTTGGAGCCAAGGTGGGGCAGTGTTTTCCTTATCTTCTGTTAATGAGCCTAACAATGCCTTGCCACATGACTCATAGATAACTCCCTCTGGGAGTTATCTCTGTTTAATGGGCCATCAAGGACCCACTGCATGACTCATAGAATGAGATCATCCCATTGGGAGATGCTCCGCCCAGGGGGAGGAGCCAAGCATTCCCACCTGGATAAATCCAGGGTTTGGGACAGCCCAGGCAGCTTTTATCCACTGGACTTCCAGAGGAGATAAGAGCTGCCAGACATTTCTACAGGAATCACTGCTTCGACAAGACCATCTTATCATGACTGCCACTACCACCCTAACTAACAGGGTGTCAGGTTGTATTCTGACTCTGTCAGCGTTTTTTTTGTACCATTACTTTTATTTTATTTTACTTTACTTTCTTTTCTTTTCATCTTATTAAATTGTGTTTCTGACTTGGAGTCCTTCACTGGTTTTGCTTTCAAACTAGCACAGGTTCCACTAAAATGAAAACTGGCCTGCCTGACATCAAGTAAATAGCTTGCTAAGTTAAATATCTTCCTTATGGCTGTGACTCAACCACTTCCCTGGGCAACCTGTTTCAATACCTGACCACTATTTCAGTGAAGAAATTTTTCCTAATATCCAAACTAAATTTCCCCTGGTACAGCTTGAGGATATTTTCTCTTGGCTTTTTGCTTGTTACTTGGGAGAAGAGACTGACCCCCTACTTCACTACATCCTCCTTTCAGGCAGTTGTAGAAAGCAATAAGATCTCCCTTGAGCCTCCTTTTCTCCAGGCTGAACACCCCCAGCTCCCTCAGCTGCACCTCATCAGATTTGTGCTTCAGACACTTCACCAGCTCTGTTGTCCTTCTCTGGACTCGTTCAAGTGCCTCAATGTCCCTCTCATAGTGAGGGACCCAAAACTGAATGCAGGATTTGAGGTGTGCCCTCACCAGTGCTGAATACAGGGGGATAATCAAACCCTGGTCCTGCTGGCCACACTATTGCTGATGCAGGTCTGGAGGCTGTTAGCCTTCTTGGCCATCTAAGCACATGCTGTTCAGCCACTGTCAACAAGCACCTCCAAGTCCTTTTTTATCTCAACCCATTGATCCAGTCTGGCTAGATCCCTCTGCAGAGCCTTTCTACTCTCAAGCAGATTAATACTCCCAAATAACATGATCTCATTTGCAAACTAAAAAGGGTGCGCTCAGTCCCCTCATCTAGATCATTAATATTGACTGCATTCAGCAAGATGTAACCAAAAGATGTAAACCAAATCAGTAAAACCAATGAACATGTTCTTCTGAATGAAAAAAAAAAAAGCCAAAATAAAGGAAAAAGGATATCCAATAGCCTTTATGCTCAGATTGTATTTAAAAACAGTTTTTAAGTTTGCAGGATTATATTTATCATCAGTGTAATTCTTTAGTCTTCTTTATTTTCAGTAAATAAATTTCTTCTTTATTTTCATCCAAAATAAGAAATAGTTAGCTCTAAAGGCATGTCAGAGCAGTGCCATTATTGAAGTGTTGGAAGCTATGATAACACAAAAAGCAAGACTTCAGCGTAAAAGGAAAATCGACTTGCCCTTTGTAAACTAATTTTACTGTTCTGTAAAATACCAGAGCCTTTTTTTTTAACCACTGAGTCCATATTTAGCAAGGAAAGACATATTTCAGTCATTAAAAAAAGACCTAATAAGGGTAACCTGCTCATATCCCAGTGAGAAAATGTAGAGAGACCTATTTATTAACTGGTGAAAAATATTTCTGGACTAGTTTGACCTTTGGGTTACCTGAATGTCTCTTTTTATAAACTGCCAGAGAAGAACACTGGTAAGCTGACAACTTAAAAAATTATTTAAAAACTTACAGCACCAGGTCATAGCTAGTAAATGACAATAATGATAATTTTGAGAATAAAAGATAGACAGAGAAGGTGATAAGTGAAAGGAATTTATTTTAAAAAACCTATATCCCTGGGCTCATAAAAACTATGAAATCAATTTGAGGTTAAATTGCTCTTAATTGTTTAATAATATCTTCAAGATATCTTGATACATTGTTTATACATTTTTAATACATCTTAAACTTTCAAGTCCCTTTTAATTCCAAATATGTAGCATAAAAAATTATTTTGCTGTGTGTTTCTCAGTATTGTTATTTCTTTAGGAAAAGTACAGCTTCCACAGTAGCATGAGCAGTTACAGAAGCATGTGTACTCTGCTACAGCTGCCTCCATGGGGGCTGGAAGCCAGACTTCATAATTCCTGAAAAAGATGTCTTACATAGAGCATAGTTCTGGGAAATATTGACTCATCTATGCAGACCGGTTAGGGGCAGGTGTGAGCTTCTGCTTGCTTGAATGTGAATCAATTATAGCCCAGAAGTCATTAATTCTGTCTGGTATACTGCCTAAACTAACACTGTTTTCCTCTAAAAAGAAAAACAAAAACATATAAATAAATCATGCAGCCAAAAGTTGACTCCTACTTCAACTGAAAATACTAGTTCAAAAAAAAATTTAATACCCAATTTCCTGAATAGGTTCAAAAAGAACCAGTATTTTGATTCATGCAGAGTCAATATATTTTAAAATATTACTTTAATAAAACTATTCAAGTTCCATGCAAAACAGCTTTAGCTATCTCTTTCATTAGAAGCTAACAAAATGAACGATGCTCACAGGAATCATTCTCTAAAATACATTATCCTCTCTGCATTTTTTCCACAGCCCAGAGTTTTTATCATATGTTGAATATCTGCTGGCATTTAATACTCATTATCTGAAAGCAAATATCTTGAAGGATTTCAGAAGTTATCCTAATGATGTCCTTAGACTTTAATGGAAGACAATGAATGAATGTTCTAGCAACTTTATTGTGAAGGGCAATCATATGAGAAATATATAGAATTTCTAAAATGCATGGACAGATTGATTGATGAGATATGGTGAAATTACTCAGGAGAACTGCAGAGAATACAGTGTCATTACCTGCTAATAAATCGACTGGAAATACCAAAGGAACTGCAGGCCAAGCCTGCAATATTAGTCTAGTCAATGCCCAGATTTCTACTTTTATTGATTTTTAGAAATGATCATCTGTTCCAGCTTGGGCATGACTGTCAGCAAGGGACTGAAACTGTTATCTGTGATAACCTTTTGCTGAGGAAAACAATGAACTGAAAAATGTCTCAGTCACCTTTAATCACAATTTACTCTTCAGTTCCTACACAGGAATGCATTAAGCCACAACAATAGGTAGTTCAAGAACAGCTTTGGCCATCAAAGCAACCTGCTTTTGAAGCTGAGTTCCAAAATATTTTATTTCTCAGCCTTTTAGGAGATGCCATGATTCTCTTTATTTCTTTTTTAATGATTTGATTAATCTAAGCTATAATTTAATCAATGTAGTAGAAAACAGGTCTGTATGTTTTCTTTAGGCAGTCAAACAAGTTACTTAGTTCACCACCTCAAATTGTGTTGCAATGTTTCAACCTGTACAGAATTCATCAAATATCATACAAGTTTTGATTTTGAAATTTTGCATTAACATGGGTCTGTTTTTCAAAACAAAATCTCTGAGTTTTTCTTGACATTTGCTATTATTTTTATGACTTATTATTGTCATGGTTTCACCCCAGTCAGCAGCCAAGCACCACACCATTACTCATTCATCCCACCAGTAGGATCAGGGAGAGAATTTGAAGGGTAAAAGTTAGAAAACTCATTGTTTGAGATAAAAGCAGTTTAATAGGGAAAGCAAATGCCAAACAAGAAGTTAATTCACTGCTTCCCCCTGGTGGGCAGGTGTTCAGCCATTTCCGGGAAAGCAGGACCTCATCACGTGTAACAGTTTTCTGGGGAGACAAACACCATTACTCCAAACATTTCCCCTTCCTCATTCTTCCCCCCACTTTATATACTGAATATGATGTCATATGGTCTGGAATATCCCTTTGATCAGTTTGAGTCACCTGTCCTGCCTATGTCTCCTCCCAAACTCCCAACACCCCCAATGTCCTTGACATGGGTATGGCATGTATGGGAAGCAAAAAAGGCCTTGGCTCTGTGTAAGCCCTGCTCAGCAACAGCAAAAACATCTCTGTATTATCAATCCTGTATTCATCAAAAATCCAAAACTCAGGCCCATAGCAGCCACTTGTTATGGGTTAACACAGTTTGATGTTTAGTTAAAGAGGAATATGGAATATTGCCCTGGCAGGACCTTAGAATTGTTTTGGAAGGGACAGGCACCTATCAAAGTCTACTTTTAGATATTGGCATATTATTTAACCACTGGGGAACGACTTTGTGGATACACATATAAAGCTGAGTGCGTCCAAGCCAGCCCTTTTCCCTTCCAGCCTCAGAGGAGGTAAGAAGGCAGTCCCGGCTCCCTCCCTGCAGGGCTGGGGCCACGACTACCAGCGGGGGAGGGGAAAGTCATGGCTACTAACACCTAGCCAACTTTAAATTGCTGGTGCTGCAGACCCGGGCCTGAAGGAAAGTGTCCCCCACTGGGCCCCAGGGAATAGCTCTGACTTCGGCCTGTCCCCCGAGCCTGAAACAGCCTGCATGGGACTGGGCTTTTCCCAGGAAGAAGCTGCTGGGACCAGTGACTTCCAGGCCCAGGGAGGTGTGGTAGAAAATATCCTCCTCCCAGCCGGGATCAGATTTCCAGCAGCTGTAAGGCATTCTGCCACTGAGCTGCGAGAGCTGAGCCTCTCCCACTCCGGTGATTCCCGGGCAGAGGAGGAAAGTAGCAGGGAGGAAAGCCTAGACTGGTCAAGAGATGACACAGCTGAGATCAAAGGCAGTTTTGCCCTGGGCAAGGGGGCTCTGCAACAGCCAGAACCCAAAAACTCTGGCTCAGCCCAGTGAGGTCTGACCCTACCGCCTTTGGTCACCACTGGGAAGAGCCACATGACCACCGCAGGCCTGGGCACTTTTAACTCTTTCGTGGCAAGATGAAGCTTCCAAGGCCCAACCCTTCCCTGAGAGCAAGAAGAAAGGAATGGAGTGAATGTTAAGAAGACAGAACATGAGATGGTCAGTGAAGGGAGAGTGAAAGGTCCTAAGTGGGAGAAAGGATTGGAGGAGTGGCCTCATTTGGCTGGACTTCTCTGGTGAACCATGGAGAATGGACTACTTCTTGTAACATATGAATGCTGTTTGGGGGGAAGCAAGGCTCTAGTTGAAAGTGATGTGAAGCCCTTATCTCCCGGGGAAAAAGGAAATCTCTAGTTTTTGGGATGTTTTCGTTTTATACTAGAAAAGGCATCATTAAACAGTACCCTTAATAAGCAGACATTGGCCTATATGCGGTGTTGGGAAAGCTGCTGATGGGTAAGATTTCACAGTTTGCAGAGGTTCCTTTCAGGCTGCTGCAGATTTGTGACATGGGAGCCATCAGAGGATTGTTCCTTTTGTGGCAATGTCTTCATGGGGTTCCAAGAGAGACTCCTCTCTCAAAGAACTGATGAAAGACTATTTTAAATGGTGAAACTGACTGAAAATTATAGTTTTTGTCTCTTTATGTTGTATGTGAGAAAGTGAACTATAAGTGGGGAGGAGGAGAAGTGCTTTGAAAGTTTTCATTTTGATTATCATTTTTCCCTTCTTTTGGCGTGTGTTAATAAATCTATTTTTGTAATCTTTAAATTTGGGCTTGGTTTTGCTTTTCTCATGATCTTATCTCACAGTAGAATTTTGATGGATACCCAAACCATCTCACAAATGGTGTGCTGCCCAGGAGAGGTCAGAATTGGTGAATGTGAAACCACTACACAAAATTGGTGTTTCTGCCAGGTTTGAAGAAAACTATTACACCACTGGGAAGAAAATTAACTCAGCCCAAACCAGCACATTTGTTTATTTTTATCCTACTAAATTTTCTATGACATACTTCACTGTAATCAGCCTTAATCTTTGCCACGGTTCAGGGAGCAGAAGATTCATTCTGAAAACAGAGAACTTTAACAGCCTCTTGACAATTTTCGTTCCCCTGCACTGTGCAGTTTTATTAGAAATACAGTGAAGCAGAGTCTGACCTCATATCTGAAAAGAAAAGATTGGGTTTAGATCAGTTAGAGTCAAGCAACACTTGTATGTCACTCTGAGTAGATTTTTCTCTTTTTTTTTTTGAGGTTGCTCTGAGTCCCACAGGGGTACCTTTCACTTACTAAAAGGTCCCTTCCAAACTGTTTTCTTTTGTTCTGAATCATGACAGGCTCACATACCAAAACCTTACTCAGTAATTTTCTACAAGCAAATGGAACCGATATTTGGAGAAAAACCTAACCTATATCCTAGAAAAGAAGACAGAAAAATATCTCTCTGACAAGTGTTTAGAGGCCAGGAATAGACACCCAAGAGCTAAAGTACTTGCAGTGGAGCAGGTCTGGAAGCCTGATTCCAAGACTTCCCTGTAATATTAATTTCACATTTTCATCTTACTGTGGATTTGGATACAAAAAACTTTCCAACACGGTGCAGACGGTGATTTTCAGCACGTGCCATAACTCACATAAAGTAGCCCCTCCTAGAGCTCACAAAACGCAAGTAAAGCCTGGATAAGCTGTCTTCCCCAATCTATCCTCTTCATCAACCCAAGAAAGATACTGCTCTTCAAATGTAACAGCATGGGCTGGAATTTTGCCATATTTATGAGAAATGCATAATTTTTATTTAATTTTTAAATTAATTATTACTTTAAATATTGACCGTGTTAGTGCAGCACAGAGTAGAACTGTGAATGTATTCCCATAATAAAATCTTGCTTTAAGGTTTTCTATCTCAAGCATTGAAATGCAATTTAGATGCAACCTGACGTGAATTTCATTTTGGGAAGAGTGTGTCACATTTGTTGTGACTGGTGTGATTTTTTATTGTCCTAGGTTACAATGTAAGTTGTGCCCAAAGTATGTATTCTATCCCCATCTCCATGAGCTGTTGAAACCGGTTGGGGCAGTGTTTCCCTCATCTTCTTCGCAACGTAATTACTTTTGACCCCTACTTAAAAGGGAAAACTTACTGAAAAGAGAATAAAAAAGAGATCTGTGTATGAAAAAAGAATATGAAAATCATACTCTGACAACAAAATGTGCCTTACTGAATGTGATCTTGGAACACCAGAACTGATCTTGGAAGGCACAAGGACACATACTTTTTTTTTTTTTTTTTTTTAATCTTCCTTCCTATTTATTTTTTCCACTGAAAATTTTGAAAGGTAGATTTTGTTGTGGGAAATAAAAACCAGAAGCACAAAACCCTCCAAAATAAAATGAAACCAAACTATCCAAAATCCAACACTCACATCTTATTTTTATTTTTGATAATTGCAGTTGGGCTTCTTTCTGGTCAGCATTTTCATGATCCAACTTGCAGCGTGACTGTCACTGATGACAGGTGGTGTTTATTTATGAACACTAAGCACTCTGCAGAGTCCATGATTTTTCCATGTAAAATGGAATATGCTGACAAAGAAAGAATCTTCAAAGTTAGACACCTAGAAATTAAGTTTTGGAATTCTTAAAATACAAAAATATGTCCTGCCTGTTAAACATGATCAAACTTTGCAATTTCTTTTAAATCAAAAACCTTCTCTCATGCCTTAATGTGGTACACTCAGGTAAGAATTTAGTGCCTGTATTGGGTTCAGCTGAGATGGAGTTTATTTTGCTCATAGTGGCTTGTGCAGGGCTGTGATTTGGATTGGTACTGAGAACAGTGATGATAATACAAAGGCATTTCAGGTATTGCTGAGCAGGGCTTACACAGAGTCAAGGCCTTTTCTGCTCCTCACACCACCCACCAGTGAGGGAGCCAGGAATGCACAAGATGGTGGGAAGGGACACTGCCAGGGCAGCTGACCCCAAATGCCCCAAGAGATATTCACAGAATCACAGAATCAGTGAGGTTGGAAGAGACTTCTGAGGTCATTGAGTCCAACCTATGACCTAACACCACCTTTTCAACTAGACCATAACACATTCCAGACTATAGGGCATCATGCTCAGCATATAAAGCTGGTAGAAAAAGGAGGGGGAGGGGGACATTCAGAGTGATGGCATTTGTGTTCCCAAGTCATTGTAATGAGTGATGGGGCCCTGCTTTCCGGGGTATGGCTGAGCACCTGCCTGCCCATGAGATGTGATGGGTTTATTCCTTTGTTAGCTTTGTCTGCATGTGCAGATTTTTCCCTATTAATCTGCTTTTATTTCAACACACATTTTCTCTCCCCCATCCCACTGTGGGGAGAGTGAGCAAGTAGATCATGGGACTGAGCTGTCAATCCCAGTCAGGGTAAAAACATGAGAGTGGTACACTGCCATTTCCATAGCTTTAAAAGGATTTTCAATGTAAATATTTTCTCTGGCAAATTTTAGTGATGCACATGATTTTCTAAGGAGTGAAGGAGTTACCAAAATAAATTTTTGTACATGCTCAGATAAATTAGACATGTTTAACATAAACTTGGCTAATTAAATGGTCTTTTGTTCACTTATATATATATCTATACATCATATAGATGTATAGATATATATTTACATTCTGCCTTTGAAATACAATTCTGAGAGTAAAAATCTGGAAAGCACAAAATGGCAAAGAGGGTGTAGATATTATTGATATACCCATGTGGTTTTGGAAATAGCTAACATTATGTTGAGATAGATAGATAGATAGACAGACAGATAGATAGATAGATAGATATGCAGATAACGGCAAAGTGCAAGTGCAAATATATATATATTCTTGAACACAGATGAGGATAGGATATGAATAACTGTGCTGTGTGTGTATGTAATGTTTACTATGTCTATCACTTATAATTTTAAACTTAATAGTGAAAGTTACATTAACAGACTACAACTGACAAATGTTTATCCTTCTTTCATACTTTGCATTTTTTCTATCAAAGGATTCTTGCTAGCAAGCAGGATGTATTAGGTGCATACACAAAACCCATCAAAATAGTAAAACAAGTATTCAGCTGTCAAAATAAAGCAGAACTGTTCTGGAACAGAAGCAGGGTTCAGAAACAGTCGGTGTTTGTGTAGCAGCTTGTGCTTCTCAAGCACTCTTGCAATTCTCATTTTACAGCTTCTCAGGAAAAAAAACCCAGAGCATCATAAACAGTTATAGTTACAAAACAAGCACTTGAAAAGAGTGTAGAGATACAGCAATCTGCAATTCACATGAACAACAGTAGAAAAGTTTGTCTCACAAAAGTAATAGGTTAATTCATCTATTCAATAGTGGCAATTTGAATGATTGTAAAAACAATTAAAAGTGAGAACTGACACATAACAGTGCAGCACTGTTTTGGCGTTCTAAGTGGACCAGGGCAATGCTCATTGTGATCCTTCCTATGAAAAGAATCCCTGTGGTCTCAGTCAAGCTTCAGTCACCTACCGACAGTAAACCCCAAAGATCTATGTGGGACTGTGTCTTGAATGTGATGGCTTTGCACAGTTGACAGTGGGCAGCCTCTGATTCTGCCTGTCATGTCACTGACTACTTTGATTTTGGTCAAAATCAAATGAACTTCTCATCCTATGATCACAAATTTCAGGATGGAAAGAAAACTTTCAAACACTTTCCTAGTTATTCTAAAATATTTTATTAATAAAGAAATAACATAAATTCAAAAAAAATTAGAAATTCAATCTGCTAATTATCGCTCACCTTTTGTAATGAACAGAAGGGGCTCCCACTTACCTTATTTCCAGAATACAGACCTTTTTGCCACAAAGTGGCCTTCTTAGATCTACTCAAGCAGCAACCTTTGCATAAAAATCTAATAAATCTTAAAAGAAGAGGAAAAAAGTGCACCACCCACTGGCTAGATAAATTTAATAGGAACTTCTATAAAAATTGTCTGGTAGAAGTTTGTAGTGTGCTCAAGAGGCAATCAAATTACATTCTAACCACAGGAAAAGGTATCTTTCCCATGAATACTTGTCAAATATGTTATTTTTCAATTTGATGAGTGAGTTTCTTCGAATATTTTTTGACCTGTTCAGCTGTGGCCTGAGGTGGGGCCACTGGAACCAACTCTGTAGGGTATGGGGCAGCTCCAGTTGCTCCACACAGGTGCTGACCCTGCACCCCTCAGTGCTGCTGCCACCTTGGATACCTGCAAGTGGTACAATACTGCTCTCCCAGATTTGGTAATTTATCAATATTTGAGATGCTGGAAATCGTGCACTGCCAGAACATCTGTAACAGATTTTTTTTTTTGACTGAAACATGAAAGCACACCCAGAAAGCTGAACCCGCAATACTGACTGGTAGTCAGTTTTCGTCCAGCTGTATCTTTTTGACCACAAGAGTAAGTGGATGTACTGAAATGTGAGAAAAATTTTCTTTACTGTTGCTCTTGACTAATCTAGAAGAGTTGCCTATAATTTTCCTCTGTCTTCCACTCTTCTCTTATCCTTTTCTGAAGACAAATCTGAACTTAGGGAGATTTCTAAACCAAATTTCTGGGCTCAGGGGTCTAGTGACGAGCATTAAGATCTGAAGATGAATGTGAAAATCCAGTCCCTTATTTAATTAAATCATGGTTGTTTAATTATTACAAACTATTTCATATTTCTACTTACTTTTTAAATGATTGTCCGAAATCATAGCTCAAAGCATTTTGGTCTTGTGTAATTTGTCATGCTTTGTATTTTTACCGAAGTAGAAAGATACTTACTCAACAAAAGAACTGGCCATGCCTTTACTGATAATGACATTCACAGAAGAAAAATATTACTAGTAAACATAGAACAAGAAGTCTAATCAGCCTAATATTAATTATAATTATCACATTTCAATGTAGTTTTAAAAAGCATGCAGATTTATGTAACAGCAAGATTTCTTATGTTACAATTCATTGTCTTTTGATGAGCTATAAATCAGTATGAACAGGTTGGTAAAACTGTCCCAAGAAAAACAAAGAAATAAAGATACAAAAATCCCCCCAAACACAAGTATCACAAGTTTTTATTCACCTCTTTATATACATTGCTAATTTCAAACATGAAAAATTTTATGTAAATATTTAAAAGTCTTTTAGAAATAAATCAGTCATAATAAAAATGTTTATTGAACCTTTTAGTAGACAATCTTTATTTTTTCTCCACAAACCTCATGTGGCTTATTGCATTCTATACATGTTGAAATCCAATGGACATTACTATTTACTCAAAGCAGCTGAAAAACAAGTTGGATTACAGGACCATCACTGACTTCTTGTTACTCACAAGGGTGCCCAAGCAATCTGATGCATGAAGATGATAATAATGCAACAGGATAACCTGAAATGTGATGCCCTGTGGTTATCTCGTGATCAGACATCAAAAGCGGAGGTTAATTTTCTTTCTCTTTTTGTCAATTTCTTTGATTAAAATGACTGGAATTTTCTCTCCTGATAACTTTCAAGCTGAACAGCCTTTGCTAACTGAAATGATCAATGATCGTAAATCACATAAGAGGGAAATACTGTGAAGTTCAATTTGTGGAATTGTATCTATGCAATTACCAAGTCAATTACCAAGTCAGCAACTAACGCCAATGAAGGCTTTATTACAAAAAAGCACAATCACAGTGCATAACATGTAATAAATACTTAAAAAAGAGTTCTCAGGATGTCTTTGATTATTCTTTCTAAGGGAGATTAAACTTCATGTACAGCTACTGATATCTTATTTTCATGGAAAGGCTGGAACAAAGGACTATCTGGAAAGTGGAGTTGAACAGTTGTTGTACATAAGGAGACTTTCAAATACTAGCTCTTGAATGGATGGACAAAAAAGTTTTTGCTTATTCTGAAATATAGCAGGAGATCCAGATTTAGTGGTCAGTTACTTCAACTACTGTTGAAGAAGCAGTCAGGAAAGGAACTTCACAGCTCTTATTTAAACTCCAGCTATGGGGTAAATCTTCAGTCTTCTGCTAGATTATGTAAATAATGTCAGAAATAAATCTTTCTAGGTATTGGAGATGGGAAGATTTTAATCACTAACCACTCCACTAGTACCATTTCAGTGTTAGAATAAAATTAAAAATGGAGGTTATCCTTACTCCTACTTAGCAAAAGACAACTCAATCTAGAATGGTTCCCAAAATTATTTATGATACTTCTCTCAGCATAGAATAACATCCTTTCTATGTCCACACCCCATAGCCCATATCTCTACCCCCACCTTTCTGCTCCAGCTCTCAGGTTTCAGAAGCTGTTATCAGATCCATTCATACATTCACAGACCTGGCTCCTGTCCAGTAGCAAGGATTTGACTTGCATACAGAAAATAATTCAGGAGCCATATAGCAGTCTTACAAGAAGGCCTCTTTGGCACAGATTGTCCTTGACACCAAATAACAGAGACAGCCCAACACCCAGAGTTTTTTTTTTTAAAATATCCAGCCATTTGTGGTTTGCATGCAGTCCAGTTCTGAAGCCCAGATGGTCACAGATACCATGGTGATAATATGGATTTCTTTCAGTGAAAATATTACAAAGTATTTGATGAGCTGCCCCAGATATTTTCTTGTTCACATCTTCATGTTTGAAGCATCAGCTTGCCTTGATTCCATCTGATCCAGCAGCAGTGAGCTAGCAAACATTTTCTGCTTACAAACATCTCAGCATACTGTTACCTGATTCTGTACCTCTAGAGCATCTTCCTTTTCTTTTAAGGAATCTTTTTAGGCTATGAGGAATGTTATGAAATGGATGGAAGTCTCTGCTCAGGAAGGCAGGGAATGTACACTCGACTGAGGATGGTTCCCACAAGCAGGAGGATCCTGCATATACCACAGTGTTGTCTGCTACGGAAATGAATCACCTGGATGGGTTGGGCCCTGCAGTGTGAGATTCAGACATGCAGAACACCAAAGGCTGCACCTCAAAATGATGGTGAACATTTCCATACTTCTTCTATGCTCAACAAGAGTATCTGTGTTTCAGCATGTTACACCAAGAAGAAATGGAAACTGTATGGGAGATTTTAAAATTTATTTTACCTAGTAATTATGATGCCTGTCTATTTTATTGTTCTGTTATGATTATGAGACAGTAGAAGCAAATGAACACAAGAAAAATAAACTCTTCTTATGCACACATACTTTGCAATGACCAGAAACAATGAAACATACAGAGAATGTTATATTGAATGAACAGCCATTTCAAAATATAATGATCTCCAAAGAAAAAATATTAATAAGATGCCAGCATTCTTTATGGAAGCGAATATTCATTTTTGATGCTGTTAGCTCTTATCCATCTCTTGATATAAAAAGCTTAATGATGCAGAGAAGTTTACACAAGCCTTTTGCAATAGGCTGTGTTGGCTCAATAGCATAAATGTTGACATGTATATGGAAACACAAGGGTGAGGAAACAAATTACTTCAGGTTAGAGTTGCCATAATGGAAATCTAAGGATTCATCCAATCCTTAACAAATATAACGGAAAACATTTAACTTTTTCTTTGTGCTTTACAATGTGTGCTATGTTTACAATGTACTCCTCAGTTTTCCCAAAGCTCTCCAAATCCGTGCAGCCACTCAATCCCTCCCCCATTTCTCTTCTTTCCCACTCTCACCCCTCCTAGTGGTGGCTGGAAGGGAGAATTGAAGGAACAAAAGACAAAGATCACAGGTTGAGATAAGCACAATTTACTGCAAACAACAATGATGCAAGAAAATGAAAAATGGCAGCAATAATACTAATAACAAAATGTATAAGAAAAGAAAAAATATTCACATGCAAAACACATCACAATAAAACAATACTGGATGGATCCTTCATCACATTTTCTTTAACAGCTACTGCAAAATTAACCCTATCCAGGCCAGGGCAGCTGTCCTGGTAGCTGCACAGAGTGGGGGGTGTAAGCATATGAAGGAACAAGAAATTGCATCTGAGAAAAAATGACAAATGTTTGTGCTGATAAGCTCCTAGAGCACAAGGGTAGGATATCCATGAAGAGATGATATTGAGTGTGTGAGAAACACAGCCAGCACTGACTTAACAGCACAGTAGAGAACAGGAAAGTCTCACTAGATCAAGATGTTCTAGCAGGGCATCAGAGGAAACAATGAAAAATACTGCCTGGGGATGAGGGAAGATGTATGTAATGTCTTCTGTAATTCAGAAAGTCTCCAAAAGGATGCTGGCACACATAGGAACCTGTAAAAAAGAAAATAATAGTGATGATTGGAACAGAGAGAGAAGAATGACCCTCCTTTGCTGGGTTACTTTTTCCAGCTGTCTTTTATTTCGTTGAAGAGATTCTGCCAGCAGAATGGAAACAATTTAAAGCAGAGAATAATTATCTATTCACTAGTATATGCAGTAGGTAAGTAAGATGACCGTGTCACTCTGCCAAGCATTAGCATAGTTGCTCTGAACATCTCCCTACTACACCTTGCATTCTGCTTTTCTGACTGGCATCTCAAGTAGTTCAATTTCACTGTCAGTTTCCAACCTGCATTAGATCATAATCCTGGTCTCAGATTTTCTAATACTAAATACCCACCAGATCTCCTAACTGCCCATTAAGGCTGTCTGTTTTAAATGTCTTTTCCAATTCGTTTCTTTAGATACTTTCTGATTCTTCCCCTATTCTACACTTGACACTCCCACTAGTTAAAGATTATTTCCTTAAACCTTTTGTGACTACTGGGGCAGACTTCTGTGAAGGCAGGAAGGGAGGATGCAGACAGAAAAGGAATTGGTAGTTTTGTAAGAAACCTTCTGATAGTGCCCTACTCTTGACGATTTCTTCTGTAGCTGGGGCTGTAGAGCTTTCTGAGGAAACCTTAGTCAGGCTCTGGAACATAGTGCCTGAGCTAAACCACAGACGATTTCTGAGAATATATAGCATATCTAAGGCTATGTAATGAAGGTTGCATTTGCTATAACCATTGCTGTTATTTACATTGCTTCTTCTGAAGAATGCAAACCCAGTCAATGTGATTAGATTCTATCATCTGTTGTAAAAGCATATCTGTGATATGCTTCATGACAGAGGGCAGCAATTCTTTTGCCCAAACACAGATATCTAGTGCCAGTTAAGGTGCACTAGATTGTCTGAAAAATCCTCACAGGGCTGTCAGACATAGCCATGAGAAGACCCTTGTGGAGAACCAGCTGGCTGTACACTAAGGGTGCAGAATATCATAGTGGCACTATATTCAGGCACTTGAGCTGACTAAACGCTTCCTAATGATCTCTGATCTGCAAACAATTGTTTGCACTGTTGAGAAAAGTCTGCTGTAATCACTGAGGAATAAATTGTATTTTGTGTAGTTTTGCTTTTATTGCATCTGTTATCTGTTTTGTTGTTTGCCTCTTGCAATAAATGTTATCCACGTTGTTATCCACAATGTTATATTGTGTTCTGTAGTGATCCAGTTTTTTCTATGCAATTTAAGTTTCCAAGTGATTTTTTTCCTATATTGATAAAATCTTTAAATAAATAAAAATATCTATTCATTTATTTGCAAATCCTAGTCAGGATTTTATTTTTCTTTTAAAGAAATAGGTATCTCAAAGAACTTTTTGCAAACAGACCAGCTGTTTGCAAAGACAATTAAAAATGAATATGTTAAAACGTAGTGCAACAAAATGTAATAAGAATAGGGGAAATGCAATACAATGCAAGAGAATAAAATAACCCAACAAGACTTAAGACAATCTTGCATGCATCTTCACTAATTTCATAAATTTTCTGCAGTGACCCTGTTATTGATCATACAGGTATAGGTGTGTTGACTACATAAAATTGTGCTAGGGCTACAAATAGGAAGGAATTAAGGTCTTAAAATTGTGTTTCCATGTAAGTTTCTACTTTAGTGTTAGCTTATACAACCACTGTCCTCATCAAGTACTTGTCCACTGTTGTCTGCACAAGTTTCATATGATGAAACAGTCTGGAGATTCCACAGAATCACACACAGAATCACACAGAATCACTAGGTTGGAAGAGACCTTCAAGATCATCTAGTCCAACCCAGCCCTAACACCACAACTAAACCATGGCACTGAGTGGCACATCCAGTCTTTTTTTAAACACATCCAGGGATGGTTACTCCACCATCTCCCCAATAATAGAATTCCAGTACCCTGTCACTCTTTCTGTAAAAACTTTTTTCCTAATATACAACCTATATTTCCCTTGGCACAGCGTAAGGCTCTGTCCTCTTGCTCTATGAGTAGATTCCTGGAGAAAGAGACCAACCCCCACTGGTCCACAATCACCTTTCAGACAGCTGTAGAGAATTATAAGGTCACCTCTGAGTCTCCTTTTCTCCAAGCTAAACAACCCCAGCTCCCTCAGTCGTTCCTCATATGGATTGTGTTCCAAGCCCCTCACCAGCCTTGTTACTCTCCTCTGGAAGCACTCAAGAGTCTCAGTGTCCTTCCTAAACTGAGGGGCCCAGAGCTGGGCACAGCACTCAAGGTGTGGCCTCACCTCATACAGTTGAAAAATATTGCTGCAAGTAGAGGTGTTATTTTCCAGCTAGTCTAGTTACTCCTTGTCCAGTAGCACTCAGATCATCACTGCAGAAACAAATGTTCCCACATTTTTTTCTTTTCTTCGTGGACAGAACCAGTAAACAAACAAACAAATAAAACCAACAACAACAAAAAAGACTAAACAGAAAAAACCCAAACAAACAAAAACTAAACCCAAACTTCAAACCAACTATCATAAAAAAGCACCTTTTGATGATTTCCCTGATTTTCCTTTAATGTACTGGAGGCTGCAACGAATCTGGCTTGCTAAAAATCTGTAAAGTTTAATATCAATTATTTAGGTATTCCATCCTTTTGACCCTATTGAATATGGGAATACAAATTTATGTACATTGAAGATTGATCAACGAAATAATCCAGTCCAATATTATAAAATACAAGTAAATAATTAGGCACATCAGGAAGATTTGGTCCCAAAAAATATATTTGAAGAGGGGTTGCACCACTTTTCCTTTTTTTCCCATTTTATTATATATCTGTATTTCTTTTAGCTGTGTATCTTCTGTGTTTGCTGGATTTTTTTTTTGTATTACTCTTCTTCCATTGTGTCTTTGCAACTCAGTGACGTGCATCTCTCTTCCATTCCCCTCACCATTATCTTTCCACATGCTAAGCCTTTTGTGAATGACTTAGTTTTTCTAATATAAAAATTCCTGTCAAGAGTATGATAGAAAGACATCTGGTTTTAAGGAAAAAGGCAAGCAATATACCTCAGTTTAGGGCAGCGATTTCATTTGTTATCATCTTTATATGACTATTTTTCATATGTGAGATCTGATTAGCAGAAGATAGAGCTGGAAAAGTAGGCAGAGGAAAGATACCCCTTGTGATAACTTTCCTTTTTGAAGTATCATCTTTTTTTAAGCAGCTTTTTAAGTTCTTAAGAAGATGGAAAGTGAAGTTCTGGCCTTGTGAAATCTCCTTTTAACTTTTCCTTAGTGAGGGCAAATAAAGGCTATATTGCTGGATCTTTACCTAGTACTCTGGCCTCATGATGAAGTTTCTTAAAAGAATTTTATTTGCTCTCACCATTGGAAACATTTTGGTCCAAATAATGAGCAGCTTTAGGGAGACATGTAATGACATAAACTCTATTGGAACTATTTTTAAATACTGCTCCTGGGAATACTGTTCCCAGGCAACAATTATGTGCAGAGTTAGCAGTTGTACCAAGTTGCAAGGACAGTCTAAACTGTTAGCGTATTTTCAGATTCCTATTTCATCCTGTATGACTAAGGAAACTATTAAGGCTGTTGCACTGCAGAAATGGAATGTGCAGGTAGAACAGGACAACACTGTAGGGGAGATGACTGCACTCACACCTGATAAGAATAGAATCCTCTTGATTCCTATGAGCATTACTTCACAGTTTAAGTAGCTAGGTGGTTAATTAAGGTTTTGGAAGTTCAAAATACATGTTTCTGCTAGTAGCAAGTTCTTTCAGTTAAAAAACTGTATTTTAAAGAGAAAAATGTATTAGGCAGTGTGCTAGTTTGAAAACAAACCAGTGAGAGACTCCAAGTCAGAACTACAGTTTAATAGGAATATTAAAATAAATGCAATAGCACAAAAAACACTGACAAGGTCAGAAAACAACCTGACACCCTGTTTGTCAGGTTGTTGGTAGCAGTCCAGTTAAATGGTGGCTGCAGTCCTCCTGGAGTGACAGATGTAATTCTGTTGAAATGAACCTTTAGAAGGGTATGGTCTTTCTCTGAAGGTTCAGTGGTGATGTAGAAGAGTCTGGTCTTCCTCTGGGAATCCAGCAGAAAAAGTAGACTGTGGTGTTCCTGGATTATATCCAGGTGGGAATGCTTAGTTCCTCCCCCTGGGCTGAGTATCTCACAATGGGATCATGTAATTTTAAGATTCATGCAATGAGACTCAACGGCCCATTAACAGAAGATATCCCCCTGAGTTATCAGGGATGAGTCATGAAGGAGATAAGGAGCACTGCCCCACCCGGTTTTAACAGTTTATGAAGAATGCATGGTTTGGGGTATGTTTTACATTGTAACCTAAGACAAGCAATGTCTTTCAGAGCGTGTAACCCTCTGGAGGAAAATGTTATACTCTGTCTGGGTCATCTTTCCTAATTCTGTCTTATTTCATTAATCTGATTCAAAAAGTTTTATAGATAACAAAGGCAAAAACGCCCATGAATATTGTTTTAAGTTTGGAAAATTGTGGTGATTCATTTTTCTTAAATGATTGTTCTGTTTACCCCCAAAATGTATAAGTTGTAATCTCTCCCCAAAATGTATTCATTGTAACCCCTGTCCATCGCCTCATCCTTGATTGTCTTACCCAACCCCTCCTACCTTCTGTTCCCATTAGTTTGTAAGATGTGTTCTCCTCCCCTATCAGTATCCCATTGGTCCAAGCCTTGGATCTGCTCCCTGGCAGGAACTGTCTCTTAGGCTGAACCATGAGGTTTGTTCTCTCTCTGCCTCTCTGCCTCTGGCCCTCCTGCCTCTTGCCTTCTCCTTTGGGAGCCAAGCTCCACCCCCCCGGTGTGGGACTCTGAATAAACCTCATCTGATCAGCATCCTCAGAAGCCGTGTCATGTCTTGCCTGCCTGCATGCTGCCATTAGCTGGCTCCCCAAAAACTCTGGTAAGGCTTTTGTACCTGTCCTACCTCCCAGGATCCAGGGATATGTTGCCCACAGCCCCCTGCAGCTGCTAGCCGGGCCCGAGAAGAGCAGGGGGAACGCAACAGAAAATAAAATAAAATTACAGCATATTCTCTATTGTTTTTGAAAATAATCTATTTGTTGCCAAGTATGTCTACCTTCAAATGAAACTGTGGTTTCATTTTCCTCTATTATGGTATGCAAGATACTTTAAAACATTTTTCCTCCTTGAAGTTGTAAGGAGAAGAAGAAATCTCTGTTATATATTGTGCTTTCAAAGCTAAATGACAGTCCTTACACTGAAGCTCCACCTGAAAACCAGGAACCCACCTTAAAATAGATGAGGTTAGGACTTGCAGCACATACCAGTGAGAGCAAGTGTGACTACACATCCCTAATACCACTCATTACTTTTTCACTGATTTCATTCGTTAAGCAATAATCTCAGTTTGCAATCCAAACTGCCGTTTGTGACCTGTATGTCTCTTTTCTTTGTTCTCTCATGCTGTAGTAGGTTAGAGGTCTAGCCTATTATTCTATTTGTCTCACTTACAAAGAATGAGCCCCTTTTGGAAGAAAGAGGAACCTGGGAAACACCTAGTGACATTTCTCCAGTGTACTTTACTGGTGTCTAGTGATTTATTTCTGAGACTGCCTGAATTCTATCCACGTTTTAGTGATCTAATAATTCTTTCTCCCCACACTCCCTGCTGTGTTTTTGTTGTTGCTAGTAGTTGTTTGTGTTATGTGTGTATGATTTGTTTTTATTTAATTTGTTTCTCTTTTTTGGTGACTTGGTTGTTTGGGTTTGGTTCACCTTTTGAACCCTCGTGCAGTTTTAGCACTTTAAACATCTTTTTGCCTGAGTATGGCTACTTATTAGGTGAAGGGTACCTTGCTTGTTAGGAGCTTTCCCTCCCACACACCTTTGTTGTATCAGTCGATTGCAAGGTAACAAACACATGCCCAAAAAACCTTGCATTTTTCAGGACTCAGCATGAAAAATACACTGTGAAAAGATCTGTGTGCTATGTGAGTGGATAATTGAATTACTACTCAGGTTCAGGTTGGTTTTCTGATTTTTCTTTATCCAATTCCACACAATTGTCATAGGCTTGGGCACGGACACTAAGATGTCATGGTGTGAGTCTGTGCAGCACCTGTCTGGGACACGGGATCATCTGCAGCTTGGCATGCACAGAGACTTTCAACCTGTATTAAAGCATTTTACCTGTTCTGGGGACTAACAAATACAAGAAGAATAGGAGCAGCCTTTGGGTAAAATAAAGGGCTATTTTAACTTTTAGTAGTAGCCTGTATTTCCATTTCCTTCAGAAAGAAAAAAAATTTTCACCAGGAGTTATTCTGTCTTTTCCTTCCTCTACCACTATGCTAGCTAAGAATATGAAATGCATTAATACCTGTGGAGCATTATTTTCATAAGTACCAAATGAAATATGATTTTTATCAGAATGTATATATGGCTATATGTTCACAGATAGCTCTCTTTTCTGTTTTTTGTTTGTTGGTTTGGGTTTTTTGTTGTTGTTTTTTGGATTTTTTTGCCTTTAATGTTCCAATCTGGAAAATTTATAAAGAACTGGGATTTCAAAGGAGTCTGACTTACTTATATTTCCAGTTTATATTTAGAAGTAGTATAAATGTGGTTTAAGTCCTTTGGGATTCTGTGGAAAGACAGAAGACCATTTTCCCCGATGTATTCAAAGGCATCATAAATGACAGGTTAATTTGCAGAATATTGGATTTAGAAATTCAAAGGCACTATCTATCCCCAGATCTAGCTTCAAATAGAGGTAAATGTGGCATAGGGAAAAATCCATGGGTGTATAGAAAAGTTGTTTTTCTATTTATCTATTAAAATGTTTAAGGTGAGACATCTGTAGAAAAGTGTATTCATGAAGTTATATGAAAGGGGTTTTTTAAGTACAGGATTCCCAGGGGATGGATACTAGGAGTATGTGAGGACAGAAAGTCAGTCCTAGAAATAGGTTGGTTCATCCAAATAAATCATGAATGGATTATTACCAGCAAGCTAAAAGTATCACAGCTTGTGTTTACTGCAAATGCATTTAGTGGGAAAAGAAAAATAAAAAAAAGGAAACAAAAAAAAATAAAGAAAAAATAAAGAAAAAATAACAATCAGCATTTGTAACCTCAGTATTAGTTAGGCAGCTTTCTTTACTCTCTTCATTTTTGGTGGTGTTGCTGACAATGAAATTTTTAAGGAAAAACCCCACCATTATTATTTAAAGAAATAATCAATTTGCTGTAGTCAGGAGAAAAAAAAAAAAAAGCTGCTTTTATTTTAGAGAATTTTACTCCTGCCTGTCAAGGAAATATCAAAATGGACGGAATGTGTCTGCTGGCATGTCAGTGACAGTGAAGTGCCAGTACAGACACCTGCTGCCTATCTGTATGAGCAAGAAAAGGGTACTGCAACAAAGTCTTCTGAGGAATTTCTGAAAGCAAGCTCTGTTCCAGACACAGCCAGGAACAAATTCAGGTTAAAGAAATACAGAACAACAAGAAAAGAATTCCTTGGCATACTACAGTAGATAATGATCCTGTAATAATACAGCAAATCTGGAAAAAAAAATATAAATGCAAAATGCAAGCTTCCAAGTTTAGATTTCTAAATAATGTCATAATCAACCGGTACAGAAAGAGGACAAGAATACCTCTTTCTGCCAGTTGATGTATTTTTAGGTATGCTAACGGTGTGCTGTGGAGGTTGCCCAAGTGCACTGCACCCTGAGCAATACACATTATGCAACTAAGCAAGAGAAGAGTTGAATGTGACTCCTCACATTGTTAGCAGTCAGCAGCCCTAAATACAGGCCAAAAATACATTAAATAACATAGACCCTCCGCAAACGTTATAAAACAATAAATAGGAGACATTGTGCAATGTGTTTACTCGAATGTTTTCTGGTCCTAGTGCCAGCATTTGAAGGGCACATATGGGATTAAGCTATTTTTTTCTGTAGTTTTCTCTTGACTATTGGACCAGTCGATGTCAAAATTTAAGTTTTGTAAATTCTATGCCCATTGTGAACCATTTGGATTTAATTATGGATGTTTGTTGATCCTGTGGCATGCTACTTTTTTTTCTTTTGATAGTAAGAGTTGGAGTTAAGAAATAAACCTTTAAACAAAGGCCATATATGCTGAAGTAAGTTTCATTTTGCTATTTTTGCCATCTTCTAAGCTGGGGCTGCAAAATTTCTCTGAGCAGAGTTTGTCATGCAACAGCTGCTGAAAGGACATTTTCTCTGTCTAAATAACAGTGAGGTTTCAGCTGGGGAATTTAATCTAAAGTGCTTGTCCTTTTGGAGTAATAAAGGGTGTGTATGAAGTTTGTTTAGATCAGCAAACACTATGTCCTTAAGTTTCTAATGCAAGTACTAGATTATGAGCAATGAGTAGAAAGACACAACCTTGCCAAGGTGTCAGCTTGGCTACCTACTGATGTGTACAGAGAGAGCTGCCTGTGCTTGTACAGGGGAGTTATCATCTTTGCCTTCTGCCTTGCATACATCTCACCTGTCTAAAGGGAATGCATCCTACACTGCAACCTGAAAATTCAATGCAGGAGAGATGAGTTCAGTGTAGCTCAAGTGGTGAAATGGAAGCAGTATCAGATCGGTTCATTTTAGTTATGCTGGGAGTTGCATCTGTTGGGGGGGTTGAAGCAATCTACTGATGAGCTTACAGGTGTGGCTGTACAAAGCATTCCTGCGGTTGTGATTTTCACTGCCTTGACAGAGAAATGAAGGACAGACACAAGAGTTGATGAAGTGTCTATGACATCAGGCTAGGAAAGTAGGAATTGCACTGGAAATCAAATCCAACATTAAAAATTTGCTTTAAAAATTATTTTTGATGTGAAAGTAATTTCTGTGATCACACGCAGTACTATGGGAGGGCAGAGATGGTAATTTTCAGAGAAGTTGACCAAGTAGACAGTTCATTGTAGTTGAGTGGGTTTCAAAATAATTATACAAAAATAGATTGAGCTGAATTGAAACTGATTGAAATCTGATTGAAATAGTAAAAATTTTTGGTTTGCTTGTCCCCCTCACAGTTATACATACACCACTGTTCGTGAGAAGTTGTTTACAGTAAATGTTTCAGAGGTCACAATTCTGTAAGTTTTTTATTTGCATATACTCCTCCCCCTTCTGTTCTCATCTACACTATAAATCATCATCATTCTGACCACAATACTCACAAGCTGGAATCACAATTTTTCTAATATCAGTAGCTATTTTCTTTCTATAAGTCCATAATTTTGTAGGCTATTATTTAATTTTTTGTTTACACAATCCATGATTATAAAGGAAGGCTGGATTTGAGAGGAATTACGTTCTTTCTTAACTTCTGAGAAATCCAGAATATTTTGCTGAACATCTGAGGCTGGTATTTTTTAGTGACACCCATCAGGTGACTTGAAGGTTGTAGCCCATCCACAAGATATAAGCATCCACCTGGCTGCTGCTTTTCTGGAAAAAATTGGAACAGGTGTTTGGAAAGCAGATTTCACACTAAAAGCCAAATCTCTTTCCTCATGAATGGCTTGGCAATGAGTAAATTGCAGATGTAACAGGAGTGGGCATCACAGGTCTGCAGACACAACTCCTCCCGAGCCTGCACAGTCCGGCACAGAGTCAAATACTGCCTCTCCTCTCAGGCAGGGGAGGAGAGTCAAAAATTGAGATTCATCTCTCCCTGCTGTTGAACTTGGACCAGTTTGTAAAAACAGTGGTGAGATGCTTCACTGCAGTTAGCCAGGCTTACCGTGCTGAACGAAATCACATCTCCTGATAATACTACAGCTCAGATAACACAGAGACACTGTGAATGCTGAAAATGTGCAACTTTAATACAGCAAATAATTCTGGTCAGCACATAGTACATGGTATTCCAATAAATGTTACCTAGTACACAGTATCTCTGTATATATGTGTATATATATATATATGGAGAAAGCTCAGGAAGCACAAGTTTTTTTTGCTGCAAACATGTCACTGACTTAAGAAGTAATGAGCTGGTTTTGGATGCCTGTCCACTAAATGTACAAGGCAAACAGTTCATACCCTCATATTTGCAGAATGAATTATACATGTGTGTGCCTATATATGTGTGTGTATGTGTGTGTGTTAGTTACTCACAAGCCCGTTATGCAGTCAAAACCACACACACTTGGAAAAAGAATTTTGAAACTAAAGATGTCAATGTTTTCCTTCAACATAAATATTTTTGTCAGATGAAATAAGATGAGGCCATATTTGACTGAAATTAAGGTAGGGCCTAACAGAAGGGTTTCTAAGACCTCAGGAAGGCATTTTAGGAGCAGATGTCAAATGCTTATTTGTCAAACACTTTGGTCATTGACAAAGCAAGTTAGATGTAAAATGCAGCTAAGCACGTGTGTTCACAACAGCTTGGCATGTCTAAAGAGGAATCAGATCTTTCTGATTTTGATTCAGAAAAGAAAATGAACATTTTTTTAAATTACCTTCTCCTTTACTGTTAATAATTTCAAGCTCTCCAGAGATCCTCTGACTCCATCCTTGATCTTCACATTGCATTCAGTCAGGGAAAAAAGCTATATATGAATGAAGAGACATCATTAGCCAACACTGTTCCCATTTTTTCTTTCCTAAATATTTAAAACATTAAATGCTCTCACTGTTTATAATCAATGCACATGTTAACAACTTCACATATATGCCCATATCAAGTAAGTCAAATAAACTGAGATTTGTTTGCAAAAAGAAGAGTACATCCATATATTGGTGGAACAATTGCTTGATTATGCAAACTGCATTCATCACTTTTGTTAAAAGAGTTATTCCTTTATGTAGATCTGAGTCATCTGGGTTTATTTTGTTTGTTTGGGGTTTTTCTTATATAGAAGCAAAATATATTAGTTTGCTTTCAAGACAAGCTGAACCTTGCAGACTTAAGTCAAAACCGTGGATCCTGCTGGTTTTATAATGTAATTGTAATGTCTTCTGTGAAACTTGAGAATTGTATCCCAGTATAGATATAAATTAAAAACGACTCACTACAACCCATTTCAAACAAGCTTGCTACACTTTTCCCAAGTGTTGCTGTAAGTAATTTTTTTTAACACGGTAAACCTTGTACTAGCATGATTGCTGTTTTTCTGCTTTCCAGCCTTGCCTGGCTTCTCATTTGGAAGGGCAATATAAGTATTTGTTTTCCCCTTTTCTTTGTAGATTAGGGATACAAACACTTTTTTTTTCTTTCTTGCCAGATTAAGAACACAATCAGAACTCATTGGAGCTAGGAGTGGTAAGCCAAGAAGAAAAAAAAAATATGTTGTTTGGATTTTTTTAAACTATAGTTAATAATCTTGGACTGATAGTATGCTTTTTGACATTTCCTTCACTGTCTACACACTATAATTATCTTTCCCTCCTACAGCATTTTTTCCCTGCCTTTTTCTCTCCTTTCTCCTCCTATCACCATCTCCACTCCTATAATACAGAAAATATCTTCTACACTTAGCTTTTCAGGTTTTCATTTGTCATTTTGTATAATAAGATTAGATTTCGTAGTCTACACAGGGTAAGCCTACAGGTATATACTGATAAAGAATGGTTCAACTAGGAAGTGAGTATTTGCTCTCTTCTTTTTTCTCTGATTGCAACAAGCAAACTAAGTATATAATTTAGTCCTATAAGAAAAATAATATTTACTTATTTTGGGAAACATGAATGTATTGTAATATGTGTATATATATATATATATATATATTTAGACTATATACATATATATGTTCTAAATTATATTAAAGACTTATTTAAAAAAAATTCTTAAATATTTAAGCTGTTTTAAAATATCTCTAATATTTAAAAATAAGTAGCCCTACAGTTCTTTAAGTATTTTGTACATGGTCTCCTGGCCAGAGGCCCATAGAAATAAATAATAAAGTTAATTCAATTCCTCTTTGGTCATGTAGTTCTAGGGAAGGCAGCACAGCTGCAAAAGCTAAAGAGAAACACAACTTTTCAAAATACGGTGTGGCTGAAATTTTTTCAATATGGTGGCAAATGGACAGTAAGAATGGTTAAGAAAATTTCCTTTTTGTCTGTCAGAGTAGATTTTTTGAAAGTGATGCTTCCCACTGTAGTTATCAAGACATCACTGGTTCATTTTACATGCCTTCAGCCTGCATGATATAACTTTATCTGGGTTAATTTTTCAGTTTTCATATATAGAACAAATTTACTTTTTTTTCCTATAAAAGTAAAGGTAAGCAACTATTTTTTGTGTCTCTGTCCATCTCCTTCAAATACTTCTTGAGTCTTTTATCTAAAGACATATACGAAGGAACATTGTTTCAAGCAGGATAATATAATTTAATTTAATATAAAAAGTCCTGAATAGTCTTCCACAGAAAAACCTGAAGTAGTGTCCTCATAGAAACAAAAACATGTAACTTCCACTCACTTCAGAACACTGATATCATATTTTTAATTATGCAACTCATCCTTCAATCTCTGTCTTCTTCCCTGTAGCAAATGGGGGGACACTGTCTGCTATGTACAGTAAAATTCTTTTAGCTCTTTGAAACACCACCAGTTACTGACACCATTTCAAAGCATGAAAACTTGATACTGTATATAGGGTTACAATCTTAGATTGGCTAAATAAATTATTTTTAATGTTATAAATCTACTGAAAATGTCAGATTATGTGTACCTGAGGTGAAAATTTAGTGTTGATCTACATAATTACTAACTATAACCTTGTATGACTTTTACATGTACATCAAGTAATTTAAAGCAAACAAGTTGATGTGAATGAATACTCTTGTCAAAGATACCAGAACATAAGTGGACAGCTTAATCATATTCCTTAACATTATTTAGAATATAATAAAATATTTCATTTGTAATGGAACAATGATCATCTAGTCCAACTGTATTACCACTCCATCCTTATCCAAAAGTTAAAACATGTAATTTAATCATTATTCAAATGCTTTTTCAGCACTGGCAATCTTGGGGCATTCACCATCTCTCTAAGAAACCTGGTCCATGGCTTGACCACCCTCTCAGTACATAAATGCTTCCTTGTGTCCAGTCTAAGCCTCCACAGGCACACTTTGAACCATATCCATACATCCTGTCACTAGATACTAGGGAGAAGATCTCAGCACCTCCCTCTCTTCTCCACCTCCTCAAGAAGCTGCAGAGAGCAATGAGGTCATCCCTTAGCCTCCTTTCTTCCAAACTAGACAAGCCCAAAATTCTTATCTGTTCCTCACAGGACATTCTTTTCAACTTTTTTACCAGCATTGTTACTTTCCTCTGGAAACATTCAAGGACTTACACATCTTTCTTAAATTGTGGGGCCCAGACTTGCACACATTACTCAAGATGAGGACCCACCAAAGCTGAGTAGAGAGGGTAACTTTGTTTACCAGCTGGTTACACTGTGTTTGATGCACCCCAGGATGCAGTGTTCCATCTCTTTCAGAACCACTGGCAGATATTTTTCAACTGAGAAAGAGATTGTGTACTCTAGAAAGAAGTGTCTATAGAGGTTTAAGGGCTTGTGTTGTTGCTGTTATAATACATACATTTGAATTTCTTAGGAGTTGCATATCAGCATTGAAAAGTGTCTAGGCAGAATTACACCTTGTGGAGTTATAATTCATAACTGCGATCTCGTCTTAAAAGAACAATAGAATCTACTTCTCATTCCAAAAATTTTAATTTTATTTCATAAGTGCAAACTAATCACAGAGCATTCCCACTGGCATTCAGCGACAGTAGACATACTTTAACCACTGAAGGCTCTGCTGCTGGTTCAAGCAGATGTAAGGAAATATTTTCCAGCATTTGCATTTTTCTCAGTTTTTCACTTCACCAGCATTCAGCAATGTTCTCATGGAAGAAGTTGAGATCAGGCAGTTTGCACATCTTTTGCCCAAATAGCTCCCAGACATAATCTTGCTCACAAATATCTTTTCATAAGTGCTGAAAATAGAGGCACATTTATCTCTTTGGGGTACCTAAAACCTAGAGCAAAGATATGATTTTAACAGTGTTCTTAAAGGGGACAGCTGGTATTCACTGAAAACTTTGATGCATGGCTAGAAACAATGCAAAAGCTATGGATCCATAAAAAATATTAAATTTTCACTAAGAAAAGAAATAAATTTATTTCTATTCTGCTGCCTGTGCCATTGAAATATGTTTGTTAATTATTGATACTATCCTTTGTACTCCACTTCTTTCCTGGTTGATGTATAGGCTTTTTAATCTGGGTATGTTTGTTTTTTTTGGTTTTTTTTTCCTCCAGACAACTTGAATATCTCATTTCTGGATTACTTGGTTGGCTTTCAATGCTGTTCTTACGCCACTTGAAACACATATTTTGCTTTTATATGTGTGAAAGCTGATGCTTTGGTAAACAGAACTTGTAAGTTTAGCTATGCTGTCCTGTGCTCTGAGAGTGGATTTAAGAGCAGAGTAGTATATTTGCCCTTCATGTCCTCCACACAGTAAATTGGGAAGGGCAGTCCAAGTGCTACTGAGCTATCCTCTGCTCCAAAGGGAACACCAGCTTGTCTGAGCATACCCACCAACTCAGTCACTGCCAGGCACTTAGGATGCTGCCACACACCTTGAGACAGAGTGCTTATAAGCATCCTGGAAGATTTTTTGAAGACTTACCTGTAGACCTTTTTAGTGAGTCCTGGGATTTCTAGTCTTGCATTGAGATTCCATCATGCTAACAAACAATGTGGTTAGAAAATAAATTAAGGGGTCTGTCCTGAGGTTAGCTCCTCTAATAATAAGCTAATTTTGAGATTTCCACTGGGACATGTAAGAAGGTTTTTATGTCATCACAGCTCAACATTTAAAACTTGAGTGAGAGTAATCTATTCCAGGCTGACCACGTCAAAGTTTAAAATTCATTAAGAATTTAATTGTTACTTTTACATCTAAGTCAATACAAGAAAAAAAAAATAAAAGGAGACATTCTGCCTTTATTTCTTTCATGAAATATTCTATGTATCTATATATAATTTTTATTCCTTTGTTATGTCCGGTAACAGCAAAATACTCTTTGAATGAAACATTTTGCACTTCTGAGAATGATATTTTTTCACATTTGATGTCCATCTCATTCCTGTGATCAAGAGTGCTCAAGATATTGTGGAATTCCACAGTGGAGAATAATTACCAGAATTACATCATATTATTAGCCACTGACTGTGCCAACAGTGCCTACAGACTTCTAGAACAAACTCCGTGCAACAAAAATGTTTTTCTTGGGTAGAGAGGAGTCCAAAATTGTTCACAGGCCCCTCTTCCCAAATTATTTTCTGTCAGTTAGGCAAGAATCACAGGGTTTTCAATACACTCAAGAAACACTTTCTTTTCACTTTAACAGAAAGACATTTCTAGCCTTCATGGTTATAAAAAAAGCTTGAAAGTATGGATTCAAAAAGAATGAACTTTTGAGAATACATGATAAAGAAACTAACCACTATTTTTAAAAGATTCTTATATAATTTCATGTGGTCATGCTTCTTTTGTAACTAATGAATACATGCAATTAATTCATGGAATCACAGAATATCTCATTGGAACAGACCCATAAAGGATCAAATTCCCTAAGTTTCAAGACCAAAGATAGGTAAGGCCTTGTCCTACTCTAGATCAAGCAAAAAGCCCACTGTGTTTAGTGTCATCCTTTCTTGGGAACAAAGAAACATTGCATAAATTTCAGCATTTATTGTATTGTGTTTGACTACAGGTTGTTTAGCTTTTTACACAAGCATTTACTATTATTTTTGTTTAACATTTATTTAAAATTTCAATAAATCCGTGCAATACAAAATAACAGTGTCTATAAAAGATCTTGTGTTTTAACAAAATTTATGCTGTTATAAAAATATAAAATTAGAAGCAACAATTATTAAAATAAAGTCTTAATAGCAGAGTAGTAGCAAATGTACTACAAGTATGATAATAGAATGCCTCAGGATTTTTATTATTCTCTTCATTTTTTATTCCTTCTTCTCTCCATTTTGATAAATGGAAAGAAACCTCAGCTGTAAACATGCTTTTCCTTCTGTTTGTTTTTGGGGTTTGGGCATTATTTGTCTGCTTTTGTGATTTGCTTGAGTTTCAGGGTTTTTTGCATTTCTGAGAAAAGATTTTGGGGAAGATAATATGTTCTGTGCTTCTATATATTCCTAACAGCTGGGCTAATTGTGGTGGCTACTAGCTTAAACCAAGCATATATCTGAAAGATCACAGTCAACAGAGGAAAAAAGGTGTTAAGGTATGTGTCATCTGACCTATTTTAGACATTCCCTTTAGTGTGAGATGAACTTGCCCTATAAATGTCTGTCTCTTTATATTGGCATTAACAAAGCTTGAGGTCGTGAACATGAATAAAAACCTTTAGACTGAGAAAATGACCATGTTTAAAGAAAGACATATTTCATCCTGTTATAGGAATCTATTTTTGAGATTCCTGGCCTTACTACCTGTGCACCTAAACGGTGATATTAGTATAAGTGTTATTAAGAAAGATGGGAGTGTTCTTTAAGAGGGATATATATATAGGAAAATTAAATTCAAATTATATTGACTTTAAAATAGGTTTTTTTCATTAATATATTATTTTAAAATTGTCTGTATATCCCTCTGAGATTTTTAAACATGAACTATGTTTAATTATATATATTTTTTGAATATATACTGAAACTATGTAAACATATAGTTGATAAATTATTAACTATACAGTTTCAGTTTAATAACAGAAATCAGTTAAATGCTTTGTCTTCTTGAAGATAGGGAGAGACATTTCAATCTTTTCTTATGCTTGTCAGCTGACAAGATTTCTTTTGTTATGATAATTGGATTGATGCTTAATTGTGATATGTATAATTTATATTACTTGGTTTTACTAATCAATTTTTAATCCTTTCTCATTCTTTTTTTTTTTTTTTTTTTTGCAATTTAAATAGCTATCAAGTTATGTAACAGTTACCTAAATCAGTGCTTGCAAATTACTCTGGGAACTGGTCTCATTTTTTGGCAATTTATTAAATGATTTTTTCAGTTTCTACATCTCAGCGTCTCCTTTTTCTCCAGCTATAACTTTCTATTCCTTCTTCCATATGTTCTCCTCAGGGCATGATTTTGTTTATGATATTTATTAATTTTTTGCTTAGTTATAAATATTCAGCCCTCACAAACCACAATCAGCAATTTCTCTCTTGTTTGTTGTTTGCCTCTGTATATAGATTTAGTTAATGAATTTCTGCTTTTTGTCCCCTCACACTGAGAGCTAAAAAAATTTCAAGGTTGAAAGTACTTGTGAAAACCCAAAGATACATTCATATTAGAGAAATAACATCTGCTTATCTCCATTTTAAATTGCTGAATATTTGAAGTTCAATGGAAATTATAGTGTTAATTATGTGGCATGTAGAAATTCACCCTTCATTTTTGATCATATCAAATGTCATTAACTAAAGACCTTACAGAAATTTTGCCTGGTTTTTAGCCAAGCATCCAGTTTTCCCAGGAGACTGTAGCAGGTATTTCCAAATGTAGGGCATTGGCTAGGCAGAGGATGACTAGACTTCCCCTACTTTCATTCCCTGGAAGTAAGTGGATTAAAGCTGTTGGAAATATATCTTTGTGTGCAGCAGCTATATGGGACACTTGTGGAAACAGTGTAACAAGGTTGTCAGATACCCACAACCTCCTCTTACGATAAATGCATTGAAAGCAAGAAATCAATCAGGTCAGTAAAGTTAATATGATGTTCAAATATCTGCAAGAAAAAAAAATCCTGGTTACCTGTGTTGATATGGACTACACCTAAACTCAGGAATTTTTTCTATGATTATGGAGTTAAAGTAACTATGGAGTTGCAACTGCTTTGAAACATAACATCAACGAATTTCTGCTACTGCAATTGTATGTGAAACTCACAACTCTGGTTTTTAGATAAACCACTGGCATCTTTTAACCACTGGCGTCTTTGAACCTGAGAAAATCCATTGGTACATTATTGACCTAGCCATGTTTGCAGGAGGGACAAGAAGTCCAGTTGTTAAAACACCTAGAAGTCCTGGCCAAAAACCCAGGGCACTGTTGCGACTACATTGAGTTTTCATTATACTAACAGTATGGAATACACTTCATAAGCCCTCTTGAGTTACACATCAGCAGACAGTGTACAACACTGCACATTTATTTGCAGGATCAGAAACCTGGATCCTAGTATTCCATAAATATAACCACACAGCAAGTCTTTTTTTTAGAATCTAATAATCTCAGAAATAGGAACATGTGCACAGATGAGCAACAAAAGAAGCTTCTATGTCAATTGGCAACAACTAATAACGGACCTCTGAACAACATAGGAATATAATAATTTTCAGATTTCCTATTGTTAATATGGATAAAATACCATGGGTTTCATAGCTTGGCTGAAAGGTACTTGTAAAGTTTGGATAACCTTTGAATATCTGTATGATACAAAATATACATTCCACAGATCTTAGCTTTGTTTGTTCTGGTTTTTTTTTACATGGAGTAATAATGCATTCTTGGGCATTTGATAAAATTGTTAATATGAAGTAATATTTCAATTAACCAATACATTAATCTCTTCAAGCCAATTAAGATACTTCAAAAAAAGAGCAAATAACTGGGTTGAAATCACACAGTTTATTTTTGAAATTAAAATCAGACAAATGACCAAATGTTATTAAAAACTTTCAGCTGTGAGCTAATCAGTGTTTAACTGGCTGTAGAGCAGCAGTGCAATCCACACTGCAATCTGTTACTGAACATGATGCTATTAAAAAAATGTCAAACATGAAATGTTACAGAGAGCTGCAATTATGAAAGTTAAATTAGAGTGAGGTTATTCTAAGGAGTAATGTTTTAAATGGATATAATTTTAAGGGACTTTGCATTACACAATAAATATCTGAAAAAGGCTTCAATTTAAACATTTAAATAAATTTTTAAGTCAAGAATTCTGCCCATGTGAACATCTTTTCCTTCTATTTCTGTTTCAAGGATAACTCTGTGTGTACGGTGTGACATATAATCAGGAAGAAATTCCAGAAACAAACTTCTGCAAGATGTGACTTTCCACTTCCCCTTGCCTGTTCACACAAACCTAATAGAAAATCAGTGCCTTTCCTCCTCCTTCTGAGGTTTGTTTTCAATTAGCCAGCATACCTAAAAAGTAGTAGAGAGCTAGCAGATAGTAAAACAGACAGCATAAATGAATATAACATAAGATCCCTTAAACTTTATTCTCATTTAGTCTTTGAATCTAACTACACATATAAAACATGGGTTATTTTAATTTCAAATATATTGAATGACAATTTTTTTAAGAAAACCCAATAAACTCAATCCATCAGATTTTACTTTATTCTCAAGCTTGTGATGGATGTTTTGTCAAATCATTCCTTAAGTTTATACTTCAGCAGACTGAGAGAGCACAGTGATTTGAAGTATTTTCTTCAGAGGGAATATAGAAACGGCATATTGACAGCATATTATTTTTGGTTTTTAGTGGTGCTAGTTATTTATTGGTGCTAAGAGAACAGAGACATGGAACAAAGTAAACTTTGTCTTCCTAGAAACCATAATGTATATCTCTTTTCTTCTGAATGAGCAGACTGATGATTTCAATGTATAATGGAAAATGCATAGACATACTTAAAGATAGTTTTCCACTACCTGGCCCAGTGACCCAGAGCAGAACGGACGTGACAGCACAAAACTTTTTCAGCTCATGTTGAGTTCTCTGGTCTCTCAGCTAGTTTACTATTTTCACCCATACTAGATTATTGAAAGACAATTTGCAATTTGACAACAAAAGTTAAAAATCATGTTCTGGCAGGGAGGTAGGTTCACCCTCCACCGTGCTGCCCAGTGTATTGTGTATAGCTGCAATGACCAAGCTGCACACATACAGTGGACAATATTTGGACCCTGATGAAATAAAGTGGATTGTTTTTACAGCTTAGGGTTCCTCTCTTCTTGTTTTTTACTCCTTTAAACTGACTATCATCACATGATGGGAACTTCTGCAGTTTGGTTAGGGGGCAGATCACAGTGAAATTACCTTAGGAGAGAGGTACTGTAATCCAAGAAAGTCCAGCTCACCTTCTGATGAAAGGAATTACAGTGCTTATATATGGCATAGCATCAGCATGCTCTGTTAAGGTTGACCACAAATTCTGTTCAGGTCCTGGGTTACCATAATAAAAGAACAGCTTAGAAAGCTTCAAACACTGTTGCACCCTCTTCCTGTTACAAAGTCTGTCTTCTCATAAATGTCATTCTTTCTGTGTTGTTTTACTGTAAGTAACAGAAGGCTTGTTGTTTTTCTAAAATAATTTTTGTGCTCACCATTTTGTTTTCTCTCTTCACACTAGATTCCCCCAACCACTTCCCTTAATATTACTGCCAGATGAAAAATGACAGGAGAAGGTGAGGTTTATGAGGGAAGTCTGCATCCTTTCTTATAACATGAAAAAAATCTGCAGGAAATCAAATTTTTCTGAAATATTAGATACTTCCTATCTGATGCTGAATTATTCTCACAATATAATAACTTCATTCTTTGAGACACTTAAATATGAAAGGATTGGATTGTAGCATCCAGATGATTATTTTAATCCCCTGGGTCACAGGAAGACCAACTGCTTTGCTTCAGATATTAACAGGATCAAGAAAGAAACTGAAAGCTCAATTCCCAAACCCCAGACTAATCCCCTGAACACTGAAATGTTCCATCTTCATGTGTAAGAGCCTAGTATAAGTAGATTGCATCAATGGACAAAAAAGGACTGAAATACTCTTTGAGGAATCTGTAAGGTAAACCCAACCACTAACCATCTGTTAGTGGATTGACATGTAGGCTCCTAGATGCCCAGGAGCCTGCTCGTGGGTATCTAGCTCATGAACTCAGCAGGAATTAGGTGCAAATAGAAGCAGTATAAGAGCAAATAAAAATTAAACAAACTTACAAACAAAAAATAAAACAATGTACAATTTGAAAACTTGAGTCAAGGGGATACTAAGCCAAAATGGAGCTTTGTACTGAATTAGACATTGTTTCTCTGCTATCTGCACACAGAAACTAGAAATTTCTTCTATTCATATCACTTACATAAAAGTTAGTTTTGTAAGTACATTGTTGTAGGAACCTAAGTCCGTCAGATGTTAGCTGCTATACAAATAAAAGGCAATTATTTTATATTCTAGGTTTCTAATAGTTTTAAAATTACCTCAGAAGAATAAATTAGCTTTCTGGGATATATTATCTTTGACATGCACAAACCTTTCTGAATCCTTAAATTGTACTCATCTCTGCCAGTCCTTAGATAAAGTTTTTAATTTACTGCTTCTGGATAGCTGTATTTTTCATAAATATTTCTTACTCTATTCTTTTTAATTTTCAACAACTGACTTTGCAAGCAATTCCTATGTCATTCCTGTCATTCTATTCTTTATATTCTACTTAAACCTCAGATGTATACAGATTGGCATTTGGATTCACATGGTAGCTGAATTTGTTTGTTGATTAAATTTCGGCTGCTCACTCACTCAGAATTGCTTTCAGTTTTTCAGTCAAGTTTGGAGCCAAACCATTGTGAAGATGCTGTTTGTTTATTATGGCATTCCAGACTAGCAGAAGACTTTTATTGTTTTGGAAACTCACTTAAAACAATAAAAGCACAATCTGGACATCATTCTGCTATTTGCTTCCTGAGAATACCTGTTGTTTCAATTAAAAATAGTGAGTGAAATACAGGCATATCACTTAAGCTGCCTTCTCTGAATATTTATCCAAAATTGGCTTGCTGCTATGGCATGAATAAGTGAACAGTCTCAGAAACTGTTGTTACTTGAGGCAGATGGTAGTAGTATCAAAGCCTAGAAGACTTCCAACTGTTGTCATGACTATAATCACCTCTCAGTCAAACAAATATTTAGGAAGAGTTCTAAAGATGTTCATATTTAGTACAGTGTGATGGAGAGAGTGAGAAAGTAGGTTATAGGAAACTCAAACTCATTGAGTCCCTGGGCAGTAGGTTAACAGGGCTTTGACTGAAAGTGTTAACTGTTTCCAATGAGGTATGCAGGGCACTAATCCAAAGAGATAAGATAGAGGAGCAAATTGTTATTCCCTTCCAGATGGGAAAAGACCAAACATTGGTTTTGTTACTCTGAAAATGACTTTGCAGCAGATGAACATTTCAATTCCAAAGTATCAAAGATGATACTGAGTGAAATTATGATAGTCATAGCAAGATCTTAATTTTTCTTGATACCATTTTTTCATGTTTACATCAATTTTCATTAGTTTTTTCTCAGTTTTGCTCTGCGCTTAATGAAGTGGGGGGATGGTGGGAGAGTGATGGTGGTATTAAAGTGCCTAACACTAGAATTCTTAAAAGTTTATTCTCTCATATTCAGTGAAATAAGCCTCTCTAGAGAAAGATTCACAGCACGTAATTATACAGCAGTAGTGATATACAAAGAATCCCAGATAAACCACTGTGTATTATCCTAATCTTCAAAAGAAAAGTGTTTTATTGTTATTAAAGGGAAAAGTTGGAAGTATGCAGAAAACCCTCCCCTTGACCCTTTCCACCTGACACAATTGCTTGGATTCTATGAGGATAATAATTCTTAGTCCTTTTCCAGGACTGTTGAGTCTCACTTTTTCAGGTAACAGAAACAGTGTTTGAGCAGAATTAAGTAATAGATTAGTGTTAGAAATTTACAACTGTGATAGGCCAGAAGATACATGGAGGATATTAATGGAGGTTGAAATTTAAAACTTATGTATTATTTTTAGGCATAGTCCTGAACAAATCCAGATACACCTTAAAAATAATGTTATTAATAATAATCTTCTAGAAGGTTAAACATTAGACAGACAGAAAAGTAACTTGCTTTATTCTAATATTAGCTGAATGAAGAAATCAGTTTGCAAATCTCTGTGCAAAAGGCCTCATGAGGCTTTTTTTTTTTTTTTTGGGTAACATTTCTCTGTGAATAATTGTGCAGCTAAGCTCAAACCAGATTGGCTTAGTTGCATTTTGGATTTCTTATTCCTTCTTCATGGTAGCTGATCTCAGTAGCCCTTCCATTAGCTGATTTTCCAGAACTTTATTCCCTATTTCATTATCTTAATCTTTAACACTCCAAATATTATGTCCCTGGATATCTTCGATAAACAAACTTATGTCCAGATTCCTTCACATTCCTATACTTCATAAATAATAATAATTTAGAACAATAAAAAAGATAAAAGGGAAAACTGACAACTTCTACACATTCTGTAACCATCTGACCCCCATTTATTCTTCTGCCCATTACATATATTCTGCCATGACCACTCCAACGTTTTTTTTAGAGTCACTGGGAAAATAATTATTCACGTCAATGTTCCTAGAGAACATGGACTTTTGGAGAGAGGAAGAAATTTTTACTCAAATATTTGATAAAGGATTTTATATCAAAACATTCCTAGGTAATAGGAAGGGGTGGACTGTCTCACTTCTTCCAGGATTGAAATTCATGACACATTCTCATTCCCTCTACTAAAAAAGGCATTTCTCTTACCTTCTGTGGGATAGCACAATAGCTGGTATCTAGACTGTAGCACCTTATGCATAGTTCCACCTAGAAATGTTTTATCTGGCACTTTTCACCATTTCTCAATATGCATGTTGCGTGTTTCTTTAAATTAAAAATGTTCTTTTATTAATGTTTCTAGAGTGATGGGATAAGGTGGACTGTAAGGGTGTTTGCTGGGCTATAAAAGGAGAAAGCATTGACAGGCCTTAGGCAGGATAGTGGTCTTGTTGAGACAATTCTGCAGAAAAAAGTCCAGATCTCACAGTGTAACAAACCTTTCAGAATAACCATTTGCAAACTGCAGCTGCATTGTTTTTGATAGTTTCTCATAAGGCAGAATAACATTGCAAAGTGAGATGGTTCTTGAACATCTTTAAAAATCCAACTGTGAAGGTTAAATGCTGGTGCATCTCTGGTGCTGATACAACCTTCCTCTTCATTTCCCAAGGAATAAGCATCAAAAATCCTTATCGTCACAGGAAATGTAGCAAGCTGTTTCAAAACCAAAGACATCATGCACAACCCAAATGGCATAGATTTGATAGCACTGGATTGCCCATTATAGGCCATGGCTGAAATCAGTTCTCTCTCTGTTGCTGTTTTACACAAAGTATGAGCCCATTCCCATCAGCCATTACTCTGTCCACACATCCAGATCATATTCTACATCTTCCACTCATCCATCATCATAATCATCATCTGCTAAAAGTTCAGAGGTTTTACCAGTCACTAACCCTATCTCAAGTATTCTCACAATGTCTTCTTTTATGCAGACCTCAAGAGTGTGAAACTCTGTGTTTCATACAGTGTGAGGAAATTTCAAAATTGTATTACCTGGTATTTTGGGAAATGACAGTGCCAACAGTTTGTGGTCTGGGTTGAATCCATGTGTCTGTGGAACATGTACTTTATTTGTTGTAGCAGTGGTGATATTAGAGTGCAGGGGAATGAACTGGTGGGTCTGCTTTCCAAAGCAGGTTTACCCTCAGAAGAGAAGGCACTCCTCAGGGACATCTCAGTGCAGTAGGATTGGCTTTCTACAAAGCAATGGGCAAAGACCAGTAAAGAACAGGAAGCAATGAGATCTAGACTCCATGCTGGGTCATGGGAGCACTCAATCAGTTCCTCAGGTTCAATAAATATTGTGTAAATATATTTACATACAATTGATTAATTCAGATGTCTTCTCTTTGGTTATGATACCAATGCATATGTCCTTAGTGAATCCAGGAAAAGGGAAAGGAGAAAAAAACCCACCTTTCTTGTCTTTTCCCTTTTATTCTCCAAGAGCACTTTATATTTTATAACCTTTCTGCAAAAGCAGATTTAGAAAACTTTCAGAGTACTCATGTGTTCTTTTGGTTTTTTTTTAAAAAGCACTGTGATTTTATATGAAGTTTATGGAAGATAGTAAATATGATTGTATACCACACAGATGCAATATAAAATTCATATTTCATACACTGGACACAGGGACTATAAATTCATAATGATTACTGGTACTTCTGAACCTTATTGTGGTTGCAGAAAGCACTTCATTTTCAACTACCTTAATGTTTGGAGACCTTCACCATTTTAGTAAAGTAAAACTAAAGTAATACAAACCCTTATCTTTAAACTGAAGTGCTTTCTGTTGAAATGTTCATAAATAGTAGAACTAAAAAAAGGTCATCATCAGCAAATATAAATTATTCAATCTTAATATTTCCTGATTCTTAAATCTTTATACTGTTGGAACAATCATTACTCAAATCCCTCTTAATTTGGTTGAAGCATTTCTATTTTCAAGGATTTTTTCAATAGGAGTTTTTCACTAGATTCAAAGTGCTTCATTATTAAATTTTCTCTGATTGTTCAAAAACATCCTCAGCAACAGTTACATAAATTTGAGACACTGAGCATGGATAAATTATTATTTTTGTTTAATGCTTGTTTTGCTTAATGATTATGTTGCTTTTTCTTTAAATAGCATTATTTTGCTTGATAGAGAATATTTTGCTAGTTACCCTTGCCTTTTCTTTTAATTATTGCAATTTTTAAAGATTGAATTGAGTTTTCTATAAAAGTTTCCATGCTTTCTCTTTTTGACCAAAGAATATCAAATGCCTAAACATGCCAATGTTCAATAATAGTATAGAGATGGTTTCTCTGGTACTGTTATCTGTTGCTAACTTGGTGAAAGTTTGGAGACGCATAAAAGCAGTTATGCTGCAAGGATACCTGTAATGTCTCATTTCTTTCATCTCTATTGCATATTTCTAATCCTCCCACATTCCTTAAGTTCTTTAAATTCAGTGAAAATATCATAATCATATTTATGCACTAAAGGTTATGTTTCTGAGGCATAATTTCTAAGGCTATATTCCATATTTTTTTCGTGGATAGGAAACTATTTCCTGATAGCACAGTCTCCTTACTTTCCTTCCATCTTCTTGGTGAGCCACATGTCTTCTAGCATCACCTCTGCTATATGGATGCAATCGTTCTTTTTCTCTCTTAAACAGAAAGATCCCATATTATAGATGAAACAAAGTGACAATTAGAACATTAATCCTGGATGAATTTAGTATTATGTCTTCCATATTGAAGTGTGAGCTAGATATATATACAACTCCATCTCCCCAGCATGTACTTAAATATTTAAATTATAGCACACTTACAAAACAAGGAAAGAAACCTCTGTTTTAGTTACATCTGCAAGTAAGTTGGCAGTTTACCCTTATATGTCTTCCTATTCTCAAGTTAGTAAGTAAAATATTAAATCCTATGTGGAAACAGTGTTTAATATTTATTTTTACATGATAGTTATCTGGCAGAAATATTGATTTTTCAACAGGAGGGAAAGGGCACATAAGAAATCAAAATGAGGATCGTTACTTCTAATTCAAATAGTTGATATATGTAAAGGAATATTTCTACAACAGTTGAATTCTAGAGTTTAAACTTTCCTAACACTCTTAACTTTCATTTCTAGTGTGTAGTCTGTGTGTAGTCTATAGAGTTCAAGTGATTAGCAAACACTCAGGGGCTCTCTTTAAGAAGCCAGTATTGATTTTCTATGAGATTAAAGAAAATTTAGATTAAAAAAAAAGGCAAAGCAAACAAAACCAAAGTAAGGTTATATGTTCAGATGGTCTCAAATTGTTTCATAACCTTAGAAAGGTTGGATTTGCGGGGTTTTGTTTTGTTTTGTTTTTGTTGTTGTTGTTTTCCCCGGACAGGATAAAAAAGGTTTTGGCCGTCAAAAGTTTAACACTCAGACCTCAGTCAAAATAACAGGCATCAAGATTTTTGCCTAAACTTATTTTTTCACTATAAGCTGAAAATATCAGATTAGGTTCTTAACTGGGATTTATAACATGCCTACTACCTTCAGGGACACTTGGTAAATCAACCTGAAATTAACTGAAGGGTGATTTTAAAATGTGTTGGTTATCCGCACTAAATTTTTGTGTGGAGACGGATTTGATTTATCTTTATTAACTCTCTAAGTTTTGAAATAAGGGATTGACACTGTAAAACTAGCAAGGTCTGCATTCTGATTGATTTTCCTAAGTGTTATGGAAAGAAAAGTTCTCACTTAGAGAGAAGGAGAGGGTCCTTTACAGTGTTTAAATTCTTCTGTTTCTGGAAAGCAAAAGATATTAAACGTATGCAAGAATTTGTTTCCTTTAAATGACTGAATTTTAGTTCAATTAAGAATGGCCACAAATTAGGGAGAACTTATTCTGTCCACAGCAATTTAATCATGAATTATTTTTGTTCTTATCTATCTCTTAATAAATACATACCTTATGGACTTCCATCATGACTTGAATTCTATAGACTTAGGAAGACCAATAGGAGCAGAATGATTCTCACTTTTCAGGTAGAGAGATTTGAGAGTGAATTATTCAGTCAACAAAATATCTGAGAAGTGAAAATCATACACTGGTATCACTCTCAACAAATCCTGACTGGAAGTGTTAAAGTCACTCTGTATCTTGAGCGTCATTGGCAGCTATACTTTGCTCTCTTTTTATAGGTTAGTGAATATGTTACAAAACATTATATCTTTGATTCTAAATGGAGAAAGCCATGAAATTGTGGTTTTAATGGTATTTACTTCCAGTACATAAGCAAAATCTGAACTTTATTGGGTTTTTAAAAATTAAAATGTGGGAAGCTTCCAAATTTCAGCTGAGTTATATCTCTTTTTTGCAGACCTTTGTAAAGCAAATAACTTATTTTGCATGCTGTGTTGTCAGCTACTAAGCTGCCACCTGAAATATTCTGTGACATATAATGAAATTTATTTTCAATTTTTTAACTGTTTTTCTGTTTCCCTTTTTTTTTTTTTCCCCCCCCATATACCATGTTCAGGCAAAGATAAGGTTCTGCTGTTTTGGTTTGGCAAATCTGTTGGGGATTATCTCCTTAGTAACATGATATTTTGTACAACAGAATTATAGAGAGAACTGCCATATAGACAAAAAATTTTTGGGGCATCAAAAATCCCTTAGAGTTGGCTGTTCTTTGATCAGGACTAAATTTTAATGTATTTCACTTGCAAAGGGAAATAACATGTTACGTTGTATTAACAGACTGAAATCAAATTATGTGAAAGTGGTTCATTCCTGCCAGGCACTATCTACAGACAGCTAGTCAGTTAGCCTAAGCAAATAAGACAGGTACTTCCAAATTGGCATGTGATTGCTGTAAACTGGCAAAACTACCAAAGTAAAATAAAAGCTTGTCTAAAATAGTACTATTAATTTAAACCTCTGATTTTTTTTGTAACATTTTGTAGTTTGTGGTTTTTTACCAAATGCTAACCTTCTCCTCCCAGTTGCATATATACTGGAAAGTTCATGGGGTTTTGTATTAAAAACTTTATATTTTACATTAATTCTCTGAGAAATAAGGTTTATTACATAGTATTCATTTTGCTGCTAGTGCATGAGGTCTAAGGGATTTTGTAGATAATTTCTGTCATCTTTAGACTTCCTACAGAAATAATCACTAGTTATCAGAATTACTGGAGAGAGGGAGAGGAACAAGAAGGAATAGAATTATTAATAATTTGACAGAACAAGTCCAACACACATCTGAGAAACTTTTTGGCTTTACTGATTTCCTTGTCTCTTATTTTTTTCTTCTTCTTACCTATCACCTTAATTTTATGAGACTGAAGACAAATACTAGGGAACTTATAATTGGCCTAAGCCCCAGAAGATTACATTGGGGAATTTGTATTTCAGATGCATTAGTTTTATTATTTTTGCAGATAAATAGCAGATCAGTTAAACTAAATTATTCTGCTAGGCCTATGTAGTCAAATGCAAACGTACTTTACTCCTACATACACCTACTTCAAAATTATTTGTAAAAAGGTTAAGATTTAAAAACACAGTGTGTATGGAGGAGGACGTTTACTTATGCTCAGTAATGATTTTTTGAAACTAATTAATTTTATAAATCTTTTTAGGTTTTGATTTTTTATATGTGTATATATTTTTCTTCAGGAAAATTTTTGCACATCTCAAGTCTTTCATTCCTCCAAATCATGCTGGCAGTGCAGAAAGGCTAGAAGTATATCTAGTTGTTACAATGCAAAAATAACTGCATAGTTTTCATGAAGTTGATGTTACATAACACTGCTTGTCCTCCAATTTAAATTTTAGATGCTTTAGAAATGAAAGATACTTTCACAAAATTCTCTCCAGAATTCAGTATCTTTAAGGATCTAAAAAGGCTGCAAAGGGACAGAAATTAATAAATCCTAATTCAAACAACTCTGCTTCAATCACAGCTCATTACAGAACGGGAAATAAAAATGGTCTTAAAAAAACAAAGCTTGTCTATCATAATTATTTAGTATAGACACAAAGTCACTTGAAACAATCCTAAACTCAGACATTTCTCTTTCCCTGTTTCTAGACCATGATGTAGTCGTTGTCAAATGTGTCCAGATTGGAGGCCTGTTTCTCAGGTGTGGCTACACACATTATGAAGGTGGAAGATACCTATGAGTGAGTTTGTACTTGACACTCCTCTGTCCTCTGAAATTCCAGTCACAAACCATGAGTCCCTTCAAATCTGTGGAATGGTCTTGACATCATGAAGGAACCAGAAATACAGCAGGAGAGGTTTTGGTACCTTCAGGGCTCCTGGGATGGAGGTCAGAGGAAAGTTAATACATCCAGCACCGTCACAGCCACGACTGTCAGGCTTCCTGCTATGGAAGCAAAACCAGGTATAGTAAGCCTCCTGTATTTTGGATTCCTATAACTCTCCTTTTCTAGCAGCTGCTGCAAAGTGACATTTCTCAGCTAGAAAAGCTGGCAAAAAGTAGAAGGATATGCTATTTCTGCAAGCACATGATCATCACACCAAATTTCTGTGTGAAGAAACAGATTCATCTAACCAAAAGGTATGCACAGATCTTCCAATGCCAGTGCTAGGGAAATCAGCAATAAAGGAATAGGCAGCCATCACAGGCTGCAGAGACAAAAGCCCATGTTTCTATTAAACTATAGCTAATCAGTTCACTAGAAGATAACTATTGGGATATGCTGTTGGAGAATTATGCAGCCACACTGTCTGAAACACATCTGCTGAGATTAGAGCATTTAAAATCTAACATAAGTCTGAAGGAGAAGCTGATTCCTGGTTTTGATCTCAGATTTAGAACCTCAGATAGTAGTTAATGCAGTTTGGAATCCTAAGCAAAGAGGAAACACCCTATCCTCCAGGCACAATATTCTCTATTTCATCAGGATCCGGCCAACTACAAGAGAAGGTTCACAGCAATCAGGGAAGAAAGGGTTAAGCTCTCCAGCTGTGTATCTTTAAATGCCCTTGAGTTGTTTCAATTTTTTTTTTTTTCATATTGTATGGAATTTTTTAATAGTTTGTCCTAACATATCATTAATGCACAGACTGGGTGTGATATTTTATCTTCGTATTTATTTCGTAGGACCTAAAATTTACCAGGCCACAGTTTCTTATCAGAACTGGACAGCAAACATACACTTCTAACAACTCACTTATTAAATTTGATAAATTTATAAATCAAGCATGGATAGAAAAGAGAAAAATTCCTAACAAATTAAAATAACTGATAGAATAAATAAAAAGTTGAAAAAAAAAGTTTCACTTAGAAAAAATTGTTATAGGTTTGTTCCTCAAAAGCCAAAAAAATTAGGACGTCTGCTAAACAATTAATTATATGTAAGGGAATCAAAATAAAGCAGCTTTGTGGAAAAAAAAATATTCCCAGTTTCTACCGCTTCCAAAGTGAATGAAACGTGCAGACTTGGGGATACAAGTGAGATATATTGTAAACATCATTTTAAGGCCATTTCTTTAGGCTTAAGGCAGTAATGCCAGCTGAGTGATTTCCCATCCCTTTCTTTCCTTTTCTATTTCCTTCCTGTGCGTATTTGTGCTGTGACATGAGGTCAAGATGGGAAGCTATTCCTTGTATATTTGAGAGGAAACATACAGTAAGATAATAGTGTAGGAAATCCCCTTTTTTAAAAAATCCTCATTCCTCATATTCATTCTGCTGCTGATGTACTTTTGTAAATTTCTTCATCTGTCAGACAGCAAAATGCCTGATCCTGAAAATATTGATGGTATGCTGCTGGTTACAGAGACTGACCTGCTTTACCCATGTGGATCTGATGAGCTGCCAACCTAAAAGGATGTTTGAGGGTTCTGAGCACATCACTAGGCTGGATCCTTAGACTGCAGATAAGAACCCAGTTTATTTTACTGGAAAGGAGTATGCATGTGGTTTTATTTTCACATGATTTTGTACTTAACAAAGCTTCAAGTTATCTTACTGAACTGCTAAGCGTTCTGTGCAGTTCTACAGAAGCCCTTTCTATGGCCACCTCTGCTGACAAAGGGCAACAGATCAAAACTTCTTGTAAATCAAACACATGAGAGAGAACCCTGTGGGATGGGGAACTATTCTTACCCTTCTCCTCCCTATTTGAAGCCAGAAAACAGACTATAGCATCTCTGCAACTTTTCACACACTTGCTTTTTAAGAATATTAGAAACCAGGGATGGATTCCTAAATTACTTGTTCCCCCCTCTGGTTAAAATATGTATATTTTAAAAAACCATAGGTAAGTGTGTCTGCTTTGGAGAACTGAAGCAAAGGCTGCAGGCATGGGAGGCAGTTGAGCAAAGACAAGTCAGGCACAAATAAATAATGAAACCTCTCAGTTAACTTGATGTGCAAGCTCATCTCTAGAGTATGCTCAATTTACTCAGATATTTCCAAGCCTGGGGCATATGCACACTGGCAATCTTGCAGTTGTAGTTTGAAGGGATCTAGCACCTGGAGATTTTGTGGTGTCAGGAGAGAAATCGTGCTGAATGTCTTTCCTGCCTCAATGAATTTTATAAATTAAAAATGTGTGCCTTGGGCTTACTCTTTTCAGAGTAAAAAAATAAACTTTCCAAGTTTGTTAATTTCAAGTTGTTATTTTATATTCCTTTGGATGCATGTCTTCATTCTATCCCCTTTATTTCATCAAAAATACTTGGTATAGCCATATTTTACCTAGTGATTATAACCATGACAGAATACCAGTTCTGGTGCAATAGTAGCAATACAAAAATTAAGTACATGGAAAATGGAAAGCTTTAGGAATGTTAGTCTTTCTGGTATGCAAACGAACTTCACAACAATTGCCTGTTGCAAAATGTATGAATTACTAACAGAAAAACACTGCTGAAGTTGATCCCCAATGGTAGAATCTTTTCTAAAATAGCTTTGGTTATGCTATGCAATTCTGTTACATCCTTTAAAATAACACAAGCCAATTGTAGTTGTTTTGAAGGAGACAAGAGGAAGGGAAGACTTTGCTGTTGGGACTTTCACTGAGCAAACTCTTAGGAAAAAAATCTTGAAAGTTAATGCCAAGATCAAAAACTTCCAACATCAATACATTATAAAGCATATACATTATTATACATCAATACGTTATACCCATGATATTGGGTATAATATTGATTCAACGCTTTTATATTCTTCCCCACGCACAAGATAGACACAAAGTCTTGCAATTCCTAGCATTCCCTCTGCAGTAAGGGATCTTCACTGTTTTTGCTCTTCAGTGACACAGAAAAAAGAGTTTTCACTCTCACGAGCTATAATTGCAAGGCGAAGGAGGGGAGTTTGAGGAGTTGATTGGTTGGTTGGTCCTGCTTTTTCTTGGGACATTCAAACATTTTTTCTTTCATTACTGTGACATATGTAGGAATAAGAGACCAAGTGCATTACAAACATTTATAAATTACTTTATGGAAAAAACAGATGCAACAGAGATAAAGCATATATCATATTTTGTTATGCAGCACTTAAATTCCAAATTAGGTATGAACTATGTAACTGCACTGATGTGACTGATTCTGTTTGAGCATGGCAGCCTTATAGCTTGGGAAGAAAAGAACTAAGCAGCTTATAGAAAAGTTGATTTTCCACAAGAAAGACAACAAGCAATTGATGACTTGTTATCTGGTAACCGCCATAGGCTACTGGAGATCAGCAGCCCTCTGGTGATGGTAACTACTGGATCACAGCATGCATTTATTCAAGATGTAAACAAAACAGAAAAGCCCTGACTTCACTAAAACTCATTTGGAAGTAAACAGAAATTTGTAGAAAAATCTTCCATGTTTTTAATCCTAATCTTTGAAGAATTTTTTCAAATTAATGAGGAATAAATCACTTTTAAGGTATATTTTTCAGATTGTCTGATTTAGATTGGACATGTGTTTGTTGAAGCTGTGATAATCCTGACATACAAGTGTTTGATTTTATTTGTTAAAATTAGATATGATGTTTCAATATTCTATTTAGTGGTTGTAAAAAATCTTAAGTGAGGTACTATTATTTTAATAACTAATAAGCAATTAAGGAAAATAAGTTAAATATTTATTAATGTAGCACACACTATAATAAATTTGACAATACCACCAAGAGAATAGCTAGTGCTGCAAGTCTTTAAAAGACAGACCACAGACTAGCTGTAGGAAAATATTTGTAAGATCTTCATCTGAAACATTCACTAATTTATTTGAACAACTCAGTTTCCTCTAAGATTGGATAAATAAAAAAAGAAAAAATATTGTCTGAATCTGTATTCAGTAATCCATTCAGTAATCCATTTGTATTTATTTTCTGCTTCTGAAAGAATTCATTAGGATTTCCCAGTTCATAGTGCTGAATTCATATGAGCATTAAATAGATTAAAATGAGAACATAAGGATCAAGAAAAAAGAGACGTATGCAAAATTCATATTCATTCTACATGTTTATATGGTGCAAAGCAGGCAGTAATTTCCAATATTGGAAAATTAATCTACTATTTAATGTTGCAGTATGCATAATCATGCAAAAACTTAGAGGTTATGTGATTAACATCATGAGTTAAATCAGACGGTCTGTCATGATAGAAGGAGCCAAGAGACTGCATTCTCTGCTAGCTCATAAAGGTAGTGGTAAAGCTGGGAGACCAACTGAGAACCTGAAAGTGTGATTCATTAGAAGTGAGTTGAGCTGCAATAAAGTCTGCTACACAGTATTTATCTTCAAATAATCTTTACTTGGAAAAAGAAGTCTTGTTGAGAAGTTAGATTTTTTTTCTATATTATATATATAGTCCATAATTACACACTATGTCTAAGCACTTCATCCAGCCAGTATGTCAGGTCTGAATTGATAAAGAAGATATTTTTATTTATGCTCTAAAATATAATATATGTTAAATCTAGGGTGTTTTACTATTCTTTCTGTACTTCTATTATAATTTGATAATGTTACAGTTGATCTTGGCAAAGTCAACTACCTGAAAACTGGCACTAAAAATGAGAGAATTTTCTTATTATTTGATGATCTCAAGGCCATGCAAATCTAACTATTTTTGTCATATGAAGATCTCTCAATGGCACTCTCATCAAAGTGAACTTAAAGCTGTGTGCAACTATTAGAGTGAAAGCAAATTTCTCGGTAGGTAGTTTCCTTTAATAAAAAATGCTTCTGTCTACATTATTAAAGTCATCCACTTCTTTCCACTATGTTAGTAGAAGGGCTTTTTGTAATTTAAGTAATTGTGTTACTGTTCATCATACAAATATTTCTCCAAAGAATTTATTTTTAATATTCCAATTTCTCCATGTTTCATGAGTCAAGCACCATAATTATTGAAAACAGCTAAAACTGCCTGTAATGCAGATGAAAATAAACAAAAAAAGAGCATAATTCTAACTGCTAGTACTTGCTATTTTCTCTAAATTCAGAAATGTCACCTATTTCACAGATTTAGCTCTCATATATGTACACATTCTTTTGCTTCCACAAAATGCTGATGTCAAAGCTATCAGGAAATGTTCATACTTTTTTTAATATTTCAGGAATTTTATATAATCCTATGGGGTTTTCCTCATTATTTTTCAATATTGATAAAACTATTTTAGCATAATAAAATTTATGTAGCTGTAATCCTTTTACTTATTAATACTTCAGGTTTGAGATGAAAAGAACCAAGTCATCAATTTATTTATTAACATAAATGAGAGAAAATGTAGTCTGAAGATATTTGTTAAACATGGATTTGTCCTGTTTTTCAAATATTTTATTAAGTAAAAGTTACACAACTTCATAATAAACCTCAGTCAAAGGGTGTTTATACTATAAGACTGTCTAATCAATTTCATGTCATAGAGAGGTTACAAATCCTCTGACTCTATCAGATCAACTGAGAAAATCCAGACTAAAGTTCTTCCTACTAGCACTACCTTGGCACTGTCTCATTATTCTCTCTACATATGACAGTTACCCACAGATCTATTTTTTAATAGAATTATGCTGGGCATATAAATTTCATCTAAATATACTGTAAAATGGATTATTGCATGTACCGTATGTCTAAATCCTCAAATACTGAAGCTATCTCCAAGATGTGTTGGATCTGGCTGAGGTAGAGTTAATTTTTTTCACAGTAGCTGGTATGTGGCTGTGGTTTTGATTTGAACAGAGTGATCATAGTAGAGATAGACACGTTTTTGTTATTGCTGAGCAGGGTTCACAGAGTCAAGGGCTTTTTTTGCTGCCACATTTGCAAGGGAGATGTGGGTGGTTGGGAGGCTGGGAGGAGACACAACCTGGACAGGTGACACAAACTGACCAAGGAGATATTCCAAACTCTATGACCTCATGCTCGATATATAAATTGGAGGGAAGGAGGTAGGGGGGACATTTGGGGTGATGGCATTTTTCTTCCCAAGTCACCGTTACACCTGATGGGGCCCTGCTCTCCTGGAAATGGTTGAACACCTGCCTGACCATGGGAAGCAGTGAATTAATACCTTGTTTTACTTGGCTTGTGTGTGTAGCATTTGCTTTCCCTATAAAACTGGGGTTTTATCTCAACCCACAAGATTTCTACCTTTTACCCTTCCAGTCCTCTCCCTGATCCCACTGGTGGGAGAGTGAGTGACTGTGTAGGGCTTGGCAGCTGGCTGGAGTTAAACCACAAGAAAGGGTCAGACTCCTGGTCAAATTAAACATGCACTAAGTCCAACTGAGCTGTTGTTGGTTCAGATGGCCAGAAAAAAATAAAAACAAGAAAAGCATAAAAAGTATGTAGGCTTTGTATTACTGATATTTCTGGACAAGAAAAATAGGAAAAGTCCATGCAAGTTTTAACTTGCCTGATATCTGAACCTTGGTATATTTCTCCTGCTTCTCTAGGTGTGCCCAAAAAACAGTGCTTCCAAATAAATAAAGAAAAAAAATAAAGAAAGGGTTAGAAGCCACAGAATATTTTCTGGGGGAGAATCAAAACATATCTACTCATAGTAGTACTCCTTAAGTAACTATTAAAACCTCAAAGTCCAACATGCAATGGAAAACAAAATTATTTAACATGACACAACAGTTAACTGGAAAAAGCCCTTGGAAATCTTGTTAATTCTTTCTATTTCAGATCATTTTACATCAAGGACTCAGGATTTCTTTCCAGTTTAATAAGGATTACTTTCATATTAATTCAGGCCATTATGACTGTAGCACTCTTTTTAAGAGGCTTATATGAAATCTATTTACAACTATATATTACATGTTTCAAAGGGTAATGTTACAAAGACTATAAAGAGAAAATGAGAAAAATAAATTGATATGTTTTAACCTCTAAATCCAGTAAAAAGTCAACCAATTAAACAAGGAAGAAGCTAGTGAAAAGACCAAATAAGATGCAATAATTTCAGTTGTTCTGTTATGAATACTGTGAGCTTTATTTCACTAGTAATTTAAGATTTGATTCAGAGGGAACAACTTATGTTAAGGCTCATAAATGAAAGCAGATAGTAAAGTTTTTTATGTTTATTAACTACCAAACTCTAGTCTAAACCCATTTCAAGTGAAGATTATTTGATAAATCATTCTATATCTGCAATTGTCACAATTTTAGATATTTGCAAGGTCTTTTGGATGTACATTTCATAAAATCATAGAATCATTAAAGTTGAAAAAGACCTCTGAGATTGTTGAGTCCAACCATTAGTTACCATATTCACTACTAGACCATATCCCTGAGTGCTGCATCCACAAGTTTTTTGAACACTTCCAGGGATAGTGATTCTACAACTTCCCGAGGAACCTTCTTCCAATGCTTAACCACCCTTCCTGTGAAGATTTGCCTTCTTATATTATTTCCTATTGTTATGGAATCATTTTATGCACCCCTAACTGGATTTGTCATTTATTTCAATTTCATCATAATTAAAAATAAATAAATAAATCCTCCACAATAAAATAAAATGTTATATGTTATGATTTTGTAATCTCATCTTTAATTGTGTGGTGAAAAGTTTCTGTTGAAACAGGTCTGATGTAGATGCATGCATTAGCATTCTTCTCAAGTCTTTTAAATGCAGAGTCTAATTAGAATGCAATTTATGGTTGTTACGAGAAGAGGCAAATATTTACTTAGTTCACCATTACTATTGGATTTGAAATCAAAAGTGGCAATGACACATAACATAATCAGAAAAGAAAAACATATAATTAATAGGATGATTCAAAGATATAATTTGGGTTTTTCTTTTGGTATATACAAGAAAATGCTTAATAAAACTAATAATTTCCTTAATACAGAAAGATCCTTTAGGGAAACATGAAAAAGAAATATTTCGTTAAAATCTAAGCTGCAACATGATATGGATGCCAGTATTGATCTTATGCAACCAGTTTAATAATTCTATAAGAAAATAATGTACACAACATGCCTGATTTATTTTTACAGATAAACAGTGACACTCAGATTGGAAAAAAGTTACTGACATACATAATAGATGTTAGATACAAATTTAAAATAACTTGCAAAAGGGCACTTCTTCTTTTAGTAGCCTTACTTGCAATGAAGAAGTTTAGTGAGATAGATTTCAATTTAATTAACCATGGCGTGAAACTGAATAAATCTACTGAAATCAGCATGGAATACAACTGTAAAGCAACATCAAGTCAAGTGAGGACACTAAAACTAATGTTGTGGAAAAAAAATCACTCAACAAAAGGGTTAAATAGAACCCATACTTGCATTTTTAAAATAAATAATAAATTTTTGTAATCATTTACATAAATCCTGAATTTCAGCTCCTTTCATGTGTTAAGAGTACTCTTTTTTAAACTCTAGTTTTCTTCATTTCATACCATTTTAGCTCTGCCTATAATTTTCTTGGAAAAAATAATCCATTTCTTGTAGGGTTCTAGTTTTTAAAAATATTTCATTAAATTTAATATTAAATTTTATTAAAGTTCAAATATTTGTCTTTTTTTTTTTTAAATCTTTTTTACAGGTGTAGATATTGCTCTGCCTTTTACTGCTTTGGTATGCAACTTTGGGTCATACCATAAGCACTATGATCTAATCCAACAGATTTCACATGTCTAAAATCTCTTCATTATTTTGATGTACAGGTCACTTCCCAAGACAACTTGAAGAAATAAAAAGAGATGCTTAAAATGGAACTGTTAAGCATTTGTACTATGAAAAGCAGAAATTTAAAAGTTACTTTAATACAGTTAATCTAGTAGCTGATTTGAATCATAATTTATGCTGTCAAAATTAAACAACTATACTTCTTTAAAATTTATTTTTCATGTAGACATCTGCATGTGCTTCAAAAAAACACTTCATCTTTAAAGGCTGAGTCATACTGATTCTGATATATTTCAGAAATTACAGTTTATTTTTCATGTTTTGAGCAAATTTTGATATTGCTTATAGAAAAAAAAAAGTAATACAAATCAGAGTAGAGATAAATCTCATAAATTCAATAAATACCATTAATATCTCTGTTAGAAAGCTGTGGAAATCAGTGCAGTTCTAGGCGTGAAATTTGTTCTTCTGTGGCATATGACTTTACATCATAAAATTTGAAAAATCAATAAAAATCAAATGAAGAGAGAAATTGTGCAAAAAGGAAAAAAGTCAAAAATAGACATTTTGATGTATTCTTTTACACCTATAACAGTGGAGTTTTCTTGTGGCTAGAAATGCTGAGACACTGTACCATTGTTCAACAGTCCTTAGTCACTAACTAAAAAGCAGGACAACCTATTGCAAGATAAAAGCAATTTTTATTTAATTTCATTGAATTGGGCTCCTTGGAAACAATAGCATGAGCCATTAAATGAACTAATTAAGAGATGGTTCCCTTTATGTTATGCAACATAATATTTATTACTGACAAGAAATCGAGTTATGTGTTTCATTAGGAATAAAATTGAGCCAAGAACTTTTAGTATTCATAAAGTCTACAGAAACTGGGAAATACCAAAACATTCAGGTAACAGAGGCATTTGTTTTGCATTTACTTGTAGCTGTTTCCTGTGAAATTAGCAGTTGTTAGATTTTAAATCTCAATGGTAAAAATTGCTACACACAATTAATTTTACTTCACATGTAGAATACTATCTATGTGCTAGGAAAACACATAGGTTAATTTATAATTTTATAAAATAATTTTAAAATCAAGCAATTTTGTTTATTTTTCAAACACTCTACTCCAATAGATCTGTTTACACTGAAAAGATTTAATAAAAATTACGATTTCTGTAAGCAGAAAGTTATAACCTATCAAATTTTCCCTTTTACTTCTTTAGAATCTCAGTTCCACAACAATGAAATTGTTCCAGCTGACTGAAATTTTCTTATTAATTTATTTTAATAATGTCAAAAAAAGTCTTCGTTTCATTGGAGGAGTTTGAGGCATTAACACTAAAAATAATTCTATCAGGAGATATTCAAACATCTCTACATGTGAACTACCAATCATACAGAAGGGAGATAATATGAAGTTTCTAGGCCCAATGGAATGTGATTTTCAAAACTATGCCTCTGCAAGTCAAGAGCAGGAGGAAATTTTTTTTAATGTGAAAATAGGTTTCGTCTTGGAGCTGTAGAATTTTCCTGAGCAAAAGAAAAAATGCTTTGTTGTCTAAGGTTTGTATAAGTAGAGGAGATCTTCACCCACTGAATTGGTGTTGAGCATTACCCACATGAAAAACAGGTCAATAGATCAAGAAATCTTAGAACTTAAGGTGTTCTAATAGTGCCAGTTAGGAAAGGTCAAACAGGTGATAACATAGAGAGTCAGAATCAGCAAGAGATTCCCCAGGCAACAATGCCATGACCTTCTGGCAACTTTTTTATGTTGAACTGCTTGCATGTTTTCTTAAAGAGGCTGCCGATCTCTGTGGACTATAGATGTATCTGTGTTGCAGACTACATTTCCAGCTGGTACCCTCTGCTGTGTTAACATTTGTCAGTTACCAGGTATTCATGGATCAATGAACATAAATAACACTAAAATCCCAGTTTGAAATTGGCTTTTTTAGTGCAACAGTCATAATGAGATGTTCCATACATTAATATAGGTAAATCTTACTAGGAAAAACTTCCGCTGCTCAGTGGCAATTAACTAGTAAGTATTTAACAGAAGGCTGTTAATTGCTTATTTGGAAACACTAGGCCAAGAAGCTTTTAAAGAGACACAGAAGGTATGAGTTCTTCAATGAATTAAATGAGAGAAAAGGCAAAATTCATATCTTCAAGGAAGGAACTTCTCTACATTACTTCATATATTAAGTGGCAAAGTTTTCTCTCCAGCAAGGCCTTTGAAAATAAGAGTAAGTATGATCAAGCAGTAAAGGGCTTTTCTCTAGTGGCTGCAGGTAATGGCACCATGGAATGTTTACCATAGGTAAATTAATTTATAATTAGTGTACTTACTTATATAGTAATATACTATACTACTTACTTACTTATATATACTATACTACTTACCAATTATAATTTAAAATTAGTAACGTATTTTATAGTTTCCACATGGTAGCAAGATGAAAAAATCCTTATTCTTGATATCCTGCCTTATCCATGTGAGAACTATAGATGATGTGTCTCTTAGAAAAAGTAATGAAGCTCTTAACATCCCCACAAGAGTATACAGTATTTGTTATTAAAACCTGATGATCATGTCTTAACACTCCTAAAATATACCTTGGAAGAAAAGACACTGAAAGGTATTGTGGACATCTTTTATTCCAGATTTGGCAAACAGTCTAAAGCAGTGGTGCAGTAAAATAGGTCTAGGACAATGAAGAAGTTGGAGAGAGAGAGGAAAAAAAGAATACCTTCCACAGACTGGAAGCAGAAGCTTTTTGTCAGTAGAAGTGATCTGAAGGAGGAACAAGCTTATAAGTATAGTACCAAAACAGTATTAAAGATGATATCTGTTCAGCTTTAATCTCATGACTTGGAAAAAGAACTCTCAGGAATATTGAGAAAATCTTACAATGATGGAAAATGGATGATATCACAAGAAGAGAGTGGTAGCACTCAACTCAGCTTTAAAAGAACAAGAACTAAGCATGTAAAAGAAAATATTTTGGTGGAAATAATATGATATGCCTGTAAGCATTGCATAGTTACAACACAGAATTAGAATTAGATTAGTGAATTTCCACCTATAACTTCCATTCTTTTTTAAATTCACAGAGTCTTTGAATTAAAACTTCCTTAAAGGCCTTTTCTTCTTTGTTGTTGTTGTTGTTATCTGTAGAATTCATGAAGAAACAAAACAAAAAAACTAAAGGCAAAATGTGTGGTCACTGTACTTGTAGCTAAGCACTAACGACTCATAAGTTTTCATACAGAGTTAGAAAAAGAGCTTAAAATCATTCCTCTACAAAAAAATATTGTATATCTCAAATTTCTTTTTGCATGGACAGATCTCTTGTTTATTTTCCTGTTAACATAGGATGTGAAAAAGAAACGCCTTGAATTTATCCAAATCTGTTTGGACTCTCTTATAGTTCTGCCTTAGAAAATCAGAAAATAAGGGGGAAAACCTTCTGTTAAATAATTTATCTTTTTAATTTCAGTAGTGTCAAGTCCTGGCTGCACCAGCTTCAATTTCACCACACTGCACTGACAGACTGTACCTGAAAAGTAATTTATCTTCAAATTAATCAATAGGAAAGAAAGAAAGAAAGGAGTGAAGAAAAATATATTCCCATTAAAAAAAATTCTTTAGGGTGCAGGTCTGGGCACATTACACAGTTGGACATCTCAGACACTGACACCAATTTCATCTTGCTGAGAACTTTGCAATTTTATTTTCAGTTAACAAATAAACATGAGCGAAAGAAGCACACCTACACCCCTTGAAATTTCCTATATGACAACACTAACTTCACTGAAACCCACTAAATCAGAGATGCAACTACTGCACTTCAAAAAAGATACTGTGCAAACAAAACACAACAGCTGGATTTCCTGACTTTAATCTATTTGTTATGAGTTGTAAGACATCTCCCATTAATCTGATACCATAACTTAATAGTCTGCAGTAAAACTAGTCTCTGAAATCACTTGCCACACTTACCAGAGATGACACAGGTCCTTGATAATGTGAATGTTCTCTGACCCATAAAGTTAACTTTATTAGTAAACCCACTTCTGGTTCAGTGATTCTGTGCTGAAAAAATAGAGGCTGTAGACAAAGACATTGAACAAAAAAGGTCCTAGCGTAGATCCTCATAGTATTCCACTTGCCAAAGATGTTGGGTATGACCCATTAACCACTACTCCTGGGTCTCAGTTATCCACACAGTTTTTTACTCACCTAATTGTTTAGTCCTCCACTAAACTGCAACAGCTGCTAAAGACAATATAAATCTCAGAAGGCAATAAATCACATATGATTTACCCTTAGTAAATCCATGCTGACTCTTCCCTGTCACTTTTCCCTTCTGCATGTGCCCTGAAATGAGTCCAAAAGGACTTGCTCCAAGATATTCCCAAGAGCTGAAGTGAGGCTGATGGCCCAAATATCCCCAGATCATCTTTTTGGCCTTTATTTTGAAGATGTGGGCAACATTTTCCTTCCTCCATACATTGAGAAATCCCTGTATCTCCACAATCTGTCAAAGACTGTGGATAGCAATCTTGACAGCACATTAGCTAGTTCTCTCCATAGCCATACAGGCGGCTTTACCCACCTGAATTTCCTGTGGAAGCTAAGCATGTACTAGAAATAAAACAGAAGTTTAACAGCAGCAGATTGAATGATAGAAGAGCAACAGAACATTAGTTCTACACAGGATTATATTATCAAACCCACTAGACTTACATGTCATATAACTGATTCATTTTCATAGTTGTCATAACAATCCAAGAAAAACTCCATGGGGAAATGATAGCAATGTGAGTCACAATTCTCTCTCATGATAACAGATCAGGAAAGTAGGTATGTTTGACATTTGCTGCCTTCTAATTTCAGAACAAACTGCCAAAGGCAAGAAATATATTAAACTAAAAATTAAACTTTCTTTCAGTCACTAAGGTATTAAATCACTCACTGGTAGAGAAATTCTATGTTCTTGAAAAAAAAATTTGTTAGACAGTAGTAACAAGGCTTGTCCAAATACTACCAATAGGTATGAAAGAGATGGCAGAATGGCTTGGGTTGGGTGGCACCTTAAGGATCATCTAGTTCCAAAACCCCTGTTGTGGGCCAGGACACCTCCTATTTGACCAGGTTGCTCAATGACCTGTCCAAACTGGCCTTGAACAATTCAGTGATGAGACATCCACAACTGCTCTGGCCAAGTCCTGGTTCCAGTGTTTTACCATCCTCACAGTGAAGAATTTCTTTGTAATACCTAATCTAAACCTACTCCCTTTCAGTTTGGAGACATTCCTCCTTGTCCTGTCTCTACACACCCTTGTCAAAAGCACCTCTCCTGCTTCCTTGTAAGATTCCCTCAGGTACTGAAAGGCTGCAATTTGGTCACCTCAAAGGCTTCCCTTTTCCAGGCTGAACAATCCCAGTTCTCTCAGCCTTTCCTTGCAGGAGAGATTTCCCATTCCTCTTATCATCTTGGTATCTGTCCTCTGGACTGACTCCAAAAGATCCATGTCCTTCCTGTGCTGAGACCCTTGAGCAGCCTGCAGAACTCCAGGTGGGGTCTCACCAGAGCAGAGGAGCATGGTCACCTCCCTCAGCTCACTGGCCACACTTCTTTTGATGGACCCCAGAATAAGTTGTCTTTCTAGGCTGGAAGCTCTCATTGATGGTGCACATTCAGCCTCATATCCACCAGCAACCCCAAGTCCTTCTTGCAAGGGCTGCTCTTGATCTGTTCATCCCCCATTCTGTGTTGATACTGGGGATTGCCCCAACCCAGGTCCTCCCTCCTACCCTTTTTTTAAATGGGTACAAATCTTCCCTTTTTCCAGTCACCTGAGACTTCACCTGATGACTGGGACTTTTAAATATTATGTGACACAGAGATGTGAGAATTTTAGATGATCCTTTATAGTAGGCCTCTAGATGTTAGGATGTATTTCAAATACTGCTTTGGAATATATATTAAATCCATTTTAGAAGGCATTTAGTGGATGCCGAACGCTGTGTCTGTTAACCTTTTGCATGTTGCAAGCATCTAGGACTTCTTGGTGATAGTGAAGAGAAAATTGCAAACATCCTGGGACAACAAGGCCAAGAATTCAGATAAAGAGGGAGGACACAGACCCTTAGCTAGCATAAAATGAATATTTCCTTGAAACTATGCCAAAGAGAGCCAGAAGCCGCGCAGAAGATATAAAGGTGAAGAGTTCATTGAAGAAGACTCCATTCCTTCATCTCCTGGGACCCCCAGAAAGACCACCACAACAAGCTGAGCACACCCAGATGGGCGTGGAATTAATTACCATACCAGGCAAAGATGGGCAGAGACAGGGAATGAATATGGAAAGGCGGATTATGCATATGGAAGGCCCTGGGGAATAATAAGGGGAAAGACTGTCGGGTGGGCATGCGTGTCTTTGGGAAAATGATTCCGCACGCATCTCGGCCGATTAAATACATACCGCTCTAACAACTGTTATTAGCTGTGGAGTTTACTTTCACTACCACGTTTCATTATGGAAGTGGCTTGGCAACTACATCAACCATGCGCCTCAAGACCCTGGATCCTAAACACATATGTACCGTCTGCGTCTTCAGGTGATCATGAGCCTGATCTTTACTTACAGTGGGAAGCACTTGCTCCCCCATTTCCCCCAGTCTCCACCCTGCTCTCCATGCACTCAAGAAATGTGGGGAGAGAGGTTGCCATTAAATACTGAGACAAAAAAGTTGTTGAGCACCTCAGACATGTGATTTTCAGATATTATTACAATATATGTAACATTAACTGTTTGGGGTTTTTTCTCTCTTTCTCTTTCTTTCATCTTTCCTTTTCTTTAACTATAGAAAGAAACCAATGGGACAAATAATGAACCCTGATTATGTTGAATAATTGCCATGGATTGATTGACTACTGAATGGACTTCTACTGGACTTCTTCTCCTCTTCTACAGGAATACTGACTTCTACTTTTAAAGAAAAAAGATTAAAAGTGCACACTGTGAAAGTAGCTTACTTCATTTGGAACCATATGATTGTATTTTCTTTCTTGCTATGTCCAAGCTGCAGAAAACTATCAGGATACAACCAAAGTTTGATTCCTGACGTGACAATGCTATCATGTTCTGCTATGTCTTGTAAATACAGAGTAGCATCTGTGCTTCAGCAAATTTACACTGGAGTCGCATTGAGTCAGCTTAGAATTTGGTTCCAGACCTGCAGTATTGATTCAGATCTCATTAGATCAATAAATCAATAAGATGGCCATCTTTTCTGACTTGAAATCTTGTTCTAGCTGGGAGGCAGAAGATGGATATTCCTTACCTCAGAGATAGAACTGAAGGAGACTCTCCAAGACACAGCTTGGTGATAAGATGCTTAGCTGGATATTGAACTAGATTATAGAGTGACACCATCATGTAAGTCTTACCAGCCATGTGGCCACATTTCATTTCTTTACAGATTCAGGGATTTATCAGCAGATTATCTTTTTGTGTAGCCTCACTATCAATCATGATTTAACAACACTTACATCTGACCTACTTTTCCACCATCACACAAACTACTGTGATCACTACATGTGAATAGTGGTTTAAAGTGTATGTTCATAGTAACATAAAGTGTGTGTTCAGCCTGCCAGCATTTCTTCTGTTTGCTGGGCTAAGCAGAATTGTTGCAAAGCTTTAGTACTCTACTCACTTTCCCTCGTCTTAACAAAAAAAACCAAAAAACCAAAGAAACAAAGAAACAAAAAAAACAAACTTGGAACAGATTTTTCAGAGGAAAACATCACACACTCCTTGTCATAGGCATAAAAGAATTTGTAAGCATACTAGAAAGTTATGCACCACAAGCATTCTTTGAGCGTTAAATCTAGAAGTTCTCCTGTGGCTTTCTGGTCCTCTGCCAAACATTCTTTCATTTCAGGGATGTCTCACAGAGTGCAACAGACAATGGTCTAAGCTTTGGGAGTATGGAGTATATGCCAGGTACACCATACTACCCCAGGAGGAATTAATTCAATTTGCCTTCATTTGATTCTAATCACACAGTCATCTGTTAGTTGTGGCACTGAGTACCTGCAGCTTACATTTTTAATTAACAGCACTGTTATAGCTGCAACTAGGGGAATATCAAAAGTGCATTCACAATTCAGTTGAACTTTTATATCCTTTTTTAATTTTACAGAACACACTGTGCCACTCAATTTTTATAGGGCATGAATCGTATTCTCTACATTTGCATCTTTACCTAGATATAAACCACAGCACTAATATAAAACTTATATACTACATATTAATAGGGATATACTATATAAAGTTTAACAAGGGCAAATTCTGGATTCTGCACCTGGAATGGGGCAATCCTGGTTGTGTGGTGTATAGACTAGAGAATGAGAGGCTGGGGACAAATGCCATGGAAAGGGACCTGGGGGTCTTGGTCCATGGCAAGTTGAACATGACTCAGCAGTGCCCCGGCAGCCAGGAGGGCCAACTCTGTCCTGGGAAGAATCAGGCACAGCATGGCCAGCTGGGCAAGGGAGGGGATTGTCCTGCTCTGCTCTGCACTGGGGCAGCCTCACCTCGAGTGCTGGGGACAGATTTGGGTGACACACAGTAAGAAAGGCATTAAACAGTTAGAGAGCATCCAAAGGAGGACAACAAAGATGGTGAAGGGCCTTGCAGAGAAGCTGTATGAGGAGCAGCTGAGGTCACTTGGTACAGGTTGGAGAAGAGGAGGCTGAGGGGACACCTCATCAAGTCTACAACTTCCTCATGAGGGGAAGAGGAAAGGCAGACACTGATCTCTTCTGTAGTGACCAGAGACAGAACCAAGGGAATGGCCTGAAGTTGTGTTAAGGAAAATTTAGGCTGGGTATTAGAAAAATGTTCTTCCCCTAGAGAAGGGCTGAGCAGTGGAAAGGCTTCCCTCAGAAGTGGTCACAGCACCAAGCTGGACAGCCTTCAAGAAGTACATGACAATGCTCTCAGGCACATGGTGTGGCTCCTGGAGTGTCCTGCAGAGGGCCAGGAGCTGGACTTGATCCTGATGAGTCCTTTCCAACTCAGCATATTCTGTGATTCTATGAACTTTACCAAAACAAGATATACAAAATAAACCTAAAGTTTTAGATATGCCACAAAACAAACTAAATTTCATCTGGATATTCTGAAAAAAACAGTATTATAAAATTATTTTGAATATGACATAAAAAAATAACTTCATTCCAAAACTTCTGCATTTCCTCAGAAGACTACCCCTTCTGAAGTAATCATTCTTTCTCCTTTTAAGTCTGTTCTTCAACTACTCACCTCAAATTCTGCAGCAAAGGATGTCTCTGGGCAAAGTCAGAGCAAACCAGGAGGAGTACAGAAGAACACTCTCATAGAGGAAGAAAACTATGTTCCATTTCTATTCTACCCATAAAATGAATTTTCCTTTGTTATGTAACTGAAATAAGAGTGTCACTGATAAAATGTAATGTATATTCATAGTAAATAGCTTCTTGTTATTGAAAATGGTACATTTTTATTTGTAATGTAATCAACTATGGGTGATTCTGTCTCAGGAGCAAATATTACTGCTTGCATATTTTATGTATAAATATCTGTTATGACGAATTCTGAATATTGTTTCAGAATTTTTTTATTATTAATAAAGAACAAAGTTCTAAATGCCATTGCTTTAAATTGAATGATGCAATACAACTGCAGGCAGAACATTCCATGGTGATACTCCAATAAAAACAGTAAGAGTTCATTTCTGACCCAGAACAAAAAAGAAACAATAATGCTTGCTAAGACAAGAACAAGTAAGAAAAAAGGTAAGAAAAGAAGGTAAGAAAAAATTACCAAGCAGTCTGGTAATTAAACTAGTGGAAAAAAAAAATAGTGATTTAGGTCAGAAAGTCATAGATCAGGAATTCATCTTTGTGGTATCATAAACATATAATTTTACTTTTTCAGCTGCTCTGACTTATTCAGCTATATCCATGGAAGGGCTGTGTGGATTCTTGGTCAAATACATAATTGCTAGAGAATTAGTGTTTCTGACTGCAGAGGTGGAGCAGTCTCATTTGCTGAGGCTTCAGGTTGACAAGCCTAAAATGCAGAGGCCCACCTGTAACTGGGATTAGTGCAGAGAACTGCCCTGCAGCTGGACTCTGGAATCAATCCCATCTGAATGACCAGTTGCCTGGTCACTGAGACTTCAACAACTGTAATTTGGAGCTGGGAAGTCCCCAGAAAGTTGTTCTGACACCAGATCCCAGAGGTCCTTAAGGACATTGCATTGAGACATGGCCCTTCTAACACAGCTGCTGATATTTAAGTAGACTACACCTTAAGAGACAAACAACGTTGCTTAATGGTTAACTGAAGTGGTGACCCCCTTAAAAAAATGACTTCTGTAATTTTGTATTGAATGTGGAGGCAGTATAGTTCCACCAGAGGGATTGTTGCAGGAAGAACTTTTGATCTATCTTCATGTGGCATATCCAAAAATACACAGAAAATTTGTAGCAGACAAAGAAATTGAGACAAAGATATGGAAATAGTTGCTTAGCACCAACAAAACTTTCTTCTCTAAAAGGGTATGGTAATTTTCTGGGAAGGAAAAAACATTATTTTGCACCTTTCCCACATGTATTTCTTCAAAGGCATTTAGGAAATGAATGAACACTTGTTCATGTGTGCTTCACTACAACTTCATCAACTTAACAGATCAAAATTGCCTAATTTGTGTCTACTGTGTAAACACTCAAGTGTTTAAATATTGAAAAGGCATACTTTGGGATGCTAATTTAAATTCTATAGTAGTTAAAATTAAAATGCTATTTGAGCTTTTCCATGTTCTGAAAAAAATTGTTGTGAAAAAATTTCTCTACAGAACATATGGTAAATACATCCTAGATATGTTCCTTCATTAGATTCCTTCATTACATTCCTTTCATTAGAAAATATTAATATTCTTTGCTCTCTGCTGGTATACTGTCCTTCTCTGTATCAATGAGCTTAAGACAGATGCAAGCATTAATGGGGTAATTTTAAGAATTAAAGGGACACTAGGAAAGGAACAGGTTTATACAATGATATTTCTTTGCCATAAGTACATAATTTAAGGAAATATTAGTGTTTCTGCTGAAGTTTTACAGCCTATGAAAAGGGAAAACTAGCTGCCTGTTCTTCTGGTCAACAGTACCCAACAAAGTCTGAGTCAGCACTTGAACTTCTCATGCTCTTTTATAGTTTTACTCTACATTAAAAAAAAAAAAAAATTCTCCTAACCTCTCTATCCCAATCTCTTTTATGCAGAAGATAAATGCAGCAACAGCCAAATCCTACATGTTTGAAATAGAATCATAAATTTATAAAATTAAAGAATATGCTGTGTCAGAAGACACTCATCAGGATCATCAAGTCCAACTCCTGATCCTATGTAGGATCCCACAAGAATCTCACAATATTCCTGAGAGCATTGTCCAAACACTTCTTGAACTCTGTCAGGCTTGGTGCTGTGACCACTTCCCTGGAGACCCTGTTCCAGTGCCCAACCACCCTCTGGGTGAAGAACTTTTTTCTAATAGCCAACCTAAACATCCAATGAATCAGCTTCATGCTGCTTTGTCAAGTCCTATCATGGCTGACTATTATATATTATATAATTTATATTTGTAGTTGAAGTAATTTTCAAATTAGATTTAATGAATTCTAATAATCTGAATACCAAATGGTAAAGCCACTTATTCAGTTTATATTAAACCTATGTCCATGGGACAGTCATGGTTTAAAAAGCGATACATTTGTACTTCTGATAATTTGGGGTTGATCTGTTTTTTTTACAGTTTAACTGTGTAGATTAGATATTTTCAGAAAACTATAAATCAAAAGGTAAACTAGGTTACCATAAGTAACTAGGTTACCCAATGGTCTGCAAAATTTGGGGTTGGGTGCTTTATTGATTTAAAGTTTCTTTAGTTAAAAGAAAAAAATCAATTCACAAAAGACGGTCCTATGGACAGAAAAGAAACTATCATAAGCCCTTCTTTATCTTCTGACTTAGATTTCAACTAAATAATTCAAAATCCTCTGTATTTGAGGTTAACTTCAAGAGGGATTCTTTTACATAATGTTGTAATTTGCTTAATTTACAGCTTTAAATATGATCTTGGTTTCTATTGTCCTTGATTTCGATGCTATGAGTCAGAAATATAATTTTTTTTTTTTTTCCTAAAGGTGGTGTCAGTCCAGAACAGCTTTAACCTATCCCTGACTGTATTGAAGTGATCTCACTCATGAGTCTGTGAGCTGAAACAGACAGGCAAGCTTATGGGAAAAGCTGCTTGCTATATGCAAAAATTGTATGGCTGCTACTGAATATCAAAGTCTTCTAAAAATGTGTGAGTCCAAAAATTATGTTAAAAAGATCCGTGGGTGCTTCTGTCAACCTGTGATTGCTGCCATGGTTCCTACTACTAATTTGCTGAGACAGCTATTCGTGTTTTTGGCATATATCTCTTCATCTGAAGCCGTCTGGCTTCCTATCCTCTGTTTCCTATCCTCATGCTCAGAGAGGTGGTAGAAATGGCTTATAATAGGAAGGATTCATCTATAAGGGAAGATATTTTAGAAAATTGGCTGGGTAGCACAGAAATCATGAGAAGATGTAGGCATTTAAAAGCTGGCAGGAAGAATAAAAAGAAAACAGCAATGTTGGAGAAAGTCTAGGAGATGACACTGATCTTGAGATGACCTCAAGAGCTTGCCAGATTCTCAGGTTCCTTAGAAGTGCAGTACCTCTCTACGGTGTACAGTGTACCAGCCAACATAGATGCTGTGCAGAGGTATACCTGTGCCAGTATACCTGCAGTGATATGTAAGGCCTTGATATCTTTATATTGCTGCTTCACGTGCCTGATATGAGCCCACAGATTTTTTACTGAAGAAACTTTGACTGTCATTGGTGTGATCTTAAACTAAACAGCAGCATCTAAACCCAGTATTTTCTGTGGCAGAGTAGATCAGTTATTCAAAACAAGTGTCTGTTGCTGCTTGAGAAAAAGATTGCAGGTGGCTCACAACCCAGTTGGAAGGATACATTGATGAAGGTGTGAGGCAGCAATGTAATCCTAACTTTTCTTCTAATCCCTAGTATATTATGTAGCATGTATAAATAAATATGTTTAAAAACAAGAGACAAGATCAAGAGACAGTAAGACACAAAACAGTAACTTAGCAAACTGAGAAAAAACTGCCGTCAGCATACATTAATTTTAATTTTAATTATGATAGTAGGAAGTAAGTGAATAGAATTCCAGAGAATTTCAGACTGGCTAATTATATGTTTACTAGCTAAAAGAAATATCCGTTAGCAATATATACATAATTATTGTGTAACCGTAGGTCCGTTACAATAATTTTATATTTATGACAGCTGCCTCCAGCACTCGAGGTGAGGCTGCCCCAGAGCAGAGCAGAGCAGGACAATCCCCTCCCTTGCCCAGCTGGCCATGCTGTGCCTGATGCACCTCAGGACAGGCTTGGCCCTCCTGGCTGCCAGGGCACTGCTGGCTCATGCTCAACTTGCCATGGACCATGACCCCCAGGTCCCTTTCTACAGCACTCACCAGACTCTGCTTTCCCAATCAGTCCATACATTCATGGTTCCCTGTTCCAGCTGTGGAATCTGGCACTTACCCTTGTTAAACTTCATGCAATGAAGTTGGTAATTGTTGGTAGTTGTTGGTAGTTGTTGGTAGTTGTTGGTAGTTGGTAGTTGTTGAGCCCTCTAATTTGCGAAGGTCTCTGCAAGACCTCTCTGTCTTTAAGGGAATCAACAGGTCCTCCCAATTTATTATTTTTAGCAAATTTTCTTGATATTCCTTTGAATTTTGCATCCAAATCATATCTGAAGATGTTAAAGAGTACAGGGCCTAAAATGGAGCCCTGAGGAACCCCGCTGATGACTGCCTGCAAGACTCAGCAGAACCCTATTCACTATAACCCTTTGTGTTTTACCCATGAGCCAGTTGCACACCCACCATATGATGTATTTTTACAGCTGTTTGCTGGACATTTCTCAAGAAGGATCCTGTGAAAGACAATATCAAAAGCTTTGGTGAAATCCAAAAAGATTTCATCTTTCTTCTTTCTATCTATTCACAGAGGTAGCAATCATCCAGTTATGGTCATTGACAGAGCTCAGTATGGGTACAATTAACAATTTCCCAGTTAGGCGACTCTTTTTAGACATCAGACTTCCTTTGAAAGAGATAGGAGCTGTTATCTTTTTAGAAAATATATTTAATGAACGCTTAACAAGACAATAACCAGAAAAGGAGATGAATTAGTCAATACAAATTGCAGATTAAATTATCTGTAGAAGATTTTTAATGGAATTTCCATCCCTAGTAGTGATGAAGGTGACATTTTTCATATCTAATTAGGGTTGATCTCTACTGGGTTTTCTGCTGTTCCATGAAGTGGTACCTGACGCTACCACAACGCTCCTTTCACAATGTGCAGCTCAACATTACCAGCATCCTGAAAATAAGAACCATACTTTAAAAAATACAATGAAAACTACTAATGTTAATGTATATGTTACTATATACATATATATAATTTTCATTTTCTACATGATGATTCTTAAAAGGGTAATGCAGAAATTATTGGTTCTAGGACACTATAATGAAAGTTTGGGTAATGGGAAAGTTTAGGTGCATCCAAATCATTGTTCCTCCACTTTTCTTTTGGATGACAGGGTTCTTTATGGCACACCATAAGCTATGAAGTAACATCCATTTCTTCTGTCTTCCTTTGAATTAGAATGAAAACAGAGTAATGACATATTTTGTGTCTGAACTACACTGGCAAAGGAAAGTGGAAGAGATGAATAGTCAGTCTATCCTAAATAAGGAAAAAAGTCCAAGAAGCAACAGGCATAGCAGTTTTATCTTTTCAAAGCAGTCACTGTAATATGGGCAGATGCTTTGCTGAGTTTTCTTACAAGAACAAGAGAAGCAGCAGGATTTCACTGTCTGTGCATTTCTTTTTCTCTGTAAGATTGGAATTGCTATTGTCTTTAAAACATAATCAGTTCTCTTTATCAGATGTGATGATACTATCACAAATATCTAATGAAATACTGGGAACATCTATGCACATTGACATGAAGGCTGTGATTTTTTAAGGAATTCCCTGGAGACAGGGAATTCAAGAAATTCAAGATTTCAAGAAAACCTTAGGAGACTCACTGTCTGAGGTGTTTTGCAAGTTCTGCTGATCTTCATGTGAGCTGTAGAACTCTCTAGGTCCTCTAGGACAACAAAGGAATATTTTTTTTTTTTAACAGAACTGGCAGCTTTCACTCCCAGATGGTAAGTACTTTACAGTAGAGATGAAAACATGCTATTAAAGACAATACTTACAGATTTCATTTTCTTGAGACTTCAATAGAGGACTGAAAAAAATTAGTGTTTTAGCTCACTGAAAAACATTTTTTTTTTCATCAAGGGCATTTGTCCTGGGTAACCGAAAAAATGTGTATCGTATTTTATATATTTCCTATGCCAACCTGCCAAAGATCATCACTGTCTCTTCCAGACCAGGGGGCTGGAAGCAGAACTGAAATGTGCTACCCCAGGTTCATGGAAGTGGTTGGCCCAGGATGGCTTTAAAAGAGAGGGAACAGGCACCCAGAGGGATGGTCTGTTCTCTCCAGGGCTTCGGAGTGAAGGCTGCATTACATGCGTGAACACTGCATTAAAACAATATCAAAAGATCACACCATTTCACTTAGAATCATTGACAAAAACATCAGTTTCTCTATACATGGTTAATCTTTATCTTAGGCTGTGCTTTCTAAACACAGTGGGAGTTCACATGGCTTCAGAACAACCAAGAGCTGCTCAGTTCAGTTCTATGCTTCAATGTCAGTTTACCTCTACTCATTCATTGCTCTTTAGAAAAGGAAATCAGGGGAACAGCCTCAGCAGGAAGGATTAAAAACAAGACCAGATTTGTAATTAATTAGTCTTTGTTAATCATAATATAATTAAATGATTCAACAAACATCAAAGATAAAAATAAGAATAGTTCTGAGAGGAGAACTGAAAATTTATTCTTTTATTTATTTTCATTAGCAGTATCTGCCTTCTTTTGTTATAATAGATATGACATAGCAGCTTGAAAAGACTATGTAAAGTCTCACTCTGTAGAGTGGACTTTCCTTAGCTGGTTTTAAACTTCCAAAGGCTTTGAAAAAAAAATAGGTTTTCCAAAAGTAATCTAGAACTGTTTGTAGTAATACAGAATCAGAGCTTCAAATCCCTTAAACTCATTCAGCATGGGTTTTCACTTCATCATTTTGCTGTACTTTGATTTGCTGAGCACAGAGACAGCTTAATATCCCTTAATGTTTTTTCTACTGCACTTTGACATTGCTAATAATTTCTCTATTTGTCTGTTCTATTTATAATCAGGAAGGTAGAGAAACTCAAAAGAACTCTTCCTGTCTTATATTGTTCAAATATTAATTACTCAGTAAGAAAACCACATTTACTTGTGTTTGGATGATAGAGTTTTCCTCCTTGAAGCTTCATTATTCCCTCACATATTAATAGTACTTCTGGTTTTAATCCTTTTTATCACGCAGAAGAAATAGGAAGGGGGAAGTAGTTCACCTCACATAACATTTTGATATCAGCTTTGTTTCATACAAAAATCTTTCAGGTGGATCCATTCATATTAGCTTGCTCACTAATCTATTGAAATACTCTAAAAAAGCAGGCAAAAGAACTTGGAAATTAGGTACCTCACTGAGTGTTAGTAATTCTCATGGCCTTATAAATATTGATAATTACAAAACTGTTCAGTAAATGCATCTCTGGTGCAAAACATACCATGGGGAACACTGAAGATTTTTTCCATTAAAAAAAAAAGAAAGAAAAAAAAAGGAAAAAAAAGAGAATCCTTCAGAGATTATGCTGTGAAATCAAGAAATTTCACTGAATAGCTCATTGCTTCCTTCAGGGGAAAAAAAAAAAAAAAGTAGAAATGTGTCAGGCACAGCTGGGTATTGGATGATAAAGAAAATTTAAAGACTGAAATTATAGTTATATCTGTCTTTCAAAGTGAAAATGAAAATGCAGATTTTCATGCATAAATTTAGCTGATCCCATCTATAATTGGGTATCAATGACAGGAGTTATACCAGGTAACATTTTGATCGCCTCCAGCCCCGTTTCCAGCTTTGATGATGTACCCATGGAAGCTTTTGAACTTGTATGGTAAAACTAGACCTAGGACCCTCGAGAGGGGCCTGAACAGGGACAGTCTGTGCTGGGGGTGTTTTCGAGGCCGTGATAGAAGGCATCTGAATCAGTCTACCAGGACTTGCAAAACAAGTGACGTTCAGTGTAGCGGCATGTTTTCTAGTTTTCACTTATTGTTAATAATCATTTGTTTTGTAATGGTTTAATCCAAGTTCCCCCTTTACTTCTCCCCATCTGGTACAATCTCCCACCTGGGAAATTCCCTGCTTTTGTTCCCCTCTGTTGCAATATGTTGTCAATCATCAGCTGCTCTCCTCCCAGTGCCTGGAAGGGGCTTCCCCCCTCCGGGAAGCCTCTCCCCCTCTTTCTAGAGGCTTCGGAGAGACTCAGTCCCTGATTGGAGCGGGCTGGGAAGTTCCCCACCCCTCGTCTTCCAGTGGTTATCTGTGTGCCATCCCTGATTGGTTTTCCCTCTTGTGTCCACCCCTTTTCCCAGTCCCTTATAGTCACTAACCCCGCCCCCAGCTCGCTCCCTTCGTCTCTCTCTTCTCTCGCTCTCTCCTGGGCCTTGTGGCTGCCTGTACCATGGGGTGCATGTGACAATAAACTCCATCTTGCCACGAGGCTCCTTCTGATCCTTCGTCAAGCCTCACCGACAGCTCTCGTGTGGCTCTGACTCACCGGGGGGTGGTGGCCGGTCCGCCTGCTACTGCCTAACCGAGTCTGGAACGATTCCTTGCCAGAGCCAGCCGGGACTAGCTGGAAAAGCCATCTCCAGCAGGCACGAGAATCGTTTCAGTTCAGTATTTGCACCAAATGCCAATGCTCAGGTTCCGGGGCTGCCCGGGCCGGCCCCAGCGCAGGGCCCGGCTGAGCCCCTCAGCCACGGGCGGGCGGGCCAGAGCCCCGCGGAAAGAAAGCCTGGGCAAGGGAGGGCAAAACGCTGCCCGGCAGCCGGGGCTGAGCCCGGGGAACCGAGGCAGGAACAGCCCTGCCAGCCCCGAGGGGACAGCGGGAGCGGAGACAGAGATGTCCCGGCAGAAGTGTTTCTGGGAGAGAAACTGCTGCTTTTGGAAGGAAATTAATCATCCAATGGTCTGTAATAATCTAATCTAGTCTTTGAACCTTCTCAAATGAATAGCAAGGAAGTTCTAGGCATGCATAAGATTTCTGCAATTTCTGCGAGATACCATCAAACAGATGCAGAGTTTTTAAAAAGGTGCTGATTCTCACAGCAAATAAAACCCTTGGGGAAAATCTACAAGTTCATGTACACTTAAAATAAAAATATAATCAGGGGTCGCTACTTCTTGTGACAATTAAATGCATTGCTGTCGCTAGAAGACAAAGGTAAATCAATGCAGAGTAACATTATTACACTCTCACGAAATACAGAATTTGCAAAATGGTATCTCAAATGCATGTGTGATTGAATTTAAGAAATTTAAAAATATGTAAAGGTCCTTTCACTACTAATATATCTTATTTGCTCTGAAACATAGAGTTCTGTTTTTTGCTTTAAGCGTAGCCTAATTCAATATCTTTTGCTATAAAAAATAACTTGTAGAAAGAATTAAAATGAATATTCAAAGGCCTTGAAGCATAGCAGCCTAAGCCACTTTAAAGCCAGTAGTATGCTTTCCTTGAAGAACTGTATTTTCAGTTCATGCATTTCCAAATGAAACACAGCTCCACACCAGCTATTAGTTGTAATGTAGATTCGTGAGATTTATAAAAAATAACTTCACTAAAAACATTTATTGCAACACCAATTAAGATGCATTTTTCTAGAGGAAGGATGATCTCAGTATCAACAAGAAAAAGCAATGCCGAAGTAAAACTACTAAGGAATTCTGTATATTTCACTATGACAATCTACTATGAGTCTCTAAACAATGACATTGCACAACTATTTCTAAAAATTATTCAGAGCAAAGTAGTAGGGGCCCCTGCGTTCCCCCAAGGTTTCTCAGGATCTCCTTGATTCCGGATTCCCTCCAAAGCCTCTCTCCTTGTAGTGTCCCTTAAATCTCTTTAGTTTTCCAAGTTATGGGGTTGAGTTGAGAATATTTTGATTGAGTCATTAAACACTGGCAGTCCAATCTCTCACATGACCAGTGTTTTCACCTTGTATTGTTGTGTCCTCATGTACTGTTTCCATTGTCAGTACCATCATCAAGATGATCAGGACACTTCTGGTCAGTTTTGACTTAAGGATCGGCTGGTTGTTTGTATAGCTCAGCTTTCTATTTCACTGAATACACAAAATATATTCAAGGTTCATTCTGATGTTTGGGAAAAGGTGTTGGGTCACATTTTGTCTCTTCTGCTTAAGAAGATATTGGTTAGAGTTCTAAGGTTTATGCTTACAACTGTGCTAAATTGGCTCATGCAAAAGGCTACCCCAATGCCCACCTCACCCTCCTCTCCCTCATCTCATCCTCTACAGAGTGTAGTCTCATGGTGTCCCAGCAAGTCCTGAGCTGTGCTAGAGTGGCCACAGGCCAGGAGAAGCAACACCAATGAGGAAAGTCTCATTGTAGGTGATCAGGGCAGTTGGCTGGAAAAGTGAGGCTCACAATCACAGACTAGCTCAGCTCAGGAAAAATCTGAGCACTTGATTCCATGCAGACCCCATGAGATGGGAGCAAACATTTTTTTCTTACAGCCTTTTCCCAGAAGTCAGAGTCCAACAGCTGCACCAGATCAGAGCTAGCCTAGAACACAGGAGGCTAAATGCACAGTAGAGAATGTCTGCAGAGCCTGCTGCCACTCTAAGGATCCTGTCACTAACTTTACTGCAGAGATAGAGGAAATGTCATCCATGAGAGAGAGTTTTCCAAATCTCACACAGAACAGAAACAGACATAGGTATCCTTTTGCCTAAAGTGCTGTGACCCATGGTGAATCTCATTTATGCTTCAACATATCAGACCAAAAAATTTTAGATATGAAGTAAACCATATTTGGAGATGTAATTAATATATAAAGATGGTCACTCACTTCAGAAAACTCAATATATAAAAGCAAAATTATTCAACATAAGATAGCAGGAAATACAGTTTTCCAGAATTAGTGGTGAAGAAATTCCTGTGGTGGTGCTTTTAAAAGTTCAGTAATGTTATACAAATGATTATAGGATCTGTGGAAACACTATTTTCTGATAATGAAGTTGCATCTAAAATGAAAATTCTAGCTGATAACATGTTTTTTAAAAAGAAAATGGTTTTGTTGTTGATGCATGCAAAGATGGAAGACATTTCCCGTGTGGGATCAGCACTGAGAAGCATTCAGCTCCCAGATGGGATCAAGACAGGAATATAAGCCTTAAACAAAAAGATTTTATTTCACATTTTCTTTTACCACTGGAACAAATCTCTTCTTATATTCTCAACAAATCTTCTCTTATATTCTTTATATGCATAAATTTCTGTAGGAAATGATAAGGATTTACTAGAACAATGCAGTATTTTTTCCTTTAGAGAGGTAATTTACTGTGATGATGTTATCTGGGTCTTTCCCTCACCTACACTACCATGGCTGAGGAATGAATCACTATAAAGCTCAACATACTACCTGGTAATTCAGAGTTAATATGTAGAGTGTAAGACTGAAGGTCAACAGCTATGACAGTATATAGGCATAAATTATTACTCCATAAATTCACATCTAAAAGAATCTTATTGTATGGCATATGACTGGGACATGGAAATAGAAAGACCTTTATTGGCACAAATTAGAATGACCACATTTCTTATAAATTAATGGAGAATTCTGACCTTTTAAAACCTCTGTGAGAGCATAGTGAAGCACTTTTTGCTCTGAATTATGATGACATGACTCTGGATTCACTTCAGAGATACCCTGACAGAGCAGCACACTGCTCAGTATAAATTCTACACGCTGAGAAGTATCTGAAGAAATATAAAGATCAGGAAACCAGATAAAATATTCAGAGCTGAAAATACTGCTGCCTACATAGCAATTGACATGTTTGGCCTTTCTTTAGAATACTCCTACAATATGAAAAGTAAAATCAGATCTCATATTGTTATAAAAATAGTAGGATTAAAAACCCTTGACTTGTGTAAAGAGATTAAATTCAATAGTTTCAATTCATTTTGATATTTCCTGTGCCCATATTGATAATATATATAATAGAATAATCTGTTGTATTTTTATATCTATTTAAGGTTTTTGTGAGTGTTGTGGCATCTTCTTTTTCTATTCCACTCCTTAGTATTAATATATCAATAGGACTTGATTGTATTCACTTTCATGTTTTTAACTGTACTGCACTGAAATCTGTTAGATAATAAAAAAAACCTTATGCACCAACTTGATTTTGACAAGTAAGATTTACTGTCCCTTTCTTTGAAGAAGGAACAGAGCATTTGTAACAAAATGCTGATCCTTGGCAACAGATGATGCTTCAGTATGGACTGTATCTGGGCTGAAAATGGCTGAAAAGTTCAGTTGTCTGCTGCCTTAGTCTCTCAGAAAAGGAAGAAATACTACATATGAGAAGGGACAAAGGTATATTCAATATTCATCTTTCCTTGGACTTATGAAGACAGTCTACAGCATTCAACTCTGGCCACTGTCTGAAAAAGAAGTTACTCAAAGCCTGAGTCCTGGCAGACCTATGAACCCCTGCTATCAAACAATGAGGTGTCCTTAGGGCTGGACTTATTAGGGCTTTGCTTCACTTTTCTGATACTCCAACAGTAGCATTACATGTAGGCCTTCCAAAAGTGACTAACATCTGGAATTTTGCTTCCTCTGGCAATGAATCATCTGTCCAGTGGGCTAAGATGGCTACAAATGCACAACAGACTGAAGCATGCACCACTAGAGGAATCTTTGCTCCCTAGTAACTATGAGCCCAGCTCCTAGAGCGGTATTCACATCCAGACACACAAGTTTAGGTACATAAAATGTAAGTTTTAGCGGGCTAGCTGCTTGTTACAGATGCAGATCTTGTCAGCTGTGGACAATGGGGAGCTGCTTATCTCACCCTAACTTAGATATCTATATTTGACTAGTTCTCTTTTCTTCATTGACTGTGTTAACTCTATTGCTGTTGGATTGTAGCAGGATCTTAGACACAATTAGCTCATGTGCAATTGTCTGCACTGCAGACACATAAACATAGATGATGGAATCTCAATCTCAGCCACGTTGTTTCAGTCAATATTGGTCACCACCTATGAGAAAGTCAAAATTAATTGAATTATCTCTCTGGCAGGGCAGACAAGGGAGCAAAGCAAATATTGAGCTACTCTCTGTTTTAAATATGACAAGTTTTTTTCTATTCTTTGTGAACCAAAATTGTTTACTGAACACTGAGGTGGTATAGTTTTATTGGCATAAACAAGAGACTATCATACACAAGAAGACCTGATGTTTTCTATTCTGTAGCAATGCTTAAGCTAAGAATTGTCCTCTTGTAATTTCTGCTGTCTAAGATGTTTAAGCTGTTCCCTAAACAATCAATATTGCTTCCCAAAAAACTTGTATCAATGAAACTGAGGATATTCTTTAAATATGAGAACACAAATTTATAGTTTATCTCGGTAACATTTACTGCAAATTTGCAATTCAGAAAATTATCTTAGTTGTTTTCTTTGAGACAATGAAGGATCTAAGTATCTGTCTTACACATTTCTCATGGGCCATATTTTGACTTTATTGTCTAAATAGATTAAAATGTTATATACCTCAGTATTCATGTATGAGGTTTCAACAAGAGACTTTCAGTTAAGTGGTGCCATAGTTTTAAAAGCATAGGTTTCAAAAGTAGGAGAGTAGGACAAGAGATTAAGTTCCTGAGACATAGAGCATGGAATGTCTCTGTTACACTTAATTTTTGACTTTTTCAGTTTATGCTTAGTATATTAAAAAGCACATAAATCTTTCCAGGGGTCCTCTCTGTATGCTCACAAGGATTTTTGTGTAAATATCTGAACCTATCCCAATATTGTACAGTGTTAACAGAAGAATATTCATCTTCCCAGTAGCTGTTTTGGGACATTTAATTATCTGCTGTAACACAGATTTCTTCTGCAGCTTTGGGCAAGACACTCATCTCTATGCTTTAATGTGCTACCTGTAAAATGGATATCATATTTCTTTCCTGTAAAGTAATTATGTGGCATCAAAACTGAGAGACTTTCACTGAGGATATTTTTACTTGTCTGATCTTTAGTTACCTGAGACTTCCCAATGTAGAATACACTTTACAGGTAAGAGAAAATAATGACCCTAATGTAAAGATAGCTTAATAGCTCATCTTTAGAGTGCTTAAGTTTATCCTTTCAAAATTCAGTTAGGACAGATTTTTAATGCGATGTCTCATGTTCAATAATGTGTTTCAAAAAAAAAAAAAAACCAAACCAAACCAAAACAACCAAACAAAAAACAAACAAACAAAACCCCCAAACAAACAAAAAAGACCACCAAAAATCCCAGGTTTTTTTGTCTGGGTTGTCAGTAAGGTAAAGAATTTAAGTTCAACAATGCAGACTTTTACGATAAAAAACCTCCAAGCATTGAAAGACTCTCTGAGCAATTGGACTTTGAAAGGGTGGACAAGAGGAATGCTTTTAGAAAGGGATTTCACAGCTATTTCCTCAATACCAACAAAATAGTATGAAAATGTATTCCAGGTACTAGAATAGCTTACAAGGATCAATTCAAATCTGCAAACACATTTCACATTCAGGACTGCAAATAGGCATACTACTGCAATATATACAAATAGCCACTTAGGAATGAGGATGGAAAAATATGCTGTAAGAAAGTTAATTCCTGGTGAATATTCCTAAGCTGTTTTTGCTGTCATACCAACACACAGAGCTATCTTCTTAACTTCTGTATATCAAGACCACACAGCTACTTTTTCTTTTCACATCATCTGAAGTTCCCACTTCTTGCTCCTCATCCTGTCTCTGTCAGTGGCATTCCACAATTTTCTATAGTTCTGCCTTCCCTCTCTTTATCTTTGCTTCTAGCTCTTGCATTTATTATTTTATTCTCTTACCACTCCACATTGGAGGTGAAGTTATTTTTTGCTGCTTCTACAGTACATTCCATCAACACAATCAAAAGCTAGACTGAACTTTATACGGAGTTCAGCAGGGAATCATCTGTGTCAATAGAGAAGTTTTGCTCAATTCTTACATTCCTGAAATGTTCCATTTCTCTGTAAATCTGGAGCTCTTGTTTAGACAGAGCATCATTTTAGTGAATTAATTTACGAAGTTACTAGAAATGTGATTATCCATGTACTCACTTGATACTTAATTTATCTAAGCAACTGAAAGTGATATTTTATAATGAAAAATGTCAAACAGACTTTGAAACAGATATTATTTGCTACACTTTCTTCTAAGATGAAGCAGTTCACAATATGCACTTCATAACTTTACTTTTAGGGAATTATTCCCTATTTGGCAAATGGAGGTAGGAGTGTCAGCCTGCTGAGGACTGAGTACACAGACTATAAGCTTGTGTTGTTGAATGGAGTGTCCAGGACTGCATCTAGGCACAAAGCAGTCTGAAAACTGCTTCTGTTTTGAAAAAGTGAGAAGCAAAACCAACCAGAAGATGCTACTGACAATAAAGATGAAAATAATAGAATGTATGCATGTGTACTTGTCCACAGTTTTTGAATTCTACCTATATTAACTCAATTTAGTTTTTAAATGTTGATTGAAAAGCAAGAACTTGAAATTTTTGCATAGAGAAATATTATGAAATTTGTAATACTTCACCAAGGAAAAATAATTCTAAATTCCAATATTATATTTTATAGTACATTTATATTGCTAAAAGACAGCTATTCAGTTGCTCAAAATTTATGAAAATCTGTCTGTTGATTAAAAATCTGTATGTGACTCCTTGAAAATTCTTGTGGGAAATCCATCAGAAAGTCATTCGTTGTTTGGAAGATTGTATCTAATAGATTTTGTTCAGTTCTTCAAGAGTAATGAAGCTTTTATCTGTTTGCCATAGTGTTGTCATCACTCAGTCAGGTTCTAATAAAAAAATATTTTCAAGGTATTCCATTCAATCAAGAAAAACTATTCTTGCCCGTGCTTTCATCATAAGCAATTGATTTATCTTTATTCCAAACTTCTTCTAATGACTTTCATTATATAAGGTGCAGCATATATGCATCAGGCAGTCTGTTCATCAGGATTGTTCTTCTACTTTTTCACTGCCAAACTGTCAATCCATTAATTTTCAGGTTTGAAACTTTGCCTACTGAAATTAATGTATCCCCTTAGTCATCATAAATATGTGATTTACTTCTCACTCACATATTAGCTTGGTCTCACAGTTCTATGTTCCCTCTCTGTTCTTTCCTCCAGGTTCTCTTCTTCTGAGTTTAACCAGCGATTTCTGGTACCTGCAGTTTTGGAAATTTTCTTTTTCTGTAATATTGTGTGAAGTTACTTGATTGAGTAAAATCTTCTCAGAGGTCTGTAGAAGACCCACATAACAGTAATGAAACTATATCATGTATATCAGAAGGCAGAATCTACCTCCTAATTTTGACCTCAGTTTCACTTAATAACGGTTCTGAGGCAAGTATTAAGGGAGATCATGCTAAGAACAGCTTTTGTACATGATTCAGGAAAAGTACTTTCAGGAGACATATCTTACATGACAGGCAGCACATGCAGACAAATTTCTAACAGAAATTAAGTTTTCTTCCAAAATTTTAATTTCAATTGAAAAATCCAAGTTGCTGTAGTAATTTTTTTCCCCAGAAAAAAAAAAAAAACACAATAATACCATGTGTGTTTAGGTAAATCATGTTTCTATAGCTGAGTCACTTATTTAAACATTTGTTGCATATAAATGCACACCTTAAGTTTCAATATTTTGTGCAAACACTGATAAAAATATCTTACACAGAACTAATGTCTCTAGTACTTAAGGAATGAATTTGGCATAGGAAAAGAATCTGACACTCAAAGGCATCTGACTTTTTTTTTTTTTTTTTCACTTCAAGAGAAGGACTTTGAACATACGGAAAATGTGTTGTTTAAAGGGCTATAAGACAGAAGCTGGTCTGCAACAATTACTGTGTTTGAAATTTTTAGTGGCCTTGTACATGAGGGTGAAATTGTTGGTGGATAAGGGAAGAGCAACAGATATCATCTTTCTGCACTTGTGCATAGCATTTGACACTGTCCTGCATGACATCCTTGTCTGTAAACTGGAGAGGCATGGATTATCCACTTGGTAGATAATGAATTGGCTGTGTGGTCACATTTAAAAAATTGCAGCCAAATCTCAGTGTCCGAATGGAGAGTAGTGATGAGTGGTGTTCCTCAGAGATCCGTACTGGGACCAGTGCTGTTTAATATCTATGTTATCGACATGGGCAGTGAGAATGAGTACACCCTCAGCAGATTTATTGACAGTCCCAAAATCTCTTCACCGACATGCTGAAAGGAAGGGATGCCATCCAGAGAGATCTTGACAGGCTTCGGAGGCAAGCTTCTGTGAACTCCTTGAAGTTCAATAAGGCAAGTGCAATATCCTGTATGTGGGTCAGGGCAATTCCAGTCACAAATCCCAAACCGGGCAGAAAATGGCTTGAGAGCAGTTCTGCAGAGAAAGACTTGGATGTGTGATTTGAAAAGAAATTCAACATGACCAAGTTATGTAGGTTTTCAGACCAGAAAGCCAACCATATGTCAGGATGCACCAAAAGAAACTTGACAAACAGGTCAAAAGAGGTGATTCTCCCTCTCTACTCTCCATATGAACTACTGTGTTCAGCTTTGGGGCCATCATCATAACAGGGATGTGGATATCTTGGAATGAGTCCAGAGGAATGCCATGAGGATGATCAGAGAGCTATGAAGACAGACTGAGAGAGTTGGGGAAGTACAGCTTGGAAAAGACAAGGCTCTGAGAAGACCTTAGAGCAGCCTTCCAGTACCTGAAAGGGGCCCAAAAGAAACTTGGAGTGTTTTGACAAGGGCATGTAGTGAAAGAACAAAGGGAAATGTCTTCAAGCTGAAAGAGAATAGGCTTACATTAGATAAGTGAAGAAATTTTTACAGTAAGGATGGTGAAGTACTGGACTAGGTTGCCCAGAGAAACTGTGGATCTTCCATCTTTGGAAGTGTTTAGGGGTAGTCTGGATGGGTCATTGAGCAACCTGTTCTAGTTGAAGATGTCCCTGCCCACAGCGGTGAGGTTGGAACTAAATGGCCTTTAAGGTCCTTTCCAACACAAACCGTTCTATGATTTCATGATTCTATGATATTGAGCCATGACATCAGACAAGGAAATTCTGCTCAGGGGTTTTCTATGTATGTAAAAACATACATGTGTTCTTTCTATGGTTTTAATAAGGGCCAAAGTCTGTCTTCTTTTGCCATACCACAAAAAGGACATTTAATGCTTATCTTTAAGAAACTGCAGTATTGAATTCATTTCAGGGCATTCCCTCATAAGATTGAATAAATCTTTAAAACTATAAAAACAGATTGTCTTCGTAAGAAATATAAGGATTTAGAGTACAGCTGCAATGGTGTGCCAGGAAGAGCGAGTTCAATCCTAATTTTCAACAATAACAATGTCAAAATTATTTTCAGGGGATCATTATTCTTCTACTTTTTTGTCTATTGTAGTCAGAGGTTACATTTTATTTGCTGCTCAGTAACTTCTTCAATCATTATTAGAAAGATGATGTTATGAACTATTAATTTTGACCAGCTGAAAGAGTTTCTTTTTAACAACTTCCAATTACTCTTTATTCCACTCTCTACTTGTAGAAGATAATGTATTAATTTCCTTTTATCCCTAGTGATGGCAAGATTCTGCTTTACAGTGCTTAGCAGTTAGATTGAATCATAGTAGTAAAAATGGTGGAGATTCATTAAATTGCTCAATTTATTTCTACACAAAAATATAATTTTTAGGAATAATATAAAATGATAGAATGATTTGAGTTGAAAAAAACTTTTAAAGATCATGTAGTTCAACCATTTGCTATGGCCAAGAACACCACTCATCAGATCAAGTTGCTCAAAGCCCCATCCAGCCTGACTTTGAACTCTTTTGATGATCCAGCATTCACAGCTTCTCTATTGTCTCACCACCTGTATTGTAAAAAAATTCCTTCTTTATATGAAATCTAAACCTACTCCTAGTTAAAAGCCTGTCTCTAATCATCTTCCTCTTTTTCATATATTTCAACATGTCTTCCAGAAAGATCTGTTCCGTGATGCCATTGGGCATGGAGGTAATAATGGTTGGTCAATACTTCCCAGAGTCCTCCTCCTTTTTTTACCCTTTTAACCCTTTTTTACCCTTTTTTAGAAACAGGTGTAATGATGCATATTTTCAAAATGTGTGAACAAAAATTTAACTGTTCATAATACACTCATAATCAACCTTAAATCTTTCTCTTGTACTCAATTTCAAAACACATTTTTGGATGTTTAATTAGGGTAATACATTTAGAAGAAAAAAAACCCAAAAAAATCAAATTAAGCATCTGGCTATAGAAAACCTTCAATGATCAACGTCTTCATTATGTCAACTTAATTTAGTTATGCCTTGCATTCCTCTTAACTGTCACATAAGAAAGATGTGAATTATTAGATATACTCTTTACATCCCTGAGAATTCTTTTAATAGTCATCATATTTCTAAATGCAGTTTTGCTGCTTACTGTTGAAAGTCCTATCAACAGCATATTGTTTGCACCACAGGTCACATACTCTGCTTGAACTTTGCATGTAGATTAGCTAGTATACTTGATGAAAACTATTTTAAGTGCAAATGCTTGTCATAAAACATAATGCAATGTGACCAGTGAAATACAAAAAAAAACCCATTCCCCTCTGTCCATATTTATACTACGATAAATGGAAGGCAAAATCAGGAGCAAGCTGATCTTAGCAAATAAATTGGCTGATATCGAAATATTTTAACACAATTGTTTAAATAAAATAAATGTTCTTCATATTAACCAAATCCAGCCAGTTATGCCTCAAAATGCTGAGACATTCACTGTTTTCAACCATCGTCCACATTCTACTTTTTCAACCCAAAGTCTCATCACTGTTCGAAAGTATGTCTGAGCATTTCAACAGTCTTGTTACTCATGACTTCAGCTAACCTTTGGAGAACATTCCTTATTCTTCCAACCAGTTAGCTTATATTCATCATGCTCATGGCCAGCCATCTCTAAAGTGGGTGGATTGTGCCCACAAACAACAGCAGGCAAGGCAATGGTTGGATCAGAATCTGTTTTGCAGAATTCTGTGTCTATTCACACACATATTGGGCTATCAATCATGCCAAAAATTCCAGATATGACACTTGGATTCTTCATACACACACACACTTTATATGAATGTATTTCTAAAGATGTCTTTGATATGAGAAACCCTACATGATACTTTTTTTGACACAATTTAGACCCATCAATTTCAGAAGAGTTGAGATTCAAGTTTCCATGTTACCTAGAAAATGGATTTAAGAAGACAAACATTTGAAAATTTAAAGTCTACCTGCTAAGCAACAGCTGTATCCTGAAAAATGGTTGTCAAGACAACACGTGTGTCTCTGGAATGTAAATGTATACAGTAATAACTAAAATTTTAAAAAGCATAGTTGGCAAAACATGGGGTAAAACATGCCATTTATCATCATAGTCAGTTCAAAAAGAAAACACTAACAGATGAGTAAAAGGCATACTACAACTAATTAACAGTCATCTAGAATGCGTTTGAAAATAATCATGCTGAATCCAGCTCTTTTACTGACAGTAAAGAACTTGGAAATGCAGACTGGCAGGTCACCTAGGGGGTTATATGCTAGGTCCTTGATTTTTTTAAGAAACAGACTCTTTGACTGTTTTCATAGTTTGTTAAGTGGTAGTTAGCACTGTCAAGCATGGGTATTATGTAGTCATGTCATGTTTTCTCTGTCTGCTGAGGTTTTCTCCTTTCTTGAACCCTTTCCTCTGTGAACAAATCCACATTTTATTATGATTTTCTAGTCAAGCAATCCTAGTTGTGACTGCATGCAAAAGAACCACATTTATAGTATATCATTTAAGACTTCTTATTTTAAGTATTTTTATTCCAACACATCTGAGGAAGCGGAAAAGAAATCCCATGATTTTTACAGGTTTTGATGAATTACTTTGCAAGTTCATGAAAGTAAACTGCTTTGCACAATTTACATCAGTCTTTTTGTCAGCTGAGACCTTAATATTTCTACTTCCATTGAAGTGATGAGAAGCAAACAATTATTGCAGAACTCAGTGATAAACATCACAGTCACATTCATTACACGATTGCAATTGAATAGATATTCACAAATTATACTACGATGAACAGGTAAAGAATCAATACATTTCTTCCTTTGTTACAATATTACAAATGGGAACACCAGCTGCATTACTTCATAGCCAAATAACAAGCTATAAGAAAATGTCTGCTTAAAGACATGGCCATGGCATAAGAATGTAATCAGGAATTATTAAACAGACTTGATTTGCCCTTGTTCTGTGTCCACTATACAGATAAGCAAAATTAATATAAAACAGGAACAGTGACCATAAAATATGGTGAAGGGTTTCATCAGAATCATTGTTGTGAGAGGCCTTGCAATAACATCAGCTAGGTCTTTACAGATTCTTGGATGAATTCTATCAGGGCCCTAGATTTGTAGGGATCCAGGTAGTGCAGCAGATCCCATACAAATTCAGGATCAACTGGGAATTGATCATTCTCATAGCCATGGATCCTCCAGCTCAGGGCACTGAGATGTCCTTGGTCTGTCATCTTGTTGAAGACAGAGGCAAAGAAAGCATTAGACAGCTCTATCTTGTCTATGAACCTCTTTGTGAGGTACCAATACTCCTCCTGTAATGGGCAGATGTTATTTCTACACTGCCTTTTGCAGCTAATATATTTCAAAAAAACCTCTTTTTATTGACTCCAAATTTTCACCATCTTCATCTCCAAACAAGCTTTGGTTGCACAAATTTTCACCCTGTGCTTTATCTCAGCAATATACCTTCTGCAGAACCCTGTGGGGTTGTTTTCTTTCCCTGATAATCGTTACAGTTTTGCATTGTTCTGCTCAGAAATAAGAGCTGCATAAATGGAGATAAGCCATTTTCAAAACTAAATGAAAATAACACATTTTGGGAAAAAAAATTGCAAACTTAATAGTACTGAAAACCAACATCAACATGGGCAAAATACTCCATATGTTCCTGAAGGTCTGTTTAAATAATTACTTTATCTCAAGACGGACCATACTTTTTTGTAAAAAAATATTAATAGAAATATTATATAATGAAGAAGGGAAAGCCTACATTTAATTCAAGTAATTCTTCATCTAATCCAGTGAAGATTAAATTCTTCTTGACTTTTGGGCCAAATAGCATAAAAAGCTAAGTCTTTCATAACCTATCAAAAAATTTTGGAGCCATGCAGTAATATTAATATGTTAATTTTTATAACATAAATAAAAGTTGTAATTTCTTAGAATAAGAAAGATATTCTGTAGCTAATCTTTAAAGATACTATGTATGAGGATGTTCAGATGGTTTACAGGGTCTGTCATACATCCCATGAATCTTTGACATTTTGCCAATGCAGCAATATTACTTCAGCCAGGATTTGAAATCAGTCACTGAGTAGCACAACCCACTGTGTCAAAGTAATTATTTTTAATGAGTTTATGCATTTTGCATTGTGCTAGCCATTCCTTGTCATGCTATTGGATTATTAATGCAATAGGAAAGAGGTTATTAATCTTGGTAATAAAATGTTTGAATACAGAATGAACAAACTTATGTATAGCAGAAACCATACAGAAGTTAATGGGCCAAATTTAGCATTGGCTTAATTCCACTCAAATCGCTGGAAACAAGCCAGGTCTCAGTCTGAGTTAATGACTTTTGTACTCTGTTAGTGAATTTCTGTCATACCTCTGACTTGGTATAATTTATTGTACTTTCAACAACAAATGGCATTCCTTGCTGAGTGCACTACTGGTTGTTGTCTCAGCTATTCATGTAAATGTCATTGAGATGATACTGAAGTGCTTTTCATCCATGTACACAGTGAGAAAGCAAATACCGAGTGAGATAGGAAAGGGTATTTTATTGAAGTATCAATTATGATGAATAGGAAAAAATATTATCTAATAGTAACCACAAGTTCAGTGAAAAACTAATTTGTTAATGAAGTTAAAAAATCCCCCACACAACTAAACCCTAGAGAAATGGAGCACAACTTTTAACCACTTTATAAAGAATTGTGGCCACTTTATAAAGAATTAATGATCACATGCTCAGCTTTACCTGTAGCAAATAGTAACACATTATGGGAGCAATTTACATTAAATTAACAGTTAATAAAAGGCTGAGAAGTAAAACTTCTGCTTAATTAGTTAATAAACAGGTATGAAAACACTTTGAGTGGACTAAACACTTAGTGAACAATCACCTCTTGTGACAAGAGCTGTCTAGATTTTATAGAGGGTAAAAGAAAGTTCCCTGTTTACGCTGTTAGAGGAAAAAACCAATTGTATGTTTTTTCCCAAATAAATTTTTAATTTCTTCTCTGGAAAATCTGTTCCAGTGGCTCACCACTCTCATGATAAAAAATTTATTCTTTATATCCAATATAAATCTACTCCCTTTCCTTTTAAAAACATTGTCCCTTTTCATTAGATGTCTTAGCAAAAAGTCTTCATCTGTATTTCTTTTAATCCCCCTGTAAGTATTCCAAGACCACAATAAGGTCTTCCTGGAGTCTTCTCTTTTTGTGAGACCATATGAGTGGCCTTACAGAAGTCCAAGTAAATGACATTACTAGCTCTTCCCTTGTCCAGGGATGCAGTCACCGTTGTTGAAGGCCATGATTACTCAGGCATGATTTGTCCTTGGTGAAACCAACTTTGCTTTCTCTAATCATCTCCCTGTTTCCCATATACTTTAATGTGTCTTCCAGGATGACCTGTCTCTTGTCACCAGGTCCAAAGATGAGCCTTGCTGATCAGTAGTTCCCATGGTTCTCCTTATCATCCTTTTTGAGAATGCGTGCAGTATTGCATTTTCTTCAGTCATTGGGGGTGCCACCTGACTGCCCTGACCTTTTAAAAGACACTCACTTAGCATGCTTTTATGCATCCTGCAGTTTTGCAAACACATATATTCAAAAGATGATCATGGAATTTGAAGCAGAAAATGTGGGAATCTTTGCTCTTTTACATTGTCCGGCAAATGTTATCTTCAGTTATTCCTATTATTTCATTATCTTACAAATAATAAAACTTGTGAAAAAAGTGTTTACATATGAGAGAATTCACATATTGTGTGCTCTTTATTAGCATGTCCATAGGCAATGATGTCAAATATACAGAAACACTCATAAGCAAAGCTACTTCTTTGCTTCATAGAACAAAACAATTATGTTTGCAATAAATACAGCCAATGACCCTTTACATTGTGAACAGGCAGCTGTATTTTTCAAGGCTGTCAATCTAAATCTTCTTATTAATCTTGCTTTTGTATATTCAATTACTAACTCAGCTTCACATCATTTCACCTGCTCTTTTAAATTCAACATAATGGAATTTTTATGATTTCTTTTGGTCTTTTAGAAAATAAATGTTATTTTCTATTTATCTATTCAATAAGAAATTACATGTAAGTTGGAAGTACATTTCAGGGAAGATGCAGCTTCTATCAGGCTTCAGATACAGCAATGTTAAATTACAGATAAAATTGCAATACAAGGTTGCAGGTTTGCAGTCCACTACTATCTTTAATGCCATTTATAAAGATATTATCAAATACATGAGGTTGGTCAGTCTCTTTAATAAGGCCTATTGCTCACTCCTTCAGCTTTATTTCAGGCAACTGATAAGCTACCCATTTTATTTTTATTTTATATAACCAGCTTCATTACTCAAGGGAACACCTTCCTGTGGCACTCTGAGTTTTCTTTGGACTGCAATATGTTACACAGCCATCTGCTTTTGCAGGAAAAGTGTGAGAGTTAATGCATTTTTAAAATAGAGTTCCTGCCCAATGCATACACTTGTCTATACCATCTCTCTTCCATCAGTGATTTTCTGAAGTGTGGCACAAATTATTTCCCAGCTTCTGCCTATGTTAAACATATTAGCAGATACAGTTCTCTTGGGACATCCCTTTCATGATATTTTGTCTGTGTTATTTCCTTTCCTTAAGAAAACACATCAGGTTCAGTTTGTGGCCATACAGCATCAAGACATACAGCACTATGTCTTCAGCATCACACATCTTGGTAAAGCAAGCAAAGGATTTATTCCAGAAGAATGAATGTCAACTACAAGACTAGATCTGAAGGCTTATAAATATAATAAGTAGTGTAATTACATTTAAAAAATAGGCATTGAGATAGTCACCTTTTTTCTGGTGAGAAATTCAATTATATAATTCAGTAAGGGTTCATGGTGGGATATGAAACCTTCCTTTGCTTATGAACTAAGATATAACAAATTTGTTTCTCTCCACATTGGGCAGTCCTACTTATAAAACTATTCACAGTTCTATTCAGATTGTCTATCCAGAAAATTCTCCATGCTACTCTTTAATCCAGTTTTGGGTGCCATGACATAAAAATGACATTAAGCTTTAAGAGCATCCAAAGGAGGGGCAAGAAGAAGGTGAAGGGCCTGGAGGGGAAGCTGTATGAGTAGTGGCTGAGGTCACTTGGTCTATTTGGCCTGGAGAGACTGAGAGGAGATCTTGCAGCCTTCAACGTCCTCACATGGGGAAACAGAGGGGCAAGTGCCAATCTCTTCACTCTTGTGACCAGTGACAGGATTTGAGGAAACAATATGAAGCTGAGACAGGGAAAGTTAAAGCCGGATATTAGGAAAGGGTTTTTTCCCCTAAGAGGGTAGTTGAGCACTGGAACAGTCTGCCCCAGAAAACACCAATTGGTCACAGCACCAATCCTGTCAGAGTACAAGAAACATTTGGACAACACACTCATGCATGTGGTGTGACTCTTGGTCCTGTACAGGGATGAGTGTTGGACTTTGATGATCCTTCTATGATTTTATGAAAATTATGTTCCTAGAATAATAGAATTATAGAATACCTGTGGTCTGGAATGGATCTTAAAGACCATTTAGTCCCAATCCCTGTTGCCATATGTAGGGACACCTCCCACTAGACAAGGTTGCTCCAGGATTTATCCAACCTGGCTTTTAATACTACCATTGTTGGGGCTTCAAAAATTTAGTTCAAGATTAACAGTTTCACATGCAACCATCCCCCACATTGAACTACAACTGCAATGCATTTATAATGGATATTCTATAAGTTAATATTATACAGATATTATCTGTTTTCTTTGGAAAATCAAAAATTTTACACAGAAAACACACATTATTGATCAGTTTCAAAAAATGTTAATTGCCACATGCTTATGAATTTATGTTGTTTTCTACTATTTACATGTTACAATGCCTTTCTTAAAATGCTAGGAAAACACACTACACTTAGAAGATATTTGAAGTTAAAATCCTTGGTTTACTTCTGCATGTGCTCTGAACTTCCCTGTTTCCGTATTTCAGCTGAATCCCGTGGTCCTGATAAATTGCACACTTGTGTCATAGGCAAGAAATTATACATCTGTTCACAAAAGAGATAAAAGGAAGGTAGAACATTTTAAGTCTTGCCAATTCATCTGAGGTATTAGTGGGATCATCTTTAAAGAGCAAGTGATCATACAAGCTTAGTATTATTTAATCCCTGGAAAACTCAGGATTGGGAAATACTCACATTCAAGTCCTTTCACTAAAGTCTGATCACAGACAGCAGATATTTTTAGTCATTAATGATCTGGCTTGGTTTTAAAACAAATTCTAGATAACAAAATCTCTTCAAAGCTACATGGCAAAAGTATGTCTCCCAGTACAAAAATGAAGCCTATATTGACAGATCTTTGCACTTGTTTAAGCTCCTATTAATTATTCAGAAACTTGACATAAACTCCCATAAACATCAAAATAATTCTTTCTTTCATTTATCAGTGTCTACCGTTCTTTGATAATATCTATTAAATAGAAAAAATGCTGATGCCATTTGAAGAAATGAGCTCATTGTTCTTGATGCAATAGAAGTAAATAAGAAGTGTTTTGCAAGGATTTTAGTTAACCTACATTACTACATGTATTTCATTTTAAATAGAATTCAGGATTCTAAGTTTCAAAACCTGAATTTGTCTAGCAAAAAAAGTAACCATTTTTAAAACACTTTTATTTGTAATCCATGTCTCTTGGGGTTTTTTGTTCTATACAATGAATACTTTAAAATTATCTGCATGCTTCCTTCTCCACTGAATACAATTTTTTGAGTTAGCTAATGTTAGCACTATCCAGTCTCACTCACCCATAAAATTATGATAAGCATATTAAAACATAAACATATAAAAATGGCTTATCTAAAAATTAATGTCAAAGTACTTTTCTGTTTAGTGCTAATGTCCTCACATACACATAAAAGGAAGACTGAGCTCTCCCAGAAGACCATGAACTCACTGAATTTCTCTGTAATGCAATACACACATACACACAAGGCACAGATAGTAAGAGCTGTCAAATTCTGCTCATTAATTTAAAAGATGTTGGCTTCCAGTCATTAATTTAACAATTATGTCAATTATTTTCTCTAAAGTACTGCATCCAGCATTTTCTACTCCATTGAAAGGGCAGCAAAAGCCTAATTTCCAAACTATTGTGGCTTTTAGCTAAGTGAGCAAATTTTAACATCATACAATAGAGCCTTTCGTTTCAGTGAGACACTTATTTTTCTATGGTCACAATGCCCTCCTTTTATTTCCTTACTTTTACCATTTATGTTTCTATGTTTCATACTTCTACTAGCAAGAAAACCATCCTATATAGACTTAACTCCTGTCAAAATCAGAGAGAAGTCTGCCCTTGATCTGAGAAGACTGACTCATGTTGTTGAGCTGGATATTCCTTCTAAAACAATCATACACTGTCCAGTTTCTAGTAGTTTTATATTATTTGGAATGATTACAATTTTTTATGATTTTGTTGTACCCTACTTGGTGCTTTAGAAGATAAGCAATTGCCCCACAGAATTCAGCTACCTGATGTTTATGTCTTATATTGGATAGCTCTTGTCTGTACAATTATCATCAGAATGAATATATTATTTCAGGCACAAACAGGAATGAATGTGACATTGTGTTATTTGTGGTCATTGTTACATGACCATGTGGAGAACTACATGGAGAACAATGTCACAAAAAATAATCATCCTCATCTTTGGCCTTGCCTCTTTCCAAGAAACTTCTCATTAACACAAATATATTACTTGACAATTCTCACATTATAGACCATAGACTCACGTTTTTATGGAGAGGCACCACAGAGAGATGTCAGTATGTTCTCTGAAATTATTGCAGTTAGTTAGCTGGGTATTGTTTTGTATTATTTCATTGAGAAGGAAAAGAATTTTATAAGTTTCTGACCTGGTTTCAGACAAATTTGGAAGGAAACCTCCAAAGGGGACCCTCTAGAAAGCAAATTCAAGCAGCCCCTCCTCCCATTGGTTCATGATACATAAATCTCCTTCTATAAAAGTGGAAAAAAAACATAAATATGAATAATATTAAACAATAAAATCTCTCACTGTTCTGAAGGGACAGCAAATTCAGAAAGTCCTTCTGTAGTTCAAAGACAGTCCTCTGTGGGTGTTTCTCAGCTCACCGAGTGTCTCTCAGTCCCACCATGACTGGAATGCAGCATCTTGGGCCCTGATGGGCCACAGGCGTGAGCTCCCAGTGTTTTTTCTGGGTTTTCAGTCCAGAGCAGGTTTGAATAATTCCAGGAAAAGAGAAGCCACAGGCCGGGGAACTTCTCTGCCTCAGGTAGCTAATAAAACTAACTAAAAGCAGAGAAGAGCTCTCTCCTGATGTCTGTCCTTGCTACAGATAGCACCCACTGAGAGAGAGAGAGCTGAAGCTCTTATATCTATGTTTTTGAATACAACTGCAAAAAAATCCACCGCTTTTCCTTCTCCCCCACTTTTCACTCAGAACCAGTCTTAAAAGCACAGAACTCAATATCCAGCATAAACAGAACAGACAATTGGGGATACAAGCATCATAAGGTTACCCTTGGACAGTTTCTTAACTAAAACTCACAAAGAAATTTTGTTTAGAAACACATGTGAAAAGTATAAATAAACATTTCTTTTTTCCCCATGGATATCAACAATACTTTTTTGACCAGAAAGTTGTATACTTCATGGAGTTAAATACAGATATATATCCATTAAATTAAAAAATAGAAAAATGTGGAAGTTTTCAAGTGTTTCTATCAGTTATCAAGCTCATAAGATATACCATTTTAAAGTTTACCATAATGCTTGTAAATTTTGCTGTATAGTAAATATATTTATATTCTAAATGATTCATCCTCTATCTGAAATAAGAATCAAACCTCTTCTGTGTTGGCAGATACTTGTCTCTTTCTGGCTTATGAAATACTTGAATCAGAGCTATAGGAAAAGTTAATGGGAAATTGTTGGTTTTTCCCAAGGAAATTCAGGTCTGGAGCAAAGATGATGTGATTGAAACTTTCCAGGACAAAAATTGTTACTTGTATTTTAGGTGGAAAGAAGTCGCATTGTTTTTACAGCCATCTACAACGGTAGTTTAAACTCTTATTTCTCCCAAGGTGTTTTCTTTCTAACAATTGATAACAGGAAATGGACATTAAGTTAAAATGAAAGAAAAAAATCTTTTCACAGAAGCTCATATTATTGACAGTAGCATTCTGACACAGATATAAATTATATTTAAGATGCTATAATTGATATTCAGGAACAACTTCAGATACTATCAATGAAAATGGCAAATGTTAAATGACAAATGAAAGGTTAGATTCATTTATGTGCACCATAGTTTAAACTAAAATCAATGAAGATTGCTATTCATTTAATTCTTGTATTTCTTAATGGTAAGCTATCAAGGCAAGCAAGCTACTAAGTGAATTCTTGTCCTCTTTTAATACACGTATAAAGAAATAATTGAAACATATACAGCAGGAAGGGACATGACTTTAGATACTTTTAGTAAATACACAGTTGACAAAGTCTTAGGTTTTCTGTTGAGAATTACCATTTGTTCACACATCATACAACCATACATCCCAATCATAATTTTCTTCAAATGGTGGCCAATTTTTATGCCTGAATCACTTCCACCCAACCAGGCAAATTACCACTACATGACACAGAACTTCTCTGATTGTCAACTGGAGACACACATCATTATCAGAAATCATTTCCTTCGCAGATCATTTATGGCATGACCTACAGGTGGAAAAAATAATTCTTTTTTAATTTAGATCAGCAGAAGAAGAAACTCTTAAAAGGGGGTTTAGTTACATGGCCCAAATAGATTCTTAGTATGGGTCACTACTGAATTAATTCAGTGTTCATGTTTAGATTTGTTCTGTTTTGTTAATTGACCGGTTTTGTTGTGTTCATTGTTTGGTTTTCATTTAATTTTATTCTAAAACAAATTACTGTATTTTTCAAAATGTACAAATTGTTAGCTGGTCAGAGGTAAGTCTACAGAGCTGTGTCAACATGTCAGAAGTTTTATTTTTTTAAATACTCTATGCATTTATCTATATTAGATGTTAAGTCATATTCAACACTGCTGCAGAAAAAAATGTTAACATGCTAACAAAGAAATTAATTAAATTAATTTTTATCTATAGAAACATATATTTTAGTGGACTTTGTTTTTCTTTTTTTCTTTCAAATAAACTATTATTGTCTGGGTTTTTTGAGGATTTGATTTTTTTGGTTGCTTGGTTGGTTTGGGTTTTCTTTGTTTTGTTTTGTTTTGTTTTAGGGAAGTTGTTGGTTTTGGTTGCTTTTTGTTTTGGGGTTTTTGTTTGTTTTTGGTTTTGTTTCTGTTTTTGTTTAGTGACAGTTTTAATGGAACAGCTCAAGTCTCTGTGGCATTCTTTTTAGGAGAGACCATCTGTTGAAGAAAGCTCTCCATTCTGCAGAGAAGCCATTCAGCTGCATTGGTGGGACTCCAAAGGTTTAGTTTGCCAGTTAACTTTGATGACACTAGAAGACACTATAACTTGGAGTTATAAAATCTTTAAAATTCTGATTGCTTTTCAAGTTTCAACTTTTATAGAAATAAACAGGAGATTTTCCACATCCAGGCAAATAAAGCCTTGAGCAACCCATTCCAAGTTCACCAGCTTTTAGCAGCAGTTTGGACTCTCTGGCTTCAAGTTCCCTTTTGATCCCTCCTTTTCAATGATTGGGTTACAGATGTTCAAAAACTCAATGTTTCCTAACCTTGAAGATTTTAAACATTTTCCAATAAATTATATTTTCTGGTAAATCCAAAATTTTAACTAAATCTTCTGAAGTCATGATTACTTTGTATTAAGAAAATAGTTTAAAAATAGGGAAAAAAAAGGTAAAATTGAGTCCCATTTTACTTTGACAGCATAATTTGATCTAATTTAGATCAATTTAAAACAATAGTGTGGACATTCTGATATTATGCTGTGATTGTGGAATGCCTTTAGCTTCCTCTCAAGGCACTTCTTCTCACCCTCCAGCACAGCCTAATGAGTAAGTTTAACACATGAACTGCTCTGGGTGCTCACACTGCAAAAGCTTTTCATTGAATAAAAAGCACTTGAAGTGCTAGTTTTAATGGTTCAAGAGAAAGTGCAAAAGATTTATTGCTCTTTTTAGCCCTTTAGGCAGTAAAAAAATTGCAGTCGTCACATTTGCATAAAGTTTGCTGCTTTTTGTTTTGACTATTTTTGCTTCAAAAAGACAAGACATTTTGAAGTTTTTATGTTTGTGAAGATATACATTCTGAGTTTAAATAGTGCGGCACATCTCACTGGAGTCTAGAATAAGAGGAAAAAATTCTATGATGACCTTATGTTCAGGAGGAAGCCACAAACACATTAGGTTTGCTTGTCAGATAAAATGATCCAGAATACAGGTTATTTCTTGATTCATGGTCTTGGTTCCAAAGGAATGCTCTCAGTAACTCAGTAGGTGCCTGTTTCTGAGTTCTTGTAAGGGTCAGAGAACAAATTGTTAGTGTTACAGCAACAGGGTCTTGAAATACCACCAAGGAGTTCAAAGTTGCCTTCATCTGGTAAAGGGGTGAGAGTGGCGTGACCCTGTGGCCCTGCCTACAGCCCATAAGATTACAGAATATCTCATGATTTCTGCACTCCTTAAGTTCTGCTGTTTGACAACAGCTACTGTTCTTGAGGGTACTCTGTACCTGCCTGTGCTCTCTCAAGAGTTTGTTTCTCTAAATGACACATTCATCCTGCTGAGCTCAGATTTCATTATTGTGGTGATCTGTGACCCTTGACAGCTTGTGTTCATGACTGGCAGAGGCTCCCAGGTAAGATGGAAATCTTTTATAGAAAAATTGAAAATAGTGTTTTCTTTAGATAACATTTCATAGCAGATCATACCTTTTTTCTCCTAAAAAAAAGAGTAGTTACACAAAGAAAATGAATTTTTAGCTGCTTACTTTATAGATTTGTCTACTAGTTTGATTTCTGTATGTAATTAGCATACTTCATCAACTGAGCTTATGTTTTTTTTTTAAATTCTCTCTATTGCACAAGACCAGGAAGTAATACAATTAGTCTTTTCTTACTTCAGTAAGCAGTGGCTTCTGGAGAGACTCTCTGGGTGATGTTCAAGTGCACAAAACATGTGGAATGTATCTAACTTTCACTATATTTCTGGAACCTTTTACTGAAATATGTTGTTCTACAGTACAGTCCTGTTATACAAGTTTAAGGGAAAGTACTATAAAAACTGAATCACTGAATCACACATTAGTACTTTTCTCTGCTGTCCTGTTTAGGGAGGAATAAGATTGTGGAGTTTCCAGACTCCTCACATCAGGGCAGGGGGAATGTTTTCAGCAGAAAATGCCAAATCTTCGGAAGCCAGAAGTGAAGTCAGTCTTACCTCCCTTTTAACATATATCAAGCTGTAATTGTTGCTACTCTTGCTGAAGTCATGGAAGAAGAGGCAGCTGCTTCTACTGATGCTGCTGCTGCTACTGGTGCCATTACTGTCAAAAATCACAGTGCCTGCCAGGGACCACTGCCACCCTGGGGGGGCTGGAGCTCTTCTACCATTGGCTGTTTCTTTGCTCATTGGGAATATATATAAAAATAAGTTACTAAAATTTCAGTTGAGAAGCAAGATGTGTACAAAACTAAGCTTCTCAGAGCACTTGAAGACTAGCTTGTCTTGCTGGAGGTACCTATGACAACTAATTCTATTGACACAAAATTATACTATCTGTAAACTCAGGAACCCTGTGTCTCCCTAGAACAAAACATTGCTATTCAATATGAAAACTCTTGGTCTGACAGGAAACTTCTGCAATCACAATGAGGAAACTGCTTAAAGCATCTGAATTTTACATCTCTAAATGTCATGCATAAAAAAAGGTTCATTGACTCATCCTTTATCATTCTTTCAGATACCAAGTTTATGATTTTTAGTGAAACCGCAAATGTACACACCCTACAACACACTAAAACAAGACTGGGTTATACCTCTGAGTCACTGATTTTTGCAGTACATTTTGTTTGCATGTGTGAGTTTGTGATAGAACAGACTAAGAAAAACCCCAAACAATCTGGAACACATAATCAAAATAAAATAGCCCTTCATTTAAACTATGGCCTATAATTTTTTATCTTCTACAAAACAGTTGACATTCTATTTCTAGCATTAAATACATAATTTCTAAAAAAAGTTATACAGAATTCAGTCAGAAGTACTGATTCATCCACCAATCTGCCAGAGAGCAGCAAAAGGTAAAGACACCAGATTTTTGAACTTAGTTATTTTTCCTTCTTATTACTTGCAATTAATTCAATGTCTAGATAACAGTTTCACTTCCTGTCACTAAAACATTTTCAGAATAGTTGAGTAAAACAATATGTTGTAAGACATATGTATGACTAGGGTCAAGTAACATCTGAAAACTAACATAACTTGAAGTTCTGGAGTATTCATTTTTGAAGACATTTTTCTTGATATACCTGTAGAAGCCCCTCCTTTTACCCTTCATGCCCCTTGCTAGCTACAACTCCAGATGGATTTTGACTTTCTAAATCTATCACTCTGTCTTGGTTTGAAAGACAGCTGTAGGCTAAGGAAGGCAGAAGCCTCCCTTGGAATGGAAAATATAAACATCTTCCCTCCAAATTACTATGATTTTTGAAATTAAGGGGCTCTCAGACAAAGATATGAGAATAGGAATAACAGTTCTTTACCAGCATGTATAACAAAGCCAACTCTGGCATTAACAACAAACCAAACCACAAACCCCAGTGACAGCCTTCTCAGCTGCAGGCGCTGTCCCCTTTCGGTGCAGTTCCGGGCACAGCCGGCAGGGGCGCTGGCGGCTCCCAGCGGGCAGGGCAGGTGCGGTGATTCCCCCGCGGCTGCAGGGGGCGCTGTGGGGTGGACTCAGGGAGCACGAGGCAAAGCAGCTCTGCTGAGATGGGAATGGAGGAAAGAGAGTCTTAGCTTCACAAACCCCCTGAGGCAGCCAGTAGCAGGACTCTTGGAAGCAGCAAGCTGGGCCAGCAGGATGTCTTGGCAGCCAGGAGATGTGGGGCTACAGTGCGGCAAAAACTCGAAGCAATGCCGAGGAAGCCGTGGGGGTGGGACAGCGGAGGCCCTGCTCTGAGCAGGGTAGGGAGAGACGAGCTCAGGATTCCAGACACCCAAGCAGATGGTGATAGGTCCCTCTTTTAGTGAGGTGGGTGTTAATAAGGTCCCAGTTCAGTGGCTGATCTCACAAGCAGAGGCTTGCCCCATGGCAGAAGAAGCAGCTCTGGGCTGGGCTCTGGCTACAGCAGTGAATTCCCTTCCCCAGGCAGCAGCTCCGACTGTCCTCCTCCGCAGCTGAGAGAGAGAAAGCCAGCAGCCGCCCCAGCCCCATCTTTTACCTGCCCAATTTCCACGGTATCTCTTCCCCTCAGAGAGAAACTCCCAGATAAGAGAAGAACAACCAGATGCTATCCTTCCCTGAGCTTGGCCACTTCTTTTGTTTTACTTAAGTACTTAATTGTTAGTGTTTCCTAGAAACTTATAGGGAAAAAAATTCCCTAAGTAAAAAGGAACACAAGGAAAGAAACTAAATCCCCAACAACCTCAGAACTTCAGAGCGAATAAATTCCTTCTGGGTCACCAGGTACTTCTTCCAGCCTCTCTACACTTCCAATTTTATATGTGAGCATTTTTAGGAGCTCTTTGTTCATTTCTGTAAGCCTTGTGTCATATTTACTTGATGTTTTTTTCCTCAGGAAAAACTACTTTTGAGTTTAGAGGAGGTGACTCTTGAAAATTCACTGATTCTCGTGGATACCTCTTCTCTTAAAAAATTTATATAATGAAATTCTCCAAAGAGGCCTAAATCTACTTGTACAAAGCTTAAGGCTGTGATCTTGCCTTTGTTACTTTCATTTTCCACTCCCATTTCCCCACCCTATCCCAGGATTTTAAACTCCACCATCTCTTAAACAATGCAGCCAAGGCTGCCCCAACCTTCTGATTTCCCCCCAGAACTTTCTGGGCATTTTTTTAATACCAAGTACAGAGGAGCATCTTTTACCATCCGTTCCTTAATAATCTGCACCAGGATGTTGTCGTTGATGTACCCACTGCAAGACTACCCATTTTGGTCTGCCCGCTAATTCTGAACCCGTAAGTGGCTCACCATCCAATCCAAGGCAGAGCTCCATAAATTCCTGCACTCTTTTCCAAAAGGGTGACTCCCCATTCTCACTTCTTCATTGTGTTTTTTTCTAAAAAATGTTATATCCACTAAGTGTAGCATTCCAGTTGTGTGACCTATCCCAGTACATCTCTTTCAGCTCAAAGCAAAACAGCATGCAGATCTCAAATGTCTCCTATTTGTTCCCCATGGCTGTACCTTACTGTATGGTACTTCATAGACAAAACCAATTGTGTGCCCTCCTCCAGATTTCAATTCCTCATCCAGACCAAAGACTTCTTAGAAAAACTGCTGCAGTTCTACCTTAATTGAAATTAATTTGTAGATGGGACAGTAACACTGGTGACAGAAAAACATCCATAGGAAATCATTCAACCTGTTGAAGGAACCCATTTATACTTAAACATTATTGTAAACAGGTTTGTTGTTTTCCAGTTGGTTGGGTTTGGATTTTTTCCTAGAATAGGACAGGATGTCATTCCTGTGGATCTGTGAATGACCATTTGTGAGAGGGTTGGCTTTATGGGCAGGAGTGCTTATATTCAGCACTCTGAGAAAAAAAAAAAACTCTTTTTACCTCTTAACTCTCCATGAGAAAAAGGAAGCAGGTTCATCAGGGGAATGACTGAATTCATATCCTTAGAAGAAAGAGGTCAATTTTAGCAAAAATGATTGCAAAGAGAGAATATTTTTTTCATAGAATTCTGAAAGGTGTTTTTACCTTCAAAATTTTCCAAAATGTGCAAGAATTTACCCAGAACAGTTTGAAATCTCTAAATATCTGACTTTTCTATAAAGAAAAAAAAAAAAAAAGGAAACACATTTATTTCTACAAATTAAAAATAAAATATATCAAAGCCAAATGAGATGTGAAATTCTAACAATTGAAAATAAGCTTTATTTCCTTAGTGGTTTTTTCAAGACTTCTTATTTATGTATGTTTTGATGACACTAGTTTCAGTGAATCAGTCATTTGCTCAAAACATATTTTCTTTTATGGCTTAATTTCATCTGCCTTTTTTTTCCTATTCATTGCTATTCTTCTTTGCACTGAATTTCCACATCAAAGTTCTAAAATACTTGCATTTAGAGAAAATATTTATTTATTATTAAAAAGAATTAATTTGAGGGTATTTTATTTTTCCTATCACTTACTACTTTTTTCTCCTGTCTCTATATTCCAATCATTTATACATCTTATACAACTGTCTTTGTGAAAAATGTCTGGTTTATTTTGTTGGTTAAAATTATGCAGTTTTAAACCAATAGTTTATTATGCATTAGCAAGAGAAATAATAGACATTGTAGGGTTTTTTTCTATCCAAACATAATTGGAATGCCTTACTGCAATGCTGAAGAAATTGATTATAAAGTGCCACAGTTAAAGCTTGTTTATTTGGCAAAACATCCCACATCTGAGACCTTCTCTTAAAATCCATATATTTTGAGTGTGACAAAAAAGTTTTGACAAATTACTCTACCATTTATTCTATGACATATCCACCACCTTCTTGTCCTTGCTTCCTCTCTTTGTAGAGTTTGATGTTCTCTGGCATGTCTAGCATAAATTTCCAGTCATTAGGGGCATAAGCTGATTATTTATTCTTACCTGCAAAGTGCCATATCAACCTGAATACAAAGAAAGTATATGATTTGGAAACTTTATTTGGACTAAAATAGTTTTACTCTGTACATTTGCTTGGAGCTGACAGAGCTATTCAGGTGTATAGTACAATACAATCAAGTTAGGGAAGAAAGAAAAATTTTAAATAAAATTGTCATTTCTCAAAGTGGGACATATTTTGTACAGATATATTTCTATGTAGTCCTACCATGAGTAAAAAAAAACTTAACATGTTAAATATGTAGAACGATGAACCTAAGGTTCTTTTTTTTCTTTAGAAAAACAGCAAGATGACTACTAGAAATACTCTTCCTTTCCTTATGAAAATGTGTGAAGGCTATGGCTCAGCATTATTGCCAGTATGACAATGCTGCAGAAACAATATTGCAGAGAATAAGAAACCACACTTCACCTCTCAAATATCCACATCTTTCTAGCAACACCTATGTCCTTATACAGCTAAAATATGCTTATGAATCTTCTGAATTAACATTCAAGACAGTGACTATTCAATTACATCCCTAATCAAAAATATCTTTTTAACTTGCCTAAAATACAATGCATGGGTTTATATTAACTGGAGAATTTCCTTGGGGTACTTCTGTATCCCAGGGGTGCTCCAGGTCAGGCAGCCCTGAATGGGGTGTGACACACCCCCCTCAAGTCTGGGGTCCCGGTTGTTGATGCCTTCAGTGCAGGGACAGATGGAACAGCAGCACGGGTCTTGGGGGGTTGGACAGAGGTGTTTATTCAGCCCATGGTGGAAACCAAGACCCTTATCAGCCACGTGCAAGTGGCTTTTATACACACAGAAGGCAGAAGGGATCGGGGTCAGGTTAACTGCCCAATAACAGCAGAGAAGGGAATTAGGGGAAATGACATTGGTAGATTTGGGCAGGGAAGGATTACAACACCTGGGTTGGACCGAACAACTGGGGAAAAAGCAGGGGTGTGCTAGGTTAAACCATACAATGAAAATATGGATAAACATAACTTAAAAAGCACACTGCAACAAATAACCATCATTTATTTATTGCATTACCACTTCAATTCTCAGTATTAATTCTGCCAGTATGCTATCTTAAAGAAACACAACAGAGAAAGCAAATAGCAAGCTTTTAATAATCTTAAATTGGAACTGTTGTTCATCAAACAGCTATCCAATTAATCTTGACTAGTGCAACACATGGCTGATGACAACTTTATTTACATTTCCTTGAATATAAAAAGCTTCTGATTTAAATAAAGGCAATTTGGCTGATGCTTTAAAACATAGTTCTGTGCATCATTTACAGTGGGTTAATTTTGTTCACAGGAGCACAACTTATGAATGTATATTAAGCTTTAGTTTCTTCATTAGCTTCTCATTACTGTTTGCTCCCAGTTCCCAGCTTTGTTATTCCATATGTCATTGTTATAATGTAATATTTGCTCTGAGTTTGTCAAACCGCATGCTTCCAACAATGAAGGTGGAATTTACTTCAACACGCAAGATACGAAATTCTATTTCAGCCGTGGTCCTCGGCTAAGTTTATTGCTGTGGTAACAATTTCTAGTTTTGTCTCTGGTGATATTATCTACCACTGAGTTATAGATGCCACACTAGTATCAGTTTTCTTTTCTCTAGATAACCTGCAACAGTCTAGTAGATTGCAATATTTCCCAGATTTTGCCATTATTTTTTAAATAAATAATTCTACAACAGCTTTGAAAAACTTAGGCCACTAGAATATGTGCATTTTCTTTCTTCATTGCAGAAACAGTATTAGATATTAGTTTGAACTATATTGCTAATACAGTGATGAGATGATGCTGGCTGAAGTATTTTAGCTAGCTCAGCCACCGTGGCATAGTGCTGTGAGTGGCACACATCTCCCGAGCCGAGCAACGGGAGATGCGGCTTAGAGCACTTTGCTCTATGGCATGAAGGCCTTTAGATCAGCACGGGTTGGGAGCAAGGAACGAGAGGGAAGCCCTCTGTTTTTGATCCAGAAGAGTTAATTCTCCTGAACAGCCAGTGACAAGCAGACCCTGAACATGGGGAGCAGCAGGTTATAAATGGAGGGGATTCAAGTGGCAGGTAACAAAATCTGACCAATAGAGAAAGGGTGCGGGAGGTAAACAAAGGCTTTAGGAACTAATAAGAAACCAGTGGAAGGAAAACAAATTATATGGACAAATGGAATGTTGTGGACCAGGGGAACCCCCATAACAGATTTTGACAGGGATTGGTCCAGGAAAAGATTGGCTTAGAACATTCAGGAAAAAGGGGTTGAGGCAGGTATAACTGAGAGCTCAGGGGGAGAAAAACTACTTCAGGACAAGACCATTAACTCAGACAAAACAAGGGGATACAGAACAGTTCAGTAACCATAAAACTCAAACAAACTACAACAATGAATTTACTCTTTTGCAAAATTGTGTTGGACATTTTCATCAAACTGAGAGAGTAGTTAGAATTGCAGAACTCATTGTTCTAACTTGGCAGAAAATGGTCTCCTGAGATAATTTTTCACTAATGAAAAGGCTCAATTTTCCTTGATTTTTGAGATATCTTGAAGGTAATACCGCTGAAAAATTTGAAAAGTCTTGTATAAAAGAATGAAGTATGGATTTGCTTTAATATTTTCACTTCAGAGATCAGAGTTTATTAAATTCCTTCTCCTTTCCAAGAAGGAAGAAAGGGGATGGAAAAATATGCAGTCAAAACACATGTAAACAAATGTTTGCAAAGTCCATGGTATTTACAATAAACTGCATAACAAAAGATGACTGGCTGGAAGTAATGTCATCTTGTTTTATCCCTTACTTGTTTCTGTCTTTATAGATTTTGGCAGCTTGTATTATTAAGAATACATTTTCTCTTCATTTATTTGAAGTAATTTAAATATAACATATACACACAATCCCTCCTCCCAAAATGCATAATCAGGATAATGCTAGCATTTCTATCCATAATAATTAAAGATCTAGTTGGCTTGGCAATAGTTCAAACATACCAACTCAACGAGAGAGAAAATCAGATTCAGTGAGGCTGGCCAGGGTGAGATAAGGTCTTAAGTGCTGAGTTTGGTGCAAAAATCCCACAAACAAAAAAAACAAACCAGGGATAAATACACAACCCCCCCAAAAAGCATGTCACCACAAATGAAAAAAATGCAAACCCTTAGAGATCCTGATAATTATTAAAAGGTAATAATGTAATAGGATTAAAAATCTGATAAAACTTTACCATTTGTGCTTTTTAGAGACTTCCCATTGATTTATTGAATAGCCTCGCCACCCAAAAAGTATATAGCATATAAAACTTTCGGCTTTCTCACTGCTTTAAAGGAAGAAAAAATATAGTATAGACTATAGTCTGGTAGTTTTCATGGAATACATTTATCACATACATGGGACATATTTATTTATATGAATTTCATTTCTTTCTTACCTGCTATGCATATAGTAAAATTTCCCTTCAACAAGACCCAGAAAGAGACATTTAATCTTAATACCGGAAAAAAATGTTATTAGATGAATAACTAGGAATAATTAGGATGATATTTTATGGCCCATATGTTTCATCATATGAGGATGAAATTGTTCTATGTTTTCCAGTGGTAGACAGTATCCTAAAAGACATTGTAAATAGCATTTTTTAACCCTACAATATTCAAAGAAAGGAAATGGCATTCTCCTTTATATTGATCTGCTGTTTTCAGAGGCAATTAAAATCCATGTGTGAGGGAAACAAAAGACAAAAATAAGTTGAATGTGTCTTCTTTTTTTAAGAAAGGAAAGCATTAATTTATCTTCATCTGCTCATTCTTAACACATGCATTTTTCTTCTATAAGCTTTAGATCATTGTCTCAAGTACCTAATATTCCACATTACTATACACATTTTCTTCTTTTTGAAAATCAGAGTGGTTTATGACAGGAGGAATTGTGAAGATCACCTAGTCCCAACTTTCCTGCCAGGGGCAGGGACACCTTCCACTAGACCAGGTTGCTCAGAGCTTCATTCAGCCTGGCCTTAAACACTTCCAGCAACAGGGCACCCACAGCTTCTCTGCGCAATTATCTTCCAGTGCCTCGCCACCTTCAAAGTAATTTAGTTATTCTTAATATCCAATCTGAATCTACTCTCTTTCAGTTTGAAGCCATTCCCCCTTGTGCTATCACCCGTCCTTTTGTATGTCCCCTTTTGGTACTGGAAGTCTGCAATAAGGTCTCCAAATGCACAGAATGAATAATCAAGAAAATGCTAACATTTTGACACAGCCTTTTGGTATCTTTTGCAGCTTATGACATGTTACAGGAAGCCCAAAGAAAAGACTTTAAACTTTTTTGTGTCTAGGTCTACCAGATAATAGGTTGCATAATATGGAGCAACCTGGATACTGATCAAATTGTCTGTCCTCCAATGCATTACCTTTCTTCCTCTAAAAGAGAATAAAACTTAGTACTTACAAAGCAGACACCCAAGGGGCCATCATTTCAACTCTCCTAATAGGAAAATTATGGCATTGCAATTTTCTGACTGGAAAATGAATAAGATATTTTGTGTAACAATATAATTCCAACAGATTATTCCTGGCTAATTCTCCCTGACATGTTGTAGCTATATTTCTGCTATGAGAGACATTTGTGGAAAGAGATGGTGAAAAACAGAGCAGTTAAGTTTTAACATGTGAAGCTTATGTGTAACAGGGAAATCCTTGAATGACCTGTAAAACTGTCAGCACTGGACTACCTAATCCTCTTTTAAGAGTCAAGGACTTGACCCATAAACTGTAAGAAATTTAACAAGTGACACCTTTCTTCTAAAACAGCTGTCTCTATTTTAAAAATATGAGTAAGGTTAGGTCACACCTGATACTCATCTGCCTGGTTTTACTTCATCAGTTGAACTTCATGGAAACTGAAAAATCATCTCTAGAGAGAGATATGGCATAATATGCACAAGGTAATACATATGGTAAAATATGGCATAATATGCACAAAGGAACTTTATTCCTGATTACACCAGTTAATGAATGCCTTGTATTCTGTAACCTGTTTATACCTTCACAATAATTACTTTAACTTTTCTGTCCTACCTATGGTTGGTTTTGCTGTTATACTAGAACCCTACCCTTTACCCTTTCAATATAAACTGCACTGCACATGTACTATTTGAATATAGCATTTCACCTATTTTCCCTTCTGTATTTTAGTGTAAAATCTGTTACTATGCGCACAACTACTATATTCCATGTTACCAAAAGGTAACGGAAGTAGTCTTATATTACAGCTTATAAAGAGGAAAACATTCCTGCTTTCTGTTCAATTCTATTTTTGAGAGGGACAGATTTTTGGAAGACAATTGATATAGTGTTTCTATCTCCAAATATTTGCTGAAATTTAAATAATTCATTTCAATTTAATCTCTCACTATAAATTAATTTCTATCTTTTGCACAACTAGTTGTCCTAGGAGATCTGTCCTCAGCAACTGAGACTGGCCTTACCCTTACAGAAATGTGATGTGAGGTTTGAGACACCTTGTACATTAGCACCTTGCAGAAGTGCACTTAGTATAACCATAGGGGGAAGAGAAATTATATATTTTGAGATCTTCCTTGTTCCTGCTCTTAAAATCATTTCCGAAGGGAATGAAAAAGTCAGTGCACATGGCACAAATGTAATTCTGGACAGAGATTGCATTTGAATTACAGCTCAGAGACAATATCACCATCTGTCTAAAAAGTCCTTTCTGATCTCCTTACTTGAAATGCAAGGGAATCATAGAAAGCATGTGACACCATGAGAGAACCATAGCAAAGCAGCTAGCTCTCCGTCGTAATAAAAAATTAAGTTAAAAAGAGGTGCATGATAAGCCCTCCAATCTAATCTTTTTATTCCTTGATGGTCTATCACTTAGTCATTGATTGAATTTCTTAACACCCTGTAATGAATATAGAAGTATTTTTTTGGTGAGAAATTTTGGCTCAGCCTGCAGTTTTGTATTAGAACGTCTTATTCCACAAAAACACGACAATGCTGTCAGTGAGCTGCTGATGCATTAAGGCATCAATATTTATAAAAAATGGCCAATTTCAATTTCTTGAACTAAACTGTTTTTTGATAAACTTTATTTCAGTCTAGAAGTGAACTAATTGGTACTTGAATACAGTGTATAAAATATTTTTTAATTGATTGGAAACTTAGCAATACAACTAAAAAAAAAATTGGGGTCCTATTTCTTCCTTAAATAGACTGTTTCTATGTTTGTATTAGTATTTTCTTAGCTTACACCTGTATATGTATATTTATGGTAAATATACATTTTTAGTTGTTACATTTTAGTTGGCAACAAATATGGTCAAGAGCTTAAGTTGCTTTTAGACTATTTTCTTAGCAAAGTATGAAAAAGTCTTCTGTATTTCCAAACTGAAATTTTAAGTAGAAAATAAATTCCTACACCTTCATATTCCTTATAGATTTTTTTAATGTAGTGAAAACTCCTAAGAGTACATCATAGCAAGGTCACTACAAAACAAATAAAACTGCAATTATGTATTACATGTAACAAGTGAAGTAGCGTTATATTTAATAGAAGGAGGAATAGAAGTAAATGGTCACTTAACCTGAAATTCAAAGTTCAGTATCACTTCTCTATATAAACAAACATCCCTTTCAAATGAAATTGCCCGTTCGGAATTCGAAAAAAATTGCCTTAAGACCTTAAATTGGGAGTAGGAGTAGGAACATAGTTAGTAAGCAAAACAAAAAAAAATTTAAAAATCTAAATATTAAAAAGCACTGGAAAAGTGTGTGGATGTGACAGTTATAAAGAGTTATTTCATCATATGTGAGATTTTGTATTGACTGGGCTCCTGAACCTTATGCTAGCCAAGGAAAGTTAAAAAAAAAAGCCCCTCCAGAGAAATCCAACTTCTTAAATAAAAATCAAATACTGATTTGATCAGAGACTACCTTGTCATCTCTAAAAATCTTCTGGAGTTGATACTGTTCTGAAGTCAGAATTATTAAAGGATTTGGGAAAAGCTGATATATTCTGTTGCTACAAAGAACTCACTGAACTATGAGGATCTGTGGCCTGACTTGCCAGTGCAAGGAGCAGACCTACAGCTGTAGGACAATAGATGTGCTGGCTCAGTGCTTGTTAAGAAAGCAATGCCCTAACAAAAAGACACCAGAAAATGTGACTGAATAGTACATCTCCTTGAAAATATCACTGAAAGAAGATGCTGGAAAGACACAAAGTTCAAATACTGCAAAATACAAAGAACATTTCAGTTTTAAATATCCATCTTCCTTTCTATTGGGAAGCAATCAGCTGGTGTTACACATACCTATTTTCAGAAATATTACTGGAGGATGCAAAATAAAACTCTTGACATATTCTGAGAAGGTACTATATCTAAGAGAAATACAGTGTATTTTCTTGTAAATTAATCCAGGAGCAAGGTACAATTATCTCTTTTCTGCTAATGAGCAAGTTTTTGAGTATGGACACATTGCCTTCATTGTATCCATTCCACTCCTTCTTACTGTCTTAAGAACAAAGAATGACAACTGTCATTATGTGTCTTGGAAAATGTTTTTATTCATAGACCTCAGTGTTCTTTAAAAAAGGAGACAAAATTCAGTATTTTTGATACAAGACGGAATGGATTCAGAAAAAGTTGCACTTAACACTAAATAATTCTGATTTCAATTCAAATGCATTATCCACCAAGCATGCAATATATCTGAACACTGGATAGCATACAGGATTCTTATTCTTGATGAGACTTCTGAAGGAAAATTAATATAAGCAAGAATAGAAAACCAAAACATATAAATTAAGCAGTTAAAAAAACTCAGACTGGCAGTAGTTTCTCGCCATATGCTGTGCACAAAATTCAGTGGTTAAACATGCCAAGACATCAGGTCATTGCCTGAAAATAAGAACCTGGGCCTTGGTTAGTTGACCAACTATGTTGTCAGCACGTATAAATGATTTACACTACTGGAAATGCAGAGTGCTCTGTGGAGTAACAGCATGTGACATTCTTTTGCAACACTAATGTTGAATTAGCTGCCTGGAATATGACTGATGAATGAAATATGCTTATACATTTAGCATTAATCCAATATAAAAATTTTGTAGAATGTTAGTCTAGTGGTATTGTTATTATAAAACCATTTTGCTTTTAAACCAATTGAGGCCATGGAAGGTACACCTCAAACATTTTTACAATGCATGATAACCATTAAACTAATCTTGACTGTACGTAGCATACATATATTGGAAATGCATTTTTAAAATAATTTAAAATTTTTGTTTCATTTAATTCCTGTGCGAGGAATTTGAATGGATTACAGATGAGATGCAAAACTGCGGAATTAATTTTTCTGTATTCTAAAATAAAATTTGCTTTTCTAAATTTCAAAATAAATCTTAAAATACAGAATCTCAATTGTTGTTATGACATTACATGTTATTACATGCCTTTATATACTTCTTAACTTCTCCTACTTTTTTGGGGGGGAGGAGATGTTTTCCTACCAATTATCATAGGTCACCTTGCTCATTCCCTTAGTTGCAAAATATATATATAATTTTTTTTTCAGATATGCAATTAGCCTGTTCTACAAGACTTGTACATTGAACTCCATAAAAAATAAGTTAGGAATACTTTAAATTTTAAACTCTATATATAATTATATCTCTTCACTGAACTTAAAAAAAAATCCAAAACAAACAAACAAACATACATGTAAATTAAACAAAACCCAAAACCAACCAACCAAACAAACCAACAGAAATATCAAAGTAAAAAAAAATTCTCTGTGGAATTTCTCTAATTTTTTTGCAGAGACAGCTAATTTAAATTGTTTACTTAACTAAGAATAGATTTACAGCATTACTTTACCTGAAATTTTAGAGGTTCAGTGGTCATTAAAATGTGTCCCTCTCCTAAAAAGTCCATAGGATATCAAATCTTCATATATATCCCTATACTTTGAAAGGATTCCAAACCCTCAAGTATGATCCTGGCTGGAGGATTAAATTTTAATCAGGATGATAGCTATCATGAGACATACTGTGTACCTGGTTCAGAGCCACAAAAGAAAACTTGCATTTCAGAATCAGACCTTGGCCCTCATGTTGGACTACAGCTCCTGTTGCTGCAAAACTTTGAGAAAAAAAAAGTGAATTACAGAATAAACAAATCAACAGAAATTCAACCCATATGAAATGCTTAATTGGGAACAGCTGGCATTTTTGTCATCCTTTCCATCCTGCTGCCAGTTATTTATGAAATATAATGATGAATTATTATGCTCCTCTCTATATTTTCACATATGAATCTGTTTTGAGCTGTCTTCTAAAATAAGCACACTTCCCACAAAAATTATATATCTCTATTTTTAAATTATGTCAATAATAGTGATGTCAAAGATGTCTTATAGGAAAATAAATATCAAAGTTAAAACTGAATTGTCAATTTATGGCATAGTGATATTTTCTGCATAATTTAGGAAAAAGAAATAATGAATTGCCATGAAATTAGTTAATTCTGTTATCCAACAACTCTTACTCAACATGTTGATTAGAACTCCAGAAAACTGCCAAAGCAAGTAAGAAAAGAAGTAAATAATTGCATACATTCTCAGAGCTTTGGAAGAGACCATCAGGGAACTTAAAGCTTGACATATTAAGCCAGTTAATACATAGGTGAATCCTAGGGATTTTTTTTTTCCTATGGAAGTGAAGTTGTTTTTACTATTTAAGAACAAAAGTACTATTCCGTCAAATGTTTGCAGAAAATTATCTTCCTGTCTGGAAAGTGGGAAAGAGAAATGTCAGAAGTGGCATCATCCCTACAACCAATTTTATCTCCCATCCCAGCTGCAGGTTTTAAAGACTGAGAGGATCATCTTTGCACAGGTATGCCATAGCTGAGAGATGGGAGGAACAAAGTCTCAAGGAAAAGGCAGAACTTAAAGAAAAGTAAGACAGACAAGCTGACAGTTGATGAATCAGTGGGAAAACAAAGAAAATGGAAAGCAAAACTTCTTAGCTCTGCTCTTCACAGCAGAGCTAAATGAGAAGTAACCTTGTGGCCCAGTAACTCTGCTGTTACTTGCAACAGACAATGCTTTGTGATATGCTTCCAGTGACATCTGGGCTGGGCTGGGTCTGCCAGAAGGGTTCTTATAGCCCATAACTTGTCTAATAATGACTTATCCAATGTTTATCTGAGTAAATAAAGACACTGTACCCATTGCTTTGGCACCTCAAAATTATATTTTTCAAAAGTAGACATAAACCCCACAGCAGTACCCCACTACTAAAATATTGATATCTCCGTATTTTGCTTGCCTTTCTCCTCACTCCTGCCCCCTCCTCCAGAAGGCATGCCCTTGCTTTGCTGGAGGCACAATCTTGTCAAGACACAAAACAGCACCAAACCAAGAACTGCATAAATCATTCAAGCATCTTCAGCAGCACATCTCCTTGGGCCTCTTGTGCACTGGAAAGAAAATTTTGGTTTTGTCCATAAAAACTAGGAGAGTCTACATATGAATTCTGACTGCTTTTTGATATGTATTTTGAAATAAAATAAAAGCTATTTCTAGTTAACACATTCAATGATCACATAGTTAAATTAGGAGTATTCTCAGAATCAAGTGATGTAAACCAGAAAAGCCAACGTGAAGTGTTAGTGGTTTAATAGTTAAATATCTTTCTCAAGATCATTGCAGCCAGTGCCAAACTTGAAGCAATAATCTTTTGGATCATTGAGACCATAGTTTTCCTCAATTACCTCCATCTATGTTTGGAAGAATTCTGATGTAATTTTCTTAATGACGTCCTATTTCCACTGTATTACTGAAGAAATCAAGAGTTCTGGGTACAGATTTATTAAGATTTAAAGCACTGAAATTTTTGATCAAAAATAATGGCATTTCTTTTTTCTTTTCTTTTTTTATTTTCTAACTGATATAACAACATAAAATATTAAGTTGCTCTCTATGATCAAAAGTTAAATTCTATACCTTGATTCAGATGCTGCAGTACTAAGTAAAGTTATATTTACACACCCTCAAAATGGTGAGCATTGAGCCTTAAAAGCCTGCTTTATACACAATAATGAAATGAAATTTATTGAACTCTATAATGGGAATGATGAAAAAATCTATTCTCAGTCATCACTGTCACTATTTAAATTAATTAGTACCAATACCACAATTTGGGTCTAATTTAGCTTATGGCATTGTAAGTCCTAGGAATATTTATCTTCTGATGAACTTTTTAGATATAAATCACTTAGAAGTAATTTTATATTTATTATAATCAAAAATTAAATAAGATGCAATATGCAACAAGCAGAAGTTTCTATTATACTCAATGGGTTGTTTTGGTTTGTTGTTTCCTAATGTGGCCTGCATCTATTAAGAAACTTTTTATTGATTCTTGCACCATTATTCTGAGTTCATAAACAGCAGTAGATCTAACATAATGATTGTGTCAGAATATCTTATTGCAGCTACAATGAAGTATTAATTCATATGAAATTATTTTCCTCTGGTTTCCAATAAAATTTTAAATTTAATTTATTTTTAATTTATTTCTAGTACAGGTGAGTATAGCAGAGAAATACTTAGCAGTGTTCTATGTTGTATTGTTCACTCAAGACAAAAATAAGCTGAAACATCTGTCACTTTTTGTTGCAAACACTCACTAAAATATTTCAGTTACTTCAGCTTTGGATAGTTCAACTGTAGGTATAAGAGTAGTCATTTCTTTTTCTACCTCTAGGCTCTATGAAATCTCTTCTTCCAGACCATACTCCTGTCTGCATCTCTTTCCAGGCAAATACGGAAATTCCTATTTGTGAGTGTGAGTGTGATCTCCACTTATTAATGTCATAGAATGCATTTTTTCCCAGAATTTTCTGAAGTTTGGAATTTCTGTTTTTGTCAAAGAACAGGTATTCTGTGGAAAATAAATATCTGCAACTACCTAAATTTTTTTGTTATTGTTATGGGTGCTCTTATTCCCATTTTCATATTTATCAACAACTATATGTATTCTAACTAAAGAGCTCTGCCTTTATGATGGATGGTCTAAGAAGAAAAAAGAGATTCTGAGAATTTCTATTTACTTTGCTGTACTCTTGGTCAAAAGATAATTTTTCTTTCCTTTGAAAAAACTTTGTAAAGTAGCATTTCCATACTTATTAATATTTCTATTCATTTTTCTAATATTTCTATAACATTTTTGTAACTATTCTTATTTAGTCATTGAACTAAATCACTGCAGCACCCTATTTACAGCCTTTAACTTTTCTTATCATAATAAGAGAACTATAATCTTTCCCTTTTTTTTTTTTTATATATTGTTAAATAGACTTCTTAGGTGCATGGGTAGAAAGATGTATTTATACAATACTGCACAGGGAAACTGCATAAATTAAAAATTATTTCTACAATGTCTTGAAGTATTTTGGAAGTGTAGAATTCCTGCGGAACAAAACTGATTACAAAAAAAAAAAAAAAAAAAGGCGAGAGATTGTTGAATCTCTGTCAGATTTTAATCAACTAATGTTGAAATATTTGCTATACTTTTGCAGAATAAATGAAATGAAGCTATTCCAAGAAAGAGATTGCTCAGACAAGGTAATTCATAGACTAAAATTATCCACCGAAAATAGAAATTTGTATAATATTTTGGTGATATAAAAATGTTTATAAAATACATAATTATGGAGGACACTTAGTTGGGTCCTAATGTCTCTCAGTGCAAAATGTCTTTTATAAAATATTGATCATTCATAATTTAATGCTGTCCTTAGAAAAAGTGCTTTTTATTTGGTGCCCATCAGAAAAGGACTGAATAAAGATTATGATTGATAATGATAATGATAATGATAATGATAATGATAATGATAATAATAACCTGACCCTTACTATCTGTGTAGAAGACAAAAACCAAAATGATACTAATTATAATCATTAAATGATAAATATTTATTCACTCGTGGTTTAAGATATTATTAATGCAAATTTTGATATTTAAGTTGTGCTATTCATGTTTGTGTTCTAATTCAGCGTTTGTATTTCCTTGATTTTTCTTTGAAATTCAGGTTCACTTGCATGGGGGGATTTTTTAGTGACACAGCAGTTTGAGGGAGAGATCTGTGATCTCTTCTGCCTCATCAAACCCGCCCTTCTTGAACTAGTTTTGCCTAGAGCACATAGTTCATCTCCCACAGTAACACGACAGGGTTTTTATATTTGATTCTGTCATTACCCACTCTACTTCACAGAGAAGTAAGCTGGTTATATTTTTTGTCTTTTAGGATCAGCAAGTGCTCTCTAGGTTTCCCTGGACACTCTACATTCTCTCAACAGAATTCATCTTCTTCATTTCTTTTATTCCTATTAATTACATGCCAAGTAATAAGTAAATTCCTGCAACTTCAGCGTTATGCCATCATCGTATTTTTACTCCACATTTATTGCCTTAATTAAAATCACAAGTAAACAAGCAAACAAAAATTATCAATCTATGTTGCAAGGAAAGAGAAATCAGATTTTCTCCTGCAATCACAAAATCTTCTATGCTATTGTTGGTGCCATAGACATATATACTCCTTAATGCCTACAGTATTAGTCTCACAGTCTCTTAAAAACTTGTTCTATATATCAGGGGTGGAGCTGGGTTTTTATTTCCTACTTGTTGTATACCCAAATTTTTCCATTTCCATCATACGATGAAAGAAAAAAAAAATTTTTAATTGAACCTAAACACGGCAGTGTGCTCTTGTTCACAATTTGAATAAGAAGCTCCTAAATGAATTCAGCTGTTCACAATGATATTCCTAACTGGTTCACCAAAAGTACAACATGAAAAATAAGGAACATGAACGCCCAGTACAGAATTAAATAATCACAACTTCATTAAAAATGATAAAAAAATATGATGAAATGAAATGAAATGAAATGAAATGAAATGAAATGAAATGATGGAATAAAATATACAGATTAACATAACTGCACAAACCTCTGTTAAGTTTGTAGTGGTTTAACTCCAGTAAGTAACTAAGCCCCATGCAGCCACTCATTCACTGACTCCTTCAGTGTGATGGGGAGAGGATCAGAAAAGTGGGAAAACTCATGGGCTGAGATAAACACAGTTTAATAGGGAAAGAAAAAGCCATGCACAAGCAAAGTGAAACAAGGAATCCATTCTCCAATTCCCACAGGCAGGCAGGTGTTCCACCATTCCCAGGAGAGCAGGGCTTCATCACACAAAATCATCACTCAGAACTTCCTTCCTTTCTCCTTTTTCCCTTGCCTTTGTATGCTGAGCACGGTGCCATATGGGCTGGAATATGCCTTTGGTCAGCTGGTGTCAGCTTTCCTGGCTGTGTCCCTTCCCAACTCCTCTGCACCCCCAACCTCGTGGCTGATGGGGTTCTGTGAGGAGCCAAAAAGGCCTTGACACTGAGCAAACACTGCTCAGCAGGACCTGAAACATCCCTGTTATCAATGCTGTTTTCAGCACAAACACAGGACATGGCCCCATAAGAGCTACTGCGAAGAAAATTAACTCCACACAAGCCAACACCAGCACAAAAAAAAATACATTGCTAGATGTAAGTAACCTAGAATCAGAAGATGAGCTGTAAGGCTTCTGCAACCTTTTTTCTAGTAAATTTAGAAATAAAAGGGAAAAAAATATTAATCAACTTGGGAGTAGATACAGTGTTCATTCTTACTTTCTTGAGAAAAAAAAAACCAAAAATGTGAAGTAAACTTCCCTCTAGCAAACAACTTTTATTGTTAAATTTCCTGGATAAATAACATGGCATAACTCCCAACATTTTTTTAGCTCAGGTCCTAGCAAAACAGAATTTTTCAATAAAAAGAAAAGAAATTTGTTTTCAATATAGTGAAATGAGTAGGTGGTCACCTGAAGAGGACTAATTGATTGACTAACGTATATTACTATAAATTAAAAATCTCATTTGCAAGTTATATGATGGGCTGTGTCATACAGAACATCTGACTGTTATTTTGATTTTACTACTAGATTACTAGGATCTGAAAAGAAGACTTTAGTTTTCTATCTCTACTCACTATCACCAGATAACCTTGTACATTTTGACATAGATCTTTTTACTCTCAGTTCTTTTCAGAGGGTGATCTATTTTTCTGTATTACTTCATGATATGATGAGCTGCTTATAGTGGTTAATTGTATTATTACTTATACCTCAGCAGTTTTTGGAAAAACATGTTATTAGGGCCTCTGGAGTCTTTAGATAATGCCTTGTTATTTTTATTTATTTATTTCTATTATTTATTATTTTCTATTTAATTATTATTGCTTTACTTCTTATATAAGTATTTTTATTGCTTTACTTCTTATGTAAGTAGTTTTATCAGACCTTTTTCTGAGCATAACTCATCCAGCTCACAAACAATTTCTTTTTAACAACCTCCTTTTTATTGTTCAAAGTGCATGGAGTAATCATCTAGATAACAGAGAATTCTCCATGGTTGGATGGTTGGCTTTTCCAAAATTGTGAAAAATATTAATGTGATTTCAGGCAATTAGGAGACATCCCTTTGTGCAACATCATTTTACAAACAAACAAACTAATGAACAAACCAAACCCAGAATCCTAAAATTCTAAGCATTATTGTATGGGATATTGAAAATTATAATTTTTTTCTCCATAAAAGTGTGTATTTTATTAAAATAATTGAACTTTTTAAAAAAAAACTTTCTAGTCCTTACAGAATCTTACTAGATATGACTGATAAAGGGAATGCCAAATTTAAATGCATACAGTTTATGATGGAAATAACAATCTTTCTTCAGTTTGCTTTTGAGGTATTTATCTCAGAGAGAAGTATCAGTAATTGCTTCATATGAGATATACACAGAGTGAAACTTAATTAGTAATTTAAATGTACACCAAATTGGAACATTTTGAATCCCAATTAAAATTAATGGCTGCAATTAATTCAGGATTATTAGTCACCATCTTGTTCCCTGTTCCAGCTGCTGACATTTTCAAGTAAATGAGACAGTGTTTGGCGAATCTATGTCACAAACAACACCATCAAGGGATGCTGTCAGCTGTTTGTTTGTCAGAAGGATGTTAAAACCTTTCTGTCTGCCTTACATTTGCCTCTGCTAGGGATCTACCAATCACAAAAGCTGCCAGATCACCAACTGCATAATGTGAAAAAGCTTCCATGAGTCCTGAGATAAGCACAGAGCTGCTCAACTCCTCATGTGTATTAAACTAATCTTTCTCATTAACATGTAAGGAAATAGAAATTCAGATTTGTTTGTACATATTTGTCAAGAGGACTAATATTTCCTTTAAATAAAAGTTACAATCATATTCTTGAGAGTAAAGGATCTTACAATAAGAAATTTAAGAGTCATCTTTATTTTGTCCTTATTTCAAGAAGCAATTTGTTCAGAGCTTTTGCACATATTTGTTAAGCTATGCATTCTAACCCAAAACTAATTCAAATCCAGACAAATGTGAAATTCTTATTTGTCTGGGGAAACATTTCATTAAATATGCATTGAGTCTCACCCTTACTTTTACATGCGATTATTACACTACATTCATTTTAAAACTGATGAAATGCAAAGCACAGACCAAATTTCAGCTGAAGTCAATGGGAGAGACTTATACTAGACCCTTAGTACTCATACCCCACACCCAGTGTTCCAGGGAATAAATGACATCTTCTTTCCAAATTAAACAAAAATCTATGTTTAGCTTCTCACATTTGCATGGTAATAAGATGCCTTTGGATTGTGCTATGCAACATGGTAAAATCTTGTAAACATCACAAAATAAAGCTCTATTTTGTCACTTTGGGGTATTGCTTCATGTAAGATAAAATCTAACAAAAAAATTTAACATGTCAAAAACAACCCTTTTTTTGACCCCACTGGCAAAAGCATCTGCCTTTAATTTCCAAAATTACCTATGCAAATAAAATTTCTCTATGTGAAATAGACAGAGTGAAATATTAATTTGGAAATCTTCAGTAGACATGTCATGTAACAGATACATTTAGGGTGCACGAGGTTAGGAGCTACTAGTTTTTTAAACATGTGAGTAGAAAATACCACTTTGTTTTTTGGTGTTTTCAGACAGGCCTGAAACTGTGCTTGGAATTTCTTTTCAATTGGCAACATTAAAAGCAGAAAAGTCTGTAAAACCTCTGGTATTTAGGATAATTTTATCTGTATTGCCCATGACTGTCAATAGAGAAAAAAAGTATCTTTCTGCACAGGAGATATCTAGGTTCATGCAATTTATTTATTAAATTCAGTTTCCCAGAAAATCACCACTTTTCTATCATAATTTCATTCTATGTAACAACTAAAACTACAAACTACTTCTCTGGGTTTAGGCTGTGCTCAGCAATTAGCACAGTTGAACCATACATCACAAGAAATTGAACCAGGGCAGACCCTTTTTACTTCTGCAATCTATTAAAACTTCTGTTTTCTTTGAAAGGCTCCTAAATGCTTTGTGGGCATTTGCTGTTAAGTTTATGTTTCTGTTGCTTTACAGAAACTCAGACCTACAAAATACCTGAAACTCCCTTAACAAATGTGCAATCCTGCTCCCATCACTGCTTTCTGCCTGCATGCTTTTGAAATTTATGGACTCTTTCTAACTTGTGAGAAGTCCAGTAGTTGATAAGATAAAAGATGCTATTCTTGTGGTAGATCATGCTATGTTCCTGTAATGGATGTGTTTTCCCTGTTTCACAATCAGAAGAAATCAGAAAGCGATTTTACCTACCTTGTAGATCAGCAAAGAGAAATTTACAGTTTAGTGAATCAGGTCAGTGGTGCCTAACACCTCTTTTCTTTGGCACATAGGTCAAAGTTTTTCCCAAGACAAATTTTTGTTCAAGGCTATTCACAATGTACTATATGAATGAGTACATATGATGACTACAGGATGACAACACATGGTGCAGAGTATTGGGATATCTGACAATCGTTACTTCTTGATTTATTTTATGTTTGAAATCTTGAGATGCAACCTTGGAAACAAAGAGCTGAAAGGGTAAGAGGAGAAAACCATTTGAAGAACAAATTATCAGTGTGATAGGGAGACATCCCTGATGGACAGCCTCAGAAATGAAAAGAATTTGTTCATGTGATAATAAACTGTAAGTTTTCAATACAAGATGATGGAAAAAGAAAGCCAAATCTTTCCAATTTAGGGCTGAATATTCAGAGACATCTCAAGAGAAAGTATACAGGCAGCACTTTTCTCTGGACATTTCTGGTAGAGTAATACTTGGAATATGGGATTCAGTTCAAGAAGCTATCTTCCAGATAAACATTAGTAAACTGTAGGGACTTGAGAAACAGCCATGACAATTCTAGAAAATTACATATCTCTGGCTTGTCTAATGCCTGGAGTGAAACAAGAAATCAATAAGCGTTTGAAGGATGAAAACCCAAAAGACAAAATTGTTATTTTAAAGAATGCAAGAGAGTGTAAAAAAGAAAGTGTTGTTATGATGTTGAATAACAATAAAGAAAGTTGAAATGGCTATTTCGAACATATCCTAAGTTCTATTAAAACAGCAGTATTACTTTCCTGAGGGAAATGACAAGAACCATCTTGCTAAAAAAAAAAAAAAAAAAAAAAAAAAAAAAAAATTAAAGCTACCTTTTTTATACCTTACATAGTAAAATAGAGAAGACAGCTTCTGGAGACCTGTGCTGACAGATTTGTTTCTTCTTTTTCTCTGTTTTCCTCAATATTACACTATCTATCTTTGTATTGTTACTGGAATACATTTTATATTTCAGTATTTGCATGTATTCAAGTTCTAAAGTAATTTTAAGAATTGTTTTAGTTACCTCTCCGTAATACATTATATTCATGACCAAGAAAATAAATCATTCAGTTCTGAAAATTTAGGTAAAAATCCTATTTAAACACTTTCAGAATACAATTTGAGATTTGTTGGGAAACATTTCACTCCTCTTCAGAAATGGTTTTCCCTAGAACTGATATGCTGATTTCATTTTACATGGACATCAGAGATCACGTCCTATTAATGATTACATCCTCATGAATGCTTGAAAAATTATTGTGTTAACATTTCTTGTGTTAATATTTCTTATGTTAATCAGAAAAAACAAGTTCCTTGCAACACTGAACAGTCACTGTATAAATGTCTGAGTCTGAATACACAAACAAACTTCATTTTAAAGTTAGTCACTTTGGATTACTTTAAAAACCACTGTCCAAAAATGTATTAAAATAAAAGAAATACAGTATTAAAATTTACAAAATTGAATTGCAATTACTTACAACTTAATTATTATTGTTTCAACTGTATTATTTATATTATTTTCTATTTTCTATTATATGAACCAAATCATTGGAAATTTTATGAAGTTTGCAATTATTCCATACAGGTTTAAATTTCTGACACATTAAAATAATTACAAAATACAGTGGTCAAATGTTGCAAAAATACCCTGAATTGAATGAAAATATTTGAGTTTATCAAACTACAAAAAATTTTTTTTCTTCCTTCTCAGAGATGATGGAGATCAACTTCTCAGTGTTAATCTTTTCTAGCAGAATTCCTCTGTTTGACTAATTCTAAAACCAGCAAAGATATCACCATCATTTAATTGGTCTGAAGTTCAGTGATAAAATACGCAGCAATTGGTAGGGGATATGAGTACTAGAAAACCTTTACTGGTTCCAGCTGAAGATTTATTGCAATAGTTTATTACAATGAAAGAAAGAAAGTTTCTGTACAAGTATCTCTTTCTAGGAATGTATTTAAAACATAAATCAGATACCATTAAAGTTAAATCTGCCTAATAAATATCAGAAAAGAGAAAACATTACTTCTGTCTGAAGAAATCTGGCTTTTCCTTTCATATTGAGTTCTCATTACAGTGAGATGACAGATTACTTTATTAAAAGCAAACACAACTGTATTTTGTGTAGTTTCTATGTTTCTGAAAATACTTTTGATGTGACGTAGTATAAATCATATCCCAAAAAGAGAACAGGAATATAGCCAGAGAAGCAATAAAAAATATGAGCTGTGCAGAATTCTCCAAACTAGTTACTGTAAAGTAATTCCAAATAATAAAATTATAAAACTAGTAACTGGGTCCCTGTGCTTGTGGACACTGAGCTTAAGACAGAGTAAAAGCCTCACCATTGAAAGAGCAAGATACCTTTTTTTCCCCAAAATCAGATAAGGCCCAGGTTGCTACTCATGTATGACATTTTACCCTAGTAATCCACAACACATATTCCTTAAGAAAAATAACTAGTAAGTATTTAATCTGTAAATTTTATTACATTTTAGAGAAGGGCTATTGTTAATTGCATGTTCAATGTAGAGTAAACTCAAGTGTTAACATGTCACTCTTGACCCAGAATTCATACTGAACCAGGTAAAACCTGGTTTTCGAGGTAAAACACACTTCCCACATTTAATTCCAGAGTTTATTAAGGTAGAGTCCTTCATGCAAATCAGCAGCTGCCACCCAGGTAACAAGATGAACATATACTACTGCACAAGCAATATAATTTCTGAAATCATAGCAATACTAAGCAGAAACACATAACTTTCCTAACTTTCCTGATAAGTTAAAAGGAAATCCTTTACATAATTATTATAAAAATATTTCTAGCCAATGATTATATTGCTTTGGAAGACTGTAATTATTCAGATGGATGTGGGTAATAGTTCTTAGTCAGGTTATTTTTAGTTTGTTACCCCCCTCTTGTACTTGATTAATTTGATCTCCCAAATCCTGTGTTGCTTGAATCATTCACTGTGAAGTGGCAGTTGCCTTGTGAGCAGCAAATTAACATTGAAAGGGACCACAAAGAGATATTTTTCATACAACAACTCAATAACCTCTTTGCTTGCAATATCAGGGAAAAAGGAAATTACCATTACTGGTAAGATCAAGGGAGTGGAAGAGTCTGAACAAGAAATTCAGAGAGGAAAACCAGAAATATATCTTGACAGACACATCTACTGAAATGAATGTAACTTTAAAAATAGAATGAGTTTGATTATTTGTCCTGCCATTATTTCCTTGCAAAACCACAAGACATTTGTCATACATAGCACATGAAATAAGGGTACAAAGACCAGTGTAATTTTTTTACCTGCTTCTTCTTTCTATCCTGATACTATATTTCAAAGAATTTAAGAGTACTTAAGATACATACAATTAAAAACTTCTGCTATTGGAAGCAGCTATCTTAATGAACTATGTAATTTTATACGTTTAAGTGCTATGCCTTTGGACTGTAACAAAGACACTGAATACTAAAGCCACTAAGACACTCTGGCAAAATTGTCACAATTGGTAAAGCTGCACTTCTTTTAATAAAGAAACACTAAAACTGAAGCAAGATAAGTCAGTATTTAAATATTTAATCATATTTTCTAAAAATTACAGGAAGCAATTAAAAGTATCTAAGAAAGCAATTAGCAAAATGTAATTAATTTGTGACAATTTTTTTTCCTAGTTTAAAATAGCATGAGAACTCTTCTCAATTTTGATTGCTTCTTCTTTGCTTCAAGATTCAGTTGGGAGGGGGAGGTTGTGATTTCCCCCTGTTGGGAAATGTTGGTAAGCAGAAAACCTTCATATAATTTGATAAAATTCAGTGGAAGAAGAAGAATGTGAGAATGACCAGAAATTACTAATCATATTTCTCTAATTTCCCATTTAAAAGTTGTTTCAGCTTTGGAATAGTAAGTTAGATTAGAATTGTTCTGCAAAATCACAGTGAAGTTACCAGTAACAACACATATGGTTGTCATAGGAATATCTGCTCTCCAAATAATACTCTTCATTAGCCAAAAGTAGAGTAACAATTACAAAGTGCATGGGATTTTTAATTGAGTACACCTGTAGCTTTGCATATGAAAATGACAGAGATTCACTGGAGATAAAGACATGCTCTGGACCATCCCTGCTCTTGGAATTTTAACTGGAAGATATTCTGGAGAATTATCTGGTGGAATAAATCAACAGAGTACAAGAAGTGTACAACAAGATCAAGAGATAAACTGCATAGGCTAGGATCATACTCCAGATCTATCTAAATAACAACAATTTTCTAGAGTATTATAACATTTAGGTAGAAATATTTTGATAATAATTATGTGAAGAACTGCCTCTCAAACTATCAGGAAAGTTAGAAAATCTATGTATTCTCAAAAGCTCCAATTCCATACGTTAAAACACAACTAAAAAATTTGTTGTTTTATTGTAAAGGACTGCACTTTAACAATAGATCACTCTCCATTTCCATGCCCTTTCTAAAGGCCTATATGTTCCTTTGAACTCTACAAAATCCTCCAAAAGGATATTGCAGTAAATAACAATTCAGAGTTGGAGTGATCATTCATACTGTAAACTCATTTTGTGCTTGACATGATCCCAGATGAATAATATCCATGCAACATATCTCAACCATTCTCATATCACATCAAAATTTTGCATGTGGATCATCAGAGTTATGCTTCCAGGCTGTAATTCTGGAGCTAAATTAGTTTTTTCTCATGACTACAAAATATATAGCAAATATTTACAGTAAAAAGTTTTTATATTGTTAGTCTAATTAACATTAGTTAGAGTTCAATTTTGCTGTAAGCCACTTGAGAGTCATTTTAAGAATAAAAAAAATTGTTTAAAAATGTCTAAACAAGAGTACATCTGAACACTGAAAACTAGCAGACAAGAACTGTTTCTGATTTTAAATGTCCATTAGTATATTTTGTATAGGTGAAAGCAGATATTCTGGAGGGGAAAGTAGCACCACTTGCTTTTTTTAGTAAAAGGAGGTATGCACATTGCTGCTCTCACTCTGGACATACTTTCTGGATTGGTCTGTGTAAAATGCCTATGCAGATGTTTCCAGATAAAGACAAATGTCCAGGATGCATTAAGCCACTCAGTGCTACCAAACAGGGAAAGATTTGGAAGCAAATTGTCTGGACTAGTAATAACTTGCTGACAAATTTCAAGTGCCTACAGGTAGGTATTAGATAACTACAGATTTATGTTGTGGTTTTGAGGACTGCGTTTGATATTTAAACCAGATTCTTGCATCCATCCTAAATTCTTTGTGTATTTGAGCATATAAATTTAAGTATTACTAGTAATGCCTTTCTCTTTCTGCTGTCTCTAAATGCAACCAGATGAAGATCCTCTAGTCCCTTGACAGCCTGCTATGTGCTGCTAACAGAAAAAGGGTGTACACATATTTTGGAAATTCATAACAAAATGTTTAAAAAAGGGAAATTATATTTTTATTAGATACTGAGATGTCCAGAATATTTCTCTTGAGATACAGCCCCTTAAATTTTTTTTAATTGTGCATTTTACACTTAAATATTTAAGAAGCAGTTTTATCTTTTTTTCAACTTTGATTTAATGATCTATAACAGACAGAACTTCCTCCTTATTTCCTCCTTTCTCTTTATGTTTTCAGAGCCATCAAATTTCTTTCCCCTTGACTTTTTCTCTCCTTCCACAACTTTTCTACACAGTTTAAAATCAGGTCTGTGTATTACAACTATTGCTAGCCTTCCAGTTTCCCAAAAATCACTAACTAAAATATGAAGTCAGTTTAGCTTCAGATGAGAAGGACATAAAAAAAAAAAAAAAATCCAAAAAGAGGGTGCCTTGCATGGGGCCCTGCTTCAAGGATTTATTAAAATGGAGATTGTGTTATTTACAAAGGCTTCTCTCATAATCCCCCATAGCTTCTACAGACACCACATCTTCATACTGGGAGGTGAGAGGCAAGGCTGAAAAAAGATCTTATCTCTCTGTAGACTGCTCTATTATTGAGAGAAAGCTGGTATCAGTTAAAACAAGCAGAGATACTGCATTTCTTCAGGTGTAAGTCAGAGCACAGTTTTGGTTCAGTAAATGCCTCAGCACCAAAAGTTTAAATTCTCAAATGCAATTGCAGAATAAGAGGGCAAAAGTTCTTCTGTGATGACTCAGGAAATTTTGCACAAAAGCAGAAAACCACTGACTTAGTTTGTCTCATTTGGGCTTTGGAGAACACACAAGAAGCATTTTTAAACTCCTAAAGTCCAAAATATAAGGGTACTAATACCAGATAACATTTTTCTTAGGGCAGAAATCAGTTATTAATAAATTCTTCTCATGTATAAGGAACTTCAGTGCACCTTTACTGCTGTGATAAATATTAAATTGGAGCCATCAAAACCTCATATAATCCTTTGAAATTCAGAAAATCAACTCATAATGAAGTGGGAAAAAAACCCCATAAAATCACAAAGTACCATCTGCCATGATCTTTTCTTAATATGGCAGATTAGATTTTATGGCCAGAAAAATGTCTCCAAAATTTAAAATGTGTCCTTCCAATAACGGAGATTTGTGTCAAAAACTTGAATAGCAATAAGATGCTGCAGTGAAAGAAGATTTTAAATCATATAAACAAAAAAAAAAAAAGAAAAGAAAAAAGAAAAGAAAAGAAAAGAAAAGAAAAGAAAAGAAAAGAAAAGAAAAGAAAAGAAAAGAAAAGAAAAGAAAAGAAAAGAAAAGAAAAGAAAAGAAAAAGGAAACACAAAATGAGGTTCTAGCATACAATTGCAATTTTCTACTTGTGATTTTTAATATAGAAGTGAATAAAAATAATGAAATCTTAGGAAAATTGCCATCTGTGATGCAATTTAGATATTGTCACTGTTAACATCATAACTCAGGAGAACAGTTATGATACTTCTTCTTGGCCATTAGGGGAAAAAAACCCCAAAATATTGATTACCTCATCACTTATATCTATCCAGTCGTCCAGAGTAACAATAATTTTCTAAATACGTTTGACTTCTGAATGTGAGGAAAAAAATTTGGGGAAGAAAAAGCAAGCATACCATGTCTTGTTTAAGTTTCTTTGATCAAAAAATTGTGTATAAACCCAACAAAAATATTTTGTAGTCCTGTACATCACAAGGTGTGTCAGTGCTCGATACCTGCAATTATCCAGTCAGTGCCTTCAGCGCCTACTCATTGGATTTCAGCACAGAGCTGTTAGAAAGTCAGTAGTAACTTTGTGTAACGTTTTCACTAGGGACTCTCTAATCAAAAGTGAGAAAAAATTGTGATTTTCGAACTTCAGAAGTTCTCACACTTCCCGTACCCATTGTAGGTTCATTTCAAATTGGTAAATATTATTTCCAAAATGTGTTGTGCTATCTGCAGAAACAAATCCAGTGGGAGACAATAGATGCTGTGGACTTAAAAAAAGTCACTGAAAAGAGGAGAAAGATTTACAGCCAGATATGAGAAAAGAAAAAAGACCTTGATGTATGGTTATGTGGAAGCTGCCATACCAATTTCACCTATGTTCTGAGCCAGTGGGGCACAAACCATTTCTGATCTCAATCATGCAGCTGCATTTGTAAATGCAGATCCAATGCTAGGAAGTCCACCTGAAAAATAAACTTTTAATCATGGCCATTCCTACATTTTTCTATGTTCCTATCACTTTGGAACTTGGAAATGGAACTGCTTGAAAATCAAAAGGATGATTTTCAAGCTATGGGAAGAGAAATGGCTCTCAGCAGAGCAGAGCAATCTGACCAGCAGTTACAGCTGAAAAAAAGGTATCATTATATATATATAAAGCTGGTGACTATCTGGCTTCTATCTATCTTGGCTAATGCAGTTCAGCTCTGGAGTCAGGAAAACAGGTATTTGGAGATGAGAAAAGACTGCTTCAATTGCAAAAAAATCTTAATGAGATGTCAACATGATTGTCATTCCTTGTACAGACACTGTTTTTTTATAAACTAGTAGCAAAAAAAATGTAAAGACATTTAAGATACAGTTACTATAGATGATGCATTTACAAATGTTCCTTTATATGTGCCTGTGACTACTGAATGCACAAAATACTAATATTGAAATAGTTCTAAGTACAAATTTAATATCTAACTAGAGGTCAGTGACAAAACACTAGCTACTTAAGTTTATTTCAGAAGAAATACAACTTTAAAATACTAAACAAGCTTTATTTACTTATCATAGACCTTTCCAAAAGGCTGTGTAAAATTTCCTTTTTATACACAGTGCAATTTTAAATTTTTTATGTTTGACACAATTGCACATAGATCACAGTTGAATATACCATTATTAATTTTAATTATTTTCCCATGTTTTTATGTAAATATCATTATATATAAACAATATAGATAAATCTTTTTTTCCAAGACATAAAATTTCATGCATTTAATAACAAAATTATTTGTGACACAGGAGTTCAAGGAAGGAGAAAATACAAGTGGTATCACACAGAACACACATGTTTTGATGTATGGTTATGTTTTAATAAGATTCATGAGCATGATAATTTTGAGTATACAATACTATACTTGAGAGTTCAGATTTTGACCTGACCTAAAATGTACTCCCCTAAAAAAATTAAAACTGCAACTATGACAACTTGAATTATGTTCAGCTTTCTTTATTAAAAAAAAGCCCCCAACAAACATTTTTTTTAAAAGAACAAAACAAAACAAACAACAACCAGCAAAAAAGCCCCCAAAATCACAAAACAAAATTAAAAAAAAAACCAAATATAAATTCGAATAAATTAACTGAGAGTTTTAACAATTTTTTCAGACAAGTTTTGAATCAGGCTTTAAGTAATTGAATAAGCTAATGTTATTTACAGTTTGAACACTGATATGCTTTCTTTGAGACTACTGTTAAAAAGTAACTTTTAATTTCTGTAGTTTCAAATAATTCTTTTAGCATAAATGTAGCTGTAACAACTATCAATCTTATAGTGAAATTAGTTTTGAAACCGTTATTTTAATTAAGGTTGTTTTAAGTTTGGGATATTTACTAGTTATGTATAGACGAAATAGCTAGATATACATGGAGAGGATACATGTGTGTGTATTTTTTTGGTTGTGTCAGACAATGAGAATAAAATTGAAACAATTTTAGAAGAACAGTATTAATTTACAGAAACTAGTGCACATACTAGTTGGAATGGCAATATACAATTAGGAGGAGTCTTTTAGATGTGGTATAATATTAAATATAGTGTACCTATATGTATTCCAAGTTGAATTGTTTTTAACTCAAGTTTCTACCCCACATCAGTGGACTTGCACATGAGAGATGAGATTTTATGTCTTTATATAGTTTAGTAGAAATTCTTTACTCAGAGCATGGTGAAACACCAGAACAGTTTGTCCAGAGAAGTCGTGGATGCCCCATTCTTGGAAGTGTTCCAGGCAGTGTTGGATAGAGCCCTGAGTAACCTGATCTAATGAGTGGCATCCCTGCCCTTGGGAAGATGAGGGGTTGGAATGAAATGATCTCTAAAGACCCTTCAAACACTAAAAATTCTACCTTTCTATGAAATTAAATTTATTATCTAATTATATTTGAACATTTTATCTTAAATTTCTTGTTGATTGCTTGTTCTAAATTCATGTGACTTTTTTTACAACAAAGAAAAAATATACCACTAAAATCTCATTATATTAATTAGGTTACATGGCTAAAATATAGTCTGACTTCAAAATACACTGACTTCATGCACTGCCTAATTTAACAGCAAAAACAGCAGAGCTTGAGTATTGACGTCACTAAATGAACTCTGACAGGTCTTCAAAAAAGGGTGAAGGGGATGTTAGGATTAGTTTCCAATAGGAGGTAATGGAGTAGATTATTAATTCCTCTTTAATCCACATTTCCCTCTTTTGAATATTTATGGAAGTACCTTTCCATATTTGAAAATCAGTTTTACCTCATTAACCAAAAAGTGGTTTAGATTGTGGCAACCTGCCAAGACAAGTGAAAAACTGAGCAGGAAAATAAACAGGATACAAATTTCTTGGCAATTGTGAAAAACATTTGAAGATCTTTTTTGAAGACGAATCCTTCAGTAACCCAGTCAGCAGATGTGTTTCTTTTTGAAGGTTTTTCTTCTTAGATGCAGTTGCACAAAGCAGATTGATGGATCAGAACTTGGTCACAATGCTTTCTTTCAAAGAAGGAGAGAGTGTACACAAGTGCTTATGCAAGAAAGAAAGTTTCTGAGAACAGTTAAATACTAATCTAGTATAATGAGAAAAATTACTAAATATTATTACCTCATTAAGATGCAGTAATATCTCCTTTCATTCTCTGGAATTGGTTCCTCTGCAAAAAAAACCCAAGTAGGCTATATGTTTCATCTAGTCACCACAGAGAATTTTACTCTTCTTCTAGCACTACTCAGAATTCATCCTTCTCTGTAATTCTCTTGGGGTAATTTTTACATATGCTTTTATTTCCTTGTGCTGGGAACATGGAGAAACTGCTTTAATTTCAAGAAGGTGCTAATTAAAACAGCTATTTATTGAAGTTGGTAATTTTTGCACTCAGAAACTAAAGCTCATTACAGCAGTTTTTGAACATCTTTATCAATGGACTATATGAACAAAAAGCTTAACAACAGCCATTAGAAGGAAAAATAGATTAATATTTGAAAAAATATCATGTAGATGCAGTGTTTACTATTTTCTATCATTTTACTTATGCTAATTCACATTGAAGGTATGTCTTTGGACATGTGGATAAATAAATCTTGCTTCATATTGCTGTGGCAAGTTATCACCATAACCACAAAACCAGGCTGTGTCACCTTCCATATGTCAATAAAACATCTATGTAGCTCTATATGAAGAATAAAATTAAATAATTGATAGATATGTAACACACTATATGGTCATCAATTTTTAATATGAGCCATAAACATCAGTACGAAGAAAAAATAGCTTCCTAAACATTTGGCATCCTTCCACTGCAATTAAACTAAAATATTTTACTATGAAAACAAAAGAAAAATAAACTTCTATGAGAGTGTAAATCCAATAAACCAAAACTTTTATAACATTTAACTAGAGCTGAAAATAAAATTCTGTGTGATCTGTGACTTTATAATGTAGCAAATATATCCTACTAGCAGAAAACATTAATTAGAGCTGAACAAAAAAAAAAAATCACAATGAGTAATTTACTCAAAGACCATATTAAACCTGCAGTGTGTCTGTGAAAAGATAATAATTTCTTTTGTTGCATTTTGGTTTTCTGAGCTTCTGACCTATTAAATTATCTCCTGTAAGGTAACTGGTAAAAACTAATGATAATACTTCATACTGAAATAAATGTTCAGTCTTATAAATAATATGGCTCCTTGCATAGTTGAACTACACAGTATGGCAGGTTTTGCCAACAGATTCATTGACCAGAGATAAGAATTCTGGAAAATTCTGTATAAATTTATAGGGTCATTGAGTCTACATGTAACAGTAGCATTTGAAAGTCCATGAACTCTAAAAACGATCGGATAGGGATAAAAGTAACAAGAAAACTTCAGACACAAAGTGGAAATATTAGGGAAAGTAACATTATTTTGTCATTTTGAAGGTTATGAAGAAAAATCTCTTTGTTAGACAAGACCTGACCTGGGTCACTTAAAAGAGAATACACAAATTGGCACATGATGATCCAGTTGCTGAAGAATTTTCAGTTTCCTCTTAATTTTGCAATGATTTCCCAGGTACTTTTAATAAAGTGTCCTTTAATGTACTAGAGTTTTGGATGTTACTGGGACCAAAGACTAGGAAGGATGTAGATTATGCTCAAACAGCTATTTTAAGAATGCTGTTCAGACAGGGCACATAAATCTCTAACATTCTCAGGAGTCCATGTTTGGGAACTTTTGCCTAGCAGGCTATCAGTTTAATTTCTCTAAATCATAGAGAAAAATATGTATGTTCAAATCCCATCCTGACAAAAGTGAGTATGTAGAGTGTGCACCTGGGTCTTGGATATGCTTGTGGTTTATGCAGCTAAATACATCCTAACAGTATCACCTCACCACAGTCAGACATTTTAAACCTTGTACTTTTGCAGTGTTCTTCATACCTACCGTTCAGGAGAGAAATATAAGACATATAAAGGCAATTTTTCTAATATAAATAATTCTTGACAATATTAAGGATGTTCCAGTTCACTAAATATGTTGTCAGTTGATTTCCAGTGAAAGTCAAGGTAGTATATTTTAAATCTGAGCATAATCTATTTGTATTTAAACTTGTTATGAATTGATTTGTTAATATGCAAATGTATCAATCTGAATTAGTGATTGGATTTTTCATTCACACTTACTAGTGAACATCTTCATTTCAGAAATGCTGGCATCCATTCCCAATTGACGTGGTTAAACACTGCTATCAAGTTAAGGGCTGTGTTTCATTTCTTGAAGTTTTTTCCTCTTGCTTCTTTCAATGGTACATTTTATTTTGGCTATTTTTTTTCTCAGATTTCATCAGCTGTTCATCAAAGTGGGCTAATTAAACTCAAGAACTTTCCTGCTCAAATTTACTTTATATACTATGGTTTCTATTGCCCAGACATTGCTCTATTTATTTCTAAAACTTGGTTTTTATGCTGACACCTCTCAAGCCCATATATTCTTCAGGCAATATATAATCCCATTTCTCTATCTTGTCTCTTTCTGTGCTAATTTGCTTCTCCTCTCTGAAGTTGTATCTCATAATATTCATTCATCAATTCCTTGGTGTCTGCTGTCCAATAAGTATCAACACAAAACTACTTTTTCCTCAAGGCCCTCTCCTCATGAGTTTTCTGGTATGTTTTTTTTCCTTGGGCAATGAGACTACCAATAACCCATGGGAATCAGTTAAAACAATTAAAAAATTTAGTTTTCCCTAAGAACATTCCCTTTAATCAAATCTCTAAGTATAGGAGGTTTACATTTGTGCATCCATGGCAAGAACACCCATAAAATAATCCATATCAGACTGCAAAAAAAGGTTTTAAGTTTTACAGGTTATGGACATTTGTTTCTTGAATACCAGTGCCAATGAACATTTTAATAGTTCTACAGCACAAAGTCTTAATATAGGGGAGGTTTCCAAGTAGGAGGTTCTTCCAAAGAGCTTCCAACATGTCCATACCTTCTTTACCTCAACTGCAAAGTCTTAAGAGTGGCTGTTCACGCTGGAAGGGAAGAAGCAGGTCTTTCTATCTTTACCTACAGCCTAGGCCTGTCTGTCAGGGTAGAGGAGGGGAAGAAAAGAATCCTCTGGGCTGAACTTATTGTGTCTTTTTGATGTTTAATGGGGCCCTGTAAGAAAGATGAAGTCTATTAGCTGGACCTGTTGGGATCGGACAAGGGGTAACAGCTTTAAGCTAGAAGAAGGTCGATTCAGATTAAATATAAGGAAGATATTTTTTATGATGAGGATGGTGAATTATTGGAACAGGTAGCCCAGAGAAGCTATAGATATGCCACCCTTAGAAACAATGAGAAGAGAGAAGCAAGCAAACCATCTACTGTAAATGGTAGACCTCTTTATTAACATGAGGAGGAAGGAATGGACAGGGCACAGGGACTGTCTTTTCAAACAGCTTAAAATCTATTGTGGGACAAAAAAGATAAATTGTAATATGTATTGCTCAAAGGAATTCATCAACATGTCTCCACTAAGGCTGCAAATTATGCTACTGAGTACAACAAGCCAGCAACTGCTCTCTGTCTATAAGCCAAATAGTGAAATTGAGCTTGTCTTCATATAGTTACATACCTTCCTCTCCTACAACAGACAGACATAACTAATCCATGTTGCCAGCTGGGGTGCAAGCAGAGCAGCCATAGTGGGGCATGCAAAGTGGTACCCGCCAGAGTGTTAGCCTTGCTTTCCATGGTTTAGGCATACCTGAAGTGTCTGAATCTGGGGTCATCAGTCTGGTAAGGAATGAGCTGCTGAAAAAATGTAATAACCTGGTGCAAGTAACTCATGCTGGATTCTTAGAGCTCTGTTTTCCAGAATATCTATTATAGGGCTGTATCTCAAAGTAATGGAGCAGAAGGAATGAGATAGTAAATATAAATGCCAGAAAATATTCATGGTTATAGGTTTCTCTGAAATATTTAAGAGTCTGTTAGATTTCAGCTTAACATATGTTCTTATGTTTTATATTGTGATTCATCTATAATCTGAGCATTCTTGAGTCAAACATGATGAATCTTCAGATGAGAGACAAATGCCTTTTTTTTGCTCAGGACATGATGATTGTGATCTTCACTACAGAGGCTCTAGCTCATATTTCAAAATGTTAGGTATGGTTCCAGTGACATATTCAATCCAAATTGTATTTTCTAACATTAGTCTACATGTTAAACAGACAAAACAACCACAAAGGACTGTCACTGTGTTGTCAACCATCTTCCAAATTAATTGCTTTTATATATTTATTATATTTGCTCCAGTAATTTTTTGTTGTTGTTGCTAATGAAATTTAAATTAATTGAAACCTGAGCCTTACCTTCATTTTTCTTGTAGCTGTGGAATCCATAATACTCTTGTCAACTGATGGGCTAGCAGTTTAAAGAGCATAGATAGCTTTAGAAACAGTAAACACTAAACACATGGACGTGAATGGGATGTCAGTGAGGAGCCAGCTTTGAGGTATGAGCATAAAAGGTTCACAAGAACTCATATTGCTAATTAACCTGAGTCCTGAAATAGGTTTGAAAATAAATGATCAGCTATTTCATATTTCACTAAATTGTAATGAACTCGTTCTGTGAATAAACAGACTTGAAATTATACTTACTTAACACCTATGAGAGTACTACATTTAGAACAGTAATACTCTCATAGAACTGGAGTCTATTTGTGGGAAATAAGCAACAATAACTGGAAAGTAAGAAACAGGTACACCACATAAAACTAAGATTACAACTACGGATGTTCTTATGAGTTGCTAAATGTTTGTTCTTTAATTTTTGTTCACTGTAAGAGAAAATGAATCTAGGGTTGTGACACTGAAGAAATAAGTTATTTTATTAACTGCTGCTCCATAGGCTCACTGCAAAACTATAGGTGAGGCTTAAAAATGATGATGGAAAATGCTCCATGCATAAAGATAAATGTTCTCTAGTCAGTGTATAGTTTGTTCAGAAGGCTGAAAGCTATGAGGTGGTTCATCAAAATGAACATTTATATTTTTTTCAACAAGAATATTCTAGTTTTTGGTAAAATGTCACGTTCAACAACATGACAGAACATACTCAAACATGGGAATAAAAATTCTAATTAAAACTTCTCTTGCTTCAGGCTCACTGTTATTTCATTAGTTTCCCCTAAATCCCTTAAAACACCAAATGTCTTTCAACATGGTTAAACAATTAAAACATTCACAATAGGAACTTTTGAATAAAAGTTATTTCAACTCACAGTAGCATACTAAATTAGTAACCGAGAGAGCTTTTTCTCACAAAACACCTTAGAGGTTGTCTCTACATTATAACTTGAGACAATAAAACAGGAAAACTTTGAAATTTGTACCAAAAATACAAATTACAATTCATATGTTTCTGGAGCTCTGTAACCATGAATATTGTCAATTATATTGTCTATTATAGACAGTGAGGGAATCTCATGGGTCTTTCAAGGGCGTGGAAAATACTCATCTGCAGACTAGGTAACTCATCCCATCTTCACCTTTTAATCAGGATGATTTAGATGCTCTTTAAAATGCAAGAATGAGAAAACTTACAAATCTGTTTAATTGGAAAAAAATGGCTTTGTCGATGTCATCTTCTGTATGGCTTTAGAAATAATTAATAGAATCAAAATAGTTTGACTAATGTATCCCAATTCTCTCAGAGTAAACAAGTACTGATCATAAATAATAGAAGAAAAGAACTTCATTATAGTAAGTGTTTGGTTTGGTTTGGTTTGGTTTTTTACCACATTTAAGTGATTTTTTTAATAATACTAAAATCAATGTGCATGGCCTTCTAGTAAAGAATTTATCCCATCTTTCCAGTTGGTATAACTGACATACAAGATACATGTACGGTAAATACTTCATTGCTTATCAGTGTCTTTCAATTATGCTTCGTTTTTGTGTCACTGACTTCACTGCTTTTAGTATTTGTCATGGTAGCATAGGCCACTTCCCAACAAAGAACAGGAGAGATGAGGGAAACTAACTTTTGATCAATTTTGACTCTCAAAAGTGAGCATTTATTTTCATAATATTGAAATAGATTCTACTCATGGTTAAGTAACATCAGTGTTGTAGGCATAATCCACCTTTTTCTGCACAAACAGGATTAACAGGATGTATGGAAAGAAGAAATCTCCAGGAAGATTTTGTCAGGTGTTCAATTTTACACAATTGGATTAATAATGATTTCTTTCTTTAAAAAATATAGTGGAAGAAAAGTACTTGCAACAGAAATTGCATGTTAGATATTTGTTCACTGCCTCCAAATTTGTTCAACTAGCAGAAGTAATGTAGGTAGTAATTCAGTTTATAAAGTACATGAAGATTTTCAGAAATGAAGCCATCAATAACTTTGACAAGATTCAGGAAAAAAAAATAATTACAGCTGTAGGAGGAGAATTGTTTTTATAATAAAACTTTCATTTTGCATCTAAAGTCTGGGACAAAGAACATGAGATAGATACAGTTCAACCTCACACATCTACCAGCTTGAAAAATCTAAAAAGGTGGATATTCTACTCTTACCTAGAGTGGTTTGTGTTATATGACGTAAAATTTGAGAAAGTGGATTTTCAGTATCAACAAAGTAATTGATAATGAGAAAGGGAAAATGAGAAATGAGAAATGAGAAAGGTGTTTCTTAAATTATAGATTGTGATGTAAATGGCCTAGAATAATTTTAGGGAAAGGTTACATATAAAATGTATATAGAAACTTCTAAGATTAGAATAGGAATTGGAAAGGATTACAATTTCATGACTTTAAGTAAGCTTACAAAAAGAGGCAACTAGCACAAAGGAACTAGGAATTCTCTTTCTTTTTTGTTTTCTTATTGCACTGAAAAAATACTATTAGATTTCAGGTTCACAAACCAGGTCTGAAATCACCAATTTTTTCTTTTCCTCTGACTGTAGCAAAATTGCCTCCAGAGCTCCGTAATGTTAGGTGTTAATTATGTGCTGCAATGCAGTACATACTCTGAAAAGCAATATTGCCTTTGTCATCTGTGACTGATTACCCAATTCTGCCTGTGTTTGAAAGAAGTTATTTCCTGAAATTTGCTTTGTAATTCAGTTTCTGTGTCTGCTCATTAGTTTCTTTCAAGCTGCATCATTTTGCATACTTTATCACACAGACAACAGAAATGTAATGCTAGGAAATGTGTTCACTGAAATGCACTTGGTCAGCCCTGCTGTGTTCCCATCCAGCACAATATACTGCCTCTGTCCCTTAACAACAAGTTTTTCCCTGGCAACAGCTGGTGTGAAGTACTGAGCACTGTATCATGAGTCCTATTCAATGAGCAAAGCATACCTTGATTTAGCCTCAGAAATAATAATTTTTGGTCATTCCTTCAAGAGACATTAGTCTACCAGCGCTGTACCCCAATGTGAGTGCCTGCCTTGAGTACCCACAGTGAGTTTGGTGTGGTGATTTTTCCAGCCTAGCTGTCAAAAGTAACTGATGCTCTGTCTCTAAGTAAATGTGCATGTGTTTTACCTCTGCACTGAGTCTTCAGCTCTTGTTCATTAATCACTTCAAGTCTAGCCATTGTTTTACACCTGCTTACTCTTTCAGGCTTATCTTATGAAGAAAACCCTAGTGGCATTTTTTTGATCTTAAAGGTTACATTTCCCACCATGAAACTCGAAGATGAGTTCTTTCATTACTTTACTGTTTACTGATTACATTACTACTACTGTTTGTACTCCTTTAGCATAGCAAGCTGGGGTTAAACAGTCACTAGGCAGTAACAATGACAAATTTAGCAGACCAGTCTGGGAATACCTGCACTACTGGAAAACTATATTAAAAAAATTGGTTCAAGATTTTTGCTAAGAAAATAGCAGGGACATGAAATGCAATTGCGGGAAATAGCTCCATGATGTCATAGAGGCCTCATTACAAGACATTACAAGGATGAGTTACTTTCTCTTGGAATATAATTTTCATTCCATTACAGGAGAACCAAAGATGGCACCTATGTGTAGGCTGCAGACAATTTTGGAAAAATTAATCTACTTGTGAAATCAAGAGCTAAAGCTAGTGTCATAACTGAAGTTTTTCACTCCAGGACTAGATAATAAACTTCTTGAGTAATGATCAAAATCTTCAATTACCTCTATTTTAGAGTTTAGATTTAATAAACCAACCAGTGTTGCACAGATTATTTTCTTCTATCTACTCCTCTTTGAATAACTAATATGTTTAAAACAAAGGAAACTAAGGAGAAATTGTGACTTCTTTCATCAAATCAGATGTACCCTTAGCAAATAAAGCTAAAAATTTAACAATGTCTCATGATACCTTTCTACTCAGTAATACACTCTAACATGACTTCTAGACTGCTTTGTATTGCAAGGTATTTTGTTTGTTTATTCTGAGGTTTAACTATAAATGTCACCCCCTAATGCAAAAGACTGATATTGTATCTCTAGTATTATTTTCCTCTTAACTATGCTACAAACCCCACCTGTTATAATGAGGTACTCCACAGCTCCTGGGAGGGAAACATAAAAATGTCCTATGCAAATGAGTTATGTACCTAAAATATAGAAATTACTTCAACATGTGGATGGTTCATGTTAATAGAGCATAAGCTACTCAACAGTAGGATTTCTGCAAATTTTGAAGTAACATGCAGTAGTTGTGATCAAATCTTGACACTAAACAAGAAGCTCAGGGTGCTTACTTGCTCTGTTTCCACTGACAGGTTTACTGTGTGATCCACAGCCACAAATAGCCAAAATCAAACTTCACAGTTACTATGATCAGATATATTTCTAATTAAGCCTGGGGACCCATGAACTTAACATTGGCCTGCAGCCTAAAATTGTGAAAGGAAGAACTGTCTGCCTGAATTTGTGATGGACTAAATATAGGCTGAATAAGAATTCTGCATACATAAATAAAGGACATTATACTAAGAATATTGCATATGTAGTTTACAACACTGATTTGTCCATCAACACTAACTCTACTCACAAACAAAGTATTTCAAGAGCTCCACCTCAGCCTAATGCACTTGCCTTTTATATCTGCCAGAAATGAACTATTAAACACAATAATTCAATACAGCAATTGTTCTCATGACCATCAATAACTTTCAACACAAAAGATCATAAATATCATTCTTAAGTGAGGGTTATGGAAGGCTGACAATTTCTAAATGCTTTTTTTCAATGCTGCAGTATATGCAAATGTATTTTTTAAGCTATGTACAACATACATGTATTTTATGAATTCAGGCAGGCTCCTATGCAGGTGTCTAACACTAGGTCCTTTCTCCCACACAGCTGATTTGCTTATTGTGTGAACCAACACATGCAGGTAACCAGGGTGACCACCAAGCCACAAATGGAAAACGGAGAGTAGATTTGTTTCATTACCTTAGTAATAATGTTTGACAGCAGAGACACTCGGGGGCATAGCCTCCCTTAGACTTATTTCATCCTAACCCTGAGCAGAGGTTGGGGGCCCACTGCCTGCTCCAACATATCAAAAGGCTTCTGTGCTTTTTACAATTGCTGGGCTTTTGAGCTTTCTCTCCCAGCAGGAGGCTCAAGCCTGTCTGTGAAAATGCCTCTCTGTATCTGATAGTATTTATGTCAAGTATAAAATATCTGATAACATTTATGTTATCTCTGCAGAAATTCTACTTCTCAAAACAGACAGAGGATAATCAGCAATATACATAATATGTTTTTTCCTACACTGATATTCTTATCAATCCCAGTTGCGAAGCCCCTTTCGATGAAACTATTCCATCCTCACCAAATCTTTCAATTTTAACACTTTCCTCCCAACAGCTGTATCAGTAGTAATTTGGTTAGTATTGCACAGCTGATTCCAAAACAATGGTACTCAGGCTAATGTATATCTAGCTTTTAATAAGTCTCCAGGTGCAGATCGTAATAGCAGTTGTTTGTATTTAATTCTAGTTCTGTAAATTCAGAAAACTGTAGCAAGCTGAAATCTGCATAGACCTGTTCTTGCTTCTGAACAGTCCATGAAGAAAGAATGCTTTTACTGAAAAACAGCATCCAAATATAGTGCAAACATTCCAATGCACAGAAACAGAATAAAATTCCAGATTACCAAAAACTACATAATGTTACTACGTGCCAAACACTTTTGAGAACTGGTACATATAATGACTTTATTAGCAAGCTATGAATATTTATTGAACTTTACTCTCAGGTGTTTTGCATGGATTTTAATTACTTAATTCTATGGTGACTGAAGGGAATATAAAAGCCTTATTCATGTCTTAAACCACATATTTTGCAAACCATTACTGGAACTTCATGGAGCTAATATATCTATGCCAACAGATATCATTCTATATGCAAATTTTAAGGATACAACTTTGATTTTGGCTAAAAATATAAGGTTTAATAACAATGTTTTCTGTAAATACTGTTCTAGTTCTGTTCTTTCAGACAGTAGATGCAGAAGTCACAGGAAAGTTCAGGTTGGAAATGACTTCAGGAGGTATCTTGTCCAACCTCCTTCTCACAGCATCATCAAATCTGAGGTCAGAACAGGTTGCTCAGGACTTACCCAGCTTCATATTGACATCTCCAAGGACAGAGTCTCAAGTACAAAATCTCTGGAAAACTTGTTTTGCTGTTTGATATCCTTGAGGAGAAAAGGTTTCCTCTTCTATCCAGTCTAAAATTTATCTGTTTCTTCCAGTGCCTGCTGCTTATCATTCTCCCATCACTTACCACAGTAAAGAGCCTGACTTTGTCTCTGATGAACTTCTTACAGCTGCTGAGAAGCTGCTGTTAGATTCATTCTGGGGCTACCTCTTCTTCAGTATGAGCAAGTCCCAGTCCCTCAGCCTCTTCTCACAGGGAAACTTCTCCAACCCTGACCAGTTTAAGGTCTCCCTGCCAAGCCTGATTCAGTTTACCCATGTCTTACCTGGGAGGGCACAGGGATGGGGGCGCCAAGATTGGATGCAGTACCTTCATAGTGTCTCACAGGTGCCAAGTAGAGGGAAAAAATCCTTCTCCGTGTCCTGCCTGTACCCCTATGAATACTGTCCAGGATGCCATTTGTTGTCCATTTCTGCAGCTAGGGCACACTATTAGCCAAGGCCTCCAGGGAAGGACTCCAGCAGTTCCCAGACAGGCAGGCATGAGCCTATGTTGTTGCACTGGTGCTCCACAAATGCAGAACTTTCCATTTTTCACCTACTTGATAATTGTGCTATCTGTAACCTCCTCCAAGTCCCTGATAAAACTGTTAAACTGGATATACCATTTTTGTACTCTATATGTCACCAGCATCCCCTATTTACCACTGCCTTCTGAGTCCAATAATCTATAATATCTTTTATACCTCTTACTGTGTAGCAATCCAGACCCTACAGTGAAAACTTAGATTAAAACAATACTTGTGGGGGATGGTGTTGAAAGCTCAGCTAAAGTAAAGGGAAATTATACCTCGAGCTCCTCCCTCATCCATATACACACTAACTCTGACACTGAAGTCAGGTACATATCACAACTTCTGCAAAGTGATGAAACATTCATCTAGTCTTCACTCTGGTGATAAATATGGTTAGTTTGATGTTTAGACAGTACTTGCAAAATCTGGAGTAGACAAGAAGTAAATTTACAGCTCACCATGCCCTCATGTAGGCAATGAATTAAAAAATAGCCCAAGTTCTGTGGGGGTTTTGTTAGGTAGTTTGTTTTATTGTTTTGTTTTGTTTTGTTTTGGTGGGGGTTTTTGACATTTCTTGTAGCAGGAAACATGTAATACGATAGGCCAACAGAAAGGACTTGGGACTCATCAAGTTTTGTCCAGAATTTTCTGTGTCTGTCGGAAGATTTATTTTAGGCTGCACTAGCAGTTATATAATGACCAATTCACTATTATTTTTCTTTAGCTTTTTCTAGATTTTTACAGTTGTGTGATGTCAGACCTATTTGTTGTCAGCAGCTATTCTGAGAACAGCTATTTATGATACTGATAAAATATAACATGGAAGAAAACCAGCATGAGATTACAGCAGGAGACTTGAATTTATGGGCATGAAGTGTCTGCAGGGTTTTAAACAATTCACCAGGAGCTAATCAATGGTAAAAGGAAAGCACCCTTGGGAGACTTGCAGCACCAGTTTCACATAAAAAAGATGTCACAGATGGTAGATTTGAATATGATGTGGACTTGCACACCAATGAAGAAAGACCAAGACATTTTGCAGTAGCAAAAATAAAAATACCCACAATACAACCTGCAGTGAGAAGGAGAAACCATTAACAGCATCATCATACTCCTCTCTTGAAGAATGTAGGATGCTGAGAAATCTTCCCCAAACTGATGGCTCCCACCTAAGTGAAATGAGCTTGACAAGAGAGAAAGGAAAATTCACTAGAAACTTCATGTACTGTTTTTAATTTTACATAATTTGACCATGAAGTGCTGTTATCACTGAAGCCAAACTAATAATATTTTTTTTAATACAGATAAGATTTTAATTCTAATGATAAATTCTTGTGTTTGCATTGGTGCAAACATTTTTTTTAAAGAGATTTTGAGTATAAAAACCTGATGATAATTCAAACAACCTACTCTAGAAGTTGAATGGACTGAATTGACAATACTTGTTTTTGCTATTTTTTTCCCCACAACAATGATATTTTACAGAAAGATGTTCTCCTTTTTAACTGACAAAACTAAGCACACATCTGTGTCTGTAATTGCAGAGGTTTTCTATTCAAATGCAAACGAAAAAGGGGCAAAAAAAATTCTGGTTTTCTCAATGGCTGGGATACAGAATGCTACAGTTGTAGGATCATTGTAGAATGTTGACCAGTTGGAGAAAAAAAAAAATTAAATATGTTCATTGTTTAGTCCTTTAGATGGCTATAATTTTCTACTTTTCTCCTCTTTTTAAACTAGAGTACATCTGCTGCTTAAGAATTAAATTCAAAGTAAATTTCCAACATATGCAAAATCCAAGCAGAAATGGTAAACTTAAATTATCCAAAGCTTTGTGGAAGATATATCGAGCTTTGAGAAAGTGGACTGTTGACTTCTTTGTGCAACTCATTAAATAATACAACCCATTCCAATTTAGAGTCTGTAGGCAGGATGATAAGAAACAGCAGCTCTTGTAGTTTTCATTTGTGCTGGATATCAGAGGAATGTGCAGGCTAATGTTAATGGAGGATAACTGTCCTCCACAACCAATTAGAGCTATAGATTCTAATCACCAAACAAAGTAGCTGAGTGTGAAGCTATCTGTATTAGTCCTGAAGTGTCTTTCATAGAACGGCACAACCCCATTAAAGCAGAATTTTTTTGCTTGTGTTCAAATCTTTTCTGCAGCACTGGCTACAGTTTCACCAGTCAAATAGAATAGCGACTGAGCTGTTGCCAAATTCATAGTCCATTGATACAGAAAAATATATCTATAATCCACGCATCAAATACTACATAATTTGTTTTTAATTGATTTAGAAGTATGCTTAGGATTATATTTCTTGAGGAATACTTACAGATATATTTCAAAATATGCCTGCTTTTCTTATGTTTTAATTTGTTCTATATGTCCTTGTCAAAAAGAAATTAATTTTCTCCAGTGTGTGTGCATATGCCCACTTCAGTTAGTGATAAATCAAAGCAGTATTTTGAAGAACACATAAAAGTTACCTAGATACCAACCATTCATCAGAACAACTTGAAACAGATTAAGAAAATTATTCCCTATACTAAGTCATATATATTGATAACAAGACATATATAGATATTAAATCAGGCATCCTAGGTTAAAAAACCTTTTAATGATAGAAAACACTGTAAATCCTTTTAAGACAAGTATTCTAAATGATTGTAATATTGTATCTCTATTGTGAGTTAGACACACGAACTGTATAGACTCATTATTTTTGCTAATTTTTACACACATGTGAATCCAGCCACACAGAGCTTTTCTGTAAATTTCAGTGGGTCAATATATTCTTCTATATTATTTTTAAAAATAAGTGATATTTTGTAACCATAAAAGCTGCTGTATCATTGCCCATGTCCTCTTTCATTTAGATTTTTATACTTCTCTGTAAAGACACTATTACTTGAAAGATTCTTCTGGTCTCTTCCTTTTTATTCTGTTTTCCTTAGCTGGGTTAAAAACTTGCTGGATTGCTTGGCACAGAGAGTGGTGCCAAACGTACTTACATCCAGTCATGGCTGAGCATCAGTAGTGTTCCCCAGGGCTCAGCACTGAGGCCAGTCCTGTTAAATATCTTTATCAGTGACCTAGATGAGGAGACCGAGTGCAGCCTCAGTAAGTTCACAGATGACATGAGCTGGGCAGGAGTGTGGATCTGGTAGATGGTAGGAGGACTTTGCAGGGGGAGCTGGACAGGCTGGATCAATTGGCCAAGGCCAATTTTATGAGGTACAGCAAGGTGAAGTGCTGGGTCCTGGAATTGGGTCACAACAATTCTTTCAGTGCTACAGTCTGGAGGAAGACTGACTGGAAAGTGGCCCAGTGGAAAAGGCCCTGGGGTTGCTGGTTGACAGCAAGCTGAACATGATTCAGTATGTGCCCAGGTGGCCAAGAAGGCCAATGGCATCCTGGTCTGTATCAGCAATTATGTGGCCAGCAGGACCAGGGCAGTGACCATCCCCCTCTACTTGGCACTGGTGAGGGCACACCTCAAATCCTGTTTCCAACTCTGGGCCCCTCACAGCAAGAAGGACATTGAGGTGTTGGACCATGTCCAGAGAAGTGCAACAGAGCTGGTGAAGGGTCTAGGGGGTAAGCTTCAGAGACTGAAAAAGGTGATCTGTTTTGACACGTCTTGGGGTCCTGGAATGTGTAGCAGAGGGTAAGTCAGATCTTGCTCTGGTGAAGTGGTACCCTGCTCCCCATACCCCCAGCCCTACAGTGTCTGTCAATTATGGCACACTTGAGGCAGCCCTAGTTTTGCATAACCCAGTCCCTGAGTGGCCAAGAGACTGGAAACCCCTCCTGGGAGAAAGGTCTAGGATGGGCCAAAAAGGTTTAAGAAGTGTTACAATGAAGTGAGCTTGTTGTCCTTCTTGTCCACCTTCATCATGGAGTTTTACATTGCTGGTAACCAGGAGTCTTTTTCTACAGCCTTCCCATCTTTCTGGTTTTATCTCTTTTTCTTCTCCCTTTTAACAGAATGTTAATATCGAATGGGTTATAAGATTTTCTATGTTCACTAGGCCCAGTCTATGCAGTAATAAGTGATGTTATGTATCACTTATTGGAAAAGTTCCTTAATTTTTTATAATTTGCCAATAAACTTCTGTGTATTTTTACCTCATGAGAATATTTGGTTTGATTTTTCTCATTTGCATCTACCCAGAGCAAAAGAACCTTGGTTTAGCTCTAGGTTTGACTGATGAGGATATAACAGTAAGTTCTATGAGGGGCAGCTGAGGGAGTTGGATTTATTTAGCTTGGAGAAAATCCGAGGCTCTGGGAGCACTTCATCTCTCTCTACAACTACCTGCAAGGAGGCTGTAGCCAGCTGAGTTTCGGCATCTTCTCCCAGGCAACAAGCAACAGGAGAAGAGAACACAACCTCAAGTTGCACCAAGGGAGGTTCAGGTTGGACATCAGCTTCACTGAAAGGATGGTTCAGCATTGGAATGGATTGCCCAGGGAGGTGGTGGAGTCATCATCCCTGGAGGTGTTCAAGAAATGACTGTGCATGGCACTTAATGTGTGGTCTAAACCTAATGATTCTACAATCCTATGATTTTACCCTTTCCTAAAATCAATGATGTGGACCTGGCAAGATATATGCAGACAATGCATAAACATACAAGCCATGCATCAGAGAATAGTCCCCCTCAGGAAATTTGCCATTTGCTGCAAATTACAATGAAAAGCTGAGAGAGAAATCTTATAGCATTCTCTAAAAGATTTTTAGTCTGTTGACATTTTAAACACAGATTGCTAAATGCATTATTTCTATGAAAATTGTGATTGAAATTTGGGACAGTATCTAAGAAAAAATAAATAAAAACTACAAAATTAAGGCAATAGGCAGGGTGAAAGGGTAGATGAGAAAGAGTCTGAAAGGAGCACTAACAACAGCGAATGTGAGGTTAGAAGAAGCTGCGAATTCATGTGAGAAACACGAAAACCAGGACACAGGACCAAAGGTACAAAGGGGCAGCTGAAAGATTAAATAAACCACTAAAAAGAAACATCAGTAAGATTCTGTAATTTAAGACAGTGTCATGAGAATGTCTGAAGATAAAATACTAAGGAATAATAAGCAAATAAAGATTCACATTGAGAAAAGATGAGGGGACAAATGCCATCTCTTTTTTAGTGAAATAAATGAGTACATAAATATAAACAGTAGAAATGGTCAGATACGAGAATGGTACAGTGACGGAAATGCTTTTTTAAGAAAATGAGTGGCAAATAAAAAGAAATAGCAAATAAAATTGTTTAATATTAAAGGTCCTTAATCTTCATTTTTTCCCACACCCTAATAGCATGTTTAACTGTGGTAGGAATTTACACCAGGAAACGTCTTTGTTTCTGTTAAATATGTATTTATAAAAGTCACCCATCAAAGTAAGCAACATTTTATTATTTATTTATTTACCATATGTGAGAGATTCTTTCATTAATACTAAAAACATGCAAACCCAACCAACCAACCAAACCCCAAGAACCTTGCTGTGTCAGTTGTCTTGGCAGTCTAGGTTACATTGCAGAGTTGCAGATTTATTGATTTAGTTCTACAGCCAATTATTTAGATTGCTAAGCTGCTATGAAGATCATAAAGTGGTCATTATCAGTTCAGTATATCCCTTCCTAGCACAGATGCAAATCTGAAAGACAAGCAGCTGACTTCAGTCCCTTTTTTCCCCTTTTGCACCACGTCTTTCCTCAGTTACTCATGCTTAATTGTCAAATTTATTAGAGTCTACTTCATTCACAGTAATTTCCTCAGGTTATATTTTTTTTATGCAGAGCTACCTGTGCAAGGTGTAAAAAGAAAGGATTCCTGGTCACATCTGCTGTTTAGGAAGTGATGACAATAACTAAGTTCCAGGAAACTTATAACACCTGAGGAAAGTCATGCTTACTTCATACCTGAAATCTTCTTCCCCAGATCAGGTCAGTAAGATGATATTGATGATATGTCCATGGAAGAGGAATGAATCATAGATGCTGAATTTCCAGACTATATCACTAAAAGGGAAAATGGGCTCAGACAGAGTCACAGAAGCAGAGACATCCAGTTTCCACCTTCTCTGGAAGAGAAAGGATAAAAAAGAAATCAGTATAAATAAATATTAGATCTGCAAGAACTTTTTTTTTTTTTCTTTAATCTGGCCCATCTAAAAGCTTGTCCAAAATACAGGATCAAAAATACACGTATCAGAATGAGAATCTGAGAGAGACTACTTCTTTCCATACTATCAGCTCTGCTATCACACATGAATCATGTTATTTCCAACTTCCTTATAGTCCCTTTCTTGTTAGAGCTAAGGCTCTAACCCTTCTTCCTTCCCCTCTTAGGCATATTTGTTTATCTCTACCCACAAGTTACCTCTACTATCTTCATTCTAATGTTTATTATTAAAATCATACCTATAGAGTTGATTTTTTCTAAATATTTTTGCATTTTTTTGCAAGCAATAGTAGCAGATTCTCAGTGGGTTAATTGTGCAGAAACTAAGACTATCTATGGTACTTTTTCCTTTCTGCTAGAATGTACATGAATGCTGTGAGAACTGAAGATATTTAAAAAAAAAATTGCCACTTAAGCTATCTTGCATTATCTACATGCATTTATATTAACAGAAATCTTGTGATCTTTATTAAGTATTGTTTTGATATATAAAATTCTTGACCAATGCACCAGTAGTAATTGGCCTAACACAGAACCAATGCAAAGGAGGAATAGAAAAAATCTGAGTGATGCACAATATTTTTCAGCAAGCCATTTAATTAAAGCTTTGAGTCGTGCAGAGTATGAAATCTGTAGTTAAGGTTGATTAGTCTTCAGATTATAAGACCCTCTTATAATGTCAGTAAATAAGAAACAAATTTCACGCAAGAGAGTGACAAACAGCCTTTTGCTGTTGAATGGAAATGCAAAGATATCTGAAAGCATAGCTACAAGGCTGCAATTCTAGTTAGTTATGAGGAGGGAAAAATTAATGTAAATCATGCTTTTCTTTTCAAGCTTAACAATTAAAATTGGCAATGGTGTTAGTATTCTCATTAAATTTTGAATAAGCAAAAATCATCTAAACTCTTGTAGAAATCTGATCAAAAAACCCAAATCAAAGCTATCAATACTATTAAGGAAAATGGTATTTTAAGGAAAAATCTTCCAAATGGGAATTTTTTTTGGAGATGGTCTTGAGGAATTTAAAAAATGAACAGAGAGAGAACTACAGTAGATGAAATTTCTCATATTGTAGATATTCATAAATCTGAATAAGCCCTCGATAAAATCTAAAAATAATTTTTCATTATTAGTAGATTTTTTGTCCTGTAAATACCCTTTTTGTATCCTGCATACTTCTTTATCTTTAACTTAATGCCCTATGCAAAAAAAAAAAAAACACTTATCTATTGCTAAGCTAAACTTTTACTCAAAACAAAAAAAATATTCCATCTTTAAAAGGTTAAAACTAAGCTAGGAAGTTATTGTCGTGCCAGCAGGACAGACACTAAATGGAGATATTATACCTACATTAATAAGCCCAGTATGTTGAAAACAGACAACTGTTTCAGTCATAGAGGTATGTTAATTTATTTATGCAAGTTTCAGGCCAGATCTGTCCTGGGATAGGTTGAGTGTGTAGGTGGAAGCACAGATTTGCTTATCTGCATTTATATTCACAGGATGGAAAATCTCCGAAACTGTTCCATGTTTCACTTTTGTTGCATTTTTATGGAGGTTTAAGTCTGTGTGATAAAATAAAACCACACTAGCAATCTACGTGGACTAAATATGTGTATAAATATGGTGGAAAACTGCTCAGAAACCATGTCTTTGTAGGAACACATCATCTAGCACTGAGATATGTTGAGAACTCGAGTGATTTTGAGCAGTTCAGTTGATGGCAAATCGACTACCAGAGCAGGTTACATCAAGAAGGCCATTTATTATCTTCATTTGTGCATTTGAAACTCAATGAACCAACCAACCAGAAAAAATAGGTGTTTCTAGGACACCAAAGTTTCTGTTCTGTGCCAGAGATTTATTATCTCTTTGCTTGGTACAGTATAGCTTTCCTACAGAAAAAGGAGAGACAGCTCAGGTTTTGAATAATTCATAAAAGGATTTCCTTCGAGACCTCCAAATATTTCACTTACATGCATGAAACAATAACATTTGTACAGAAATAGCTATTTTAGGCACTCCAAAGCCTCTTGTGGTCTTTGCACAGAAGTTCACTACAGATATAGAACAAAGTGTGATGAAATATTCCCTCCAAAACTTAGTAAAGTACTAATAAGAATTTCTGTGTTATGGCATTATAAGTTTTCATTACAATTCTCTTGGAATGGTCTATATTACTCACAAGCAAAACATACTTGTATGTTTTGCAACTTGTATGTTTATTGTAAGACTTCTGCAGACTGACAGATCTTAGTGATATCTTTTGCTGCAGCAATGCATGCATTGCATGGTATGTTATAAAATATTTCATGTTGTCTTAAAATTCTGATGCACTTCATTAATTTAATTCACTTTCCTTAAACTGATACTTCCTGTCTTTAAAGGGGCTGAAGGTTAATCTTGCATTTCTCTCTATGTGCTATTTATCCAAACATGCCTGCCTATCCATCCATTTCCCATAGTATTCATGACTGCTGATTATAATAATACTGGAAGAATACATAGGAAACTCAAAAATAACATCTTAAAATTTTTGTGAAAATAAACTACTGGACAGAAAAATGACCATTATAGTCTGTGGTGTGGAATATCCCTTTGGTAAGTTTGGGGTCACCTGTGCCAAATCAGCCATGGCACCTCTCAGTTTCTTTTGTGTGCCTCCTCAATGACAGAGCACGGGACAAGGGGAAAAATAAAGTCCTTCAAAGTGGACTACAACAACAAATCAAGGTGACCACTTCCTCAGCTTGTACCTCATGGACCATGAGGTACATCTCATTGTACCTTTGGGTGCATCTCAGCAGATGCAATGGGCATGTGCAGTTTTGAGTTCCGTTACATAGTAAAGAACCTGATTTTCTGCAACGTGTGGTTTTTCATTCTTCCAGTCCCTGCCTTTACTTTCTGTTATTCAGCTGGTATGGCTGGAGAACTTACTGGTGAAGATTGAGTCAAAAAAGTCCTTGAGTACTTCAGCCTTGCCTTTGTCCCAGGTCACCAGATTTCATGTTTTCTTTCAAAGAAGGCAAATATTTTCCCCAGTTTTCCTTTAATCACCAACTTAACTATAGAAGCTTTTCCTTTTGCCCTTGACCTGGATGACCAGGTTTAGTTCTATCAGGACTTTTGCTTTCCTAACCTGATCCTTGATGGCTCACACAATCTCTCTGTATTCCTCCCAGACTACCTGTCCTTGCTTCCACTGTAGACTTCCTTTTAGTGTTTATATTTTTCCAGAATCATGCAGGCCTCCTGGTGTTTTTGTCTTTCTTCCTCTTTGCTGGAATTCATACTCCTTAGCTTGGAAAAGGCGATCCTTGAATAGTAACCAGATTCCTTGGACCCCTCTTCCTTGCAGGGCTTTAGTCCATTGTACTCTACCAAACAGAGCCCAAAGAGGCAAAAGTCTTCTCTCTGGAAGTCTGAGGAGTGAGCTTGCTGTGCACTTTCCTGCCTGTCCTGAGAATCTTGAATGCCATAATTCATACAGTCAGCTGCTCTTGAGCTTCACCTTCCTCACCATCATGTCCTTGTTGGCTCCTCTGTCACTTGGAGAAGGAATTTATCCTCAGTGCATTTCAAAAAACTCCTGGATTTCTTATGCCCTATTGTGTTGTCCCACCAATAGATATTGTAGTGTTTGGAGCCCCCTAGGAGGACCAGGCCTTTTGAATGTGAGGTTGATTCTATCTCTTATAGAGGGCTTTATCCACTTAATATTCCTGGTCAGGTGGCCCATTGCAGATCCCCACCATAATGTCACCTGTCCATGTCCTCCATTTAATCCTGACTCATAAGCTCTTGGTCAGCTCCTCATCTATCCTCAGGCAGTGCTCCATGTACTCCAGCTGGTTTTGGACAGAGATGTCAACACTGCCTTCTCACCTCCCTGCCTGTGCTTCCTAAAGAGTCTGTATCCTTTCAACCCAACACTCCAGTCATAAGAACCATTCCAGGACATTTCTATGATGCCAGTAAGATCATAGCCCTACAGGCATGAACACATCTTTTCTTGGTTTTTTCCCATGATACATTTGCATGGAGGAATTTAAGTTGAGCCCCCACTGAAATGACTTTTTGGATGGGGCTGTCGGGATTCTTTTGCTACTGTCTTTTAGGTGATGTTCTCCTGACCTGTGATCCCTTTCCAGGCTCAGGGAATCACTTTCTGGAAATAGCATCAAACTGGTAGGAGTGGGATGGACAGAGCCCATTTCACCACCAACCTGGCAAGCCCATGGCTGAAGAGAGTTTTCTTTTTCTCTGGCTGATGAACCCCACCAACCTGCTGTAGAAAAGGTTTCTCAAAGAAAGTCCTATGGTGAATTAATCAAACTCCTGGCTGTGGGGTTTTTTGACCATTTGTTAATGGGTAACAAACAAATGGTTAATGGTTAATTTGACTGCATTTTTCAAACCCTTTCCCTCTGACCAGGAGGATCGATGCAGACATTTAGCTTATATATGACACTAAAAAAGGTTCAGAGCACAAAAATGTTGCAGAGGAATAGGGACATAAAGTAAACACTCAAAAGAAATGTCATTTAGAAGGTGACAGAGTTATGGTTCCACTAGAAGTGCAAGCAGGTACAGCTACAGCTTAAAACGTCATGTGCCATTTTTCCCCAGAAGTGAATGATTGTGAAAAATTCTTATTCAAAGTCAATGAACACATAACTTTAGAGTGTTGTTGCTGAACAAAGCATGAATTGATAGAAGCATCTCAATTTCATGGGCTGGGAATGGATTCATGAACATTGTGACTAAAAATGCTTCTTAATATATGGATTGCTAAACAAAAATACCAAGGAGAATAATTCTTCAGTTTCTTTGTGTGGTGCAATACATACCTGTGAAAAATATTTACTTTATATTTTTGGAGCTGTGTTTGGCATTTGGGTTTGCTCTTTTCTGGAGGACTAACACAAAAAATGAGGATATAATCACATCTGTGGTTTCTGTTGGAGACCGAGTGTCTTTTTAAGGGACAGATAACATCTTGGGTTGGATGAAAACAAAGACATAGACAATATTAAGGATTCTATGACTCGGATTGGTACTCCAACTTATCTGCATTAATATTAAGCTGAAAGTATAAGTATTGTGGAAAAGGAGTGCCTTGTAACTGTGTGTTTCTTATCTTCTGATCTAATATAGCTTTTCAGTAGAAGACAATGTAATCTCAAATGACAAGAAAAATTTCAAAAGAAATAGTGGTCCATCATGTCATTAGAGGTTCCTATGAAAAAAGCACCTTGTAGGTTACATCAGAGGAAATAGAAGTTAATCTCTTTAGAGCTACCAGACACAAATTCACTGTTTTATACCTTTCAGGAAACTATACTAATTTCAGGTGATCTATGCGAATTGCATGTGTTAATTTTCTACACAGTTTTATTTCCTCTATCATAATATTTTTAATAAAAGCAAATGATCTTTCAAATTATGACATATAATGAAATAAAGTTAATTCAGGCAAAGGTACTTAAAATAATTTATCTATCTATTCATAAAACCCAATTTCTCAATAAAATATAATCTTGATGTATAAACATTTAAATTATTTGAACAAAATGGGAATTAGTGTAAAAAAGGTTTCTGTTACTTTTAGAAATTAATTTAAAAGAAGACAGAGTCAAAGAGTGGAATTCAAACACAAGAAAATAACAGTAATATATTTTCAAAAACTTCATCAATAACCAAATCATTCCAAACACTGACACTTTTGAAATGAAAAATTGTTTCAATGGCTTCAGGATTTTGTAAATAAAGCTAACAATGTATTATCTAAATTATCTAAATAAAGATGGAAAAAATAGTAAGAAAAATTCAGAATATCATTACTTCTGAAGCAGATGTCTCAATGTTTTGCTTTAATTTACAATTATATGTCTTTCTGTTGAATTCATCTAAAAAATTCAAAAGAGACCCTAGGAAAAAAACTCATGTTTATAATACAAGGCTGTGTTGAAGAAAAATCCTTTTATGTTCCACCAATATTTTCATCTGATATTAAAAAAAAAAAAAAAAAAAAAAAAAAAGGAGGGGGGGGGAGAATATGTCCCAAGTACCTACAATGTATAGAAAAGAAAAAAAAAGGAGTAAAAAAAATTAAGAAAATGCTAAGTACCAGTCCTGAATGGAGCAAAAATTCTTTTAAAAGACTTAGTAACCTAAACATCTTCCTGTATGCTCCAAAGCAAGTGTCAGCAAGTTCCAGTAAATTACATGAAAAATTGCAAGTGGACTGCATTACTCCTTCCTCCCATTCCAGTGAGACAGCATTACTCCCTCCCCATACCGGATGAGGCAGCATCAGTTCTCACAGAGGTTTTCTATCCTTTTCTTAGGATGACTAATGATGGAGATGTCACTGCTCCTTCACCAGGCATTTTCAGTGTTTCACTAATATTTTTTCCTACTATTTTATTTGACTTTGTTTTGTTGCAACAGAAGTCCATTGTTTTGTTGGCTTCTATCCACTTCTAGCTATGGCAGATGTGGATAGACCTTTTCCTTCCCTTCTCTTTTGCATCAGCATCTAACATGCTTGAAGACTGTTTCAACCCCTCTGTAGCCTTTTTAATCTTACAAGAAATTAAAATCTTCTCAGTGTGCTCTCAAGCCCTGATACTTTTTAGTGAGGTCATTGGACATTTTCCAAGGAATGTCCAAATCTCTTCTTTCTCAGTGGGCAGTGCCCAGTACTTTCCATAGTGTTTTCAGGAAAGCCTTAGCAATCCAGAGCAGACCAAAAGAAAATGTACTCAGCAGAAAATTTGCTCTGCTGTGTAAGACCCCCATGCACAGTCAGGTCAGGTTGAGAGATCTCCAAAGGGGAGACTTTCTAGGTTTTCTGAAGGGTGACAGTGTCTGATGAAGGGCTCTACATACATCTCTTTGTCATAGGAGCTTTATTTCAAATTTCTTGTAGAGTATCTTTTTGGTTGTTTTTTTTTTTTTTTTTTCATAACATCATGCCTCTTTTAATATAGCTGGCATTCATACACCTCCTTATGAAATCTTAATTTTCTGATGGTTTTGTAAATAACTATTGCTCAACCTGTTGCTCTCATTTCTGTACATGTGCTATTAATTATTCCTGTGCAAAGTACTTTGTACATTCATCCAGTTTTTCAGGCCATTTCCCAAACTATTCAGACTGCTTTGAATTCTAATCTTGCTCTCCTCCACACCTGCAGCTTTCTTCAGGTTTGTTTCAACTTCAAATTTAGTAAGCATGTTTTATATTTCATTTATATTTCAACCTGGTCATTAATACTACTGAAGAATAATACATGAGCAGAGAATTAATTTGACATAGCCCTCTATTTTGACAGTGATGTCTATTAACTCTCTGGAAATTACTTTCTCCAACAAGTGCTGCCTCCATGCTATAAAGACAACCAATAGAAAATGTCCTTTCTTTAAGAATATCCTCTGAGACACCTTCAGAAGCACTATTTAAAGTCAAGATTTGATAGTTTTATGATGGTGTAAACAACAGAAAAGGAGATCCTACAAGAAAAACTGATGAACATCTCTCTGAATTCCATTAAACCGTTGCTTTGGAGATTTACCTTGGCATAAGGGAAGCATGCTTACAATAATGGTTTTATATATAACTTACCACCAGGTTCAGCTCTGTCACCTGAGAGGCCTTTCAAATATATTCAACTACGGGGTAAATATGTTTCCTTGAAATTGTGGTTGAACAAAAGCCTGAAAAGAGGTATGATCCTGTATTCTTTTGCTACTCATGTGACACTGCTTCAGAAACACAAATTTTATTCCAATTTAGTCATGTGAAACGTTACAATAATTCCTAGTGTACTTGGGAAAAAAAATGAAACATCCCTTTATGCCCCATGTCTAAATATTGATGCTACATTTAATTAATCAACTATTCCTTCTCACCTTAAACTAAGAAACAACCTTATCTGCTGAAATAAAATCATTATAAAAAAAATCATATATTGTCTTTTATTCATGTGAAACACAGCCCATTTTAAAAGATGATAGAATAAACAATTTGAATTAACTACATCATACTAACAACTAAAAGATTATTTTTTAATTATCAAATAAATTTACTGTCTTTTCAATGATTAGAAAGGCTTCAGGGAAAAAGAAATGCCAGAGTCTAAAAAATTCTGTGCTTTTATTCTGTATGCTTTTTGTGGGTTTCAGAACAGCTACATCTTATGCCACAAGCTCTTTAGGTTGCAGAGGAAGGAACAGATAATTTCATAATTAATGATAAGCTCCCATCTAAAGACTCAAGACCTATTGAATTTGTCAATGCAGAAACACTTAAGAAAGTTAATCTGAAGTAACTTTTAAAGTGGATTAATTAAATGAATTAAAGACACATATTGATCCTTTTATTCAAAATTTCAATGGCTTTAATTCAATGTAGTCTACTTCAGACTTCAAAATGAATTAAGCTAAATTAAGTTAGGGACATTTTAATTCTGAATACGTGTCTATGTTGGGACTAATGCACTTTAACACATTTAACATTTAGCATGCATGAGACTGCAAAAACTGTAAAAAAATCCCCTGCAGTGAATTACTTACTTCATAACAGCTGCCTGTGCTCACATACTTTCTCCAGAGATGGTTTAATGTAAGATATTCCTGTCTTGCAATGAGATGGGAAATCCTGGTCATTTATTCATATCTTACTTTGACATGTTGGCTATGTTCCTCTTACTTCCACACTCAATTGATTTGGACAAGCTTTCTCAAGCATGTAAGGCAAATACTTTTTTGATGCAATTAAGTCTGAAAGAGTTCAATGAGAAACTGACTTCCAAACACAAAAAATATTATTTTGGATTTTTTTTCTTTGTGTGTGTGTACATGCTGTTATTCTGTCTCACATGAACAGTTCATTTTTTTAAAAGACCTTAGAAAGACAGTTTTGATGGAAAATTGTTCACCACCCCTGACCATGGTAATGACAATTCTTGTTCTCTTTTGTGAGAATGAAAAGCATCTCAGAAATGTATTACTGAACTGACCTTACTGGACTTATTTTGGAGATAAATTGCTCTGTTAGGTAAGAGAGATGAAATCTGAGTGTTCTTAAGTGTTTCCACTTGTGTCCTGATTTAGGAATGGTGGTCCCCAGTCTAACATTCCCTCTGAAACACTCAAAATCATGCACCATTTTCTCACTATCTGTTCCCCCTTCTCCCTGTGGTGGGCTGGAAGGGAGGATTGGAATCACAAAAAGGGAAAGATTATGGGTTGGCATAACAATTTACTGGAAACAGCAATGAGTTAAGAAAATAACAGTAACAGCAACCATACTAATGGCACAGTGTACAAGAAAAGAGGTGAACGATTCATATGTCATGGCTCACCCTCCCTGGAAATTCCCTGGCTGCTCTCTCTTCCAGGCTACCCGAGCCAGAAGGAAATTCAAAATTTCCCTGTCCCCGGAAAATGATGCAAGGTGGCATAAAATAACCTCTGGGTCCTGGTCACTCCCCTTACTGGATACTGCAAAAATTAACCCTGTCCCAGCTGGAACCAGGATGACTCATCAGAGAAAACAACTAACTTAGAGTTACTAATATTTTTATACATAGTTAAGGAGGGGATTCAGCAAATGATGTAAGAGAATTTAGTATGAAGAAGAAGAAGAAGAAAAAGAAGAGGAAGAAGAAAGATATACTTGTTTTTTATCATTTTTTTACTCTATGCCCTATATATTGCTTCCTACGTCTGATATGTAACAAGTGCATTTCTAAACTTGATAAAGTAAGTTACTCTGCAGTTGAGATAAGATATTACTCTCACTAAAATGGAAGGCAAATCTGTCAGATTTTGATTTGCATTAATTTACAGAAGCAGTCTGTAATTTACATAGCCTGAGTACCAGGCAAGAGAAATTGGGGAGGAAAAAATGTCAAAACCTGTTATAAATAAGTATCTATTGTCATTCAAGTTTTCATATATACATATTTAATTTCCATTAGCATTTGTCTGCAGCAAGTACTTAATGAAATTTACAAAGCAGAAATTGTTTAATTGCCAGTGCTGTTGAACAAAAACTGATAGGAGAGGTGTCTTACAATATATACGTTATCTCAGATATAAGATGTACTTTATATATCTATTTATTAGATGTCTAAGAGCAGGCTTAAAGCATATATCTGTGACCTTAATCCACTAGTTAATGCAGCTTCTCTACTGCTTATTCCTTTTGTGCAAGTTCCTCAATAATGTAGAAAAATTTTTTCAAACAAATATGTTCAACGAAAAATTGTCCTTTTCTTTCTAAAGCTATTGTTATATTTTCATTTCTTCCATATAATTATGTTTTTCTGCTGTCCATCACCTCCACCTATGGATTTTTTGGCCTCATAGTGACTGATTATTTGAATAAAGATGTCATGTGCAGTAATGGAATGATTTTCCTGTGAATAGAATTTGTTCAGACAGCTGATTTGGTCAGTCAGCTTTAGATCTCTGAACACAAGTTGTCATTTGCTGTGTCAGGATGATAGTCACAAAATGTGTTTTAAAGTGACAAAAGTAGACCTCTGCATTTCAAGCAAAATTTTTGTGTAGAGGCAAGAAGCTTATTACGGTAAATATTTTCTCTGTGCAGCTATTTGACTTTCAAAAAACTAAGGATTGAAGTTGCAATTTTTAATTAAAAAATTGTTGTAGTATAAACTAAGAATAATAAAAAAAAAACAAACCAGGAGTAATATTTCTCCTTCCATACTTTGAAGGCATAATGAATTACTGAAATATCATGTTCTAAATACAAACAAGTTCATGTTTTAATAACTTTTCTTTCTTTGGTGTTACAGGAAATGTTTTGGAAACCAAAAGTAATAATTAATATGAAGGAGCTAATGCAACAGCTACTGTCTTGGCTAACATGCTACATGAAGGATTTGTGGAATTTAAAGCAAGAGTAGATGTATGTCAGACTCAAACCCCAACAGCTCCTTATAATGATAGTTTTTGATTGAGGCTTTAGGCAAGTACAGCCATAATGGATCCCAGAACACAAAGCAGCAGCAGGCTGGTATGCTTTTGTCCAAATTTCTGTGCTGCTGAGGGTCAAGATCATGTCTGAATAGATTCTTAGTCAAAAGGATATGAAAATTACATGTACAGTTAATTTCTATTGCTGTTCTTATGAAGAGATTATTGACACTTCTTTTTTTGCTGGTTATTTTTTGACCCTACAAAGAAGATGGCATTTATAGTTACATGAAAGAAAGAAAATAAAGACACACAGGGCCAATACCTCATAGGAAGGTGGAGGAATTTGTTTTCATTCATAAAAATTCAACAGTTAGAGGCAAAGAAGAGAAAAATCTATAAGGTTAATTTTTATCTTACATTGGCTTTTCAATGGGCAAAACAAGAAAGACAGTTCAGTGCTGTTCTATTGCACTTCTATCATAGACAGAGGAGGAAAACCAAGTTTTCTCAAAGTGAAGAAAAGACTACTCAAGGCAAGAAAGAAACAAGGAATTGTTTTCCTCTGGCATTAATACTAAAACCTTTACTAATCAAATAAAAATATTGACATGCAAAATCTGTAAATACTCTAGAGATTCAAGTGGGAAAATGGATTTCAAGACGTGATCTCAGGAAAGAAAAAAAAAAAGATAAAAAAACCCTTTAATTTCAGAACTTAGTTTGGATAGGATAGTAAAATGTCATCTGAAAGCCCTTAAGGTGACAGGATTTCAACTAATGAGTACTTAGGCCCGTACTTCTGGAATGTAATAGGCAGTAAAATATGCACCAGAATAGATTATTTTTTTAAATTGAAAGATACATTTACCATTAGAATGTCTGAACTTTTATGTTAATACTACAATGAAGAGATTACATGAAGCTATTTAGTTTCTGGCAAACTTTTAAGGATGTTAATTTGCTAAGATTTAACATGATTTTAGCATTTGTAGATTTTCTTCTGGTCTGAGGAAATAAACAAAACAAACCTCATCTTCCACTGAAAAGAAAGGTCTTACTTAAATACAATTCAGAACCGTATTACATAATTGATTAGAAAATTAATTTTCAGAACAGTGTATGTCAGCGTCATTTCAGGTCTGTAAACACAGCAATGCATGTTAATGGAAAGCTAAATCAAACTAACACCTGCATTATTACCTTTTCCTTATTTGAGTCAAAGTCCTCCAGCCTTCAACCTTTTCATCTTGTAAACGTTTAAAGCAGTTCAGACTGTGATACAGAAGACATAAAGTTGTTGAGATCCACTTGGGAAACTGCACATGGACCTCAAAGAGTGGACAGGCTGCAGTTTGACCAAAACAAATCAATGAGTGAGCTTAGAGAGCTGGAGGAACCAGCTGTCCTAAGGGAACTTTCATTTAAGCCATGTCCTGCCCAAAAAGTATTTGAAATCACTGAAGGAAATCCTCTGTCAGAGATAAGAGTAAACTGGAATTTTATAGAAGAAAACTCTCATCCTAACCAGTTTAGAGAAGGAGAGTGAGTAAAGCCAGCCTGGTTTCGAGGAGGATCGTGGAGACTATGTATGCTGAGCAGTATTCAAGGGATCCAAAGCTAACGAAGGGAAAGTAAAGACTTTATCATTTTTTCTTTATTTTTTAAAATCTTCATTAAGAATACTAAGTATTACAACTATGCAAATCTTGTGTTCTGTATTTTCAGTGACATTTTGTGCATGTCTTCATAATCCCTCTGGCTGAAATACAGTGCTTACTGTTTAGCGGGAATGCCTGCAGGTAAATCTTTGTGCCTAGAATTGCTAAATTTATGCTTTCAGAAATCCCAGCCTACAATCCACCTTCTTTTCATGACATTAAATTCACTTGGGTTTTTTTCTGCCCACTTGTTATTTATGTTTGGGGATTCATATATGTCTTCTCCTGGCTTATTAATACATTAAAACCAAAATGGTTATTTAAACCAAAGACATATTCAAAATTTTTCTCTTGTAATTACTGACTTATGGGACTCAGAAAGTTCAAAAATCTTCCAATACATTAAAGTAGTAAAAGCTGTTTATCCAGTTAAAGAACTCCAATTAAAAAAAAAAAAATTAATAAATATTTTTCTTTTTCTTGTCACCAAAAGACAGATAAATAGTCATAATTTGACAGAAATTAGCAGACCAATGTAATATGATAGACACAAGATCTACCACATTTTTGTACAGCTTGTGCTAGTGTTTTCAGAAGAATATGTGTTTTATTTTCACAAAGAAGTTAATCATTCTCTTTATAAAAGAAAAAAGTATTTTAAATTAATTTAATTCTATTATTTTTCATGAAAGAATTGTGTGGTCTATTTTGCTTTATCTTGTCCTTTTAAATAATGGAGTGGTATTCCAGATAAACTGAGAATTTCAAAGTGTTTTAAAGGCTTTTTAAAATTTGTTTTCTGTAATTTATTTATCATTTGTAAATGTCAAAATTGATGCAATTTTCTCATAGTTGACTTGTAATGACAGCTTCTTGTACTTCTCTTATATGAACATTGTTTCTGTTTAAGCAGAAAAAAATCCTAACTGCATTTTTGTTGCATGATAATTTTGAATTTTGTATTTATTACTGGTTTTAATTATTACATTTAATCAGCTTAGATTAATGAATTGGATACACCTTGAGTATGGTTCACTTGCAAATATTTTTTTTCTCCAGGTGTTTTTCTCCAAATTTAAGCTTGTTCTTTTATGTTCTCATTTTGCACTCTTTGGAATATGGAAAGAAATAAGAGACTTAGGGTTGTCCTTTCTGCCATGTTGTGGTGTGTTGACTTCAGCTGTATTCCTGGTGCCCACGAAGCCACCCTATCAATCCTCTTCCCAGAGGGAAGAGAGGAAGTTAGAAGAAAAACAAATCGTAGATAAGCCAGTGAGGTTTAGATAAGCTTATCATGAGATAAGCCAGTTTACTTAAGAAAAAGTGAACCTTTGTGCATGCACAATCAAAGACCAAAAAAAGGGTTTATTCTCCATTTTTCATCATCAGGTGACGTCCAGCCACTTCTCAGGAATTAAGACCTCAGCCCACATAGAGATTGTCTTGGAAAGCAAACCATATAAATAAAGAATATCCTCCCTTCCTCCTCTTTTTGTTCACTTTTATATCTGAGCTGATATATGGTAAAGAATATCACTTTGGTTAATTTAGTCACCTGGCCTGGTTGTGTCCCCTCCCAGGATCTTGTCCCCCCCCCAGCCCCTTGATGTGGGGACTGCTGAGAGACAGCGCTGATGCTGTGCCAGTGCTGATGCTGTGCCAGCACTGCTCAGCGGTACCCAAAACTCTGGTGTGTTATCAACACCTTTCCAGCCACCAATGCAGAGCACAGCACTGTGAGGGCAGCTATGGGGGAAGGAACTCCATCTCAGCCAGACCCAATGCACTGATGTGTGATCATTCTACATCTAAGAGCAGCAGGAGTTCCCCCCTTTCCAGCTCTGGTGCTATAATTACTAGTGTCTGTCCTGAATCACCAGAGTGCACCACTGAAAGCAATCACATGAAAATAGGTTGAACTTAATGTCCAGCACCCAATACTTATTCTACTCTCTGTTGTTACTGTCATTCATGTCAGTGACACTATTCATATTCATACTAATGGAAACACTATATTTTCTGACAAAGTAAGTAATTCTACTACCGAGCCACATTAAAACATATTTGTTTTCTCCAAACTGTAATTATCTTGCTTTTTAACTACCCTTTAAGTAATTCCACTTTATCCTGTTCCTGTGAAAAAATCTTTAAGTGAAAGTAGAAAAAGAAAACAAAGGCTATTTTGCCTAGTTAAAAAAAAAAAAAAAAAAAAAAAAAAAAAAAAAAAAAAAAACCAAACTCTAAGGACATTAATCTTCAATTATTTAATATTGTATTTACCTTAAAAAGCCCTGTGGACAACTTCAAGTTTGTCATCTATATTTAATTTGAAAACCACTTGAGACATAATCAAAATTTTAGCTGCTTTTTTGTTACCAAACTACTTTCATAGATGTTTCTACAAAAAAATGTAAATGTGAATTACACTGCACCATATTCTCTTCTCATTCCCTCATAATTCTATTTTCTAAACAAAGACAACATAAAAATTCTTGGAAGGTTTTATTTTCTCTATAACTGCTCAAAATTACTTTGGATGAGGCTTACAAAGTCTCCAGATGTATTCTGTGTGTTCTAAACTATAATTCAAAGAACCATTTGCTGATTAAATTCCATTCCTTAAAAAAATCTCCAAACCTGAATAAATGAACACTTTACCATTTTTATTTACATTTGCAAACACAAAGCACATGAAATGACCCAATGTTACATTATAAAGTCTGTTAATCCTTGTCAGGTTTCCTTTATATTTTTCCTTAATCCTGCAAATTCTACCCTCAGTAATTTCACTCTTTTGGGGAAGCTTTTAGAAATGCAGACCTCCTAATCTGTTCTGAATGCCAAATATAAGAATGACAGTGCTTTCCTTGGTGAGGGATTAAACTTGAAAACACTCCCTTAGCAACTTCCACTACATGACATGACACCTCATGGGAATACAAGCTTAAAAAATAACACCTTTTAACAGAATTGTTATAGCACCTGGGGAAAGACGATGACCACAAAGAGTTTAAAAAGGGATTTTTGCTAACTTTCATCACTTGCCCAGTAGTGTTAATTTTTAAATTCATGGTCTAGTTCACAGACTCTAATAGAAACATCCAAGACAAAGAACTGCAGGATATCTGATATATAAGGACTTTTTCTACCAACATCTTCAGATATTTAGATAACGAATGAATAGGTAGCACGCAACTTGCAGGATAGAGTTAATGTTTTATCTGTGGAAAATGTAATTGCACAGGAAGAATCTTCTTTCACTGTTGAAAAGCAACATATGGATCAAAGAGGTTGCATTACAGTTACACAATGTTGCAAGAGAGAATTTAACTATGAAATATGCCAGGGATCAGAAAAGAGGTCTATAGCATTTTAGCTAAATGCAAATGGCCATACATACCTGTTTATTTGAAGCTGAGCTGAACAGTTGCATTTATATTTTTTTCCAAATGTGAAAGTGTCATAAACTGTACAAAGACCTATTCCATGAGAAAAAGTGGATTAGCTTTTACTATATCTTCTAATCATCTTCTGTCTATAATCAATATTTTTACCTTTATTTATTTAAGTCAATTTCTTAACATCTGAGGAGTTCCAGTTCCTTAATCTTTGCAAAATAATCAGGTGCATCTTTTCAATGGATGAAACACCACAGTTCTCACAGGATTACAAATCTCCATGCCATACACTCCCACAGTCCACATAGCATTACTTCACGTGAGGTAGTCAAGAGTCTTTCCAAAGATTCCATGAATAGCAGATGAAGGTGAAAATATTAATAATTCTGATCCAGGGAATTCTGTCTACTCCTGAACCACAGCTCTCATGGGAGAAACAAGTGTCCCTCCCAGAAGACAGAGACACAATGCTTAAGCAGAGATCCTACTGCACCAAAGGAGAGTATACAGGGGCTTCCAGGAGCACAGGAAGGTTTTTTCTGGACCAGGGGAAAAACAGAGGAGCATAAGAATCATAGTTTTAATTTTGCAGAGCAAGGAAGCTCCTTAATCACCTTATTTCAAACCATCTTTCTGAAATTAAGCAATGAATATCTTTGGTGCTTTGTTAGAATTCTGTGGTAATGTTGCATGCTAGTATAGAGCACCTTTAAATTATGCCTTGGATAGTGTAAAGATACCAGAAGAAGAATTGTTAATATTTTTCAAATCAAATCTAGTATTATTACCTTCATTTTTCTGCTTTCAATAGCATTTATTGGCAGACACAAGTGTCTGAATCTGGAGCACAGTCTATATCACTCTGATGAGTTCAGCATGGTGTTGATACTGTGTCATCTTCCACTTTGTTTGGTTTGGCAACAAACCAAATTATCTCCTTGAAAAGAACTGCACAGCAAGGTTTTTTTATCCCAGGTTTTCTCTCAAAAGCAGCAACAATAAAAAATCTCCACACAACTACCAGGAGCTGCATTGGTTCCAGAGAAATTAAAGCAAAGACATAGATATTGCAGAATTATTAATAATACTCACACACACAGAGACACACCCCTCCCAAACCTGAGTTAGGAAGGGTTTTGTTAAGTACTGTTTAAGCTTTCTCACAGAATAACTTTCAATGTCTCTGATTTTCCACAGCATTCAAGACACCACAGGACAGTCAAGGGTGTTGTACTTAACATGTGCATCAAAATATACAAGAAGAAATTATCACAAATGATCACTGGTAACAGCTAAAGAATTTAATTTTCTTCTGTCAAATATTTTTCATTTTATAATTGTTTTGGGTTTATTAGTGGTTTTTCCAACAGATCTCAAAATCTTAGTAACGTCTAGCCTCAAGGAACCCACCTTCCCTACCAAAAGAAGACTTATATTCCAGAACTTTTCACAGCCCCATCACTCATACTCAATATGAGACCTCCAAGCCTCAAATATTCAGACATCCAAGTCTGAATATCCGATAATCAACAACAAGTAAATGTTAAATGGATCAATTTTTACAAAAAGAGCTCCTGAATGACTAAAATTAATTTAAATGAAAGCTTTTAATTCAAACTCTAATTGAAATAAAAGAGGTTTTGCCTCCAAATTTGAAGAAAGAAAATCATAGGACGTTTATTGATGGACGATTTTATTGAAATTCATGAAAGTAAAAAGACTTTAATTTGTTGTTGAATAGGAGAAAATTAATATTTTGGTCTCCTACTTTCATCAATAATTTTTCACTTTGAGATGTGTTGGTTCTACACCAAAATATTTTTATTATATAACTTCAGAAATAAATATCTAAATATTAAACTACAAAATGAGGAATAAAAGGTAAGACTACTATATAAATGCATAATGCATTGCAAAATAAATAATAGTCGCAGTAACATGGTTGTGATTTCAAAATATCCTAACCTGCCAATACTTTGTATGCTAGCCCTGTCTCTCTGCAATCCCTAAAAGTAGTATTAGAAACCTGTAGCCATTTTTGTTAAAACTATACTATTTTAAATACAAAAGTTAAGTCTTAAGTAAAAACTTCAGCTTATTTTACATGAGCTTGGTTCAATTTTTTTCTTCATTTTAAGTTCTAAAGCATTGCTTAACCCCCAATCCCTAAGGCAAAAATGAAATTGGTCAGCTTGAGAAATTGTTTAAATCTTTAATTTAAATTTAAATGATGAGTTGATCCCAATACTAGTGACAGTTTAAATTAAAAGAAATGTGTAAGTTCTGTTCAATAAAAAGTTAGATAAAGGAAGATCAGCTTTCCTAGCCCATGAGTCCCTGTTGTCTAAAAAGGGACTAAAGCACAATTTCCCAAATTTAAGAAAATGTGAATATACCAATGTACAAAGTGTTGAAAAGAGCTAAGTTGTACTGAAGCATGATGGATTGCACACTAAAACAGGAGGTGTGCGTTGGAGTAGACATTTCCTATATCACTGAGTATCAGTCCCCCTTGATCTTATTGCTGTGCACTCCAGCACCGCCTGAGCCACCCCAGTAATCAGAAAGGAAGGTACTGCCTTACATACATTTTTTCAGTGTTCCTTACTACAATATCTTAAAGGCTGTCAAGGTGATCGATGTTTGGGAGCACAGACAAGCTGTAACAAGGTGTCATAATCAGCAAGCTGTTTATGTGGACTTTGATTAATAAACATTGGTTTAAAAACATGAAAGAAAAAAAGCTCTGGGGCTGCAGAATCTAACATATTGTAATTTAACACGTATTTTCCACACATCAGATTTCTTTATCTCTTTTCCCTTTTCCAGACATATGTACAACTACCATTGCCTTCAGTCAGGTTAAGTTTGCCTCGGGACAATATAACTGATTATTTACCTAAGGATAAGTGCTGTAACATGTATTTTATCTGATTTTGGCCCTATGCAGTTTTTCCATTTCTCACTGCCCCTGGCATTAAAAATGAGAGAGTTTACACATATTTTGCACGTGTGTCAGGAGGTAAGCTTTGACTGAAATACTACTTTTGTGTCAGTGTCTCAGGAGTGGAATCAAATACACACATCTTGCTCTCTGTTGTCCTCCAGAAACATGTACTCAGGAACAGTACACCCCAAGTTCCAACAAAATCAATCAGCAGACCTGTCTTAAAATCAGCAGACCAATCTTAAAATGTTTAAACTACTGTAATCACTTCATGTCAAGGTTTTCATGCACTGGCATTTGGACACTAAACTGTAAAATCAATTTAGATTTCAGAGCCTGGTTTTGGCTGTATTCATATTTTGTGTTTTTTTCAGTGGCCAGACATACTCCAGAGGAATTTGTACTGCAATTTAAGGTATCCCAGGATAAAGCTGATCAGGTTAGAAATTCTCTGAAGAAGAAGAATAAAAAAACAGTCCTCATAAAGTGTCCATAATGAGGATTTTAAAATTCAACATTAGTTGAGGCCATTCAGAGCTAAAAAAATGTATATCATATATACATTGTCATGTCTAGAAAGCAGATCCACATCTGCAGTCTGTACCACCCAAAATTAATTAATGCAAGACAAGTTTTTTTCATGTCAGAGGACAATGTCACTGCCATAACCATTTGGACCACATCCCCAGGTAAATTTCAGGCAGCTACAATCTCTATGGCTGTGATTTTTTTTCTATGTTTCGTCTCTTTCCAAGATTTTATCTGTTCTATGGTGCATAACTGACACATCTTTCCAAAATACACTGCTGAATATCAAGGTTGAATAACCTAAAAAGTCTCCAAGTGGAGAAGGGTTTTCCTTAGTCACAACTATCCATATGCGTGAAAAGGCTTTAGTTGTTTGTATTTTCAAAGTACATTTCTACATCTTTCATGGGTGTTTCTGTAATTTCTGCCCATCAGAATGTCATAAAACTTCTGAAAGTCTTGTAGTCAGTAATTCAAAGCCAGAACAAAGGTTATGCAAGAAATAATATTCTACTTCTTGTAGCTTTAAAAAATATCTTTTAATGATGTCTATGCAGCAGTAGTATGTCTGTATAGTTGTAGTCCTCAAAGTCAGTGTAAGAAAAGTGGGTGGTGCCTATCAAGGCTAATTTTACAGTGGGAAAGATGGTACTTATTCTGATTTGACTTTCCATTAAATGTATTTATTGAAATAACTTTCTTACTAGCTGAGAAAAATTGTTCTCAAAAGTATTTTCTGCAATGAATATTTTGAGAGTTGGTCATAACTACTCTGTGAAGAAGAAAAGATATTTTTTATGGGAAAAGAAGACAAGGATTAAAGAGTTATTCATACAGCTAACTTTGTTTTTCTTAACAAAATGGTAGGACTGGGGATCCTATTAGTGAGTAACAAGTCATTACAGGTAGACTTTTACTCCAGCACTGTCCAGCCTGGCTCTAGGGCCAGACTTCCTCAGAATGCTTACATCAGAAAATATAGACAGCTCTTAAGTCACCAGACATCACAGTCAATATGAATGGGTGGAAAGGGGAAAATGGATATACACACTGGGCTGAATACCATGGCTATAAATTATTTCAACAGTTAACAGACAGAAAGTCTTCAGAAAAGAGGTACCTCAGTGGCACTTAATTCACTACCACAATATAGACCTTTCTTGTGACAGCTGCTGCTTAGCAACAACTCTTCTATCTCCTCTGCTCCCAAAAGAGGTGTAGAGGTGTGCTAGGAATACAGCTCAGAAAACAGCACTGCTTGTCTTGTTTAGAATGACTACCTTTTCAGAAGACCACCCAAGGCTTAGTTTACTTGAGTTTGTTTGAGCAAAATAGAATGCATACAAGTTAATTCTCACACACATATCTATCTCTTAAGTAGCAGGAGTACTGCCATTTGGAAACGTATTTAATCCTGCACTGGGTAATACATGAACTGAAAAGAAATCAGTGTGAAAACTTCCTGTCTTGTAGTCTCTTTTCCCACCCTCTTGGCCTGTCTTGAAGAGGATGAGATGTTTGCTTTTGACCAGCCATCTCAAACTTCCCTTCATTACATGTAACCTTTCAAGCAGCAGGAGCCTCACATCAGCCTTGGTGAGCTCTGCCAGCACCTCATTTGGTCCCATAAGTGTATGTTCAACTTGCTTGGGTGCTTTATCCCTGCTGCTCTGGAGAGTGTTGCATGCCCACAGCTTCTGTCAAAAGGCTCTGACCAGCCAGCCTGAGAGTACAATTTTCCTGTGAAAATGAAGGCAAAGAAATCAACCAGCATCTAAGCCCTTTCCATTTCCTCTGTCCCTAGGTCTCTGACCTCATGGGCAAGAGGGTACAAATTTTAACTATTTTTTGCAAAATGTACTGGGTAATACAATACCTAATGTACTGAAGTCTGCACTGAGTTAGGAATCTTTTTAACCCTTACTTCAGCTGTTAAGCATCAAATGGTCCACAATAACTCATGAACTTTAAAAAAAAATAAAGTACAATCTTTGATAGTGTGATGGTTTAATTTTATTTTTTTTTACCAAAGTAATGACGAAGACAGAACTGTGCTATTTCTTTTGTTCACCCATCCATTCCAGCCCAGAAAAAGAAAACTGAACATCCTGGTATATAGTAGGAAATGGTATTTTCATGTCACACTTCAAGACTTCAGCTGCTTCCACAAGGACAAGGAAGGGTATTCTTCTTCCCATCTTCTACATTTGAAGTTATCATGTTGACTTATTCAAATGAGTAGGGGAAGAAAGAAATCAGTCCTCATCTTCTTGTGAAGGAAAAGGTGTTTAGCACAGTTGGATAAAGGACCAGGAAATGACACCATGCAGGTGCTCTAACGTATGGATAGGTCCGAGGCATAGGACTTGTATAATACCTCTCACAATGTCCTTCTCAATAAGAGCCTCATCAATAACTTCAGGAACAGGGAATAATTTTTCTGTAGTTTAAACCTAAATCAGTCAGAGCCATGAAGACTTTTCAGCTTTCAAAGAATCATAGAATGGTCTGAGTTTGAATGGACTTCAAAGATCATCTAATTCCAAACCCCAGTGCTGTGGGCAGGGACACATTCTGCTATGTCCAGTTGCTCAAAACCCCATCCAGACTGACCTTGAACAATTCCAGAGATGGGGATTCCACAACTTCTCTCAAAAACCTCTTTTAGTGCCTCACCAACCTCACAGAAAAAAACTTTTTCCTAATATCTAATCTCCATGGACCCTCCTTCATCTAAAGGCATTTCCTCTTGTCCTATCCCTGCATGCCCCTGTGGAAAGTCCATATTCAGCCTACTTGTAAGCTTTTTTCACTGAAAGATCATGCTGAAGCTGCTCAGCATTTCTTCTTGGGTGTGTCTCATTTAACATATTTGTTGGTCTTGCTGATACTGGCCATGTCTGTACTTCCTCTGCTTCACCTATTGTCAAAACCATAAGGCTTCTGAAATGCTCTGGAACATGGAGTTTCATGCTGGCCTGGTCACTAGCATTGCTTAGGTCAAGAAAACACAACCCTAACTGGGTCTACTGTGATTTTCTGTCATCAGCAAGAAGACACATTCACAGCTGCCAAATAGCATTGAACTCTCCCTGCAAGCGCAAGTTTCTGCACAGGATGGAATAAACTGAAAATTGCAAAAAAGTAACTGGAAGGCATGTGCTGAGCAAGTGGGAAATGGAAGATGCCAAGCTATCTAGGAGGCTGGGCACATGTCATTGAGAGCACTATCATTTTGAAGCAGAGAAACATGAAATTTGGTTTATGACTCAGACGTGTATCCAAAAATACAACAGTAAGGCCAGCAGGAAGTAAACATTACTTCATTTTGCTGGCAGGAAAGCAAATTCTGGAAAGTACTCAATTCTTTGTCAAAGAGCAACTCAACACAGAGTTTGAGAAAGCTGCTTCTTACTAAAAAATATCAAAAGGATATAGCCCTTAAAAGGAATTCAGGAAGAAAGTGGCACTTTTTCAAGGCAATGTTTAGGTCTGAATATTTTGTAAATCACACATGGCCACCTCTTCAATCTGAATAGAAGGTGCCTATTCACACTCCACGTTTTCCTGCTGTCTCTCACCCTCCCTCAGAGCTGGTACAGCAGTTAGCTTTGGCTGAGACCTTCCCAGAGTGTGGATGAGATTCTGAAGTAAATTCATATCGAGGTGTCTGTGGCATCTCATTAGGTAACTAAATGGAAAACGAGCATAAATGTAAAAAAAAAAAAATAATAATAATAAAAAAGGAAACAATAGGTAACTTTAAAATGAGCCTGAAATAAAACCCTAAAATAAAACCCATGATGTCTTAATTCAGGTCCCAATCTTTAAGAAAATGTCACTTTCTCTCCCTTCTACTACAGTAAGATAAAATGACATCTACTAAGGAGCATATTATATACATATCTCATATAATACACCCTGCCTTATTACTTTTTTTATAAAGTGCCCATTTACTGTGAAAGGCATCACAGGAAAGAAAAACTCAATGTTTGAAATATGAATTTGATACTGTAGTGAGTGACACGTTCCTTTTTGCTTATAAGTTATTATCCACAGAAGAGTAGAGAACAACTATTAATGTGGATGGTTCCTTTCCAACAGTTTTGTACCCTAAAATACTTATTCTTGAAGAACACTTTGGTAAAGTCTGGGTAAATTACATCCACAGCCTTTCTCTTGTCCACTATGTCGGAGATGTAGGTCATCCAAGGGTGATATGTTGACGGTCAGATTAGATGAACTTGAAGGTCACTTCCAACCTTGATGGTGATAGAAAAGGGTCAGGATAGTCAAGCAGCAGCTGCTTGTCATAAACCCATGCTGAGTGGACCTGATCACCTGGTTATCCTGTATGTGCCATGTGATGGCACAGAAGATCATCTGCCGCATGGCCCTCCCCAACACCAAGGTCACACTGACAAACCTGTAGGTCTCCATTTGTTCCAAACCCCTTGCCATGGCCAAGAATATCTTTCACCACATCAGATTGCTTACGACTCCATCCAGCCTGACCCAGAACACCTCCAAATTAAGAAAATCCCCAACATCTCTGGGCAATCTCTTCCAGTGTCTCATCACTCTCATAGTAAAAACATTCTTCATTATTTTCAGTTTAAATCTACCCTCTTTCAATTTAAAACAGTTGTGCCTTCTCCTATTACAATAGACCCTGATAAAAAGTCCCTCTTCATCTTTCTTATGAGGCTCCTTCAAGTACTGAAAGGCTGCAATAAGATCTCCCCTAGAACCTTCACTTGATCAGGCTGACAAACAGCAACTCTCTCAGCTTTTCTTTATAAGGAGGTGGTCCATCCTTCTGGCTGTTTTTGTGGCCTTCCTCTGGACCCATTCCATCAGGTCCATGTCTTTCCTGTGCTGAGGATCCCAGAACTAGATGCAGCACTCCACACTCATGGGGTCTCACATGAGAACAAAGGGGGAAAATCACCTCCCTTGAACTACTGGGCCCTTTTTTGATGCAGCCCAGAATACATTTGGTTTTCTGGTCTGCAAGTGCACACTGCAAGCTGGTGTCTAATTTTTCATCTACAAATATCCTCAAGTCTTTCTTCTGCACTCATCTTTCCTACTGAATCTAAATATAAGGTGAATTTTTATAGCTAGCAGAAAAAGAAGCTCCATGAAACATAATATCTTCTAGTCCTCCATCACTTGAGAATTCAAAATCACTGGAACTAATTGTCTGGCTGTCCTGGAGTAAGAATTATAAGAAAGCATTACCTTTGAGGCAAAGCTGGATAACATATGCCTGCAAGCCAGGATTACTGACATTTTCTTGAATGTATAACCTTTTGAGAAGAAAAAAAGTTTCACGCACCAGCTATATTGGAATTAAAAAGGATAAATAAATCAGTTTCTTGTTTATACATCACCTATCACTGAGATCCCACATAGCATATAAATTTGGTTACATAATAAGATTATTGTATCAATTTGAATAAATACTCTTCTATATGTAAAACAGTCAGTGTTTACATTGTTCTTTCCTCTCGTCAAGGAACATGACTGTCATACAACATCTGGATCTGGAGAAGCTTCTTCTGAGAGTCACAAGACTCAAAAGATTATAAGACTCTCAAATTCTGTGATACGATCCACAAAAGCTAAAATGCAGTACTGATATTTTTTTTTTATTTTTACACTGTCAAATTTAATAAAATGACCAGTATATCTGGAATAAGACAATCCAAAAAGAATGAACACTAATTATATAGAATATAAAGAAAAAAATACAGTGGGGTTTTTTTTTACCTTTCTTAATCTGTTTTATCTCTCTTGATTATTTCATACCTTGAAAACATCAATAATGAATATAAGAATACATTATAAAAATTTTTGGCTCCATGAGACAGTATTTATAAAAACAATTCTGCTTCATGGCTGTTTGAATTGCCTTATTATCTAACAAATGATACTACAAAGCTATGAAAATAATTTTCTTAAGCCCTTGTTTAATTTTTTTCTCTTTGATTTTACAAAAGATAAGTTGGAATGTCAATTAATAAATCAGAGACTAGCAAAATAAAACTTTACTATTCATTTAGGAATGATGTCATATATTTTAGCATTTGCTTTACATTTTATGATCAGTCTTTATTGTTGAAAAGTTCTATTAAAACTATATAGAGATGGCTGCAGCTTTAACATAAAAACATGTTTAATTCAGTAAAAATTTGTATAAAATATTTGAACACACAGAAAAATACTTGAACGGTGAAATCATTTAGAGGCTCTTTTGGTGAAAATTTGTTATGAGTCCAAATAGAGAAATAAACAATTATTGAACTGACAGATGAGATGACACTGGAAGGAAAAGCAATTTAAGTCTCTTAAGAGTGATAAACACAGTGGTAGTGAAAACAATGTGAGGAACAAACTACATATGTGGCACTGCATTAATAATACTGGATGTTAACAGCTACCTAAAATTATGAGTCAAGAATAAGTTTGTGATTACATTTTTTTCACAATATAATGAAACATAAGCAGTCATGTCAATGAGATCTCTTTGTATTGCTTTGTTCATATAGTTTGTAATGACCACTAAGGCAAGCAACTTAAAGATCATTTTTTAGATTAATTAATTACATAAAGTTTTCCATTTGATATGAAATAATGGGATAATGAAACAGAAGAATATATTTTTCTAGAGAAAAATAAACCAAAAAAACCCAACTGAAGAAACGTAAACCTGAATAACTCAAACTGAGAGGAGTTACATGGATAGGTTGGATGAAAAGAAGGCTTCATCAGTCATATTTTTAAAAACGAACAAATATCCCCATTCTTTCAATATTTGCAAGTCAATCTCCTGTCTTTTTCTGCTTGGCTATTTAGGTGCAAGTGTTAGTATTGGTACTCCTGGAACCAAGAAGTTAATCAATATTAGACAACTTCCTGTAATAGCTTACAATGTAAATGAGAAGATATTAAAAGGTGGGTATTATTGATCTTTGGACTTTTTGCAAGTAGCAGTTTCAGGTATCAAGGGGGAGTTGAGTAAAGCAAGCACAGAGAAATTATTCCCTGAATCCTAAAAAATACTTAACAGAGGCAGCTCCAGCTTTTCTGCTCAAAAATCCCTAGGTTTCATGCTGCATAATCCTCCATACTCAGAAAATTTTCTGATGGTGGTGCTTATAGCTGCATATCCTGCCTTTCTGGTGGATTTTATTGCTGCTAGCATCAACTCTTAGGTTTTAAGTTAAAATTAACTAGTATCTATTTTAACTTCTAACATCTTAAGTGTGCAAATTTCTGTTAGAGAAAGTGAAGGCTTTGTGACAACTCGAAGTAAACGTCCAGATTATGGAATGAAATGCATGAGAAAAATCCTATTGCCTTTTCACTCTACACCTACCAGGAAGAGGGCTGTGCAAGCAGTTAAAACCTGATAATGAGATAAGCCTGCAAAGTATTTATGTGATCATACCCGTAAACTACCACAGATAAATCTTTAATTGATGCTGAACTTTGGAGTGACAGAAAAATAACTAATTGCTCTTCTTCTGTATGACCTGGAAATATGTGCCTGTTAATATTTCCTGTCTTTAACAAGGTACTACTGTACCTTCACATCCTAGACAGGAATTCCCATATAAGTATTAAAAGTGAACAGTGAAGCAAGGTGTTACAGCTCAGGGACTCTGAAGAAATTTGCAGAGGAAAATATTGGCTCTACTTTAAAGATCACAAATGCCCAGAGCTATTCTGTAGCCTTGCCTTCCCTGTCCATCTGCCACTTCATCTACAATTCTGATTGCAGAAGGTAGATTAATATATGGCCAAAGTAAACAAACTATTATTACAAGACAATTTTACCTTTTTCTCAGCTGGCAGATGATATGGAAAAGAGTCAGGTAAGGATGTTGCTGTTGAAAGCAGGCATGTTAAAAAAAGATTTATGGTCCAGAGAGTGCTTCAGCTGCACACAAAATGAAGCAAATTAGATGGAGCTGTTTTGCAAAACTAATGCTATGAGACGCTCAGCAGTACTTGAGCAAGGCATGCCTCATTCCAGTGTTGAGCAGTTCACTAGAGATATGTTGGGTGCACTAGAGGGACTGCCAGGAACCTAATGAGTAACATGACAATAATATTGCAAAGAAAGTCAAAGACTGTACATCACAAAGAATTCTCCATTTGAGAACAGAGAAAGTATGGGTGAGAAATAAGTGAGAAATGAGTGCAGAATGGGTACACTTGGACATATTCTACAGTAGGTACTTGTCTATGGAGCTCCTGAAATGAGCACACGAGGTAGGTAGTGAAGCTAAGACACTGTTACTGATAAGGTAGGGAACTATTTAATATATAATCCAAACAAGTTCACCACAGAAAAATGCAGTTAGGATTACAAGTATTGCAAGTACATTTTCCACATCTGTCTGATGTGGCACTGCAGATTGCTGCTTTCAGCCCTTCTCACCAGGGCTGAAAGCAACGCCTGAAGTCTTAGGAGACTTCTGAAGCAATATTTTAGAGCTATTTGAAACAAGAAAGAACTAGTTTATATTATGTCAGAGATTATCTCTTCTTGCTGAATATCTAAAATAACATCTAGACCACTCCCAAATAAAATCAAAACAATGTTAATTTCTTAACCAGTGAAATGGAGATTACGGTTAGTTTAGCTGTTGAGCTTTTGTGTTTCTAAGGAATGTCCAAATGCCTGCTACCATTATCTGTTGGTAAAACAGCACAGAAGAACAGAAACAGGAATAATTTCAATGATGCATAGGGTCTTAAAGCATAATGCATCCATCTTCCACCTTGTTCCATTATATGCCATTTTAACATATTTCTGTAGCTTATCCTTTTAGGTGAAGGGACAAATATCAAATCTAAGCAGTCTACATGTGGCACACTCAAAACCAAATGTGTGAGAAAGGAACAAAGATGGCTTGCTGCAGTCTATTCTGAAAAGAAGTTCAGAATTCATATTTCCAGTTTCTTGCTGTGAAAGTGATGGAAAATGTAGCCATATACTGCTGTAATGTTTCTTCCATCAATCTTTTTTATAACAAATCGGTTATAAAAAGTAAGGAGAAATTCACAGTTTACGAGCAGCTTCCTCTGTTAGTGAAAAGAACTAATTCCACTAGTGAAGGCTTAAGCCATTTACTCAGGAAGCATACTGTGTTTAATGTTGTTATTCTGATGGCTTACAGGATGATGTAAGGCATGAATGATACAGCTTTTATAGTTCTTGTGTGGTTTTTCAGGACAGAGGTAATATATACTGGAAGAGTAGCCACTACATAGATATGTGAGCTCAGATTTTTAAACTCATTGCTGTTCTCACCACCTTCACATAGCTGACATGCAGCCTAACGTTCTGGACCCCTGATGAGAAGGCTGAAGCACTAAGGAAGGTCTACAAAATAACAGCTACCACAGCTTTTTTGGAATAGTTGATACAATACATCCTTAGAGCATGATTTTAAGTATCAACTTGAAGAACACCTTGCTTGTTCACATCCTTTAACAACATCTTTCAGCTGTTGTGCCACCTGTCCAGCTAACTGCTTTCAAAGTTGTTTTTATAAAGCTTTAAATATATATAAGGGTCTATTATCACAATAGTTTGAAAACACATGATCAGACAGCAGGCACACATAAATGTGTTTAGAATACTCTCACACACGCTGTATTTATACACACACAGGTGACAAACAAAAACAAACATAGGCAGGCATTATATTTATAGAAACATTTTTTCAAACCCATGCATAAAAAAAAAAGTCCTATTATTTTGTACATCTGGCATATGCATTGTCCCTCATGAATAAATATGCAATTATAGAAAAATCCAAGTGTCACATCATATGTTATTTAGGCTTTTTTATTTTAATGAATAAAAATGAATAGCTATTGTTGTTGAAATTGATTTATAATTGAGATAGTCTGTTCATCTGGATAGCAGTAAAGATGCAAACAACATTGTTTTATTTATTTCTTTTAAATGCAGGAATTGTACAATACTTTCCACCAGACTTCCAGATTTGACAGCTGCATGGCTGAAGAGTTTCAGATATTTTATCCTCTTTTCTAATCAACTTTAATTTTCAGGACAACTACTTGGCATTCTACCAATGAAAAATGCTAATTCTATGAAAGAGTGAAGTTACTAATTATGGACAGTGAAAGTTATATGTGCTGTGCACCCTGAAAGAATTTTTAGGAAAATTTTAAGTCACTGAGTTTGCCATTGTGAAAAGTGTATAATGTGGAGAGCTCACTTTTTATATATTTATTTCTATATATTAACTCAGTGACAACTAATGGAAAAAAATAGTGCATTACTCTTAAGATAAAGCCCAAAATAATAATTAAAAAACCCACAACAGTAACTAAAAAAAAAATTAACAAAGAATTTTAAAACTTTGTTATCTAATGGTATCTCATTGATGATCTTTGTCACACTATATAATTTTTTTCTGACGGCTTTTATGCCATTTGTCATAAAATGAAAAGAGTAGCTGGCACATTTTATTTTACCCTAAAATATGATGTCAGACTTCTGCAAAAGTTATGCAGAAAAACTTCAATGGGACAGACAAGCATAGGCTTTTTGTACACAAGTATTTGTACACATAATACTTTTTAGTATCATCTTGTCCTCACTCCTAATAAAGCATAAGCCTTAACCTTCTCCTTGACAGATTTTAAATGTAAAACCTCCAGCTTCGCATCAAGGCTATCAGTCAGCCTTAAAATTCTACTGCTCATCATAAACAATATGAATAGCTATGTTCTCATTTCTTATGTCAACAGAAACCTTCCCTTGAATCTCAAGCCTTGAACCAAATCTGAGATCAACATGTATTTTGCTTTCTATGTCCACTCTCTCACAATCATTTCTCTAGTCGATAGGCTTCTGAACAACTATTTGGTGGTAATATCTGTAACAGAAGAGCCAAAAGTGTAGCCAAAAGTGTCCCTTCTAAAAATGCCTCCTGATCTGATCATCAGTATTAATCAAGATTACTTGCAAAAAATCCTGCTATCCACAACAAAATCAAGAACTATAGAGCCTTACATTCCTAAGAAATATAACAGTATTTAAAATGTGCTGTACCCTTGAAAACTTTTCTTCCTGATAATGAATTCCAATATCAGTGAATTCTTTCTTCCAGTATTCTAAGGCATTAGTGAAACTTCTCCTAGTATTTCATTATGTAAAATTCCAAGGAGGTCTGTATTAATTGTAGTCATTTGCCACTAATTTAGGAGGACTGGCTATCTTAAATAATAAAAAATAACAGAAATTCAGTGGGGAAAGATAAGAAGGAAGATGCCTACTCCCATTGGTTTCACCATGTCAAATTCCAGCCTAAATGCAATAACCAAAAGTTTGTACAGAATTATAAGCCAAGTGAGAAAAGACCAAGCTTTCAGCTAATTCTTCTAGTCGCGTAGTTTGATCCAGCAACTTTGCTCAGCAGAAGGAGGAGAGGTAAGATGAGATGAGCAAATGAATTGCTTTTCACTCTCTTTAGTCACCCCTATTTGATTCTCCTTACAACATGGCAGATGGTGCTGCCACTTCCTCTCCATTTGCTGTCTGATGATTTGCACAGAGAATAGCACATTTCAGAAAGCTTTGATTTTATTAATCACAGTGGAAGTAGCTCTTAAACTTCTTGTGATATATCCATGTTGACTCGAGCATTTAAAAAACAGAGGTTCAACATTTCAATAGTGGAATCAGACAATACAGACATTGAAAAAAATCAGCTATACTCAGAAGAAGGGAAACTTATTGTTAGTGAGATAGGAATATAAACTGTGTAAAGAAAAGAAAGGCAAGGCAACATGTATCCATACCTTTATGTGTATCCAATCTAGAGTATCCTCATTCTACTACTTCAGCAAGGAATTCTACTACTGTGCAAGGAATATGAAAATAGAATAGTGTCGCAGTAGGACACGAAAGGAATGGACAGACTCTGTCCAGTTCACAGGGTAAAAGCTCTGAGTTATTGTCTGACTTTTATTGTCTGACTCTAATTATATAGTATTTTTACTCAGACTATGGATTGGAGGATAAGGTTGCTACTTTTCTAACTACATTTGTCAAACTAAAATTCTATTAATTGTTCCCTCCTCAAGACAGGAATGGAAAACATACTTGTATTAACAGAAACATTACTTCTATTTATAACACTCGTGTGAAAAAGAATTCAGAAACTATGAAAACATCAGAAGGCTGAAAAAATCAAAGCAACAGAATAGGATGAAAAAACTGAAGTAAATTTTAATCTAAAATATATCATTTTACAAAGTCCTTCTGATGCAACTTCTAACAAAATCATCACAGAATTTTTGTCTTTACTTTCTTTTCAACTTATCTTTAAAATTCCAAGTGAAATACATCTGCTTGCTGATTTGCTAGAGGATTCAAACTTCTTGTCTGTGTATTTTTTCTTTTAATTTCCTTCTACATAAAATGGAAAAAAAATAACAGAAGGGAAAGAAATATTATAGAAATAAAAAAGACAATATGCTTCACAGAACAAATATATTATTGTTCACTTTGTTGTGCTCCAAAAACAAGTTTTATTCTTGCTATATCTCATCTGAGCTTTGGTTTAGTGCATGACTTTTCTATTTTGTGCTTCTGACTCTCCCTTGTAAGAATAGGAATTCTTACTACAGCCAACCAACTTTCATGACAAGAAAAAAAAAAAAGAAATTCCAATGAAGTAGTACAGAGCTATAAATCACAAACTGAGTCAAACAAATTACATTTTTGCACTACCATTCAAAGATAAATGCACTGGTACTATATTTGGAATATAAAATAAAAGATTTATGGCAAAAGTAAGGTAGAGAAACCTTTCATTACCATCTACCTGAGAGAACTGTATTGCATGCGAAGCTCAACAAGTAGAATTATCATGTTGACTAAAACAAGAGGATTGTTAACTATTATGAGTTCAATAAATCTGTAATCCTGCAAAGTGAAGAAAATAATTATTTCTGTGTTCAAATTATTAGGGCTTCAGAGATATGAATCTGAATAATTGCTGCATGTATTTTTTGTAGGGCAAGAGAAATACTTTTTTCAGTCTACTGTGACGCCTTCTCAGTTTGTTTTCCCTGGAACAAAAGCCAGTGGTTTTACATTTTCTTATCCTTTACATACTAAAGGAAACATTAAAGGCTAATTACCTTAGCATTTTGTAAAGATAGCATATGATATAAAACAATACATCTAAATCAATCTTTATCATTTCTCATAAGAAAGGCAGACTGTCATGTGATCTTGATGATGAATCCCATACTTAATTAAAAATGTGAATGTTACTAAAATCTAAACCACAATCTATTAATTCCAGTTCTATGCTATTGAAACCTACCCCTCCCCCCCACAAAAAAGAAAACCAAAACAGCAGAAGAAGATAAAAAAGGTAAATTATGCTACTCATAGAAAAAGGTGGGGTGTTTTAGCTTTCTAAAATTTAGAGTGCATTTAACCGAGAGAAAAAAATAAAAGAAGTCTACACTTTCACCCCACTTGGAATTGAGAAGTAGCTCCTAACATGCTATTTTTTTCCTCAGAGTTGAAATCTGGTAATACTTATTTTACAACAATATCAGAACTCATCCTCAGTAAAAGCACAAAATTAGGGAAGCAGACACCCACTAACTTTGTCTAACTAACATTAGAGACAAGGACAAATTTTTATCTTTTTATTTATTTAAGACTTTTAAGATTTTACAGAGAAATCTCATAACATGATTCCAAACTTTTTTCTTTTTTTAATGATTCCAAGAATTTTCCACCCCCCCGCCATGGTAATGATTTAATTTACACAATGAAATAGCCAGCTGAAAAGAACATTTGATGTCTGCTCAGATATCTTGAAAGAGGTGGAATGGATCATACAATGGTTCTCTTCGACATTTAAAAGTTAGACAAAGTCAGATTGTCCCAGTCCTTTCTTTAGTGACACCTAAGAGGAAAGTTTTGTCCAGAACATTTTGTATTATATATCTTAGATGCTTAAAAAGAGACAAGTCAGGATTAAGAACAGCTTAATTTCACTCCACTGAAGACATTGAGAAGCAAAAGCAACTTGCTTAGACTCAGTACAACTTATTTTAGAAACTTAATATATAGTGATCAATGTCTCATTTCTTCATATCAGTTTTTCTAAGTATAGAAATGAAGTTGGTAACAATCTGTGCCTTGTTTCAAGGCCATGCTCCTATTTACTGCATATATTTTCATTAAAAATGGAAAGTATAAGGCTAATTAAAGCAGAAAAGTTATTCTGTTCTTAATGCTTAAAGAAAATGGAAAGTTATGTGTGCCTTGATCACCACAGTTTTAAATCAGCATTTGCTCTATCCTCAGACAATTTTAGCTTCATTTATCAAATATATTCCATAACTTTCCTTTCCTATCTAAGACTTTGCTTCTGTGTCTTTATACATTTATCCTCTTTCTCCCCAAACCTGCAGTATGGAGCAGGCAGCACTTGCAAGTAAAGAACAGAGGCTAAAAAAAAAATAAAAAAAAAGGAGGGCTGCTGATGAGACTTATCTCTTTCTCCTTCCTTTCTGTTCTGTGCAAGATCCTCCCGAGAAGAAGAGAACATCTTCCTTCTTCTTCCAGGTCTTCTTCCAGTCTTGACTGTCTGATTTGCAGGTTGCCCATGGGAAGTCATTGGTCATAAATGCCTTCTCCTTTACTAATATAAATCAGCAACCTCATTACACTTGCTGAAAATTCAGGTTTCAAGTGTAGAAACTGTGATAACTTAACACAGTGTACTTACCTCATTCCAGAGGCATGTTTCCCATCTTAATTTTATGACACCCACAGCAAAAAGGGAAAAAGAGTTCTCCTCTGAGAATAAAACCCAGAAAGTTACTGGACAGTGACAAAGGTGAATGAAACCTGAGATTACAGAGAAAATGAAATTAAACTGTCTATTCCCTTCTTCTAAGTCTTGATCTAGGAGTTAAGTGGAGGTTGCGTCAGGGAAATTCTAGCTGCTTGTATTTGTAAAATCTATAATGAATCAAAATCCAGAAATATATCTGACACCATTGTATGTGAGAACAAATTCAGACATTGTATCTTTCTATGTATTTTGGGAGAAGTGCAGCAAATTATGGTGGGCCATGCTTTTTATTACCCACAGCAGGAATATTGCAACTAAGCGTAAAGTACAACTATTAAGCAACTAGTTGTGAGAAATGTTCATTGACAATTTCAGCAGCTTTGTCATAAACAATTATTCAAGGAAATTTTCCCCACACTTGATAACCTCTAAAATGGGTGACTTAAATATAACTAATCTGTGCTCATTAACCTAGATATACATTATACAGGCAAATTATTACATCAATAACTTGGAAAATTCAGCTACAATTGAAAAGTCCTTGAAAACACTTGAGATTATAAGAAAAGTTCATCTTATATATAGTCACTTTATATATAGTTAACATACTCAAAAAATCATTATAAATACGTTTGGAAACATGCCAAAAATTATACATTCAATATCAAGAAAAAATCTACAAACATTTAGCATGAAACCAATATTGATGCAGGACTAGGTTTCTTGAGGAGATAACAACATGAATGATATGTCACTGCAATGGATGAGTAAAGAATGAATAGACAAAATATATTGTTAACAAGGAATTATGAAACTATGTGGAGTAGAACCATCCAAACTGGATTTGTTAGTAAAAATAATTTGCTATTACTAAAACATGGCAACATTAATCTGAATTGTGCTCTTTTCTCATTTCATGTAATCTACTGGCCCCAGTTACAGACATATTAATTATATAAAAATTATATAAAATTATAAAAATTATATCATATGAGGGAAAGAGGGACAGTCAGATATCTGCTTGCTTTGTCACTTCACAGTACTCATGTTTTTATGGTGAAAACAATTGTACAGGGATGGCTTGTTATATCACAGTGCACAGAAATTGGTATGAAATAATTTTTCTAACCATTGATGCCCAGCATGGCTTGAGACTGGAGCGTCAGCACTGTTCTAGCTGTGTTCCTGAGAACCAGAGAGCTTGAGATCAACAACTTCTTTCTGCGTATCAGGATGATGCTTCACCAGAAATGCTTCATTATGAAAGCCAAGAGCTTTTGGCTTTCCAGTTCTGCTTTTCTCCAATATATCTGCAAAACTTGACTATTCAGATCTGGCTATTATTCGTTCAGTTACATGTTATTTCCCTGTCTCTCCACCTTTCTGCTCTGATTCTCCTTTTTTCCTGCTGCTCTGGTGGCTAAGCCTCTAATAATTCAGCTTAGAATACATATTCTTGGGTGGATACTGTAAAAAAAAATCAGTGTCTTTTTCCAGATGGCACTATACAGAGCAGAGCAGATCAAAAAAGTACTGTAAGCACTGTGTGGTTGCTGAAGTCAGCATGGTGCTGGGACAATACAAGCCGAAAAAAATGCCAAATAGAGGAACAGAGCTGTTAATATTTTCAGAATAGTTCCCCTCCCTGTCAATCACCTCCTCAAAACTCATCCTACAAATACAACCCCACTCCCAAAAAACCCCAACCAAGAAAGTATAGCTCATACCCTCCCCTTCCACACCCCAACTGTTTATGTTGTATTTCAGTCTCTTTTTATGACTCACAGACACCAAATATTGATTCAGTAATTAGTTATCTCTTCCCACAAATTTGTGGTATATTTAGCTAAAGGATCTCCGAAGGTTCCTTCCAGCCTCAACCATCCCTTTGTGTTGTTTTGGGAGAAAAAGGTAGAGGAATTGGGAATGAAGAAATGAAGCTCAGCTTGGGAAAAAATGGAGAGTGGGGGTAAAAGGTGTTTTGCATCATCTGACTCTTTTTCAGTTGTCAATAAATTAAATCAATTTTGCTCAAGTAAATCAATTTTTCCCAAGCCAAGCCTGTTTTCACCATGACACTTGCTAAATGATCTTCCTGTGTTCATCCTGTTTCCTGCACATAGTCCTCTGAGGAGGGGAGTGAGGAGGTGACTGGGTGGGCATTTGGCTGTTATGCAGGACTAAACCACCATACCCAGAGAGACCCATGCCCATGCCCAGCACACAGGAAAAGGCGAATGGTGCTGAGTTCCATCAGCCTGAAAGACTTTGAAGGAAACAGCAATGTTGGCAGCCCTAATAAAGACATCAATAAGAGAATTGACAACGCAGATGAATCTCCTGGAAATGCAATAAAAAAATAACATTTTTGTCATTCCATAGCACAAACAGAATTAATAATTCAATTGAAAAATAGACCTAAAATAATCAGTTTCAATACAATCAACAAGAGAGCCATGAGAAGTTATTTTCGTATGTGGATTAGCACTCTTTCCTTGAACGTCTTGTCTTCGACTCCTGGCAAAACTGTTCTGTGTGCCTCTTGCACTCTGCACCTATGAAGTTGTAGCTTCTCTTTTTTTGAAATGTGTAATCCCATATTTGAAGCTTTTGCAAACAAAGTGCTTTAGATGCTTTTCTTCCTTTTGTTACTTCTCTACAAGTTAAGAGTCTACTGAATCTAGCCATTTGGACAACATTTGTGAAACAAATATTTACTTAAAAAGAAATAATATGCATTATCGTTTATTAAAAAAACCCACATTAAATCCAAACACAACACTTATTTTCATAGAAGAGGAATTTCAAGACTCTTCTATGTTTCATTGGAATAGACCAATGTAAATGAAGAAGCTGCTGAGAATATCTGCTGAAAACATATGTCTCATTCTAAAATATAAAAAAGCCTATAAAAAGGCCACCCATGACAGGATTCCTTGTCCTTAAGAAATGGATGAATGAAAAAGGAGAACCACATTTCCCTAGAAACAGATGCTTGTTTGTTTCTCTTTTAGAAGAAAAGCATTGGAAACACGAATCACTGATATGAAAAAGGGGTGAAAAAATGAATGCTGAATGTGCCTAGGACACATCACTATCTAGAAGCTGAACACTCTGAAATCACAACATACTGTTTCTTCTATGCAATGTAAAAAATATAATAAAAATATAATAGACCTTGAGAAATAAGAAGAAATATGGAAAAATATAGAAAGAGAAAACATAGCTGCCTCATTTAAGTTCTGAATTATCTCTTGGCTAAAACTCACATTTTTTCTATTCCTCTGAAACACTGAGAGGGTTTTTTTAGAGTTGCAGTCAAGTGTATTTCATTTTGAACTAAATTACTATTCAAATATTTAATATTATAATTCGAGACCACCATTTATATATTTCATTTTTTTTGCATGTTGTACAACATTAAATATCTGACAAAAAATTCACGTTTGTGTGAATCTCGTGTGAATCACAACTTGGGAATTTAAAATTCATAATATGTTAATATATGATCTATAAAAACATATAATAGTATCTAATAATAATTTATCAATGTCATGATTATTATACAACATATTAAATATTACAATATCTTTTATATAATGATTCATAATATTGTATTTTACATAATATGCAATAAGTATATTAAATATATATGTGATGTATATAGTGTATACATGAAAAATATTATTAACTTTGATCTGAAAATGAATCATGCTCCTCTTTAAAGTCATGAAGTATTATGACTAATTTTCAGATAATGAACTCAAAGCAATAAAAATTTATTTATAAACACGACAGGGTAGTACGGTACAGAGTGGTACATTTCCTTAAATGAACACACAATAATAGTGATTTCTATAAGGGATAAAATATTTGTGTGATAGAGAAAGACACTAGAAAACATGAAGAAACAGTTGTAAACAAGAAGAGAAGCAGCAGACAGAGACAACATTATTAACAGTTGATCAAAGTCAGTAACTGCCTAGTGTCTTCTTGTTCTTCTGGCATTCCTGGAAATAAAAGGCATTTGTACTTCTCATACATAAGCAGGATCACACAACAGACTATGACAACTGTTTTTGACCCTCATAAAAGAACTGCTCAAACTGTTGGGTGAACAATATTAAGAGTGGAGCTCTCCTAGTCATTTTTTAATGCAAACTACTGAAAAAAAACCAGCAATGGGAATAATCTGCTTATATGGGGTGAATTCAATTACATTTTTTACTGAGTTTGTGTTTACTTTAATTGACAGCATACTAGACTGCAACATTTCGTCCTGTGAACATTTGTATAAACTAGAAGATTACATTAGAACTGGTAATGGAATTTTAACTACAGGAATATAAGAGTTACAAGGGTGCATCTGTAGAACTGCAATACATTAAACATCCTTTGTTTTATTTAATAAGTAGGAACACAAACACTAAAATGCAAATGTGTTCATTAAAAAGAGTTTAATTAAGACACACTTCTTTAATATCTGTTAAAGATATACTGCAAGTCAATGACTATGCATATGTTTGCAAAATGCCTTGTTAAAAACAATTTGCTTCCTTTAGATTTGGTTTTATGAAATACCCTCTATGGATACATATACTAGAGAGGTACTTCTACACATGATACTTCAGGCTGTTTAAGTTTGCTTATTACAGTCAGCTGTTAATTGTGTATTCACTGTTAACATACTGCTAGAAGCTGTGACTCGCAGCATGCAGGAAATAGCAGCAAAAATGCATTGAAGTAATGCATTTTGGATGGTCAAGCCTACAGCATAAAGGAAAGATGTACCCACTGAGTAGCACTCAATCACTCTAGAACCCCAGTCATGTTACCAGCTTGTCTTTCAGGGTCCCTAACTCTTCCTTTATGGCCAGTTTTGCTGCCTTTCCATAAATCACTGTGTAGCCAAGGGAAATTCCCTTTTTGGATCCATTCAGATTGTTGAATATTTGAGCATAAGATGAGCATTTTGCTGATCTGACTAAACAGCTAAAAGGAAAAGTTAATATTACAAAAAATTTGGATCTTACAGGGGATGTATCTTTATAGTAAACATGTATACACTGATCTTCACACAAATATGATTATAAAAGAAGATTTGGCATTTCCTGTTGTTGAACACATCAGGACAGAAATAGAGGCAACAGAAGTATTTAGGAAATCATGCACATTTCCATTTCAACCCATTTCAAAGAGACTGGGAAAACAAATAGATTTGTATTTAAAAGATTTATTTAGAGCTCTAGAATTTTATGGATATTTCTAATTAATTGCTTAACCAGAATAAGCAGTAAAGTGAGATTAATTTTCTTTTGACTGTTTTTATAAGGAAACATGGAAAGAAATTTATCAAGAATGGGCTTTATCATTTTTTTATTCTGTTGCCATTTTCAATCACTATTGCAAATAATATTTCACTGATCTTTTTCTTAATGTGATAAAAAATAATGCCATAACAGGAAACAGTTTGACCCATAAGAACCATATTTTCATAGGTTATATTAGTTCTATTTACACCTGGCATTCCTAGGACTTTTATAAGGAAAATAAAATTTTAGATTAAAAAATTTTACCATTAAAAAAAAATCATGTCCATAAAATTCCATTTGGCCTTTAAAATTGTAACTGGGAAGATTATTTTCAGCTATATGAAGCTAAGTATTTTAACAAAAACTCTTTTTTTTGGAGATCTTTGCAAAAATCAATGGAAAAACATATCACATTGTCAGTAATAATTAAGGAAGAAAAAACCTACCTTCATAACAGAATTACTGGTATTATAATCTCCCAGTTGGATGTTGTTTAAACAAGAGAAAAGAAAGCAAACCATGACATATCACATCTTAGCTTATCAGCTACAGAAGTGCTGGATCAGATTCACTGAAGCAAATACTTGTGATAATAAATTGTGTGTTTCTGGTCCTTCCAGGAGTTCAGAAGTGGCAACACTGGATTTACTGTCCTAATCCATCAGACAGAATGAGTCCTAGTTTCTCAAAGACTATTTGTGCAATGTGCTCTCTGGAATATGAAATTTTGAGGATATGAAACTCAGCTACTGGAGATATGAGAAGTTCATGCATGTTAATTTTGGAAAACATATTTATGTGTGAGGAGGTAGGCCTAAAAGTGAGGCAGATTGTTGGTTTAATGTATATCACTGTGAAAGCTGGTATAAACCACATTACCAGAGTGACATTGATTGATCTATTCCACGTATGTCTAAAGGTATTTACCAACACAGCAAGGACGGCACAGCCATGGCAAAAAGAGCACTAATAACACACCTCAGCGTAGGAATAAAGTGTGGCCAATTTCAAAATATCTGGCACATTGTGGTAACTTGCAGATCATATGCAAATCTTCTTTCTGAAAATTGGTAAGGCAATGCCTAATTACCAGTTTTCACAAGTGCAGAGTAAAATTGCAAAGTCTTGGGAAGAAATGTTACCACCATCCAAAAAATAGAAGACAGGAGATAAAGTAATTTCCTTACACTCCTCCCTCCACTTTCCCCCAAAGAAGGCAATCAGTTTGAGTCTGAATGGAACACTTGATTTACAGCAATAGAGATGACTGGTCATAAAGTTACAATATATACCTATGTATAGCCAACGTATATCAGGCTGTCTCCAGTAAAATGCCTGAATGCTCTATACATTTTTTTTTTTTTTTTACTTTAAAACATCATTCAATGCTTAATTGTCATTTTCTTTTGAGTTCATACCCTTTTCAGTGGCTCCAGAGAAAGAGACCACCAGCAGCTGCATGAGATTTTACAGAGTGATCAACAAGTCTTCTCTCCCTTGCACATGCTTTTTACTCCCTTTTGTTATGCTCTTCTTCAAAGCTCATGATTTGCACTGTTTGACACAACGAGTGTTAGTACTGCTAAAGAATAACCTGCCTTTCAGATTCCATCTGATTTAATACCACCCTTCTGAGCAGAGAGAGAACATCAATAACAGGCAGAGATAGTTTATCACATCTCAGATCATGCACAAAATTATTTTGGAGGTTGCCTAACAGTCAGTGAGATGTGCTGTCAAGGAGAAAGGCTAATAAAAGCTGTGACAACCCAGTTTGTTCTTGTCAGTTCAGAATGTGCAGAGTATTGCTTTACTTCAAAGACACTGTTACAAACTTAAAAAATTGGTATTCAATTTTCTACAAAAATGTAGAAGTCCCAGAAATCCTCAACCACATTCTGGAAATATACCAACATATTTGGGGAAAGAAGGACTTTCAGCACATTTCAGTTTTCTAGGCATTACTGCAGGAATACAAGATTATGTGTCATAGGTGCCAAAAATTTATTCTTGTTTTTGAAGGACTGTTGTATTTTTCATAAGCCACCATTTTCAAGGACAAAAGTAAAGGAACTTAATCTTTTAAAAGACCAGTATAGTATATATTTTTGATAGGGTAGAGAAGTGGAAATTTTGACCAAAGTTTACTATCTGCCTTTTACCTTACAAATTCCCACTGTACTTTCAATAGAGGTTTCTGCTCACTGTTGATTTGCAGCTTCATACTGCAAATACTTGTAAATTAATACCCTAGACCTGGAGATCTCCTGGTGAAGCACAACGCAGGACACAAGTTTTAAGTAAACAAGCTTAATTCAGTTTTCTCCTCCTCTGATGATATTTAAATTTCTGACAATACATGTTCAGCTCAGGACTAGTGGTCACATACTCCTCATTCCCTTATTTTTTTCATGTATGGGAGAGCTGCCACCCTATCTCAACCCAGATGAAATAATTTTCCAGTGCAAAAAAAGAGATAGGCTAACCAGGTCCCACTTAGTTTCTCTTACAGCTGATACTTTCTTGATAGACAAAGAAGAGAGAAAATGAATGGTTGGTAGGTGGGGAAGTGCTGTATCTGACTGTTATTCCCTTTCCAAGAAGCATGTTGACTGAGGGCATACAAATGCCACAGCATATCCTGGAGGATCAGGCTCCAAACATGCAGGTTGTGGTCCTGTTCAGAATAAGTATAACTCTTTTACAACTTTTGAAACTCTGGTTCAAATTGTGTGTGTGTTGTGTGTTTGAGGAGGAAAAGGACAGACTGCTGAAAAGTTTTTGAGTTTTGCTTCAGTAAAGATTCAGGGTAAAATTTGTAACAGAAAGAAACACCAGTGAAAACTTTTGAAAACCTTTTCCTAGTGAAGAAATACTGGACTGGTTAACCTTTCAAAGTTGCTTTTGATAATTTTTTCTGGGGCTCCATATTAGTTAGATTTTTGTTTTCACCAATAATTTGAATGAAAAACAGACTATTTGGAAATGGCAATTGTATAGTTCTAAGAGTCAAGGAAGAGTCTGAAAAGACAGAGCATAGGAAAAGCACTCTGTTTTTAAGAAATGTAATAAATTAAAATGCAGTCTAGGTTATGGAGAAGCATAAAGATCTCTGATGTATGAAATTCAGAAAGCAGATATCGCTGAACATTTTAAAATATAACATTGTTACTTTGGCATAATAGGAAACTGGCTGATATGCTATTTATTTATTGATGAAGCCCATTCTAATGGGTTTCAAAATGACTGCTGTTAGATAAAATTTCAGAGGAGTGAATTATTTAATGTTCCTAAATGGCACACTTGACTGCCTGCCACATTTTTGCAGTCAAACATCCAAAGACAAATATACTACTTAATTATACCAAAATCAGCAGATGAGAAATTTTTATTTGATTAAAAAACATTAACTCCATGATGACAGATACTGTATACTGAGCAGCAATGTGATGAAAAAGAATCATTACCTGAGCATTAAAATAATGAAGTCTTAATATCAATAATGATAACAATAGCAATATGAGTTATGGGAAGACTTCTCTTGTTGCTCAGATGTTGAGCACAGCAGGAGCTGAATGCTTCTTAGACATTATGCAGCTCAGTTACAAGATATATCAAGGCTGAGATTCATGCCCATAGAGTTATGATTAGATCCCATAATCCTCACTATTATGAGGGGACATGAATGATATTACACAGGAGGATTTAAGCAATAAAGACTTTTAACAGTTCTGATTCCCTTTCAAAGCACAAGTACATAAACAGCTTGGTTACTACAGCCACTTCTTAGCAACAGGAATCAAAGAGAATAATGGCCTACAAAGACAAAGCAGTTAAGCTCAGCAGTAACATACAGCACAAAAAGGCTCTCAGCAGGGCAGATGAGATTTTTAATATGTGAGCACCTCCTGTCACATATAGGGAGATGGCATGTAGACATGCAGGGAAAATCTCATACAATGTGCACAGAAGTTACTCAATATTGACTCAAAAAGCAGAAAGTTTAATTTGGTTTATGCAGTCAAAGATTACTAGGTTCAAGAATTGTCAGGAAACATTGGAAAATACAAAAATATTTAAACACCCTCTCAAGAAATGAAGAAAATAAAGGGAAATTGAGAAGGCAGGGGAGGGGAGAGGAGGACAGGGGGATAGCCAGAATTGAGAAGATTTGAGAACAGAATGGATAAAGGAAGCAGTGCCTAGGTCTTCTTGTCCAGTTTTGTTGTCCACATCTCATGAAGATATTTAGTTGTCCATGGAGCTTCATAACATCATTTCCTGTATTTGTTCCTTAAGGGAACCCTCCTCTCCTTCACCAGCTCACTGATTTTCAGTAGGTGGTTTACTGATACATTTAAATGAAATGTTTATGAGTGAACATGAACAACAATTGTACAGGTTAGTGGAAGTTCCTGCACTGAGAAGAGGCAGACAATTCTTGTCCATTCTTCAGTTTTTAAACCATTTTTATTTAACTGGCACAATTGGAAATCCAGATGCAGAACAGACTGCATGTGTCTGTAGGCTGACACTAAGATCTAAATTCTTCAGCTGATTTCCATCATGCTTTACTCTTTTTAGGTTTGGCCTGGATTTTATCAAAATCTAACATTCTAACAATCTCCACTGTTTCTTTGAGCCCCAGATCTTTGAACTGTACTGTCTCTTCTCAAATGTGCTTGGTATAATGTAATCCCTAGGACATTATACAAAAAATAAAGACAATGTAAATCCTTGTAATTTTCAGAAAAAAACAGCAAAGTTTGAGGAATCCATAATAGGATAATTGAAAGAACAAATAAGTGGAAAGTTACAATGAGGCTACTGCCTCCTTCCTCAAGGAAGGAAGGAAGGAAGGAAGGGTAAAAAAAGATGCAATAAGACAATTACATTCAAAGAGACCATGAGACACCCTGAGGTAATTTACACAAATTATTTACTCCACTCTGTCAATGTGTCATTACTCCTAAGCTGAAGCTTAAATGCAGTGAAGGTGTCCTACTTCTTAGGAGAGGCAATTTTAGTTGCTTATGCACTAAAATACGTATGCACATTAATAAGTATGGCACGTAGTAGCACTTGATGATTTTATCCACTGTCACTGGACAGTGCATCCTGCAGTTTCATCAGAAAGTAAAGTATACATAAAATGACTCCCAGAATGATAGTAGCAGACAAGATGAATCTGTGTCCTTTTTAATACTCTTGTACTGCTTTGTGATGGAAGGAGAAAGGATCTGTCAGCAGGTGAGATGAAAATAAACCCAGTCAGATACTTCATACTTCAGATTTAGGCAGGTACCACCTTAGATCAGTAAGGACATTTCTCCCTGCAATTAGACATGTATTCACAAATTCTGTCTCATTCCTCTCTTGTCTAGCTTTAAACACAGGATTTTGATCACAGCTACAACAGGATACTTGAAGAGATGAAGCCAGTAAGCTGACACCAGGCACCTTTGATTATTACTGTTTACTGTGAGGATACTTGAGGATACTTGAGGATACTTGAGGATTTTATTGAAAATTGACTGCCAGGTCACACAGGTGAATTCACTGCAGCTACTTGCCTCCCACAGTGCTCTCAGTACTAAGAATAGAAGTGGTTTATTAGGATTGGCTGAGACAACACCAGTCAACCAATTTCATTCTATTGCAGAAGCCTCAGAGATCAGTGAAATATTTTTCTCGTAGTTTTCTAATTGTATCTACAACCAATCACCCCAAACTTCTTAGGCTTTTAAGAGATGTGCATCCATATCCCTTCTTAAGCAGTTCTAGGTTGATAAAGTTAATATGGAGAAAGTATGAAATGAGATGTGATTTTTATCTCTGATCTTATTTAGGGATAAAAAACATACATATTAAAGACAGACCGAATTGGAATTGATGTATTTAACTGGTTTTCAAAATACTTTTGGTGAAAGTGTTCTCCTCAGCCAGGTAAATGTACACCAAACAATTTCATGCATGGAGTAAGTTTGTACTGAGGACACTATAAATTGAGTAAAGCATGCAATGACTCAAGGGTGCTTTACAAAATGCATGAAACAAGATTGTAAAAATTGTGGGAGAGGAATGTGTTGCTTAGATCCCCAAGAGCTGGAAGATGACAATTGTGGGAATCATAGGGCAGGACTGGGCAATTAAATAGTATCATAAGTCACCACTTGGTCTCAAATAATCAACAAGAGAGATTAAATTGTTTGTATGTGTAAGTAGAGTTCTGCCAGGATGTAGCTGCAGGATTGACCAGGAAGGAACAGGAGGATTTTAGGAGTCTCTTATCAATTCTAGCTGAAAACATCATGAAAAGGATGGGAGGAAATTCTTGTCTGTAGTATTTACTTTGCTCTGTCTTACATTACCAAGAGGATAAAAGAAAACAAAGGCTTTATATTTTCCTATACATACTAGAAGATCTTTACTACTAATGAAGTTTGCCAGATTGAAAGCCTTGAAGAATAATTTCTGTGCTAGTAAATCCAGGGAATTAGTGTTATATAAGAAGCAATAATAGAAGCTCCCTTAGACTAACCCATCCACGTGTCTCAGTCCTGACCTGATGGGGAATATCTCCAGAGACGGAAAAAGTTCAGTCCATTAAGCATACATCTCTCAGCTTTTTTGCTAGAACTGCCAATCTTAGTTATCAAAGTAATGGTGAAGACATTCAGGATCACTGAGAACAGCATTATTAACAGAATTTAGAAAAAGTAAGCTGCAAAACTGAGATTACAAAATAACTATGTTGTATCATCTCATTTTTTCTCTCCCAAATGTTTAAATAGTATTTGTATTTCTGTGGTGTTGTTCACTTCCCATATTACTGCAATTCTAATAAAAAATCTCTGCTAAAAAGAAAGTAATTAGCTAAATAGCTTGTTTGGAAAATGAATTTTAGTATTCCAGAACACCTGAGTATTTGAAATCTGCTTCAGCAAGACTGATTTTAAAAATCACTTTGGAGAACTTGTTGACCTTTATTCAAGCTCAAATTTTAAGTCTATCCAGGCTTTCCAGTATACTTTTCCTATTGGAAAGATATACTCCAGACTGTCATCGCTCATACAGCAAGGAAATATCAAACATTTGGGCAAAAACCTTGCCAGTTTCCTCCTGCATTTTTCTTTTCACATCACCATTCTTCAGGTTCACGAACAGTAGCCTTCATTTCCCTCATGTATTTATAATTAGGTTTGTATGGCAGTATAGATAAAACCTGTTATCACACTTTTTGTCACAAGATATTCTATTACTCAGAAATTATACAGAAAGAACTGAAAATTGTTCTAATCTAAACCAAAAAGCAAAAGTAGTTTTCTAAGAAATAGCCAAGGAAATGTAATGTCACTCTGAATAGAAAAACCAATCACTCAGTCACTTAGATATAAAATGTGATATACAGGACAATTAAAGTAATAACAAAAAATACTTGATTTATCTCAAAAACTACATCAAAAAGAATATAATTCTGTGCACTGCTAATAGGAATTAACCTACAGTGCTCAGAAGGATTTATTATATCAATGTACCCCTCTACTTCTAGTATTTATTTATCATTGTAGTATTCTCATGACTGTCACCAAGCTGACTTAGAGAGCTTGACATCTCTCTTTTGAAAAACAGTCTGTTTTATTGTGGGGTTTTTGTTCATATTCACTACAATTTTATAAAATCACTCTCAAAACCTATGGTTCACTTTCTCCCAAGTTAATGAGTTCAAGGAAAAAGGCTCTGAACCAGAAATCAATTCTTACACGGTTTAAAATTATTTTTGAAATCTCAAAAAAATTTCCACTATTTTTTATCATCATTTCTTCCCTGATTCTATTTAGTTACAGTGTATTCATGATTCACTTTTCTTTTGCACAACAGCCTTTAGGACAAAATTCTTCTTAGAGGCTTGAGAATTGACCTGAAAAAGAGTATTACAGAAAGTCAAAGTGTCATAGAAGTTATTCATACCTCAATTGTCCCAGTATTCTTAAATTAGTTGAGAGCAACTCCCAACTTTGCATATGTGGATCAAATTTAGAATTAATCTTTTGTTTTTACCTGTTTCTCTAAACTATCTAGACCAAACTACAGAATGTCTGCATTACACTCACTATCTTTCGTTAATAGTGTGAGGCCACACCTCAAATCCTGTGTTCAGTTTTGGGCCCCTCACTGAAAGAAAGATTTTGAGGTGCTGGAGCTGTCCTAGAGAAGGGCAGCAGGGCTGGTGAAGGATCAGGACCACAAGTCTTATGAGGAGCAGCTGAAGGAGCTGGGGTTGTTTAGCCTGGAGGAGAGTATTATTATTATTATTATTATCAGTAGTGGTGGTAGTAGTATTACTCTTTATAACTACCTGAAAGGAGGCTGTCAAAAGGTGGGTTTTGGTCTCTTCTCCCAGGTAATAAGCTGGAGGACAAGAGGAAATGACTTCTAGTTGCTCAAGGGAAGGTTTAGATGGAATAGTAGAAAAAAATTCTGCACAGAAATGGTTCCTGAGACTTGGAACAGGATGCCCAGGGAAGTGGTGGAGCCACCATTCTTGAAAGTATTAAAACGACATGAAGATGTGGCTAGTAGGGATGTGGCTTTGTGATGGATTTGGCAGTGCAGGATTAATGATTAGACCCAATAATCTCAAACTTCTTTTCCTACTTAAATGACTCTGATTCTTGGTTATTTGTGGAGATCAGACCAGGGAAAACAAAATGGACACAGACTGGACTTCAATATGTGCATGTTTTCTGAATGGGAGAATTGACAAAGTCCTCTGATAACTAAATAAAGTATGACCATGGATGGTTATGATGTAATGAAAGAATTACTGTTACTATTACATATTCATCAAATGTTTGACTTTTTGAAAATGTCACCTGCTTGATTTTCCAATATATTCAAAGTTCAAATAAGGAAGCAAAGAAGAGCATGAATAAATGAGCAGATGGAAGAAAATACTCCTGTATAATTCAACTGGCAGTGAAATGGGTGGAGCTACATTACTCACTGTGTACTAAAGAAATGGTTGTTGCACAGAGCAGTCTTAAGAACAAAGTGAGAACTGACACCAATCTACAAACACAGGAATAATGTCAGTGTATAGGGTCAAAAAAAAACCCAAAACACCAAGGACTGAGCTCTGATTATTCACAAAAACTCCAATCGGTGGCTTTCTACAACTATAATATACTTTGTTTTTTCCAACTGTGTAAAGCTTTTTATTTCAAACTGATCATTCATCTTGACAGAGATGGGTAAACAATCTACAAAAAAGATATTTCAAGATGTATTTCAAATTGGTTCAATTGGCAAATACAGACTTTCAAAGGAAAAAAAAAACAATTGAAAAGGTTGTGAGAAAATAAGACATCAGTGTCTCAAAAATAATTTTATATATTTAAATGCAAATATTTTCATTCTGAACTCTCAAGGAATCAGGAAAATGAAATAAAATGTCAAGAAATCCATGAACTCTGAACTTCAATATCTTTAACTCTTTAAAAACTTATAGACAATTGTTTTTGATAAAGTGTTAATGATACAGTGTATTCATTGTAAAATAAATGCCATCTTAATAACATGCTTTTGTACCTTTACCCAAGAATAATTTTCAGAAGAAGTGAGGGATCTTGAAAAAGGGGAAAAAAATAGTCTTAGCTTTTATATTTTTTTTCTGTTTGAAGAAAATATATATAGGAATGTCTTATGTGAAATTATTTTAAACATTTTCCAAAATCCAATTTGTTCCTAAGATTTGACAAGAGCAAAATTAATTCCACAATAAGATCTACAATATTGCAGAAAAATGAATTATACAGAAAAAGACAGAAACTTCTTAATTTTTCTTGGCATGTGGTTTTAGATTTTGATCTACAATAGCTGGGTTGTTTTAATACGATCTATGATGTAAGAAAAGTAGAACTAGCTGATAAAAGAGTTTAAGAAAAATAATCAAAGCTAATACAGGCTGCCTTTTTTTGTTTTCTACAGTTAATCTACAAGCTAAGAAGAAACTTGATCCAAGCTCAAAATAAATCATGGGGATTCAAAGGAAAAGTTAATCACCTATTTAAGCTGCCATGAACAGTTCTGGGGAAGACCAAAAGACAAGTAAAGTACAAACCCCTAACATCTGGGATTTTCCTCCCATTAGAAGAAGAGAGTAACAGAGATTTGATTAAAAGTCTTCTTGAGGACAAGGCAATTAAGTTTTAACTTAATCTATACCTAAAACACCTGACACGAGTTTATCAATTGCCTTTAGTAAGTCCTCTTCTACACAGTGTTTCACAACAAATGGTGTTCTTGGCACAGTATATTTATTGTGTGTCTTAAATTATTGTAGCAGGCAGTAAGCTGGCAAAAATGTAAGAGTTATCTATGCTCCTTTTATTTGGCAATTATGACCAGCAACTTCTAGCAGGTTATATTAATTTTTCTGTGGTGTCTTAGGTAGTAATCACAACAATCTTTACTGAATAAATCCTATGTTTTGTTTGAAAAAGTCTATTGAATGAAGCGGGAAAAGTGCAGGTATAAATATTTCAGCAGTATTGCCTGAGAATTCAGTGAAACTTTCAAGAGATTTTCTTCCTCTTCTTTTTAAAGCACATTTGCAAAATCATTATTTTCAACATTGCTGTAATTCAAAATTTGACATAAGTTACACTTCTAGGACATTTGAGAGAGTAAGTTAAGGTACTAAATCTAAGCAAAGTAAGCAGGTGGAGCTGACTAAATTAAAACAGACTAAGATGCTGAATTAAAACCAGACATTGCAAACCTATCTTTTCTAATTTTTGAACTTCCTCTGAAGTACATTGTCATTCTTGGTTCTGTTTGAGACATGAAAGCTATAGAGATGCTAGTGATTGAGACTGCTGCATTGTAGGATCTTGCACTGCTTCTGCAGAGTGAAAACAGAGGAGAAGAAGAAATTGGAAGGGTAGTATAAGAAAAAAAAAGTAGATCAAGGTAGAAAACAATAAAAAAATTAGTGATTGCCTCATGGCTTTAAATAAAAGAAATCTTCATGGAAACTGAAACACATTGCCAAGGTGCTGGTGATAGCTGTCACTCTTACACTTAAACAATGCAATGAATTGTCTCAAACACTGACAAAGGAAGAAGTTCCCACAAGATAAGCTACCCCAACAGTCTCAGATGGCAAACAGGAAGGTGTTAATTTCAGGCCTGTACGGAGGTGAAAGTTTTGGAATTAGCACACTGGACAAGATTCCACTGTGCAGACTGTGGGAAAAGCTCAGACACAAGAGGAAGATGCGAGGCCCGGTGAAGCAGATCTGAGGAATCTATTCAGACAAAAATTCCCACCATGGCAATATGTAGGAAAAGAGGCAACTGCTTACACACATGCCATTCCAAGTTGCGAGAACTTCACACAGGGCTCTGGATACCCATTATGTGGACTATATAAAAATGGTACCTCCAGAAGAACTCTCTGGGAACCCCCACCACTGAGAACACCAGAAGAAGAGCCATCAGTACACTGCTGAAACTCACATGCTGGTGACTATAATCTCTCTCTCTATCTCTCTCTCTCAACCTCTCTCTCTGTTAAAAAATCCATACTATTGACTTTGGCATAAGACCTTGTTTGCACCTTAATTCAGGCAGAAGCATCACTTAATAACCGGGCCCTAATACTATTTCAGGAGTGGAATCCTAACGTTATTCCAGTAGACCAAAAAAACTGTGAACACACTAACTCTTATGCAGCTGTGACAAATATTATATTGCTTCAGTGTTGAAAAGATGAACCTTATTTCTATCACTGATGTCCTATAAGTCATATTTTTGTATCCAAGGTAAACAGAAGCTATCTCCTAAGCATATTCAGCCTACCATCCAAACTTAGCTCTTCAGCATTAAACAGCAGACAAATGAGTTTTAATTATCTGAGATTATTGAAATTCTTGATCTTTTCACTGCATTAAATATTTTCCCTTTTTTCAGGTCTTCTTGTGCCTATCTTATATGAATATCAGAAAAAGGTTTCATGGTTTGACATCCACCAGGAATACAGACATGCTTTGTTATTCATTGTTTCCAAAGTTATTAAAAATAAGTTTTAATTAATTGCAGGTCTTTTTAAAACCATAAAGATGTTTAAATCACCGTAGATAGAAATCCTCTTTTTGTCCTGATTTTTTCTATGTTGAAATATAGCTGTTGAACATTCTGAAATATTGTTGAAATAGAAAACATTGAATGATCTTTCATTACAGCAGTGTCATCTGGTTTTCTCAAAATCAAAATTTATGGAAAAATCTTGCCCTTTTTTGATTGTATTGTTCAACTCACTCACGAAATTATTCTACAGCACTATTGGGATTTTTTTAAAAACTTTATAATCAACTTAGTAAACAGCTAACAACACAGTTAACAAAAACCTAACAGGAAATTTAAAAACAATTAAATGATCTTATAATTTGTCCCTCTTTATTTTTCTGATTCTTTATAACTATTCCCCTGTTCTTCTCAATCATTCTGGTTACTTTTATAATTTCTGCCTTTCTTTTGCCTTCAGATTCTCCTGATTTTGGGGGACTGAATGCACAGAAGAATGTTTACGCACTTCTCAGAGTGTAGATTTATGACATTTACTAGGAAAATATTCTTTAAAAAGATATCATTATTCCAGCCAGCTTCATATTCTAGATGGTTATCCATATTATTTTTAGTTCTGCAAAATTAGAACTTAAAAGAATCTAGTCTCTCTAACATTAATTTGGTTGTATTTGTTTCTTTATTCCTATATAGAATTATGATCAGAAATGAAGAGGCAATTTTTAAAAAAATCCTGATCTATAAGCGTTTTGTCTTACCAACATCAAAAAGAAGCAATAGAATAGAGTATTTAAATTTTTAAGAATAGCGCCAATCCATCTTTAACTTACAAGCAACAAGGATTGAAGGAACAATGTTTCAACCTAACCTCATAAAGGACAAATGGACAGAAAGAGGTAGACAATTATTAGTACTGAAAATTCAAACAAAGATCTAAATGCAGACTGTTTTGATTAATTTTTGTCTCCTTTGGGCAAAGGGAGGTGGATTGCAAATATAAGAGAGGCTCTGATTTTGCTACAGATTTTGCAAAACACTGAAGCATAGGCCTGCCAATTTTCTATGTGGTTCTTGAGTGTTCATTTCAGGCCTGAGAGGAAATTCTTGGAATAGATTGTATAGTTTTACCATCTTCTTATCAAATACATAACAGAAAATCCTCTTAAAAATAACTAGCAACAAGGATTTCCTTCAGGGTAAACATATTAATATATTCCTCTTCATTTTTATTCTTAATATAGCTCTACTCAGACTCAGTCATACATATTTTTTCAGAATGTAATCTTTTTTTCTGTTTTATAATAGTGTGCCAAAAGTATTCTTACTTAGAATTATATGTGTCATGCAGAAATAATGTCTTAATCTCTGAGACCTAGAGATTTTAAATGGAACACTATAGTTTATTGAATGTTGAAATGTACCTTTTATTTTGAACAATTTGAGAAGAATTTGGGACAATGAAGGTGGTAATCCATTATGGAAACTCTAGAAGATGACACAAAACAAAACAGAAGGATTCTGTGCTATCTTGATGCAGCTAAGAGCTGCCTTCTACATTTATGTTTCAATCTGATGTACTCTAGGAATTTGGTTGGTCTGCCATTAGTCTGGAAAGCACAAGAATATGTATACACATCTAAGTGTCTATGCATCCATAAATGTTTGGAGAAACTTTGCCCTCAGGAGGTCACAGTTTGTGACTTCCCATTCTGAGAAGAAAATACAAATTTTAAACACAATCAATCGGTTGAAAAGGATTCCATTAAATATAGGACAGAGGTGAACCAAAGGCTAGGCATGAATGCCAGGAAATCCTCTCTTTGCAAAAGTAAAAGTAATATCTTCAGGAGATCCATTGCTTCTTATCATCTCTTTCATGTGCAAAGGCTGATGGCAGTCCTCTTCACTAGGGTGAGGACAAAGTGCAGGAAGCCAAAAGGAGAGAGAGACTAAACAGAATAGACTGTGATCTGTAGTAAGGCAGAGAAATGCCACGAAGGTCACGACTCATATTTCTACTGCAAAGAAAAATTAAACCCGAGGACACACTCAGAAAGATTATCACAAAGACATTCCCCAGCAGTGGTTGTGAGCATGTAGGTGGTGGAAGCAAGATGACCACGGCCATGCCTTCCTGCTCCTTGGGTTAGAGGTAGAAACTCTTTCAAAATGAGGCAGCATAATTTTCATGAAGCACTACATAGCCCAGCATAAATATGTGCTAGGTGAAGGCTTGAAAAACAGATGAGCTCACACAGAGCTGCTTTAATTATCATTTTGTTCTCCATATTACTATTGCCCACAATTTTTGAGGTATAGAAATACTTAGCTTGAATCAGTATCTAAAGACTAATCCAGCACCTTTAGCATGGAAAAAGGCTGTAAAATCCCTCTCTTTAGCTTTCCTCAACTTCAAACTTTACCTTTGTAAGAACATGTGATTCATCATATCTAATACATGTTTTTATTCTTACTCTCTTTGTTTTAAAAATAGTTTGGATTTTTCCATTCATGCTGTGATGGAGAGAAAATAATATTAAGGCAGTGCTGCAGTATCACAGTGGTTGTACACACAGCAGAGCACCAAATTAATTCACAGCATCTGTAATGTTTCATCACCCAAGGGGAGAGATACACAAACAAAATCAGTACCATCTAAAAGCAATTTCTGAAGCAATTTCTTCTGCAGAGATTGTCATGTAAGAAACAATGAATTTGATAAACATCAACACATATCATCAGACCGTTCAGGGTATGAGTATGAATAAAGTTTTAAATTAGAGGGGGACCAGAAGAGAACACTAGAAATGTGTGTACAGAAGAATATGAGAGATGTCTGGCATAGATACTGGACAGAAACAAGTGTTCTAGGTTCTGCAACATCAGCTATTTCTATGAAATTGTTGGTGCAAGACAAGAAAAAGTCCACCTCAAGATCACATTATGATAGTTTTGTACCTCTATGAAAAAACTAATAGACTAAAAAAAAAACCCAAATAAAAAACATAAAAACTAAAAACTAACATAAAACATAAAAACTTAAAAAACTAAAAAAAAATTATATAATTATTTTTATAACATTTATAAAACTAAAAAACGTTTTTCTTTTAGCACAAATTTTCTTTTCTAAACTGTAAAACAAATGCATTTAAAATTCTGAACTGTCAAAAGTATTATCTTGTGTAAAACAACAATCATAATTATTATTCGTATCATATTTTGGTAATAAACAAATAGATGTAAAGAATCTAGGCATTTGTATGGTGCATTCATTTGCTAAAGTGGTAACTGAAGCACAGTAAGTTGGGTTTTCAAAAATACAACAGGAAATTGGAGGCTAAACTTGAATTTAATTGATGATGATAGGAAAAATTTTCAACAGATATCAATAGGGAGTTTAGACAAAGTCTAAAGGGAAAACAAACAAACAAGTAAACACAGAATCCCCTCTTGGACACTTAGGTGCTTTAAAAACCATTGCTGCCTCTATTTGTGTCAATTATGTAAGCAAGTAAAACTGCACTACTGGATATATTGAAGGTAATGTTACTTAGGCTGTTCTGAGCGCACTAGGCATAAGTAAAATTATTCAAAATGCACAAAACAAGCCTCCACTTAGATAAGTCCCCCACAGGGCCCTATTTAGAAAATGTATTCAGAGAAAAATTAGTGTATAAAGACAACACAGATTACGGTATCATGCAAAGAAGAGCGGCCCCAGTCATTTCAAAGCACAACAAAGAAAGACAAGCAAAAAACAGAGAACCTGACTCTGTGGGCCACTGATGACAGCAACTCTGCTGTAAATAGAAAAATTTGTTTGCTTCAGGGAGCATTTATACATCTTGTACTTATCAGCCATGGGGTAAAATGCAATATATGTAAGCAAGCACTGGAACCAAACACTGTAATCTAGGGCTTTTGCTGGCTAAATGCTCTGAAAGAACAACACTAGATCACAATTTTTATTTTGGGTCTATCAGTGTGATAGTCTTAATAGCACAGCTTCATCAACAAAATAAGCCTACTTTCACTAAAAAAGTAAGTCCACCTTTGTTTCAAGACTTGTTCTTAGTTAGGTGATAGGTGCTACTGGAGAACAAGTGAGGGTTTTCTATGGCAAGGAATGCTTGTTTTCTAATCCTCTGGATAAATTTGATGACTGACTTATTATATCATAAAGACAGTAGAAGCAATATCATCACAGAACCCATTTTTTTCATCTTCTAAGCCCATGACCTGGTGATCCGAACAAACCTCCTTCTTAAAAACATACATAAGGATTAGTGTGTTAAACTATATATCTAAACAGAGATTAGAAATACATTAAGAATTTGATTGTTACATTTTAAAACAGAGATTAAAATCAAGTTCAGTGAGAAGACGAAGAACTCAACAAGCAAGTCAGACTTCACAGGGATGGAAATTTTGGTCTTAAATGGGAACAATGTAATACTGACTCTTCTTTACTGCCCATGTGAAAAGGGCAACAGTTTCTACTGTAGCCAGATCAGAGAGACTTCAATTATAAAAAGAAACTTTAACTGTAAAGAGGGAACCTTCATTATCCTATTTAGACTGAACAAGTATAATAAACATAGTGAGAAGACCAGAGTATTAGAAAACAGCAATGACTTTTTAAAGAAATATTTAGGTTAAAGAGATCAAATGACGCCCTAGATTTAGGCATGAGAGACATGTAACGACTGGCTTGACATCTTTAAGGGGTGCTATGAAAATGGTCATAAAGGAAACATCATGACTTTCATAAAAAGAAGTCACCCTTACAGACCTACTAGAATTCTCTGAGGGGCCCGACAGATGCAGGAACAAAGATCATCCATTTCACACAATCTACCTGCTTTTTCTTAAATGCCTTTACAGCTTGCTCTTGAAAGGTTTTGAAAGGAGCTAAACAGCCCTCTTATAAAAGGAATGTCACTACACAGGTAAATAATTGATTAGGAGGTAGGGAAGTAAAGTGCAGGAGTGAAGAAGGGCCACTGGGCAATTTTCACTTTGGTTTGCTGTGCTTAACATTTGGAAAACAGGGTGAGGAACAGAGTGATGAAGTGTTCTACTAAACTTTTTATTTTTTCAGAACAGAATGGACAAGAGCAAATGAAAATAACTAAAGGTGAGAGACTTATGAAGTGAATGCCTACTCAAAAAAACTTGAAGTAAAAGTCATCATATATGAAGAAATTCCATCTAAGAAAAAACATATTTACTTCACGAAGAAAAAGGTAACTCTGAGACCACCTTGGAAATGTGATTATAAAATAGAGCTCTATGAGAAATGTCAATTTACTGTTTAGCATCAATCAAAAAATCCAAATCAAATCCAATGAAGTATTTCAAAAGACAGAGGGAAAAAAAAGAATGTAATTATGCTTTATAGAAAATCCCTTGTGTACCTGCCTCCTGAATAAGTTGTGTAGCTTGGTTCCATCTCAAAACTTGTGCAAAACCCCAGTGAGGTAAACTCAGGGCAAGAAGAATTATCAAAATTATGGAATATATTCTCACTGGGAATGGCTAAGTGGACTGTACTTTTTCATCTGTAAAAGAGCTGAATCCTAAATAAACAATAAATTGAAGACAATTGGTTTTCTGTCTCTCATCTAATAATAGAATCTATTTTATTAAGCCAGTAAGATCCAACTTGAACAGAAATAAAAATTAATGATTCTGCAGGCAACGTGGGGATGAAGCAGAATTCTCGGGCACAAAACCTTTTGAGTGTCCTCTGTTTGTTTGGGTTTACAAACAATCTGTATCTGTTCCTGCATGCAGTGAGAGTTACTTTATAAATACCTAACTCAGAAATGCAGATTTGGGTTTAACCTGTGTGAGTACATTTGCATATATAGGATATATATGTCAGGGAAGAATGTGGAAGAGGGAAAGTTATATATATGTTTTGGAATGAGCTACAATTCTTTGCAAAAATCTCACATGCATAACAGCAACAACATGTAGATAGCTCCTAAAAGAATCTGCCTTATTCATCCCATGTTTATATCTCTGCAGAAATGCATTTTCCTTCTTCCTTTAACTTTATCAATTTTAAAAGTTGCAAATTCACCAGATGAAACAAAAGTCCTGTCAATCAGTGTAAACCCACATACCACTCCAAGTTCCACCTCCTTTAAAATTCTTATTCTCATTTTCTCGAATCAGAAAAGGAAATAATTGCCTTTCTGAGGACGTGAGCAGGTTTTCTCCTCAAAAAAAGTTGGGCACAAGGGAATGGACGATGCCTGTTCTAAAAAATCAGTGATGGAGCTGGAGAATTATCATCTTGGTTTTCTGTTACTCTAGACCAACTGATTATCATTTTATCTTGATCTCTGTATAAAATATTTACTCAGAACTGTTTCTACCAAATTTTCACAAAGGTATTTCAACCATGACATAACTGCCAGCCTAAAATGCATGTGCAGTTATAAGTGTCATAGGTTTAGAATCATATTTAAGCTAACCTTCTAAATTTCCACTTTTCTTCTTTGCTTTTGGATTTTTCAACTGGAAAACTGATCACACAAACACAAACATGTTAATTTTCTATTAAATGTTCTTCATTTTTATAGCCAGGAAATGTGCCTATATTACTATCTGAAAGTTCTGAAGAAAAATTTCCATAAACACACAACCAATTTAACATTTCATTTGTCCTCTCATTCTCATTGAGAATCATTATTTAACACACCATGCCCCTCTACAATGTAAGGTTGAAGATAATCTCCAACAGCAAGCCCTGCTGTAATTCTTAATTTCAATTGTTTCTATAGTAGATTTTTTCCACCTTTATTTAAAATATTTCATTCCTTTCTGAAATGGTTTCATTCTTCTTTGACAGAAAATATTTTAAACCCTTCACCAGACAGTTATGGTACTTCTCAATGTTACGACCCTCAAACACATCTCATGTTGGGAGGTTAGAAAATTCCATTGGCACAATTGGAGAGAGGACCCCGTGAGGAACCAATTAAATTTCTCTGATCAATATTATCCTTATAAAAACACATGAAACTTTTCAGTCATAACAGAAAGAAGACTTTTCAGTTCTTAAAAAATGTTGCATCTAGGAAAAATTGGTTATGTGTGTTGGTTTCAAACAGATTTGGGAGAAACCCTCCCACGGGGTCCCCCTCCCCTTCCCCCAACTGGTTCGGGAAGAAAGACTTCCTTAGAGAGAAGTGGAAAAGGCCTGTTTATTACACAGGCAAAACACTCCCCAGCACAATGCCCGATGACAAAAGCCTCGTGCTGCTTAGGGAGGGATAACAAACTTGGAAAAGAGCAAGTGTCCTCCTGCAGATGTTACTGCTGCCCGTCTCCGCTGGTGCTGGGAGGAAAGGCAGTTGTTATGCAGGGTTGGTGTTGATGGGGGTGGGTCCCTGGGTGGAAGCCCCCGGCACTTTCCCCGGTCCTCAGTCCGGAGAGATTGGTACAGTTCCGAGGAGAGGGAGAAAAAGGAAAAAAAAGGGAAAGAAAATCTTCTAGCTATTCTATAGATCTAACTATGCTAGCTCTAAGTTACTAACTACTGCTCTCCAGGAGAAAAACAGCTTCTTTTGTCTTGCGAATTCCTCCCCCGCTTCATCTCGAGGTCCGTCCGAGGAACAGAGCTTTCCTGGGGAAAAACAAACTGCGCCTCCCCCTGCCCTTTACACCCAACAGACGATTGAGGGATAAACACATCACCGTAGGACATTACGATACTGAAAATACACTAAAAGCAAATACACAAAACTCTACAAGAACAAGCCATACCTTGGACTCCAACATCAGACTGTTTTGTAATCACCCATCATGTTTGAAAGAGAAGTGTGCATACGCATGCAAGTGCTTGAGTGTTTTACTGCTTAGGCACATGCATCTTTTATCCTCCATCTATCATAGGGAGAGGATACTAAAGTAACATTTATCTTAAACAAAGTCATCCAACAAGTCATTTTTGCATAATACATACTGGGCTACAGTGTTGTAACGTAAACATTTTTATAGTTTACGTTTCAAAAAAATCTGCTGCATAGCAATGCACAACCCAGCAAATAGGAAAAATGTAGATGGCTTATAATTTTGTACACTAAACAGTTGAAAGGAATAATGAAAAAGTCTGGAAGACAGCATTATTCAGAAATCATTATAGATCTTCATCATTAGCAATTATGAGGATTGTCTCTCAACCTCTCATTTATGATTCTCAATAGATCACAGAAATAATAAGTTCATTTTAATATGATATATTTACATTATTATATACATAGCTATATATACATTTATTAGGTTAATAGTGGTGCATTTTAAATATCATAAAAATAAGAAAAGGTATTCCAGCCCAATACTGTCATAACTGTTTTTTTTTCGGTATAAACAAGTAATTACTTCTTCCTTGGGTTCCATTTTAATCAACAGATTGCTAGATCTGCCATATTCCAGGGATTAAAAATTTCTACCTTGTGAACATAATGAAGATTATCACACTAAGGTACCTTCATTATCCTGCATAGTGAAACTTAAAAGAGTGAGAAGAAATTTAAGAACAAGCTGAATATTCTATCTCTTAATAGTCACGTGGGAATGACAAAACTTGAAGCTAAATAATACTAGCCTGAGAATATTTTGTTTGATATTATAATGTATTTTATATATTAGCCGCTTGTCCCAAATATCAACCAAGGGAAAAGTTAGTTAACAATTAGAGAAAAAGGGGAAATTCTAGACTGTAGTTAGTTTCCCAAAGGCACAAATTTTCTTTAAAATATAAACTTTATATGATGCAGAGATTGAATTTGTCAAGTCAAATAATATGAGTTGTTCTGGTTATTGATAACATATTTTTGCACTGCATTTTTAATGTGTGAGGGATCTCCTCCTATTTTTTATCTGACAGTTAAATCTGTTTGGTGTGGGGAAGAAGTAGAAAGACAGATATTTAACAATCAAGGGTGAGGCAGACAATAAGGGTTTACTGAGATGAACGCCAAAGAGAAATTTAAAAGTGCCAAATGAAACAAAGCTTAATTCCCTATATAGGAGCTAGTTTTTAAAACCTTTTCAAGCACACATCCTCTGCTAAGGTTCTTTAAATTTTTAGTGACATTTTTGTGATGCTGCGCAGTACTCAGACCTCTCTAAATCCATGGCTTTAAGGGCAAGAACAGAATGTTCATGTTTGCTTCTGCTCCACGGAAACATTTAGTCTCTTCTCAAGGCATGATGTTTTTGTCTTGTAACTTCTGCTCACTTTGAAATTTTGGTGTGCAGAAGATATGGAGTTTTAGCAAATCAGTTTTCAAATACTGAGCTTCCATTAACTGAAAACGTGCTATAATTTATGGCAGGTCCTGCCAGACTTCATGGAGGGATGGCAGAGAACAAAGAATAGAAACAATTGAACCTAAAGGTTTACCTTTTAATAGAAAACTAAATTTCAATTTTTTTTCAGTCAATTTTAAAAGACCCAGAATGGTCCTTTTTTGCATCAGATTTCCATAATAATTAAACTCAAATATTACAGAAAGCCAGCCTGACCACATTTCATTAAAGTCAAACAGAGTTAAGTTAAAGACAAAATTAGAACTGTTATAAAGAGAAGAAGAAAACTGTCTTTTGATCAATTATTTTCCATTATAGTTCTGAGTGATTCAAGTAGCATAATAAAGGCCAAATACCAAAGCACCCTAATTAACACTGTAACATTTTTCTGCATTGCAAATTTGCATTCTATTTCTGAAATAGAAGGTGAGTAGTTTTTTCCTTTTTCCTTTCTCTCCCAACATGATCAGTCTGAGACTATGGCAGCAAACATTACAAATTGTCTGCATGTAGCTGTGCTGTCCTGAAAAGCGAGTAGGAGAGGAACTGTCTCTGAAATTTATTTCTCTGATTTCCTTTTGCTCTGGGCAGATAATTAATTTGCTGTGACCTCTAGTGGCACAAATTATGGTTTTAGTTTAACTTTGCTTGTTTTCTGATTTGGGTCAGAGTGGCATTGTGTCTCAACTTTATTTTCTCTGCTTCTCACATTGACTGCATTGATAGCAACCACTCTTTTATGCACCCTGTTCACGAGATGTAAAGAATTCAGCCTCTAGCCAGGTTACTTTAAGGGCATGTAAAATAAATGACAGAAGAAATGTTAAGAATTGTGTTTCAGCTAACGAGACAGTGTGCACATTCACAACACTGACACACCAATGTCTGTTTTTATTGTCATTGTCAGAGCAATGCACTTTTCAGTAAGGGTGAAGACAAAAAGTATTAGCTACAGTGAAGACATGAAAGCAATAAAAGTGCAGTAGGATTCTTCAGTATTGCCTGCAAGATTATAAAACATTACTTCTAGGACTAAGTCCAAATGTAACTCTGACAGGGTTGACTATGACATGCCATCAGAATACACAAGCAAAATTGAAACGCTCTTTCCTGACATGTAAATAAAAAGGATTCCTGCAGGAGTACCCTCAGTTCCACTAGTGCAATTTAATAACAATATTTTTACTAACAGAAAATGTACTTATTTAATTTTAATTTGCAAGATATTAAAAAAAAATAAGAGACCATTCTTTGGCTGGGGGAAGAAAATTTAAAAATATCTGTTCACTGCAGGACTGAAGAATCAGGAGGTGTTGAATATTGACTGCTTGGTGGATGAGGAGTTGGTTAGATAGTCACATCCAGGGCATAGTGGTCAATGTACATCAGTGACAAGTGGTGTCTGTCAGGGGTCAGTACTGGCACCAGAACAGATGATGCCTTCATCAATGGCATTGGCAATGGGATAGAGCTCATGTCTGCAGGTGACACCAAGCTGAGTGCTGCAGCTGACAAGCCTTGAAGGATGGGATGCCATCCAGAGGGACCTGGACAAGCTTGAGAAGTGGGCATGTGGGAGTCTCTTGATGTTTATCAAGGTGCTGCTCCTGGGTTGGGGTAACCCCTGGTACCAATAGAGGCTGGGGGGTGAAGAGATGAAGAGCAGCCCTGCCAAGAAGAAGGGCATCCCTTCATCCCTTGGGGATGAAAATTAAAGAGAGGTTAGACATGACCCAGCCATGTGCACTCACAGCCCAGAAACCCAACATGTCCTGGGCTGCCTCCAAAGCAGCGTGGGCAGCAGGATGAGCGAGGGGATTCTGCCCCTCTGCTCTGCTCTGTGAGACCCCACCTGCAGGGCTGCACCCAGATTTGGGGTCCCCAGCACTGGAAGGACATGGATCTGTAGGAGCGAGTCCGGAGGAGGGCTGTAAAAATCAGGAGGCTGAAGCACCTCTCCTACAAGGAAATGTTAAGAGAATTGGGATTGTTCAGCCTTGAGAAGGCTTCAGTGTGATCTAATTGCATCCTTTCAGAACTTAAAGGGGACAAACATTTTAGCAAGATTTGTTGTGACAGCACTAGAGGTAAAGGTTTTAAACTAAAAGATAGGTTAGATATATGGAAGTTTTTTTACAGAAAGGGTGCCAAAACACTGGAACAAGTTGCTCAGAGGAATACTGGCTGCCCTGTCTCTGCTCCTTGAGGGCAGTTGGACTAGATGACTTTTAAGGTTCTCTTTCTGCCCAAACTATTCTAGGATTCTATGGGTTTTAGAATCATTCATGAATATAACTCAGAATTTTAAAAGACTATTCAAATGTACTGATTTATATTAAAAACTGACCTTTCCATCTTTTCTTGATATATCAAACACTTATAGATGTCTGTGACTTCCGTAATGTCACTGTTAATTGTATTTTTACCTTTTTTTATTAATGAGGAGTTTCATGTTACTCAATTTTATGCACCTTATTGATCTACACAGACTTTGCAGGTTCCCCACACAGTCAGTAAAAAAGATTAGTCTTATCTATAAAATAATATGGAGCAAAACCCTGGGACTGCTCTTCTTAGTAACTTCTCTTAGCTATCTGCTGTGGTAAATATTTCAGACTGCGGTTTCTTTATATGTATTTATTTTTCCTGCAAGTATTTACAATCAAATAGTGGGACAAAATCCTATGGTCACAATTATTACCATTTTTTGGTAGGAGTAAGGAAGGCCCCATTTCTGTCAGATTCAGAGGCAGCTCAATTTAATAAGCATTGACAGCTTTTAAAGTCTCTTGTGATGCCATCGTTCCAGGAAATCTTTGAAAAATTTTGACTTTAAGAAAGTTTTATCTGAGAATAAGCCATTCTTCTGAAGACTTTTTTTCACATCATAATTAGAATTACTTCTAGAGAAGACAAGGATTTTTACTATGTCTAAAAAAAATAAAATATTGTATTTTTAAAAGATACACAACTAAAATACTTGGATGAACTTCAGTATCATACTATGTATTTCATAATATCAAATAGATGAATCTTATATAAAACCAATATTGTGTACAGTTAACAATACTATAAAAGTGAATGAAATTAAGGAATCCATTTTCACTGCTGACAACTACAGAAAACCAATGTATTCCAATAGCATTTAACATACAGTTATCAAGAAACTGAGTATCTTTGGACTTTTTGACTGTGTAAGCAGGTGCAATTATTAATAATTTAATCTGAATCAGATATTTGGTCTTGAGACACAGATTCATTCAAAATGTCCCATTCTGATACCTGTGATACCTGCAATCTCTCTTCCAACAAATTCTTCCATTTTTTTTTTTTTTTTTAAATAAATGGTCACTGAATTTTGGAACAAGCTTTTGGAAAACTGATAGGTATCAGCTTTGTGAAGTCTGTACTGTGAGTCAGATAGCTGTCACTGCTTTGGTGGGAAAAGGTCTCTGCAGCTGAGGAACAAACCCCCCAAACAGCTGCCAGTGGTGTGGCAAGGCTGCCTCACTTGTTCAGTGCCTGCCCGCAAGGCAAGTTCTCACCCCCGCCCCTTTCCTTCAGAGCCTTCTTTCAGTGACAGTGACAGATGCAGTGTGGCTTCTCACACGTTTAGTGGATGATCTATATATTCTGTTAACACTTCATCTGGGTCACCAAAGGAGTGAGGATGCTGAGATGAAGGTCCAGCAATATAACAAACACATTTTTCTTACTGTTATATCATGTTGTAGACTGTCAGTTGTAGAAGCATTTGAACTTTTGCAGTACTCTGCTTCCTCATCAACTTCCTTTGATTCCTAGCAACAATCAAAAACTGTTCAGCTCTAGGCTGAGCAGAAATCAACACCTTGCTGCATTTTTTTTTCCATCTCTATATGATTTTAAAGGCTAATAATTGCTTTGTTTCTCATGTCATTCCTTGAGTCTGATATAATCTGAGAGTATGAATACACATTTTTTCCACCTTTACAGGTGCTGATAGCTCAATTTTATTACCTGCTGTCTGCTTTCCACATTACTGCCAACATATTTAGGTTTTTTCCTGTTCAGTTTCTTTATTCCAGACTTCATTCACGGTGAAACAAAAAATCTCTCTCTTACCACAGAATACAGATTTAAAAAACCCATACACAGTTCCTAGCCTAAGAAAGTCATAAAGAAGGATGCTTAGAAAACCTAAAGAAGACCAAGAAACTGACTTCGTTGAAATTTGTAACAGCAGCCCATTGGCAAGATAGAAAAGTCTGAAAATTCCTCCTCCACGATACATTTGCTTTTGGATAAAAAGTCTAATATTTTCTAGAAAGAAAAAACTAGAAAGAAAAATCACTAGACACAACTTTTAATGTACATATTCATATCACCAGCTAACTTTTACTACTTGTTTGCAGCTCCCTAAATTCTATGTAACTTTGGAACATATATGAAAATTTGACCAACACATTTGTTGCAAGACTGCCCCTTGGGTGTATAATTGAGTATTACTGAATAGTTGGGGAAAATTATTAAAAGGGAGCACAACACATTAAATGTATCCCCCTCTTTAAATGCCTGTAGAATCATTACTGAAATATTCCAAGTAATTCTAGATTCAGTAATTCAGTAAAACTCAGAAAAACTCATGACATGATCAGAAAAGTTTATGTTGAGTAGTTGAGATGCAAACTAATTAATCCTAATAGTGAGGAAATTACTTACTATCAAAGGTTGCCAACCTAAAACATTTCCAACTGTGTTAATATAATGTCTTCAAGATTTAATACAATGCAAATATAATCAGTATTTAATATGCTGTAGCAATTCTGAGTTCTCATGAAAATTTTTAAGTCTTTAAGGTGACAGTTTGAAGTTATTTGCCAAAGCAATTATAAAACCTTTGCCTAAACTGTTCCCTCAATACTTCTTTCCTCTGCCTTCTCTATGTCATTTTTAAAAGGAAAGACAGAAGAGTAAGGTTGCCATTTGAACATTGATCAAGAGTCCACTGTAAAAAAAAAAAAAACACCTATAATCAAAATTTCAGCTTTAAAAACTGTCTAATTCTTGTAACCTGGGGAAAAATTACAAAAAAAAAAAAAAAAACAAAAAAAAACCAAAACAAAACCTAAAGGCAATTTTTTGTTGTATCAACCTAAAGGCAACTTCTCAACTCTGAGCAAAACAAAGTGTAATTTAAAGTGTCTGAGCTCTCCTGGCTTTCTCCTTTGGTCATGGCTATTTTAGCCTGTCTCGTCACCTGATGTCTCTCTGGATCAGCAAGACAGTTGAGCTCTCAGTTGAGCTTTTTCTATTTTTCCCTCATATCTTTCTCTCCACCCCTCCTGAAAATACTCAGCTGTATGATCTAATGAGTAGTAAATTACTTTAAGAATTAAAAAGAAAGCACAAGGAAGGTAAAGAATGGAAGCAATAATTACAAGTTGATTTTATGTAAACCAGAAACAAACACTAGTTTTAAAGTGCAGGCCTTTGATTGTTACCACTGATCAAAGATGCTGATGATCAAAGATCACTGATGAAAGATGCTGATTGTTACCACTGCAGGAAGGAGGTGTAGAACCTGAACCAAAGCTCTTGGAAGTGGAATTTTGTCTATAATTGTTCAATAGCTCAAGGAGGTGAACGAACTTAACTTTTAGAATTAACTTTTAGGAGCTTACATCTACAGTAAATTAGCATGACAGCTGCCATTGGCAAACGGTTAGGAGGGAGAATTACTAAATAGTTTACAGTGGCAAAATGCCAGGGGAAAATCATTATATAAGCAATGCTGGGTAAATGCTGCTAATGCACACAAGACAACTTTAAATAGACTGCAGTTTACAAGGGGTTTAATAGTTTAAAACAAGTATACTTCTTTCATGCCAAAGCTAAGCAGGTGCCTATCTTACAGTAGACAACATGCAATGTTACCGTTCTGTACTACAAATCAGAAATTAGAGAATTCCCATGAAAAATGGAAATATTTTCTGTGCTCAAAGGGTTTCTCATTTATATGAAAAGTAACTTATGTATGTCAGCTTGCATGAATGGATTGCCAAAAGGAAACTCAGAGTTTCCTGAGTATTTCATCTAGATACCTTCAGCCGAGATTACACAGACAGCTATGTTCAAATTATATTTTTCAACAAGGAAAGAAATAAAAAGAGACTTTAAACAAGACCTCTACCCTAAGTTAAGTTGTATATTGGATTGGTGATTCTCATGATATTCACTAATAAAAAGCTGCAGCCAAAAGAAGCACCAAAGTTGTTACCTCTCCCTGTGTGTCAAGAAGAAAAGCCAATACATTTTGTTTTCATATAAACATAGTCTACATCACAATAGATAAGCATAATGTTTAATACTAAATGTCCAGGTTCAATATGACTGACTACCTTATTTCCTATCTAGTATATGAACTTCCTAACAATTTTTTTTCCCTCTTCCAAATATTCTGAAAGGTCTCTCACTTCAGTCAAGATTCTAAAGCTACAAAGGTAATTACAAGGAAAAAGTGTCCAAATACATTTATACATGCATCAGTAGGCATTTGTGAAAAAGAGATACTATAGATTCAACAGCAGCAGAGGATATATGCACACAGTTAAGAATGAGGTTCTGATTTTTAACAAGCTTTTGTTTATACAAAAGAGTGCTATTTTCTCCTTTTAGGATTTACATTTATGCCATATTCTCATAGGTTATTTTATGGGGAGGCAAAAAAACCCTGTAACGAAACTTTCAGACTTCCTGTCCTTGAATTCTTTCCATAGAGCCCCAGAAAATAAAGTTCCCTGTACTTACTGTGAAGCCTTATGACTGCATATGCAGCAAACAGTTGAGAATTGTCAGTTCCTGGCTGCAGTACAACGAAAAAGTAATAGAACAACTAATTAGAATAGTATTGCTTCACTACAACTTTTCTCTCAGGAAAACAGCTATGGCAGAAGGGCAGTGGAGTCACAGACCCCACATCACCTTGTTTACACCTTTTTTTTTTTTTTGCAAGTACTGCAGGTACTGTGGATTCAGCTTGCTACTACATTTTCAGTAGTCTAAGCTTTGCTTTTCAATAGATACTAAAGTGCCTAAATACAAAGGACATAGAATCTCTAAATCTCAGAAAAAAAAAAAAAAAAGACACAGATCCATAAATCTATTTTCTTGATTCAAGGTCATGTTGCCAATTTTCTTTTTTAGGATTAGAATATTTAACATTTTTACCCACCACCACCATTTTCTGTTAAAGAAACCATATAATCAAAACACTCGAATTTTCTAGTACTAACAGAATATTGGTAATTTATTCAGAATTGTGTCATGAATATTCAAATTTGGAGAAACAAAACTCCTAGGAGACAATTGCTTTTCCTTGGAGTACTTATTTTAAGTCAAATCAAATTATTCTGAGAGTCAGGAACACTGCAGAAAAACATAGTCAAATCAGGCTTCCATTACACGGTTACTTCTATCTCAAAATACCTATTATACATCCAAGGAGAAAATGCAAAACCAATAAAAAAAGGAAAAATACTGATATGGAGACAACCAAAGTGTGGAAATTAATAGAAAGGACAGTTTAAAAACTTTCTCAGAGTAACAGGATGACAACTTTACAGAACAAGGATATTGCAGGCTACTATGGTACACAATACACCTTGCATGTGGAATAAATCTTATTTTTTCAGACACTACCTGGATCAAATTAAGATTAGGAATGACACATACAGTCATGAAATATGTCTTTTTCAGGGGAAGACTGTGAGAATAAAACTCTAGGTTGTTAAGTAGATGATAAGGATCATGTCTGTTAACTCTAGTTCACATATTTTAATATTTTCACAGATACTCCAATTAACAAATATAAGAGGCATGGTCTTGTGTAAAATTTCAAGAGCACTTTTCCTTTTGAAAGAATCAAATATATAGGCATTATATGAATCCTCAATAGTGGTGTTATCCATGAGTTTCCACAGCATGAAACATTTTAGAAATGTATGTTTAATCTTTTTTTTTATATAAAAAGGTAGAAGCAGGCAACATGAGCCTGACTGTCATTTCAGGGATTTATCATTTTCTTCCAAATTGCAAAGACATTAGGATTCCTGGGAGTTCTCTAAAGCCAAAAGAATTATGAAGGGTCATATCAGGCAGTAAAAGGTGTAAAGGCCACAAGCAATAATGACTGAGCTATTAAGGCTGCAGTAGTTAATAAGAGTATGATATTGGGAACCATTTCCAAGCAAAAGTTTCTGGCTAGATGCAAAATGTTTTTTGAAGATTTTAAGGAAGAGCAAGATGCTCAATGTATAATTTATTCTGTTACCTTTTCAATAGATTTGACTTTCTTTTTGGGTTTTCAGTCACAAAGTATAAAACATTCAGAGAACTAACATACAAAAATAAACCAAACAGCCCTGTGAGGCTTTCACAAAACCTACTAAAAATATAACATTAATAAACTGTAAAGGATGACTGCAAGAGGATAAACTAAATACTAAACTGAAAGAGGGTGGATTTAGGTTAGATATTAGAAAGAAGTTCTTTTCTGTGAGGATTTTGAGGCACTGGAACAGGTTGCTCAAATGAGCTGTGGATGTTCGGTCCCTAGAAGAGTTCAAGGTCAGGTTGGATGGGAGTTTGAGCAACCTGGTTTAGTGGAAGTGCCCCTTCATGTGGCAGAATATTTGGAACTAAATGATCTTTAATGCCCCTTCCAACCCAAACCACTCTATGATTCTAAGTTCCTTGAGATGAACAAAATAAAAATGATGTGTCAGTTTCCACTAAAAGGCATTTATTCAACATTCTTTTAAGAACAGTTGCAATGGTTTTCTGTTAATTGTAATATTATATTCGAAGACAGACAATACCTTTACAGTTGTGTTTTGTCTGCATATGAAAACCATTACGTTTGTTAAATTATGAGTTTTCCACTGAGTTTCTGATGGTTCAGAAAGACTGTTTGATGCTTGTAGCATGTGTATTAAGGGCATTTTCCTCAGTATTCAGGTAATGGTAATGGAATAAGAGCACAGAAAGGAAAACACAATCCAGGGTGCAGGAAGAGGGGTACGTGTGACACTAGTTTTGGACTGATGTAAGCAGCATGGTGCCATTTAGAGCAGCAATGTTCCTGTGGGCACAAGTCCTTTCCAGACCTAGACCTGCCTCACCACTGACAGCATTGAGATGCTGCCACAGGAATGGCTATTTTAACAGTGTGAGGGTTAGAGAGTGAGAGAATGGGTGCTTCATTACCAGATGACATGAGTCCCTTGCCTTCTTCCCTTTAACGGGAGCAGATTCATTGTCACCTGGATATACTCTTTCAGTGTTCTTCATCCTAATTTCCATATCACTCTTCCCCATCTGTCATTATTATTTGCCTTGGAGATGTGTGTAATAGTACATGGCTGTTTCTATAGATAGCAAGGATAGTATACTAGGTCCCTATTTAAAATTGAGCCTTGCATGGCTACTAAACTTTCACCAATCCTATAATGATGCATGCAAATTCACACCAGCCTTCTGATACAATTTCAAATACATGCAAAATTATTTGAAAAATGTAATACGTACCTAAACACACTGTGTCAGAAATCTACATTAAGCAGCAAATATTATTAACCATATCTGTTTCTCTGTGCAAATATAGATTACTGATTCTGAGGAAAATGGAGTAAGTCCTTGAATCATTTGTTGTCTGGTACATCCAATATACTGAATAAATTTAAAACTGTGCTAATCTCTAAATCAGACAACTTGTTGACAGATATAATTATTGTAAAAGAAAAACACACCTGTTAAAAATTATTCTGATTATTGTACTTTTTTATTGTTTCATTGTTTACAGTTTCAATACTGAAACTGTAGTAAAACTGTAATTTAACTAATATATTTTTTTACAAAGGAAATAATATAATACCTCTATGGACAAGTTAAGAATGAAGTTTATACCAAATTATTTTCTTTACCTTACAGTCATTACCTTATAAAGAAACTGCAAATAAATGCAACTGAGTGAGACTGAAAACGTTACTGAAATATACTTGAGTGATTCCATGTAGAATTCTACAGGGAAACTATTTTAAGGGGGAAAGCATTAATTTTGGTAGTATTTAAGAAATAAAACCTAACAGATTTGGGCTTTGCACAGAAGTTTCTTCTCCACAGAAAAATAGAATTTATAAACAGTCAGAATTCAAATGAACCAAATAAGTATAAGATTGTATCAAAGGTTCTAGTGATATATTTGTTAACATCATTTTCAGCAATAAACTGTACTAAAAAAAGACAACGAAATATGTTGTCAAAGAAAATTCATTGAAAACATAACACTTTTTCTTAGTGCAAAAATACATTTCTGAAAAACTCACCTCCTTAATTTAAAAGAAATCACATGAAACTTTGTTAGTTGTTATATGTTACAGTGCATACTTTCTGAGGTTTATTCTTTAAAAGAGAAAGAAGGAAAAAAGATTAAAAGGGAAAAGCACTACAGACAATTATAAGAAGCCTGACATTTTAACAAAAACGGTATTATATATACTTTAACAAAAATACGGTTATCTACATGTCCTAGGATGTTTTCCTGAGTTGACACCAATGGCATCCATTTATTCCACTACTATATCTCGTCCAATAATACAAATTTAAATGAGGTTTTGTGGGGTTTTTTTTCTTGATTTAAAGTCTTGCCAACTACACCAAATGCTATCTTTGTTCCTTAATGCAAGTATGTGTTGTATGGAATTGTATTTGAAAATAAAGTACACTGAAATTGCATCTGGAATAACAGTTAACAAGAGTTAATAATTTTAAGGTTCTCAGTGTCCTCTTTTTTTTTCCTTTTAAAGATGCAGTATGAAAGACTGTTGTCTCAATTTAAGATCTAAGTAGCATGGAATTTTGTATTTATTCAGAATATGTAGACTTCTTAGAAGATTAGTTGTGCTCTTTTTACACATTCATGTCATAAAAAATCAAGAATTAAGCATATGGTGCCTATGTTTCTAATCTTTGTTATATCATTTTTCATTTGCCATTTAGTAATAGCAGGAGAAAACAAATATGAGCAATGAATTATGAGGAGAAGCATGTGACAGATTTGTACTGTTGCAATTCAAACTGATGGTTAACTCTATCCTGTCTCACCATTGAATAACACATCCCTCAGCAAAACCAGTGAAATGCTGGGGGCACACTTGGAAAAACAACAGTAGAAAGTGCATACTTTGGGATGAAAATAATCCAGACTGAACATGTCTCACTCATTATTTAGGGCATTTCTGTAGATATTTCAGATGAGAATACTTCTAAAGAGAGAAATGAGGAAAAGAAGGCACATTTTTTTTCTGGATTAGTCTTGTAGACAATTACGGACATAAACATTTTTTAAGTATATACATTGTGATGTTATCTTTAGAAATACACAACCACTGCCTCTTCAACAGTGATAGCTGCAATCCTATTTCTTTAAGAGAAGAATAATAAATTATGATAATATATAAGAATTATGATTACTATTTAATTTTAAAAGCCTGTTTCTGTGTGAAAGCAATAACAAGTACACTGGGTGACAAGAAACAGTAGATAAAACAGCAAAAATGGGGAGAATAGCAATGCTATTAAAGTATACAATAAGTTACAATGCCAGCTAAAGGATTGAATGATCAGTCTTTAAAAATGAGTTTGAAAAGGAATTTCTCCATGCAATCCTTTAGATTTCTAGGTAATAGGAAATAAATCCCTCTTGGACTTTACCCTTAGTCTTTAGATTTTAACTGGATAGATTTTCATTTATTAAACCTATGTCTTTTTTTTTTTTAATGTTTTGCTTTATCAAACCTTATTGCTCATCTCTGAAATTTGTGTATTTTCATAGAAGTACAGAAAAAATTCCAAGGCCTGTGGAAAATCTTCAGTATATTTTAATTTTAATTAATTCATACTCCCAACTGTCAGTTTTAAAAGTGAACCACTTAGACCTTCTTGGAATTTAAAGCTAGGCACCACTTAAATGATGCTTTGAAAAATTCAGGTAACATTCTGACACGCTAACTTCACTGTCTGCCAGAGCCAGTCATGAACAGTTTCCAAATGACAACACAGTCTAAGTTGGTTTTTTTCTTTTTCTTTTTTTCTTTTTTTTTTTCCTTTCCTTATTTAAATTTTCATCCAGATGATTGGACAGATTTGATGCATTATGCATGATGTAGATTTGTTACAAGAACAGAAGGAAAACAGGAATGCCCCAAGCACTGATGGGCTAAAACCCATCCTTTCACAGCTTGGGATAAATCAAAACATGTCACAGTCAGCTAACCTGATTGTAACAGCATGATTCCTCACAAAAACTGTCCACAGGTTAATATCTTCTCTTAGGTTCATATTGTTGACAGGATCCAGAGTTCTCCATGAGTCTTACTTAGAATTTACCATGTATAACACATCTGAAAAAGCCTTGAGTATCTTAAAGCTCTCTGAGTATATTTTGAAAAAGGCAGGTTCTACTTTCTGCTTATCTAGAGCACTGTAATTCCTGACATTCCTTCCCATTACCCAATCTATGCCATATGTCTTTCTGAAGAATTTTGGTGTATCCTTAAATGAACGTCACCACAATATGCATACCAACAATACTGGATTCCAAAGGCTGAATCACCTAAAACATTTTCTCTACTGTTCGCTCATGAAATAGTAATTAGCTACTAGAAACACAAGTGACACTGATGGTCTTTAAAAATCCACAGCAAAATTCTGGCAATGAGTAGCACCATAGCAAGTTAAAAATGTAGAAAAGTAAGTTTCTGGCAACACGTTATACTAGAGAAGCAACACTCCTGTTTTACAGAGGAGACAGAACCATGGAAGACAGCAAAAATTATCCAACACACATTTCTCTTTGTAGAAGTCAGACATTTCCAAAGGACCAGATTAGACTGGAAGAAATTCAAGCAGACTTTCAAAATTTGGCCCTACATAAAAAGAATATTATGCTTTCCTGAGTGAAGAAAACCACATTAGTATTTAATAAGTCTAATGTTCTTTAAATTAAAATAATTATTTAATGTATACTACTGTCACTACCGTAAAAGATGCTTTATAGTTGTGTATTCACACATAATTTCTTATGTAATCATTCTTAGATACTAACCACAGATAGTGGTCAGTAGGAGTAGGACAAGAGAAAAGGGGAAAGAAAAGAGGAAACATAGCTACATACCAGTAGTAGCAGACTAACTTCTGTACATAAAACATTTCTTAAATATGAAATGTGTTTTGAGGGAGGAATATTTTACATATGTATATAGGATCTATTTGCAACTTTCTTCAAATGCCACATAAGACATTTAAATACAGGGGGATACATAAATACAAAAACAATTTGGGAAGAAAAAGCATGGAAGTAGGCATGTATGTGAAGGTAGAAAAATCTTTCTTTCTATTGAAATTATGTAGGAGAAATTTTTGTCCAGTCTCTAAATCTGTGGATGATTTTGAGCATATTCATTCCATTACTGAATGAAAGCTTCCTCTGTTTCAACATTCAGAGTAACCATGATCTGGGAGAGATGGGACAACCAGGCACATTAGTAGTCCCTGGCTGTCCTTAGCACAGAGAATGAGCTCCAGGAGTTCCATAATACACGTGTAGACAAATCAGGATGTTGGTGCCCCTCTAAAGCAGATGTTGATTAAGCAAGTTCATAGTAACTTTTATTAAAAAGCAGTAGAGCTGCACAAGCAGAGCACAGAAAAATGTGTATGCTGTAAAATGTAAAATTCAAGAACTAAAAAGTTGGAAGAAGCAAGAAAGATATCTGGCAAAAGCAAAAAATGGAAATGAGCCAGGCTGGGAACAGGTGGATCTTCCTCTATTCTTTTGAGGAAGCAAGAAGTAAAAAAACCCAACCAACCAAAAAAACCCCAACAAAAAACCCAAAACAAAATGAAACAAAAAATACACCCCCAAAAAACCAAACACACAAAGCAAAAAAACCCAACCAAAGAAAAACCTTACAATGACTGAGGGAAGAAAACGCCGGAAAATTACGTGTATTTTGTTTCCTGCTCTCAGGCCTGATGACCTCAGCCTTCATGGCCAAGACCAATGAGGACCAAGACAACAGTCAGCATTGAGAGCCAGCATCAGCCCTGGTGAGCTTAGCACTGACCAACACAAGATGGTTAAGGACTGATTCTCTGAACCTCTAATGATGGACGGTTGTTAAAAACAAACCACTGCTCAGGTGTACCCTTAATGAACATCAATCCAGTAAAGCACTGTTTTAACTTTTTAAACTGATTTGATTTGTCAGTCTTCCAGGCACCCCCATCAAGGCAATCCCTAATTCTCTGACGTATATATACATACACACACACACAAACATTATATATATATATTTATATATATATACATACACATACATACACACACGCATTCAGTCACAAGGCAGACCACATATTTAAGTCCTGAAACTTCTGTCACAGTGTTGTTGTTTGCTCAAAAGCCTTCTAAGGATACAGCTACAAATATATTCATGCTTGTTTTGTTTCCCACTGAGATTCTGGTTTATGCCATGCAGATGACTGTTTATTCAGAATGAGCTGAAATATGGATATCTTCTACTGGCCAATTATGCAGTTGTTAAATATGGCTGGCCATGACTTGACATTTAGGCATTTTATATTGACATTAAATTTTAAATCAGATGAAATAAGGATAAGGTGTTACAGAAGATTTAAAGAGAATCTTAACTCAAAGGAAAAACTTATGGACATATTCATTATTTCTTTTTTCTCCTCCACTTCTAAATAGTCAAGGGATATTTTACCCCATATTTGATAAGCCTTATTTCTAAATTAACTACTTAACATAGTCCAGTGAGGATACAAATGAGTACTTTAATAGGATGTGGAACTGAGTTTCAGAATGTCATAATTCAGGAATGTTAAGAGGAGACCACTGATGCTGGCTACTGAAGAATATTTCAATTACAAATTGAGAAAACATTAATTAACCAAGTTTTCACTTTGTATCCTTTGCATAGAATATATGCTTCAAGAACAAATATTGACAAAATAATCTGGAAAGAATACAGCTTTTCACCAAGAGGTGACTAGAGAAAAAAAAATTAAAGGGAGTAGGGGAAAACTGAAGACATGAAATATTTTCAAACATTTTCTGAAAAAAAATACATATATGTAGAAAACGACATAACATAATGCATGAAAGCTTTACATGTTAAATTTAATAACATGTTAAACTTATCTGTAAGACATTTTGAATTAAGCATTGCCTGTAAAAAGCAAATTTTTATCAGTGAACCATGATAGGTCTAGAGCATAAAACTGTCAGTTGTCAAAGCCTGAACTTAGAGAATTAACACTAGTTTCTGAAAATACCTTTTTGTCAGCACCAGATAAACTCTTCTGAATTATTTACTCTACTCACATGCAAAGAAGCACTCAGTGTCCAGTCTTGAGCATTGTTGGACCATTTCATTCTACATATATATTTATATAGAGATATATAGGTATTATAAGAGCATTTTTCAGTTTGACTCTAATCATATATAGTTATTTTGTTTATTGTTCTATCATAGCAGCATTAAATGTAAAACTCCATGTTATTTCACTAGTAACAATTAAATGTATATAGACTTTGCGTTGTACATTCCTGCCTTTGCTTGGGGCTTTGTTGGGGAAAACAGCAAGCCACAAAACTTCTTGTATTTCCTTCTGCTGAGAACTGAAATGAAAAAAAAAGAAAAAAAGCTACTACAATAGTGTAAATTCACTTTTCTTGTTACCACACACCCTTCAGTTGTGGAGCTCTAGAGTTAAAAATTACAGAAGAGCACTGAACATAGTTTGTGGCATAGGATGACCATAAATTAGTGTTCTGATATAATTGCAAAGAAGACAAATAAAATCCTAATATCAGGATAATTATTTTCATCAGAGAGCAATTATTACTAAGTGCAGGAGGTCTTAGAGGGTTTTATTTGGAATATCAGGTCCAGCTGTGGGTATGCCTGTCCATCTAAGACAAATTTGGAAAATAGAAATCTTATCCTGTTAGTGAAGACCAGGAGAACAGGACTGTTTTCACCTGGAGAAACAAAAGGTGACAGGGAAGAATTACTACCCAGAAATATGGCAGAAATAGGTCTAAGCACAGAAGGAGACATCATGTAACATCGAACCCAGAAAGGCAGGAGTAAATGGCATGCAGAAAGCTGAGTGCTCTTTGGAACTTGATAAGTTTAAGAAGTGGACTATATGACATATTGCTGGGAAACTAAAGTCTAAAGATCACTTCCACTTCATATGCACTAATAATCCCTACTCTGAACTGCCAGAGAGATAGAGTGGAAAAATAATTCTAAAAGAAATAAAAATCATAACCTGTCTTCTGTAAGTGGAGTGCAAAGGCTTCGAAAGACTGACTATCTTAAGATTATAGAGGAATTAAATCTATTTTGATCACAGAAAACCACATATTAAATATTTGCTTAATATTTAATGACTGAGAACTTTCCTGACCTTTACATCAAAATTTATGCTAAGCAGTCCCAGTGGTAACCAAAAAATACATAATTCTGCAGAACAGCTTTTCAGCCACTCCTTGCAGGTCAGGGGTAAGAAAATTTGATGTATTTCTTTCACTCAGTATAACAATACCTATGTGCTGATTTCAGATATATATCAAAGAAAGAAAGAAAGAAAGAAAGAAAGAAAGAAAGAAAGAAAGAAAGAAAGAAAGAAAGAAAGAAAAGAGGAATTAGGACCTGAATAACCTCAAATATTTTTGCCTTTTTTTTTGACATGCAGTGATGTCAAAGCACAATAAATTAACATAGAACTATATGTGTTTTCATAAGACAAATCTAAGCAAGTGTAAAACATTTCAATTCTTTACAATTCTTCTAAATATTTTCTCTAATCTTCATCTGAATACATATTCTGAATTAATTATGCCTGGATTTCAGACCCTAAATTCTTTATAAAATATATTTTTGCCATAGCATCAAAGATTTTATTTTTTCTCACCTTTTTTTTATGGTATTCTTTCTACTGCTAGATTATTACATTTTCTGTACTAATTTCTTACCATTAAAATGCATATTTGACTATTGTTTTCCTACTGTGCTCCCCGAACTACTAAAGGTTTGAATACTTGCCATAAATGCTTCTCAAGATATGAGAAGTAGATTTATACCCTAAAGGATTTATAATTTATCAGAAAAATGACACATCTTGCTTATGTGAACTTTAAGATTTCTATTATTCATGTCTAATAAATTAAAAGTGTGTTAAATCACTGTCATTCTTTAAAAATATACATTTTTTTTTTCTTTTGGTATTTCTGACAGATGTATGCACTTCTCTGCTCTTGTGTTTGAAAGAATTAATTAAAGGCAAGTATGTGCAAAATGTTTTGATACTCATTGCACTCTAAAGTAAAAATCTATGTCTAAAATCTACTGATTATACTTAAAACTAAAAATATTTTCAAACAACTTTGGATGTAATTCTGTAATTCCTTGTAAACAAAACTTCATGCAAGTAGTTTGGTAGCACTTGTCTAGAAATTTTAATTAGGAAATAGCAAATGGTTCATTTGATGTTCAAATCTGATTTTCAGCATTAATGGATAGGTAAATAGCTATGCATGCATTATCAAAGAATATAAAAATTTTATGAGGTATTAACTAAAAAGAATGTGTCATTTTAATGACTTCTTTTGCAATTAGAGGTAGAGATCAAAATAGCCCACTTTTAATCTGAGGTCAAATTGAAAAAGTAAAGGAAAAACAAAATCTGTTTTCCAAGACATAGAGCCAAGAAGGAGCTTCAGGTGAAGCACCTTGTGAAGGGAGGGGCATGTTTCCAACAAAAAGATCTAACAAATTAATCAAGGGATAACAAAGGTAGATTTAAACAGTCATGTTAACCTTTTCTGATACAATCCTGAATTTGGCAGTTACTGTCGCAAATTCTTTTACTGTTGCAGACTTTTGAAATAAGTCTAGATATTTAAACTTTTCAAATATGCTCAACTTGAAAAAGGAATTCATATTTGACATTTCTATACCATGCATTATGTGGGAGGAAAAATCAGATCATTGGTATTGCTCTTTCTGACTTCATGAGCTGAAAATCCCTCTCCCGGGCACAGAAAACATCCTGGGCAAGAGAACATTCTTTGTTTTGCAGAGATATTCTGCCATCTCTCTGATTGATTCCAAATCCATGGCAGTTCTCCATTTGTATTTAAGGCACTTTCACTGTCAAGATTTTGATTTTTTGCTAATTAGTCTTGTGATTAGGACACCACAATTCAATACTATCAGCAAAGAGTATTTTCAGTTTATGGTTTTTCTCATTTTTCTCAATTGTCTTCATTGTCCTCTTCATACATCCTGACAAGCTGCATGGATCACACAGTAATGGCACTGCAGAGTCCCCTTTTACCAGCATTAGGGAATTTTCAGCACGTTTTGTGAGATTGTTGTATACTGAATAGCTCCAACATTACACTTTGACAGCACAGTACATATCTCGGGGAGTAGCATGACTATAAATCCTGAGAAAATTTTTTTTTTTGCTGAGGACACCAACATGTACCAGGGAATATAGATTTCAAATGGTGGCTGGGAAAGGCCACATTTCCTTTCACTGCTTGAAGTCTAAGTTTTCCTTGTGAAACATAGGTATTAAGCAAGACAAAATATCATTGGCATGGCTACCTTCCATGCACACATTTGCTTATGTAAATCATTAGACCTAACTAGTTGTGTGACTTATTAAAATATTGCAGACAAATATCCTTCACAGAATGTCTGCTTTGGGGAAATGTATGTACTAAATAATTTTAAAAAATGTTATATTATTAGCAACCCTTTGGGAGAGTATTCTTTGCTACAATAGCCACAATCAATGTTCATTAACTCTTGATCCAGTTATAAAATAAAATCCATGCTGAATGCTCATTAGTTTTAAAAGATTTTGACTAAATTAGTAATGCAAAATAAAATTTTAACTCAAAAAATATTATCTTTGCAAGAAACCTAAGATCCCTGAGTGACTAATTTATTTTTGCTATGTTGCTGTAATTATAATAAAATTTTAAAAATTCCTCTGGCACAAATACCTGAAAAGCATTTTTTTTCTGTTTTGAATGGGTTTTCACAAACAATTTTTGTCAAAAAAATATTATTCCAGACTAATAGAAAATCTGACTGGTTTGGTATTTCCCTGAGCACTACTTCAACCATTTCTCTGCATCATTACAATTGTTTAAGATTAGGATTGTTTCAAAATTAATTTCTTCTTAAGGAATTGGGATCTGTTTCTGCTATACCAGACATCAATGTCACAGTGCAACTGTCTCAGTGCAGTATTTTCCTCCAAATCAGCTATTAGTAAAAAGGACACATCACCAACTAAATACTGTTCTCTTCATTCGTCTCATCTTTGAATCTTTCTATTCTATATTGATGAAAAATATTAACTAACACTAATTTCGTTACTGGCTCTTTTATGTTCTTTCCTGGTGGAATGGGGAGCTCTTAAATGATTTTTTTTTCCTCCATGGAAGTGCAGCCCTGGCACAACGCAACCTGCTGGCAAAACTTGTGCCTAAAATACAGAAAAATGCCGACTTCCAAAGATTTTATGATTACTAAAGTACACTACTATTGTGCCTGCTGCTAACAAGAAATATCAAAGTGCCTGTGATTTTCATTATGTTTGTTCTTTGTTTTTCATTACTTCATCTCAAACAATTTTTACGTGGTTCTAAAGTGAAGTTGTTTGAACTTTTCCAATGTATGTCAGGGGCACCCAACTCAAGAATTAGGTAAAATTCAGATTCTAATTGAGACTGTAAATAAATACTCTTCAATAACAACCCATTACGTATGTGACAGTAATCTTCTAAGGGTCTTTTAAAAATAAAGGTCTGTTGGTCCTTAACTAACAGCCAAGCCAGCATCCTGTCTGTCTTTGATATATAAACAGCCTGCCATAAAGAAGTGAAAATTCTTCTGGAATCGCATTGAGATTTGTGGGTTTGTGCCTTCACCAAAACATCTTGAAACAAGAGAGTTTGTTTTACCAACAGGGTATTTGAAGGAAGCATTCAGGAAGTATACAGAACGTATTCCCTTGAGCACCAGATGCACTCTCACCTGCTCCTCAGCCCAGGGGAAGGACCACTGATGCGTTCTCTTCTTTCATTTCACATCTTTTATACTACCATGAAGCAAACAAGACTTTGTCCACAGGAGTCTGTCTAAAGGACAGAAATGATAAATGGAGAGAATGTTAGAACTTGACTTCAAACATTTTAGTTTAATACTTCCTGATCTTTATTTTTAAAACAAACCACCGTCAGCTGAGTTCTGATGTTAAATATGATGATAATACAGATGAATAAGATATTTTTCCACATAAGCACATTTCAAATTTCATATTTTAATCTACTTCACTCCTACACACTAATTGTTATACATTTAATATACACTTAACACCTACTATTTTATCATTATAGACACCTACTCAGCTAATCGAGGAGTTCAAAAAGTTACCATTGCTTAGGGAAAAAAAATGAAGCATGTCACCATTATCTAAAGAAAAACTATAGAAGCCACTCAAATATGCTCTGCTCACTACAGTAATAAATCAAAATACATAATCCAATTGGAGTTTAAAGTATTTAAGTTTAGAGCTCTTGCCTAATTTTATGGTCAAAGGGGTTTAAAATTTAAAAGACAAGATTTCACATTTTTGTTCTTCTGATTTGAATTTTGAATATCTCTCATGAGAAGCATTTATTATTAGTGTAACAAAAGTATCATGATTGCAAAAGAAGCAAATGTTTCCTGTCATGCCATTAGAACTTGACCATACTCAAATCTTTTAATGCAACAATTTCAGTTTGTGTAAGGGCAGAGGGCACACATAAACCATCAATTGCATAGCAGAGGGCATTTCAGACAAGAATTTTAAAAAGAAGGGAAAAAAAAGGAAAAATTAAAAAGATCCAGCATCAGTTATGAGCAAGGTTGGTAAAAAAAAATTGTCTGCACACCTGAAAAAATTAAAATCTCAGCTTTTTCACAGGTTTTATTTTAAACTTTTATTTTATTTCATTTCAATTTCATGCTAGTTCCCTTGCTTTGTTTCTTTTACTTTCAAAAACAGCACAACATTAAGGACAACCTACCATTAACTAATCCACTTAGTCTTCCTTAGAGGCACTTTTCTCCCTTCCTCCTCTTAAAAAACCCCACAAATCTAGATTTCGTAGAAAGGCACATTAAAATACAAACTAACTATGGTGATTTATTGAGGTGAAAAAAGAGAAGGGAAAAATAATTTTAAAGCCTCGGTTGATTAAATAAATCTTAAATAAATATTCAAACCTAAATTTCAGGTTTCCCAAAGACAGAAGATAACACTGGGATCTGAATTTCCATACCAAAATAAACTACATGTATAAAAATGCTAGATTGACAGCTTTTGCCCAAAGCTATAATATTGTTTACAATATTTGAATTAAATATCACACATGAATCCTCCATGATTTAGGTCAAAATTATATTTTAGATTTCCAATTAAATTATAGGTCAAAATTTGTTTAATATTGGATTTGCTGGAAGCTCTCTCAATTAGACTTGTCATTTTCAGAAAATGCATTCTCCTATTAAGAGACTTAATTTTGTTTCCTCTTCTTAATTAATTCTGAAACTGAAGTCCCAATAACAGGAATCAGACAAGCAACACAATGTTCCTGCTGCAGTAAGAAATGCAATCTCACCTTCTGCTACAGAAACACTCAATGGTTAAGCTTGGAAGGGACCTCTGGAGATCATCTAGTCCAATTCTGCCACTAAGAAAATGATCATTTGACCAGCACCATGTTCACTCATGCTATGAATATATGCAAGGATGGAGATTAAAAAACCTTCCTGAGAAAACTGTACCAGTATTTGACCAGGGTTGATTGTTTTTTGGTTTTTTTTCTTATGTTTTGATAGGATTTCCTGCAAGATGACAAAACTTCTGCTTGTTAACGCTGTCACCACTGTTAGTTTCCTAATTTTTTTTAACCTAAAATTTTTTTTACCAAATATTCTTTATGCAGACATACTCCAAGTTCTACACAAAGAATAATTTATTTACAGTTTTGAACACATATGTAATATTATCCAAATTACTTCAATAAAAGCACTATTTAAAATTCTTATTTTGTATTGTTGTTATTATTATTGTTGCTCCTGCTTTTGATGTTTTTATTGTTAAACTGTTTTTATGTCAACCTATACGTTTTACCTTTTTCTGAGTCTCTTTCCCATCTCAACATGGGTGAAGGTGGGGGAAGTGAACAAGCAGCTGAGGGATACTTAACTTCCAGCTGGAGTTCAACCACAGCATATGCAAATTAAATTTCTCAGACCTCTACATAGAAACATTTTTTTGTACCTTAAGTCAGCAATATTAAAGTAATTATGGAGAGTGGAGAGTTATGTATTGGTCATGGTTCTCACACTTTGCCAGAATAAAATTTCAGAGGCTGTTAAAAGTTTCTTTTATTTCTGGACAAGTTCACACATTTTCTAGTTGCTAGGTGAGAAAAAGATGAGTAATTACTAGGGAAACATACCAAATAACCTGGAAGAGTAGTAAAAAATCCCAATATAAAAGCTGCTGTGTAAGAAGAAAATGCATACCAGAAAGGGACTTTTTTGTATTTGTTCTTGTTGAGTCTTCCCTTATGTGCAGGGGCAGAATAGAAGATGAAGTGGTGGCAGAAGAAATCAATAAAAAGGAAACAAACTGTCAAGGCCAGGTGGTAATCACCTAGGGATCTTAAAAATGAAATAGCTTAATGGCTAACCTCTTCCCTTTCAGAGCAGAGAACTGGAAAATAGCTGAAGAGACTCAGGAAACTCTAGGTTTCTAAGCCTTACATTCACATTGGCAAATCATAGGCATAAATAGAAGGCATAAATAATGAGAACAGAAATCTGACCTGACTAAAAATTATATTTTAGTGAAGAGACCACGAGTTTTTGTAAAAAAGGAAAATAATTTGTCACAGAATCACTGGATTCCTCTGCAAATTTCAGCAAGCCTAGAAATATTGAAGATTAAAATTAATAGAGGACGACTGAATTTATAAGAGACTGTAGGTGAAATCTTTCATTTAGTGTTCTTTAGGAAGTAAAGGGCCTTCAGCCTGGGAAGAAAGGATCTTGCCTGAATAAATAATTGGTGAAAATACAGAAAGTGAGAGAAAACTGTCTGTTTTCACCATGGAGCACGTCACCAGTAGAGTTACTAATTTATGCTAGGAACAGTGCTGTTGTATAGACTGTAAAGAAACTGAGAAAGAAGAAGAGTAAAGTCATAATTGCTGATAACGCAAAATAGTTCAGAAGAGGGAAAATACAAGGCATCCCTAAGAACTGCAAAGAACTTCTGGAGGATCCAGTAGACGACTAAATACCTAAATGTGAAAGGAACTCTCACACTCCAAAAATCCAAGTCATGTTACCTTGGAACATTAGGTAGCCCTTGATATTCATGGAAATATCAATTCAGGATCTAGCAGTGGTCTAAGAAGCAAATCAGGTTTTAGAGACATTTAAGAAGGAACTTTGTAAGAGATAGAACGTCATTATGGACTTGCTGAAGTTTAGTAATCTCTAAACTGTGAATATTCTGTTCCCAACCTTCAAAAGGATGCAGCAGAGCAGCTTAGAGAAGAGTGGAAAAGGACAGTCAAAGTTGGAAGAGATTCTGTTGATGCCTAAAGATTTCAGCTTTTATATATTTTTCATTTTTTTTAGCCTTGTAGATTATTAATACAGGGTTATATAGCTGCTGGTATTTTTCCTACCATTTCTCTTAGATTTTAGAGTAAGAAGTTAACCTTCTAAAACATTCCTGAAGTAGTGTTTAGTCTTAGTTTCAAGAAGAGAACCTACAAGAAGAACATTTTGTTTCACAATCAGAATCTGAGAAGACAAAAGAAATGAGGCAAAGAAGCCCTGGACCAACTCCAGTGGGGAAGTGCCCAGGGGAAAATTACGCAACCAAGTGCTGTTCAAATTGGACAATATTTGTTAGATATGCTAATTTGCTAAACCTCTAAAGATTGTAGAAATCCAGTGTCGTGTGTACCCATAGACTGTAACTAGGAAAGCACCTGGGAGCTTCCAATAAAGAACTGTGTTTTTATCTTACCATTTTAATACTGTTGCAAGAGGTTTTTTTCTTTTGATATTAGATGACACTGCACATCCAAAAAAACCAAAATCATAGAAACCTCTTCAGCCTAGAAAAAGACAGCTGACTGAGGAGATAGGACAGATATTCACATTCAGGAACCATTTCTTAATTGCTTCACACATTGTTTATTCAACTGTATCCTGATGTCACAGTCAAATATTTAAACACAACTCTTGCTAGAAGATGAGTGGATCCTTAAGAAGCGTTTCCAAATAATAATTGTGTGGAAAAACATTCTTTTGTTACCTGTGGTCACCACCAAATATAAAATGTTTTTTTTTGAACAAGGAACTGGCAAACACATCAATGAGCAGCTGAAAATAGGCCTCTGCCTTAAAACAAGGTTGGTCGACTGGTCAATTACTAGTCTAAATTGTGTATTACAGATGTCCAAACTCAAGGATCCTCAGTTTAATTTAAAATAAAAATTAAAAAACAAAATGGAAAACCCATAGAATTATGTGGAGCCATCAAAAAATCCTGTTATATTCCATTCAAGATAATAATAAAATAAATAATAAATGAATGCATAAATAAATAAAAATAACTTAGTAACAATGTTCATTTCATTCAGTTCCCTCAGTTTATAAAACCTCACTCAGGAGCAGGTGTTGGCAGTTTAAGAGAAAAACTAGAAACAAGGGGAAAATAAAACCTGTTCCTCACTTCATGTACACTAAACAGGAATCAACAGCAGAGCAATTGAATCTCTGGAAGAAAGGTATCTTAGATCTAGCTAAAGAAGTCCTTCATGTTTCTAAATACAACAGACATCAGTACAACAAAAAAACCTAATGGCCACTATGGTTCTCACCAGTGGAATCAGACTGGTAATTATACACATCAATCAGACCAGGAGTTAATGGGATTTATAAAGATAGTATACTAAATTGATTCCATCCCCAGATAATGGAAAACCATCTCCTAAATAAGCATAACAAAAAATGAAGAGACTTCCCTACAACATAAAAATTTTTAGATTCACTGGACTCAAATGAAATACAATGAAAAAGCTCCCAAAATAAATATAAAGAAAACATTGCTAACATCTGAAACCTCACTTCCAATACTGAAAAGTGACATACAGCATCACGGCTATAATAAGCAGAATTACTTCTGAACAGTTTTAAAATTAGAGTCTCTAACTATCTTCAAGGTACTTTATTTTTCTGAGACAAACATAGTTTAAAAGCAAACAGTGAACTCTAGAAAGTATGGTCAAGGAATTAAAAGACACATGCAGATAATAAAATGATGCAGCAAAAATTCCCCCATACAGTAGAAAAAGCAGGATACATTAAACTGGCTATATGATCAGTGTTGTAAGCAATACATCTCCATTTGTCTGCAACTCACCTTTAAAAAGCCAGCACCCTTCCCACCTTTCTGAGCATCTACAGACTGACCTTTACACACCTGCAAATAGAAGCAGCTTCCCACCAATATGGTTGTGGAATATTCAGGAAAAAAAAAATCTACAGCAAAAGAGAAGCTGTCAAGTGGTTAAAATTGGAAATGAATAAAATACTACTGATTTATGTAATTAAATGTGAATGCATGTAAATGTAAAGCCTCTCAGAAGAACCACAAAAATTAGAATGATTAACAAATAGCATTTTATAAAGAGATTTGAATAAAAAAGAATATTGGTTTTTGTTGGTTTGGGTTTGGTTTTTTTTTTTTTTTTCACTTTTTTCTTAATTATTTCACATAGTCTAAGCTTTATTTTTAGTTTGTTCCAAGTAGTATTATGCAAAACCAAGGTAATGAAAATTCTTCAATCTTTGATGCAAATTACTGCCTTAATGTTCAGCTCTGAATGGCCTCACAGAGTCATTTTAACTGTAGCATAGAAATACCAGTGTTTGCTGTAAACCAGATGGCTTGAAAGAGAGAAATAGTTTATCCATGGCTGTCTGAACATATATCCTGGGCAATTTAACCACAGATTTTCTGCACAGACTGCAGCTTCTCATTCTTGAGCTGGCTCCTTAGGAATTAAGAGAGGCACCTCACACACTGCACTGCCAGCAGTTTCATGGAGAATTTCATAATGACAGAAAGGGCCTTGGCACATTTTGGCTCAATGTGGGCTCAGATTAGCATAAATTATTTAACATGGGCAGGTGCACTGCTAGAATTCCCTGCAATGTTCAGAGACCAAAACACGAATGGCACCTTGCACTGGAAAATTTCATCTCCCTTCATTTAGACAACACAGATTACTGAGTAATCTACAGTCTCAGTAACCTAGTCACTTAATATTACTGTGTTGAAGGCCAATATTGAAGTGGTTTGATTAGAGTGTTGTTCTAGTTTTTATTTATTCTGTGACCCAACAATGTGACCTCTGCTGGGGCATTCAAAATATGTACTGCCAAAAAATTAATTACTACAGACTATTTAGTATATAATTTCATTATACTAAAATTAAAAAAAAAAAAAAAAAAAAAAAGAAAAAAAAGATTTTTTCATTAAGTAGTGTGGCTAAAACATAAGATAATAAAGATGGGTTTATTTCCCAGTAGATAAGTTTCCTGTTGGACAATAGCAAATTATTTTCAGTTAGGAAACAAAATAACTTTTTTTTTCCTTGAAAAAAACTCAAGTTTTGAGGTTTTTTTGAGTTTCCTTGAAACTCAAAACTTCTGGGTGGAAAAATAAAACATCAGTTATTAGGTGATTTTGTATCTCTTGCCTTGAAAAAAATTAACCTGCTGCTCAGTGTCCAGTTACACATCCTGTCTTTTAATAACACTACAAATTGTGAACACACCCTAAATAACACCAAGTGCATGAGTGGGTAGAGAATACTGTGGGAAGCAAACAGAAATAACTAGCCAAAAAGATAATGCAGGTCCAAAAACCATACCAGAGATAGGAGTTAAATGGACTTCACAACCCTTCTTACAAATACTAGACTAGATACTTGCCTTATTTGTCCTAGCATGCCAAACAAACACTTTGGGACAGCTACCATGAAATGAAAACTCCATTCTGTAGAGCTCTCACTTCAACAACCTAAGAATAAATTCATTATAATACTCTTCCACATGGCACTTTTTCCTTGAAAAAAAAAATCCTGAAAAATAATGGAACTCTTACTGGTTTAAAGCAAAGGTGTGCACTTACTCTCTTGTTGGAGTAACATTAAAGAATTATAACATGCGATTCTGATGGAACTTTTGTCTCTATTGTTCTCATTAAATTCTTACTTTTACATTTGTGCTATTTTTTGACCACTTAGAATCTTAAACAGTAATTCTTCTGGAACAATAATTTTCTCTCTAGTAATATGTGTAAACAGCCATTCTCACTAAGAAAAGAAGGAACATTTAACATAATTTCAATACATTTATTGAAAGAGAGAGGCAGAAAACCTCTCTCTTTGTGAAATGATCAATTTTGGGCTGAATTTAGTTGTCTATAACACATTTTCAAAGTCATTGAGAAGGTGTGTTGGGAAGAAGCATTTTATTTTATTTTAACAGGAAATAAATGACAGTTTATAAGGATGAGCAAGTTGATGAGGAAATTCAACAATCACTCCCTTAAACCCATAGTCCCTCCCATGAGGTATCAGATTTTCTACACCTATATTAATGAAGTATTATGTGCCAGGCATCTTAATGAGATTTTACTAGTCAGCTGAACTTTAATGCATTAACAAATAAACGTTTCATTTTGTGTTGGTAAAGACCCTATAGATAATAAACAGCTCAATTATTGTGTGTAAGCCAAATCAGATAAATGGTGTCATGTAAATATCACTTCATATTTGAAAGACTTATGGAATACTTTAGGATTTGTGTGACTATTTTTCTCACTTCTAATACACATATATACATATAATATATCTAGAACATAGACAAGATTATACTTCAACCCTCACATACACTTGATTAGGGAAAATCTTCAGGCATGACCCTATTTCATTTTATTTTCCTGGGTTTATACTACCAAATAACACACAAATTGCTGTAGAGGCCCCTCAAGTAAAAATAATGTCAAATTTTTGTTCTACAAGGTGGAGTAAAAAAACAGACATACAAAAGCCCATCCTATATATGGAATTTGTCTGAAAAATTAACCATTTTTCCTATTGTTCTTTCTGATCTAGACCCACCAGCCGTTGCAGCATCCTTACTCTAACAGTGCAAGTGACCAAAAATTTCAGTCAAGCCACATATTTCCATTTTATTCTTCCATTCATTCCATGTCTAAGAACATTGACAGCTATACCCTGAAGCTCTACAAACATCCTTATAAAAGTTAGGAAAAAGAGAATTAGGTTGAATGATGTCTGAAACTTAATGTGCTAAGAATATGAGACACTTCATCATGTGCAGGTTTACGCTAGGAACAGAGCTTCTGGATGATAGTCAACTTTCTTCAGTAACACAGGCAGTCCATTATAAATTAACTGCTCAATGTACGTTCTAAACTAATTCATCTGTGCTGGCAGGTAAGATATGACTCCTTAAATGTCACTTTGCTTAAAATATTATAGTAAAAGATGAATAGAGAAAAGTGAATTTATGAGATCATTTAGCATAAAGTATGTCTTTTTTATAAGACAAAAAAAAAGAACCTTACATCTCAAGACAGAGAAAGTATTCTCTGTCATTTTGACGTCAGTTTTGTCAATTGAACTTGAAACACCTGCAGTTAAATGCAACAAAGGTTACAACCATCACTCTGGAGCAGGTAACAGAGAAAGTTTGTTTCCTTGAAGTAAACTTTAATGATAGCTGCTTTGAGGCCAAGTCTCAGTTTTTCTTCTGATACTATATTCTATTCAAACAAGGAAAGACAGTTCATAATTGCTACTTGCAACTCAGTAAGGACGTATTCATTCCTTAGCCTCTTAAAGTAATATTTCAACTTCAATCACAGCAAGTAGAGAATCAATATGAAAAATTTTTCTTAGAAAGTAGCATAAGATGACTGTCTGTGATCAGAAAACAATCTGAGGCAGAGGCTTGGTATTTTGAAATATATAACTTGTTGACATAAATTGCTTTTTAAGTAGTGAACTGACAGAACTGGACAAAGGATTACATACATTTAATCCTGTGGGAAAAAGATAAAAGAACTCAGAATGGCAAAGAATGTGATGTGGCTACAAGACGGCACTTCAAATATAGATTTTCAAAAAGATTTCCAAAAGGAAAAAAAAAAAAAAGAAGAAGCTAGACCATGTATTAATATTGTTTAATATTTTTTCATTACAGGGTTTTATTTCTGTTTGGTAATGACTTTGACATGTTTTGGCCCTTCTGTTTATATTGACTAAGCTAATTTGGGGCAGCCAAGGGAAGCGAGGCCAGGCATAGGTCTGTGAACGAAAGAGGAGCACTCATCTTCATTAATTTGTTAGAATTCAGGTTTTCAAGAACAAGGTTGAGGTGGGGGGACAAGAAGGAATATTGATAAATACTGGAAGACCTCCATTGGAAAAGATCTGGGTTTTGGTATAGGGACTGCAATTAAGCCTTTTAACTTGAGTTCATGTCATCTGAAAACTCCACATTCATTACAAATGCATACATTTGAAAATTATGAAGACACACTTAAGTTGAGAAACAAAGAATTACTGAAAACTTTCTCTTCCTGAGCCTGTCCTGCTTTATCAGATGGTAGGGCAGACCAGTGGTTTATGAAATTCCAGACACACCAGCCCCGGACAACAGGAAGAAGTGAGCATTGCAGACTTGTAGACTTAAAACTGAAACCCAAGGTGTAGACTTGTCTTTGCCTTAATGTCCATTAATCATAACTAAGGCTGATTTAGAGGGAACTGTTTTATAATATATGAGACTTAAGCATTCTCATAATGTAGATAAATAATAATAAAACATTGTATGAGAAAATAAAAGGTACCATTCCCAAGAAAAGAACTCACAGAACAGAGCAGAACAGAATTTAATAGTTCCAGAGAAGACATACAAATATTGAATAGTCCAACTGCCTGACACTTCAGGGCTGACCAGCTTACAATACTTAAGGGTATCGTCCAGATGCCTCTTTAACACTGACATTCTTGGGGCATCAGTCACCTGTCCTGGAAGCCAGTTCCAATTTTTCACCATTCCCTAGGTAAAGAAATGTTTCCTACTACCTAATCTGAACCTCTAATCTGCACCTTCCCCTTTTTGAGCCATTCCCATGTGTCCTGCCACTGGATACCAGGGAGGAGAGCTAAACACCTCCGTCTCCCCTTCCCCTCATCAGGAAGAGCAAAGAAATGCTACCCTCAGCCTCCTTCTCCTCAAACTAGACAAGCTCAGAGTCTGCAGCTGCTTCTCACAGGACATTCTTTTCAGACCTTTCACCAGCTTTGATGCCCTCTCTGGATGCAATTTTTCAGGCATAATTGGTAGAGATTTGGGGAATGTTTTGCTGGGTTAAGAAAGCATTTTATTTGCAAGACATTAAATACAATATTATGAACAAGATTGTACTGGTTTTGGCTGGAATAGAGGTAGTTTTCTTCATATAGGTGATATGGTAGGGGTTTGGCTTTGTTAGTAACTTTGTTAGCACATTAATATTTTAGCTATTACTGAGCCGTGTTTAGAGACCATCAACATCTTTTTTGGTTTCTCATGTTGCCTCACCATAGAGTAGGCTGGGGGTGTGCAAGAAGTCAGAAGAGGACACAGCTGGGACAGGTGGTCCTTTGTGCAGCTGGGCACATATTGCAGCTTAGTCATATCCTTGTTGATAGAGAGAACACCAGCAGGGACCTGGGCGAAAGACTCTTGCTGTGCCTGTGTGGTGATGCTGGGACTTAAGGAGCTCATCTCCACCGGGCTCCTGTGCTGGTGAGCCCTTCATTCTCCCTGAGGCTCCATACCTGCTCCTGCAGCCTGGTGAGCCAGCCCACACCTCTGCCAAACAAGGATACTGTCACACTCTGCCCCCACCCAAGGGACACGCCCAGCACTCAGTAGCCACTTTGTACCTCAGATGCCCACCTGGGTCCACCTGGTTTGCTGAAGAGGCTACCAATGTGACCTTTCTTTCCATTAGGAGAATTACATTGTTTTAGGATCATGCTTCAGTATTTCCATTTATGCAGCCAGGTTTTATTCCAGGGATATCACACACTAAATGGCATCACGCTCAGCAATAAAATTTGGAAAAAGAAGGAAGAAGGGTATATTAGGAGTTATGGCATTTGCCTTCTTAATTAACCTGTTATGGATGATAAAGCCCTGCTATTTTGGAGTTATATGATGATGTTAAGTAGTGAATAAATTCCTTATTTTGCTTTGACGCACACATAGTTTTTGCTTTCCCTATTAAATGCTATCTTTACCTTAACCCACAAGTTTTCTTATTTACCCTTCCCATTCTCTCCCACATCCCACAGTAGGGGGAGTGAGCAAGCAGCTGTGTGGGTTTTAACTGCCAGAGGGATTCGCCCACAACACATATTAACATTTCAAAAAATGCTATTGCTACTTTCTCCAGTCCAGTCTCCTTTCCAGTTTCATTACAATACCAGATAGATTTCCGTACATTCTACACTTACATAAAATCAGTAATGAAAAGGAAACTGGAATGCTAAAAATTTATAGGTCAAATCTAAGTATTTCAATATATTAGTTCTTACCTTAATAAATATGTATTGCACATGTAACATTCAAACTGGACTCTAGATTGGAAAATAATTTAAAAGAATGATAATTAGTTTTTATGCATGGAAATCATGAAAACATGTATTAGTATCAAATTAGTATCAAATCTAAGGATTTTTGCAGTGCTGGAGACAAATTTGGAATATTGCTCTTCCCTTGTTTTTCTTAAGTGATATTAAAACCAAAACAAAAGCAATCAAATTCTGGAGGATTTAAAACAAACATTCTATTTGATGGATTATCCTCCATTGGATTATTTTATTTTAAGGAACATTTGACTCACATAGCCTGCATTCTGTCAGAGAGCCTCACTGCAAGTCAATAAAAACAATGTTCTATGGTGACTCAGGAAATACAAGTAGTTTGTGGCCCACTGGCATATTCCATTGCCAGTACATCACTCACTCTTAACTGAATCCATAGAGAGCAGAAGCAGATGAACACACAGAGAAGAGATATATGAAGAAGAGTGATTTAGAGTGCCTCTTCGTTATGGAAATGTTCCTAGATTTAGAAAGATAAAGAGTATGGGGTGTTGCCTAAATTTCATGCCACAGACAATTCAATATAATGTCTTTCAAAACCTATCAATTTAAAGAAAAAATTATCTAGGAGTAAAATCTCAAGGAGGAAGAAATTAAATAGAATTTGACCTCACTTATAAGCTATACATTATAAGCTATACACTCACAATGGTTATATGAAGATCTGAGGAGAAAAATATCAGCTTCAAAGCTTTATTCTGGAAAGTTATCAGTTATAGTCTTTTACTTTGGAGAAACCTGCTTCTTTTTTCCTTTTCAGGAAAGGAAAGATCAGGAGAAGGAGATGATCTTTCATGATGTAGTCACAAGCATAACTGAAAATACAAGCATTTTAAATGTCATCACAATCGATGAGAATTACACATTTGCCTCCAGAAAGTTTTTGAACACACATCACTGTTGACAAAAAATCATGAAATGGCAGCAAACATGCAATTCTGAGAATGTCATGGATGCTGTGAAAGTAAAATATGCATGTACTGTTCTTTCTTCACTGCCTTTGGCCAATCTTAAATAAAATCTTTTGCTTTACCTTTAGTTCCTGCTGGCTAGAAAGCAGTTTAAGGATCAGACTTCTTTACTCTTTTATTGGGATATATCCTAAAGTGTAGCGGTGCGTGAGCTGTGCTCACAAGTTTTGGGTTTATGTTATTTATGTTGGGAAAACATACTAAAGTAAAACCTATGTACTTCAAAGAAGGAAAGTTGTCTTAAATGTGTCACATAATGAACTACCTGAAGAAAGAGGAAAATGAAGACAGAGCCAATTTTTTTTTTTTTCTGCTGTGCTGGAAACTAAAGCAGTTTAGACGACATCATAATGACATTGTCTGCAATCTATCTGCAGAAAACCCTTTTTGACATCATGCAGTCACTTCATGCCATGAAAACCAAAAATCTACAATGCCATTTACAGATCAAGCTTGAATACATTCTAGGAATGGCTAGATTGATATGACTTCTAGAACTACACACATTTGTCAGTTTGCTGATTGCAGTGAATTCTCAGTCTATACCCTTCCTAAAGTCTAAGCTTCAGGGCACTGGAGTTCGCTATGAATTTGCTGAGCAGTAAGTAGAAAATGTAGAATTCACACCTTAAACTTAGCAACCAAAGAGTTCCTTTGTACCCTCCTTCAGATATACTGGAGGACATAAATCGTTTCAGCACTATCTAAGCAACAAATTGATAAAAGCAGATTTTGATATTCAGGAGACAATTCACCTTTCAAACTAAGATGAATAGTGGGAAATTGTTTTCACAGTCCATTTTTTGACTGGTCATAAACTGTCGCTTAAAAGTGTCTGAGGTCTGTTACAAGTTTGGCATTACCCTTTTTTCCCAGCATTCTTGACTAATTCAACATTGCACTAACAAACAGCAGGGACTGCCAAAAGCTGAACTCCATGTATAAAAACTTAGAGAATAAATAACCTTCAGGCCTTTTGGCTATGCCTGTGTAACTATAAGGATGAATTAGAATTTACAGGTTTCATGTGCAGCCATAGAATAAATATTTATTCACTAGTGAGCTGCTAGATCACTTCTATTGAATGCCTGTGGACTTGGCACTAGAAAGTCTCAATCTAGCAGATTTACTCCAGCATTTGGTTCATCTTTTGAGGGAGTACAGCCCCCAGCTTCATGTCCCTCCACTGGACCTGCTTCAAAGGTCCATATCTTTCCTGTTCTGAAGACCCAGAGCTGGATGCAGCACTCCTGGTGGGGCATCACCAGAGTGGATTAGAGGGGCAGAATCCCCTCCCTTGCCCTGCTGGTCATGCCCATAATACTGTTGGCTCTCTTGGGCTCTGGGTGTATCTTGCTGGATCATGTTGAGCTTTTGTCATCAAATACCCTCAACTCCTTCTCCTCAGGTTTGCTCCCAATATGTTTGTCCTCTGTGAAGAAATAAGCTTAAAAAGAGGAAAAGAACAATATTTTTCAACTTTAATTAAAATATTAATGGGTTTCTTTAAGAATTACAATTGTTTAGAAATGCTTTAAATGCTTTCCTGACTTATCCATTTTTCACAAACAGTAAAAATTATGGCTGTTTGTTAAAAACTATAACACCTTTTAAATGGTGCTTATAGCTCTTTATTCTATTCTAGGAGAACCTAATTGATTCTTTGGCTTATTTTCTTATAGACTCTCTTCAAAGGTCTGTATTTCTATTAAGGAGAGAAGTCTATCCATGGTAATTGAACTTGCTGCATACTAAACAGTTTTATCTCTACCTTAATAGTTTTTCCTTCCTAAAAGCTGTAAGAGATAAGCACCCCTGAAGTTTATATGTAGTTCAAATAAAGAATAAGGTAGATAAATAGAATGAGGTGAATAAATGGAAAGAAATCTACTATGAAATTAAGACATAAATTGTAACTATGGAAACAGGCTTTGTAATTAAGAATTATTTAGAAAGGCATGGAAGATGTTTAATCAGTATGTAAATTAACTGATGATTTTTTTAGAAAGGTAATAGAAGTTAATTCAATAAAATCCTTTAAAACTTTCTTAGTGACCTAAAATAAAAACAAACAAACAAAAAGACCCCCAGAACCTAACTTCAAGTGATTTGCAATTATTCACAACGACAGGGTTAAAAACCAGGCCTTACTTTAGAACATTTTCAATATGTGTCCTAAACCCACATTTACAAATTGAGCCAAAATTCTCTTTTGATATTTATAATCCAGCATTAATACATGGATCATCACACAATTTTCAGTGATTCTAGTAAATTTCATTGAGGTGTGGTAAAACATTTTATAAAGGAAAATAATAATACAGGGAAGTAATATTACTTGCCAAAAGTGAGATGGGAGGGAAAATGTAAAATGTTCTGGCCCAGCCAGCATGTGAGAGGCACAGTTGAGAAAGATATTTTGTTTCTAGACCAGTCATATGGTCTAAATCATGAACTGGGATGCAAAATTATATGAAATTACGCTTAATGCAGAGTGTGTATTTAAATTGTTTTTGGCAGAACTCCAAAGTGAAACATAGACAGGAGCTGGAGCTAAACTGGGCTTTACACAGTAAAATAGTAAAAAAGTAAAACAGTGACTTCTCAACAAATTTAACTACTTGCTTTTAACACACTTTTTTTGTACTCTGTGTTTGTTATGCTGTTTTTTTCAATAACCCTCCAGCTTAAGACACTCCAACCAGCAACAGATCCCTGTAGGCTTGTAAATTACAGACAATGTTTTTACCTCATCCTTTAAGGCTTTACTTCAGATATATTAAAAAGACCTATCGGTAAGACAACAGATTTCTGTGGCACTAGAAAATTGTGTGAGGAAAATCAAAATGGAAAACCTGTGTTTTGCTATTACATATTAATTGTCTGTTGTGTACAAAGCAATTGACTTATGCCAGATTTTCACAAATATCTCAGAATATCTCACAGTCAAAGAAGTACAGACCTCCTATGCACACCTATCTCTCCATACTAGTATCTCATGCATCTATTAAAAATATCATTATCAGTAAAACTGCACCCATCCTAAAGAGTTTAAACTCATACTATAGTGTTACAGTGTTTCCAAAACCTTATGTTGACAAGGTCTGATATAAGATCACAGCTAAACCTTATAAATACATAGGGACAAGTTACAGATAGAAAGCATATCTTAACAAAATCAGAGTTAAAAATGAGAGAACACGTACCTTGTAAACTTGAAGTACATTCTACTAATTTCTTCATCATATTACTTCATCAGTTACTTTAAAATGTCAACATTAACTGATGCTGTGGCAGTGAACAAAACTCATCTTTGTAGTTCAGCTTTTATTCTTTCTCTCAAAGCTGAACTTCAGCTGTCACTATCAGAAAAAAATCTCCAAAACAAACAGATAATGCTTAACTAGGTCTGAAAGATCTTTAATCTGTTGTATTTCAATACTCCTCTATGTTACATTGTATTTTATTCCCTCTTCTACTGAACTTAAAAAAAAAGAAAAAAACTTGGCAAAGTTCAAAGTTTGATCAAGATAAACAAAATTTAAGTTATTTTGGCAACTTTTGTGGGTTTTTTTGTTATTTATTTCTTTAAGATGGGCGTCTCCCAGAAACTACTTGAAGAGTAAATATGTGACACAGGGTGACAAAAACCCTTTCTTTTGTATTCACAGGTCACTTTTATCTATCATTCAGCTGCTCCAATTGTAGAAATTACCAGAGGCACTAAAATATCTGAGGATTAGAAGTCTATGATTAAGCCTTAAAAGCCCACAAGCAAGATGCTTAAATTTGGTAAATAGCAGCACTTTTTGGCTCAGCCATCCCTCAAGAGCAACAATAGACTGCAATGACCACTCTCTCAGTCAGAAGAAGGAAAGGCTGCCCAATAAATGTCCTTAGCTCTTTATACAGACTGCCAATACAGGGAAGATAACCATGTTAAAGTGCATATTGGTTTCCTACATAAAATCACCTTGAAATTTTTAGAAGAGGCAATACGGGAAGACAACGGAAAAACTGCTGCTATTCCAGATGGTAAGATAAAGGTATGATGATTTCCGGAAATTAGGGTTAGTCCTAGTGAATAAAAATAGTCCTAGTGTGTGATGAATAAAAAACTGCTGATGTTTTTCCCAAATCTAGTTTGGGAAAGTGGAAATCTAGTTTTATCAAATCTAGTTTACCATCAGCCAAGATGGTAAAAACATCTACGCTAGTTTCAAAGTAAACACTGTGGAGTTCACTATCTTATTATTTGCTTACCTACTTCTTCACTGTTTTCAACAACTGGACAGATACTATAACAACTTTTTAAACTAAGAAGTGACAGACAATATTTTTCAACATTATTGAAGACAGCCTAGCTATTACGGTCTAACTTCTTGTAAATTTAAGAGCTAGTCACAAAGAGTAGCAAGGCCCAGAACTCCACAACATGAAAACAGAAGACTAATTATGATTGAAAAATTTTATCAGAAGTCTCATGAAATGATAAGTCAGTTAACGAAGAACCCACAAACACTGTGTGCATGGAAACATTGATTAGACAAGAAAAAGTAGATTTGTGAAATTTTGTTTCCTTTATGAAGAATCAAAGAGGAAGGATTTTCTCCACTTCTCTCTGGGGCTTTTCCCCAAGCTGAAGATGATGCTACCCTTTCTTTACTCTTCTAAAGTGCTTTCTGTTGTCTGTGATAAACATTGAACAATTCTTTAATATGTTTGCAAACAGCAACATAAATAAAAATATTCTTCTGTTGTTTTTGAGATTTTTATTAACTTGCTCCAAGCCATTCTGGATAATGGAAGACTCACAATACAGACTCACAGCTTCAGGGCCTGAGGATCAATTGTCTGAGCCTTTCTTTTAAAAGCTTCTGCACCACTCCACAAGAAGTGGAGTTTAGAGGGTGAGATAATTTTCATAGATAATGGATTTCCAGAGCAAGTAATTAAACAGCTAAGAGTGAGACTATCAAAATCTTATGAGAGTGAAAAAGACTGAATAGAAAATCTGAAAATCAAGTCTACCCTTCAATGACTGTGTAGAAAAAACTGTGTGTTTTTTACCCAGTCCCCTCTGCTTGCAGCACATTCCCTCTAGTTACCACAGATAATATGTTGCTTACTACAAAACTATTTCCTTAACTCCTTCTTCTGGCTCCAAATTAGTCTGTTTGTCCAACTGAGATGAGCCTGCTCAGTTACTCTCAGAGAAAGGTACAAACACCTTTTCCAGAAGTTTTTGCTATGATGAAACTTGTCTGACACTGTTTCTTTTTTTTTTTTTTGTCTTTTCCACCACTTTGCATCATTTAAGAGTGTTAATCATTTAACACTTCAAACAGTGAACCAGAGTTAAATGGTGTTTCTCATAATGTCCCTCCTCATTTCTTTTAAACATGAATAGATCTAAACATCAATAAGATTTTTGCAGTCTTCAAGGAAATGTTTGCGTTCAGTTCCAGATTTAAAATCTGTTACTCAGAGCTTCAGAAATGAGTGCTTTACTGCATAAAATTTTTTGTGTAGTAACATATTTAAGGAAAAGCAGCTCTGTCAATTTAGGCTGTACTTTGCCAGATACCATATTTCTTATGACATTCTATATCTGAGAGGTTGGTTAGTCTAAAGCTTCCACATAACCCATGAATGTTCATAAAGATTTCCTCAAAGAGATGTACTCCTACTCACTCTAATTGCCTATTCTATAGGTTTGCATGAATAGAATTTAATTCACACAGACACTTTGAGTATCCACATTGAAAACTGAAACCCATCTAGGGTGTATTTTTGCATTATTTGTCATTTAATCTCTTAAACTATTTCTTTCAGCCATTTACTTGAAAAATAAAAATGCTAGCTCAAAATAAATCATTTTATAGTACTGGTTCACAATTTGACAGCAATCTACACATTAAAAAAGTTATTTTTCTACATTATCCATAAAATCTTTTGCACTGGCAATATATTCATACCAGATGTAAAAACATGTTTTTCTCTTTTATCCACACAACTTCCTTTTTCTCTCTACTTATTACACAGGGTTTTTTTCCCAACTTAAACCCTCAAAAACAGTATCTTCCACAAATATTTATTTTCTGTGCAAACACATTATTGCATGATCAAATTTTTATCTATTGAATAAACTACCACAGCCAGAAGTGCTCTTGTTGAGCTTCTCTTGTCAATGATCATAAGCAGGAGGAAAAACTATCCAGCATCTACCTCCCTCATTTCACAACTTTCATGAAAACTGAGGAGTAAAAAAGGTAGCACAATTATGAAACATCTGTCTGGAGACCATTTCCTGGACTTCAGACTGAATATAGAGACATGTGCTTTATTCACATTTTATCTCATTTTAAAATAACATGCAAGGTACTTTGACACTTGTTCTGTCTTCTGAGAGCATGTGAGATCCTAGGTGTTCCCTTTTCCAGAAAGACGATGACAGGCTCGAGAGGCAGACCCATATGAACCTCATGAAGTTCAGCAAGACTGAATATGAGATGCTGCACCTGGATCGAGGCAATCCCAAACATAAACACAGGCTGGGCATGACCAGCAGGTTGAAGGAGGTGATTTTCCCAACACTACTCCAATCTCATAAGACCCCACTAGGGATAATGTGTCCAGCTCTGGGAGCCACAGCATAGGTATGATATGAGCTGGTTGGAGTGAATCCAGAGGCAGGTGACAAAGATTATCAAACTGCTGGAGCACTTCTCCTATGAATACAGGATGACAGAGCTGGGATTATTCAGCCTGGAAAAGAGAGGGGTCTGGGGAGATTTTATTGTGTTCTCCCAGTAGGGAAGGGGCCTGCAGGAAGGCTGGAGATAGGTTTTCTACAGGGAAACATAGTAATAGGACAAGGGTAATGGCTTAAAATTGAAAGAGGGCAGGTTTAGATTGGGTATTAGGAAGAAATTCTTCATTGTAAGGATGGTCAAGCATTGGAACAGGTTGCTTAGAGAGGCTGTAAGTGCCCCATCCCTGTAAATGTTCTAGGTTAAAAGTTTTGAGTGACCTGAAAGATGTTCCTGCCCAAGGTAGGGGATTGGAACTAGATGATCTTTAAAGTCCCTTTCAACCCAAGTAATTTTATAATTCTATGATCAATTTGACTTAATTTTCTTAAAACTTCATTACAAGTATGCATATAAATCAGTGAAAATCTCAATAGCTGTTCAAACTTTCTTCCAAGAGCATGCATACTTTCAGATAATTAAATTTACTATTTTTGTAAATTCAATTTTAACTGTTCAATGACTTTTTCCTGAACTTTTAATCTTTGAAAGCAGTGTAAAGAAGTTATTTTAGTGTAAAAAGTAGTTTAATGTCTAGTACAATAAAATACTGTCTTTGGCAAATAAATAATCAGACATCTAAACATTATGTTCCACACATTTTAATACTGTGATGAAGAGGAATGCCTCAGCTTCTGCATTTTTTATCATGATAACTCCAGGGTCTATGGCAATATCTAAAAATTCTAGAAGCACACCTTTTTTTTTCTCTTGAATGTATGTAAGGAAAATATGGCCATAGAGGGATTTTCATCATTATTTTTGTTTATATCTCTGAATTGGAATTCATTCACTCTCAGAAAGGTAGGGTTTTTACATCAGAACCAGGGAAATGGAGAGGTAGGGTACTAGCCATCACTTATAACTGGGTATAAACCTTACTGTTCACAAACACTGCATACTAGCTCTAAAGCAACAAAAACACCCCCATAGAACCAAAAAAACCTTTTTCTCTACTATGTAAACACCTTTGTTCTTGAGTAGTGCCTGTTAAAAATCAGTAAGAGTCATTCCTGAGCAATCAATTAAGGACAATCAATGAACTTTCAGTCATTTCAGCTAAATTCATATTTTATAGAGTTCCTACAGTGAAGTCCATTAACTTGGAAGACATGGTTTATCTAAGAGTTGAATGTATGTGTAAATCACTGCTTTACCACTTCTGGTGGTGTTCACAAAGGATTATATTCCCAAGAGCACAATAAGAAAGTCAATCTAAGCAATTTCACATGCTATTCTAAAGTGAAAGAAGGAATCTCCATGTTATTCTACTACCTCTCTCACTCTAAAACTTCATGAAAATATAAAAAGGAGATTAGATTAGCATAGTCAGTTTTTTGTCAATCACAAAATTGGAAAATATTTCAAAGGTTGCAGTTTTTCAATATGCTATTCAAAGAGGATAGGAGTAGAATAATATTCAAAATTATTTCTAAACATAGTTGGTATAGCATTTTATCTATAGGAGGGAACTTCTGGCTGTTTCTACAGAAGGACTGCATACATGTTCTAAAAAAGAAACCTTACAAATGTTTACTGTGTTCCTTGACATTTTAAAATAAATGTGCAGCAACCAAATGCTTATAAGATGCAATTAATCTCTGTTCTCACATTTATGGATGGATTAAGCACAGTAAGATCTAATTGGCTTACGCTTAAACAACATGAAATTATAAGTAACAGTCACGTTTCTTAATTTGCCTCTCCTACAATTTTCATTCTACTTTCAGAAAAAAAAATTGAACATTATTATGTGTTAGTTAGAAACAGGATAAACACAACAGAATGTTACATAGGGAATGGAAAATTTGAATACATTTGCCAAATGTACCATGTAAACTTATTTCAGCAAAAACATTGGTACGTCTCCAGCTTTTTAATAGCTTTTCTTCTGTGTAGAAAACAAATAAGATGGGGGAGAAAAAGGATGTAGCCCTTCATGTTGAAGACAACAGAAACACAAAGTAGCTTTCAATTTTTTTTCTCCCTCTGTTTTTGTATTTAGAGAAAAGCTTAGAAACAAATATCTTTAAGGACTCCATCTCTCCAGACATATCATTTCAGTACCAGCTAAAGAGGCTGAAAGGACAAGAATGTGAGGCAAACCCTAAATCCATGAAAAAGTATTTGATGAAGTGCAATTTCTTCCCCTGACAGAGATAACTATACCGTAGTCACTGAGACATTTTCCCTTGTTTAAAATTCTTTAACAGTATATGATATAAAAGAGCCAGTACAACATATTATAACAATGAGATCTAAAGAGAAAACACTGTTCACTTCCCGTGTCTTGCTTCCTCACTTTTAATAACACCAAGATTCATAAGACAAGGGAGAATATTCTGCTTTGGAAATAACTGTGAAATATAAGAAAAGTATTTGTTCAGTGCCTTAATCTTAAGTGGAAAAGGTTAAGGGATGTTGACTACTTTGTCTGGTCACAGTTTATTTCAATTTTCAGTTTCCTTTATAGAAAAATTCTACTGACACCTCTTCTGCCTTATCTGACATTTCTGTTGTTTGTGGAAGCAATTACCAATTGTAAAGCAGCCATCTAATGCGATAATATTCACTGATATAAGCTTCAGGAACCTTCAAGTGAGGAGTGATGTTTGATTTCACAAATATGCAGCTGGTCTCTGAGATTTTTTAGGTAGATACTGTGCTCCTCTAAAAGATGGGTAAACCTCTCACAGCTGATTTTCAAAAGTTCTAGGACATGCACTTTTCAGGGACTTAAAGCCTGAAGTAGTTGAACAAAATGCAGCAGAGGAGGGACAAGGGGAATAGCCTTGTGAATGAAATAGTAAATGAGCCAGTGATGTAATAGAAGAAGGATTTATGTCCTTATTTTCTCTCTGGTATAGCCAGTTTCCACATGTAAATTAGCATGAAGAAAATGGAAAACACAGCTGAAATTTGGGAGGCTCCATTGGAAACTGATTAAGTCTCAGGAAGCAGTTTGCTTAAACTATTTTACTCCTTTAAGTTCACAGATAAGATGCCAGCTTCTACAGATATCAAGTGCTGAATCCAGTGATGGATGATTCCAATGTACATTTGGATAATTCTCAGCTCCCTGCTATGAAATATTTACAAAAAACACTGATTTTCTAAGCTGAAGACAAAATAATTTAGTATAGCTACAGATAGTAGGGAGCATACAGATAGCATTAGAGGGATATTTTCATATTCTAATGTTATCAAGCATTGCACTGTATGGAAACAGTGATAAGAAACACCTCACAATTGAGGCTCAGCATCTACAGCAATGTTTTTTTCATTAACCTGTGGAAGCAAAGCACATGTGAGACATTAGAGGCAAAGTAAGAGACTTCTGACATAGCAGAGATTGTCTTTATAATGTCTTCATTAGCAGTGACCCTCCAATAGCTTTTTTTTTTCTGAATTCACTTGCAATCTACCAGAAAGTTAAGACTTAAAATAGAGAATGTGTAACGTGACGATATGGCAAACTCTGTCAGTATATATGCTGTCAAAGAAAAGAGATTCTCAGGGCACTTAACAGAGGGTGCAAAGCCAACAGAAGCAGAATCAACATTCCTACACACTGAAAAGCAATTATCTTCATACACAGAACAAGCTGAGTAACTAAATAAGCTGTGACTGCCCACTGTAACTACCTAGGTAAAGGGACAAAGTGAAGTAATATAATTACTCCTTGTCACCTATCAAAAAATTGGTCTGCTAGTTATTATGTAATTTGATATCTATTTGACCCTGATTAAAATCACTAGATAATCTAAAATGCAAATATTACATTATTAGTTGTCTGATATTTCCCTCTATGCTATTTTATTCTTTTAATGATGTTTAGGGAGCTTAAATCCCCCTGATTTTTCCCTTTCCAACTGAAAGATTAAACTTGCCTAACTTAGAGGAAAACTGCAAAACCCCAGTCCACCATAGCCATTTGCTTTCTTGAAGAATATTTAATTGGGTTATGGAAATGGAAAATGAAACTCAGAAACCTGGAAAACTCAGAAAATTCAACCTCTTAGTATTAGAATGAAAACACATAGGTATCATCAATGGAAGTACAGTTTTTTTCCAGACTAGCAGTTAGCATGTGCCTGGCAGATCCATGGCTAGCAGTCCTATTGTTCCCTGAGAACAATTCTTCCACTCTCCACTCCTGAAAAAATTTGAAAACAAGAATAAAACAACACTTTCACTGCCTGCTAATGATGACCCTCTGGCATCACAGTTTAGTTTTGATGTACCTCACTCCCACACACACTTTCAGATCCTATTTGCCAACGGAAAGCAGCATATAAAAATTCGGAACTTCTATTACACACTGGTTGCTTATTCTAGTCCCCTTGCCTCCATGATGTGAAAAAGATTTTAAATTACCTCATTTATTGCCTTTGGCCATACCAAGGCAAAACACAGTGGCCTATGCATAAACAGAATTCTTCACATTCAATTCCATGAATACTCTCCTAAACATCAAGTTGACTTTTTCTCATTCATCTGTGGCAATTTTAAGGAGGGACACAGATACAAAAGTAATACTAAATACTTATGGATATCCTGGCTGCAATGGAGGAAAGAGTTAGGGGTCTGCCTACCCTGCCTACCTACACTCTGAATACAAGGAATGCAGGTGGCATTATCCTGGCAAATATGCATAAATCATCAGGAAATACCTTGGAGGGAAAAGTGCTGCCCACAGATGAATAACTTAGCATCTGTTCACAAAGGATTCACCACGGAGTAGGGTAATTTGTGCAGAATATTTTCATGCAGGCTATTCTCAGTGAAGGATTTAGTTATATTGGTCCAGAAAGGCAGAAGTGCACTGAAGAGCAAGCTGGTAGATGTGCAAGAGTGTTTTGCCATGAAAGAAATATTCTTCCTTGCTCCAAGAGTTGCTTGTGGGGCACATTATGACTAAAACCAGTGCAAATTCCTTTACACTAGCTAAATGCACTCCTATAATAGGCAAGCATTTAGCTGAACCACTAGGTAGGTGTATGCAGTAGCAGAATGGGGCACTGAATAGTTATAGCAAAATGCAGAAAATATAGGCCTATATACCTACAAAATTACTGCAGCATGCCATCTTATATTGCTGAGGATTCTTTCATGGTTCAAAGATCTGTTGAGCGCTGGTATTCCTTAGAAAACTTGGCTTAGCTGGCTGTTCATCCATGGCCTATTAATATAAAATGTGGTAAGTCCCTTTACTTTTCTGTCAATCAGAACCTCCCTTGTAAAATGAGAAGAGTTTAGAATTATTTCCAGAGTTTTAAAAGAATAACTCTTATGAGGAATTCTGACATGTTTTGGTACCATAAAAGAACATATATCAGCTGGGTATTTCATGTGAATTTATAATAAATTCTGCAATTAAATAGCAAAAGTTGTCTAGAGTACTTTTTTGTAGGAAATTAATTAAATAGAGCTTCTTCAATTCACAACAGTAATCTTCAATATATAAGAGAGAATCTGTTACAGCTCAGTATAAGTTAACACTGCAGAAAGAAACTTAACTTTGCCCTCAATTTGTCTAGATTGCTTAGAAGTGTTGAACTGGTTCAAGTGGCCCTGAAGCTGGTTTAGTTATACACTATTCTCTAATCCCGTTCCATTTATTATAATGCATGATTTCCAAAACCTTTCTATTTTGATAATTTTATGGTTTTTATTTTGTATAGCAGGAAAGCAAATGATTCATAATGAGCATCTCAGCCACTGCAGACAGGGTGGGAACCAGGTGATCTTCAAGTCCATTCCAACCTCTTAGCATTCTATGATCTGTGACTCAGTGTTTTATGTAGGAGATTGTTTCCTGCTTTGACACATCAATAAAATTAGAGTGAGGGATGAACCAGACCCATTTATTAGTCTATTTAACAGTTAATGCTTATCTTCTTTAATGGCCTTCCCATGTATCATTAACAATGTCAAGCATGCTTTACATGCCACACAAACCAATTTATTTGAGAGCCAGGTCACACAATCTCAAGGAGACATGATTTAAGGATGACACAGGACTGTAGAAGCCAGAAACCCTCTGTATTGAAACAACACATGCATACACTTCTGAGCCTTACTACTTCATTGCTTTAAAAGCTGGAGAAAGATGGCTAAATTTACATCAGCTACAATAAATATTCATGCAATATCTTCCATCAATTAAAAAAATCCTAACAGAAAACAATAAAAAATCCACCACAAATCAAATAAAAAATAATAAACCCACAAGTGTACCTCTAGATTCCAGTCACTTTCTTACCTTTTTCTCTTTTCTACAAATGAATAAACATTCCCAAAAAAAAAGTTAATATTAAATTGTGCAGAAGATACTCTTCAGATAATTCCTTCTTTTATGAGTACAAATTTTAAAAGCACAAAGGTCATCAACAATGATGAGCTCTAGTTTAAAATTGAATAATGATACCGTGAGGATGCAGCAATCTGTAGCAGCCTTGGCCATAGTGAGCATGAAGAATTGATATGAAGATCCCAAGGGCAAAGAGGAAATAAAACAGCAGATCCCAGACCTCAGGCATCAAGGAAACAGCCTGAGGCTTGTTCAGGGAGCAGGCAAGTGGAATCAAACAGGAACAGCTCTGAAGAGCAAAGACAAGGGAACCTGGAAGGTCTTAAGAGCAGCATTCTCCAAAAGTTCCAAAACAGCTAGTCCAGACTCAGGAAAATATAGCCAATCTGTTTTTACATCTGGCCTGAACCTACTGCTTTAAATTTACTAATGAAGTCTCATTTTTTTTCTGAAAATGCTCCACAGTAGAGAGCTTAGATTGTTTCTTTCAATATGTTCCTTTGTAGCCATCTCTTCTCCGAGTTAAAAAGTGCTTCAGCTCCCTAACTAAATTGCAGGTTAATCAAATTTATTAACATTTTTCTTCTTTTGGGGTGCCTGAAGCCAGACACAATATTCCAGAAACACTCTAAAAAGTGTTAAAAACATGCCTTAGAACTTCTTTCAACATACTATCTGTGTTACTGTCAATACAGCTCAGATGTTAAGGTATTGTGTTTTGGGGAGTTGTTTATGTTTCAAGTGAATTATTGGCTAACAGAGTATCAGTGAAATAATGCATTCCATCTTTCAGGGAATGTTTATTATGATTGCTAGAAATAGCAGCCCTCGAGGACTGTAATACTATCAAAGGACTATTAGAATTCAAAATTATCTGAAGCTTGAAGCAAAGTATGCAAAATTAAATGGAATTGATTTTTTCTTTAGGATGAAAATGAGATTTCTGTTACATGCTAGAAGTAGTATCAATCACAGGAACAAAAAACATAGATCTTTCAGGGATGCTGAAACCTAAGAATCAGCAGGGGATAATGCCTCCTTATTAAAATTAAGTCATATATTAAGTCATAAACAGGAGGCACCTATATCCTCCTGAGTTAAAGAAAAAAAGCCACTTTCAGCATTGAACTAACATTAGGATAACAAGGTGGGAGTATTGCAAATGAAACTAAGGGAGAAGTTAATACACTGAAGCAGAACAGTCAGGTTTGCTGATATAGGGCAGGGAATAAAAAAGAATGCAGCTATTCAAGGGATCACCAACTTCAGCAAAGACTGAAAAAAAAGAAGCAAATATCACATGGGACTGATAACAGGAATATGGATACCAGATGTTGAAAATTCCAGTGTTCTCACTGAAACTAGAACATTGCAGAATAAGTAGCTGCAAATATTCTGGAAATTCTGCTGTTGGTGAGAAAGCCCAACAAACATCTGTTAGAAACAAGGACTAACGAAGTGAAAAAAGAAAATGAAAGATCAAAATAACCAGACGAGCTTTTGAACACAAAAACTGCTTTCATTCCTTTCCTTCTTATGAAAGGAATGAAGGATATATTAATTAATTTCTTGAACAAGAAGAGGCTGCATTTTCACTGTATCTACGCCCCATCTAATGCCTCTTTGATCCAGACTTGATTTTCTGGTTTGACCTTTGGCCTGCCTCATCAGTGCGGACTTGTTGGGTGCTTGCTTGTAACAGATTTATTATGCTTTAGCCTATTATCCATAAAATCTTCTGCCATATCTTTCTTCTACGTACTACTCTGTTAACTATCTAAAGAAGCTCAATCACCACATCTCTCACAAAATAACTATAGAAAAGCAAAGGTAGTTTCTAGATCAATGTCTACTTTGTTTTTCTGAGAATTTAGAAGATGTTAAGAACCTTGGACTTTCTACTTTTAACAGCAGACCTGTACCTACCCTGGAATTTTAGGATTTACCCACACAGGAATTTAGGAACAGGTGAATAAAATGTAAATTAGTTTACTGTTGCTCGTAAGAACCCACTGCACATATTTGTGACCATTCCTGCCTCATGACTATAAAAATACACCTCCCAGCATGGTGTTCACAGATTACTGTTTTCTCCTGCCCATGAAACAGCGCAATCTGCTTTTGTTATTCAGGCTCCAACGTTTCCTGTAATTAAGCCAGCTCATTCCAAACTAGATTGAGTATCCCTGCATTACATTGCAGCCTTAGTCATAAATATGGTCCTAGCAAGTTCAGTTATCTAGGAAAAGCTTGTGCACATTTTTTTTGCCAGTAAGAAATAGTGAAGAAAACACAGGAAACTGGTGCATGGTAACCAGAACAGAGTATATTTGCACCATCCATGTAGGGTCCGAAGTCTACCCTGACTTCTTACTATGGATGAGTCCTTAATAAGGATAATATCATTGACTTTGGTGTTTCTGCTGGTCATTGTCCATATTTACATGCTCTCTGCTGTTCTATTGCCTAACGCAGTTTCATTAACCTCAGAATAAAACTAAATTTACTGCATTTTACCCCACCCAGTCAATGGAATTTTTTTCTCTTGATATGACCTATAATATTAGACCTGTCCTTTGAACTTTCTTTATACATCTAACTGTAAAAGGGGACAATATTACCACTCAGCCCATTAAACAATTATACTTGAGGATGCAAGTTAACTCTTATGGTGCCATATTTAACAGAAATACACTTAAAATTAGTAAAAGACTGATCTTTCAATAATTCATTATGCATTTTCTTTGTCTTATGTTTATGTGATTGTGTTTATGTTACTCATATAGTTCTGAAGATTATATATTTTGCTTATTACCAGAGATCAAACAAAATTACCGCATTGGACAGAAATTTATTAAAAAAGCTCTACAGAATTTGGAGAAGAATAATTTCTTGGTGAAAACAGAATTTTCATCTATTTTCTAGGGAATCACATCATAATAGCATTTATTACATTGATAGAAATAGATTAATGAATCCTCATCATACAAACATATATATTTTATATAATAAAGAAATCAGGTTAATTTGTGGTGAAAGCATCAATTACACAGTTTCTGCAATAGAACAATTTTTAGTTCTCTGATGTTAACATTCAATGGAAAAGTTTTCCAGCATATGCAAACTCTGTCCTTCATTACCTAAAAAAATTTCAGAGCTATTTGACTTACAAATGTGTTAACTAAATGAATTAATATGCTATGACAAAGCAAATATATTTTTGCAATTGTAAGTGCTAAATTCATAAGACACAAAAAGATCTTCCTTTGTCAAACATTATGCATTAAACAAACTATATTAAATGTTTCCAGAATCAAAATTATTTATATTACATTAAGACACATGGTTCCATAACCATGAGTTATTGAATTCAATATGGTTCTCCAACTGATATAAGAAAGAATTATGCTCCTTGTACAAGTCAGGAATTGTCATTCTGTAGCTACAGAAGATCAAACTCAATGAAAATAACTTTATCCTCCTGGTGTCTTCCTCTATAAACCTATGAATAAATTTTCAAGCTAATCTAAGTGTCTGATTCTTAAATGTTTGCTTTCAGTATAGCTACAGTGCATATTATTTTAGAAATTCTTCATCTGCTATTGAAGTTCTTATCAGATCACAGAATATTCTGAGTTGAAAGAGACCAACAATGATCATCAAGTCCAGGTCTTCAGTTAATGGCCCATGTAGCAATGAACCCACAACCTTGGTGTCATTAGCACCATGCTCTGACAAACTGAGCTAATCTCAGGGTACAGTGTTAGGTTCCAGACCTTCATATTCTGCTCAGAATTTTTAGGAGTTTTAAGTTTGGGGTTCTTTTTCATTTTGCGGTTTTTGGCGGGGAGAGAGATTGTTACTGTTGTTGTTGTGGGGATTTTTTGTTTGGTTGGGGTTTTTTAAAAGTTCTAAAAAAAACTTTATGACAATAGTGTTTCATATTTTATCACTAAATCTCAAGACAGAGACAGAAATTTAAGCATTGTCTTCAAACATGCAAAGTACATTTTCAAACTGTTTTCTAAGAATTAACCTATAGACCTTGTAACATTTGCTGAGCTGTTGTATATGCGTCTTGGATGCCAGATGTCCACCAATCCCCTCTACCACTCCCTTTCTCAGGGAGACAGGAGACAGAAACAAAGATGAAAAATCTTGATTGTTTAGACTCAGGAAGTGAAGCAAATGAAGGTAAGAAAAAGGTCTAAAGAAATTTCCTTAAGAGACAAACAAATAGACTAGGCTGAAGAACTGCTGATTCTTTATCAGCTAATTCTTCTTATAGTTGATGTATAATACTGTAGTACCTCTGAAATGTGGAAGCTGATTAATATTTTACTATAGATTTTCAGTAATCTGTACCATTATACAGTGATTGTGTAGCCTGACACTAATTGTTCACTCTAACAACTGGTTCTTTAATTTTAACGAGGCGACAAGTGTGGTACTAAGGACAAACCTGGAAGGGTTGAAGAAAATGAACTTCACAGCTGTCATTGGCTCAAATTCCTTGCTAAAGGCCCGAGCAGGATATCCTGGGTTTACTCAGATATTGTGAAATATTGTCCTCTTTTTCTCTAAAACAAAGATCTTGGTTGGATATTTAATATAACAATAATTCTGACTGAATGTCCATTAATCTCCATTTTGGTTAATCCTTAGCATAGTATGATAAAATAAAAAAAAATATGGCTTAATTGATAATGTTCTAATTTGTGTCCAAGTGAGGTTTTTGACCATCTTGGGTAAGAAATGCAAAAGGAACTGCTCTGTGAGAGTCGTCTCTGTCCTTTCCTTAAGGGTGAAGAGGTCTCAGGCAAGAGATATTCTGGGTAGGAAGACTAAACTCACATGAGGAATAGCTCATTTGGTTTCCAGAGTAGAAACGTTGATAGAAATTTAACAGTAGTTAACATAATGACATCCCTGACTGAATATCCTTAGTATTCATTAACAGGGCATGAACATTTGAAAGTAATGTAACATTATTGTAGTTACAATATATCATTCTGTATCTGTGTGCGCTGCAAAAGTAAGATTTATTATCTTCTGCTAAGTAAAGACATTTTGAAAATCTATGCCTTGCTTCTAAAAGTTTAAAATTTTACAAAGCTTAAAATGTTCTGTTCCTATATCTTTTAGTTATTAAAAAAATTTAATCAAGGTATCAGACCTCTGTCTTTTCTGTATGTAAATGTCTTAATCATGAGGGGCTTCTCTTTTCATTCAGTTAACTTTGGATTACTTGCTGCAGAATTTGGTCAAGAATTTGTGTTCATGCATTTCTGTTTTAGAACCAGGTATCTACTCTGCTTAATTAAAAGACAGGCATGTGTTTTGATTCACCTTAGATTATGATGGAGCTCTGAAATCACTGGTGTAGTGTAAAGTTTTGCTGTATTATGAAACAGGAGATATAGAGGTTTAAGAGCAGCTCATTTTAATTCTTGCTGCTTTCATGATTTGTAAATGGAAAGGAGAAGCTGTCTTTAGAATATAAAGATGATGATTAGTTCTAGGAGGAAGCAATGAGGCAGAGACCTAAAACAGTCAATGAACATTTTTTCTGTCCTCAGAGCTGAATGCTCCTCTCTTCAGCATTTGATAATTGACACTTTTGCCTTATTGACAAAGATCTTTGAGGAAAACTCTTGGCTGCAAAGTTCAGTTTGGGAGTAAGAGACAGTAAAGTTCAGCGTCATAAGCATCAACTCTATTTTAATGTGTCCATACTAATAAATTAAACACTGCCAGGATAGGCAATTTTTTTTTATGTGCATGTGTATGTTCAAAGCGTTTCAACAATCTCTGTCACGATTTCATCCTAAACAAGCTAGCCCTCTCTCAAACCATTTCTGGTTGTGCCTCAAGAGCTGTCACAGATAAGGACCATTCCCAACAGAGAGCTTGGCAGCATGGTTGACAGCCATTCCACACCAGATGACAGCAGCACTGGATAACAGTCCTGAGAATGGTCGGTTTAGCATTATAGACATAGAGACAGTGATTTGATCCAGGGCCATTTAAACAGTTCAGTGCAAATGGAAAAAGAAGGAGAGCAATGTTATGGGAATGGCTAAAATCAAAATACTGCAGCTGGTGTGGATGAAACTGACTAGAGGTGCTTTTGCCTTGTGTGAAAGGAATCAAGAGTTTTGCCATAACATGACTCTTTTTTGTTTCAAAAAGTGTGAAATTGGTGTTTTCCAACTTAATGAATAAGTCTGTTAATACAAATGGCCACTGTTGAAACAAGTCCTGTTTGATACTAAAATGGGTAAAACAGACACCAGTGCAGATAGAATAAAGCACTGACAGCCACCTGAACTTTGTAGGGAAAGTGCATGAAAACAATATATATATATATATATATATATATATATATATATATATATATATATAATCTCCACCAAAGGCATTAATATGACCCATTTCACCCATACATTGGGAAATTTACAGAATTTTTGGATGTTTTCTGTATTTACTCTCTCAAAAAGTAAAAGGAGTTTAAAAAAAAATCATTTTTGTAATATTTTAGTGGGCACCTTAAAATGTTAAATACCAGGGTAGTTTAAGGCTCTTTACTATATCACATTTTCATCAAGTCTAACAGTATTCTGATTGCTATAGGAAAACAATGTAATGAAAATGGGAACTGCTTAACTCACCTCCTATGAATTTTAATGATAATGGAGATAGTCATCTCTGTACTTTTACATTCGCAGCTGTTAGTGTCATAACTGGAATCAGTCCTCCTTCAAAATAAATTAGTTATACACAGTTTGTAATGAATGTAACATTTAGCAGGTACACTTGAGTTCTAAATAATATTTTAAGTCAGATCTCAGTAGTGTCTGTGACGATAAGGGTGTAGTATGGGTGAATTTCAACTTTTATTATAATCAAACTCTTTCAGCTTACTGCTTCATAATAATGCAAAACCTTTTCAGACTATATGTCCCAGGTCTGATCTCAGTCCAAAAACATTTAAAAGGGCAATCAAAAGCAGTGCAAATGTTGCTGAGAGTTTTGAGTGCATGGAAGAAATGAATGGTGTTTTCCAACAGATATTTTTGACAAATACTACCAAATTGTTACCCCTTCTCATAAGCTTCCTGAAGCACTGTTAGTTATATGGATAAGATTTTAACTCCACACATTCCCAAGGAAACACAGTGATGTAACCTGAAATGAAATTATCATTTTAACTATATTTTAATTTTATGCAATATTATAGGCTAATGGCTTTTCAGAAAGCTAAAGACCCAAAGATAAATATTCCCTTCTTTGTAATAAAAACTACATATATTCAGCAGTGATTTGATTTTTACATATTTTACTACAATACTTACATTACTAACAACAAGCTCAGAAAACTAGGAAATCAAGATGAAAAGTAAAAAATTTGAAAAAAAATCTGCATGAAATTTTATATCAGAATTGAAAATGAGGACCACAAATTGCTTTTTAAAAGTAAATTAATAGCTATAAAAAACTGGCCTCTTCTCAGAATCAAAGAGCTCATAACCATGAACTCTTCAAACAATTACAGACTTCAGGAAATAATTTGATGAGTAGATGATAGTACTTCACACACTTCTCACTATACAGTCATAAAAATTCTACAAGGAAAGTATCGTCATGAAGGCCTCTTAACCATTAATTGTAAGATGCCCTGTTTTGGAACCATTCTTAATTTGCAGCTATATGTAACTGGAACATTCTTTTACGTTTCTCAAAAATTTGCCTTTTCCTATTTGCATTTAGGAAAGGTGCATTAAAAGCCCTGTAAAATGTGTGGAAAATGTACTTCTATACTTTTACAAGATTTCAGAAATTATTGATAGGATGAACTGTGGAGGCATGATAAATTATGTATATTTTATCCTTCTGGCTTGCTAAAAAATTCATTATAACTATTGAAACACTGATTTGTTTCAGTATTAAATCTCTCAAAAGTTTTAAATTTCCACAAGAAAACCTCTACCTGAGAAAAAATTCACTATTAAACATGAAAATATTTTTTCTCTTCAAAAAATATTTCTCAGCTCCTGAGCAGGGACAGGATTTTCTTCAGAGCCATGCAATCACATAGTATTCCACCAAGAAAATAGATACAAACATATCATCCTATATCCCCGCTGTATAAAATGCATTTGTACTTGAATACTAAAAATATATTCTGATTAATACATCTTTTTCCCAATACAGCTGTGTAAAATCCAATTCATTAAAATGGCCAGGTGTTTTAATTTTCAAATATTCCTACTGTATACACCAATTTCTACTTTGTTACATTTTCTCATACATAATGTATTAAGCTGCTTCTTGTTGAGTGCAGGTTTTTTCACACACAGTGCAGAACTGGAGAGAGGCAGAATCCCACCCCTTGTCTGCTTGAATTTTAAGTACCTTTGAAGCAATTACAAGAACAAAATGCTTCAGAAAGGAAAGAAATGTTTTAGAGGACGGTCACATCTACTGAAACTTTTTCTGAACGACCATGAGGATTCTTGGAAAGGTCAGCCTTTCTGGAAATTCTGCTTTCATTATAATTTCTCATGTATTTAATGTCTCATCTTTTGGACATGTTCAAGACGGATGGATGTAAAAATCAGAATGCTGCTGAGGAATGCAGAAAGAAATTAAGCATTACTGAGAACAGACATAGGAAGCTAGGAGAGGGATGCAGTATGAAGAAAGAATACAACAGGAATAATAATGAATAAAACCAACCTCACTGTGACTTTGTCACAGGCCAGTGGCACAGCCCAGGAGCTAGTATGAACTGCCACAGTATCCATTCTGGTAGCCTGAAAAGACAGCATCAGAATCATTGTTGCTGACCTTTTGCTAACAGTGCCATAAAGCTACCCAAAGAAATTGTATGACGATTCAATAAACACAATACCAAATGCTGAAATACTGTGTCAGAAAAGACACTAGAGAATGGCATGCATTGAGTAAAATTAAATTTCCACCTGCACGGAAATTCCTCATATTATTGCATTGTGCATAATCTCTGAAAACTAAAATGAGCTACTTGCAAGTATTTTCAATTTCACTTCAGATTTCATGATAGTTTTCATGCTGCAAGACATTATGTTTACTTTGAAAATAATGTATTCAAAGTAGTTTGCCTTGGGCAGATTGTGAATACAATACAATATTATTATCCGATAACAAAGAAATTATACTTTTCACTTTATTTCTTTCTTGCTTTTCAAAATATTTATGGTTTACTCCTGCATTACAAAACTGAAGTGACACCCAATATTAAATCCCTGACATCATTATGATACTCAGTTCTATAAGAAAAAAATAAACAGGAAGACAACGATTGGTGTGATTCTATAGAGATGAATTTCCCAACTCTACCTCAACCCAAAATTTCAGGTAAATTCTGGTTTTGGTGCCTCTTTTTTTTTTTTAAATAACAATACATATCCCTCTGTTCAGTCTTTTAGGTTAGGGCATAATGTGCCCAAAACCACGACTTTTGGGTGCAAAGGATACAAAATTAAAACATATAAACTTAGCAGTAACTGTTTTGGAAGGGATAGCAATAACAAGCATAAGGAAGAAAAATAATGATAAAGGGAGCTTTATCTTTCCCATTCTTTCTCCTTAGGAAAAAAAAGAAAAGAGAAAAACCTGCAGGAAAATAATGTAATGTATTCTTTATTTTCTTGTTCTGTGTTACTATTTACCAGCTAGTAACACATGAATTGGTTTTAAGTTAAACTTTAGTTTTAAAGGTTATTATGTGGTTCATTTTTGAAATCTAAACTTGTTAAATAATCTTAAGGGACTTAAGTATGGATAAACTTCCTGCAAAATAGGCAATCATGTAAAAAATAGCAAAAGTGTTTGAGTGGGAGAAATAATCCATAAAAAGAGAGGAACCAATCTTAGGAACAAGTTGCCTTTTCTTTCATTGGATGAAATCACTATCAGCCTTCCCAGAGGTATATCCTGTGGCATGTGGTGTATTATATCAAATAATTTCTAGATAACCTGAAAACAATGGGTCATTAGCAGTGCCAAAAAAAGAATTGATGAATGAATTATGCAGGGTATGAAGAATGAGAACAAGGGACAAAAAATTGAAGGTAGACCCTAAAAGATGTATTATTCAGAAGCAAAGGGGCAGATGAAATTCAAAAGAGTTGCACAGTGATGCATATAATGTAAAAAAAAATTAAAATCTTAACTTCACAGAGTCATAGAATGGCTTAGGTTGGAAGGCACCTTAACATCAGGTTCCATGGGCAGGGACGCCTTCACTAGACCAGCTTGTTCAAAGCCCCATCCAACATGACCATGAACACTTCCAGGGATAGGACATCCACTACTTTTCCGGATAACCTGTTCCACTACCTCACCACCCTTGCAATAAAGAATTTCTTCCATATATCTAATTTAAACCTACCTTCTTTCAAGTTTAAACATTCCCTTTTGTCCTGTCACTATATGTCCTTCTAAAAGGTCCTCTTCCAGCTTCCTTGTAGGCCCCTTTATTCACTGGAAGGCTGAAGAGAGGTCTCCCCAGGGTGTTCTCTTCTCCAAGCTGAACAACCTCAGCTCTTTCAGGCTGTCCTCATAGAACTGCTCCAGCCCTCTGTCCATCTTTTCAGCCCTCCACTGCACTCACTCCAACAGGTCCAAGTCCTTACGTCTGGAGTCCCAGAGCTGAACACAGCCTCCATTATGGGGTCTCTTGAGAATGGAGGAAAACAGTATAATCACCTCCATGACATTTGGTCACTTGTTCTGATGCAGCTCAGAATACGTTTGGCTTTCTGGGCTGCAAGTGCACATTGCTGGGTCACATCAATCTTCTTGTCAGCACCACCCCTAGTCCTGCTCCTCAGGCCTGCTGTCAGTCCATTCTCTGCACAGTCTGTGTACTTGGGTCTGTCCCAGCCCAGCTACAGGACCTCACATTTCGTGAGGTTCCCACGGGACCACCTCTCAAGCCTGCCAAGATCTACCTATAATGTACTATTAGCAAACCACTACCAGTTAGAATACTTAGGGAGTTTAATAGATTAGGTTCAATGAAAATAACAGTTTCATACTCCATAGCTATTAAAAAAAATTTAGATGTCAAGCTGTCTTGGTGAGCTGACCTTGACTGGCTGCTACCCAGCCACTCTCTCACTCCCCCTCCTTTACAGGATTGAGGAGGATGGAAGAAATCAGCTGGACAAGTTTGTGGGTTGAAATAAAGAGAGGGAGATCTCTTACTAATTATTGTCAGGAGCAAAATAGACTCAACAACTTTTCAGGGAAAAAGGTGTGGATATGTTATTTTCTGTTGCTCTCCATTAATTCAGTTTTCACCTCAGTATCAGGAAAGAAATGGGACTAAGGTTGCTTTCCTTGGATAGTGCAGAGGTGCTGAAAATTTGCCGCTCCTGTAATTCCTCTGAGAAGTGATTAATTGAGAACTAAGCAGCAATGAAAGAAAAAGTACAGTTGAAAAAACTGCAAGCAATCACATATGCAGTGAGATTGCATCTTTAAAGGTGAAAACATCAAGATCAGAACAAAGACCTCATCTTAAAATAATTTATTTAATGAGTAACTTCAGATTGTGTGACTGTGACTATAACACATAGAAGATAATGCAAACCCAGCAACAAGGCCTGTGGGAGAAAATAATAAGATATACTTCCTGCTGTTCTGTTTAGCTTTGATTTACTCTAGATGATAAATCAGCAGCAGTCTGACCTTCTTCCTGAGCCCAGCCACATTCTAATTTAATAACTTTTTTTTATCTTAGTATCATAAGGTAGATGGGAAGTATCAGTTTCATTCTGATGACCCAGCCATTAGTTTTATGTGACAGACATCACGTTGTTTAAACTTATCAGCTTCTTTATTTTTTTTCTTAATGCGAGTAGAGTTCAGTATCTCACATCATGTTAGTCAAGCTTGGCTTACTAGTTGTAGCTTTTGCTGGAAAAAGTATTTCAAACATGACTTCCTCTTTTTACCTATACACATCAGTGAACTCTATAGTCCAGTGTCTGATACCCAGCTAATAAAGATTAATGGATTAATTTACCAGATTGTTAGAATATTATTAAAATGCAAATGGTTGGTTTCTGTTAGTTGTTCAATAGCACATACAATTAATATGGGGACTTGTACAATTTCTTGTGGTTTTTGTACAGTTCATCTGAAAAGCTTGAGGAACAGAAGCAGAATCTGGGCTTTTTATCCCAAATCATTAGATGAATAATGACACTTAAAAGATAGCAATGGTGAGCTGAAAATGAATTGGAGAATTTTGAGGTTTAGATGCAGGAATAAATACAAGATAGAATAATTATTAAATAGAATTGTTAAGAGAAGGATATTTCTGCAAATGGAAGAGAAAAATAAATTACAATTTCCAATTAATGATAGATAGTTATCAAACTTTTGATTCTGAATTTGCAAAACTCAAGTTAACATTTTAATCTCTTGCCTGAATCTTTTGCAGAGCCTGGCAAAGACTTTGGAAGACAAAGTCCCAAACACTTCCAGACAGATACTGCAGCTGTGAACTCTGGAGCCAAAGGCCAGAGGGCTTATTGTATCTATTGCAGATATAGAGCTCTATCCTAATGTATCTTATTCCCCCACCCCACTTTTCTTTTCTTACCTGAAGTACTTCAGACTCCTCTCCCCTCCCTTTCTGATGGCACAAGGAGAACCCTTTCACTAAAACTCTGATGGTAGAATACACAGGCAGTTTGCAAATTTGCTGAATACAATGTATAATGTTACAATCATATGTACCCTTGCTAACAAAGAATGAAGTACGAATATTGCCACTGTAAGACATGAAAGAAAGATGACAGACTCCAAAAATTCAGAAGGTAAAGAAGATAAAAGCTTTATTGTCTAGTTCTTACTACTCTTTTATAAGTTGTTCCGATACAAACTTAACATTATTGGTGAATAGGAAAAACACTTCTCTAATCCCATTGGTTAAACTAGAGAAACAGAAAAACACCACCTGGACAAGATTGTTTTGAGAAAGAATAGTTGTTTTTACAAGATTGTTTTGAGAAGAAACCTTGTTGAGAAGTTTTCCCTTGGGAAAGAAGTTAGCAGGCTAAAAATTCAGACTCAGAAATATCAGGCCTACAGAGTATTTGCCCTTTTCTTTGAATATATCCTCTCTCTATGTAAAAGGGATCTACAGTGTATTCGTTCTGTTTCTTGTAAGATTGCAGCTGATGAGGAGTTATGATGCTTTTTAATTTGAAATTACTTTGAATCAAATTCCAAATCTGCATGTTGTAGTTTATCTAAAGACAACAAAATTTCAAACCTCATCACCTCCACTGAAAAATAATAATCTATGTTGTGTCACTCTCATTTTTAAACCTATATTTAGCATATCTTTAATTACTAATTTTTTAAACATTTAGTCATTTGTTTAGTATACTGTTCTAAATATGATTATGTAAATTCACAATCTATTTAGTCTCAAAAAATTGACTTTTTTTTAGAAATCCGATTTTATTTTTCAGGTACTTTGTACAGTCAATAATCCCTCTATCTTGGCTTTTTAGTGGTTTGGTTTTCTTTACTATTATGTTATTATTATTTTGTTTTATTTCAGAGAGGAATATGTGGATTAAAATGTTTTTCTCTGTTGTGTGCATTTCACTTCTTGAAACTGCAGACAACTGAATAAAACAGCTTCTTTCACCTGTTTAATTACTCATGTCTTTTTCTCTGCATAGCAATCTTATCAACAAAAGCCAATTATGAAACCCAAGTTTGACTGCCAGGTGAATATAAAGAATTATGAAACAGTACTGCTGGATGACTGTTTTATTGTGACTTTCTGATTTTTTTTCTAGTGGTTTAAGTACATTTCCCCCCTTCAAATGGTGATATCTGTAAAGGTTAAATTCCCATGTGAATCTGAACACAGCATGAGACAAGTTAAAAGATTATTCTACTGTTTCAACTGAAGTAATTTCAACATTAAAATGACTCAGATTTAAAATGTAAATGTCTTTATTATAATCTGTGGATTAATCCAAACAGAAAGTGAAAGTTTCATTATAGTCTTCACAAAGAATTTAAGTCCAAAAATTTTTGAAAGCAAAGATGTGTAAATCCAGATTTAAGAGACATCCTAAAACATAAAGGCAGCAAAAAGTACATTGACAGTGTGTTCCTTGCTGCTTTATAGCTATTAAACTAATGATGTAAAATGTAAATATGCCAACACAATACACCACTTGTGTTAAATTACTCCTAAATAATGGCTACATCTATATACTCCTATTTCTTAATGAATACATCCCGTCTACTAATTTTAGGTAGGTTTAATATTTAATGGCTTTGTGCTTCTCTTACCCACAAAAATTACTTAAACCCCCGATAACACTGTTAAAAATTATCCTTAAACTTCAACCCATCCACTGCACAAGGTACATATGCTAAGGTGGCTGATACTACCAGCAAATCTATCTGGATGGTGTTAAAGAGCTGTGATTAACACCAGATCACTCCTACTTAGCTACAAACCCTGTCCTTCATATCCCCTCCATTTAAATAATTATATCAGCATCAGAAAGGGTCTGGTATATACTACTATTGATTGAATCTAATATTATTTTCTTGTCACAGTAGATCTCCTGCTTTTTCAATTTTCCAACACTTGTTTTGACATTTCTTTGATCTGCTTCCTCTTTCACATGACATCAAAAAGATAGAGACAGAGTCTCAAAGATCAAAGAAGTAGGTAAATACAGAACACTGGAAGCAAAGAAGAATATTTTCTCTCAAGACCTCACCATTAAGCTTTGTCAACAGAGTACACATGACACAGCAAGTTCAGTAAATCAGAGAATTGCCTTTGAAATAAAAGCTAAGGAGCTCATGTATTCAAGGTTCATAATTTCTAATATTGATCTAAGCCACTGAAAGAAATAACTAAATGCATATGGAATGAATTTCTAAAGTAATTCATTTAAGCTGTCCTACCTTCATCTTTCCCTTTAATGAGACAAAATGTTTTAATGAACTCAATATAGAAAAGTAAATGTCTCCAGAACGCGGTTTGCAGAAATACTCCAGGTAATGGCAATGCCATCCAACATATCCATGGCATCCTCAGCCTGGCACTGCAGCACTGTGATGATTGTCGTGGATCAGGCCTGGCTGACTGCAGCACCATATAAAGCATGTAATCTCTTGCTAACCCTATAGCCTGGGGAAGGCAATTCAGTACAAGAGAGGAGCTCCTGCAGCATACACAACCCATCACTTTCTGGGGCAGTTGCAAAGCTAGGTGTGGAGTCTTGGAGCAGCTACAGCCCGGTCAGTGTCCAAAGCCTTGAAGATGTGTAACCCAGTTGGGAGTTGGGTATTCCCCATCCAATCCAATAGCCAATTTCATTAGTCAGGAGAGGGGATGCTCCAGGGTATCAAAGACAAAACACTCAGGACAGAGCATGGGGGGAGGGCCAGAGAGTTCTCCATATACCCAGCATCCAGGTCCCAACTGCATACTGCCTGTAGGCAGACCCGCCTTGCTTATTTCCTTCTGCCTCATGCCATCTCACTTAAAGAACACAGAAGTCATCGACTTCTAAAACAGCTTATAAAACACTCATTGAACAGTTTTGGTGTCTGAGTCCATCCAGTCTTCTCACTGCTCATAAATGGTGACAAACAATTCATCATTAAGGGCATAATCCAGCTAAACCAGGTTTCTTCCCTGATGGATTATCCACCAACGACATAAACTTTAATATGGAGGGAAAAAACTTTAATATGGAGGGAAAAAACTCAAAGGGAAATATTTTGTCTTAGAAAAGTGGTAAGAAGGAAGGGAGCGAGCAAGCGAGGAAGAAAGCAACCAAGCTGACTTTCCTTTAGTCTTGTATCCATTAATGAATATCAGTAGGGCACAAAATTATATTTCTGATGTGGCGGCATCATTGTGTCAGATGAATCGGGTACAAACAGAAACTTGAGAGAGAATCACCTTCTTCTACTGACATAGTGACCATAGCAATTCTTCCATATTATTAAAAAAAAAAAAAGGTTGATTATCCTCTTAGCTGTCAGCTAGATGCTAGACAATTGATCATCTGGAAGAAGAGTTGGATTCGTATTTTTAAAAGTGCTAACATAGGAAGATAAATGAGAACAAATATTGAATTATACAAAAAGAAAATGTTACTCTTAATAATTCCATCATCCTAATTTAATAATTTATTACCAAACACATAAAGAAATATACAGGCATCTCCCTCAGAGATGAAGATTCTAATGGAAAGAATCATTATTATATGCATATCATTCAAACGAAACTCAATAGAGTGGCATAGTGATAGCAAATTTGAATAAACAAGCTGCAGTAATCAGAGGGGTGTAAGCTAGAACTACTTTTACAATTTTGCTTTCAGTCCTGTATACTTTGAATGTGCTTGGAAAAGAAAGCTTTATTCTCAAAGTTATCTGGAGTTGTGCTCTTGGAGAACATGTCATTAGGAAAAATAATGGATCATGACTATCCCTAGACATGGAGAATTCTTACTGATGATCTATTTTTGGCACTCAATGTTAACTTCACAAATGAGATGTTGTCTAAAACATATTAGATGTATTGTCATCTTCTATGTCTTTCAGAAAATATGGCAATTCAAATGGAAGTCATAATATTTTGGTCAAACTCATCTTCCTAATTTTTTATCTTATCCTCAGCTTCTTTCTCTATATGAATTAGTTGATTGCTAGTGATTTTTTATTTCTTTTCAAGGAGCAGCATAGTCACAGAAATGTAGGTATTATCTTGTATCTTTTCTTATTGTACCATAAATATCAAATAAAGACAAAAAATTGTAGTAGATAGCCAGTTAAAAAGGGAAAAAAGAGGTCTAGAACAACACACTGACAGGTTAAGGAAAGACAGGTTAAACCTAGGCAAAAAAAAGGAGGCTTCTAGGATATAGAATGTTTTATTTAAATTACTATTTCATTTTTTAAAAAGAAGTACTTCAAAATTCAGATTTTATTTAAATGTGTTTGGGGTTTTTTCCTTTTTAAATTTTTTTTCCAACTGATTTTAAATCAATTTTCTCTGTGCTATCCTGAATGATAAGAACAAGAAAATATTACAGCTCAGACCTTCTTAATCTCTCCTTCCCAGTGCTACAGCAGTCATATTTTAAAAGTTTTTACAGCAAAGGCCCCCAGGGATAGATTTTATTCAGATAGTTTCATTTCTCATCTCTTTTCTCCATGGCTGAGGGGCACAAGATATGGTATGTAAGGTATCAATACAAAACAGGTGACCAGGTATGAGTAGAAAAAAGGATGCACACAATTAAGTACCTGCGTGACTTCTTAAATTTTACATCTATGTTTGTCTATATGAGGTGATGTCCTAGGTTACAATGTAAAATTGTGCCCAAGGTTTGTATTCTATCCCCATGAGCCGTTGGAGCCAAGGTGGGGCAGTGTTTTCCTTATCTTCTGTTAATGAGCCTAACAATGCCTTGCTACATGACTCATAGATAACTTCCTCTGGGAGTTATCTCTGTTTAATGGGCCATCAAGGACCCCCTGCATGACTCATAGAATGAGATCAGCCCATTGGGAGATGCTCCACCCAGGGGGAGGAGCCAAGCATTCCCACCTGGATAAATCCAGGGTTTGGGACAGCACAGGCAGCTTTTATCCACTGGACTCCCAGAGGAGACAAGAGCTACCAGACCTTTCTATAGGATCACTGCTTTGACAAGACCATCTCATCTGGACTGCCACTACCACCCTAACAGGGTGTCAGGTTGTATTCTGACTCTGTCAGTGGTTTTTTGTACTATTACTTTTATTTTACTTTCTTTTATTTCTTTTCCTTTTATTAAATTGTGTTTCTGACTTGGAGTCTTTCACTGGTTTTGCTTTCAAACCAGCACAGGTGAACACCTACTGCTTGACATAAACCTATTTTTGGTATTTGGATTTTCATCAAGACTGAGCTTCAGTTAATGTGAAGTAAGATTTCACAAGAGGCAAAAAGATGGACTAGTCCCTCTAAGTAAATTTACTTGTGATTACATACTCTATCATCTGCATTTACAAAGTCTAACACCCAACATAAAACAGTTTAAGAAACTTGATTGTCTCTTTTTGTCCAGATTGGAACTTGTGAACATTTCTGCTTATGTCCAACAACAATACCTCTGTCCCTGGCCTGTATCCAGTTATTCTAATATGTGAGTCAGATGTTGGAAATAGAGGGACACATCTTGAGTTTTTATTATTGCACAGTAAAAACTAAACAGGAAAAAAAAAAGCCCAGAAAAATTAACTATATATGTAGCTTCAATTCACTGGAGCTTCTCTTTATCTTCTCCTAAATACAAAACTAAACCCAGTATTTTGCTGGACAAAGTCATCATATCTTCAGTGAAAAAAACGCTTTGAAATAGACATTAAAAATATTAGCAGGGAAAGTTAAAGATGGGATTGACAAACTGGGAATAACAGTAAATGTGGAGTTAAGCCTTTACCTGTGTTTTTGGCAAGCATTGTTTCTGAAAGGAATGACACATGTACACAGAAGCTTACTTCAACAGAAGTATGAGCTATCAGTGATCATAACTGTACTTCAGAATTTGTTTTACCTTTTTTCCTGCTGTGTTCACCACAATGCTGGGAGATTACATGAAACAGCCATATGGAGGTAAAAATGTTTATTTGAAAAAATTATTTTAGAATCTCCCAATATAGGACTCTAAAAAATCAAGTTTACTTACAAAACTGCTCTTGCCTTCCTTTGATTCAAATACAAATCCTACTTCCATCAGAAATTGGATCTTAAGGCTTTTTCACACGAATGATTAAGGAAAAATATATTTGTGATTAGCTTTTCTTTATGCATTTAAATTGCAGACTCATTTTGTCTAAAACCTTACCAATTCTGTTAATTTTAAAATTGTTTTAAAATGTTTTCAATTTTGCTCAAAATCTGATTTTTTTAATTTGTCTTCATCTATGAAGACTACATTAGATGTCAAAAAAGCATATCTTCTTTTAAAAATCCCAAGTCCTAGTAGAAAAAAATACTTTTTTTTCTTTGTTCACACTGGTCAGAGATATTCAAAATTGCATATTACCTAACTCCCTAATAAAATCAATCTTCTTTCCCATTCAACACCCTGAGTATTTTTTCCAGGTCTAATATTATCTCCTCTTGTTTCATTTTATGAACAGAGCAGCCAAACTTGTATCTGCAGGACAATTCCTCATCATTCATCAATTATATGGTGCATTATACACAAAGCTGGTAATTATGACTTAATTGAATTTTAGCTCTGTTTTTTGACAACCCCACTTCACTTCATCAATTTACATCCTGTAGAAGTATCTTTCAGTAAAAAAGCACTTTCTTGATCAATTACTGCATCTTCAGTAGCTAAAAAGAAGTGACAAACATTTCAATCAGGCATGAAAACTTGATAGCCTTTTCTATGTGGAGTTACCCTTTTTTTGTTGTTTTTCTGGTGTTGTTGAATCACTGTTTGACTGGATGCAGATCAAGAACTGTAGATTTGATTATGTGGGAAACACAAATAGATTTTTACTTCCTTATGAAAGTTGTGTTTTCATACTGAAAACAGCACAAAACTTTCATGTTGAATAATTGTTCAACAACCTATGTTCTCAGCCTATATTATAGATTAAGTAGTCAGGGTACCATAGTCAATAACAATAAATATATTTGTAATTATACAGGTACTTCATGAAGCCAGCAGTCTGATGTTCGTCTTGGAATTAAATCAGCTGAAGGGTAATGGATTACCTTTGAATTAATTCAGAAGAGTAATTCACTTAATACTTTCCCAACCCACAAGCTCATTCTGAAAAAGTCATTAACAAGTAAGGAGAAACACTTTCATCACATAAGACTGCTGATTCTCTTGCCTAAGAATTCCTTAAAGTCACTCAGTCTGTTAAACAGACATCCCAACATAAAAAGACAAAATAAAGCCTTCTTGTAAAAAAAAAAAAAAAAAAAACCACAAACTTATTTTAGCCATGCAGTCTTCCATATGGCAACTTACTAAAACAAGGTCTTGAGCCTATCATAAAGAACTCTCTCTACTAAATTTAACCTGTTACTTATTTATGAAAAGTTATTCCATAACAACTTCATAAATCCATGGTGACAGAACTCTCTAAAAGACTTTGAGAAAGACAAGTAGTCTGTATTAACAAAACTCAGTCTTTGGTGTCTTAATTCATTAGAAGAAAAATTGATTCACAGTAGGTCATGTCAGACATTACTAGAATTTAACCTGGCTTTATATTTACCTCAGTGTAATTCTAACTTGAAATCCAACTATTTAATGAGAATCCACTGAGTTTAAGACTTCCCACTCTATTTAAAGTACTTATAGCTCTAGCACCAGCTAGGAATTGTCTCCAAGCATAAATGGATGTAATTCCCAGCTGCTAGTAGTGCTAGATATAAATCATTCAATGTTTATGTTGGTAAAAGTGGCCAAGTTATATACAATGCACAGCTTCATGCCCTAATTATCATACGGTGTCAATTTGCAAAGCCAGAGTTTCAAATATCTCTGAGATCAGGAATGACTGGATAATTTTCATATAATTTATGAAAAGTCATTTTTCAAATTATCACAACATAGAAAAGACCTCAGAAGATAATTTTTAGAAGAAATATAGATAAATTATCTTTTTTGAGTACATCAGAAACTCAATATTAAATAGATTTAAAGGGAAACACAAACAGATCAAAATTAAGTCATTTAAAGGCTGAAAAGGAATACTAACGCTTTCAGGAGCAAATGGTATCAGGAGCCAGTTAAATTAAATAGGAGGCTGAATAAAAAAAACACAGAGAAATGCTAAGTAAAGTTTCTTCTTACAAAGTTCTTAAAATATTTATGGCTTAACAAGAATTCTTATATGCTTATATATTATCAAGTAAAATTTTCTCATTAAGGAGATATTGAAGCTTCTTGGTAATATGAACATATTTTGGGTTGGTGTTCTTTTCAAATAAAGCATTTTTCTATTATCCTTGGAAGGATTTTTCTCATGTGTTGTTATGTTTAAAGGTATCTCATTCAAAGAAGATTATGCAACCAGGTAGAGCATAAAACTATCCATTTGCCAATCTTAGCTCCTGTCTTTTTCATAATATTCTAGCTTTCCTTCTAACTGATCATCATTATGGTTTAAAGTGCACAAATCTCTGTTTCTGTAATACAGATGTGATACCTTAATTTTTGTTTTGTGTCCAGTACAACAGAGTACACTTTTTTTTAATAGATGTGTAGGTAACCCTTCATCTGAATATTTGCTTTTCAGCTAGTGAAATGTTTGGAAAACTGTCTTCGGGAAGCTGTACATGTCAGTTAGATTTCATGTTTTAAAACAAGAATGGTAAAGTTTAGTTAAAAAAAAAATGTTGTTATTAAAGGTCAGTAGTTGACCTCCTTCCTCCTCTGAACAGGGTTTACATGCCCAAATGTTGTTGGTGGGCTTGTGCCAAGGCTGTCCAGCACAGCCCCAAGAGGGCAGGAGGGGAAGAGCAAGGTTCTTACCTTTCGTTTCTGGACCTATCTGTGTACTCTACAAGAGAAAGAGGAGAAGAGAGGTGCAAGATTCTTACCTTCCATTTCCAGACTGCTACTCATATTTAACAAGAAAAAGAGGGGAGGAGAAAATTTCTTACCTTCCTTTTCCAGGCTGCTCTTGATACTTGATACAAGAGAAAGAGGAGAGGTACAAGTTCCTTACCTTCCATTTCCACGTTGGTCTTCCTATTCCATAAGAAGAAGAAGAGAAGATTGACCAACCCCATCCCCTTTTATCACATTTGTCTTTATTAATACTCACAGCTGTGAGCCATTAAGGGCAAGGCTGTTTCTCTGCTTTGGTAATTAATGTACCTGTGCCTTATCAGGGTCCTGTTAACATAATTAGAGCTCATCCAGTATTTTCTGGGTTTCTTTTTTTAAACAGTTTCCTAGGATGTTTCCATCAATAAGGGGCAACTCTGTGGAAAAGTATTTTTTTTATTTTGGGAAGGTTTTCTTAGGTATATCTTACTCTTTAGCCAAAGTAAAAGGGGCAACATCAAAGTAATTTTATACTTTCATAGTAAACATAAACTTGGAATGTGTGCTATACAATTAATTTGCTCAATGTGAGACCATCTGATTTATTGGGGTTGATGTCAGACAGCAAGTAGGTTTGACATATTTTGTCACAAAAAATCCAAGAATATCCGACAAAGATACTATTTTTGGCTCAAAACCAACGCTTGCCTGCAGCTCTTTGAGGTGCAGCAGAACAGTTTGGTAATACATCAATGTATGTTTGTGTCTAAGCCTGTGTCAGCAGTGTCCTGGCATACCAGGCTTTGTTAACAAAATTGCAGCCAATTGACAAAGGAAAATGATTACTCACCTTTATCTGATATTCATTAGATCACATTTTGAATACTCCCATTTTTGTTCCCAGTGCAAGACATTGGTAAACTGGAGTGAGTAAACTCAACTGGAGTTGAGTTGAATGCCAACAGAATGGTCAGGGCTGGCACACCTGCCCTGTGAGCAGAAGCTGCAAGACAGAGGTTGTTCAACCTACAGACAAGATGGCTTTGGGAACAGCTTACAGCAGTCTGTCTGTTCCCACAGGGAAGTTAGCAAGAATGCAAATTCTTCTCATGTAGGGGCATGGTAGACGAATGAGAAACAACAGTCCCAGACTAAAAGAGGAGAAGTTCCAACTGGAAGAAATTGTCCGAGGATCTCTGTAAGGACAGCAAAGCACGGGCAGAGGCTGGCCAGGAATTTGTGGAGTTTTTGCCATGGAGGCTTTAAACACCTGACTCAACAAAGCCCTAAGCAACCTAAATGCTGAATTCACTCTTAACTTTGAGCGGGATGTTAGAGCAGATGCCTATCTGAGATCAATTCCAACCTGAGAGATCCCATGGAAGGCCATCTTCCAAATTCTCTCAGGATTACCTTTGGGTTATGCAAGCCACTGAATATATTCCCATTTTCTTAAGGAAGGGCTAAGTGCAGAACAAATCCATAAAAAGTATTGCAAATTATAATGTGGGAAAAAATTGCAACAATTCTGACTGCAAAATGATAATTGTGAATGGAATTGGTAACAGGATGTCTTGATTGCTAGCAGGAACACTTAAGACTGTGACTTTTAGAAAATCTCTAGCTCTTTTGACAGTTGGATTACATTTTCTTTAGGAGCCAGGGTTGATTAAGATTCAAACAGGAAGGGTCCAAGTCTTACAGTTTTGGTCTTCAGTTCATGTAGTCCATATTTTCATTTTAAAGGGCTGTATCTGATTAAACCATTATGCATTTTTCTGTATTCTCAAATATTTAGTCATAAATGATGGAGGAAGCTGCAGGTCAGATTAATTAGTCTTTTTGACTCTGTGTGTGTGCATTAACATTACTGAATGGTCTGTTACTGCTTAATTAAGCCCACAACATAATTCTTTGAATTGATTAGGTACCATGCAGGTACCCCAAGTTCAGCTATTCAAAGTTATGGCAGACATCTAAGTCAGATGTTACTGCTACTGTTCCTACATGTTAGCAAACATCCCAACTAAAACAGGTCAGGATTTTTCCAATTAAATAGAATAGGTGTGGGAGGTTTTTCTGGAAAAGTGCCATACACTTGATAGAATTCATCAGGCTAAATATTCTTTTTTATTTCCCCTGAAACACAGCAGGAAGCCTTTCTGCATAGGGCATTGGTTGGTACACAGCAAACCTATTGAAGAGGCAAAAGTCACAACTGTAGGCAAGGTGATTATGTGGACTCCCTTACTGAAGGACAGACCTCTGCTGGAAGGTTAGGTACCCATAGCTTCCATTTCACCCAGAAGCCAATTAGTGCTGATAGATTGTGTACATTTTCCACAAACACTGGAAGTGGGTTTCATCTCAAGTAACTTTAGACACTTACAACATGTATGGGACATATCAGAGCTGCTCTGTTAGAGTCCCTTTATTGTCAGCAGGGAGAAGTAGGTACCAAGAAAAATCATTCCTCTGACCTGCCTTAGAAATCTACTGAAGGACGAGACCACTGATACTTCAGCAGATTGGATTACCTTCCACTGACAGGAAAAGAAGTTCACACAAGTAGTCTGAGTGCAAGTAAATCCCACACAAGAAAACAACACTGATCCATAAATCTGGGACCAAGAGAAGTCTTGTAATAAAAGGGACAAACAGCCTCATTCCTACAGAAAAGCCACATTTTCAGTGCACCTGCTTCAGACATTATTAAAACAAACCCAGATAAAGAAGTATTATGGTGCTATGATCGAAACTACAAGTCATACAAGTTTGAAAATCAAACTTTTACTTATATTGAAGGTTTTTTAACATTGATAAAGCCATGGGAGATGAGTGATAGTTTCTTTTTCAGAATCTTTATGTATCTGAACCATATTACATTAGCTTTATGTGTCTGAACCTTTATCTGGCCACCAACCAGTACAGTTCCTTCTGAGTATCATCAAGTATAACTTGCAGCAAGTAGCAAAAAAGAAGAAAAACTTCTTTGGAATTCCCCTTGTTTCCCTCTGGGAGGGTAATGTTCCTTCAAATCTGCAATCAATACAGTACCACTCTAACCAACAAAGAGTTCATAATCAGCTCACCACAAGTCTTCCTGTTCCTATTATTTCATCATTATAATAACTATTTCCTAGAACTTTATTTGAGGAGTTATGTAATTTGGTGAAAATCTGTCTAAATCTACCTCTTTTTTTTTTTTTCCCCCAAATGAAACAAACCTCAGATTTTTTCTCTGATGACTGCAGCAGTAAGTTAAAAAACTTGACTGAGAGAAAGTGCTCAGCCAGAATCAAAAGAAACAGGGACAGAGGTTCCAGGGCTGCCCTGGTGGCCTGTAAGGCTGCGGGGCAGTGTCCCAACCCCAGAGCTCGGCATGACACCTTTCCTGAGCCCTCTGTCCTCCCCTGTAGTGCTCAGCTCTGCTGCAATTCCAGCTGCCCAGAGTGACTCTCTGAGCCATCGTAGTTTCAGCACCACATAATCCTGAAAGGGATATGAAAAGAGTAAGTTGAGGCTGCAGAGGGAAATGCACACACGCCAAAAGAAAAGGGAAGGTAAAATGATAGGGACATGGTCAACAAAAACATGACACAGAGAGAAAGTTGAAGAAAGAAAAAATTGTCCTGGGTGCCTCCACAGTAGCAATGCAGAGCCTGTTTTTATTCCTTTTTGCCTCACTTCCATAAGTTCTTCATGCATGTACTACGTGCATGAAAAGAAACTGACCTCCTCTTAGGACATGACCTTTCATGCGTAATATAAATTCACATATTATGATTATAGTGCAGCTATAGTCATTCAGAAGTACTGCAGAGAACTATTTGACATTATTGTATACAGAGTGAGGGCAAAGAGAGATAAGCTACAAGGAAAACCAACTGGTTATTATTGATGTACAATTTCATAACTAATTGTTTTGTTGAAGTGTAACATACATCTTGGGAGGTGATGTACTTGTGTTAGGCCATAGTGAATCATGTCCAAAAAGACTAAGAAAATAGTTTTTGCATGATCACAGCTTTTGAAACAAAAGGCTCAAATGTCAGAAGAAATTAAATATGACATTTGAATGAAGAAGGACAAGGAGAGGGGCGGAAGCTAAAAATTTCTGCAAGGTCAAGGAAAGAGGAATCTGACATCTGAATAGAAAAAAAAATGGTTCCCAATGGATGCACTACTATCCTCAAAACACTAACAGACCACTGTCTGAGAACAGACAAGTCTTTCTGGAGTGATCAAGAGAGAAAAGCAGTTTCTATGATTTTTGTAATCCCAGACCTTTGATGTTTAAGATACAGAACAAGTTAAGCATGCATGAGAAAGAAAAAAAAAGTGGTGATTAATTCAATTCAACATCTTGCAGCTCAACATTATTTGAATAAATAGAACAGCATTTGGTGCTGTGGAAATGCAGTTCTGTTATATTGGAACTTACACTGACAACAGCTACATACAATGTGCTATCAATCTTATTTTTTCCTTTGTCTCGTTATATTATAACAGGCAAAAAGAGTTATGAGTTCACACGATATGAAAGAATGTGATATTCTATCAGTTGATATCACAAAACTATCCTTTTCTTAAGTGGGGAGAGATAGAAGTAAATAAAGAATAGCAGCCAGAAGCAATTATGTAAAACTCTGAGCAGTATTCCCTAGAGAGAAAGATATGTACATTTTCCTGTCTAGTTCCATTATGTGTACTCATTTCAAAATGAGACACTTCCCAATACAAACAGAGCAAATTCAATTTTGTTCAAACAACATTCCTTTCTAACACTTCATGTGCCAAGTGAGAAACACAACACAAAGCCTCGAACAAATTAAACATCTCTTTTAAGAACAATGTAAATGTTACTAATTTACATTCAGTAATGGGAGCTTTTCTGATTCGCTGCATGACTGCATTTGGGTGTTGCAAAGAATAAGCTGTTTGTTTCAACCTTAAATCTTGCTTGTGTACAAAAAGATTTTGTCAAACTCATGAATTTCAAATAATACATTGTAAATATAGCCTTTGTTAAGTGCTTTCAAAAAGATTTATGCAGGCTTCAATAAAAAGCAAAAGGAGTAGGTGAATCCATCATATGTGCCTTTGCTGAGATGGAGTGATATGGCCATTTTATTCAGCTTATGAAATCAACTGGACAAGTGCCCTCAACAAAAATCTGCAAGATACACATAGACAAATACACATACACTTTTCACCTAACTGCTACATGAGTGGTGGTTGCATTCCTGCTTGGTTGAAGATGAGCTACGTGAGAAGACTGTAGAGAAAACATTGAATGAATGAAGGAAGACATAGATAAAGCATCAGAATTTTCTTTATATGCATATATTTGGAAGTTTATGATATGATAAAAAGGAAAGACCTTGGAGTAATTATCAATGAGAGGGTGAACTTGCAAGGAACAGGGAAGAAAGGTAGTATGACTAGATGATGGTAGAGACAAAGGTGCCAGGTCATTCACTTAGAGATTCATATCAACCTTGTCTCTTATAAGTTAGGACTTTCCACTGCAACCCAAGGATGGGAAAGATCAGAAGTGTTAAGTAACCAGAATGGGTGAATATGAGTCATGGGTACAATACGGAACTGAAAATTTGAAGTGATCCTGAAGTATGTCAAGTATACAGACGTGCATTATAAGGGGTATTAATGTGAAAAAATACAAGGTATTGCTATGAGCTTAAAATGGACACCGAACAGTATCGATAAACTGGGTTCAAGAAGATTAATTTAAACAGTATGGGAGGAAACAAAAGTAGCTCTCAGCATGATGAGAATAGAGGATTCTGACCACGGAATGAAATGAAGAAAATTCAATTTATTCATCTTGGCACAATAAAATGAAGAGGGAATACACCTCTGCCTAAAGACTGCAGAATATAGCTACTGGAAAGGACAGAAACTATTCAAATCCAAGAACCTACTGGCATAGAAATAACAGTTGTAGAGCAGCTCACCTGTATGAGTGGCAGAGGTGGCAGAGTTAGCGGAGTGGTCTAGCACTAACATGGATATGGTTTCCTTTAATATGAAAGGACAAAATCCTGTGATCTGATTCTAGTTTCAAATGCTTCCAAAATTGCTTTAATTCATGCTAAAAATAAATTAATTAAGATTGTGTTGAAGTCTGTATCAATTAGAAAGATGGAAAGGAACTGATAGGGTATACAACCTACCAGTTTGCAAACAAAGGGAAAATATTTCTTTTGTTATCTCTATCTTTTAATAGGCAAGAGAATAAACAAGGACACCCTCTGAAAGTAAGATATTAATCCTTGAGGCAGTAAGGCTGCAGGGACAAATCAGTCAAAGAAACAAAAGGACCTAACAGCATCTGCAGAGAGTCAGGCCATGACTGTGATTAACAGCCTAAGTCTGTGGAGTATAAGAATATTTACATGAGAGTAAGGATACTTACATGTTTATATTGTATTTATATAAACGCTGTTATAGCCTTCAGGCATTTGTTCCCCAGATTGTTTCTAAGCACTGAGTAATTTTGAATAGAATTTTTTGTTCATAAATGTATTCAGGCTCCTTTCAAACTCATTGAAGGTTATCAGTATTGATAACATCCTATATCTATTATTTCCATGACTTACTTAAAATCTGTGGTAAAAACTACTTCTTTTCCCTTGTTTTGAATTTGCTACTTTATAAAGTCCTAGGGTGACTGTGTACCCCCAATCATCTATTGAGTGTAAAGGGGAGGGGAAGTGTGTTTTGTTTTTCCCAGGAAAATTCTGCTCCTTGGAGTGGTCTTGAAGCGGGGGAGTTGGAACATGGCGAGATGAAAGAAGCTCTGTTTTTCATTTTTTTTCTCCTCCGGAGTTAGCTAGTTTGTTTAGAGCTAGCATAGTTAGACCCTGTAGAATAGCTGGAGTTTTTTCCCCTCTTTTTTCCTTTTTTTTCCCTTTTTTTCCTCTCCTCGGAACTGTTCCACTCTCTCCGGACTGAGGACCTGGGGGAAGCACCGGGGGCCTCCACAGGGGACCCACCCCATCAACACCAGCCCTGCATAACAACTCCTTTTCTCTCCCAGCGCCAATGGAGACGGAGCAATGGAACACAGTGACCATCTTCAAGAGGAGACCTGCTCTTTTCCAAGTTTGTTATCCCTCCGTAAACAGCACGAGGCTTTTGTCATCGGGCATTGTGCTGGGGAGTGCTTTGCCTGTGTAATGAACAGGTCTTTTCCACTTCTCTCTCAGGAAGTCTTTTCCCGAATTTGTTGGGGAAGGGAAGGGGGACCCTGTGGAAGGGTTTCTCCCAAATCTGCCTGAAACCAGAACAATTACTTTACTCCTCCTAAATTTTTCTATTAAAATAGGAAAAAGGCAATTAGACTCTGCATACTTTTATCTCTGTATCTCAATATATCCACAGAGGCTTCCAGCATTCCTCTCATTTATTTTCCAGGCTGAAGTGCTCTTTCCTTAATTCTCTCTTGCATAGAAGTCTCTTGCCCTGATCATTAATCAGTGTGCTTCCTCTGATCCCAGGGAAACTGCGTCACACATAGATCCTACACTGAAGTTCAGAGATACAGTCCATAAGATATTTTGAACATGACTCTAAAGCAAAACAGAAGAATCATATTTTAAGCTCGATGACAGTGTAAATTTTTCAGGAGTTTGTAATTTTCAGACTTCAATGAAATCACTTAAGTGCAGAGCAAAAATTTGGGGACGTAATGCAGAATCAGCATTTCAGAAAATAATGAGTACTTTGTAAGGACCTTTCTCTTCCATGCTGTTGTGTGTTTTCCGTACTGGAAAGGCAGGCTACTCAGACCCTTAGCACAAAGAACGAAGCATTCTTTTCTTACTCTGAATATTTGGCCAAATTAAGTGCCAATACATCATAATGACACAACTAGAACATATCTCTACCAATGTTTTGTTACATCAAGACATTAACCCTGACAGCTCCCCTTGCAATAAATTAAACATCAGGGGAAGCCCTGTGGAATGATTCCTGGCCTGCTGGAAAGCGACTTCCAGCTAGTCCCGGCTGCCCTGGCTGGGAATCGTTTCAGCTCCAGTTAGGCAGTGGCAGGTGGACCGGCCACCACCCCCCGGTGGGTCAGAGCTACACGAGAGCTGTCGGTGAGGCTTGACGAAGGTAAGAAGAAGGAGACCTTGTGGCAAGATGGAGTTTATTGTCACCTGGTCTTCATGCAGGCGAGCCACAAGTCCCGCCGTGAGGGGCGGGGTTATGGCTTATAAGGGACCAGGAGAAAGGGGTGGACACAAGAGGGAAAACCAATCAGGGGAGTGGGGATGGCACACAGACAGCAAATAGGGAACGAGGGGTGGGGGATTTCCCAGCCTGCTCCAATCAGGGACTGACTTCTCCCAAGCTTTCTGGAAAGAGGGGAGAGTCCTTCCCAGAGACTGACAAGCACAGCTGCTGCACAAACAAGTGCAGGGGGAAACCATCAGGAGGAAGGGATAGGGGAAACATGGACTAAACCATTACAGAACAAATTAATATTAACAATAAATAAAAATAGAAAACGTGCCGCTACAGCCCTGGACACCATCAAAACCAATAGTGACATGCAATGTGAAAATAATAACCACAAACACACAATCCAATTGTCTCATGATCCTTCTTTCAAGAAACGCCAGAACAGTTAGAAAATGCAGAACTTTAACAACTAGCCCAGAGAATATGTATTAGTGCCAAAATATTTAATGGATAGTTTCAGATTTGTTCAGTTTGTAACAGTATTTGGCAAGTATAAGCAATAAAACAATGAATTAGATCCTTGTCTTTATTATTCATCTGCTACTGGTTAAGTAGGAAATTCATAAATATATCTGGTGTAGTTGCATCCAAATCCCTGTCTGAGATAGTGTGTTATTTTAGCACATCTTTTAGACAAATAGATACTGAATAAATGTACTAATCTCCAGCAAAAACAGCTGATCTGAGTGACTGAAAGCTAGAAGTGAAGTGCAGTGTGATACTATAGAGTGATGAGCTTAGTGGGATTTGGAATACCTCAGTATGTTGTTTGTTATGAAGATGCATTATTATTTCAGCAAAGAATAAACTGCGTCCCATGATAAAATATCAAAAGAAACCTCAATGATGCGAGTAAAGGAAAGCTCACTTTATAGATATACATAAATTTAGGCTATATTTTGGCACTTCTCAAGAGCACCTTTAAAGTTACATTCTTGAATTTCTCCATCTCACCTAAGAACATATCTCTGAAGTAATTTGTTCACCAACAATATTGATATTCTACTTTTTTTAAAGAAAGGTCTGCCCTCCAAGCTCAAGCAAAAGCAGTTGATTTAAACACCTCTTTATGAGCATGACAAGAGGCATAGACAGAGAGAGACTACAGCATGTTCACATGCCTCAGATTAGTTTTTTTCTTATTCTAGTCAGTTTGTGTCTGGATTAGAAGGGTATCTTTTCAAGACAGCACATCTTTTTGGTCACAGCATAACACAAATGTGTTTCTGATCTTTTAAAACAAAGTAATTTGAATAGTAAGTTAGCAGAAGGGACTTCAGCAAAGCAGCACCCACCTCCTTGCCTGAGTACTTTTCCCAAAGGTATGTGTTTTTTAAAGAGGATAAAACTAAAAGGTATTTTATACCCACTAAGAGCTGCTAAATGCAGCAGCCCAATAGGGGGGATGCTGCCAGTTCCCTGTTCACAGGTCCCCATGGTCATGCATTCACAGCCACACCCTCACAGCCACAATCACCCACATGGTTTTATATATATATATATACATATATATATATGTATATATGCACAGAGATCAACACTGACAGGAAACACAGCACTCACACAGTCATAAACAGCATGAATTACCTCATCCTGTTCTGCTCTCAGGCTAGGCAAAATGAAGCCTCTTAGTGGAAAATATACACATGTATAGGATATGGTCCCTCCAATAGCTGATCTATCCAATAACTGCATCCTCTGATGGCATTTGGGTGTGCAAACTCTAGAGCTCACATCCCAGTCCAGCTCCTGGTACTCAGACCTCCTCTATGGCAAGGTTTTTAGAACATTAAGCTTCCTTTGTGTGCATGCAGATGGACCTTTCATAACAACCTAAGAATACTTTCTTCTTGGCATATGTTTTTCTGTCTGCCCTGGGCATCCTGCTACTGGCCCTGGGCTGATAAAGCATCACACATTGCAGAGCTGCGTGGTTGCCTCTTAACTAAATAAATTGATGAGTGTCTTCCCAGCTCTAGGATCTTCATGGGTTTAGACTGATCCTAGGGTCAGTCCTGTAATGAATAAATCTAGACAGTCTAACGGAAGGCAAAAAGTAGATTCACCAGATATTAGTTTTTACACTTTCTCTGTAAGGCTTAATATCCCTCTCATTAATTGTTTTTCTTTTTTTTAGTTTTTCTTGGACAAACTCCTTTGATTCAATACTAGTCAGTAAAAAGTATAATATTACACAGTTTAAAACAAGGCACATAAAGCATCTCAGAGTTAATTTTTGCCCTCTTTCCACAGTAACCATTGCCTTCTTGAAGTTAGATTGTGAAAGAAAAAAAGAGCATTCTGGTTTCTAAATATACAATACCTTGTTTTATTGTTTTCTTTTTTAAAATTATTGCCTTATTTTTCAGAAACTAGGAAATTCAAAAAGCACTGCACTTTATTCATACTCAAGCCGAGTTCTCTCTCTGCCAATGATGGGCTTTTAAGCTTCTGATTAAGCCAACTTTCCTGTAAGGAATCATTTTTCTACCTGCTGCAAGGATGATCAGAGTTCATATAAAAATTTTAAGAAAGGTATTGTTCTATGTCTCTCTCCTTTACATTTATTAAGAAGCATCAGCCACTGAAATTTATTTATCTTTTTCTGCTTCTGCTCCTGTTTCTTGAAGATTTCCTCAGAAAAAATCTGCCAATTGAGGACTATTGCTATTTGGAAAATAGCAAAAGGATAGAATTGAAGTCTTCACAACTAGTTTAAAAGTCCCAATCCAAGACTGAACTGATGTATAAGAGGGAAGACATGCCTTGAGGGAAGGAGTAGTAGCAGCACCACAGGACTTCTCCTTATGTTAAGCTAGTCCACAAGGTAAGAGTAGTCATATACTCCAAATACCAGATACAGTCTCACAGCAACCTCACTCTAACCTGCAGACAGTATTATCACTGCTAATAGAATGCATGTTTACAGAATCTACACCAATGTTTTTTTCCATTATTTAAGGCACAAGCATGAAGCTGATCTTCATGAAAATCCATGGGGGAAAGATAATAAATTATTCCTTACTTGAAACTTTATGTGAGTGATTCCAGAATCATAGGAGGATTTGGATTGGAGGGGACTGGTGGGCTTCATCTGATTCAAATCTCCAGTCAAATCAGGGCCAACTTTTAATTTACTATCTTGAAGGGTATTTGAAAACATAATTTTCCTTCTGGAAGGATAATTTGATTTTCTATCTTATTACTTTAGTAATTTCGTTTATGACTAGCAATGAAATCTATGTTTTGCTATTAAATACTTTTATGAAGAATGCTGTATAATCTCTTAATATAAAAAGGGAATTGCATTCAGCAGCTGAAGAAGAATTTTATTATATGGTATTCTATGGTCTTTAGGAAAGCAAACTTTCAAATCTTTAAAGAGTTACTCAGCAGGACTCTCTGGAAAACTGTTCTGAGAGACAACAGAAGAAGAGAGCTGGCAGACCTCTAGGCACTCCTTCTATAGAACACAACAGCTAGGGATGACCAGGCACAAGAAATGGGGCAAGGAAGGCACTGATATGGGTGTATGAGGCCTGATGGTCAAACCAAGGGGCAAGAAGTAAAAGGGTCTAACAAAAGGGCAATGAAAGAATAGGTATTTGGGAAAAAGTGTAGGGCTGCAGTCTGTTCGTGTAGGGATGAAGTGAGGAAGGCCAAGGCACAGCTAGAGCTGAATTTGGCAAAAGTAAGAAAAGAAAACAAGAAGGGCTTCTAAAGTAGTGTTGGCCAGAAAAGGAAGGTCAAAGGAGGTATATTCCCTATGACAAAGAAGGCTGGATAATTGGTAGCTTCAATACAATACAATACGAAGACTCAACAACTTTTCAATTGAGTACTTAACAAGTTTTTTGCCTCATTTTTTTGCCTCTCTTCCCACACCTCTTAAGCGAATGGACTGCAAGATGAACATTGGGAGAGCAAAGTGCTTAACTCTTTAGGAGAATCACAGAATTATTTAGGTTGGAAAAGGCTTCTGAGATCAACTATTTCAATCCTTGGACTGATGACTACCTTCTCAACTTGACCATGTCATTAATTGCCATGTCCCATCATTTCTTGAACACTTCCAGTGGTGGTGACTCACCACCAATCTGGGCAGACCATTCCAGTGTTTAACAACCTTTTCTATTTATTTCTCCCATTGTCCAGCCTGAATCTCCTTGTCTTTCAGCCTGAAGCTTTGTCCTCTTGTCCTATCACTAATTGGCTGGGAGAAGAGACTGACCCTCACCTTGCTACAACCTTCTGTCAGGCAGTTCTAGAGAGCAATAAGATCAACCCTGAACCTGCTTTTCTCCAAGCTGAGGAACCCCAGCTCCATCAGACATTCCTCACAGGACTTACCCTTTAGACCCTTCCCCAGCTTTGGTGCCCTTCTCTGGACACGCTCCAGCACTTCAATGTCCTTCTTGTAGTGAGGGATCCAGAACAGGACATTGGATTTGAGATGTGGCCTCACCAGTGCTGAGTACAGGGGACAATCACTGCCCTGGTCCTGCTGGCCACACTATTGCTGACACGGGCCAGGATGACATTGGCCTTCTTGGCTACCTGGGTGCACTGCTGGCTCATGTTCAGCTGGCTATTGACCAACACCCCCAGGTCTTTTTTAACTGGCCTTTCCAGCCACTCTTCCCCCAGCCTGTGGCACTGCATGGGATTTTTGTGACCCAAGGGTAGACCTGGCATTTTGGCTTGTGTTATCTCATAAAATTGGCCCTTTGACCCAGATTATCCATATCCCTCTGTAGAGCCTTTCTACTCTCTGGCAGATCTACACCCCCACCCAACATCATGTGTAGCTGTGCACTTTCAGTGTTTATGTTATGTACTGTTGATGTTTCATATATTAAGTGTTGTTTTTACATGTATATTACTTGATTTGGAAAATGGTTTGTTCCAAGTCCCCCCTCCTTTTCCCTCTCTGTTGGTTTTTTCCCCGTGGCTAGAAAGTCCCTAAGTTGTTTCCCCAGAGACTGTTCCCTGCCACTCAAATGTATCCTTTGCCTCGAGACCTGCCACTCTCGGGAAGGCCTCTCCCCTGGTTCCAGAAGGTTCGAGGGAGGTCAGTCCCTGACTGGGGCAGGCTCAAGGAATCCCCCTCCCTTTCCCTGTGGTTAGTTTTCTGTTTATCACCCCACTCCCGAACCACTCCCATGCTGTTCTGTGATTGGTTGTTTACTTTGTACATGCCTCTAAACCCCTGTCCCTTTTAAGCTCATGCTACCCCCTTTTGAGTTGCTTTGCTGTGAGCTGCAGTACGAGGAATAAACTCCATCTGTGACGCTCCAGTGACGCCTCTTTCTCTTCCTTTGCCGCGGCCGCCTTCCACCTGCTCGTGTGACAGCACAGCTTACCCACTGGGTGGGTTCTGCCAGTCCATCCTGCGGAGCCCTACCGAGGCTGGGACGGTTCCCCGCCAGGGCTGCCAGGCCGAGCTGGGAAGCCGCTTGAGAGCGGGCACAGGGAACACACCTCAATCATGTTGTCTGCAAATGTACTGAGTGTACACTCAATCTCCCCATCCACATCATCAATAGAGATTTAACAAAACTGGCCCAAATACTGAGCCCTGGGAACCCCACTAGTGATGAGCTGCCAGATGGATGCCACTCCATTCACCACCACTATCTGGGCCTGACCACCCAGCCAGTGAACAGTGCTCCTGTCCAAGCCATGGGGCTGTCAGCTTTTCCAGAGAATGCTGTGAGAGGCAATGTCAAGGGCTTTGCTGAAGTCCAGGTAGGCAACACCCACAGCCTTTCTCCGATCCACTAGGTGGGTCCCCTGGTCATAAAAGGAGATGAGGCTGGTCAAGCAGGACCTGAATTTCATTAATCCATGCTGGCTGGGTCTGATCCCTTGGCTGTCCTGCATGTGCTGTGTGACATCACTCAGGATGATCATAACCTTGCCAGTCATCAAGGTCAACCTGACAGACTGACAGGGTCCCCAGATCCTCATCTCAGCTTGTCTTGGGGATGGGTGTCCCATTACCAGTTTTGGGTCATCTGGGAATTCCTTCTTCAGCCAGGACTAACAATAAATTACAATAAAGCTAAAATGTAAATTCAATTAAACACAAGACTTTCTCAGTCCATAAAATCTCAATTTCTCAAGAGTTTTCTGTTCAGGGGGACTTATTGATCATAAATGACAATCCAGAATATTTATCCATCAGAAACATTTAAAATTTTTAATTTAGCCCTCCAAATAGATTTGTATGAATTAAGTTTTATAGTTACATTAAGTTATTGTTTAAATAATAAGCATATAATAGTGCTGCAGTGACAACTTGACAAAAATATCCCTGAGCAAGTTCTAAGTCATGTTGACATACTCCTCTGTGAACAGACAGATCTGTCCACAGGCTGTCTGAGCTTAAAAGCCAACTCCAAACACTAAATCGATAAAGGTTATAAACTGAAGCCCACCCCTTGTGCCTCAGTAACAGACACAGTGACAGAGTGTCCTGTCTGAAAAGTTAAATGGCTGTGAGACACACATAGAGGTGTTGTACAGATGTTGCATATTTTTATGAAGATTCACACATTATCTGAGTTGTCCCGAGTGCTAAGAGTGAGAAGAGCTAATATAAATTATCTCATCATATCTGTTTCTGCTGATTCCTCCTTAAAATGAAAGAGGTTTTTTCAATTACTAAAAAGAACATATTTGCAAGTGAGTTCAGGTCACAAACAAAATGGTATATTGAGAAAGTACTATAAATTTCACAAGTTCAATATGAAATATGTCTCTCTGAGGTCATAATAAGATTAAATTAGGATACGTGATTGAATATGTATAAGTTATTTGTATTTGAATAATTTATTCAAAATTATTTGAACTCCACATATTCTGGAATAAGCAAAGTAATTTTATAAAAATCTTAACATAAAAGAATCACTTTTTAAATGTAATGAAAATATCAAAATCTTCAAGTAGCACTGCTTATTTAGATAATTTACATCTAAACCAATGCTAAAAAAAAATTAGTATATTTTATTTTTTCTTATTCTGACTTTTTGGCTCTTTGGCAGCATTCTTCCCCATTACCCAGATCATTAACAAAGATATTGAACAAGAATGAACCCTGCATTGAGTCCTGTGGTATACTGCTATTTCTTGACCTCCAGCTAGACTTTGTACACTGATCACCACCCCAGCTGTTAACCAGTTTTCAATCCACCTCACTCTTTGTCTGCTCATCCTGCCCATACTTCACCATTCTTCTTTATTAAGGTCTTATGGGAGACAGTGTCCAAAACCTTACTGAAGTCTAGGTAAGAAAATATTCACTTCTCTCCCATCATCTACCAGACCAGTGTTTTCATTATAGAAATCTACCAATTTGATTGAGCATGGCTTCTCCTTGATAAATCTATACAGACTACTCCCAGTAAGTTGATTGTGCTTCATATGCCTAGAAATATTTTTTAGGATTAGCTTCTTCTTAATTTCCACAGGAATTAAGGTTATTTTATCTACTTAGTTAATTTAGCTATTTCTAAAATATGCTTATTTTTTTGTAGAAATGGTGTGTGTGTGTTTGTGTGTGTGAAATTTAACACTTTGTTATTGTTTAAACATCATTATCATATATCTTCTGCACAAATAGCCATGCCATCCATAAAAATGTATCATTTTGATACAATATATATGTGAATGGAACCCCACTTCTCTCACAGAGTTTTCTTTATGTACAACTGCTGAAAAAAAACATTCATTGGAGCATCACTTATGATACCAACTAGAAAAATATGTGGTTGCATATCAGGTTTGGCTAAAGCAGAATGCATGTGAAAGTGAATATAAATCAGATGTTTATCTTTCTTGATGTATCTTGGAGGGAGAGTGTGAAACATCTGAAATTGCAGGGATTCGTCTGACGGGGTTTATTACCTGCATCTCTAATGTGCCAGACAGAAAATGCATACAGGAAGCTCTCCACTGTCCAGCCAGTCCCTAAGACACTATACATGGCATCCATCACGTCCTTTGTTGGCAACTTGAATTAATCTTATCTGCTGGTTCCTCACACCTCTGCTATGGCCAGTGTCAAAAACATAGCACCTGCGGTAAGTGTCTCCACTTGTCATCTCTACACAAAATCATCATGGCAAGGGCAGAGGGGAAAGCTGCAGGCTGCATGAATTTCTCAGCCCCTCGAAACACTTAAACACTTGCTATTGTGTCAGTTCATGAATAGGTCACACCTGTGTGTCCCTGGACTGTTGCCATGGGCACTGCTGCAAGTAACGCTATGACAAGCAGATAATCAGACCTTGAACCCTGCCCACGGGCTCACTCTAGCAGGAGTGTAGAGGTAGTCCTTGTTTTGTCTTGGCCTGGCCCTCAGAGATTAATGACTCAAAGGAACCTCTTTTAAGAACTGCAGCTTATGAGGTTGGAAAGTCATCCCAGGTTTACACTTTTATAAAGTTACCTTTATAGCTTAACTCTTTGAAAGAGTGTGAAAGTCTGGGGTAAGCACAGTTGGAGTCCAATCCTTAAGTCCAGAAAAGAAAAAAAAAACAAAAACCAGCAAACCAATCATGAATCATTATGTACTGTAAAGTTTCTTTTGGAGAAGGCTCTGATCAGGAAAGATGAGAAAGATAAGATAAGAACTACATGGTATTAATATACTCTCTCTCAGGATATAGCAGTAATCAGTTACAAATCAATTCCTTGGGAAAAATCATAATTCACTAACATCTCAAGCTAATAAATGGGGACAGCTGTCACTATACCTTAAAGGAGTATTAAATATATCTTTCAGGAAATTTTCCAGTACTGAATCTGAACCTATGCATAATGACTTTAACTCACAAAGATTAAAAAAAAAAAAAAACCAAAAAAAAACCAACCCAATATTACTTAATTATGCTGTGGAGTAAAAATGAGTGAAGTCTTGCATTTCTTCTAACCTCAGACAGAGCTGTGGGGCACATAAGTTTCTGGCTGCAATACAGAAAATGTCTTACCTCCATGGGGTGAGAAATTGTGTTTCAAATTCAATGATGCAAAGACAGGTTCAGATAAAACTTAGCACCCATAATAGCAACCAGGACCAAGACCAAACATGATCTTTTTAAATCCGTGTTCATGCAGACATGGTAAATGTTTCTTATGAAACAACTCCTTTCCTAAACATGACTAATTTTATTTGAACACATAAATTGTAAGGATATTTGGCTGCTCTCCTGGTCTAGTCAAAACTCTATTCCAAAATAAAGTATTGTGTGGCCTTGCATCTGGAAATTGGTAAATAAAGCAGAAATTATTGGAATATACATTTTGGGATTTCTTTGAGCCCACTAGAAGCACACCAGTTGCCATAGTCCTGTTTTGCTACTAGAATCTGTGTAATTCTGTTATTTACATCAAATACTCTGTGAAGTCTGTATTCTCATAGGTCTGAAAAACTGTTGTTTTCAAAGTATCTCTATCTTCCTTTTTGATATTTTCAGCTCTTGAACATAGGATCATAGAACAGAACTACAGAATCATAGAATCATAGAATCACAGAATCATAGAATGGCTTGAGTTGTAAGGGAATGCTTACGAAAGTGCCCCTCTTCAAGACAATAAAGATCTCTTACCACAAATCATGCAAAACCACTTCATAGTGATTAGGTTGACAAGACAGTATATTTGCTTTTTATCAGACAGAATAATGTTGTTTCTTTGGACTTATGTGTAAATATTTATTCAGGGTTCATCCATTTTCCCCTACAAAGTAAGAGAAGTGTAGTCTCGGTGGCCTTTGAAACAAGGATTTTCTGATACATAAGAATAAAACCTGATAAATTGTCTTTAGTGGCCACCTGCCTGTGAGTCGCTAGTTACATGTTTCAGAAAAAGGAAGAGAAAGCAGATGCAAAGAAAGTTAATTGTTCTGGAAAAATCAACCAATATTTTGATTGCTCAGTGACTCTGGTATATGGAAACCTCTCTGTGTCTGTATTATAATTTGCTAATCCGTTGCTGGCAGTCTGCTTGAAACAGACAAATTCTTTACTCAAAGTATCTGTGGATTTCCAACTGTTGAGTGATTTTTAAAGCCCATACTAGCATGCTAATATTCAGGAAAATAAAAAGTTATAGACGAAACTGGCCTGTATATATTGCCTTTGTGACAATTTCCTGACAACTTTTCTGATTGAATACCAGAATTTTGTATCAATTCATAAACATGCAGCAACAGAACTTCTGAGATTAAAAATTCAATCTATTTCTCTTTTCTTACATGTCTTCAGCATTTTGTGAGAGAAAAGTATAAACACGGCGTGTAACCTGATATCTATCCCATGTAAACAAAGGATTTCTAAAATTCACAGTGATGGTAAATCCGTTCAAAATATAAGTTTTCATACAACTTCATGCCAGTGTCATTCTTAACACAGTCATGCAATTACTGTTTTCTGTCATGTAGTGGCAAAAGCTCCAAATCTTTTTACATCAATCTAGTGGGATTTATCTTTGCTTTGAAATAACTGTAAGGCAATATAAGCTACGCATTTTATTTCTCTTCTGACTAAAGTATACCAGAAATATTTTAGATTTGTTTCACTATGTCAGGAAAGAATAAATACATACTTTACTAATTCCATCAGTAATTCATTTATTCACATCTGTCTAATTGCTAAGAGTATTTGGACATCATTACTCTCGCAACTGATCTGTTTGTGTTGTACATTATAACAAAGTTGCTAATAAGTAATGCACTGAGTGCACACAAGTAGATACAATCAGATGAACTCTGTGCACAGCCATCCATTGATCCGTGAAACATTTTAGACTAAAAACCACACAAAATTCCTGAGACTTATTATCAAGCCACAACTCAACATACGCTATGGTGGTCCCAAATCCCTTGATTCTAGTATATGTGGTGTGGCTATTTTAAAAGCTCGCAGAAAGGAGGATTCAGTAGAAAAAAAAAGACTAGACTTGAAAATGTCTATCAGTGAGACCTGAACTCTTAACTCCTTTTACTGACTTCTTGTTTAAATCTGACAAGTTACTTGTTATGTTTAACATCCCTCTGTTTGTGAAGCAGTGAAAAGATCCTTTATTTTGAAGGCTTATGGTAACCTTCCATAAAGAAACTAAGTGAAGTGCTTGCATAATCACATGGTTTAAACTGTCTGATTCTGGAGCATAATGGGACAAGAGTTTTAGGGGGAAAGAAAAGGTCACTGTTGTAGTTATTTGCAGCACACAGAAGTCCCTGTTAAAGTCACTGATGACAACACAGGTCAGAGTGATTAAACAAAGGAAGATTTACAACCTGACTGGCATTCAGCTGTCTTTCCTTGCCTAATTTCTCTTTTTCTCACTGGGCATACTGCATTTTTCCTTCCAGGAGATCAATGCAAGCTCACACAGATCATTAGCCCAGATGAAAAATAGTTTGACAAGCAATGAAATACTTCCAGTGATATGACAATGGCCTATTTGCGCGTGCTGAGCCTGAAAATATACAGGCAGGACAGAAGTGGGGAGGAAAATGATTCAGCTGGTGATGCTCACAGCTTGCAGAAAGTTGTCAACGTGATCCATATAGCATGTCTGAGCTCTGTGAGTAAGCATCATGCAAGCAATGATAATCCTTCACTTAACAGTTGGATGACTCACAGAGGAGAATTTTTCAATAGATCCTTCGCTGACAGTTACTAATTTGCTTGCTGCACTTCTCTGGCACAAAGGTTTTAAGTCAACTCTGCAGCTCTAAAAGGGCACATTAAATGAACAAGAGCAGACAACTCTGCATCTATTGGCGGTGTCAGTATCACAACACAGACTGAGTAGTTGTTGTAGCATAGCTTTGAGACCAACATATTTCCAAACTGGAGTGTGTTTGGAGGAGATATACAATGGTAGATATTGACTTGCAGGAGCAGATCTCAAACTACTGAAAAGCATAGTTAGACAATATGGTTAGACGTGTCTACAGAAAACAGAATTCTTCAGTTCTCTTGGACTTGTGATTTCAGAAAAAAGTCTTAATTTTTCTAGTAAAGAAAGTTGATTCTGAGATGGAAAGATTGAAAGAAATTCAATTCTGAGTTGTTTAATAGAAATTTTCCACTCTCATTAAAGAGAAGGTTTTCCTACAATATATTGCATATGCATGTGGTTTGAGATAGCTGGGGATATTTCTTATGCTCTATTATGTATAAAAGAGTTTCTGATATGTAGATTCACACTAAAGTATCAGACTTTGCTAATACCTACAAAATGTTTCAGAAGAAAACTACTTTTTGAACTTGACTTTATCTTGTCTTGGGTTATGTAACCAAAAAATGTGTTTTCTATTTCATCTGTTGAAAGCAGTGGAGATGTTTTTCTTTATCTCTTGTAAATCCAGGGGGGAGGGGGGCAGATGCCTTCTGATAATGAGCCAGCTGTTAAAGCCAGGTGTGGCAGTGTTTCTTATCTCTTTCACCATCCATCCATCCTCTGGGAGATATCTTCTCCTAATGGGCCATTAAGGCTCACCAATGACATGACACATTACATCATCCCACTGTGAGATGCTCCACCCAGTGGGGGGGAGCCAACTGTTCCTACCTGGATAAAAACTGAGACTCAGGAACACCAGGTATCCAGTTTTTCTGCTCTGGATCCCTGGAGGAAGACCAGACCCATCTCACCACCACTGGACTTTCTATCAGAACATCTCTACTCCACAGAACCACATCTGTTACTCCAGGAGGATTTATTTGGACTGCTTCCAACACTCTGACCAACAGGGTGTCAGGTTGTATCCCTGACTCTGTCAGGATTTTCCAAGATTTTTGTTTGCTTGCTTGTCTTTTTGTACTACTACGTTTGTATTTTTTTTAATATTCTTAGTAAGGAACTGTTACTCCTATTCCCATATCTTTCCCTGAAAGCCCCAAATTTCAAAATTATAATAATTTGGAGGGAAGGGGGTTTACATTCTCTGTTCCAAGGGAAGCTCTAGCTTTCCCTGGCAGACAACTGTCTTTCAAAACCAAGACAATCTATAAGGTCAATGAAGGCACACAAATTTATCCATGAATACATTGAAAAATCTGAAGGCAGAGCCACTGATTACCTATATGGACCTGCAAAATATTTTGTTTCTAAGACAAATGTTTTGTGAAAAGGCTATAGTGGGAAACTGGTAAGACAAACCTGTTCCAGAAATAGCATGACCCAGAGTCTGCTTTATAGTAATGTGAGAATGGTGAAGTGGGAGGAATGTAGCAGGTGTTTAAGCACACAATCTACAAGAATAATTTTGTTTTACTAGGGGCAGACTAACATCTTCATAGTTTACTTTTTGTATCTATACTGTTTCCATATTTCACTGTTACAAAGTGTGTCACTATTGTTCTGTATGGCCCTTAATAACAAATATAGGATATAATGACTTCTAACACATACCTTATCTAAGTTGCATATGTTGCCTCAGAAACCAATGGAGAAAAATGGGCTCTGCCAGGAGACAAATTTTCCTTTAATAACACAAAATGAAACCCCTTCTCTCAGGGGTTCTTGCTACTGCTAGCAACTTCAGGATATTAAAGGTACATAGAAATTAGATGTAGCAAATCAGAACTTGCCTTTATGACTATTGAACCCATTGCACTCTGCCTTCCAAAAAACTCCCTAACCAGTTTGACTTAATCTCTCAAGCTGAACAGAAGCATCCTTAATAATATCAATATTATGACCAAATATATGATGTGGGGATGCCTGCTGAACTGGGTGTTCTCGTTGAGAAACCAGATCTAAAACTGTTGCTTTACTGCTTCTATCATCCTTGATTAATTTTTTAATTTTTTAGGATTTTTTTTCTCCGTACAGAGCATTCAGGAAATAAGATTTTTTAACAAGTAACAGCCATTTCAGGAATTCATGATGTTTTTCATTCTGCTTTTACTGCCTATAGTTAGAAGGACTCTCCCCAGTCATTAAAGAATGCAAGAGTTTGGTTTCAAGATAAAATGTTTAAGAACTGTACTAGTAATTCTTTTCTTTTAAACATCTTTTCTTTTTCATGTACATTTCCTTCTTTTCAGTCCATGTGATAATTTTTACAGTTCTTATTCTATTTTCTACCTTTTAATTTTTTAATTTATTATTTAACATGTAGCACCAAATCAAATGTTTTACTCAGGCTCTTATGCTCTCCTATGGCATGTCTGTGAGGAGTGGCCTCTTATTGGGGCTGGGATGGCATCTGAGGAGACTTCCTGGTATGAAGTTCCCTCACTCCACCCCTCCAACTCTCTGGGTGTTTTACTGCTGGACATCCGTGAGTGACACTTTGACCTGAGGGTGAAGTGAACTCATCTCCTGGGTCAGAATCTAGTGTGTGTTTGCGTGAGCAGTAAATTACCATTCTGGCCCATGCAGTAACAATATTCCCAGTGAGTACACCAAACCTATCTGCTGTCAAATGTCTTTGGCATGTTTCCATGATCACCCCTTTTGTTGATTAGTTTGGGCTTTGTTTGCAAATTAAAGTTTGTCTGAGGTTGGTGTCTGCATGCTGGTTCCACGCAACTCACTGAGAGCTTACCATGGGATCACAGCCTCCCTCAGGCACAACCACCTGCTTTGGCTTGAAGTCCTTCCCGGGCTGCAGGTGAGTCCTTGCTCCACCATGATCCTCCATGGACAGAAGGGGCCCTGCTGCCTCACTTCAGTCTGCTCCATGGACTGCAGGGGAACCTCAGCTCTGGCACTGGGAGCACCTTCTCTCCTCCTTCCTCACTCACCCGGGTGTGTGCAGGCATGTTTCTTTCACAGATTCTCATTCTTCTCTCCAGCAGCAGCTGTGCAGTTTGGGTGGGGTCTTTTACCACTTCTTAAATGCATTATCCCAGAGGTGCTATCACTGTTGCTGGGCGTGGTCTTTGCCAGTGGTGGGTCCAGCTTGGAGCCAGCTGGCATTGGCTGGCATTCCCCCAGTGGGACATGGGGGAAGCTTCTGGTAGCTTCTCACAGAAGCCAACCCTGTATCTCCCCAGCTACCCTGAGTGAATTTTCATGTCAATCCAATACAAATTTAAAGCTATATATCAGGGGGCACAGAATTTACTTGTTGTTGTTGTTTAATGTGATTATTCTTTTAAAACTGAGCACTGATTACTATTTGCAGTTTCTTAGCTTTATTGAGCCCTCCTTAAACATTTTGCTAACTATAGAATTATAAAGTCATTCAGTCTAGGAAAGGAAACAAATACTGAGGCTCATGATAGGAATAATATATTCATCATCCAAATGACAGCAAGAGCTATAATTCTTTCTCTGTTTTATTAGTCACCCTGGCTCATTGCTACTTCACGAGAAAATGTATTGCAGATAATACTGCAGCATACAATCTGATACAAGGCTCCAGACAGCTATATCTGCTTAGAAGTTAACTCAGATTAATGTAGCGATAATTGTTGCAGCTCAGTTACATGTTTTTGCTAATTAACGGTTGAGGGAAATGCCATAGAAGAGACAGTACATTTGTTAACAAGAATACACTAATGATTTGGCTGTTCTTATTGACCTCTGAAAAGGGTAAAATGGTAGAGCTTTTGGTGGTAAATATATCAAAAAGATTATTCCTTATCTTTTTTAAAAGAAAGAAACTATATTTCATCCCACTTATAAATATGAGGGAAAAAAGCAATTGATGATTCCATATATTTCCTAAAATCAATCATAACTTTTATGCATTGTTATCCTTGTTCTTATATTTTGTTATCTAGATTAAGAAACTGAAAAACATAAATTCATTTTCTTGTGTGATTCCATCTTATATGGGTTTCTACATAATTTTTGAGCCCTGCTGAAATAATATAAACAAATTTAACAGAGGAGTAGTCTCCGGCCTACATTCAATATTGTGTCAGATATATAATTTGCATATATCAATTAAAACTGTTGCACATAATGAGTTGGTGATCTCTATCAAAGATAAATGCAAATGTAATGTAAAAATACATAATAAATTAAAATTTCTTGTTTCTAAATTTGAATTAAGGTCACAATTTGCCTAAAATTATTTTAAGTAGCATATCCTTGAATTCCCTGTCTTATCTTGTCCACGTGATCAAGCTACCATCTTTTCTTCTTAAAGCTCAATTAAATTTCATTAGATTTAGCTAATGCAAGACTCCAAATCACTAATGATTCTGAACACTAACTTATAAACAGAGTAAGCCTTAAAGTAATCATTATTTGACTCTGAAAGCAGCTCAATTGTTTGGAACTTGGTGCTAATAATGCCAAGTTTACTGGTTAAATCCCAGTACAGGCCATTCACTTAACAGTTGGATTTGATGATCCTTGTGGGTCCCTTCCAAACCAGAATATTCTGTGATTCTGATTAGCATGACCTTGATCTGGCTACTATGACTATTCCATCTGGCCAGTGTTAAGAATGGATATTTTGGTGAAATTTCTAGAACCATGTTCTGACTGTGTAATATCCTTACTGTTCTTGTGACTAAACCTTTTCTTTTACTGAAGAATCTTGCAGTTTTTACTAGTCTCTTAAAACCAATAAATTTGGGTCCGCATCATTGTTTTAATGAATAATGATGAAACAATCATAAAGTCTGTGAGCCATTCTGTCTATCAAATGAATTTGCTCATGTTTGCAGATAATGACCATGGTCTTTCAGAAGCAATACATTGGAAAAAGGAAACACTATCCATACAACTTCCTAAGTACTGATCTTACTATAAAAATGTTGGAAATTTGACTTTGAAGAACGTGAGACACAAATGGATGATGTATTTGTATAGTTATTCTGAAGGGGAAGGGTGTTAAAATTAAAGTAAAGCAGAGAATCAGAAGATGCTATTTCTTTGCGCTGATTACCAGCCATACAAGTAATGTGACTATTTGGACCTACTTTTCCAGTAGATAAAACAGGGATTTCAGTTTATTGCAAAAACTATTTAAAATATCAACTCTCTGTGAACTTTAAAGCATTTTCTTGATGATTGTTATGTAAGTTTACAGAAGACATCTAAAAATTGAGATAGTTCAGACATTTGACATTTTTGAACATGTGTTTGCATTCAGAAGCAAATGTTACGTTATCACTGAAAAAAAAAAGTGTTTTAGAGCAAAAGGGAAAATAAGCCAGTGTGGGCAAAAGACCTGATTTTCCAAAGTTTAAAACACAGCAAGATAGCAGAAAAAGTAAATTCTGCAAGAAAAAATGAACCAGATTTTTTATTATGAAGATGATTCCACAGAAAATTTCAGTCACTCTACTGAAATGAATCTCATTTTACTTCAGAGTTTTGATTTGTTTCAAAGTAGAACACTTTTTTTTACTTTGGTAAAAAAATACAAAATCCAAAATACATCTTCTTGCCATGTCTGTCTATAGTGCATGCTTTTCATTTTGTCAAAGCCAGCAGAAGAACTGTATCCTTATCCTGTATAATTGAAAACAAATTTTAAAATAGCACTGAAATTTCTTTTTGTATGTGACTTGCTCCTAGCAAACCACTTATTCAGTGTCCCAGGCTCCATAGAACTCTAATCTTTTGTTCTGGGCCTTTATCTGGTGTTGGAATTCCTCTTAGCCACAGAGACAACTTCTACAATACTCACGTAACTAAATGAGTTTACAATTGAAGATCATCTTCAATGATTTTTGTATAGTGCCATAATGTTACTGCTACTTAAATATGGTTACATGTCTGTGAAAGTTATATATTGACCAAGTAAAATTTTCTGACTGTATTCTCAACACTTCAAAAGTTTTCTAGTAGTAATCTCCTTTTACCAGAAAGATATCACCTGTGCAGATGAAAAGACCATATACTGTTTAGAGAAGAAATGACACAAGCTTTTTGTTGTCTACATAGGCCCAAGCAGCAATCTCTGCCTTGTAAATAATAGAAGTAATAAAAAAAGCTGGATATGCTTAACTAAAATTAAAATTTTAATTCTAATGAATGCCTTCTATCTAAATTTCAGGCATACAAAACCAGAAAAAAAGCTGCTCTGAATATTCCCCCTTACGGACCTGTCTCTAGATATCACTTTCTAGGCACTAAAATCCTCCTCTTGAGTAAACTCAAAAAACATACTGCACCAGAAGACCAAGGATAAATTGTAAAACATTCTTCATAGCCTTTAGCCATGAAGTCCATAGCTAAGAGAAGAAAGAGCCCATGGTTCTTACTACTCAAAATAATTTCTTTGTAATCAGAGTGTGGAGTTCAGCTTGTCATTATATCATTAACTTCTGGAAGACAACACAGACCAGGAAAAGGTCATTCATTAACACAGTATTATCTCATCTGATTCTGTTCAAGTATTGATCATATCAATGGTAAACAAGTTAAACTCAAAGCCGTTGGTCCTCCAGGCCTATAAGCATTGTACTTTCATATACTTGGCATTTTATAAAAGGAAATGTTTGCATTCCTAATCATTGTCAGAAATACAGCATTTCTGTCATGAAGTTATAATTTCTTTTTTATGCATGCTAATTATGTAAATATTATGTAATCTGATGTATAACTGCAAATTAAATAATTGCTTCAGAACCGATTGCCACAATAGATCCACTGAAGCAAAGATCTTCAAATTACAAATTAAATTATTAGATATCTTTGAAGTAGCTTTAAAAAACTTACTTGTTTATGGAAATTGATAAGAAATTATGTTCAAGCAGCAGGACAGAAAATGAAACAAAATGAAAGGCAGGCAAGAACACCAGGCAGCAAAAGTGTTTCTTTTACTATCAGGCTTATATTTTGTATTCTGCAGCTACCAAACAACTACCATGCTCTAGTGATATGCAATTACAATTTAATAACTGAAAATATGTTCAATTACTTGTATTTATTTTTGCCGGAGTCTACATGATATTTGGGAGCAAAATGACTGCAAAACCTAGGAGGTAATATTGCACAGGTTAAAAACACTGTACTTGTGATAACTTGTCTTTTTAAATTCTGAGCTTGGTAAGAGGCTTTTTAAAAACGGTCAGAATTTCTCAGAATGAGTCATGATGCTTGATAGCATCTATTCTTATTTTTGTTAATATTTTGATTTCTTGCTTATATCAAGATCTTGGCTAATATCAGGATCTGCTTGAAAGAAGCCAATCCAGTGGATAATGCCAGGGAAAAACTATTAAGGATAATTCTTTTCTTATCAGGTAACTTACTAAGTAGAATACCAGAAAGTATGCTGTACGTAATTTTTATTCTTGTTTAAATCGGAATGCTCAAATTTGTGGACTACCAAGGAGCAAGTTACTAGCTAAAATCATGTCTCTTCCCCTATAACTTTAGTTTAATCCTCATGTATTTTTTTTTTGAGTCTGTCACTAGGTTGCCACATATTCTTCAGTATGTATCATAAACCTCAAAAAGGAAAAAAAAATATAGACTGAGGTATTTTAACAAAATGTGTGCATTTTGATTGAGGTATGGAGATAGCTCATTTCTACAGAATTATTTTCATTATGTAGCTCAAGCTGCTATTTCCCCAGCTTTTGTATATTCTAAACAAAATTTTTCCTCACAGCATTTACTTTTCTTGATACAGTTTGAAGGGAAGTAATTTGTTCAATTCTGCTTTTCTCAACTAAACAGAACTACCTGTTTTTACAAGTGTATAACAGAATAGTTCACAAGCTGAAAGTCTCATCTGTTCAAGAGGATAGAAAATAAGTTTTTCACTGCCCATTTTTCTACATCTGTCATTTGTATTTCATTTTCTTCCATCTTCTGTAAATTTGTTCCTTTGGTCAATTTTTCATAGTACTTTTCCTTTCAGCTTTTGTTGTGTTCTTTCCCTTTGTAAATTCCTATTGATGTTTTTTCTTTTGCTATGGTATTATTTAACTTGACATTAAAGCATGATCATGTGGATTTGGTGCTCCCAGTCCTTCAAATCTTGAGCTGTTGTCCTGAATCTTTTGTTATATAAGTGAAATGTGGTTTAGGCTATTTTTTTTTTCAACTCAGCAAGATTTTGACTTCTCTGTGTGTCACTCTGTCAGAAAAAGAATATCTGTATGAACTAAAATTTTCATCCTGCAATGTATGATGAGTGGGTCCCTGTTTGCTTCCCTGTTTCTTTTTAGGATAAAATTTAGCAATCATTGACAGTGACTCTCTATCTGTCTGATCCCTTTTTATTATTTTCCTAATAATTTTTTCCTTCACAGAATGATAGCTTGAGGAAGCTGTTCAGGAATTTGACTGGGATTTAGTTGAAGAATTCCTCATAGATAAGTAATATTTCCTAAGCACCTGTTCTGTTGACTCTTCAGTACTTGCCTCTGTGGTCTGAGCAGAGCTTATTATCCTCCCTGAAATTCATCTAGTGTGCACCCACACTAGAATGTCACAGTCTAGTCTCATAAATAGCCAGGATCTGGAATTCATGAGTATCTGCTTCTCTCTTGATCTGAGAAGACTTTGTTCAAAATGTCAACTTTATATCATTAACTGTACTTTAGAAGATTCTCAGATATTGACCTTAATTTATTGATTCTTAACATTACTTTGAGGGGACAGGAGACATACTCAATCACTTACAAGTGACAATGACAGTTACGTGAAAAATTGAAAGAAGCAGATAGTAGATGATCATATATTTAATATCCTTATTCACACTTATCTGTTCAATTTAACTGTGATATAAATGAGACAAACAAAACAGGTTAAGATATAAATATATACTACATTAAGAGAAATTTAGGCATGTTACTATCAATTATGCTTACATTTTCTTTCACCACACATCTTGCATTGCAAGAAACAGTTTGTGCTAAATTCTCAGTTTTTCTTTTGAAGAATTGTCCATTCAAACTTGCATATTTCCCCAGTTATATTTGTTGTTGGAGGTTATGTACCTCTTTTTTTCTAAAAATAAAATAGATCATCATGATGATAACAGTTTTTTGATATTAAAATGGTTTGGTTGCTTCTTTGTTTTGAACATTAAAATATTAAATTTAATTCCTTGAATGAAATTTTGTTTGTTACTGCTCATGGAAAATGAGTGCTAAAGTTGGCAAATACTGACAAAGAATTCTATTGCATGCTGATTGATCTAAGTGAGGTCATTATAGGTAAATTTTAATTACTAAGATTATTAGTATATGACCTCAAAATTAGGTCATAATCAATTTTTAATTAATTTAGACTTTTAATATATGTTAGATTTTTATCAAAATTTTATCAAGCAATTAGATTTGGTATGTGTTTTAGAAAATTTGTCTGAAGAAAGATTCGGAAGAAAATGAAAGACTAGAAAATTTAGTTATATTCACTCTCCCTCTTCCCCAGGTGATAGTAGGGACTTGAAATCAATGCTTCAATAAAGAGTGTCTCCAATGTGGAGATCAATATGAGAACTTCTATCTTGTATTAATCAGGCTAGTTAAAATTTATGTTGTTTATAGCCTTTGTTTATGCATTATATGCTTTGCATATACATAGACTTTCTGTTCAAATTTATTATGTACTACAGACAAAAAACCCAAACCTCTCTTGAGAAATTGTGACAGCAGAAATACATTTGTCATTTCACTCTTTTAGCAACTAATTTTCTTTAAAGAAATGTTTATAAAGGGTATAGAACTCTCAAGAAAAAGTATACAATCTTTCCCCAGATGAAACTGAGTCTCAATAAATATAACTTAACATCACAGACTGTCAGAAAAACCCTTTTTCTGACCCAGAAACAAGGCTCCTGAGAGGCATTTTAAAAGATTTTATTCCATTTTCAATCTCATGAGAAGGATGAGATGGTACAGGTGTTAAACACCATCAAAAATCGGAAGCCAAACTATTTCCTAATTACAATACATTATAAGCATTTTTTGGCCTATCAGCTTTTGCCACACAATGCTGCTAATGCTTCTAAACCAGTCATCTATTACCCCACGTGGGTCTTACTACAGTACACCTTTGATTGTTCTACTTCTCCAAACTATCTAGCCTATTTGCAAGGTCATCATTTGAAACTTGTTTCTAGTTCACTTTCTCTCTCAACAATGTCTGTCCTATTCCATGGCCTTTCTAAGTCAGCAAACTTTATCTCAAGGTTTGCATACAAATGCCCGAGACCATGTGAGCCTTCTGTCAGGCTTTGAGAATTCTCTACAAAACCATTTCCCACAACAGACAACCCAATGCTTGCTAATTAAAACTGCCAGCCTGAGAATGAGTGCATGCTGCAATATGTGCTGTACTGACACTCTGAAGAATTGTTCAATGAGATGGTAGGAAACACTTCAAGATACAGCTTGTTTGCATTTTTTTAGATTCGCATTATTATAATAATTTCCTAGTTCAACAGATATTTCTGTTATTTCCCAGGGACAAGTTTTAAGAGTCATGTTAAAACTCTACGTGTTATCAGTGCTTGCTGTAAATTCTTTATTAGTAACTGACATATTAAGCCATCCTTTATTTCTTTGGTATATGAATAAAAATGTTCATCTCATCATAATAAATAATTCAAGCTGAACAGCACTTATAAATGAAGCACATTTAAAATCAAATTTATCAAGCACCACTGAAGAGTTTAATCTAGGAATCTCATTTGTTTTACAAGCTCCACAACCAGAGATTATAGTTATTTAAAAATATTTGAAATTGCACAGGCATTTTCAGAAAAAATTTTGCAGGCAGAAGAAGTACAGAAGACTTTTTTTAATTCTAAAATGAAGTTTTTTTAAAAATTAGTTGTCTGTGTAAAGTGTTCACACAGTACATAACATTATAAATGAAACAATTAGAAAACAGAGAAATCCAAGGATGAGTTATATTTTTATCCTGAAATTACAAGCTCTGTGCCTGGATTAGTTACAGTACATGTAACCTACAGATAGAGTAACTCAGAGCTTATTAGCACTCTAATATTCATTTGCCTTTTAATTCCTGTCACAGAATCTTAACAGGATAATTATGTTCTTCTTCACTCCTTCCTCAAAGCTGAATAATACCTTTAAGGAGAAAAAATTGTGGTTTTCATTCCACCTCAGAAAGCAATATACTGTCACAATATTGTAATAAAATATATGCATTTTCTGATTAAGAAACAATTAATTTGGTGCCATGGAGCAGCAGAATTCATAGAACACAGAACTACTGCCTTTCCTTCCCCTTCCTCCTCCCTTACAAGCAATTAAAAGACTGAAAAAGAAGTTATAATGTAGAAATCATAATGGTTGTATTTGCTTTGATTTTGAAGTGAGGACAGATCATGTTACTTTAGAGGAATGCCATGACTAAGAAAATATAAGACTCCTCCCTATTCATCAGTGTCTTCATAAGCATCTGTAGGGCATAGGAGCTGCAATTGCCAGTACAGGTACACAGAACAAAGTCCTAAACTGAATTGAGTCATACTCTCAGTTCAAATGTAACAGTCACCCTAGAGGTGCCTAAAGGAAGGTAATTGATTGTTCTATATCTAGGTTTCCTCTTTTGTGTATCACTACACTGCTGTTGTCTGTTTTTTTAAACGGCTCACCATGAAAAACAAGAGAATTTGAGCCTCCCACCTACTGCTCTATCTACGTCGCTTTGGCTGCATGTGAGCATAAGGAAAGAAAGGAAGTAGTTCTGCACAGTATCAAATTTACTTCAGTACTCTACTTGCAAGGTCATGAGAGATTAATAATTTTTGAAGCATAACTCTGTGGTTAAACAAAAAAGTAGTGTTGATTTTTTTTTTTTGTTCTTCACATTTATCACATCTTGTTATATATACCTTGACTCTCAGTTTCTCCTTTCTTTCCCCCCTATTCTGTTCCCCATCCATTTTACTTTATAGTCCTTCAAAATTTGGGTCTTTTACACAACAGAGTGCAACTTGAAGCTTGAAGTTGTAAAGTTTTAGGAGCAATAGGAAGTCATTGAGAAGGCAGGAGAAAACTTCTCCTTAGGGAAAGCAGGTAGCAGAATGGGATCACAGAAGCACAAACCAAGTTTCATAACAAGGGCTGGATTTGAAAGTCGTCAGCTCCATTAAAGTGCAGCAAGGTGCATCAGCCTTGTGAAGCCTTTGTAATGAAATGAAAAGAATTCTGCCATTGTTCAAGACCATCAATCTCTGCTTCTTTATCCATATAGTACTCCTTTATGCACAAGGCTTTATAACCAAGTGTTATAGTTTGACACTGGCCAAAGGCCAGGCACCCACAAAAGCCACTAGCTCACCCTCCCCTGCCACAGCTGGGCAGAGTGGAGAAAAATTTTATGAAGACTTCATGAGCTGAGATAAGGACCAAGAGAAAACATTTCAAGGGCAAAACAGGCTCAACTCAGTACTTCACGCTTAAACTGAATTTATTACAAAAAAATCAGAGGACAATAATGAGAAGTAAAATAAGCCCTTAAAACCACCTTTTTACTCCCAACCCATCCCTCCTTCTCACTGACAGAAGAGGGAGACGGTGTGGGGGTTCTGGTCAGTTTATTACCCAAAGTTTTCTTTCACTTCCTAGGGAGAGTAGTCCTTCACCTGTGAGACCACGGGGCCCCTCCCACAGGAGACAATTCATCTTCTCCAACGTGGCTCCACTCTCACGAGCAGCAGCCAAACTGCACCTGCTGCAATGTGAGTCCCTCCCACGGGCACACAGACCTCCCAAAACTGCTGCAGTGTGGGTCACTCTTCCACGGGGTGCAGTCCCCCAAGGACAGGCTGCTCCAGCCTGGAAGCAGGGCCCCCTCCCTCTGCTGGGTCTCCCACTAGATCACAGCCTCCTCCAGGCATCCATCTGCTCTGGCATGGGCACCACCCCCATGGGCTGTGCATGGATCTCTGCACCCCCGTGGATCCCCACAGGCTGCAGGGGCACAGCTGCCTCACCAGGGTCTCACCACGGCCTGCAGAGGAATCTCAGCTCCAGTGCCTGGAGCACCTCCTGCTCCTCCTTCTCCACTGACCTTGGTGCCTCCATGTGTCTTCCCTCACATGTCCTCACCACCTCCTCTTCTCTGACTAAAAAAAATCTGTGCTCACCTTTGTTTTGATTTTCTTCTTAAATTCATTATCACAGAGGCATTACCACCATCTCTAACTGGCCCAGCCTTGGCCAGCAGCATGTCCATCTTCAGAGCCATCAGGGATTGGCTCTGCCAGACATGGTGGAAGCTTCCAGCAGCTTCTCTCTGAAGTCCCCTCCTTGGCCCCATACTACCAAAAACCAGGCCGTGCAAATCCAACACATGAAGTCTTATTAATTAGTAGATATGCCATGCAGCTTATGAGGAACTGGAATTTTTATTTATCTACAAAACATATTTTATCTACATATGTTTATCTAAAAAACTTATTAGCTACATCTCAGTTGCAACAGAAAAGTGCCGCTGAACGTTCATAAGATGACATGTTGATGCCCCTTATTACAACAGAACTAAAGTATTTTTAAATCACTGAAACTTCTCTCTTTCCATCCCTGAACTCCACCTAGATCCAACCAGGCCGGGGTAAAACATAAACTAGGCAACCAAGTATTTCTCACACAAAAAAAAGAAACAACATTACCAGTGGCAATGATCCAAAACAGGACCAAAATGATAATGTAAAAATAACTCCACTCAAAATTAAGTGAGAAATAGTGACATCTCTTTCATACTTGCCATTCATGTGCAGAATTTGGGAACTGTCTGCCCCTGGGTCCTAATGAGATGTTATACTCAGGCAGCATAAGGCTTTTCTCATCCTTCTCTCAAATTCATTCTGATCCAATATACAATTATACAAATTTATCTTATATTTTTGAATTACTTACTTATAATTTTATGCTTGAGTTATGTAATTGGGTAAATAAGAGTGAGCAAATTCTTCAGACATTCTGAGGCTGTCAGTTCTAGGTGATGTAATCTGTATATGTTCTCTCAAATTCAACAGAGGCAAACTGGTATGACCATCGAGTGCAAGTACATGGCGTGCAGCTCCTGAAGCCAACACTGACACACAGCGCTGAGCTGAGCTCAGAGGCCCCGTGTGTCATAGTGACACAACGTCTCTTCAGTTCCAAACCTGGTCCTAATTCAAGCGTCTTGCCTGATATTGAACTGTGGGAGATAACTGAGGTCCCTTAGGATAAGGTTTGCACAGAAAACCTTCGAGAATTTTTCTCTTCTCGATATTGAGGAACGCTATTCTTAACACATGTTTTTTTGTATCTGTTAATACAACTGCAATCCCTTAATATAGTAGTGGGTAACACATGATTATCTTAAGAAATGTTAATTTGTTGAATTTTAGAACTTTAATGGAAATTAAATTTAACTGACCTCTGAAAATGGGGGTGAAAAAGAAGAATTACACAAAGACAAAAAAAACCCAAACCAAAACAAAGGAACATTTTCTTTTATTTTCATATAAAGACATTTATTAATGCACTGTTTGCTAAGATCTTTTTTGGCTAGCTGATATATTATATACAGACTGCCACAACTTAAGTCTATGGTGAAAGAAATGCTTTTATTGGCAAATAGGTACGCTACTGAAGAGTGCTACAATGAGGTTAGAGGGACATGGATAAGGTTTTGTTTGATGGGTTTTTTGGGTTTTTTTACAAAATCTGTTTTTGCAGAAGTCAAGTGTAATATGTCCCACAATAATGCAAACTCAGAAGGAAATCATGAGGTTATTTAAATATCTTTTCAAGGTCTAAAATATGAAAATGAGCATATAAAAAAAAGGAACTGTATCTACGAAATGAGCAGTTTTGTCTCCCTCTGAATTTTTAACAATGCATGCAACAGCCAATAAATGAACCAATAGCCTACAGCTTAGAAAAACAAACAAAAAATGTTTTATTTGCAATAATCATTTTATATCTGCCTATAATAAAAGACCTTTCATGTTCACTGGCACTTAATTACAGCTTATCTGACTACATGAACTGATATTTATGACATACAGAATGAAAATTATTTTAGTACATTTCTGTTATTTGCATTGTTAACAAAATTTCGTGCCCATTACTAGTTTCTCGCAAACCATATAAATATTTTGGCAAGACAATGAATTTTCTGGGGTCTAATCAAGTGATTAGTTTATGAACATTCTTAAATTAATAAACAACAGTAATTTATTTTTAATAGAAAACAAACCCCAAACTGTTCCCTTATATTTAATAGAACAGAAAATCCATTTACACACTACAATTGCTCTGCTGATTGAAAAGCTGTAAATTAAAACTCTGTGTAAATATCTTCCTTCTCAGTTAGTCAACAGAAAATATTCTCTTTTCCCACAAGAGTGAATGCATTTCTTTTAGATGTTACAGCTTGAAAATATATAGTTTTCGTTTGTTTCTCTTATGATAATGAACGATATTTGACTTTTAGACTTTTTTTTTTTTTAATATAGTATTTTTGGTAGATGTTTAAATTTACTGTTACAGAAAATTATCACAGGCATTTAGTTTGTTACTTAGTTCAATGTCAGTAATTTTTCTTTTAAAGAAGTGTGGAAAGAAGTTACTTAACAAAGGTCTTCTCCCTGACATGTTTCAAAGAAAGAAGAGACACACAGAAACAGATTTGTGAAGCTCAGGAATTTCAGTTTACCATCGTCCTCTATTCCTGTTTTCCCAAAGCACTTGTTCTTTAGAAACACAAACTTGGGGTTTTACTCATAGAAAGGACTCAATCATTATTAATTTTTGAATTTTTTTTTGTGGTGATAATCACAGGTTTTAATACAATTTTTCAGGATAATGAAGTTTGTTGTGAATCACTGGACACAAAATTAATGCCCAAAAAAAAGACAAATTAACTTTATTTGATACTTGTTACAGATAAGAGAGCAAACAATAGTTGGAAGTCTTTTCTCTTAATGAATTTTAAAAAGAAATAGATGATCTATGCCAGAACACAATCTAGCCATGGATATTATTATTTTCCAGTAATTTAGGAAAACATATGTAGTATTTTTGGGACATTCAATCAGCAATTTCTTGGTGTTTCAACACTATCCTTAAAAATTCATAAAGACAAGAGTCATCACTCCAAAATATCTAGCAAAAAGAACCTGCTTAGATGACTTTTCAGCTTTGAGATCAGTGAAAAATTTAGGTTTTAGGAGGTTTGATTTTGGTAAGTAGCAAGGCTTTTTCACGTATTTCCATATAGAACAATTGTTTGGTAAAAATGAAGCTTCGTAGAATAAGCATGAATCATTAATTGGCCCCATAACAGGAAACTTCATGAAGTCAAATACAGAGACATTCTCATTTAACTTCAATGCAATGTAATACTCAAGGAAGATATTCCTACATACTTTAATACAACCTGTTACCTCAAGAAACTCTGCAGTAGAATGGCCTTTGATAGTAACAATGGTAACTCTGCCAAAATGGCACTAACATTGGTAACAAAGCTACCCAAAGCATAGGTGGACACGAAAAATATTCTACTATCAGAGGTACCGTGAAACAAAATGAGGAAATATAAAGCACAGTACAGATTATCTCACATCTGTCAGTCCTAGGGTATTTTGCTCGGGACAATGGTAACAAGTCACTCCAGAACTTTACAGACAAACATACAATTGCACCTATGAGTAATATGCTAATTTTTTTGATCATTTAATCTGTTTTACCTTCTCACCAGAACAGGAGAGGAATTAAACTGGGGATGCAAAAATTAAAACTCACCTTGGGTTTTTATACATTTGAGGCAGTGTCCTGGTTTGGGACAATTTTGGGAGGAAACTTCTGAAGTAGTCTCCTCTAGAAAGCAAATTCAAGCTGCCCCTCTCTCAACTGGTTCAGGAAAGATTTCCTGGGATAAAAGTGGAAAAATTGTTTCTTTAACAAGCAAAGTACTAACAAACATGAGAGAAATTAATAATATTAAACAATAAAACCTCTCGTTGTTCTGAAGAGGTGGCAAATTCAGAAAGCCCTTCCGTGGGTGTGGCTCAGTCTCTCCGAGGCTCAGGCCCAGCGTGCCGGGCCTGGAGTGCAGCTTGGGGGTCCCCAGGCAATTCTCCTGATGTCCTGGACCAAGGAGAAGCTGAACAGTCCCGGGAAAAGAAGGCACAGTCCAGGGAAAATCTTTCTTGCTGTAGCTAACTAGGAAAAACAGTGAAAAAAGCAAAGAAAATCTCCCTCTCTCCCTCTCTCTCTGCAAAAAGCTGAGAACTCTGAGAGAACACTGAGAGCCTTATGTCCCTCTCATTGTCCAAGCTTGGCAGCACAGTCCATGAGAAAGGATGTGTGGGAGCAAGTGCAGTTTCTTAAAACAAACTGTGCGCTTCTTCTCTCCCCCTTTGCTCTCAGAACCAGTCTTAAAAGCACAGAACTCAATACCCAGCATAAGCAGAACAGACGATTGGGGATACCAGCATCATAAAGTCACCCTAGGAGCGGCAGGCAGTAGTCAAAAAACTCAGGAAGTTTTCTCTCAATGTTTTTTTTAAAACATTGCCTTGGCTGTTCTACAAAGGAAGTAATATTTTCATTGTTTTTTTGTTAAACATAAAGCTTAATGCACTGAATGATGTTTTATTAATGTAACCAGTAAGAGAGAGGGGATGTGGAATGTGCCTGAGATGGTTTTCCAAGGGAACTGTCTTCTTATGATTTCCTGAGTTGCCTAGGTTTTCAGCATTAATATTTTATCAGTGAGAAAAACACTTCTGCTCTCATTATATCTTTGAAATATGTGGTGGGATATGAATCTGGCATCTTTGCTCTAAATGACATACGCAATATTTTATAATAGCTAGTACTGGTCCTTGAGAGTTAGAAGCATGGGTTCTAGTGCTGGATTTCCCATTGTGCCACTGATATTGGAAAAAGCAATCATGGTACATAAGTTTTCCTGTCTTTAAGATAGGAACAATAACATCCTTCATTCCTCATTTTCACTAATTTTTAATAAGCAGATGTGAAATCTGATATAGGGCAGGATTGAACATGTTTTAAGTACATTTGAGATTATATACAATTTGAGATCCAGGTAAATGGAAGGAATTTCAAACCAGTCAAACAGAATTAATCTGTGACTGCCTTGTAGCCCTTTTTTTCAGGCAAAATTCTGTAATAAATTATTGGATTACATTAGGTAGGATGCAGCTCAATGGTGAAAGACCATGAATGTCTCATCAACTGTCAACTATGGTTAAAGAATTTTCTTGTGCTGACAACACACAAAGTGCTTGGATACATACAGGCATTCTTACTACCTAATTACATTTTGACTTTGACCCTGGAAATCTTACTTGCTTAACCATAAAAATCAAAGATGTATCACAACAATCTATTTTATAGCTTGGAAATTTATTAGAAATTTAAGATACAAACTACCAGTAGGAAATACAAAAACCTCACCAATGACAATTATTTCAATTATTTTATTGCAGAAGGTGCGGTTAGTGGTAGAGCAAAGAAATGTGATGGAGTACTTTACAAAATATTTAGAGGAAGATAAGCTGACATAATGGAAGAAAATTTTTTTTGAAAGAAGAGTTCACAGATACAAATTAGGAGAAATAAAGTGGTCAGGTTTTTCAGCTGAACATAATCAATATTGATATCACTGAAATGACAATACCCATGCTGTTCTACATAGAAGTGTTTTGGAAAATAAGAGATAAATTAAAAGTAACAAAATTTGCTGATATTTTAAAGATTACTTGACATCCAAAGATAAAACAATTGTGAAGTATTAGTGGTTTCTATCAGCACCATTCAGGAAGATATTAAGTACATTGGTGGCAAAAATGTAAAATAGAGAAGAGAAAAAAAATAATTTCTTTATCCTTGAAGAATACTGGAAGTATAGCTCTCTAAACTGAAACCATACCAGAATTCTTATGAGACATTTTGAAACTGGCCTATTCAAACCTGTTTACACAATCTCTAGAAAACATGGTTAAGGAGCACAGTAATTTTTTGAGAGAATTTCCATGATCCTTAAGTTAGAAAACCTTTGCATATCTTCCAGAATTTAAGTGTTAACAGTGAGATAAGTGCATTAGCCCCAATGAGGACAGGTGGAAGGATCTGCTAAGACACTGAAAGCACTCACAGCACCACAAAGGGTACAATGGAAGCCACTTGGCAATAAAACTGACAGTGAAATTTAGTGCCAAGAAGCACAGTCATTTAGCTGACTGCAGAGAGTTATACAGCAAAAACTGAAAGCCTGGAGAAATACCTCAGGTCCAATCAGCTGTAAATTTTGTGATTTGAGCTCCTACCTTCATCTTCAATCCATGTATCTTTCCTTTTAACTGATAAGCAGAATGAAACGTCAGACATTTTGGCAAGCTACAAATCAATTTCTATTACTCTATTGATCAAGATAATTTATCTTTGTAATACTTCAAGCCATTCAATCTCAGTGACACAGTTTAGTTCTAATTTTTAGTTTTCTCTCCAGCAAGTTGTTTTGTTTTGAAATGATGTCCAAAATTCCCATGTTTAATCAAATATACATTACAACTCAAACAGTTAGAAAAAATAATGTGACTCACTATCAATAAAATAGACATTTCCCTGTATTCACTCTATTGTTTATCATGGCATTGATATTAGCTTTGTATAAATGATTTCTATAATATTGACTCTGTTTATGTCAATCTGCATTTTTACACATCCTTGAACATCTTGCTTTCTTTTTTCTGAAATCTAGAAGTGCTGTCACTCTTATTTACTTTCCATTGGAAGCACCATCTCTCTATAATAAAATTCAGAAATTATTAAAAAAAATCTTATTTTAAATATTTCCATGAACATAACCAAATAATACATATTTGAAATTTTAAATATCTGTCATTTCAAATATATCACTATTTCTTTCCTAGGCAACCAAAACTGAGGACTTGCTTCTAAGGGTGCAGGTACACACAGCCTGTTGAAAACAATATTGACCTGTCAATTAATATCTTTTATCATAAGAAAAAGAAAAGTTTAACATTTTTTCCTCCCATTTGAAAATCCCACTGTCCACAGCTTAGTGGAAAAGAGCAAAAACCTTACAGGTGTCTCCAGTCATCCCTCAAAGGATGTCCAACAGCAAAGAGCGATGGTAGATCTGGAGACTGGTGGTAAATTTACCTTGATAAGAGATCAAGGAGGGGTGAAAATCCTGCCCTTTATTCAAGAGTAGCATTACTTCTGATATTTTGGCACATGCCCCAAAATAATATATTCATGCTGGGAACTGCAGATGCTTCCTCTAGTAGAAAAATCAAAACTGGAGAAGTACTGAAAACTGAAAAATATTCCTGCCCACAGACAGTTTGGGGCAACTGTTCTTTCATTTCTGAAACAGGAAAATCTGAAACTGAACACTATTAAGATGCCTTCCATATCTGAACATTCCCAAAGATTCTTGGCTTCAGTCCATCTTCACTACAGAACAGAGCAGCATCCAACACAGCACAAGTTAAGGTCACTTATTCATGAGTTTTATTCATTAAGTAAAAATTACCCCAAATCTAGACATGAGTGCTCTGATTTACACAGTCAGAGAATGAACATCTAATACAGGAAGTTATCATTAAAAATTTAGTGCAAATCTCTTTAAATAAAAAACAGAGACACATGATTCTAAATTAGTCCAGAAAGCCATCTAGTTATAACAAAAATTTAAACTGATATCCACATCATTATAAATGGCTGGTTTTTATCTTTCAAAATGCCCTTCTTGTGTATTCTAGTTAGACTCTACAAATAGCTCCTCTGTATCTGTAAAACACTGTTAAGGTGAATATATTTTCAATACATTTATTACAGAAAACTTTATTCTGTCTGCATATAGTTAATACCCACTCTTAGTAATGATAAATTAAAAATCAAATATGTTTTTATAAATTATCAGATACATTGATTTGTACTCTCATATATTTATAAGAGACATCAAGCACACATTTAGCATCAAAATAAATTGTCTTACAGCATTTTTCAGGGGAAAAACAGGTTTGACAGGGAGTAATACTAATTATTTTAAGATAAACCTGCCTTTCATGTTTCTCAGATTATTCCAATCAACGTCCCCAGGCCTCTTTTCAAAAGGAGCTACATGAGACATGCCAAGGATGGAGGCAACATGCCAAGCCTGAGGCAGCTCCTTCCCTACCCTAGGCTTTCAAGCTGCAGTCATTCATTCAAAAGGCTGAAGGAGAAACAACAGGAAACGTCACCTTTTTTTTCTCATAAATGCATAAACCACAACCAGCTAAAAATTTATGATCAGTTAATAAATAACTGGCAGCAATAATTCAACCCAAAATATAACAAACTGTTATCCTAATTTAAATTCATAAACAGGTTAGATATTATTTTTTTTTCTTATTTTCTACAGGCTTTCCTCCATAGAAAGAGATTTGATTTATGTCTTTCAGTGGAAAAATAGGACTACCTTTTCAGGTAAGAAGAAAGTTTCTCTTCTCTTTTTGTTCACTTTAAAAATACCGTGCAGGATCTTTACCCAGAGTATTAAAATATCCAGCTGAATGTCCTCCTCTGATAAAGTTTGAAGTCACAGTGCCAGCTCCCAAAAAAATTCACTACCTGCCAGGATATCATTTAACTTTCATATAGATATATTCAATCAGGAAACCTTACTTGGAACAAGATCTGGAACTCAGGCATATCATGCACCTGCTGAGAGTGTTAACTATCCAGAAAATAAGATTTTAGGAGACTATAATGTCATCCTAAAGAAACCTGTTTCTAGAGAAAGGTTTGGCAGGACACACTCATTCAATCTAACTTAATTCACCCGTGGTTCTGACATAGTCCTTTTCCTCCAGACTCTTCACCATCATTTTAATGGATTTATTATAGTTTATCAGAAACTGGCTCTCCTTCCTCTGTTCCATGTTCTCATTGCAGAAACCACTTGGAACAAGACTCTTATCAACTTTTGGTTTTATCATGGATTGATCCCAGAACACAATTTTTTTTTTATTTTTAAATGAGAGCAATCACTCACTGGAACAACCTCTCCAGGAGCTTGATAGAGTCCCAGTCACCGAGAATTTTCAAGACACGATTGGATTGCTGGATAATCTCATCCAGACTGTCATTCTCATGAAAGTTTGGAGTGGATGATCTTTAGTCTTCCCTTCCAGCCCAGGTTGCTGTATGGTTCTGTGTTTCTATGATTCCAAGTTCAGAGGTGCTGTTCCTGGACAGGATGGGATCTGACCCAGGCTCTACCAGATTTTATGTGACTGCTATGTTAGACCTAAAACTATGCTTCTTTATGGTTAGTTATTCCAAAGTCAGCTCTTAACAGAGCTACCATTCCCAGAATATTCTACATTGTGGTAGCCATTATACTGAGTAGGTGTATTAGATAGATTGAGAACATGCAGATGTCTTCATATTCTGGATTATTGCCTTAAATACTAAACTAGTTAATATAAGCATAATGGTATTTCTTTAATGGTAGTTTAAATCTTTTCCTAAAAAAATTGAAATAAATTTGAGTTTCACTGAGAAGGATGAATACATAGTCCTAATGATTAGCCACACAAGTTTTTTTAAGACCCTGCTGTGTATAAATTATGGAGCAGATTACTTGCTTCTTTCTTTGCAACCTAACCCTGAAGGACTTTTTTTTTTTTCCAATAGGCATTCCATTATACAGGAACCATAGTATACTATTTCTCTGTTTATATCTTTTTCAAGCACTCTTATTAAGCATAAGTACTCACCAATTCCTCACAGGACGGTGCATTTATTAAAAAAAATTAGAAGATACAGATGTCAATACAAATCTCAATATATGGACTTCTACTGTAATAAATCTATCCAGACAAAACACTGAAAAAACACATGGTATAAGAAAATCACTGAACAATAGGTCTGACTTGGAAAACTTTGGAACTGTTTTACCTGAGGTCTTATGTTATAAACCATTTTATATGCAAAAGACTGCAAAGGAAAAAAAAATCTTTTTTTAAAAAACAGAATATTTCATTATAGTTCAGCTGCTTTTCTTAATTTTGAAAAAAGTAGGCAAGGCCTGTTCACTGTGTCAAGAGTCAGTCAACAAAAAAAATCTTTGGAATTATTCTGGGCTTGCATAACTTTAAGATAAATAAATTTCACACCAAAATAACTAATTACTGCAGACTATAGCAAACTGTCAAATATAAAACTGCAGAAATAATTTTTCAATAACTTGAATATACAAAATTATCTGGTGTCATTAAATACTTCACCAAGAAGACAGTGTGAATTTTCAAACTTATTCAAGCTTTTTAAAATTATTTTTCAGGTTTTTAAAAAATTCTAAGACTTCTTTTTCTGAGTAACATGCTTTTTTTGTACTAATTATCTGCTTCATGTAATGCATGTTAGTCCCAGACTTCTGAGACCAACAAATAGTTCAAATAATGTTACATTCACCTAATGAGGATAATCTTGGCAAATGAGACAATTCATTCTGCAATACCACAAAGGGCTGTTCTACAACTGTCTTTGTGGCAAGTCATTTTCCCTCTGATACAGTCCAACTGTTTTTCTTCAGCAGACTCATACCAAGTAGTTTAGGCTGTTTGGAGGATCCAGTGACAGAAGTATTCTCCTCATCCATCCCATCTTTCTCTAGCCTTGTTTGATCATTACTTCTCAGCCTCATCTGATATGTGATACCATTTCACCACCATTTTATCTGCTCATCTGCTGATTGCTTTCCTGACACTTTGCCCTCCAGTAACACTAGCTTTGATTGTTATCCAATCTTTTGCTAAAATAGAAAAAGAGTTTCAGTGTTTTCTCTCAGATGTGTATATTGAATGTCAATTACACACCAACTGTTGAAGTATCTACCCACTTTCAGTTCCAAACATTGGCTATTACAGATGAACAGGTATTAAAAGGAAAATACATAAAGATGATTATTTGAGCCTAGTCTTTTTATCAAGCATGTGAACTGTAGATTAAATAAATCTACACTTTTGATAGAGTTGGTTGGGTTTTTTTTACGTGGATTCTCTATCAAGTGATTTTACAAGCAAGATGAAGACAGGAAATCTGAAGGTTGCATATATTCTAAGTGAGGAAAAAAATTCTCTTAATCACAATAGTGTTCTAGTGACAATATAAACCAGTTATCTGCCTAGCCTACTGAAAATTAAAACACTCAGAAGCTCACAGAGATGAAGGATTCCTCTAAAAGTGTGAATATGTTTGAATAAACGAGAGGTTCATCAATGTGGAACAGGTTCGACTCACTGCCTGTGGCAGGGTAGATATGAACTTTGTGCAGCAGTGCTGGCTACATTTTTGACACTCTGTTTACTACACAGGAACTGTGTGTTGCTGGGCTGAAAACACTGTCAGAATGTGCAGCCGGATGAGTTTCCCTTATCTATTGACACATGTGGAACTATAGTGTCTCTTGGGTTGGATTTCTTGTTGAAATGCTGAATAAGTACTTGAAAAGAAAGATCCACGCTAACTGCCCAACACTGCTTAACCCAGTTATGAAAATAGAGTAAACAGAATGCTCACAACATGGATTTAATTTCAATGAAAAAAAAACTAAAAAAACCAAAACCAGAACCAAAACAACAAATTGCCTTTCTCCTTCATAAACATGAAATGGTGACATCATCAACTCTGACAAGCTGCCCATAGATTTTTTTTTCTTTGAAGTTTCAGATTGAAATTGAAATTTTAGTGCAATGTCATGAGGACATGGAAAAGTTTACTAAGAGCTTTCCGAAATAATAAGGTCAAAAATTAAAAACGGAGCTTAGTAAGTCATCATATTTCAGGAAAATGAAAATTTTGAATGCTATCAAGACAATTAAGACCTTGCAGAAGTTGATGCAACAATTAATTCTTCCATCTTTGCTGTGAAAATCTACTACCTGTCTAAATATAAAATTCTCATATTTTTCCCTTCTTTACTTCTCAGAACAACAGAATGACAGAATGCTAGTTTCCAAATTAAAACCAAAATCACTCTTGCCTTTATGTTAAAAATCTCTATATTAATAATTTAAACACTAACCAAAGCACTGCCTTTGATGCACTTTGTAATCAGAGGCCCTTTTTTTTATTATTATTTCAAAATATATTGTTTCAGAACAATGTCTGACAAAGGCAACCTGCGATAATTAGAATAAGTTAATAGGTTTCCCACAAGATTTGTATGGAAAATAATGCTTTTACTAAGCCTGTTTCTACTAAGAAAATGTTTAGTAGGATTTCTGTATTTTAACTTACCCAAAGTTAACATTTTATTTCAGGCCATAGTGTTCATTAAGAACACTAATTAATACTTATTTCCTTTTGCGGTTCTGTTCAGGTCCTGATGACTCACTTTCCCCAGAGGGATTCCTATGATGTGCCTCAGAAATTTTGTTCAAACAGGGATTTCTAGCAGATAAAGAGAGCTGGGATACATGACACCTTGAATGGTATTTCTTAAGGCAACTAAGCAGTACAAGAGAGTTAAAGTAAACCTGAATGCAGTATTGTCTTCATAACCCCCTCTTCCCTTTTACAATGGGGAAAGAATTTGGAATAAAAAGCAAAGAAAATATTTAGCCATATGAAATTAGGGATATTTCAACATAATATAAACAGTTTTTGGGGTTTTTTCCCTTAGAGATAATACAGAAAAAAATCAGTGCTTATCTTCTGCCAGTTCTAATTTTATATGAAAATTTACTTTTAGAAACAGAAATAAAAGTGACTATTATAAATGAAAGTAAACTTTAAAATTTGTATTTCACTCAGGGGTAAAAACTGAAACATAGAACTACTCTTTAAAGGCTACTGGAAAGATGACTCCAAATAAGAGATCAAACCTTCTCCATCAAGGCCAAAATAATACTGTTTTATCCTGTATTAAATTTATCTTACATAACCCATGGAAAGATGATATATTGGGTTTGCATGGCCAGGTTTTGACAGCAGGCTGTCCTCCTGTAGCTCATGAAAGACCGTGGGGATGCAGAGATCCACCTGCAGCCCATGGAGGAAACTCATGGTGAAGCAGATGGGTGCCTGAGAGGAGACTGTGAACCTGTGGGAGGCCCACGTTGGAGGAGGCTCCTGGCAGGACCTGCAGACCCAGGGAGAGAGGAGCCCAGGCTGCATCAGGTATCCTGGTAGGACTTGCGACTGAGAGATTCATGCTGGAGCAGGCTGTCCTTGAAGGACTGTACCCTATGGAAGAGTGACCCACACTGCAGCAGTTCATGAAGAACTGTTGCCCATGGGAGGGACTCACACTGGAGACGTTCATGGAGAACTATCTCCTATGAGAGGGACCTCACATTGACAGAGGAAAAACTCTCCTCCCTGAGCAGCCACAGGAACAATGACCATAACCCCCACCCATCCCTTGTCTCCCTGGGCCACTTCAGGGGAGGAGGTAGGATTAGGAAGGAGGTGGGAGGAGGAGGAAGTTCTGAATATTTATTTCACTTTTCACTATCCTGCTTTACTTTTGATAAAAAATGTGTGAATTTCTTCAGCCTAATTTTAAAGTATTCCTGTGGAACAATATATCTTCTCTGACCATTTGTTAAATTATCTCTAGTCTTTTAAAAGAATGGAGATGAAACAGGTCTCAGTCTTGCAATATATGATTTTAAGGTATCTTCATGAACATCCAATATAATGTCTTCTATCTGACAGTTTCAAAGTTTATTATAACAAGAGGAGAACAGTACCAGCATTGCAATTTAACCCCAGGTGATAGCTAAGCACCACACAGCCAATCACTCACCTTTCCCTGATGGGGAAAATCAGAAAAGTGAGAAAACTGATGGTCTGCAATACAGATAATTTAATAGGCAAAGTGAAAGCCATGTACACAAGCAAAGCAAAACAAAGAATTAATTCACCACTTCCCATGTTCAATCATCCACAGGAAAGCAGGGTTCCATCACACATTACAGCAACTTGGGAAGACAAATGCCATCACTCAAAATGTCCCTCTCTTTCCTCTTTCTCCCTCAGATTTTTGTGCTGAGCATGATATCATACGGTATTGAATGTCCCTTTGGTCAGTTGGGGTCAGCTGTCCCAGCTGTGTCCCCTCCTAACAGATGGTAGGATCACTCTCAGCCTTCTCACTGTCAGGGCAGGATGAGGAGTAGAAAAGCCTTGACTCTGTAAGCCCTGCTCAGCAATAATGTGTTATCAACACTGTTGCCAACACAAATACAAAACATGGCACCATATTAACTACTGTGAAGGAAATTACCACAGCTAAGCACAGCACAACCAGAAATATGGGTATCAGCAAAAAAAAAAAAAGATGATTCCATTTTGGGTCTGTACAGAGTGAAAAGTCATGAACACAAGCTCATGCTGAGGATTCTAGAGATATTTACTGGTCATCAACTGCTTGTAGTGGAAATACTTCCTTCATCTTTTATCATTTACTGTCATTTCAATTGTTTCTTTCAGCCATGTCTTGAATTTGACTTTCACAAATTTACCAGAATGAAACATTTAAAGCTTCATAAACAGAACTTTTGTTAAACTGAGAAACAGATGGAAGCCAGCAAGCAATAAGTGTCAAAATGTCAAATTATAGGTTATCTCTTGAGACAATCCCACTGCACTCAAATTCATTACCTTTACTGACACACAATAATTATACAGATTTAATTTCACTAAAGTCTACATATGAAATAAGGTATTAAATGTCACTAATGAATATAGAATCAGGCCCACTGACAGAAACATGAGTGGCAATCACTGCTCTATGTTAGATTTGCTGAAACAAGGTAAATAATACTGTTTTAAACATACAGTCTCAGGTCATACATTTGAACTTTGCTTGCAGCCATTTTCTAAATCATACCTGCATCTTGACTATTCAGCTCATTGATTCTGTGAATTATGCATGTTGCTTAAATCCACTTAAAACTGTGAAATCTTTGTGACATGATGAAGTAAAGGAGAACATATGTGAGCATAATGTTTATAATAGATTTTCTACATCTGTCTTTTTTTAACAAAGCACAAATATCATTATACAAGCAAAGTCTACATGATTAGATTACTCATTTAAGAGATCCTTGGCTTTGATTCATCAACAATAATCAACACTAATATCATCAGTTTGCAACATTTCGTAATAGAAGTTTTATTGAGGTAATTATAAAATCTATTGGTGTTTTTTACAAATGATAAACTCTTAGGATAGCTGCACCCAAACTAACATGGTTGCAATGATCCAGGCTCTACCAAGACTACAGAAACATCACCCAAGCATGAAGAGAAGGAATAACAAAAGGCAAAGCTTAATTGCAGTTGAATTTGCCAGTGGGAGGGAAGGACAGGGAGGGCCTCTATTGTCACTTTGCCAGTCAAAGACAGTCTGAAATAGAATGTTCCTATACCTAGAGAATTTATTTGCCAACAGACACAGAAATAGAAAAGGTTCTTTCTAGCTTCTTTGTCATCTGTCTTTTGTTAGAAATCTGCCTTCAAGCCTCACAGATCTTGGCCTCAAGGCAGTGTGGCATAGAGGAGAAAACCCACTGCAGAAAAATTAAGTAAGCACCAATTAAGCTAAGTGGAGTTCTACAAGCTCAGCTAGATGGTTAGAAGGCACCCAGAATGGTTATGATGCCTTAAGTTTTAGCTTTCATATTTTCCAGATTCTCTACTGCATTAGTATATAGCTCTGAATTTCATATAAAGTATTACCAAGTTCTCTTCACAGTTTAGTTAGACTATAAAATAATCCTTTTCCTAGCCCAAGAACCAAGGACACCATTCCAACTTCAGGCCCAAAAAGTATAAACAACAGCGAACTGAGGAGAGCAAACTGGGAGGAGGGGACTTCATAACCTGAAGTTGTAATTGGACAATTAATCCCAATATGTAAATAGACCAAAACTTATAAAAGTGTGAAAACGTGATCTGTCATCCATCTTGGTTGTACCTGGGCTCTTGTACTGTCCAAGGTGTATCCTTTGAAGGCCTTTTTAATAAATACCTACTTTATTCCTTTAACACTGTCTAGCCTCTGTTCTAGGTAGCCTCTCAAGTAGACAGTTAGTCTTGCTTAAAAGCAAAGTTCCCTTAGGCCTGGGAAATATGAATTATGTCTACATTCAAGAAAATCAAGAAGGATCTGAGCAACTATTGGTAGTTGTCCTGCCCTTATTACTTTAAAAAGTAGTGCATCAACTTTTCTTGGAAACAATGCACAAGATAAGAAGATGATAGAGAACAGTGTGTGTGGTCCCTTGTCTGAAAGAGAAGTCAAGGTCCCAAATGCAGGACCCTCTCTATCCTACCCCAATTTTTTTTTTAATCCCCCACATTTTTTTCCCTCTGGTTATGAGTATTGTTTTCTCCTAATATTCTTTTTTTCTTTCCTCTAAAAACTAGGATGTGCTAAATTTATAAGCTAATGCTGCTATCTCTAAAATCTACATAGTCCAGTTTATATCAGTGTAACTAAAAGACTTTGGGTTTTTATGGTGATAGATTTTTGTTTACAGTTCAAAAGGGAAAATATAATTTGATTTGCAGCATTTGAAATGATTTATGTAGCATTTTCTGTCTGCTCTAATCAAAATTGAAGAACTTATACTCTATGCATGGTGATCTAAGATTCCATTTATAAGCCTAATATAACATATAATAGAAAATTGAACAATCAATCAAGAAATTGAGACTCTGATGACTAAATTATACAAAATGTGAAAGATTCACAACTCAACTGCTAAGGCTGAAATTTCAGGGTACTGTAAATATCAGAGAATTCAGCCTACTTTGATGCAAGTTCATAAATTCAGTTTACAAACATGGAGTCATGCAGAAAGGAGAAATATAAATAACAATAGTAAAACATTTTTCCCCTCAGAAACATGATTTTCTTGTTCCATGTTTTAACCAAGAATTCATTCCAAGACAGAAATGCTGAACTAAACAGCACACAACTGAAAAATATATTTGAATAGAAGATATATTCAATTGATACTAATAAATAAAAAAAATACCCTTAATGTTACACATTCTGAACATCAGCTTTGCCTTCTGGTACCTCATGGGCAAATCAGAAGCCAAATCATACCTGACACCCATTCTTTAAAAACTGCACTTCAAAGAAATTCTGACTAGCAGACATTACTAGTCTTTAATTAATTTATAAACATTGTTAACATCTATTGCTTTCCATGGACTGAAATATTAAAAATAATTCTTTATGTAGCAGAATAATGGAGAATGCTGCACTATTTCAGTGTGTAATGATATGACTTCACGGTCACTGATTCTTCATTTTTTGTACTTCTCCTCTGAAAGTTTAATCTGTAAGGCATGTAATGTTTCTTTCTATGTTTTGGCACAGAGAAGCTTGGTATTGAAGCAGAACTTCAACATGGTTCTGTAAGACAATGAATGATTAAGGGTTATTGACACTTGCAAGTGTAACTGAACCACAGAAAACTTGTGTGAAATCTTTACTGGAAGTTCTGTCATGGGGCTGAGTGGGATTTAGGGGCTGACACTGACATTCTGTGGGTCATCATATTGATTGTCTATGTAGCTTGACTTCTGCCATGCAGAAAACTATGAGAATGGATATCACCCTTCTCCTATTCCCATCTGATCATGAGCAATCACTTTGTAATGGAAAAATATTAATTAGGTAAGTCTCAGACTCGTTTGTTTAATTTTTAGTTTAATCTTAATGTGTCAACCACAAATTCTCAAATTCCAAAACATCAGAAAAATGTTAAATAAGCATAAGAGAATTGTCCCTTTAAATGATAGATTGCCTTCTATGTTAGATCTGCCTTAAGGTAATTTTCTTCAGTGACATTGTGCCTGATCTGTTTTGACATTAACAACTTTCAGCAGTGGAAGTGGAGACTGAGGCTTTGAGCAGCAGAGCCATATGGTACCATCGTTTTTTTTTTAAGCAGAACTCTGCACTGAGCTACATAAGCTGCTCTGTGTAAAACGTTGACACACTTTGTATACAGTATGAGCTGAATATATTTTCCAGCATGTTGTCAATGATTCTCAGCACAAATCAATAAGGACACATCAAAAACAGTTTATGAAACAATTTGGATTACTATATTTTGTATCAGTGTTAGGCTTTATGGCATTTAGTCCTTTATTACTTCATTTTTTCTAAGAATATTAACAATTGTCAGGGTTTAAGTTTGTTTTCTCTGAATTAAAAATATATATTAACTGGTATATTCTTAACTGAAAAGGAAATGTTACATATTATACTCATGTAAGGTAACACAGACTTAGAATAAAGGAATAAATCCTTATTCTTTTATTGTAGGTTTTTATTTTACAATTCTCCAATAACACAGAGTTCCTAGTTGACCTGTTATACCATGCCCTCCTATTATAAAAGACAAATAAGAAACTGCAACCCCAAGGTTAAATTAAATTAATTTCTATTAAAATATCATATTTATTTGATTTATTTGATTGGGTGAAGGTTATAACCCTATCCCAAAAAATATTAATATTTTATGGTGTCCAATAGAACATGAAAAGTTCTGCAGTGTTAATGAGAATTTCTTTATACATTTAATGTATAAAAATGTTTTTCAATTTAAATTACTCATGTATGATGCTTGAGTTGACTAAGTTGTGTCACCAGTAATAAATGTGCAACATGATTTTAATGACAAAATTTAAATATTGTTACAAAAATTAATTGGATAATGTAACTTGTTTATAGCAGTCACTGCTGGCAAATGTTTATTTGTTCAGAAACCACACAAATAGTAATATATTACTTTTGATTATTTATTTGGAAAATATTTAGTCATTTCTGATGGCATTATTCTGAAAGTAAAAGACCCTGCAGGTTTTTTCTATTAAGCTAAATACTAAATATTTACATTCCTTGATTCTATCAAACCTGTATTTTTACACACTAACATAATAAGTTATATTATTATATAATTTATAAATAAATTAAAAAATAAATTTCAAGACATAGACGGAATTAAAAATATGAAATTTGTTGAATCACGAATACCTGTCAGCTTTTCATAGGGGCATCCAGGTGCTCTTGTGATTACAAAACAAGATTTAGATTATATTTCAGATTGACTACTCTTCCAGAGCTATCATACACTTATTGAGTTACATTCCTAGAAAATTGCCCTTCCTACATTTATGACAAAACCTGATACTGAACGTCATAGAAAAATAAAAATATGTTTTCTGTAGTATATTTTGCACACATGAAAACATAATGCAAAGCTATGCTACAATTTCAACTCTATTCTGTGAAAAGAAATAAAACCCAAGCCAATTAATGATTTCTCCAGGATGTCCAATAATGGTGGAAAATTTCCCAGTTATTAATTAGAGGAAAATATTTACTTTTTCCCTTGAAGTTTATTGATACACTACATTATTTTGGTTTCTCAATATAATTCTTACACATGCAAAGTTACACAGTACAGTGGTATTTCTCACTAACACATACAGTGAGATAGTCATGTTCATCAGGTGTGGTATGCAACAAGCCTTTTCTCTTACTCTGTGCAGTTTGGTAGGAGCAACATCATAATCAGCTACATAAACATATAATTATTTTTTATTATCTGCTATTGTGTTGTAGGAACCTTCTTACATCTCTTCGTTAACATGATAAAATATCAGTGTTAAACTACTTTTAGAGAGAAAAAAAAGAAAAACACTCTAAATATAACCTGAGTTTTGCTTTAAACATACTCTTTTTTCTTACCAGAAAAGAGAATCAAATGTTTTTAGAGGTGCTTTTATTTCAGGTTTTAACTTAATCAAATACTTGTGTTAAATAAAATAAGCATATCCATACAACTTCTTCAATGGATGCTGAGAAATTGTAAAGATCTTTCACTGACTACAGGTCAAAGATAGTGATGGCACTCCTGAGATATAAAATTAAAGCTGCAAGACACAGGAAGAAGTAGGGGAAAATAATAATCAATGTTTTCAGAAATCCTATAACCTAAAAACTCCCTAGTTGAATTAACTTTTAACACACCTTGAATATTCACCTCTGAAAGGAAAATAGAGGATCAAACGTGAAGTATACTGCAAAAAATATATGCGGAATATGAAAGGCAACAGTATCAACCTTGAAAAAAAGATTTAACAACCTGACTCTAAAGCACTGAATAACTGTGAGATTTATATTTTTCAAATTATTAACTGTTTAATTATAAACACTGACATTTCATTCTTTGTTAGAATCCCTAAGCATAATTATGAATATAAAAGCTGTTGTACAAAAATATCAGGTCATTTTCTTAAAGAAAGGGATTCCTTAAAATAAAAATCTTTCTGAATAAATAAGAACCCACTATATAGAAGATGGTTTCCTTAAGGTGAAGCTATATGAGGTCACTTGGTCTGTTCAGCCTGGAGAAGAGCACACTGACGGGAGAACTCACTGCAGTTACAACTTCCTCATGTGAGGAAGAGGAGAGACAGACACCAATTTCTTCCCTGTGGTGACCAGTGACAGGACCTGAGGGAGTGACCTGAAGTTGTGTCAGGGAGCTTTAGGTTTGCTGTTGGAAAAAAGTTCTTCACCCAGGGAGTGGTTGGGAGTTGGAATGGGCTCCCCAGGGAAGTGGTTACACCACCAGCCTGTCAAAGTTCAAGAAGTGTTTGGGCAATTGTCTTGGGCACATGGTGTGGCTTTTGAGGATGATCTTGTGAAGAGGCAGGGTTGATTTGATGATCCCTGTGAGTTTCTTCCAACTCAGCATAATCTGTGATATTTGAAGGATGCATTGTGCAGTAAAAATTGTTAAACCTTGGTAAGGCTCACTAATTTATCTAAACTGTGGAAGAAAAATCTCAGATATACCATTTCAGTAAAAATGACTAGTAAACAAGGGTCCAAAGAACAACCAATTTTTCCAGTCATATTAAACTTCCACATCTGAAAAACATTTAAGAGAACATACATACCTCCCTATTGATACATGGGTCTACCAAAGGCGCAAGCACTGAAGCATGCAGAACAAAAGATTCAAATAAACCTCATAGAAAGAATTGCAGGTAAGAAAAAAGTGCTTTAGGATAAATATCTTTTAACCATAGCCAGACCCTAAGGAAATATGTTTTAGATTACACACATTCACATCCTCATATTTCCTTGTACTTTTTTCCAAAGAGCACTCTGCTGCAATATAAGGAATTCTCAAGTGAGAGTCGTATTCTGTTCCTTGAACATGTGAACTGTACTTTTATTTATCTCTCTTCAAACATAATTTTGAACTATCCCACAGGGTTTCTAATACATATCTACATAAACAATGGTTAGAGCTGTGAAAATAGCAAAGCTCAAAATAGATTTTACCTTTTACAGCTGTCTGAAATTTCATTATCCATTTGAAACTAGCTTCCAAAACTCCTTTTACAGCTGAGAAAAAAGACATCCTTTCTCAAAGATATTTGATGTCCAGGATAAGTAGAAAAATTCTCTCCCTGAAGTCGACATTCCTTCTCACCTAAGAAAGGACTTAGGCATTTTAATAACTAGTACTAAAATTTTAGAATATTTGTCAAAATTTTAAGTGAGATGAATGGTAGGCTTTGAAGATGTTGTCAGAGGGTTGATTTTTGTTTAATAACTAGAAAGAAATGGATCCTAAATTCATCTTCTCTCTGCTTCACAACAGAGTCTATCTGTGGAATAAGCATAGTTCACACATATTTTAATTTTTTAATACATTACAGTTATACCTAACACTCTGCATGTAACTCTTTGACAAAAGAAACTCATCTTCTGCCCCTTTGCATTGCAGAATAGTGTCTGTTAAGGTGTTAACTCACTTGAAGTGAATGATCCTGGTAAAATTTTGTGGACCGAAAATTAGAAAATTACATTCTAGCATAGTATATTCTGATTAAAAATTAAATTTTAAATATCTTCACTTGTTTGTTTCCTGAACAATGGAGTTGAGATCAAAATACAACACTAGAAGAAGGTGCTATAACATATGACAACTGCTGACAGTGGCATGGTATTACATTATTTTACAAAATTTTGTAGTCTGTCAATTTATTTCTGCATGACCACAAGACATTAATCAACCAGATTTGACTCACTAATTTTATATTCTTAGAGATCCATAGCAAATTTATGCATATATCTCACAGCATCAAATTGCATCAATATTGCAGTATGCATCCTGAACAGCAAGTTTAGATTTTTCTTGCCTTTCTTTTTCTTGAACTGGATAATATGTTTAGGTAACACATATTGTACTTAAATGTGTGTTATGTTTTGTTTAACATTTTTAAGTTAAATACAAGTCTCACAAAAAGGCCATGGTAATTATTTACATCTTCATTAGTAATGACATACATTTAAACATTTTTCTCGTGAAGCATGCTTTTCATTAACTATATATTTTTGCATAAGAAGACTAACATCTGTTCTTTTCTCCTGCAATTTACATAGTTGCATGGCAACTGAGACATGACTGTCCCTTAGTGACTATATTTTGTAAAGTATTCAAAAATTATCTCATGCCAAAAATTGACTGAAACATTAGCCTTCTGTCACACACAACAGATATTGTTGAGAAAGAATCCTATCTCTTTCCTGTTGTGTTTTCCTCTTAGCTTCACTGTTATGCAACTACTCACAGTTACAACACATAACAGTGACCTATAGAAAATTCTTCCAAGACATCCCTTCTTCTAGGAGCAGCCAGACCAGTAGTCTAAATCTCTGACTAACTAAAAAATGTTAATTCTGTCTGTTTTGTTCAGAAATAATGCATTAAATGTTCCTTAAATATTCTGCCATAGAAAATATTTTCCTATACAGATGAAAACACAGAGCACTACTGCTACCTACTTAATCATGGTCAGTGCATCAGCTGAATGCAAGTAATCAAACTATGTTTTTGGGTTTTTTATTAACAGAAACTCATCCCTATGTTCTGTTAGGTTTTGGAGCCCAGTTGAGTCAGGAGTTGTGACATGGCTTACTCTATTCTGCAGAGTGTGAATATTTACTTGCTCACAGTACTTTTATGCCATAAAAACCTATGTAGGCAGTTTTAGGATGAAGAATGGATGAATAATTAATCAAAATGTTGGAAAAATGGGACAGAAGGGGTTTTTTTTCAGTAAAGGGAGATAACAGTATCATCTCAGATCACCAAGGGAATCTGTGCAATTCAACATATTTTCAAAAGGAGTGAATAATAAAGTGACAAATTTTGTTATTGTCACTAAGCTACTAAAGATAAACCAGGATGTAGAGAAGAATTTCAATTGTTTTCTCCTAATAATTACAGATTAAATTAATTTTAAATAAATTTCAGATATTGTCCATTGGATATGTTACATATAAAAAGGTGGTCTTTTGACTGATGGCTCATTTGAAAACTTAGAACTATAATAGATAGATATAAAATAGTGGCTCACTATTCAGAAGCTATCAAAAATAATAATTTTAAAGGCAGAAACTCTTGAGAAAGAAAAAGGAAACAAGGAGATTTATGACACACTATGAGTCCATGGTTCAGTAGCATCCTGATTACAGTGTGCAGTTATGGGTACTGATCCCTTAACTCTGAAAAAGGATTCAAAGGAATTTTTGAAGATGTACAGAGAAAGGATTACAAGAGTGACTTGAAATGGCTTCTGTGCACTGAAGAGTGGAAATGGAAGAACAGATGACTAAAGGAGATATGAAAGAGGTCTTCATGGTCATGAGGGGCAGTGAAAAAAGTAGAAATCCATTTTTCACTGTCACTTCCAAAAAAAGAAATAGATGATATCAGATGAAACTAATGGATGGCAGTTACAAACAAAAGTCTTCACATGATGGATAAGTAAACTGGAAAACAGCCAAAGGGGACTGAAGGCAATAAATTCTAGTAAGGGTTGCAAAAGCAATTTGGTTTTTTTTTTTTCCCAAGGATTTGTTCACTGAGTGCTACTGAGCACAAGGATACATACTCTGGTATGTTTGGAAGTTATTGTGCTGAGCAAAACAGAACGAATTTGGGGAAAATTATTTTAATTTATCACCAATTAGAAATTGAGTTGGGTGGTAAGAAGCAAAGACAAAGCTCTCCCCTTCTTCTCAGGCTTGACATTACCCCTTTACTCCTGACTCTTCTACCTTCTTTCCCAGAGCAAAGCAGGTTGATGAGGAATGTGGGGCTGTGGTCACTCTGTAAGAGCTCCTCTCTGCTGATCCTTCCTTCTCACAGTTTTCTCTGCTCCATCATGGGACTTTCTCACAGGCTGCAATTCTTCATCAACCTCTCCAGGCTGGGCTACAGTCCTTCAGTAAAGCACTGGTCCAGCTTGAGTACCCACGAGCTGCAGTTGCTTCAATTTTCAAAATGTTTCAAGTGTATATTTCAAGTGTTAAACTGAAGAGGACTATGCTTTCTTTTCCAACACATGACATTCTCTGTTTTGTAAGGCCAACTGCTTAGTCAGCCAACCTAGATAGTAAGGCTACCCTAAATTATTCATAAAGTACTTCACCCAGAATCTAGAACACAAATCAGAAAAATTCTGAAAGTTTTTCTTACAAAACCAGAAACCATGAGAGGTTTTTTTCTCGGTTTTGGTTCGTCTATGGTTACAGTTTTTACTTTCTTCCATGTTAATGAAAAGTTTTCTCTTGTTTCTCTACTTAGTAATGGATGTAAATTCAATTAAAAAGACTGAAAATTATACAAGACTCAATGAAAATATTGAAATAGCATTAATACATATTTTTCAGTTTGAGGATGGAGGGCCTTAAATCTCTTCTTTTAGGTTGTGGCTTTTGCAGAACCACAGGGATAAAAACAGAAATATTTTTTTTAATATTTGGTTAGACTAGGAGAAATAAAGAAATGCCTACATGAACAGACAACCCATCAATATTAATTATGAAGCATTTAAAAATAAGTTTTACTTAATTCCCAGTACAGATTCCTATAGAGATTTTGAGTTGCTTGCAATAGCATTCCCAAGTTACATTCTCACTAATAGTGCAGGAATAGAATGGAGGGGCAGGAAATTAAAAATGTGCTTACTGAAAAGTGCATCTTGCCATAGACATAATGGTTTCAATAGGCTAGCAGGGCAACTGTTGTCCCAAGCACTACAGAATTCCATTTCAAAGCTATTAAGTGAGAGTTATCTTTTGTTCTCCATTGATCTGTGCATCTGCACACAGTCATGTTCACAAACAGTGCCCTGGGCTTCCCCTTCACCTGCTCAGTTCCCATCTATCACACACGAAATATTTGGAGAAGAGGGAAGGGAGAAACACAGCTGACACAGTATGATGTTTCCTTCTTTGTAACCCCACCCAGGTTTCCATAGCCATGGATCATACCAGCATGGAGCACAACATCCATAGCTGGTCCTGTACTTTTAGTGAGATCAGCTTGGAGATGAGATGCATGTTTCCATGCTGAGGAACTCACTACCATCTTTTAAGTACATGTGGATTAATCTCATCAGTTGCTCATTCAGGATTTCACTGAACATCAACACACTTTACCATCAGCTGGAGGAAGAATCTTTTGACTGAGTTTTGACTTGAAATTGGAGGCAAATCTCTTTTCTCACTTATCTGAAGTTGATTAATTTCATTATTGATTGCAGCAGTTTGTTTACCACAGCTACGATGTCACAGTTTAATTCTACTTGCTGTGGTCTTGACACAGTATCTCCTAAATTATTGACTTTTGTGCATGTTACTCTTTCATTTTGTTTATTTACAGTAATAAATCTTCAACTTTGTTTAAAAATAAACACCACAGCACTGCTTAAGTGATTTAAATGTCACTCCAAGAGAAAAAGCTTACAACTGCAACAAATCTTTCCCCCAAAGTAATGTTACTTTCTAGTATGCTTAGTACCCCATTGTCACAAAGGTTATAGTGTGCTATAGGAAAAAACAATTTTCTTGATGCTTATGACTGTTGTAATAGAAAAGTCTAGTTAAGTTCTTCAAAGTTCTTCCAAGTTCTTCCAAAAAACCTCCAACCTGATCATACTCTGCTTTGTCTGTGTATTTCTTGAAATTGATGAGGATCCTACAGCTGGAATCTTTCTGCTCTCTATGTGTCATGGCATAAAGCTAGCTATACTCAAGATCCATGTTGTGGGGGCAGGGAAACATGCCATTTGGAGCTGATATCAGTAATCCGAGACAATCCTGCACTAAAGAAAGCTGGATTCTGAACTTCTGTAAATTGTTATTTTTATTTCTACTAGAATGGCAATGAGTGATCATTTAATCACCCAGTGCTTGGTGTAAAGATTAGAGATTTTTGTTAGGCCACAAAACTAATTATTCCTTATTTTTAAGTTGTTCTTAGAGGAAAAAGTGTTGGCAGCAAAGGGAAGCTAAGCTTCTTATTGTGCTTGTAGATAATAGAATGATGACTATATGTCCTGAATATCGTTGGTTTTAAATGTCATTCTGATTTCTTTACATTCAGAAAAGTCATGTCTTTACACTTAGCTTAAGAAGAAAATTATGTAAAGACTTCCCAGGATTTATAGTGTCATATCAGTTCAGGAGTCACCACAATGAGCAGTTAAACATCATCTTTGACAGGTCCACAATGTATATGTATGAATGCCTACTTTAAGAAAGAAGTATCATAATGTAGAAACTCATTACACACAGTAACAATCTGCAAAGTTGCAAAAATTTATACCTAAATATTTTACCTAACACATTGATTTCAAAAACTGTCTGTAAAGGTCTCTGCTGTTGGTATATTTAAAGTCATACTGTAAAACAATTTAACACAGACTTTTTAAAGTTTAAGAAATTACATAGGACTCTATTTTTCATGAAATATTTACATATTAGTAAAAGTTTTCCCATGCAAATAATCAAAATCATAGATTTTAGTTTCAGATTTGTCTTCTTGGCCTGAAAGGGTCAAGGATTAGACAAAATAAAAGACCATAGAAAGTGTTCAGTATAATTTAAGAATAATTAACCAGACATGTGCTTCTCATGGCAGCAAGCTTCTCCAGCAGCAGGCCCAGAGCTGGGCTGGATCACAGGCCATCAAACCAAGGATTGTCAGCAATGTCTTAGGAGTCCTGGTCAGGGAGGAGCAAATATGTGTTCAATAGAGTTTCTAGCACAGTCTCTTTATGCTGAGACAGGTAGTTTTCTATTTGGCAACAGCTTTTCCCCCAGAGTTCCTATTGGAAAAGCTGGATATAAAAGCAATCATTTTCAAATAACATAGAATTTTTGAAGATCTACTGGAAAACACAAGGACAATGATTCATCTTATGGAGTTGTGGAACCAGTTTTTTAAGGATTTGTATAATTGTTGAAAAATCTGATCACACTTAGAGGGGACTGAGAAGAAATTAATTAATGCTGGCTGTAAAGAGGATGACCACTATAGGAGGAAAAAAAGAAAACCTATACCACTGTACAAGTCACAGGAGATAAATAATTAAAGGCACTTATTTTCTTTGAGAAGTGTTCTGAAAGAAATTAAGTAATGTCTATCTTGTGTTCTGGTTTAGAGAAGAAAGTTTTTGAAGTCATATAGCAATTGAACCAGCACTATTCAGGACATTGGTAGACCAGATAAAGTAGGATAAATTTTCTCTTCAAGCTGCTATTTTACGTGTCTCATTACAATTTAATAGAGATTGTTTCAGATGAATAATCTCCATAAGTGTTTACTGTATTTGTGTACTCAAATGGGAGAGTACCTTCACTCATTTTCTAAGCCTATCTATTTTATACTTTCCAAGGCCTATTTTGTCTCTAGAAAAGTCATCCATTTGGCTACATCGAAGTTACAAACTTAAATTCTACCATGTTAATCCAACATTGGGGTGGTTTTTTTAGAAATATCAACATTTAACTATATACAGTAGTTAAAAAATAAAATAAATGCTGTTCTAATATTTTGCATACTTTTATGAGTCTACTCTTTCAAAAATTTTTAGTTAAGAAAATATGATGTCATCTGCATTCCAGTCCTGTAATTTCCTTCAGTTTAAGTAGAGGTTTCAAATTGTTGGGGTTTTTTTAGAGCTCAAAACTTGCTATGAACTCTTATCTTCTCAAATGCCTTGAAATCCATTTAACAGCAGATCTGACCCTCTTGGCAGATTTCAGAAAGCAATTTTAGGTAGTGGTAGGAGAACATGAACAGTGTGGAGTGGGGAACTTTGTACCCATAACACCCGAGGTTTTCTGCAGGGATAGAAATTTCTGTATAATATTCTTTCCTACGCAAAATTTTAGAGGGACAGAATAAGAACAAATGCATACTAAAGTTCATTGATGGCTTTTTTAATAATAACAGGATAACATCTGAAAGAAACAGGTTCAGTACCCAAAACACCCAGTTTTAACATCTCATTTAAACAGCTGGTGTTTCTAGGGTGGTTTTTCCAGGCTCTTGAGGGCACTGCTTCCTGGCCCTGTCTGTCCTGGGCCCAGGGCATCATTCCACCCCGTTCACAATCCAGACCCCATGTTGCCTCAGCCCTTGGAATACAGGCACTGTGTGTGAAACCTCTCAGGGCACTGAGGTGGGTCCCTGGGGCTCTCCTGAGTGGGCGATGGCAGGGCACGGCTGCCAGGACCTATCCCACGCTCAGTCAGGAGGTTCCAGCGCTGGCAGAAGAAAGCACAAGCCTCCATACTGCCCTGATGACTCAGGGATCAGGACCTGTCAGTATTTAATATTTTGGCATGTGTTAGTGTTATTTTAACTGGACTAATGGAAATTCTATCTTTATTTTCAATAGACAGTTAATACGCTAATTTGCTCACTGTAAATTGCTCACCCCCTGTACCAGCAAGGTTCCAGTTTTGTCCTCAACAGGGTTCTGAATTTATCAAGTGCAATTGATTTTCTTTGGTGCTCTCATTTTAAATTTAATGTAAATATGCTACTGCATCTGAACATAGCTGAGTGCAAAGGCTGAGATCCAGTCACCCTAACATTACCTAAATGGCACTCACAAGGGAGTCACCTTTAATTATCTGTGTAAATGCATATTTAGTTAAAAATTTCTGGGTTTATTAGGGATTAAAATAAAATAAATTTTTAAGCCATCTATCTGGCTTTTAGAAGTCTTCTGAATGCCATAAAATTAGAATTCACTAGAACTTTATTTCCTGAAAAATACTTGAGATATCAGTCAGGTAAGGTACTGAAAAACTGTTGTTTTTTCCATTATCCATAATTCATAATTCAGTGTAGAATTTTACTTCAATTCCTGTCTGTTCAAGCTAACATTTACGTTTATAAAAATGTAAATATTTCAGGAGTAAACAATTAAAATTTTTAGCACCTTCCTCCTCCACTTGACAAATTACTTTGGTAAGAAAGACGCCTGCAAAATTTGGTCAGACCTAGAGTGACATCTACAGCTCAGAGATATGTGCAAGAGAAGCAAAATTTATATTTACTCATTCAGCTTTAACTAGGAAACAGGAGTGTACTAATGATGACTGATCTATGAATTTAACATAAGAAAAAGGAATACATTTTACCACAAAGCATCCTGGTGGCCAGACAGCAACAGAAATGCCTCAGCTCACCTGCCAATTCAACCCTTTTACCAGTAGATTCCCAACTCTACTATTTCCTAACAAGTCTAGGAGGTTTAAATCTTGGAATAGGAAGAGAATATCGATTAAGTGTAATTGTGAAATGATCTTATCTAGAGAACAGAGTCATCTGATGAGTAATCTTTTTGGACAGAAAATAAATAGAAAGGATAGCCTGAGACGAATGCAAAAGAATCAGTGCAATTATTATAAGAGAACAAAATTTTATATCATCCTTATAGATAAAATTCCATCACATGGTGATTGTGCAGTCTACAATACCTGCTTCAATGATAATTAGTAGAATCAAGAATTTTAAGGCCAGAAAAAAATTTGATTTTTTGTTCTAAATGTGTTATGTTACTTAAAAGCTATTTTATGGGATAGATGTGTTTTCAACTCATCAAAGTAAGCAAACAGCAAGAAATTTTAAAAAGCTTAGTAGGCATTTCTGAAAGAGGAAAGCATTTAATACAGAGAGTAAACAAAATAATTCCACCCTGTTGATCAGGTGAATATTATCATTGGCTAATTCGATCAGACGGCGTTTCTGGAACTGTATGTATGGCATTTTCACCCTGAATATTTCATCAATAGAATAAAACTTAGTCATATGAAATGGATTTGTATGCAGAAAGTAAGAAGAGCTGCAAAGTTCATTAGAATTGTCATTAGAAGATAAGAGGTGCTGATTGTAAGACAATTCATTATCTCCTTAGGCACAATAATCAATGATAATTAATTTGGAAATCTGAGTCTATTATAGGTCAACTAGCTTTGAAATATGATTCTCAAATTATATTTTTTGCTAATATCAGGTTGTGAACAGTCAGTGCAGGAATTTACTTACAGAAGATTGATAATTCCTTTGCATCTTGTTAAAATGGCTGTAGAAAAAAATTACCAGGGCCTATAAAAAGACTTCTGTAAGAAAAAAACCCCACTCATTTGGAAGTTCCTTTGGCTTGCTTTTTATGCTTTCAATTTTGTTAGTCTTTCAGTATCTAGAAAAGCAAAGTCCTGACTTTTGTGTACCAATTATATTGTCCATGTGCAAGGTTTTGCAGAAGGATACGGGTAGGAAGAATTAATTTAAAGGTGACAGAAAATACAGGAGGAAGGACAGGAGAAGTACCACAATAAATAAAACATTTGCAATGGACTTACTGTCCTTGTCAGAGAAGAACAGATGGTTTTAAAAGATTTAAATATTGTGGACATGACAGGTTTATTCTTACAGAACACAAGCCAGAGATAAGCCAATGTGAGTGAAGGTGAGATAAAAAAACTAATTCATGAAAACTACTTTGTGTCATTTTAACAACTTAGCCTCAAATGTGTATGAATCTTATAATTCAAAATAGACATAGAGCTCACTTATTTAGATGTACTCTAGCTCAAATTACAGCTAGATGCTACATCTATCGTCTTTAAAATCAACCAAAATAAGCTTAATGGAAGACAATATTTCTGTTTTTTCAATGGTGATGGAGGCAATGGGTACAAATTTAAATGCATAAAATTCTATTTAAACATAAGAAAAATAATTTTAACTGTGAGGGTGATGAAACACTGGCCCATTGAGGTTGTGGAATCTCTGCCCTTGGAGAATCCAACCAGACAACCCTGCACAACTTGCTCTAGTTGATCCTGTTTACAGCAGAGGTCCCTTTCAACATGACTCTATGACTCTGATATAAAGCACTTTTATTGGACTGGGTAACATTTTCGTCAGATGAACATTTCCAGAAATTGTTATCTACGTTTATCAACTGCTCAGGTTTAGGAAGGGTACATTAAAAATAACCATTCAATAACCAAGCCAACTATATGTGTCTTCCAGCAACTGCATTTTTAAAGGATACTAATTTAGATGGTTTTCTGGATACATAGATGTATGAAATTGCTTTTCAAACTATTATTTTTAATCCAATTGGTGTTCATGCTCCCAGCAGAGTAGTGTGAACATGTAACTGATTTATTTTAATAGGATCTGTTTGGCACAGATAAAAAAAGATATTTTTGATGTATTGCTCAGTACTATTCCTGCAAGACACAAAGTCTCTGGGGTAAATGAGAGGTACTCCAGAGAAGCTGAAATCCACTTTACATAGCTAAATGTTTGGAAATTGTATCTTCCTATAAAAAGTACACACAGTCATGCATTTCTGATAACCCAAGATGTTTCCTATGTCTCTGTAGAGGAAACTGAATTAAATAGATACTACTGAATTTAACATGAAATCATATGGGACTAGGGCAGTGCTACATTTTTGGAGAAAATTAGCTACTTTTAAAAAGTTACAGAAAAAACACTCAGGAAAGCATGTAATGAAAGCTGTGTGGAGAAAATGAATGTTTTTATTTTCTTTGAATTATTCTAGTTGGCTTTGTTGTGGGGTTTTTTATTTATTTTTAGCTTAACCTTTTTTTTAAAAAATTGCAATTATGATTTGGCTTGAAAGCTATGAAAATACAAGCTCATGACAAACAAGAATATCTTTCAGAAAAAATGAAACTACAAAACCATGTAGTTAATGATTTACTTGATTTATAGACAATATATTTCACTTAGAGAAATTTTTTTTCTAGTTGTAGTGAGGTAACCATATGAAATCTCAGATTATGCTGTATGAACAAGTAATGTCAGTTTTTCAGCAATTATAATTTGTATGTTAATTTTTCATGTGGCAATTCATTCCCACAAACATCACTTACGTTGGAGGACTAATGTTGATTAACATCAGAATTATGTATTTCATTACCAATAATAATTTATATTCCAGTGACACTGATAAGCATATATTGCCTGCCCTTGTATTATATATAAAGTATTTTCAAGCCTCAGAAAAAGGTAGGTTTGGTTTGCTTTTTTTTCTGGTAATTTATATTATCTTACTCTTTTTAAGTCATAATGAAAAACTGAAATATATAGCAGGCTGTCCACAGATGCTTTTTGAATCAGTCTTATCAAAGACTAAGCAGCATTAAAGTCTTTGAGCAAAAAAAGATACACAGTCATACTAAAGGTTACAGTTCTCTTCATAAATAAGACAGACAGCAAACGGGTGGTTAAAACTTTTCAGGACATTGTCCTACATTACTTTGGCTCAGTATAAGGAAAACAAGAAGAAAAGTGTAAACACCAAAAGTTCATGTTCTTCCAAGAATCTGGATCAAGTGTAAGAGCTTTACACTAACTTTGGTTGTCTTGTGTACTGTAAACTGAAAGTTAAAAGAAACTTTTACTGTACCTTGTCTGGTCAGCTTGGTAACTTTCTACTATGAAATGAATCATTTAGTGGAATGAAAACAGTAGAAATTCATTATATGGATTTTAATTAAACTTTTGACACCATCTCCAGTTGCTATTGGAAGGTCCTTATAGCTTATGCCCACTATTTTCAAGGCACCTTGATTTTAGGCAGGTGTCCCACACTGTGTCCATTACTCACCACTGTCACCATACTGCTCATCAGACTCAAGCCATCGGTATGGGCAAAGACAATTTAAACACTTACCAGACCATGGAAGGAAGATTAAGCCAAGTTTAGTACTCACCACACTACCAAGGATATTAGCAAGCTACAGGAAGTGCCCAAGAGACTCTGATGAGAAGCAAACAGAATACAGATTATGTGAGGAAAGGCAACACAACTGACTTGTGTCACTTTGGAAAAAAAAGGTCAATGAGGCTGCACCCTGCTCTGTTCAGCTGTCCTTCAACATCCTCAAGAGGTCATAGCCAGGCTCTTCTCACAGCTTCATACTAAAGTCACAGGAAGCCAGAAAAGATTCTCAGGTGACATCTGCAACCAATGGAACACAAAGGAACAGCTGGGCCTCCTGGTGACCTCATGACAAAAGACAGGGAAAAGCCCAAGGGCCACAAAGGTTTCTTTTTCTTCAACTGTTGCTGAGAAGATCTGCTCTTGGGCTGCGCAAGTGCATGCATCTGGTAGCAGAGTGGGAGTGAGGAAAGAAACCTAAAATCTTTCCTGTCTTGAAAGGAGATTCAACTCAGAGATCACTGGATGATGTGATAGCAGGGCAATACCCATGTTAGTAAGATTAAAAATTTTACATAGCTCTTCTGAGCTATTAACTAGATGTAAGCCCTGCTAGTATAAATTTGTAAAGACATGACATAGTAAAACATGTCTGCTGTAAATATATAATTTGTACATTTTAGTGAATGTCATCTAGTAAAGAGTTTCTTCTGCTGCCCTTGAGGTTGAACAACCTTTTTTTTGCACAATGTTGTCCCTTCATGTTACTGACCATTGGCAGAAAAGGATAAGTCTAAGCATTTTTATGGGTATGATCAAGATGGTTTTGCCTCATTTTTCATAAATCACATGAGAATCTGATCTCATTTGTAGTAAGAAGGCAGATCTCTCAAACACAGTATAGATGAAATATTGTAGACAGGAGTTTCACTTCAAATGAAAGTTATATTCCAATACCACATTTAATGCACCTAAATCCAGTACCAGAAAGTAGTAAACAAAGTCAGCCACCTTAGATAAGTCATAGCAGTCCATTCTAAACAAATTTCAGCATTTATGAGGACAATCATCTGAGTATTTTCCTTCCTTCTTATTTGCATCAAACAATATTGTTGCCAGAAAAGAAGCAGCATCCAACTGGACGTTCCCTCATGTCTGTCAGAGAGACTAGCACAGTTTTGTTGATTTTTTCATCTCCTTTAACAGGGCACATTTTCAGCAGCACTGATTTATACAAAGCATTTGTGTTGTGCTTTTGAATATTAGTCTACATCTGTTATGGCAGCCATACATAAAGTCAAACAAGTCTTTGTTTGATTCCAAACAACTTCTATTGAAAGATATATAAGATTTTTTTCTGCACAAAGATTTACACTGTTAGAAACCAGCAGAAGCAGAAGAGAATGTTATTTCTATTTTTATGCAAAATCTGTGCCTTCAGCCAGTCATTGCACATAAAGGCCACAAGATGGTAGTCTTGTCTTGAAAAGGTTTGTGCTGACTCTTTTTTCTGTATAAGATTATCTTCTTTATGACATCAAGGATTTTCAGTTCCCATCCTATTTCTCTGAAATAACTTCTCATGTATAAGTAAAATTAAAACAAATACAGTCTAAATCTCAGCTCAGTTTTCAGCATGAAAACATGATATATTTTTAATAACATTAAGAATGTTCATATATGAGGATAACTTTGGGAAATTCAGAAAATTAGTGCAGCTGACAGATAACATTTGTATTTTAGTGGGATAATGCTCTTTACTTACAGGAAATTCATTATTGCAATTTGGGCATAGTCCTGACTGTTTCTTGTGGTAAAAATAACTATGATGGATTATCTGTAACAATCAACTACTTCAGCTTCCATAGTACTAAAAATATAGTAAGCGTCAGCAATTTTAAAAATCTAGGAGAGATTTACAAAGGTTTGGTACAATCAAGCATTTAATTAGAGGATTCTAATACTGGATTTCCAGATCCATGACTTATTCCAGCAGTTACTAGTTCTAACTAGATAGAGTAGGTAATTTTTTCTTCATGTGCTTCAACCACTAGGTGATACAGTTTTACCCAAGGAACGGTGGAATGTAAAAAACAGTTTTTGAAATCCGTATATAAAGTCAAGTCTTACATCTGTATCCTAAACTAGCCCCCTAAAGGTACATGTTCTTTGAGGGGGGAAATGGACAAGTAAACATTAATGAGAAATTTCTGTTCTAGCTCCTAATGCCTCAAAGCTGATGTAGCTTTTTGAGCTGTAAGAAAAGTTTAGTTTCTTTGCCATAAGTGGTAATACACTCCGTAGTGAACAATTATTTCAAGCATATGGAGAAAGAACGAATGGAATTTTCTCTCAGAAATCCTGTGATACAATAATTCATTGAGATGTAGAATCACCAGGTGCACAGCTTTTATTGACAAACCTTGTTTTGCAACTAATGAACACTTCAGCAATCATTCTATATATACTTTGCCCTCATCTCCCTGTATCATATCACTTTTGGTCCTACCATTGATGATCTCGTTTCAAAAAGAAGTATTTCAATTTCATTAAGTCAAAATTTTTCATGTATTCAGGTTTTGATAATAATCATAACAATGACTATTGCCAGGCCTTTTTTTTCTTTTTACAAAAGTTTTTAAACACTTTCAAATAAGAAAAAGGCATAATGTAGAATTCAGATGAAAAATAAGGGAACTGCTAATGTTCTCTTAATTAACACTTACTCTATGACATCAGAAGTGTTAACTATGTAACAATGAGATGATATGGCTAGAAAGGATTTACAATTCTGCCATGTCCAAGAGCTAGCACTCTACCACTTCTGGCAAAGAAAAGACTCTTCTCACTTCTGCTAGCTGGGAATGACTCAAAGACTCAGAAAGCTAGCATAGCTTTGGGGAATTAGAAGACTTAAGTAGCTAGCAACAGGATACAGCAATTGAAGTTATTCTTATATCAGTTTGGTAAATTTAAAACAATTGTTTTGGGTTTCCTGATAAGTTTAAGGTTTGGTTCCCTACCCACCCACCACCCAGTAGTTTTGCAGAAAAAGTATTTTTCAGCAACATATTCCAGAAATACATAACCAGGAATTCACACAGCAACCCTCTAGAGTTAAGTTGTCATAAATAATTTGGAATCTCTAAACAAAAGCAAGCAATTATGAAATAACTTTACACCAAAATAAGGCTATGGATAATTTCTTCAGGAAAAGATATTTTGTGTGGGAATAATTATCATATTCTACCTGAGAAATTAGACTTCACGTCTTTTCTAAGAAAAAATAGCAAATACCATACTAGAAGAAATAGTCTGCTGGACTATTTCTATAAACAAAATTGTTCAACACTGCCTGCAGGACCAGCTTTTGGGCTGGACACTTATATTTCCACGAGAATTTGAAAAGCATTTGAAGCCCACCTGCATCTTGTAGTTTAGTTTCCTTGGAAAGAAATCCTATTTATTTATACACCCCAAGGTTGTGCATATTCATAGGCATCTCCACTAAGAGAAATATTTAAAAGTTTCTATGAAAAATTAAAAAAGCAGCAAATTAAATCTGTAGATAACTTATATCTTTTTAAAACAAAAAATGATGAAGGATTTTTTAATAAATTACTTCATCGAGTCTTCATTGTTTTATACCACATCATAAATATGACGTACAAATAATTGCACACACATACTCTCTTAACTTATTTGAATTAGAAATCCTCTTGTTATTCACAGATGACCAGTTTAACTAAGAAAAAATAGTTTTAAGATTATAGGGCCTTGAACCATTTGCATTATAGATTGCCTTCCCAATTTAGAAAAAAAGTGAAATAATTACACTACCTGAATGATCTTTTTTTTCCCAGTGTTGTCCCTTTAAGTTACTGACCATTGGCAGAAAAATGATTCTGGGGAGAAAAAAAATTTTCCCTTTTAGGCTTCTGTTTAAACAAAGTTTTCTTTTAAAAAGCCTTAATGCTTTGCTTAAGAAAGCTAGAAATCATTCTAGAATTCAGTCATATGCACCTTCAATCAGTTCAACATTGATTCTTCAGAGCAAATGTGAAGCTAATGGTCATTACTCATTGATTCAAAATGTGAAGCTGACCCTGTAGTTCTGTTCCCTAAAATAGCCATTTTCTTGTTGCTGACTAGTTCATCCTTCCCTCCTCTGCTGCTATGTCGTTCCTATTACATATTACATGGCTTTTGACTTAATGGACAGACTTTTCAGAGTGCTGTCTGGTTGTATCTGACTGACAGAATAGTGGACCTAATATTTCTCCAGCAGTTCTGGATTAAATAGCTATACAAATATTAGAAAGCAGAAGAGGCACATGAATACTTTACGAAACAGAGCTGTTTTGTCTGTTTCATGGTTTCTGAGAAGACAGCTAAACTAGCCCACTTTATGCTGTGAGTCAAATATTTTGATATACTAAAGCTATTCATCATAATTTATTAAAACAAAATTTAAAAAACATATATTCCAAAGCCTGTCCTCCCTCAGCTTCAAGTAGAACTGTGACCACCACTGTTATTGCCAGCTCAGAGAGCCAAGAGTTTGGTCTTAGCTGAGATTCCTAGTCTTCAAGTATACATTGACAGGATCAGGAAAATCATTCCTACTAGAACAATCTCCTGCATGAGCCTCTTGGCCCTTGCAGTTTATTCACATAGCCACTGGATGACACTGCTAACAATGACTATTTCTTAATATGTAAACATTTCAATACTTTCTCTTTGCTGACCAGCTTTTGACATTTTCATCAATGATCACCAAATGACAGTTTCAGAATCTCTGACAAATAAGGAGTGCAATGACCTTGGACATCAGGTAAAGACTTTTTCCCACATAATTCTGCATTTCTTACTGTTGGCTGGGCAAAATACTGCCTGGATGATGGAGCCCTGGGTGGTGGGGAATGGAGTTACGTCCAGTTGGTGGTCAGTCACAAGTGGTGTTCCCCAGGGCTCAATGCTGGGGCCAGCCCTGTTAAGTATCTTTATCAATGATTTGGGCAAGTGGATAAAGTGCATCTTCAGTCAGTTTGAAGATGACACCGAGCAGGGCTGCTGGAGTGTAGGAAGCCTCTGGATAGGCAGGATTGGTGGGCCAAGACCAATTGTATATGGTTCAACAAGGCTAAGTGCTGGGTCCTGCACTTGGGTCACAACAACCCCAGGCAGCACTTACACACTTGTGAAAAAGTGTCTGGAAAGTGGCCCAGTGGAAAAGGACCTGGAGTTTAGAGCATAAGTCTTATGAGGAGCAGATGAGGGAGTTGGGTGTGTGTAGCCTGAAGAGCAGAAGGCTGAGGAGAGGCTTTATTGCTCTGTACAACTACCTGAAAGGAGGCTGTAGCCAGGTGGGTGCTCCTTCCTGATGTCCTACAACAAAACAGATGAAACAGGCTCAAGTTGCATCAGGGGAAGTTTATATTTGATATTAGGAAAAGAAAATCACTGGAAGGGTTGTCAAGCACAGGAAGAGGCTGCCCAGGGAAGTGGTGGAGTCACCATCCCTGGAGGTATTTAAAAGTCATGTAGATGTGGCACTTACGGACATTGTTCAGTGGTAGTCTTGGCAGTCTGGCTTAATGGTTGGATTAATAAAGATCTTTTCAATTTAAATGTTTCTGTGAATTTAGGATTTTATATTTATTTTCTTGCATCTTTTCCAAACCTAGTTCTTTGCCATTTTATTTTCTTTGTCTTCTAGACTCCTCATTACGTATTTGATTCTGTTTAGCAAAACAATGTCAGTTGTATGCCCATTATCTTTGAATACCAGTCTTCAGTCTGAAAATTGTCATGATTAGGAACCATGGCTCAAGCATGAAGAAATTATGCAAAAATATCTTCACTGGTACATGCACCTTTCCCTTTATTAAATTTTTAAAACCCACTATAGTGTCTCCTTTTTTTACTGAGATGCTTCATAAATTCAGTGGATTTTGGCAACTAAATATGTCTCAGTCATCAAGATACTTCTCTATATGAAATTGAATTGAAAAATATGGTTCACCCATATTTTCATATCACAGTAAAATGATTTCCAGAATTACATTGTTTTATTATAGCATAAATTTCTTCTCTAGTGTGAGACTGAATACTGAATAGATATTGCTAGCTAATTTCTGATGAAATGATCAACATTCAACTAACGAAACCACTCGTAATTTCTTGTGGAATGACCAATATGTAGAAATTTCCTCAAAATTACAGTGCAAATCATGTAAAGTTACAGCCTTGTTAGCAAATACTACTGTCATTTTGGTCCCTTCCAAGAAAAAGTCTTCAACTGTGGCATCACTTATATCACATTGAATTCTGAAAAAATCAGGAAAAAACCCTTCTGATGTACAAGTATTTCAACATAGCCCACAAAATAAATTTTCCACTTACATTCACCATGGAAAGCTTTCTTCAGAACATAAAAGCTTCTAAACATAATGTGTAATATCTAACTGCTCTTAAGCTAAAGATATAATGAGGAATATTGATAAAAGACTCAAATACCTTCACTAACAAGATCCTAGGTTATATCAGAGAAAAAAAACCTAATTTGCATTCTTAAATTTCAAGAGGAAATTATTATAGGGAAGAGAAACCAGTGTGTTTGAGTAGTACTGGTTAGGCAGGTTATGTAACTATCTTGTCTAGTTGTGAATTGTAGTACTGTAGCAGCTAAAGAAAATTGGTAAAAGTATTTCTTACACTCTACCTCACCTGTATATAGAATTAGATTGTTAATCATGTCCCTTTTACAAGTTTTATATTTAGTACTACCATTTAAAATTACAGAAGAAAATATTTGCTATTCATTTGTATATTTTGCATCCCTTGGAAAGTCTAATACAAATTTATGTAGCTCTTTTTTACAGCTTGAACTCTAGTGTTAAAAAGTAATAAAATATTTACTCAATTTTACAGAGGTATAATCAATTAACCCCTTATCCAAAGATGATTTCTTTCTCTATCCAACATCTTTGGGAAATTCAAAGAAAACATCAAACTTTTATTTTTTTTTCCTTTTTTTTCCCCTGAGGATTTTTTTTTTAATCTGTTATACAGATGTGGATTCTCAGTTGCTCTTTGCCCATACCGACCAAGTTCACCACAAAAGACTGGTAAGTAGCACCTAGAGTCTGTGCATCTGGGGATCAAATCATAACAGATGTGCAGGAAATAAGGGCTGTTAATAAAAAACATACTTATTCAAGATTTTATTCATGTTTCACTTTTTAAAAATTTTCTTTCCTCATGTCACCCTCAGTTAGCTTTTTTGTATAGAGGATACCTGTTTTGTGACAGTGCAGACCTTACCTCGAAAGCGATCACAGGGCAAGCCAAACTCTATTCTTCAAGAACTCTCACCAAGGCATTATTGAGTCTCTAATTACCTTTCTCATAGCAGCAGGCAGTACTGTGTTCCTTCAAAACTATATTCAGATAATTTAATTAAGTTTATATTTGAGCCTTTAACTCATGAACTCATAAAACATTTGATGACTAAAAGTCTCTTTTATTGTTTGGGGTTTTTTTCTTCAATGTGGAAGAACAGTTAATTCACACATTTGGCTTTATTTGGCTTTCTCCTATATATGAAAATAAACTGTTAAAATGTGGCTAGAAGTCCACAACATTTAAGAAACCAAGAAAAAGTTTAAGAGAAGTAAGCCTGATTTTTTTTCCTTTGGATTTAGTTGGCTTTACAGTCTGTTGCACAGACTTTTAGTGATGATGCCACTGTTTATTCTTAGCTATTTGTATTGTAAGCGACAGCATTTTTTAGCTGTATGACTAAATCCTAGATGGAATAGTTCTATTCTTAGTAACTTTAATGACTTAATAGAATATTGTGTCTTTTAAATTTAGTCACTTTCTTTCTAGTAATTTAAGTCACCCTTCCTAACTTCCATTTCTTCTCCTGACAGATTTTGTTTAATTTCTGTAAAATGGGAATGCATGCTTAGAAGAGGATAAAGTTACATGATTATTTTTTGTCATTCTTTGGTTGTACTTTCCTATGAGGATTTCTGTTAGAACCTCACAACAGGAATCTTTCTTACAAGAGAAAAAAATTACCAGAATTGTGACCAGCTCAACATGGCATAGGGAATGTTTCTGCTGGACTTAATAAATTCTTTTCTTAACATTTTCTGAGCTTCTTATGGTTGAATTTCTCATATTTTGAAATATATGAGCTCATATTACTTCCTGGTGAGAAAATGCCTTACTCAGGCTATGAATTTCAAAGAATGATTATACAACTGCAATGCATCTACACAGAGAGATATCTCAGTGAGTTTGCTTTGGTTGCATTTCCTAGATAGGGACGAACTAATCTAATGTTACATCTGTCTTAATTTATCTTTGTAAACTGGGAGATGGCTCCGATTACTGCCAGGCCTTCAGATCTTATTTGGACACAGAACTTGAAGAGATCCTGAAAATGAGGTTTCCAATAGCTGGGTAATCCCTTGACATATGAAGATCAATGGGAGATTTTACTCATCCAATTCATCAGAAATTTTGGCTAGAATCAATACCAATTTTACTAATTTAGCTGTTAAAAGCAGTAATAATTGAAGTGTAAGTACATCAATACCTCTCTTTCCTAGGATCCTGGACATTGCTCAGGTATTCTGAGACCTATTATAAACACAGATTGAATTTCCAACTTTTATGGTTCTTGAATTTAACAGCTTGTCAAAATGGAATGGTTTTAAAAATGACCTCCTCTACATTTTGAATAAAAAACATCCCATAATAATAATTATTACCTATATTCTTCTCATAAATGGACAGTAATACTATATGCAGCTTATCAAACCTGATTTCCTTTTGTGACAAGGTAACCCACCTAGATGATCAATGACAATACATATTTTAAAAATTTATTCAGATTTTGAGCCAGGATGGAATGAATGCCACAATGGCACCTCCTTGGGTGGAGTTTGGTATAGCATAACACACTATGTTTAAAAAAATCAAACCAAATGAATAAATAAATGGAAGTGACCAAACGACAAGTGAGTATGGTCTTGTTAGGTAAAGCAAAGCACCATATCAAAGTGACTTGACCAGCTTCCAGAGCAGTGAAGTTTGGATCACCCTGCAGTCATGTAGATATACCTTCCCCAATTTCCACAAAAAAAAAAAAAAAAAAAAAAAAAAAAATTGCAAACTTTTCTGAAGAAACATTTTTAGTTTCTCCAGATTCTCCATTGCTTCTCCAGAAGCAATGTGTGGTTTTCAGCACACATTTCCTGTGTGTCAATAGCCAGCTCAGGAATTTCAAAATATACTACTTTGAACATTTGGTTGACATGGCTATATGATATTCAGCTATGTGAAAAAGACAGTTCACGTTTCATCTCCAGCTCTTTTGCTCAGAACAGGTGGAGACCCTTCTTAAAAGAAAGTAATTTGAGAAGAAAATTTATTTAAGGAAAGACAAAGGTTTGGTTAAAGAATGTGAAAATTTGCAGTTGAGGTTTGGTCTTTTTATTGAAATAAAAGTAAGGAAACCATAAACAGAGTTATAGATATAAATATACAGATAAGAAATAAGATAGATAGATGATAGATAGATAGATAGATAGATAGATAGATAGATAGATTTCTCTTAATTCCTCAGAAATAATAATTCTAAAATACACAGCCGATATCATAAGCAATAATTTAAAAACCTCAGTAGGTAATTCATGAACAAAATGATAGAAAGGTGCCATAGTCTGAAAAGAAGAGAGATGTACCTACAGTCAAATGCTAAGGGAGAACTGGTAGACACCTCCTTTCAAACACTAAACAATCTTTTGTATGAAAAAGTTCATATTTACATTTCTTATTGCCAGAAAGAAGGGCTTGGATGTCAACAATAGGGACTGTTTGTAATATTTTAGAACAAGTGCTGCCAATAAGAAATTTATATAAAATGTTAACAGGCATGCAAAGGAAAAAAATTATGGAGCTGAGCTAAATCCAAAAAACATGTTATGCTATTCACATTAAAAAAAAAAAAAAAGTTGCAAATGTGTCTCTCAGTGTATAAGCCAACTAAAAAAGTTTTTTTTTTTAATTTTAAAAATATAAACAAACCAGTTATGGTGTTATTCTTACACTGACAGTTTAAATATTTCTTCATTAAATTGTAACAGTATCCCTGCAAGAAGCATAATTAAACATCCTGCTTTTGTTTTGGTTTGGTTTTTTCCCAAGAATCTGGTAAAATTCTAAAGCTTGCAGAACTTAATAGCATGAAATATGGTTCACATGGGAAGCTCACTGAGTGTTACACACATTCTATCTGAGTTTCAGGAGTAAGGTAATACATGTATCTCAGAGGCATATCTTAACATGAGCTTATAATTTCAAATTTGGAGCTTATCTAAGTCATCTCAGATGTCTCACTTTCTTCTGTATGTCTCACAGGACATTATGCAACGTCATTTTCCTGTAACAAAATATTTAAAATTAAACCTGTTGCTTGCATGTGTAGCTTTTACTTTCTCAAACCATGAGTTTTCTCACTCTTACTTCTCCAATTCTCTCCACCATCCCTCCCAGAGCAGTGAGCAAGCAGCTCCATGGGGCTTATTTGCCAGCTGATGTTAAACCAAGACAATCTTAAAAATTACTTGTATAATTCTGTTTTGATTATTTCATTCATACTATTTGACCTTTTAACAAATTTATTAAGGCCATTGGTATCCAAAGGGGACTTTTGAGGATAGAAAATTAACCTGCTTGTTTACCAAAGCTCACAGGCTCAGATTTTTCTGATATTCCAGTTTCTTCAAAGTTGTCATTCCATGAGTAGAGAGTCATCACATCTATGTTTCCTGGAATTTTTCTTTATTTTCTCACTCCCTGAAGTTATCTCTAGCATTAACATGGGGCAAATGTGAAATTATTGAATCTTAAGATATCTGTGAAATAGAACAAGTTGTTTTCCCATCTCATTACATAAACGCAGCAAATTGATGTTTTAGAGCACAGGTTATTTGAAGGCAGAATATGAATTCTGTGTGAAAGCATCTCATCAGCTTTGACGAGGTTCAGAAAAATACAAAAATTTCTGCACAAGACAGTAAAAAATTATATTCTGGTAAGGAGAATGTTACAGTATAAGAGCTGTCATTTCTATTGTGGGAAAATTGAGTGACTGATTAATAATTTATTATATGGCAAACCAGAATTTTAAATTTGTTTACATAGTCATCCTCTGAGGTCTTAAAACTACATATTTGCATTTATCTTCTACTTGTTTCAGTGAGACATTTTGAGAACCAGTGACAACAGCCCTTTCTCAATCCTTTTCTCTATCCCTTTCTCTGTTTTGCTGTCTGCCAACACCTCATATTCTCAATTGTGTTAGGCTTGTGACCCTCCCCAAGACAACTTTGTAAGGAAACAAATTACGTAGAGCTCTGTGCTTTCCTCAGGTATGCAATGTGACAGTTTTGATGATAAAGCCTCAAAAGGGAAAACAGCCTGCAGGTCTTTCTGCTATTGTAAAATGACAGAAACAATATAATTAAGTTAAAGAGTTGAAAACATTACCCACAGCATTGTGTAGGAAAACTTCAAAAACCTTAGTACCATCATATTTGATGACAGTTCTATATAGAGGATTCTTAACAGATACACCTTTACATTTGAGGATCAAAAAAAAAAATTCAAACTCAAATATAATAAATGTTAACTTGGTTAAAACACTATTTAGAGATGTAACTTTAAATATTTGAACATATAAGCGTCCCTCTATATTTTTTCCCCATGTAGAAAAAAAAAAAAGAATTTGTTTTTACCTATGTCTAATTTAAGAAAAGAAATAGAGGGTTAGGATTAATATAGCACAACAACAAGCAGTTCAAATAAAGTGAATAACTCAAGAATGCTTTAACTACTTTATACTCTCAGTATTTTTGCAGAGTCACAACACAAACAGAAAATAGATTTGAGGAACTCAATCTCAGCTTTAACAGAAAACATCCAATTCCCAATCAAGTTTCCCAGGGCCATTGTATCCCCCAAATATTCAGGCTCACAAAACTTTTGAGGGCTCCTTGGTGTTTGAGGGAAGACATGATCTTTTACATCAAACAAAAGATTAAAACCCGGAGCCGTCAGATCTCAGGATTAGTAATCAGTGCAATATGAGTGGGAGCACTCTGGCTGGAGGAATGATCGATCACTCTTCACTGTGGGAGTAGCTTTCTTCCAGCTGCCCATTATCTCAGGTAGCAGCAGTGAACATGCAACTGCTGTAGCAGCCAAGTGCTGTGGCCAATAAACAATAAACCACTGCTGGAAAATGTGTTCAGTGTTTGGTGTGTACTACCACTAAGACCACACATAAGCAAAAGCACTGCTTAAACTGCATTTATACTGCAGAGTGTACAGCTTTAGACTTCTGCTTTAGCCATCTTTCAGAAATAGTGACTGTTTAATACTACTGAAAAAGGCAGAAGTTTAAAAAATATGGAATTTCTTTCAAGGTAAAAGAAATTTCAGTGCAATAAATGTGAAAATATTGAATATATAATTTGCAATCTGATCTTTTATACTTTGTCCAGCCAAACAGGAAATAAGATGTGTCTAGATTCACTCCCTTTTCTTCATCCTAGGCAACGGGTAGTCTCAGATACTGTGTATCTCCAATGGTGTTACGTGACCCAAGTGGAAATATGCAAAGAGCTCCTGAAGAATGTTGAATTTCAAAAATTAGTAAACTTGAATCCTGGAGAAATCTAAAATATACATGGACTTGAGAATCCACAAAAATCACATCATTAAATAATATACACATCAAATTCAGACATAGGAAATTATGTATCAAATAGTAATTCTCTTTTAGCAAGGTGTGCCACATTGACTGTGCTCTGGTTAGGAGACTAAATACACCTGACTTCATTGTCCAGTGCTGAGGCCAGTTGCCACTGAACAGCCTGGATATCTAAAATTAAACTTACTTATCCTCTGAAATAGATTCACATACTAATTTCCAGTTGGGAATGATTCCTGGAAACAATAACTCTGCCTTACCAACTGCACCCACAAATTACTTGAGGGACAGGCCAGAGGCACACAAGCTATTGTTCTAACAGTTTGGTGATACAGGAGGCACCTGGTCACTATTTAATTTACAGTTATAGATACAGCTTATAGGTCCTATATCCTCAGCATTTAAAGTATAAATATCACCAAAAGTATGATAATACAAGACCAATTCAAATAAAACATTTGCAAATTAGGTGAATTACTATTGCATTAGTGTGTACAAAACTTGGTATAAATCTTAGGGTGAATGAAAAGCACAACATCAGCTCACCAATAAAACCCACCACACTGGACATAAAGAGCACTATTTCAAAGTGAAAAGAATTAGGTATCTAATTTCTATAGTAACCTTTAAAAAATCTGGTAAAGATATCTTAAGGAAATGTTGCACATTTCACATATACACCTCAATTAATGCTATTTTACCTGGATTTTCTGTATACGAACTTTTGCTTGAATTTCCAGATGACAGTCACCACACTATTAAGTCAAATATCCTGTCCTAAACAGAGACTGTTTTCAAACTTTCAGACAGTAGAATAACACAAAAAATCAATTGCTGATAGATACAACATAACCCTCTTAGATGAGTCATATGATTGGCATTTAGCCAGACATGTAAGTTACAACTGTGCAAAGAATTTCTTGGCACTATGAAGAAAAAAAAATAAACCAAATGAAAACCAACTAAACAAAACAAGGAAACATCTAGAGAAAACTCAAACCACTAAACTTCCAGGGGGAATGAAATTTAAAAATATATATTCTGCTTATTTTTGACATAAAAATTTCAAAAGGAGATGCTGTTTCAAAGGCAAAACTAAAACAAAAATAAAGAAAATTTGCCAAATGCTTCCGATCTCTGTATTTGTATATATCTGTATTTATAGGAAAAAATATTTTGAACAATAATTCTTGCTCAGCACTTACTTTACTAATATTATTTAACACTGCTATTCTTAGAAGCTATCACATTGCCTTAATTTTCTTAAATTTACAGTTCCATAACTGTTTAATCTAAGGCAGAGGTGCTTCCCATCCCATCTTCCTTTTGCCAGTACTAGGACCTAGGCAGCCAGATGGTTCAAAATTAGTTAATTTGCCCTAATTTTCCTCCTGGGTGAGATTCTGGATCTACTTTATTGTATTTCCAAATATCTATTACAGCTATCATGAGTGGGCTGGAATATTCAGCCAGAAACAAGGAGAGAGAAGGAATATACAACCAAAGTGGAAATAGGAATAACCTTCTTATGGCAGTAGCTTATTCAATTGCTTCATGGCACTTGCCTTAGTTTAAGTAAATTTCAGGTTTATCAGCATGTTTTCTATGCTATTAAGCCCTTCATCAGAGAAAATTGTTCAGCTTCTCATCAAAAATTTTCTCCATAGGAAGGAGTAACTATAAAATTGTAGCATCATCCGTTGCTTTACTCTTAAGAATAGCCGTATGTATAATGTAATTTGAACTTATTTAAATCAATACAATAACTTATTTGTAAACAAATAGTAGTTATATGAGAATCTTCAATAGCAAATAGTTATGATCAAACTGAGAATTTTCCTTATGCCCAGATCTTAAATTAATATTCATTAAAGTCTTCTCAGAGGTCTTTCCTCTGAACTGAAAATTTCTGGAAACAAGAGTTATAAAAAACCTGTGGGGAGACAATGTCAAGTGAAGTTCAGGTAGGCAATATTCCCTGCTTTTCCCTTGTCTACCAAGCCAGTCTTTTCATCACAGAAATTCATCAGGTAATTCAATATTACAGTGCAACTAGAACTTCAAGAGAAACCTGAGCTTCTGAACAAGGAATAAACATATTAATATACATATCAGGGTTCCTCAATATAATGAGCAATATGGGAAAAAAAGGTATACTAAAATCCTTGTTTTTTCATAGCACCTTGGTTTACTGGAAGGTTTCCTTCAATTTGTTGCTATATTTGCAACTCTACAAGTTCATTTCTCTCACTCCAAGTTTCCTCTTTTAATGCAAGTGAAATACTTCAGACCTGTGGGAATGTACATCAGGGAGAATGCCTTTACTTTTTGCTTTATTAAAACACCATTAAAACTTCAGTGCTTCACTGGAAAGCTCAGATGTTTCCACGCTGTTCAGCAGAGATTGAAAGGTGAAACCTAAAAGACAGACAGATAACAGGTAGAGTCTCGTGATCAACAGGAACTGGTCCAAGCATAATAAAATCACTATCTTTTGAAAAATTAACTCCTATGAGCTCTCCCTTCTCCCTGGCTTTATTTAAAGGAATATATTTACCAGTAAGTTTCAGACTTATGCTTGCAGAATTTTTTCTTGTGATTGCAGCTCTTCAGGTGGCCCAGATCTTGGCTCTGAAGAGACATCCTGGCTTCTTTGCAGGGTGGATAAAGAGATTATCCAGATCCCAGGATAGTGAGCATTGCATAGTAGAGGCAATGGGTATGTTGAGGAGAACTGGGAAGATAACTAAACCCACTATCTTTTTTGGAAAGTAAATATATTATTGAACAATACTGGGAACTGATGTAAGGAGACTTGGGGGTTTTATAAGAACAATAAAGCAGAAAGGAAAAGATAGAGGGGAAAGCCTCAAGAACTGGTAGGGGAAATTTGGCCTAAGCTAAAATGGGTTTAAAATTAAGTACCAAGCAGAAGCAAGTAAATAAACAGTCAGACTAGGAGACAGTTGAAGGCTGGGGAAAGGCTGACAGAGAAAGACCAGCCTAAGAGAAAAAGAGTCCTTGCAAAATGAAAAGGATGGATTAGTGATGAAGAAAGTAACATGGGAAGGAGGTAGGCAGGCAGAAAACTCCAGTTATATAAAAAATGAGGGTTCAGCTCGCAGTGAATGCTATAATCAAGTTTCATAATATCTGGCAAAAAGATAACATCCACTCATGGATGCTATTTTCTTCCATACAAGGTGCTGTCAGCTAGAGCTGGCAGTCTCTCCATGGTCCAGGCTGCTTGCCTCAAAATGCCTCATTAACATATACAATAGTATATTAAAAACATTGGTGATTTCATTTTTTGTGCACAACTCACTCTAATGGTGTTTTTGCACACATCTTCCAGAGGATTACCATTTCCTCTTGTTCCCAAGACGGACACTCCTCATTAAATAGGCAGCTTTTATATAGTTTATTCCCTTTTTCAGTGTCATTCCTGAGTCATATTTATCATGCACTGTTTGATTCCACTTTGAAGAAAGACCTACTGAATTGTTGATTTCCCTGGGGATTTTCACTGCCCCATCATTATAGCATTTGAAGACTTTGCCAGTTGATGTATATCTTTACAATACCTTCCAAGGAGTGCTTCTGAGGAAGCACTCTAATCTGAGTTTGAAGATAGCACTCTAAGAGCTTCTAATAATTCTGTGTACCCATTTTGAAAGATTGTTTACAGGTCATACATTCCAAACTCAGTTTGAATAGATTCTTATATTGCAACTCTGAGCATTCAACCATTGGCAATTAAGTCTTTAGAATCTCAAAACCGGTCACCTTAAAATGAAGGACACCATCACAAATGCTTAGGCAGGTTTCCTAGCATTGCACATACTGATGGATACACTGAAGGGATTATGTAACTTTGTTCACTTTTGTGACTTTGTGTTTTGTGGGTTATGAAATTATCTGTTGCCTTCATAAATATCCCCTCAATTGCACAGGAACACAGGTTGAAACTCAGAAAGTGATTGGCTAATTGCTTTCACCACAAATTTTTGTTCATAAATCTATTCAATACATTATTTCTAACTCCTGGATTATTTCAAAGGAAGCCAAGACAGTTGAGGATTGCCATTTAAGAAATTTTAGAATAAGATTAATATTGGAAATCCTATACAGATATTTCAAAGCCTGGATAGGTAACCAAACAAAACAAATGCATACATTCCAGCCTAGTTAATTCTGTGATTCTGTTCCATACAGAGTCAGTCAAGTCCTTAACCTGTCTCTTCTATGAGAGAAAAAGAGGAAATGAACAACAAAAAGAGGAGGGGCAAAGTATTGTTAGATAAAGAAATAATTTCTCTCCCCACAACAGTAATTGCATAACAGTAGGAAGATGAAGCTCAATACATACTGTTTCCCTTCATGACTTGAAAGGTCTTTAGGGCATTTTTATTCAATGCAAGTGCAGATATAGATGTATAACTACACAAAACTATCAAGCTAAAAAAAAAATCTAGCTCCAACTGAAAAAATACCCTGTCACTAGTAGGATATTTTTCCTACTTATGTATTTTTCCATTGCATATGAATTATGCACATTTTTTATATTTTATATGGCAAATTAATAAGAAAAATGTTGATGTTAAGATCTTTTTGAAAATTTATGCTAAGTATCCCTAGAAAAATGAACTGCTTCAAAAAATTCTGATACTCTCATCTTCAAAAAATCAGACTTTCATAACAGCAGAATTTCAAGTCCTTTATTTTATCATAAAACAGATTACAGGAATTTTGGATTTTCTCATTTGAACTGCTCATAGCAACAAGCAAAGACAAGTACCCTACAGACTAATCATATAATATAAGCCTACAGAAACATGTGAGTCTTCCTTGCCTGCTTTAACCTGATCTAGATGGTATTTACAATTTGTGCCTACAAGGGTCTGTAATTTTATCTATAGTTTTAGTTTCAAAGCATCTTCTAAATCTAATAGTACTGGGAAAGGCTAAACTGTTAACAGATTCTACCAGTTTCTCTGAATCCTACCAAAATTTTCTGCCTCACTTTCTAGCAAATCTTATTTCTATATCTCTTAACATGATTCTTCAAACTCATGATCTCAGCAGATCATTGAATTATTGAGAAGCATACAATACTCTATTTTCATGTGTGAACACGTTAATATGATTTTAGAAAACTTCTTGTTCCATCTATAGGGTTATCAGGTGTCTGCAGTTTTATGTTGAAGAAAAAAAATCTTTATTGCCTCTTTATGCCATCTATCTGATAAATTAAAATAATAAGTCTGTCCATTATGGGAAGAATTGTTCCATCTTTATTTATATACAATATCAAAATATCAAAACTGTTGTTTTGTTTGTTTGTTTTTCCCAAGTATGTCCCAAAGTATTTGAACACACAGAATTTTTTCTGGTTTTAGTTCAGTAGAACAGATTTATTGCTTCTAAGAGCTTCTTTCCAAGTTCCTGAGTAGCAAGCTACATCTATGTGACTATTGTATTCCAGCCTATGAAGAAGCCTAATACAGTTCTGGGACCTAATTCCAATTATATAACTTATCAATAATGAATTCTGCTTAGTTTAAAGCTTCCTTTTCAGATGACTATGTTGAAAGAGCTCTTTGATGGTTTTTTTCTGTTGTCAAACACACCTAGTTTTCATTTTGTCCTCTGATTGAAATTGATGAGATACTTGCTGTACATCAAAATAACAATAAATTAATATTCACTTTTTAAATTCATTTTTTTAAAATTATCCTTTCCATCCTGATATTGGTTCACAATTAGCATACTTAATTTCAAAGGGCTCCTAATCAAACTTTATACATGGATAATAAAAAATTAATATCTTTTCCTACAAACCTTCCTTTCCTACAAGTCCTTCCTACCAAGGACTATTTTTAAAAACCTACTTGAGCTACTCTGCTGATTATATAAAATTTTGTCGGATACATACTAATTTTGTAGCCTAGTATAAAACGGGGTCATATTGTCTAACCCAAACCAAGATTCAAATTAAACTCAGTTTTTTGAATTGTCTTCCAAAGCTAGACATATAAACATCTAAATAAAGACAAAATTTTGGGAATAGTTGTGCATATATTCATATGTCTTCTCCATAAGGTCAGAAATTAGTTATCTTCCTGGAAGGAAACCCTACAACTACAACAGTCATAAAAAGTTTGTGAACTGGATTTTTAGCACTATATAATTGGTCATATTGATCACATTGCCTGCAGTGTTATTTTTACAGACAAAAATGAAATCAATATTAGGATCCAAAATAACAAAACAAGTCTTACCACTGCTCTTACAATGTTTGTTAGAAGAAATGTAGCACTGACTATTGTAAGATCTTGTAAAGAAATATACAACTATAAATTTCTTGATTCTCTTTTGGCTGATTGTGTGATTTTGATTTTTTTGTTTGTTTTTTGGGAGGTTGGTTTGGTTTGATTCAGGTTTTTGGGGTTTTTTTGGTTTTTGTTTGTTGGTTGCTTGGTTTGTTTGCCAGGTTGGGTTTTTTCCCTCCCAGAAAGGCAAGCTTTCCTCAAAATCCAAGAAAGAATGACTACATAGTGACCTACAGAAAATAGATTTCCTGGAACATCTAATCTCTATGTTGAGTAGGGTTTGGGCTGTGGTATTACTTGTATAGCTCAGTTCTCACCTTTCTAGATAAGGAGAGCAGATTGAAACCTGGAAAATGTCTCATGAGAGAAATATGCCGAAAAAGGGGTCTCCAAGGCTGTGGTACTTGCACAAAAGCATTTACTCGACACATTAAAACCATTAAAAACTTTCCAGGCCTTAGACTGATGTAAGGTGTTTAGGTTATATCCTCCAGTCCTCTTCTCACCAGTCTTGTAAAATGAGTAGTCTGGCCATCTTTTTTTTGCTATTCCAAGTTGCTCACCAAAATAATTATTCAACAGATGGAGTTACATTTGTCTTCAAGTAAAAGGAAAAGACACTCGGTTCAGCACTAGAAGAGGTGTTAGAGGACACCAAGCATTGAGAATGAGCATTTATTTCAAACTACTGCAACTGCTCATGAGGTGTTGCTTTTTGGGTTGTTTTTTTTTTTTTTTTTTGAAGTATAGTAAATAAAATCCCATATTTGGTTTTTTGGTAATTCTTAAAAATCCATTAAATGAGTAAGAAATTATGTGAACTAGTAACTGAAAAAATTCTATGAGATATTATTATGTAGCTTTGAAAATGGAGGAAAACTGTACTGCAAGGAAGGACTTGTGAAAAGCCAAAATATTTCCAAGATTAATAAATTAATGAACAACATAACCCAAAGTATAAATTTTGCTGCAGAAAGGACTTACTACAGGATTTTATTCAGATTTTAGTTTTCCCATGTCAAAAATATGTTGTGACCCCACTGGGGAACAGAGGAAGAGGGTGACAATCCTCTCCCTGAGGAGAAAGAAGCAGCAGAGACACGTAATGAACTGGCCACAGCCCCAGTTCCCTGTCCCCTGAGCCTCTGATGAGAGGAGATAAAGAAATCAATCCCTGTGAAAGCAATGGGGGCAAGGTGTTTGAAGATTTACTTATTGTTTCTCATTACCCTACTCTGATTTGATTGATAATAAATTAAACTAATTTCCCCGAGTCAACTCTGACTTGCCCATGACGGTAATTAGTGAGTGATCCCTACCTGCCCTTATCTCATCCCATGAACATTTTGTTATCCTTTCTTTCCCCTGCCCAGCAGCTTTGGCAGCCACGTGATACCCAGCCAGGGTCAATTCAAGGCCACTTTTTTTTTCTTCTAGGCCTTTATTCGCATCCCCTGCCCACTCCCCCATAATTAGTCCCATCTACAAAAGATTACATGAACATATTTTCCTGAAGACAATCTGGTTTATGAATTAGCATTGTCTTTGAACTTATACAGTGCATCTAGAAAAGCTATAGATACACTGACCAAGGCATAGATACAGACAAGGAGAGGAAATTCATTCCTGTTAAATCAACACCATTTTTTCGGGGAATCAAAAAAGTAATTTGGAAGCAGCAAAGTCTGACCTGTATAGATAAATACGAAAAAAACCTCATAATTTTTCAAATTTCACACTAGAAAACATTTGTTTTGACATGAGCATGGGTATCTGCTGTGTGCTGGAGACATCACCACAGGAACAGCTATCATTGTCACTATCTGACACCCAGAAAGAAGTAAGACACTGCTTTAGTGGGCTTATTGGCATCTTCACATGCATTTAAGAAGGCTATGCTGCTATGAGCAGATGTGCTTTAGGACAACCAGAGGCTTCCACTTGGACAAAAACAGATTAAGCAGTTTAGAGAAAATGTCAGAGAGGGTTAACTAAAATCCTAAAGAAAGAGGTATATGAAGAGAGTGGTTTTAGTGAACGAGTAAAAATAGAAAACCTAAGCTGAGAAGAAAAGGTACTGAAAGACTTTTTGCCATTTATCTTTCTACTAATATATGATGTGTTTTGTCATGGAACAGTCATTACTCAGAGCACTAAGCCTTTGCTAGTGCAGGAAAATGTATACCCTTCAGCCTATGGTTACCCCCCCAAAAGTCTTTGCTAAACGAAAAGGAAATTCTTTCCATTTTTCCAGATGAGTTTGATAGTGACTTAATGGTTTTAATTGACCTCCAGTGTTTCTTTTCATGTGCCAGCTCTGCACCTCATTTGACCTCAGGCTTGCAAAAACTAATTAAATATGAGCACAGAGACAACTTTAAAATTCCAGAGCCAATACAGATAACAAAAGAAGACTTCCTCTACTTTTTTCCTCCTATTTTTTGGAGAAAGGAATTTTATATTTGGAGCAAAAAACACAGACTCTCTGAGTTAATAAGATCATCTGGGATCAATTACTACTAGGCATAATGATTCTTTATTCCAGATGTGAGAATGAGATAGCTGCCTATCTCTGTAGAAAATGAGCACTGGCATTCACCTGAAAGATTTATGCTTGCATCATTTTCATACACGCATATTTGGAGGGTCTACTGTCCACTATGTTTCTCCTGAAGGGGATAATTAGTGAGGCAAGTAACCTTGTATAGAGTGTAGCACCCTCTAAAAAAACCCTTTTACTTATTTTTTTTCTCTAAGTAGTACACAACTGATTTCAAAGAGTTATGCCTGCATGTATATGTTCTCTATTAAACACAAATTTCTGCCCAAAGAAGTATGCCTTTTCAAAAGCCAGTCTAAACTTGAGTTGCTGGAGGAGATGATTCTATCTTCTTCCCTGAGCATTCAGTGTTTTCCATCTTTCTCCAGCTCTTCCACTCATGCAGCTATGCAGCCACCCAGATCAAAGATATGATATCTGGAAACAAACAAACAGAAATAAACCAAACCAATCAGGTTTAGCTCAAGTAGGATTTTGACTGTCACACAAGCATCAGTCCCACAATATGCAGGAAAATTAAGATTTTCAATAGCAGGAGGCTTAAGGTAATTTAGCCAATCAAAAAATTAAGTACTAAGAGGAAAATGAGACGATTTTCTTCACCTGTACAGTGCAGGATTTATAAACAGGCATTCTGTACTTTTATCTTACTGTACCATGTATGGCAGTTTTGCATGATATTGGGCTTTTTCGGAGGTACTTTTTTCAAATGTTGGAAACTGGTGATTGGCAAAAGGACAGGCTGAAGAAGCTACATTGAAGAAGATCAATGTGCTAAAAACCAAAATTTACATAGTTCCATCAACTTCCATAGGAAGTCTCATCCAGTGAGATGTTTCTTTCATTTTCCTATAAAATAATATTTCTGAACCAAATAACCTCATCCCAATGTACTGCATCATAAAAGACTGCCTGGTATGATGTGAAGATGCCATGTGCTGTAGTGAATACCTACCAACTCCTTTGAGACAATGTGTGTTCAATCTCAAAATATTGAGCCAGAAAATTAAAAATACTGCAACAAGGAAACCCCTGGAAAACAAACAAACAAACAAAAAAAAAACCCAACCCACCAACAATAACAAAAAAAAAGCTGCACAGAGACACAGAAAGTCCGTGAAACAGCCACGTTCACTGCCTCATCTTCTGCTTGCAGCTTCTAGATGCACAAATAATTTTCATGTCTAGTGTTTCAGGTTTTGCACTTTTCAGAACATACCTGAAAGCATCACTCACTGTAATCCTCCCTATCACAGAATGGATATTGTCCTACTAGCTATAAATATTTCTGCATGTTGTACAATTGGCTGCCCATACTTAATGTCTACACATAGGTTTCTAAGGCACTGGAAATGCCTGAGAGTTGCTCCTGAATAATTTGTTTGCAACTGAACAGCACAGGCTGCTTTCACAGAATTGTCTCACTTATAATAGAGATATATGGGGCAACGTTATCTTTTGGATTGCACCCAGTTTCCTTGAGTGAATGAACTAAAAATAGACAAACCTACTCCAGAACTACTTACTATAAATGCAGCAGCTTCAGAGCATCAGCATAAAAACTGTTGTCAATGCCAAACAGGCTTTTATTATGCAGGTATTTTATTGTCTGTATGTAGTTCTCTGCTTGGAAGGCTGCAATATCTTCCTTGGAGCCAGCAGATGGAGAAATCCTTCCATTTAAAAAATATCTGTGGGGAAAGGCAAGTTCAGCAGCTATGGAGGGAAAGCAGCTGTACTTTCCAAATCTATTCCGTCCTGATCATGAAATCTATCCCAGTCAGTTTCCTAGGTAACACTATGAAACTGAAAATGCTAGTAGAGACTGGAGGAAGTAAAAAAAAAAAGATATTATTTTAAGTTAACCTTCATAAAATAATTTAAGAAATGTCAGCTTTGATAGGATTCAGAAATTTAGTTGGTTTTTTTTTTCCCCACTCACAATGAGTTGTAGATGACACTGCCATTTTCACACAATAGCTTGGAATGATTTAATAAGATAATAGAGTATTGCACCTATTTTTTTTTTTTTAAGATTCATACACTGGCCTCTCCTGGTTTTTATAGTTGAAACTTAGTATTTTTATTGATCAGTTATACTGAATATAAGCACGAACACTCATAGTAAGGAATATGAACATCATACTGTCACTTTCATGCACTTTAATGAGGAATTCTTCTCAGATAACAGTCAGCAGATGACACATATTAACATAGGAATAGAACAATAGATAAATAGATAATAGAATATTCTTCTTATTTGTTCTTCTAGAAAAAAAATAAAGGAGATTTTACTGGAGTAAAACTGCATTGTAAAATATACATGGATTTCATATAAAGCAAAACCAGTCACCTTTCCCCTTCTCAAAATGAAATTTCTTGCCCTCTATATTCACACCATCAACTCAGTATCTGTCTGTATTGAAAGCATGGAGACACAGGCTGTAAAATGCTCTGGATGAAGAGAGCCTATAAATCAAGGAAAAAACGGAACAGCATGTTATGATTATTTTCAAATTCATATTCATCCACTCTACCCTTTTGTCATTTACAAATCATGCATGGGTCTGAAATATAGAAAGGAAAAAAAGATAGAGATCTGTGTATTTCACCACAGCACTGCTCACAAAACTCAACTGGGTCAGCACGGTGGACCAACAGGTTGATAGATTTGGTCATTATATTTTAGGTACCAACTTTTCAGAGAATTTTAAGGGTATCAGGATTAACTATAATTACAATTTAAGCAGCCACTTTGCCTACTTTATATTGTTTCTTTTCAACCTCAACCCATCTTTTTTTTCAAAACTGCTTGGTGATAAGCACAAGTACCAATATGTAGCTGTAGCTGCACCTTTTGCTATGCAGGCTTTCAGCTGGAGACCTGCAGTAGAATTTAAGGGAGATACCCAATTTTACTCAGCTTGGTCTTTATGTACAGCTAAGTTTAACTGAATCCACAAACTAAGCCTCTGATGTAACCACTCAGTGATATAATTTTTAAAGGCAGTTCCTACAAGATTTGTAGTTTTAGGAAAGTGTTTATGCATAATTAAGAGATGTTGCATGATCAGTGCTCGGTCAAGGTTTGTCTTTTGGTACCCCAGTACCCAAAATACTCATAAACATTTTCAATGAGGTATCCTTTGAAAAAGTAGGCAATCAGATTTCTAGAGAGTGCAGGAAAGTTTTTCAACCGGTGCTGCCTTTCAGTCTCACATAAAGTGATTTACATTTCACACCTGACTTAAAATCAGACTTCTCATTAATATGGGTATTTTCTGCATTTTAGTTGTGTGGAGTAAAATGCACCTAACATGCAGCCTTTCCCTGCTAAGTTCCAGATCAGGTAGCATTAATCAGACGTCAAACTGTCTGTCCATGTTTTTTCACTGTTTTTAGGAGTTTCTGTCATTCCCACAGCTTCACTGACCTGTAATGTCTCCAGTGTGCTCTGTGTCAGTGTCTGCAGCAAATGCTGCTGAATGAAGGCTGCACTTGGCATACTTGCAATCCTCAACAACCAGCCATATCACAATTCAGAAGTCCAGCTGAAGCTGAAGCATTTTTTCTGAGCAGGGTAAGTCACAAATAAGCATACTTAGTCTGTTCCTTGGACAAACTTACCAAGCTGACTGTAATCTAAAAACCCAAGCCAGCCTGCTACTACACCTGGATGCATGTGCCCTTTCATGGCCATGGGCTACACAGCTTACATTTGCTGTCAGTCAGGTCTGGAGGTTTATTCAGACGTAGCCCCACATATACATGCCTCTGAATTATCAATTAAAGAGATATATTGCATAATTGATAGGTCCCTTCTAGGTAAAACTTTCTTAGCAATATTGGGTTTTAATGGGTTGAGACATTTTAGATATTTTTTCTAAATATAGAAAAAGCAAACCTCAGCTGCTCTCTAGTTACCATAGCAACTGTAAGGTATTATGTATGAGTGCATACATATAGAATTTTCCATGTATAAAACTAATATCTGAATCAACTTTTATATATGCTGAGAATTTTTTTTTCCATTTTGCCTGTTTTACAGGTGACCCTTCATTGAAGATAAAGGAGCAGAAACATGTTAGAATACTATTAGAATCATAGAATCTAGGTTGGAAAAGTTCTTTAAGACTGAATTCAACCATTAAACTAGCACTGCCAAGTCCACCACTAAACCATGTCCCCAGGTGCCACATCTATACATTTTTTAATTGTCTCCAGGGACAGAACCACTTCCCTGAACTGCTTGTTCCAATGCTTTTCATGAAAATATCTTTCCTAATATCCAGCCTAAGCTTCTTCTGGTACAACTTGAGACCATTTCCTCCTCTCCTACCACTTGCTACTTGGGAGAAAACACCAACCCCTACATGGTTAGGTAGATGGAGAGAGCAATAAATTTCACTCTGCACCTCCTTTTCTCCTGGCTAAACAGCTCCAGTTCCCTCAGCTGTTCCTCATAAGCCTTGTGCTCCAAACCCTCCACCTGCTGCCCTTCTCCAGACATGCTCCAGCACTTCAGTCTTTATTGTAGTGAGGGACCCAGAACTGAACACAGGATTGAAAATATGGCCTCACTAGTGTTGAGTACAGGGGGAAATCCCTTCCCTAGTCTTAGGGTGGTAAGTGTAGATGTAGCAATTTGGGATTCATGACCAGTTTGTGTAATAAAGGTAGAATATATAACTGCTGAACTGTTGAATTAGTAACTGGAATAAGTTGCATATAGAGTCCAAAAATAGATGGACATGAACAAAACAATAGAATACAAATTAATATTGAAGTTAGGCACTATACCAAGCCACACAAAATAAATTTTTCTGTAAGCCTAATTCTTAAAACCTAACCTGGTTTTTCAGACACAACTATGCATTTTTTTGCATTTTACTAGCATTAAGTTTTAGTAACATATCACTTAATAGTGTGAGATGCCATGATAGTGTGAGAAAGAGAGCAGAAGCAAGTTTAATTTGTATGAAAGCAACCTCAAGTTATGTTTAAGCCAAACTACAAAACTAATTATTGAGGCTCTTTTTGATATTCATACTGTGTCATGGTATGCAAACTAATGTAGTTTTAACTTATCATAGAATCATGGAATGGTTTGGGTTGAAGGGACCTTAAAATACATCTAGTTCCAAACCACCTGCCATAGGCAGGGATTCCTTCTGTTAGACCGTGTGGTTCAGAACTCCATCTAACCTGACCTTGAACTCTTCCGTTATTGGATATCCACTTCTGCAGGCAACTTCTTCCAATGCCTCAAACCATAACAGTGAAGAATTTCTTCCTTATAGACAATCTTCACCTACTCTCTTTCATGTTTAAATCATTACCTCTTGTCCTATCGCTAAATATTCAGCTTTTCTTGATTTTAAAGTTACTAAAAGAATTGTTAGGAGAAAAAAAAAAAACAACACAATTGGGGGGGGTCTTTTAAACTGCTTTTTAAATTATCTTTTATGCAACTTCTACTGTAATTAACCCAGTTGTATGTCAAATCAAGGATTTATCAGCTCTAAATTTCAATAATGCAACTTAAGGCAACATAACATGGAATTATATATCAGTTTTGTATCATCATATTTGGCTTCTTCTGGGCATCCACTCCAAAAGAAAGCAAATCACAAAATCTCTCACTGACTGAACTGACATAAAGGCTTAGATGTTAATTTCAACACCTTAAGCTACAATAAGGAACATTACTGTGCTTGAGCACATGGTGTGTCTTCAGAAGAAAGGTATCACATGCAGCTCAAAATGACTGCTGAGAAGACTCCTGCACTCTGAGGTAAGGATTCCCATACTAGCAGTAACAGGAGCAATTCCAGCTAGCTCTGGGCTAGGCACTCTAGCAGGAGGGTTTCTATTGCTCACAAAATATACACTGACTGCTTTAAAGTAACCTCGGTGCTAATGGCTCACACACTGTCATTTTAGGAGCCACTTCTTAGAGGTTGTTAAGTGTTTGCTAGAGGACACATCAGCATTATGTTGGAGAAAGGTGAAGACTCCCTTTGCCCATACTTAACCAAATGTGAATCAGCTCTGAACTGAACCAAAAGCTGAATAAGCAGAATATATTAACTTGGGCTCTCTGCTGTGCTAGCACAGTCACTCTACAACGAGCTTATGGTACAGGCAGAGTGAGCCCACATCTGCCTGCACCAGATATACTGATCGCAGGAAGGAATAAGCGCCTTAGGGGGTCAAGTACGCTTTAGTAATTTGGGCTTTAACTTTTAAATATAAGGCTCATATAAGTGCATTATTAGGATAAGCAAATGTGTCTTGGGCTTACATTAAAAAAGCTTATGTGTAAAACCAGAGCAATACTCAACCACTCTTATCCCCTTAAAGAACCAGTTCTGCTTTACTTCCAGCCCTGGAACAGGCTCCCCAGGGAAATATTCACAGCACCAAGTCTGACAAAGTTCAAAAATTGTTTGGACAGTGCTCTCAGGCATCTGGGGGTGTCCTGTGCAGGGCCAGAGTTGGACTTGATGATCCTGATGTACTCCTTCCAACCCAGAAATTTCTGTGATTTTGTTTCTATTTCCGTGACAAATTAATAACCAAGATGAGAGAAAGGCAATGCTCTGAATGTACCGTTGGAGGCAGAACCCACATCTACATGTTATTAATAATGTAATATTATCTGTGCTGACAACACAACACTATTTTATTAGTCAACATTTGTATTCTTCCAAGAAACACTATTCAGCTATCTACTATCAATGGAGAATATCCTGGCATAAAATAGCCATTTATAAATATATAAAATCCAGAATACTCATCACTAATCTTAGATCTTTAAATATAAGCAATGCAAAAATGAAAATATCTGGTGATATGTAACAATTTCATAATATAGGATTTATATCTAAATATATTATTTAGATATAAATAATATAGTATTATTTATATCTAAATAATACTTATATTATTTAGAAGTTTCAAATGTGATTTTAAAATCAGATTAAGATACTAAAACTGCCAGTACTGCATCCAAGTTTGCAAGTACCAGTAGTGATGCATTATCTTAGCACTTCTTGATTTTAACAAAATGAAAATTAAAATTTTAGTGTTGATCATGGAAATACCTAAAAAGATGTAATATTCTGAAGTGCAAGTTCTTATGTCAAAAAAGTATGCACGATGAAACTATTTTCCTAAAATCCTTTTGAAGTCTTTAACACTACTTACTGTAATATATTGTTACTTGAAATTAAAAGATAGCTTCCTTAAAATACTTCCCCAGTTAGTACTCGATAAAAGTTTCATTTTCACTTCCTCAGAAGGAGAAATTAAAGACCTAAATAATTTCTATTTATGTAAGACTATATACTTTAAATACAAATACAAAGAAATTTAAACTACAGTTTAAGAGTAAAAGATTTAAAAAGTGAGTACATCGCTACCCTCTTTAAAGTCTCCTTATTCTGTAATGGAACTTCAGTGACACAATACTTAAGAGACTTTTGTCATTTACTTCAGCACAGATTTCTGTTTTTACTGATTTAAAATATGATTAATCATATTCAGAACTGAGTTCTTAAAATTCACAAGGAAGCTTTTGATATCTAATGAATCTCAAACAGGTTCTTTCTTAAGAATTTTGTATCAAAAAAATTCAGCCCTGCAATAGAGGTGTTTTCTGACCAAAGGGGTGTCACGCTGAGACACGGAATGAGCACGCAGCACGCTCAGTCACCCAAGGCAAAAAAAAGGAGAACTTTATTTAGTTTCTACAATTTATAGACTCTTTAAAGTGAGAGTGGATTGGAGGATAGCATCCCTCCTCTGAATCACACTGGCCAGGTGAACAGTCCGTCAATTTTCTCCTCCTCCAAGAAGGAATGTGAAAAACACCTAGTGTTTTGGTAGAAAGTGTGGGAATTCTGACTCCAAGAATGTAAACATCAGAAGGCTTTGAAAATCAGGGCAACAAAGGGGTGTGATTGATTTACAGGAAGATAACTGAGCCAAGAGAGTTCTATGGTTGCTGAGGGACAAAACCACTTCTTTGCAGCCTTATGTAGAAATGCATCTCTCCACTAGCTTCTGTACTTTGGCCCAAAGTCCTCCAATTTTAGTGGGCATGATGAAAGATATTTTCTGTGCACCTTGTCTTGCAGGATTCATTTTGCTTATAAAAATAGGTAAGCAAAATCTTGAAGATCCAGGCTGAAATAGAAAGAATATTCTCATTTTTGAGCTGCCTTCCAAAGTAGTTATGCAAATACTCATTGGTGAGATTGAACTGTTGAAGAACATTAGTCATACAGTATGTGTTTTCAATATATCTTTGTGTAGGTTTTGTTTAAGAATATAGGTGAATTCAGTATCAGTCCTAGGAAATCCTTTCATCTTAAAAGTGGTTTGAGTGCTGACCAGACACTCAAACTGGTGGCACAAATGTTTTATATTCATATATTATATGTTTATCAGCCAATATAAAAATACATTACATAATATTTGCTATTTATGTTTGATTATGGTACAAAACATATTTAAAAAGTCAGGTGTTTATTGCAGTCATTATATCTTCCAGATTTTATGTACATTTGTGCATTACTTACTGCATTGTTGCACTCTAGCTCTGATAATCCACAGTAGTGATACACATCTATCTGTGTAAATAACTGTAGAAAATTAGGAAGTCCATAGGCAGATGATGTTTCTGGTATGTAGTCTTAATGTCCACTAAAAACAGCCAGACATGTATTAGCACAGGTGAAATATGCCAATACTAGTAGACATAGTTAACTTAATTATTAAAAAAAAATATCAAATAAATTGCTCAGAACACTGAAGTTAGCAGGTACATTTCACAATTGAAAAAACTTGTCACCATGAGACAAGTTTTGTTTCAAAACAACAGAATGATATTTAAAAGATGGTGAAATGCCAAAAATTTATCATCTTCCTTGACAAGATATGCATATAGATCTCAAAGAACAGAACTAGTGCTGTGACTAATTTCACTCTTTGTTGGAAAGCAAGTACAACTTTGCATACAGTTTCCAAGTGAAATTTTGAATATCAAGCTGAGCTTGACTAAATTAGTGCCTGTGTTGAAACAGCATCATCTTACCTACTGTGTTAAAATGTTGGTTTTGGTGCATAGCAAGAAGCTTCTAAAGTAATTTAGAGCACAAAATTGGAAGTTTGATGAAATATGGAAAAAGACAGGTACCCAGCACCACAGCCATCACAATTTCATGAGCATTAATAAACTAAACTAAACTCTTTCATGTTTACCTCTCTGTTGAAAGAGTAACATCAACCAAAATTAATAAAATCAAAAAATAACAAACATTCATTTTGGTTTGAACTAAACTGCTCAGAAGTCAATCACTTTTTAATGAAGGAGGAAATGACAGGCAGAAAAAGAGTGATGAATTTCAACTAACCTGTTCTAATTCTGTCAAAATAACTAAGATGTGTAATGATAATTAATCTTCAACTGTATCTGTATTCATAATCAGATTTTTTCTATAATTGCACATGATCTTGTTTATGTATTTTTTAGAATTTTCTTTTATTTGTCTGGTTTTCAAACTAAGTGACCTAAATTCAGCTGTACATTGAATGACAGACTTTAATTTAATGATGTTTAGATTTAAAACCCTGAAAATGATAAAACAATCTTCATTATATTCCAAATTTTCTGAAATCAGAAGAGTTGTTAATCAGCTGTGACAGCTTTCATAATTTCAGGAGGACATCTCAAAAGAATTCAATCACGCAAACAAAGTACAAACTAGAGTTTTGTTAATTTAACCTATACGTTTTTAGAGAAATTACTAATAGAGTGGAATAAGAAATATTGCTTAATAGCTAAGAGACTTTTCAGGAGAAATGACCGAAGACGTGCTTCTCCCTCTGAAAAATACACAAAGGATCATTTCTATTTGGCAAATAGGCTGTGGTATGCCATGACGCCTGAATTCAGAAGCGGATGTTAGAAATTTTTAAAAAGCCAAGGTGCTCATTAATTTAGAAATAAATTTTCTCAACAATTGTTGAAGGTGGCCAGACATTTCTTTTGCAGGTGTTTCTTCAATGCAAGCAACATTACAGGAGGGATCTGGTGCATGGAAGCTAAAGACAGGACCTGATGACCTCAGGAAGGTCTTTTAGCAGGTGAGCAAAATTAATGTCCTTCTAGTTTAGATCAAGTTCAAAATCAGGTCTTGTGCCGAGCCTAGAACAGAAAAAATGTTAAATACATTTAACCACATTTTACACTTTTTGTTCCATGTCCTTTGTGAGTTAGATGTTGAGTTAGTCTCCAAAACAGTTTTTATACCAGGCACTGTACTTGAGATTCTTTCATAATTTGAGAGCAAGTTCTCCTCAGATTGTGGTGCAAAGTCAGAGCCCTACCACTAGGCTGCCTTCAGAACTAGGGATGCTCAGAGACTGAGGTGCATGGTGCCATACTGAGAGGAAGAACTGTGTTATCATGGTTTTCTGTGACAGTTCTGATTTCTTTTCCTCCCTGCCAAGGTCAGGATGAATAGCACAGGAAATGTAGATTTCAAGTTCAGACTTGGAATGTGTATTATCTCTTATCTATTTACAGTATTTACAGACTCACGAGCCGTGAGCTCAATCTAGCAAGATAGAAAATGAAGGCAAAATGGAGAGCTCCTAACTCTGTCCAAAGTTATTTAAGGGATAATTACCCAATAACAAGGTTACACCTGTATTATTTATACTTTTGGCCCAATAATGACCACCCAAGGCCTGCAATGCAGATCTTTTTCACCCAATTACAGAAAGCCACCTAAACCCATGTAGAAGAAGGAAGAAGAAGGTGAAGAAGAATGCCCAGAATCCTCCATCTTGGACCATACATATTACTATGTACTAAAATCTTAAAATCGAAGTTTCTAGAATTACAACAGTCTCCCACAGTAGAAAAAAAAAATGTGAGGGTTTAGCAAACAGATCCAGTGGAGAAGAATGTGCAGGGCCAGGTGTTATTTATTCTTCTAGAGTGGCAAAAGACCCATTGAAGTGCTGAAGAACCAATAGAGTGAGCTGACAGGTTTTTCTAAGAAATAGTTCAGACACGAAAATGTGTTTCTTCAGCAGAACTAAACTCTCCAAATGAAATTTAATTTAGCAAGAAAGAATAAACAGCTTATGCTTTTCAATATTAAGAAAATGCTTTGAAGAGGAGAAACATTTTAAAATGCCACTTTATGAGACACTTTAGGAAGATGTGGTATACAAATGGTCACAAACCCTAAAATCTGACCTATCAAGTCTGAAAAACTGCTTCAAAGTACATCAAAAAGCTGAAAAGCATACTGATGAAATAGAATTTCCTGCTAATAAGGATATAGTGATTGTTTTTGAAGCTAACCTCCTGAATTCATTGTTTCATGTAGGTTATATATTTCCTAGGTATGTAAATCTGGGGCATAAATTCATTATTATGCTCTATAGAGCAGATATTATTTTTAATATGTCCATCACAAACATCTCCAGGCCTTACCAGTGAAATGTCCAGGGTGAGGACCAAGTATATGTAGGCTTTATGAAACAAAATTAAGGTATTCTCAGCAAAAGTTGTGATAGGTGGAGTGCTGTGTCTCAGTAGCAGCCTTGAACGTGACATTGAGGAAAAATCTTTGGCACTTTCCCACAGGAGCCCTGAATGATATAGAAGAACAAAGCCATGCCTTCAGAAATGAAAATGCCAACAACTCACTCTCAGAGAAAAAGTTCAGTCTGATGTCAAGCCACTCTAATGTATCATGATGAAGTATATACTCTTGACTGTAACTAGATTTTACTATGAGGACAGCTGTGACAGAGCCTAAACATAAAGTACTCTCTCAAAAATATTTTTTCTGAAATTCTTTTACAATATTTCAAAAGTATAACTTCAAACAAAGCAGCAAACATCCTCCAAAAACTGCTGACATGTAGCTGTTGCACTGGTCATGTAAAGAACTGCCTATGCCAATGCCAGCTCTAACTGGAAGGGAATTTTCTCCCCAAGGCAATCCGCTGGTTCATGCAGGGCCTGCTCTGACACCTCCCCAGAACAGCAGTCTGCCCCTCTGGGCTACAAATGTGGTGCAAATATGCAGCATCAACAGCCAAGATCACACATGTGGCCAAGTGCAAAGGGATGTTTTGTACAACTGTGTCTAAGATAAGGACAACTTTCAATCAGTCTTATATTCCCCCTCTCTAAGTGCTTAGAGTGAAAAACAATTGTTGTAGATTAACAGGGTTAACCCCTGAAAAAAAAAGGTGGGAAAAGCAATTTAAATAAGGAAAGACCTAGTGCAGGCCATGTTTAAAAACATGCCATTTTGCTTTCTCTTCTGTAGTATTTCACTATATGTAACAGATAATGAAGATATTTATCACTACAATGATAAGTTTTAACTCAACTTTAGAGCTTCTTGTCTTCTTGTTTTAAGATCAATTTTACCCATTAACCAGCTTCAGTCTACCAGTCCATCCTAAAACAAGTTAAAAACTGTGAGAAAGGTGCTAATGACAGCGTAACTACAATGAAGAGGAATGACAGCTACTCCACTCAAGGGGCTGCTTGATCTTGAGACTACAGTCCTCTGAACCTCCTATTCAGAAATTACCCATACTTAACTTGGCAGAAGCTTCATAGCTTTTAAACTGCTTAGCAGCTGGCAAAACTTCTGCATCAGAAGATCTAGATGTGGAAAGGAATACCTCTTTTTCTTCCTTGAAGAGAGAGAATGAGTCTCCTAGAAATTCCTTCTTAGCTGTATATTAGAAAAGCTACAAGAAACTAAAATATAAGTCTCAAACTTTTTGCTTTCCTTTTCCCCAACACTTTTCCTCAACATCTTGGCCCCTAGTAAAACTGAGAATTTCTTAAAAACTCTAAACTTCCTCAGCATGACTTTTAGTTTTGTGAGAATGTTTATCTTGGGATGGAGATCAAGTAAAATGTTTAAATTACATAAATAATAGTTACTAGAAAATTTAACATTACTATTACAGGCAAAATAAAACCTTTATAAATGTTTCAAAATATCGAGTCCACAGACTAAGAGAAATTATAAATAAAATCAATAATAAGGAATAAAATTCTATATAAAAAATCAAAGCTCAAGTAAAATTGAATATCTGAATATTGCTGCTGACATTGACTGAAACCGTGAACTTCTGATTTCTTTCTTTTTTCAAATCTCCTGCATATCTTCTGAAAGCTACTAAATAAATATTCATGAGTTACAAAACTGAAAGTATGGTCCTCATCCTCACATACTTTCCGCTAAGTTTTGTCTGACGAGTTCTCTGGCAACTTGTTGTCACCATACAAACCTGAATCCTCCATGCTACTCTGGCTTTTGAATTTTCCACGTTCCATATTTCAGCCTTCGCATGCATAGATCTCTTGCTGTTTAAAGAAATCAGTTCCACAGTAGTCTAAAAATCCTTTTAAAATGTACTGCTTAGTACATAGTTTCTGAAAGGAATACATTTGATTACAGATTTTTGAAAAGTGAGTCTGCATCTCCAGTATATATATGCCCTCTTTCATTCTAGAGATGACTATCACAAATGAATCCCAGATTACATGGGATGGTTAAAAAAAAATTATTGTTAAATTTAGCCTTTGGTAGAGTCTGGAAAAACTTTTACATAAAATAGATGTCTCAGAATCTCTATTTAAGTTAGATAGAGTAACTGGTGGGCATTCCAGCAGCTTACAAAAATGGATTCAAGATCTCAACTAAGCATATTTAATATGCAGAATGAAGGTTGAATTGATAGCCCTGGGAAAAACTACTTGTTTTTCCACAGAACAGGATAATGGCAAAGGCTGCATGCAGTACTCACGTGGGTATGAGAGGGACCACTGCCATTTTGAAATCGTGCTTTCACTTCACCTCTCATCCAAACCTCACCATTATGCTAAGCCCATGGCAGAAAGTCTGGCTGCTGTGATCCAGACAGGGTAGGTAGGCATAAATTCCAGAGGGAAAATCTATTTAATGAGATTAGCACTTGAAGATTTAATCTGAGATCTAGCCCTGAAGTTAGAGGGAATGCATAGACAGCCTTGTGCAAGATATAATCTCTGTTTAGAATGTCTCCTTAAAATATAGGAATGTTTTCACTGAAGAAAAATAAGGAAAACTTCTAGGACTTAACATCAAAATATTTAGTTTGAAGTTTAAAGAGATCATTTAATGTCATTAGACTTCTGCTTCTACTGAAGAGACTGAGGAAGCTTCTAAGTTTAGGCGTATAAATTATGAAGTCTCTTTTAAGAAAACAATTAATTTCTATTAGCATAGTTTGAGTCAAGTATTGAGTCAATAATCTCATGGCCACCACATAATTGCTATAAATCTTGCAGATTTTTGCAATAAAGAGGTGTCTCTTCTTCCTTATTAAAACAGTTTTGGTTTCTTTTTTGCTCAATACAGATAGTTGAAGAGGCAAAGGAGTACTACTTTAAAAAAATTCTCATTGTGTTTTATTTTAAATTCCCTTTTGAAATTGTTTACTTGAATGAAAATAAATTACATAGATCATAACCTGTGAAAGTTACGAGGAAGGAAAATTGGAGGAATGTTGGATTCATGTTTGATCTAGCATGTAACCCTGTAAAGTTTAAGTAAGCTGTAATGGAAATTGTTTCATCAGATCTTGGGATAATTTTAAAATTAGCATAAATTCGAGAGTCTCATATCAGAACACTAAATTTTACTGATAAAAAAGGAAAACTTAAATCCTTTCAAGGCTGTGGCATCCACTGCACAAACAAAAAAGCTGAGTGAATTGTAAAATCAGTCTGGGATTTACAAAAGCTTTGAAATCTTATTTAGTTAATTTTCCTGGTACTGTTTTAACCATCTTTGATAAAAATGGCATCTGGGTTTCTGAAATGGAAGAATTCTGTTTCATCTATGAATTCCTGCATTCTTGTTAATTACTAAATTTCTACCAAATTCAGTTCAGACTGAAAGGTAATTATTTTCACTAATATATCTGTTACATATTTTTTCCTATGTGTAATAAATGTATCGAAGAGATCAAGAATGCATCCTTATAAAATAATGGGTTTTTTTCCTGATTTCCTGATTGATTTCCCTCAATCTGTTCTGCATTAAGAGTATATATATATAAACATACTAACTAGTCTTATGTACTTGGAAATAATGTGGAAAAATATCCAGACTGCATCACACACTAGATATTTAAATTCAGGGGGAAATTAAGTATAAACCTGAAGTAGTGCTAAAGATGAGTTTTTCTTGTCACATCTGCTAAAAGTCAGCAGAAAAATAGAGGATCTGCTCCTCAAATCCCTTGGTGACACATAGAAGTCCTTGTACTGATCTTACTGGGTGGAAGCCCACTGAACCTGGGCTCAAATTATTTGACAGAAGATGGCCAACTCATAAAGAGGTAACACTTGCTCTTTGTGATGCATGTTAGACAGCTGATGCAGAGTTAAAGTCCAGTATTGCAGTTCTTTATGTAGGAACTTGGACTCTATTTCATTGCTACATCTTGGATTAAAATTATAAAAAGCTTAGATCAAATAGAAAATAAAGAATATTAAATATAGAATATCAAATGCAAGGGGTTTTTGATACCGTTTCTTCCAAGAATGGTATATTTACTTGAAGCTGGAAAAAACTCCTAGTTCTATTGCATAGCATTTGAATTCAGTAAAACTTTAAAACAGTCAGACTTGTTTCCCAAAACCTTATGATATACTCAGAAAGTGATGGTGAGAGCTCTGTTTTCTAACTCAATATTTATAAAGAAGTAACGATATTATTTTACCTTTATATCACAGTGAAACATCATTGGTATAAAATACTGTGTAAGTAGCTACTATGGAATCTTCCTTTGATAAAGAGAAACTCAGGTCCTGAAAAAAAAAAGTTAAAAAAAGCTATATTTAGAAAGCATCTGCATATTGAATGTCACAGTAGCAATGATAGAAACTTTAACTAAGAAAAATTTCTATCAATATTTCTTTAGGCAATGCTGGCAAGAGATTAAGGCTAAAATCTTCAAATGTGTGCAGGAGAATTAGGTGCTCCTATTCTGTTATAATCAGCTGTACATTAAACTCATAATTCTCCTGCTATTCTTCACGTGGATGATCTGAAGCTTCATTGTAGGAACAGGAATTGACTCATCTTGCAGATTTCACTCCGTGAGAGTGAGCTAAGCTATCCATACTTGTTCTCCATAACAGTATTAATTGAAGTCCCTATTTAAATGGGAGCTGAGTAGAACGTGATAAAATTAACATGAATATAGAAAAGTATATCTCTTCTCTTTCACCTCCAACTGGGGTGTCAATTTAAAAATCAGACTGCATATTTTTATTCCAGTGTTTCCAGGAAATGTTAGATTAATCTTAATGTCTATGTAAATGAAGTGACCATAAGATAACAAAAAAAAACCCAAAAAAAACAACCAACCAACCAAATAAAAAACCAAGCAAAAACACCCTCAACCAAACTAAAACACCGAGAATGCCCTAACTAGTGGAGTAGTTAAATTTCTGTGAATTACCCTGGAAGAAAAAAATTAAATTAAAAAAATAAATGGAAAACATAATTGCAAATAAACAAATGATGAAATTATCAACTTGATAACTGGTTTCCTACTGTCCAGTAGAGCATGATGTTGTTAATGAGGGTTTCTGTCTCAGATGCTTGTATGTAAGGATAGGATTTCTGTCACAACTTATTGTTTGACCTTTGGGCTTTCGAAAGCATCTCTGAATTCTTCCTGCCAAAGCATTCTTTTCAATGTTGGAAGAGGAGGTGGAGTGTTGGAAGGGGGAAGGGGAATGGGGGAAAGGGGTGTTTTTTCAGAGTAAATTTTAGAATACTAAAACCCCAAGATTTATCAAGGGATATGCCAGAGAGGCACCAAGCAGCATTTCCTCATGGCCAAAGCCAAATGAAACAGTGCTAGGCCTTAAGCATTGAACACAAGTATGGACTGTGAACTGCCATGATACTGCCCTGCTATGTCTCAGAAGTACTTTTTCATCAGAAAAAAGTTATCTATATACACCCACTCAAGTTAAAATACGTGTGTACAGGTACAGTTGTATACATCTGAATACACAGCCGAAATATGCATTCAGAGCAGCTGTCTGTAAGGTGAGAAGTCTGGATATGAAAGAGATAAAGTTTCCAGAAGTATTTCTCAGTAATGTGGCAGAGAGGATGATAATTATGGCTACATGGACCACACCTGTGTTTGGTGTAGGGCTGGCTGGATCTAGGTGGCCAGGTGTTAGCAGTGGGTGTCACAGTGCTGAACCCTGTAGTGAGTGACTGGACAGAGTTCCAGCAGCCCTGTTGCAGGGGGACTCGTTAACTTGAAGACTTATGCTAAAAAAATTCAAGAAAATAGTAAGTCTTTAGGACACCTATCTCCATACATGTCTCTTTCAGCTCTGCAACATGACAAACATTTGCAATTGCAAAACAGAGGTGCAAGTACTGTGTCCGTTACCATCTAAGCTTGTTTTGGGAGGTTCTGAATCTCAATGAGACTAGTTGTCATGTTGAACACATTAAATTTGGTTAACCCTGGCTGATCCCAAAACAGCCTTCTTTTGACATTCCAAATGCAAGCACATGTAGCCAGATAACCAATAAAAGTGTTTCCAAATGCAGTGTAGAAGTCAACAGCTATGCTCATCTCCACTCTTATCCTTACTGCCTAGCAGACAGGAGGCCTAGTAATAGATTTTTAAAAGTCAGAATGTCAAAAATAAGGAATTATAATTAGAAAGAATAATAATCTGTAGGTGGACCATGTTCTCTTTAATGAATTAAGCTTATTCTATTCTGATTTAAATTTAATTATTTAAATAAAGAGGAATCTTTTAATTAAAGAGTGAAAATCAAAAATTTTTTATAAGCAAAGCAAAATAAAATTTCTAAGAGAAATGAAAACAAATATTAAAACTTCTCAAGGTGTTCATATAGAAGAAGTCCATATGATCTTTAAAGTACACATGCATTTAAAAAAAATTACTGTTTTTGAATTTACACATATCAAATAACATATTCCCCACATAGTATAAACTGTCAATATCTCAATGAAAAATACATAAGTAAAATAATTTTGCTAGAACTTGTCTTGGAAAATGAGTTTACTTCAAGAAAGAAGTTCTTACACTTTTTTGTTCACCATCCTAATAGACACCTTCTATTGAAATCCAAGGTCAAAACAAATAGATTCAGAAAATGCAAAGAACTCAAGTAATAAATATATGTAATTAAATGTACTACTAAGAGTACTTGCACTGAAGTTACTGAAGTTCTTTACCTGTATTTGCAGTGAAGTGTATGCAAACTAAATAAGAGTATGGAGGAGAAAGTCTTGTGTCTTTATTTCTACCTGTAACACGAAAAAATCATACTTGCTCTACTCTTCCATTTTCCAATGTTCTTTTACACACAAGAGATTAAGATAAAAGTACAACAGGTCAATACAATTGATCTATAAATATCTATGTTGACCTATAAATAAGGTTTAATACCCGTTTAATTTCTTAGAGACACAACATAGAATATATACTTATATGTCTTAGTGCATTTTTACAAATATTCCACACAAAAAGAGTATCATAGAAAATTTTAAAATTAATTACACTGCCCTATGTTGCAGAAGCATGAAAATCTGAATAAATAAAAGTCTTTGCAATGTATCTATCTAGATCGTTTTGTAACCAGTTCTCTCTAAAGGCATAAAGAAGAAAAAAGGTTTTCAATTCCAAAAGTCAAGTTTTACTGGAACATAAATTAAGATAGTTACTTTCTTAAGTGGAAAACTTGCTAAATAAGAAAGGTAAAAGACAAACAGAAAATGACCATTGAGTCACAACCAACCAATGCCTGTCTATCTAATCCCTGTTTTCTCATTATTTTGTTGTATTGTAAAACTGTGATTGTGAATCAATGTAGTGTTATCTGCTGCTTCATTCCAGTTCATGTAATTTGTAGGTTTGAACAGAGTGCTATTGATATGCAGGATAGGGTAGGATGAAAGTTGCATTCTGTCACATTCAAAATTTCTAATTATACTTACTTAGCAAAGTTAGACACAAAACCCCAAAAGCTACTAAACTCGACAAATCATGACTAAAATTGAATAAGGACTGACGTTACATGACAAACAAATCTCACAAATGAAAAAGGAGCTCTGGGCAAAATAGTCAGACAGCTGATGTCCACTGAACCTTCAGCATGACTGTCTGGTTTCAATGTCAATACAAATTTCTTTCTAGAGTATTTCCTCTAACACACCGAAATTCTTTGAAGTAGAGATGGAATGTGGGACTGCTTACCCACTTGGTGGTGACTAATGGGTGATATGGGCAAAAAGCCCCCTCTTCTCATTTGAACGTCTAATGACGGATGTTTGGGGTTAGATTTCATTATCCTGCTGAGAGCTATGCAGGCAATACTTCACTATTAAAATAAAAAAGTGTGATTAAGCTCTGCACTTAACAAAAAAATCTTCTGTTTCCTATTACAGAGACTGCATGACATATTACAAAGCTAATTTCAGCTTCTTCTGATTCCTTCAGTGTTTCTTAACTAATAATCTCTGTCATTCACTACTTTTATAATGCCATCAAATCAGATGAGACCATAGGGAAGAATAAAGAAGACTATATATACTATGCCTGCATTTATTTTCCAAGACTGAGTGAAGGAGTAACTGTTCTTATGAATTTTATATTTTTTCTTGGTTTAAAGTTATTAATTGCTAATGTGGAAATTCAGTCTTTACAACATTTGCATTAAGTTGGATGAACACAGTCTATTAATTCAACAATTTATGATTCTGGCAGTGTTCTCCTTCAAGTCAGGCCAAGTACCATAAGTTTTCACTAAAACTAATATTGCATTCAATTGGTTCAAAGCAACAGTTATGCAATAAACAATTGAAGAATTATGACCCCTCTGACCTACAATACTGGCAACGTGCAATGAAATTCTGGTCAAACAGTTGGTTGCTTGAATTTCTTTTTGAAAATCCTTGAACAGTAATAATATTGATGTTAAGACTACACTGTCCATTCAATATCTGGATGACAGAATTTTTCAAGCAAGATCTTCTGATTAGGTAATTTTTTCCTGCAAGTTCTTTGCTAAAATGTTTATTCTCAAAGTCTACTTGCCCTTTTATAATTTTCCAAACATTTCACTACTAAAAAAGTACATTGATTAAATAACTTTTGTAGTGGACTATTTTACCAATCTGTGTAATTCTTGAACAAATAACAATCAATATAAACTATCAAAATTCCTTTCACTCATGTATTACTGAGGTAATGAACTGCAGATTCCCTAACTTGTATCACAGGGTCACACACGTAGGGCATCAGTTGAACCTGATGCTTCCATCACTGCCACCCCTTTACATGTAACCTAGAAACAGTCCTCTGATTATTTCCTTTTTGCATATACATGAGTTCTATTAAACCTCATGTAGGCTAATTTGCCCTGCCTTTACAGCCGTGCATTTCCATGGCTCTCCTGCAATTGCACTTTCACTTAATTTTATTTCGCTTTGAGTATTTCTACAGTGTTTTACTCTTACCAATCTTTCACTGTGGGTCTTTTGGTTTGCTTTGGCTTTTTTCTCTACATTAAGTCTTCAGAATTCTTGGTATTAGAAATAAAACATTAAAGCTGGAACAAATATGACCTTTTTATGCTAGGTAAACAAAACTCCTGTGGAATCATAAGAAATATGAGATCTTGTTTGTCAGGAATGGCCATTTGTAAAACTGAGTTGGTGAAAAGAAGAGGTCTAGGTGTAAGTTGACATAGGTACCATCTGGTCTAAAAAAGACTTTTAAGAAGGAATTCAAATCACCAGTCTAAAACTTTACATTTTAAGTGTATCCCAAATGTGCCACTATTATGTAGTCAATATAACACGCTCTCATTCTTGGTTTTCCTATTCTGTTTTAGTAGTAAAGCAAATAAACCAGGGAGACTGACTGCCCATCTTAGTGTTTATTCTAACTCACAGCACACTTACCTGGCAACTAAAATCCCATGATTCACATTCTTGCTCCAAATGATTTCTTTAATGAAATACATCAGTGTCATCAGGGTGAGCAAAACCATCAGAGCCCAGAGTATTGTATAATATGCATTTAATGTTATTTCACCTCCACTGACCACTTATATTGCAGTGGGAAGGACTGATTTTATTCCCAACCATGAGGTCTCCACTCCAACCTTCCACTTGGTCAGCTATAAGACTAGGTTGCTCAGTGCCTTAGTTAGTCAGACCTTGAAAATCTACAAGTATGAAGGCTACACAGTCTGCAAGGGCAGTGTTTTACATTGTGTGACTCTTCTCACAGTGAGAATGCCATATATCCAGCCCAAACTTCCTTCACCAATGTTTCTTGTAAGTCTATCCTTCACTCCACTTGTCAACCTCGAAGCACACAGAGACAAACCATTTCACTTCATACTGAATGCAATCTGTCTTCCACCAACCTGAAGTCAGTCTTCTCTACAGGATGATTCCTCTTAGATTTTCATTTCAGCAAGCAAGATTACTTTAATTACTAGAGTTCTGGACTTTCTGTTTGAGAATTATCTCTGTAACTCTCAGTCATTCACACAATCTTGATGAAAAGGAGACTATAGAATAAGAGCATAGTATAAGGTGCTGGTAGTCTTTGAGTCTAAATGGCATGACTCTACATCCGAATGCCTAGGTCAGCAAAACTATGCTGTAGTACTTTTTAGTGAGAGTTGTACATTTGTGCAGCTCCTCAGCCCTGTAAGTAAGTCAACCACAACACTAAATCCCATATGAACAAAAATATCATAACTCATATTAAACATTTGCATTTCTCAAAAAAAAAAAAAAAAAAAAACCACAAAAAAACCCCCAAAATCAATTATTTTTGAACAGGCAAGACTAAAGATAGAATCAATACTGAATTGCAGAGTCATTCAGGCTGGAGAAGCCTCAGGAGTTCCCTAATCCAACCAAAGTTCTGACGTCAGACCAGGTTGCTCAGGGCTTTATAAAGTCTGGTCTTGAAAACCTCCAGCGCAGATACTCTGCATCTTCTCTGGGAAGCCTATTCCAGCACTTGTCTGGCTTCTTGTCATGCCCACTTCACCCAGCCCTTAAACTGGATCTTCTGTCTCTTTCAATTTATGTCTACTATCCCATGTAGTCCTGTCACGCACATATCTGAAGAGCCTGACTGCATCTTCTCATAACCATCCATAAGGGCTGGAAGGTTTCTATTATTTCCTTTGCAGCCCATCTCCCTTTTTAGTCTCTAGGCTAAATAATCTCAGCTCCCTGAGCCTTTCCTGGTGGGTCACATTTCAAAGATTAAGTCACAATTAACTTCAGCAGTAGGACATAGATCTGAATAAGTAATATGCAATAATTCAAGTCCTCTTGCTCTAGTCTACTTTAGGTTTAGTACATTTTTTTCCACATGACTGTTCAGGGTTTTTTTTCTGTAGCTGTCTAAATGTTCCTGCAGGCCACCACTAATTATCCACTTCCCTAGAGTATTGATGGACAATTTTTCAGAGCATTTCTTAATTTGATATAAGCTTCCAATTCAATAATTACCTTGCTCATCAAAAGAATTGCAAATATATTTTACACAGCTTCCAGCTTTAGTACTGGTTTTAGTGAACTTCAGTTTTTAGGTACTTATCCCGAAAAGACAGAGGTGTAGTTCCGAGATGGAGTTCTCATAATTTATGTATACCTGTTCTTGTAATTAAAGGTTTTCAGACTAGTTTTGCAATAAGTCTAAAAAGGCACTGGGCCTGCCCCTGCTGCATTTGGACGTGGAATTGCTGGGTGAGGAATAGAAGGAAGAGGCAGGGAACCCAGAGTCTTAGAATGTGGAATGTTTGATTTTATTTAGAGTAGAAAGCCAGTTTCAGAACAAATTTCTATCCAAAGATAACATTCTCTGAAAAAGTGGGAAATTGAGATTTTAAGATACAGTTGCATAGGCAGCACAAAGCATCTAGTTTTTTATATATAATCTAAAGCAATTATTGATAGATCCACTGCATATCTGCCTTGGAAAAAAGGAATATTCTGCTTGAATCCAGCCTGTCTATCCAAATCTAAATGACTATGTTGTAGTAAATGACTGAATGTTGAAGTGTGCTGAAAGAAAGTTATTCTTTGCAAGGAGAGAAGTTAAATACTAAAAGAGGTGTTCAGAAAGGCTGCAGCATCTTCATCCTTGAAGATTTGAGAAAAAGAAAAGAAAGATTAACTGAACAAGACTAGGAGCAGCCCACTGTGACTTTGAAATTAGGCCTGTTTGTAGTATTATGGTGAGTTGATCTTGGCTGGCTACCAGTCCTTCACTCTCTCTTTTTCACCCCCTCTCCTCAACGGGACAGGGTAGAAAATAAGAAAAAGTTTATTGAGGGTCAAGATAAGGACAGGGAAATCAATCATCAATTCTCATCATAGGCAAACCAGACTTGACCTAAGGAAAATTGTTTTGATTAGTTACCAATTAAAATAAGGTAGGTTGGTGAACAAAGACAAAAGACTCAAACACCTTCCCCCATCTCAGCCTTCTTCCCAGGTGCAGCTTCACTCCATCTCTAACCCCCCTAGCACCCCAAACCCCGCCCAAAGCTACACGGGGATGGGGAATGAGAGACTGCAGTCAGTCCATAACAGCTCCTCTCTGCTGCTCCTTCCTCCTCACACTTTTCCCTGCTCCAGCCTGGGGCCTTCCCAGGGGCTGAAAAGAATCACCTGCCCCAGCATCTCCCCCCCTTTTCTCACCACCACAAGAGAGATGAGCAGGACCTGATGGCTTCCAGAGCTGCCTTCCAATCTAATGTATTCTGCCATTCTGCGATTAATCCAACTGTTTAAAGCAGCTGCTAAAGTATATGAGAGCAGTCATATCTAATTATTAAAAGCTCATTTAGTTTGATTTTCTGAAAAATTAACCGTGGGTTAAAAAACCAGTTTTGGTTTTTATCAGCTTTCGAACTGCACATCTATTTAAAATACTTGTTTTCTTGGAGGGATTGCTATTTTAAATTGAAATATAGTTTAAGATAAAGAATAACAGTCTCTCATGCTTTGAAGACAAATGTTGCAAAGTAAAAATATTTGTATTTTATTTCTGACTAGGAATCCTCATGGAAGATAAACTGTAGGGCTAAAGTACCTTCACCACAGGTCCCTAAAGCATTTTAGGAACTCTCTTAATTGCATGATCCAGCTAGCTATTAACATTACTGACATCCATTGTCTGAAACATGAAAGTAATTTTGAGCACACTATAGCTGCTCCAGACATCATAGCAGGTAATAAAGGGGAGTATTTCTCACTTTAAAAATAAAATGTTATCTAGACACAGCCTTGCAATAATAGCTCTTTACATTAAACATAAAGGGATCTAGCTGAGCTGCTTTGTGTTGACTGTTGTCAGATCACATAATATCTAAAATCCAACTCTAAAATTCTTTCTTTTTTTTTAACTAAATCTCAAATTGCAAAACAAACACAGATAGAAAAGAGAGCAATAAATCTCCAGAAACAAACTCGACCCCAAAATTTTCATATGGCTAGGAGTCATCTCTTGTCCTATCATAATTTTAGCCCTGTATACCTGATTCTGATCTTAACTCTATAAATACATGTATTTCTGCACGTCTCTACAAACACTGACACTAGGATTCAGCCCTAATAGGTCCTTCACAAGCAATTTTGAAATGACTGTAGGAGCAAAAACCTGCAATATAGCATAAAGGTGTTGTCATGCAGAGAAATATGCTATCTTCTTATTGTATTAGAGTTGTATGAAATTATTTCTTTATTCTGGGTAGGAGGACTAGCACAATGAGCTTTTTACCTACATCACTGGGTGAGTTCAGCCTTACCTGCTTACAAGCCACAAGACAAACTTTTCTTAAGTGAAAAAATACCTATAAACTCAGTAGTAGGGGTTTTTTTGGTGGGGTTTTTGGCGGGTTTTGTGTTTTTTGGGGTTTTTGTTGTTGTTGTTTTTCGTTTTTTTTAAAAAACAGTGGTATATGTGCAGCAACTTTGAAAAAATCAATCTTCACTAGAAGACTTAGAAGAGCTGTGGTATAATGGCTTTTGAAGCAGTGTTTCAGTTTATCCCCACAAGCAGTTTGAGTCTGGAAGGCAGAAAACAGGTTCCTCAGGCTCACTGGCCACCTGTTACCATTATAGAGAGAGACATGCCACAGAAGCCCTGCAACCCTTGTTATTGAGTGCTACAGGTGCCCTAACTAGGAAAAATTCCTTATTGGCACTGGTTGGTAAAAGCACTTTAATGGTAACAAAGTTCTGTTTTCTGAACGAAAAGAAGGGGAAGAGAGACACCTGTGGCAGATGCAATATCAGTTGTAATCAGTACATTAATGTAATATACTTTACCTCACAGCTTGATGTAAAGAGCACCTTGTAACTTTGGGACACCTTGTCCTTCTTTCTCAAGGACATAAGGAGCCACTCTGAAGCCCAGGCAAGCAGCAAGTTCTGCTGCAGATCTTTGCTCAACAATTAGCAGAATTGGGCTGCTGCAATATAGTTCTCTGAAGCTGATATTTGAAAATGTGAATTCCATAGCATTTTTCTCTTCCTTCTCTATTTAAGACTAAATTTCAAAAAAACTGCTAAACTAATATGCCATGAGTGTACAAAATGTACTTATACACTAGAAAATGCCAGCAAGATTTTCCAAAATAATATTTTTTCTCACCAAGATTCTCAGTCTTTGCCATTCCTCCACAAACACTGTGTGCTTTGAATGCACTTAGTACTCTGTTATTGAAATCCAATTTGCCATTTTTACCAGGATGTTAAACAATATTGACCATCTACTATTTCCCACAAAATATTCCCAGATCCATTGCCATTGTAATTTGTAATACCACGTAATTAATTTTTCAATTGACTAAAATTTCTGAAGAATTTTTTTTCTCTTCACATGAAATGTCCATTTTTAATTTGCTCATCAAACCCATAGATTCTCAACTGAGTGAGTTTGTGCAATGTAGTTGCTAGGCAACCAAAATAAATTTTCCTATCTTAGTTCAGCAAAGGAAGATATAGGTTTACCAGCCTGAACCTTGCTGAAGCTTTTCCAATTTAATTAAGTCTCTAACATTTATAATCCCTTGTCACTCATATCTCTCCAAAAAATAGTCACTTTTTCATTGGAATTTCATGGAAGTGGGAACAGAAGTAACAGTTCTCGGAGTGTGCGGTTTAAGCACAAGCCAGTAACAAATTACCTGGATTCATAACCTAGGAGAGAGCAGTATAAACATATAGAACCCTTCAACAGTTTTCTGTTTGATGAAACAACACATTGTAAGTCAGTAAAGTCAGCAAAGTCAGCTTCAAAAGTCAAACATGGAACAGTTATCAGTTTTAGTGTTCTCAGTGTTCAGGTTCTTCTAGATTGATAGAATACTAAAAACCCCCATAATGGCTAATACTTGCTGTGAATACTATTTCACCTTCCCCACCACAGCTTATTTTTTTATTATTAAAATTGGACACATTCCATATTTAGAATTTTCTAATTGAGTGATCTCAAACAATTTTACTCATCGGATGGTGTTGTTTCTATCAGAAGTTAAATGTTTGTATCCAGACATGTGCCCAATGCAGTAATCATGAATATAGTTTTAAAAACACAAGATTTAACATATTCAGTGAGTCATAAATTAGATACAGCTTTTTGAAACTGGAAGAGGAAGATGGGTCAGACAAGCATATGACTATATTCCATTTAAGATTAGGGCAGTTAAGAAGCAAGATAAAAACTAGCAAATAATCATAATTGTTCCTATAATGATGAGAATAAATCATTATAGGAAAGGTAAGACAGTACTGGCAAAAAAAAAATCTTACTTTGGTGAATAATAGCACTGTTTCAAAAGGTTCTTCAGTTCCTGTATTATTTTTCAGCAGAATGATAGATTTGCATGCTGATTCAGTGTTTTCTAGACACACGAGGTCTGCAGTAACTGGTACAGCAGACTGACCTTCAAGTCCCCAGAAAAAAAGTTTTTGTTAAAATAACAGATTCCCTAACTGATGAACACTAAATATTGGGTTAAAAAAAGAAAATGGAGCTTTTATTATCTCCATAGCAATTTTCAATTTCAGCAACAAAACAATTCCAATTAGACTCCAAATAAAATTTTCCTTCCCATTCCGCACTTCTTTTTTATATCCAAGACTATCATATTAAAAATCCCAAAACACCCAGAGCTACAGTGACAACTAGATCTTAGTAGGATTTAAGCAAGGTTTCACAGGGATTTCAGGTAAGGGAAGAACTGAATAATAAATATGCTACTTCTAAAGAAAGATTTTTAGCATGAAAAAGAATATACAGCTCTACTATAAAAAGATGTGTCACTCGTCATTTCAACATCTTTGAAGAACTAGTTTGGTGTGTGACAAAGACAGGGGTAAGAGAGAGCAGTACCTGCCAAAGGACCTAATGTACCAGATGTCCAAAAAGTGTATGTCAGAGGCAAGAGGAATCTAGGGTCATTACAAAGATAATAGACAGTGGCAGGAAATAGTTTGGGATGCCAAATGATTCATTACCTTGCCTCTGCTGCTGCTCATTATACAGAATAAAATAATTAGGACTCTCTACTGGTAGACAGAACAGTACTTCTTCCATACGTGACATACCAATCCAGTCACACTGAAGTAAGATTTCCAAGATTGCTCTGAACCATTGTCCAAAAGTAAGGAAGAATAGACTGCTATAAAAAAAGGATACTGCTGGAACACAGAACTTTACTGTCTTGTCTGCTATGCCAAAATGAGTAGAGGAACATCTGCTATCTTTATATTAGCAAGGCATGTTGTACCTTCTTGGGGAAAAACCCCAAAACCCACCGAAACAACCACCAAACAAAACCAAACACAGGCAGCTTAGTCTGCAATGTTGCAAGCTGCAAGAACATCAGACGCTGAGCTTGCTGTTTTCCACAGCAAAGATATGAGCATTGCTTTGATGTTAAGATAGATGTTCTTAGTAACCTCAGGACACACATTACCATGAAAGCCATCTTAAATGTTACGATACTTTCTTTTTTTCCTGACATACATATAGCATGGCAAACTGCAAGTAACTATAACAACACTGCAACGATAGAACCTACCTTTGATTTTTCATTTTCTTTACACAGCCATGCCACAGTATTGGTGCGGTGATATAGAATGTGTACCCCACTTTTGATTGTTCAGTTGAATCCACCTTTTCAAAACACTGAGATGCATCTTCCTTCTCTAAGACAGTACAAATACAGTGTATTTGTATTTGTGCTATAGCTTTCTATAGCACGACACAAAGAGAAGAAAACGGAGTTTTTTGAGATCACATTCAGGCCTTCATGTTTATTCAGCCAATTACCCTGATTTCCAGTTATGCATAAGCACATGTGTGTATTTTAGTATGGATCAGACGCATGGCATAAATAAATAGAGACAATTACTTAATATTTGTACATCTGGAGATTTCAATAATTATGCAGAGATCTTACTCTAAATGACTGAGAACTGAAAATCTGAACTATAAAAGTGAAGGAAAACTAGACTTCCATTTAGGTTTGCTTCAAATAACCCGGAGCTATTATATGTGAAATTTTCACGGTGCCAGGTGAAAAACTAGCAGAATTTCCAAACAGCCTGTGCTGCTGTGAAGCCTTCATATAACATTGTCCCTGCAGCTTCTTAGCTAAAAATGGTGAAGGGAGGGATTCTCACAGTGCTGGCAAAGGTACTTAGTGAGAAAAGAAGTCGAGCAGCAGAAGCAGAAACCTTTTCAGAGTAGCAACAGCCTAGCGGAGTCCTTGATCAGAAGGGCAAAGCCAAGAGAGATGTACCCAGCTGCACCCAGCTGCCTGCTAAAGCCATCAGTGTCATGCCTTGTTCCTTTTATGTCTGCAGGCAACCAAAATGCCACATGTAGTTTTGAAAAAGGAGAGCTTCTTCATCTCCATTCCCACTGAGTTCACCTGTGCTAAAATGTTGGTAATATGGCAACTACATGCGAACACAAGACTCAGTAAAAACAGAAGCTTAAAAAAATTGTAGCAGGAAAAAGGTGCCCAGGACATTACAAGAAATTCATAATACAGACATATAGAAAAAGGTTGCTTTTAATTTTTTTTTTCTTGGACACGTTTCTCTTCCACAGTCATGTTAAATATTTTACAGTAATATCTCACATAGAAAAATAACAGAAAAAAATTTGCATTTAAGACAACTGAAAGTATCCAGTTACCAATCTGTCATTTTTCAGAAAGACAGCTATCTGAAACACCTTATTTTTTTCCCTACTATTTGCAGTATGAAGAGAAAACAAATGTGAACAAGGACTTCATCTTACAATGTTCTATACAAAAATAAAAAACAGTTTCTGACAGTTCTTTGAAGCACATTGGGCCATTTACAACTGCAGGAAAATGTTAAACAGTACAGGGAAAGGACAAAACTCCAGAGGCAGTAATAATTGCTTATTTTAAGGCAGGGTATAACTAATGATTAAAAAGCATCATTAAAATCTGGGCAAATTATTTGCCATAAATAATATCACCAACAAATTAACTTGTATCTCTTCATAGGTTGGCCAATCAAATTAACCGCATTTTTTAATGAAATCATCTGCAGCAACCACAACAGTAACTTTATTTCATAACTTTTTTTGGTAAATAGGATTTTTCCATTTATTCAGTCACTTGGGTTTCTGGGGAAAAAAAACCAAAACACAACAACCCAACAAAATCAAAAAACAATCACACAAACAAAATTGATACCTAAAGTTTTAGTTTGATATTTTTCAGATCCTATACTGGACTAGTGTATAACTCTGAACTTCATATAGAGTGCTAGTAAGCTCTCTTCACAGTTTGGTCAGCCAAAACAATCCTTCCAGGCCTGAGAACCAAGGACACCATCACAGCCAGGCCCAGAAAAGTATAAACAGAAGTAAATTGGGGAAGTACAAACTGAGAGTATATGACTTCATTACCTGAAGCTGTAACTGGACAATTAGCCCCTGATATGCAAGTAGACCAAACTTAATCTGTCTGAAAAACTCGTGACCGTCATCCATCTTGGGTGTAGCCTCTGTGGGGCTCCTGCATTGCCCAAAGTGTGTCTGTTAAAGGCCTTTAATAAATATTCGTTTTATTCTCCAACTCTACCTAGCCTCTGTTCTAGGCAGCCAGTCCAAGACATCAAAACCAACCAAACAAAACACAGACAGAAAAAAAAGTACAATTGGCCATATAGAAATCTCTGTCAGTAAATTTGAACCTTGACAAAAATTACATAAATCTTAAGTCTAGATTACCTCTTCAAAATACTGACTTCATGTGGGTTCAGAAATATACCAAGCTGAGTTGCATTAAACAAAATGGAAAATTTAAGAAAAAAATGCCTTGATAAAGAGAAGAAACCAAAAATCTTGTATTCCTGAAATAACTAACACAGGACAGATTTTGGCAGCAAGGACATCGGTTGCATTTTAAAATTTATCTGAAGCTGTTTTAAAAATAACTGGTCTGTCAACTTGAGTCAATCATTTTATTTTTTAAATCCTCTAATACTCTCTAGCATTCCTCTCCAAGGAATGTTACCGGTGTGCTGTCATGTCAAATTAGGGAGTTGATATCAAGATTGTATATATTGGTGAAATCATTAAATTCAATCTTTATCCCAAGAGAGAGTGCAACAAATAAGAAGTTGGACTCAAACTCTTATGTAAATTTTAAAATAATTCAATAAATTTTTATATGATATTTTGTTGGTTTCAACAAAAAATCTTGATGACAGCTTTCAGAGAGTAAAATTACCTTTTTTTGCGTCAGTGTGAAAATTACCACTGTTATATTTAAATGAAACACCTTAATGAATGTCTTTGAACATTACCTGAATATTTTTACTATTCATCTTATGTCTTTTTCAAAGCCATACTAGAAGTATGGCTTTCTCAGAGGGTCCCATATCTACTCCTTTGCTTGCCTAGCATGAACTAAACAGAGATTTTGATTAAATTATGAGCTATTTCCTTTTATTTCTTTGCACCATCCTTCATTCCTCTGAAATTTGGGAATCCAGGATTATTTCCTGTTCACACTTTCTTGTCTCATCTTCCACTGTATTTTGGAAAGAAGAAATGAAGAAATGTATGACCTTTTCTGTCATACACCTAGTTATCTCGTTATTTCCTTTTTACTAGTTCAGATCTAAGTTAGGATTTTCTCCTGAAGAAAACCACCTTTCTATTTCTTTCTGCTACCCAATCTACTAACTTGGTGATATTCATTTTTCCAAGTAGCAAACTGTAGCAAGGATCAAAACTTGGCTTTTAGTTGAGATTCCAGAATTTCCGGAACAGTATCATCATTCTTACAATAAACTACAGCGCATAGTATAAAAGCTGAAAGAGATGCTTCCAGCTTTTTCACTCTTTTTCAAAGATCTTAGGTCTGAAGGAACAATTTTATTTTCTGCTGAGAGGCACTAACTATGCTTTACACCTATTGAAACATCATTCGCACCCAGGGAGGAGGGGAGGTGGTGTCCTTTGTACTTAGTCTTCACTACAACCACTTTATGTGTAGAAAAGAAGGAGTGGGCAAGGTATGTGAAAGGTAGGACAGAAGCTGTTTAATTACAGCCTACAAGAATATCTCTAATATTTTCCACTGTGACTGAATCAAGACATAGAATTCAGGATGTAGAAAGGCATGCTAAATCTTCTGAAACAAAGAGTATGCAAACTAATGCTCAATATTAGTTAATGAATGTTTCATATAAACAGCTTTACACACACACACAGAGGACCTAAGAAGGTATGTAGATTTACAACAAAGAGAGAATATTATTTTTTCTTAAACAAATTATTGAGGATCAACATATAGTTGTTCTTTATTTCTGTCAGTAACATTTCTAAGCAAATACTATGAACCTCTCCTGATAGTGAAGCAGTTTCATATGTAAAATGTTTATCGGAAACATGTGCCTGAAGGCTAGTAGCAATAGACTGGACTGTGAACTATATAGGCATTCTCTAATAAGCTAAGTTATCTGAAATTAAACAATTAAGCTTGTTACCACTCTCAGTTTCAATGCCCTATTTGACATATTTATAATTTAATCATTCACTAAAAGGAAGAAATTAAGCCCTGTGAGGTTCAAGAAATAGAACATTCAGGTGTGAATTTTAAAGCAACAGGAAAGATCAATGGGCTTGCATAGCCAAGCTATGGTGTCAGATTTTTCAACTTTTAAAAATTATTTTCAAATAAGAAGACACAGTTGTGTTCAGAATTACTATGTTTGCTTTATATAGGTATATAGTGAACAGACTAATTCTCATATAACTGCTTCTGAAATGTGAATGTGTGTATATGTACATGCATTTACTTTCATCTCTAATCAAATGAAACGAGGAATAAGTCACCAATTCTTCCCAGACATTGAAACTTATGAATATAGCATTATGACTGTGAAAAAAAATTCATGAGTTATAACAATGATCATTATTGACCATTTTCCTGCTAACTTACTATACAGTATTAACGAAGCCACGTGTGGAGACAAAACAAAGCAGAGTGAGCCTGCCCTTACAATAGAATAGTGCTGCTGCTATCTACAATTTCATACTTCAGGAGTTAACTAAACTCGGTTGAGCCACCAGACCAACACAGAGGTGGCTAAGAAAAGCTTTGTTTGAAGTTGATAATAGTGAGATATCAGACAACAGCTCTGTTCTATTACCTGCTATCCAGCAATCCAAACTAGTTTCTGTGCCACTTTGCATTCCGCCCTCTGTATCTTCAGCTGTTTTGCAAAACAAAACAACTCTGTCAATGCACACACCAACCCCATCAGTAAACAGGTGCTCTACCTTGTATTCTGTGATTAGTTATTTAAAAATAGGGCTGGTTAAAACTATCCACATTCAATTGTGCCTGCTTCAACAAACCATTATTTCACATTTGCTTTTCAAAATGTTTTGTTTCCTATTAAGCATCAGGAACATAGTTCCTTTATGCCCTTTCAAACAGGTCAGAGCCACCTTTGACTTTTCATGGAAAGGTTATCATGCAGAATAAGCCAAGAAAGTTCAGTTAAGTAGGCAAAAGAAAATCCTCTAAGTTGCAGTATTTACATAACTGCATAAAGATGTACATACCAATTTTTGCACTTATAATTGATTCATATAAAAGTGTGTCTCAACAAAGATAGAAATCCCATATTCACATTCAAAGTGTTTCCTGTACATATAGAAAGCCTCTCCAGCACATTACCAGCTAGCAGAGCACTAAGTGCAAAACAACTTCTAAACAAGAAGACCCTTGGATAGCTAGTGGTAGAGCCTCAAAAGGAGACTTCCTCTATTTTAAGAAGATAACTAAGAAAAGAAAATACTTAAAAAACCTTTAATTCTCATTTGATTCAATAATTGAAATTGGATTTGATTTTTCTTAAAAATTATTGTTATACAAGGACGTTCTTACTGCTGTAGTGAACGTAAGAGAAATATTTTATATTTTAGGAAAATGGCAAACAGGTCTTATTCTGCAATTTTCAGTTCTTTACTGATGTGTCTAAACTTTTTAACTTAGTTGCCTGGTCATTTTGTTAAGATCTACACAATTAAAAGCCCAGACTGAGGAATACACAAAACTGCTGACTCTTCTAGGCTCACCAGTTTGTCTGAGCAATAATTTTAATTCTGAAATGTAAAAAAGTCCACCTCAAAGCAAGTTTTCATAACCAGAAAGAACAAGGATTTATTTATGTTAGAATCAAACTGTAGATCTGAGCAGCCCATATTTTCAAAACTAGGTAAGTTTTCAAAATCATGTAAATCAGAAAGGTGTTGAAAATATATGGTTTTGATAAAACTAACTTTTCAAAAATTAAATTTCAAATACTGAAGTTAATTGCTTGGTTTTGACTGAAAGAATTCCTTAACTTTTGGCAAACCATTGAACACTTAAGATTTACAAAGTACTTTTTTCCTTCCAAAGTCACCTTGGCACTTCGAATTACCTAAAAACATAAAAAAGATGATGTTGGCTTCCAAACTTGAATACAAACCACATAAAAGCAATAGATAAGTGTGATTAAAAATAAACCAAACCAAAAAAAACTACTCAGTTATTTGCTACCTCTCCCAGATACTGTTAGCTTTGGACTGCCAACAGTACTAGCTATCTATCAGTAATATCTACATACAGCCTGACTAATGACCCTGGAAAGCAGTGCCGTGGAAAGGGTCCTGGGGGTCCTGGTCAGTGTCAAGTTCAACATGAGCCAGCGGTGCCCTGGCAGCCAGGAGGGCCAACCCTGTCCTTGAGGGCACCAGGCACAGCATCACCAGCCAGACAAGGGAGGGGATTGTCCTGCTTTGCTCTGCACTGGGGTGGCCTGGCTTTGGCGCTATGTATGTTTTTGAGTTCACAACTAAGATTTAAAACTATAAAATATATATTAAGTTATTAAAGAGTATCCAAAGCAGAGCTACAAAGATGTTGAAGGGTATAGAGGGGAAGCCATATGAAGACCAGCTGAGGTCACCTGGTCTGTTCAGCCTGGAGGAGACTGAGGGCAGAACCCATTGCAGTTACAACTTCCTCATGTGGGGAAGGGAAGGGGCAGACACTGATCTCTTCTCTCTGGTGACCAGTGACAGGACCCAAGGGAATGGCCTGAAGTTATGTCAGGGAAGGTTTAGTTTTGATATTAGGAAAAGTTCATCACCCAGAGGGTGGTTGGGCACTGGAGCAGCTCCCGAAGGAAGTGGTCACATCACCAAGCCTGACAGATCTCAGGAAGCATTTGAACATTGCTCTCGGGACGTGGTGAAATACTTGGGCTGTGCTGTGAAAGTACCAGGAGTTGAACTTCGATGATCCTTGTGAGTTTCTTCCAACACAGAATATTCCATGATTCTATTATTTTTTTCAACCCTCAAATACATTAAAAAAGAGTAAAGTTGTACACACAATTTAGGAGGATGCAAGGGAGGGGAAGTAGATACTAATAGTCCATATTCTAAATCATATTGAAGGCAGGTTTCCTTTCCAAGGGTATTGTAGATGCTTACATTGAAATACATCAGGAGTTTTAATCAGTGTTTGAACCACATAACTTTGTGTGATAATACATGTTGTTTGTACTGAACAAAAGGCTCCCTCTTTCTCTCTTTTCTGCCTCCATGTTATGTGTCAGGCCTGCAGAAGTAATATTTTATCAACTGTCTCTTTAAATAATGGAAACTATATTTTGAATAATGAAAAAATCATGAGACACCTGGACTGTTTTGAAATAGTCATACAGAAGACTATTTGATCTAAGCAAATGGATCTGCAATTCACAATCAAAGTAGGCCTGCTTCTCCCTTTTTACCTTTTCTATGTTGTGAGTTTTGCTGACGAACTCAACACTGATCCTGCCTTCTGATCAGCTGTTGAGAGTTTATTGACCTTTAAACTGAAATAATAGCAGAGTTTTGTCTAGTACAGCCTTCACCAAAAATAATTATATCCTGAAATCATTCCAAGAAAAAATATTAAATATGTAAATAAAATGAATGTAATAGCTTTGAAAATGTTTATGGAAAAGTATTTCAGGTAGTTTCTATTGATAATAGGTAGCCAAAATTCTTTTAACACAAGAATTTAGAAACTCTAACGGGAATGTGTACATGGAATTCCTGTTCTGAATAATACAGTAACACCATTTTGAGAGGTAAAACATGACCACAGTCTTGAAGATCTGGAACACATTCAATGAAAATAAGGGGAAACAAACTGTTATCCTGTTTTTAAATGCTTTTTTCTTTCCTTTTGCTACCCAGCTGCTGCACATTCAATTGTAGGTGGGAATCACTGAGTCAAGATCAGGTTTCTATGCACTTTCAAATATCTCATTGGAATATACTAGTCTGTCCTGCTGTTTGAAGTATGAAGTGACTTCATATTAACCAAGTCAACAGGAGTTTTTGCATGTGAACTGGCTTTGACTTAAAAATTACAACCTTTTCTCGCAGGTTTCCTCTCAGTGGAGCGTATGAAAGTTAGTTTCATCTATTTAAAAAAGATTTGTTCTTTTTTTTTTGGCTATAAATAGAAGTAGTATTGCATATTTTGGTCTTATAAGTGTTACAAAACTCTAAAGCATAGCCAATTATCTTATTTCTGTGGTCTGAATGACCACCTGGAAATCTGGTGTAAAACTTCATGTAAACATCAAGACTGATTTCTTTAAAGAATTTTTCTCATATACTTTCCTCATTATGACAACAGATAGTAGAGACATAAAGGGGGGAATAGAGTACAAATAAGATCAGTGGGAGACAATTTTTCCCCACATACATTCCAAAAGAAATCCAATTTCAGGAGGAAAAAGGAACAGAAAGGGAGATAGGGGAACTGAAATCTGAGTAATATATGCAGTTGACTTCACTAACTAACAGAAAACTCAAAATAAATAAGTCTGAAGGACTATGTTTTATAAAGAAATTTCTGAAGCCCTCTCTATGAAGAAGAGATGTGCAACCAAGGAAACAAGTTTGAAGGCTTGGGAGTTGTGTCACTGAGCTGAAGGAACTGTACTGCAGCCAATGGCACTGTCTGACAGTGCCACAGCCAGTCTGACCCATTGTTGATTTTAATAAACACAAGGGAAAATAGGAGGCATGAGGGAAATTAATTTTTAGTTTGTCTTACAAATAATATTCCTCAAGGTTTGAAAGAGTGCAGGTAGTTTGTTTTTTCATTACTTGGCATTAATAATGATTAGACATTCACCTATTTTTTCCAGAAGTGTAGTACATCTGTGATTACTTCTCTAAGGACTGCATTTCACAGGTTGAGCTAGATAAAGGAGGTTCTCCTTTTACTTATTTTCACCTTTAGTGGGAACTGAGACTGCCAAGCATAAACAAGTAAAATATTAAAATAAAGACCAGTGCAAGTCAGTTGAAAAACTATTAAATCTGAAACATCTTATATCCCAAAAGAAAACTTTATTTTGCTTTCCATAATGACAGTTATCTTCTGAAACTCTGTTTCATTTGCTGTGACATTTTAAACATCAGCATTTTTGACAGTTTTTGAAAAATATTTCAAACAGTTGTGATTTTCATTCCAATTTAGCATAAAAAGATTCAGTTTGATGCCTAACATATTCAGAGAATGGTTCAGCATTCAATAATTTAGCTCTGTAGTAAGTCACTGATTATCTAGGAACGTAAATACTATCCATTACTTAAAACACAAAAAAACCCTGCGCAGTAGCTCTTAAAAGTGGCTTATAAACCTGAAGTTGAACTAAAACTGGAAAAAGTTGCTAAGTTCAAGGAAAATAGGAGCAGTAAGCAGAAGCACAGGGAAGACATAGACCTGTTACTAAACAAGGCAGAGAACCTAGATATTAATAATATGGTAGGGCAGAGGTTTCAGGTACTTTATTTTCTGCTGTCTCTAGTGGCATAGATGGAGTCCGCAAAATCAAGTAGGTAAGACAGCACATCTCAACCCACCAGTAGTGGAAGAAGGGCTGGTCTTCGGCTTCTTGCAAGGTTTTAGCCCACATAAATCTATGGGTCCAGAGGGAATGTACCCCAGTGAATTGGGAGAAGTGGCTGATGCTATTACAGACCCACTGACTGTAATATTTGAAGTGCTGAAGCCCAGGGGATGTCCTTGATGACTGGAAGAGGTGACTATCAAGTTCTGCAGCTGGGTCAGAATAACCAAAAAGCCCAATGCAGGCTGGGGACTGTGTGGCTGGGGGGAAGCCTTGCTGTAAGGCACCTGAGGGTCTTGGTAGACAAAAAATTGAACTTACGTCAACACAGTTCTGCTGCAGCAAAAAAGGCAAATTGGAACCTGGGCTGCATTCTCAGGGGCATTGCTAACATACTGATAGACATGTAGTCATCTCAATCTACTCAGTGCTTTTCAGGCTGCACCTGGAGTATAATGTCCAGTTCTGGTGCCCACTTTTAAAGAATGATGTGAGATGGTCCAAAGGAGGGCCACGAGGATGAACAATGGGATACAGAACTCCACTGTGAGGAAAGACTGAAGGAGTTAGGTCTTTTCTCCTTGAAAAAGAAAAGGCTTGGGGGTGGTTTTCATGGTATTCGGGTATTTAAAGGGCAGCTACAAAGAGGACAGAGACCCTCTCTTTGCAGGGAGCCACATGAAGAAGACAAGGGATTACAGGTACAAACCAGGAAAGGTTTCATCTCAACATAAGAAAGAAATTTTTCAGAAAGAATAATCATCTACAGAAACAACCTACCTAGAAGTATGGTAGATCCCCCTAAGCTGAAGGTTTTCAAGATGCAATTAGTGGGATAGAAAATCTCATCTTCTATGAAATCTAGAATTATTTTCAATAAGAAAATTACAAGGTCTCACTGTTATTGCATGCTTCTTGCACTAAAAAGTCCCTGAAATACTGCAGGTCATTAAGACGATTTAAAGGATTTACCTAACTAAAAGGTGAATGTGCAGGATTTTTTCTGCATTTTCTCAGATATTTTGTAATTTGCTTTGATGTTATCCTTACTATAAATATTTATAGGACTAGTAGAACAACAGAAGCCTGAAAGCAAAACTGTAAATTTTATATGCATCTATTTCTATAGTAAAATACATAGAGCACTCTACATTATTCTGATTCTATAAGTAAATATTAACTCTAGCACATTTAGGCAATATTAACTCCATTTTATTCTGTTACCTCATCATCACAATAGGACACAAAGAAATGTACCTGCTACCCACAATGTTTCAACTGATTTAAAAGAAGTCAGTTACACACAGATTATTGCGCAATGAAGTCATTAGAGAGGGACACTGCGATGGAATCCTTCACATTTCAAATCTATTTTGCTATTCTTAGTTTTTGTTCCCATTTGCCACACTGGTGAGGTTGTCAACAGTTTCAGCTACAGAATTCATACATGAATAGGCATAACTAGCTGAGATTCCACCCCTGAGTGCACGTTTTATTTCTATACTGAAAATGGTGTATTCCAATTGTTTTGATACTGAGAAGACCTCACCAGGTCAGGCTAGATGGTTTAATCCTCTACCAGACACTACCAGGCACCTTTATTGCCCTTCTAGGTCTCTCTCCAATTGAAAACCAGAGCAACTCTGTGCCCCTCTCATGTACCAAGGAGACCTTTCATTTCTTTCCTTTTCCATAAAATTTCAGACCTGTAAGTGTTTTACGGCTGTTTCAAGTCAACCCCAGTCCTGGTGTGAGGGTGGCTTCACTGCCAAACTGACACTGTGAAACCTTCAGGGCATATGTCTTTCAATCTTCCCAATTAGATGAGGAGATTGGAGAGTATAGAGTACGTATTTTCAAAGACTGCCTATTCACCACTGGAAGAAGGAGGCTCAGAATGTTGCCTGCACATAGGATTTGTGTAGTAGAAATATTAACAAAGAAGAGATTTTAAATGTAAATTCTATATTGGCAAAAAATAAGCTGGCATTTAAAATATACAGCTTCTAAGCAAAGAATTTTTCTAAATATCTGGAAAGTAAAAAATGTGATCATACCTATAGTTAAAAAGAAAGGAGAAGGAAAAAATGGACTTATAATGTGAATAATTTCATACCAGCATGTATTCTTTTCTTCTCTGCTTGCCAAAACAGGTTCCTGCCTAAAATTTTAGCAGACTAGAGTTAATTCATCTCTTTTTAAAATTTAATGCTGAGAGATAGTAAGCTTGGTATTTCCACATTTCATCTTAAATTGAGGTCCAAATGGCAGTCACAACCTAAACTCAGATAACAAACAGTGTAAGAGTAGGTGCCAGGGTAGAATCAACAGCAGGTGGCCACGGAGTAGGCAATTCCTCATTTGTATATAAGACATGAAAGGTGTATAAAAGTAAACATAGATTTAAATTATTTGTCCTAATTGCTTTTAGAAACAGCAAATAACTTCAGAAAAATATATTGAGTATGACAAGAAAAATATTAGTTTTTTATTCTCAACAGACATATTTCTGTGTTTCAAAGGACAGAATTCTGAAAGAAATTCTTTAAGAAAGAAGTGAGGTAGAGGCTTGTGCAGGAGGAAACAAGTCACCAGAGATTAGAGGTATTTTTTCTGACAGAGCTGCCTACCAAATGGGCGTGGAAGAAAGGAAACGAAATACATAAAGCCTTCAAGAGCGCCTGGATTTGCTCATACTCATATAATACAAAAAGCTATATTCCAAGTATTTATCATTATTTTAATTCTTGGCATGGCAGACATACCTTATCTGTGTCTGAGTCTGTTGTGTCTTATCTGCATGTGTCTGTTCCCAGTAAATCCCACTCTGAAATCACAAGGACAACAGCAAAACATCTTCCGGAATATAATTCCTGTCCAGATAAGAGAGTGAACAATTGTTGATGAAGGTTTTTAAGAAACAGCATAGACCAGATGATTCCATGCAAGTACTAGTGTCTGGTACCAGGCACAAGTACTTCAGTCCTTGTGCACATGCAGTGTGTTATTCTGCCATGGGCCTCCACTCTCTAAGGAGTGGCAGATTGTTACTGCACCCCATAATGAAATAAAAGCTCTCCCCAAAGAGATAAGGAAAGGATCTACCATTCAAGGCTGTTGGCATGAAGTACAATCCATGGAGTTAAGTGGGTTTTGGGGTTGTTTTTTCTTGGGTTTGTGGGTTTGGGTTTTTTGTTTGGTTAAGGGTTTTGTTTGGGTTTTTTTCTTATTATTATTGAGGGGTTTGGCGCTTTGGTGGTTTGTTTGGGGTTTTTTGTTGTTGGGTTGGTTAATTGTTTGGTTTGGAGTTTTGTTGGGTTGCTTTCTTTGCTTTGTTTTTTCAACAACCAGCAAAAACATCCCACCACCAATACTGGGGAAAAAAAAAACTTTTTCATTCTGATGAGATGTGTGCCTACACTTTTCCTACCTACTCTATATACAAACTAATGTTGATGTGAGTTTTCTCATTTTAAGACTAGGTTTACTCCACTGAAATTTGAAAACTTTTTAATTGATTTGACTGAGATTAAAGTCCTTTCAATTTCAATGCTAGAATAGTATGCTGCTAATATTATGTTGAGCTAGCTTTGTAAAATCCAGAGGGATGTTGGCAAACTTAAGAGGTGGGCCAATGCAAACCTCATGAAGTTCAGTAAAGCCAAGTGCAGGGCTGGGTGGGGAATAGATTGGGACTAGCTCTGGGAAGAAAGACGTGAAGGGGCTCAGGGGTGAAAAGCTCAACATGACTTGGCTATGGCCTCACAGCCCAGAAAGCCAACTGTGCCCTGGGCTGCATCAGCAGGTTGAGGGAAGTGTTTCTCTCTCTACTCTGCTCTTGTGAGCCCTCACCTGGAGTGCTGCATCCAGCTCTGGGGTATCCAACTCAAGAAAGACATCTACTTGTTAGAGCAAGTCCAGAAGACGGGCACTGAGCTTATCAGAGGGCTGGAGCACCTCTCCTATGAATACGGGCTGAGAGAGTTTGGGCTGTTCAGCCTGGAGAACCAAAATCTCCAGAGAAACCTTAGAACACCTTCCAGTGCCTAAAGAGGGCCTACAAGAAAGAAGAGGAAATTTTAAAAAGGACATGTAGTAATAGGACAAGAGGGAATAGCCTTAAGCTGAAGGAGGGTAGGTTTAGATTTGACATTATGAAAAAAAATTTACTGTGAGGGTGATAAGGCACTGGAACAGACTGCCCAGAGAAGCTGTGGACTCCACATGCCTTGGAGTGTTCAAGATCAGGTTGGATGGGGCTCTGAATAACCTGGTCTAATGAAAGATGTCCCTGCCCATGGCAGGTGTCAGAACTAGATGATCTTTAAGGTCACCTCCAACCCACACCTTTCTATGATTCTACAAAAATCAAAGTTAGAGGATTTTAGAGAAATCTCAACAGGACACATGATTTAGAGATTGTACCACACTAACTCACTTGTCACTGCTTCCTTCTCTACTGTATTACCTGGGAGACATTATTTCTCCTTGCAAGGTAAAATGAACAATTCTTAAATGATAGTTTACTTTGAACATGCTTGATACTATAGAAAAGATCATACCAGGAATTTCTGAGAACCACTAGACTAGAAAGTATGCTTTCCCCCCAGTCCTCTGTTCTTAATTTGTTTCAAGCTCACCGCTTTTTGATTAGATAGTAGCCTAAGGACTCATCTGCCTCCTGAGAGGTGCAGTAATGGAGATTTAGAATGATTCTGATTACCTAGGGCTTCAAAGACTGAATGCTGTGCTTTGATTACACAAAAATTGAGTAGCACTAACAGTCCACCTGTTTGTCTTCAAAGTCTATTTCATTCCAAGTACAATAATTTCATCCTGAATTGCAAAATTAAATTCTTGCACTTAGTTTGTATTCCCTTATAAGTAGTTCTTCCCAAAAAAAGGTCAAGAAGATTCTCATAGGATTACTTCATCATTGGTTTAGTTTGGAAGATAAATGATAACACATCAGTAAGAAAGAAATAAAGAAAAACGAGAAACCCAGAAAGTTCTCCTTTTCCATGGCCTCATCTCCAAAATGTGAGAAGTCCATTTCAAATTTGTTGAGAGTTTGAGTGTTTAGACCAATAGCATTTGTAATTATTCAACAGTCAATAATTCTGTGAAACCATGGTGTGAGTGGCTGAAATCAATTGAAGTGCACTGAGCAGCCACACGAATTAACAAGTAATCAAGTGACAGCCACAGTTCCACATAGTGGTCACTGCTTACTATTTTGAAAACTACGTGGCTAACATTATACAGTATTTTGAACTCATAAGGGAATATGGAAAACAGCTGTATATTGAGTGCCTATGGAGAGCCTGACTAATGCTAGAAAGGCTTTTATTTAGAAAATTAATCTGTATTTCCTAGATGATAAGTAGGTTCTATCTCTGGGCTTCTTCATTCCAAAGTTGCTGTGGAAGACAATTGATGTAGAACAATGCATTTTTCTGACGAGACTGATTTCAGCAACATGAAAGAAACCCCTTATAACAACTGTAATTCTGGGGTTAGGGTGGGGATGGAAGAGTAGGAAGCATCTTTACCGTTCAGCAAGGTCTGTTTGTGATCCAATGAACTGCAGCCATACCTTAAACCCACTCCTAAATGCAAATCTATGTGGGACATCTACAGTTTTTGGTACGTCAATATAAGAAGGACAAAAAATTATTACAGTGTATCCAGGGGAAGACTGATAAGGTGGAGAAAGGTCTCAAGGGAAACACTTATGAGTTTTCTGTTTTAGAAAATATTAGTTTCTTATTTTAACAGTGTTTTCCTAGTAAGTAAACGTCCTATATCTTTTGGTTCCTAATATGATTTCCCTTTTACTCCAGAAGGTACCTGCCTACAGTGAAATTTTACTCATCATGAAGAACATCCATAGGAAAAATGAAGGTAAAGAGCATAAATGTGCCAACATTTATGCAGACATTTATGTTAATTATCTGCAAGTACAGTCAAGATATTTACAGGTACGATGCTTGTCACATAATTTCCAGATTATTTGAATAAAGAAGGAATTATTAGTCATAAAGCCGAAAGGTACACCTCTGGCATTCAGAAGCATATTCACACTTCCTTTAACAGAGATACTGAATGTAGGCAAGACATACAGGGAAAATTAAAATTATACTAAATGAAGTGATAATATCAGTCAAAATAGGGACAAATTTTGGGCATTCAACCCTTCGGATCTTGAAAGTCAACCTAAACCCATATGTAGATTTAGAATAATTTCTTATGTTTAACAACTACACCATTGCATTCACATGAAGAATTTGCCCGTTTTGCTAATGGTATCAATTGTCATTCTGCAAGCCGTTATGCATCCTGAGACTATAACAACTAACTCAAGCATTACATAATATCTTAGTGAAATTTGTCACTTAACCCTTTCTTTGCATTTTTGACTCCATTATTAATTGCCAGCATTTATAATTCCCCATAACTAATTTATTACATAATATGTTTATGAGCTTAACTTTTTCATCTAATTAATAATCTGCTTTAAAGCTTTATACATTAGTTCTCTGCATCACTATTTAATGAATCAATTTTAAATATTATTGATAAATTATAATATTTTCCTGGAGGACTTGATTACTGCAACACTGTCAGCTACAAATATCTTTCCTTCCAGTCATTAACTTAATTTAATTATATTCTTATCTTTGAGACACCTTTTTTGTCCCAAATTTAGACCTTTCAGATTCTTGCATTATTCATTAACACTATTCCTGTTGAAACAAGCATATCACACCCACAAGATTTGCTCCCACCAATCTCACTTGAAGTACTCCTCCACTAGATAGTCCTCAGCCAACCCTACCTAACAAAAATTTTTTTTCTTCTCTACTACATTTCTGAACAAACATAATTTTTTCCTCCTGAATAACCTATTTCTGAGACATGCATTGGTGGCTTCTCAGTCTATTTAATTTTTTTAATGATATCCTTTTAAACCATGCAAATCTATGCAGGATGTCTGTAGTTTTGGGACCATCGATACAGGAAGGACATCAAACTATTACAATGTGTACAGGGGAGGACAGACAAGGTGGAGAAAGGTCTCAAGGCCAAGATTTAGGACAAGAGTCTGAAGCCCCCTGGCTTGCTCTTGTTTCCTCAAAACATTTTTAATTTTCAATTTTCTAAATGTGAGATAGATACTAAGCAACTTATTTCAGTGTGCCCTTAAAAAATATTTTATTTTGAACAAAACTCTGATCTGGGGTAGAAATCAAAATCCACAGCTGCAGGTCAGCAGATGTCCATGTAGTAAAACTAATAGAATTTTAAGTAAGCAAATAACAAGCCTTCACAATCCAGATCAGGCACAACTAGACATTTTATGGAAAAGGCACTGTATTTTCAACCTTCAAATCATTGCAATATGTTTCTGTCTCTGCCTTTTAAAGTGATAAAAATACAAAAACACTAATTTGGCTTTGGAATGAGTTTCAGTGTTTGGGGTTTTTTCCTTTTTTTAAAAAGCTGAACAGATTCTTGCTTATCCTTTTCTTTAGCAAATAAAAAGTTCATATTTTCACAGTGGTTTATGAATCAACTTACTGATTACTTAAAAAATTGTCACTAGAACAATTATAAAGTCATTAAAAATTAAATTATACCTTTATTGTCAGCATGACTGTTTCTCAAAACATTGGAAGGCTTTCTATGAAATATCCTGTACTTACCATTAATTTCATCACATTTGAATAACCTCCCTCCCCCCTTAAATCTTTAAATCAGAAGGCATAAAAATCTAAAGATACAATTGAATCCACTGTGAATTCACAATTGAATCCTGTGAAAAAGGAAATAAATATGCTACTCCAATAGCCTGAAAAAATTGTTTGAAGCAGTGCATTGAACTGAGCTTTTCTATTCATGGCAAAATTGCAACTGAGATAGTTTTTTTAATACAAATTTTCTTGTCAGAACAGTTATCTTTGGTGGTATCTATAACAATAATAAAAATGTTACTCAAAAGTCCCAGGCTCCTACTGTAAAATACATGACTTTAAATCATGGCCAGTCTTTCACATCTGACTAAGTGAATCATACTATGAAAAAGTGAAAAGGGAAAAGAGTACTCAAGTAAGATTTAGTCTCAGTATATGAACCGAAGATACTTTCTCTAATCGAGCAACAAAAACAAGAAGAGATGCAAAAATTTGTTTCCAGACATAGCACTTGAAAATTCTTCGTAACAAAAGCCTTCAGTCTTGTTTTTAAATATTCTGTCCTTCTCCTCTCCAACAGCTGCTGGCCTCATAAAATTTTAAAATACTTGCCAAAATGCTGGGAGGGATTGTGGGAGTTTTGTTTGTTTTAAGTACCTTTATTGTGCAAACTTCTGTTGGTAGTCTTGCTAAAAAAAGCCATTTAAAGAGTATTATACCTCTTCTTTTAGAAAGCTATTACAGCATGAAGGTTGTGTATAGCACAGATATTTTATCTCACTGAAGGCCTAAGTCAGTAGACATCAATGCTTTCTGCTTTCAACAGAACCACAGTAAAAAACAACTGTGACACAATGGATTGTATCTAGAGCAGGAAGAGATTGTGTGAACTTTTTCCCTTTTCAAAAAAACACCTCCTATTCCCGTCCACAAGTTACCAGAAAACACATTATACAGGCTACTAAGAAGTACAGCAGTTCTCCATTAATTCCCTGTCAATCGAATTAACTAACATTTATTTACTTTTTATTTTATTTATTTAACAATTATTTGCATTCATCTTGTCATTGCTATACTGAAAACTAAAGAAAACAAGATATGTTCAACAACACTAATCCCCAAGTCCTAACTCATGTGGAAAATGAAAGCACATCAGAAGACTGGTTTGACACTTACAGGTATTTGTCAAGATCACCAAAGCCATTTTGAGACACCTTTTTCTCAGACAGATTTTATGTCCCCTAAATCCCAATCTGAGAGATTAGGTTTCATGGAATGACTTCAATGCATTCCTAAAAATAGTAAAAAGATCAAGAAATTGAAACTTTCACTACCCTCCTTAATTCATCATTGCTGCTACCAAAATTCATTTACTTTCAGGGAAAAAAGTACTTGTTTGTAGTCAAGAAATACTGAATCTCTTAGGGAAAATCTATACATTGCAAATGTAGAACTGGGAGGTCCTGAGAGGTACTAGAACTTTGGGAAGTCATTTAAAGTTTATGTGTTTTGTTATTATAGTACAGCATTAGACAAACATTCATATTATTCTAGTATTGTCTACTCAATATTGTTTTCTTCAGAAACCTGTCTCCATAGGAGATTTATCTAAATCATAATCCTCTAGACATTTAGGGAAAAAATACTAGCTCCTTTGCCATACTCTTTAATTGCTCCTGAAATTTTTGGCAAAAAAGGTCAAAAATACTCTTTTTCTACTTGATATTATGTCATACAAGAAAATATAAAAAATACTGAAGTAATTTCAGACACATACAGTTGGCATCATTATTCTGCTATGAGGGATATTATTTGAGGTTACACTTATTCTTGTATTTTTAATTATGTTACATAGATGATAAACATATTATTAGAATTAGGTGGCACTAGAGATAAAAGTGCCAAATAAATATTCCGAATTCTATGAAATTGTTGACTCAGGAATGTTATAATCATTTAGTGATCCACTACTGTCTGAAGAAAGAGTGAAAATATGACAAAGTACTTTCTAAAAACACACATGAAGATCTCTTAGCATACCTGGTGGATGTCCATTCACTTTAATGCAGTTGAACAGTGAGATATTGGGGATAAATATATAGTAAACTATTCTCTGTGTTCAGTATCTACACAGGAAAATGAAATCACAGGATAAATTTTGACTTTAATGTTGTACTTGCTTGCCATGACACAGTTACACACACCTCTGCTGTACAGAGTGGACAGATTCTGCAAAAAAACCTCGCTAGTCAAATAATATGACCTTAAACTTCTGACTTGACTGAAACTTTTGGTGTAAACATTACCAAGGACTATAAAAGCCATGGTTACTTTTGATTTAAACAGCTGCATATTCTCATTCTGGCAACATCAGAAGGTTAAACAACAAGCAAACTATGTCCCAAACCTTGCAGCAAAAGATTGATTGTTCCAAAACACAGCAAATTATTCTTTGCAGGGTAGACTTCTTTTCTGCTTATATTTTATAGCACACAAGTGCTTTTACCCATCAGTATAGGCAGTTTCCCTTCCCTCAGTTTCCCATGGAGCAACGTAAATGAATTAAATAAAAGTTCCACTTAAATATAAAGTGAAGGTGAAAACATAGGTAGGATCCCTTGAAGTACAACAGAATAGTTATAGCAATCAAGTGGTCTATATATATCAAGCAGTTAAAAGAATACTTTTGATAAATTATAGTTAAATCTTTCCCCTGGATGATGAGGATGAGAAGCTTAGAATTTTTATCTTCATAATGTTCAGCAGGGAACTTGTATTCCAAATAAATCTAAAATCTAATGCAGCTGGTAATCTGCCTTCAGTTATGCGATTTCCTTTGAAATTTGCATAGCAAATTCTGAGCAGCTGCCGTGTGCTACAACTCACACAAAGGAAAACGACTCATAGAGACTGATGCCTCCCAGATCACTGAATTTCTTGGTCTCATTGTACAACTTACATAAAAAAAAATTAGATTTTTCTTTTGAAGAAAAGATTGCAGTTAAAGCAATTCTTTGTGAAGTTCACAAGAGCAGCTGACTGATAACCACAAAGCTCTCTATTGATTAGCAAGAGTTGGGAGGGGAATATTTTAGGATTTATTCTATTGCAATAAAAATAAATACTGAATACACAGTAATTGTGGACAACACCATTTCTGAACAGAAAAGTGTTACGTCTGTCTTTTTACCGCATTCTGAATGTCATTGAATGATTTAAAATAATTTTCATTGGCTTTGATGGACTCAGAGGTCTTTTCCAACCCTATTTGATTTTCTGTAATTCTGTAAAACTTGATCATCCAAAATTTAAGGTCAGTGGGAGCTGAGATTTCTGGATCTTAAAGATGTTTCTTCTTCCAAAAAGGTTTCAGAAGCTGCAATTTTCTTAATATCTATATGGCAGGCCTTTCTGAAGGAAAAAAGCAGCCTTGCTATTCTCTTTGACCATTCCCTTCATCTGGAAATCACTACAAATCAGGCTGGAAGTTCTATAGGGAGTCAGTCCATTTCCTTTGCTAACGTTTGTTGTAGCACAAATAAAAGAAGCTTACCTGTGTCAAAGATTTGAGAATTAAGCTGAACCTAATTTAAATGTCCTAGGAGTACACCATGGATGGCAAATTTCATGAAAATGAAGTCATATCATCCTTTCTTTTAGCTAAAAACACACACACAAAAAATCCCAACAACTCCCCCAAAACAAAAAAATAAACAAGCAAAACACCAAACCAAACAAAAACAAAACAAAAAGAAACCCAAAAAACCTCAAAAGCAAAAAACCGAAACCAACAAACTAACCAAACAAAAATGAAAAAAGCCTCAAATAAACCTTTGGAAACCAACAAAAAGAACCTCACTAAAAACAGTATCCAAAATGTATATGCAACTTGATGCTGTGGTTTAGGAATGGTATTTCCCAATGTAGTTTTTCCACTGAAACAGTCCAAACCATGCACTGTGCACACACTCACTTCTCCCTCCCCATTCCTTTTTCCCTGTGGAGAGTTAGAGAGGAGAACTAGAGGTACAAAAGGAAAAGATCAGAGGTTGAGATGAGAACAATCTACCGGAAACGGCAATAAGATAGGAAAACAAACAGTAGCAGTGACAATATTAATACCAAAATGTACAAGAGGTGAATGATTCACTCAATAGCGCTCACCACAGAGAAACCCCTGATCATATTCGACTGTGCTGCCACGCTCTGTGACCAGGAAGGGAGCTCTTTCTCCAGCCATGAAAAATGACCATGACTGTGAGGTGGTACAGAATAATCACTGGGTCCTGGCCATGCCCTTCCTGGCTACTGCAAAAATTAACCCTGTACTGTCTGGAACCAGGACCCTTTTACTTCTTAGTCCTCTATGGACAAAAAGAATTCATGATGTGATACAATTCTACATGAGGCCAGTGTGTTATGAGTCCCACAAAGGTGTACCAAGCTCTCAGGGTGACCAACAATCTCCCAGAAATGGCTTAAGGATAATTAACAAGATGGCTGATCGGAGGCGTTTTGAAAAAACAGAAAGGCTTTAATTAAAGAGAAAATAACAAACTATACAAAACAAAAGAATAAAAGTGTGCACAGTGCAGGGGAGTCCCTTGCACCTGCTAAGACACCTCAAGAAGCACCGAGAGACTTTGTGCTCTTTTTTAAATATACAACCATTAAGGAGGGTTTTTTTGGCAAGCTGCCCAATAGAAACAGCTACAGGTCTTGAGGTACATTTCAAAGATCCAATAAGTTCCTTTGCACTGGCACTGGGCCAATTACGATAATAGAAGCCAGAAGTTCCTGGTTCTTCCTCAAAATTTAGGGGTGAAACTGAAACTTTTTTCCTAAAATGGAAACATCAACTCGGGTGTGGGGGTGCACTGCACTGCAACAACGGTGTTCTATTATTTTAAAATTGATAGATTTTATGGTTCGTTCGTTGTTGCTGTTTTGAAGTAAATTGGTTCAAAGTTTGTCAAAGTATGACAGGAACTGGAGACAATGCTACTGTCTTTTCTGCTGTGCTAGCATAGCCAAGGGAAGCACTGTTAATATAGCAAGTCTTCAGTGGATATATTAGTTTAGACAGTCTCCCACACAGAATTTTTATTTCAACAACAAATGAACCAGCAAGTTCATCACTATGTGAACTTGGAGCACTTTTCAGAGAAATGAGTACATTTTTTGTATTCTTCTGTATTAAAACAACATTGGTTACAGGACACATCAATCTTGCTGAGTCATAAAAATCTATATTTTATTTATTACTACAATTTTTTGGTTAATAGACACAAATGCTAATTCTCCTCAACATGGAGATGCACTAATATGGTAGTTTAGGCAGTTTTTTTGCTGCAGAGTTATTTAGAAACCTCAGTAAAAGTTGTTTTTCATATAATAATTTATTCTGATCCCTCTAAGCATATTATAGCACCATGCTTTAGAGATTGGAGCTGAAACACACAAACCAGTCAGGGTTTAGGCTAATTTGCCAGCATTTCAAGAAAGGAACAATAATTCCAGGTGAAATAGAAAACTTTTTTCATAATCAATGAGATTAGAATAAAAAAGAACAGTTATATTGAAGTTGTTAGTCTTGAAGTAATACAACTTTATAAGAGAGTATTAAGTCAGTTGAGCAGTTTTGAAGTCTCCTTCAACTTTGTTAATCTGCTGGCAAGTAATGAGCTCTTTATATTTGGTATCACTATGGATCCACTTAACAAAGCTTTAAATGAATCCTGCTTTAGAGTTAACATTTGCATTCTGAAATGGAAATTATCTTCTATGAAGATTAATTAATATATCTGAGGCTCAATTTCTCATATTAAGGCAAATCTCCAAAACATGTTCTAGCAAAACTAAGAAAAGGGTATAATATTATATCAATTCATAAAGAAGAAGAAATACACCTGTTTTCTAGCTGGGTGCTACTGCTAAAATAGCTCCTTATTTCATTTAAAGCTTATACCTCAGAGTGTAATAGCACAACCACTCAGTCATTTTCTGTTTGGCTGGATGGGGGAGATTTTTTTCTTAATTTTTTTTTTTTTTTGAGAGTGAAAATATTCTGTGAAAAAGCTGTTTGAAAAACCTTCAGTTAAACGCAGGTTTATAATCAAAACTGTTAATTACTAGATGAATTGTAAAATATAACCAACACAAAAAGTGAAAGTCAAAATTTTACCTGTTTGTTTTAAGGGGTTTTGATGGTTTCTGGGTTTAGGGGGTTTTTTTGGTGGATTTTTATTTGTTTGGTTTTTTGAGGGGGTGTTAGATTGTTGTTTAGGGTTATTTTGAGGAACGTTACAGAAAAGGAAAATGCACCTTGATCATCTTTATTTACTGTATTGTTTCTTTCTTGTTCTTTCCTGCCTTCCTGTCCCAAAATCAGGAAAGCCTATTCTTTCAAAATATGCTTTTTTCACTATACACAAGTTAAAGCATATTCCAGGAACAGTTACAGTATCCACCATGGACGATTATTTGTACGCAGTTAGAACTCCGATGAATGACTCTGAGACCCTGACCATATAAACTTGAGCATGAACTTTGGAAATGACAAGATTAAGAGTCATCTTTCTCAGACAGTTTACCAGTATGCAGCTTCTGCAAATGTCAGAAAATACCATAGTTTATACAAACAGTAAAAAAAGGCCATCTCCCACCCAGTACTCAAAGCCTTCTTTAATATTTGCATTAGTAGGGAAAAAAAAAAAAAAATACCCCACAACACATATAGACTAGTTATTTCCTAACATCTAGATAAATCACGTATTGACAATTTTAACTCAAGAATAAGATTCTAAGCTACATTTTTTGCCAAATAATTTATTAAGTGTTCTGCAATATTTATCTGGGAAATTAGTAAGATTTTCAGCTGTAGCTGTGTCAAAAGACCAGAGAAGTAACTCATTGCTTCAGTGCCATAATTTTACATTTTGCTCTAAGAAGTATTTAAAGCATCCTTGACTACTTCTCAAAGATTACTAGAAGCTAACTTGTGGCTGGGCTGGCTGAGGGATACATCAGTGCCTTTCTTTCCTCATTTCATGGCTTGATTAAATAAATAAAATAACTACATTAAAAAGAAAAGTATTTTAGAGATCAGTTAGTTTTCTTTTCTGTATGATTCTTGTGTCTAGGTGTTCTTTTACCTAAATCACTAAAATTTTTGGCTACATATCTATTTTGATAGATAAGTGGAAAAAGTATAAACATTTTCCTTTCTAATGTCATATGATTTAGGTATTTCTAATATATGTTTTATAATCAAACAATGGATTACTGAACTATCAAGAAATATTTCAAAACTGAACCTTGGCACTAGGTTCCTTAAATTCCCCAAATATAAGTGACACATTGCAAACGGTTTTTTTAATTCTTGGCACTATTACAGAAGTCCCACATATGTTCAGAAACTATAAAATACTGTTTTCACCAAGTATGGCATTGATCATTAATACCTCTTCCTGGTCCTTCCTTCTCCTCTCCCATTTATTCCAGTTTCCTGAGGATTGCTTTTCTACAGAAGACTTCTTGTCCCACAGAGATAATAAAGCACTGGCTTGACCATGCCACACTGTTTTTTATTATGAGATGAGCTCCTTCAATCTCCTAATTTCCACCTGCAACCATCACTGCACTTACTACAGCTCAGATGGCCACACCACACACAAGGAGGTTTCCTGACTCTGATGGAATATTGGCAGCAGCACCTCTACCCTCTCTGATACTTTAATTTCTTTAGTGGCTGCATCACATTTTTATTTTGGTTTTACCTATCATACTCAGGTCTGTCTTTAACTTCAGCGTGTAAATTCCAGACAGCAGAAATTTCAGAATTAGTTTTTGCATTCATATCTGTGTCTTTTGTACCACTAAGCACCACTGAACTTCTGTTACAGTCCTGGAGTTCACCTGAGACGCATTCTACACTAACAAATTTTGTAAAGTACAAAGTAAATAACAAAGTGAATATGAAGGAACATTTAAAATCTGCCAGCAACTTCACACCAATTAACTTCTTCCTTCAAAAGAAGTGTTAGTGACCTTCTCCATTTCATTTCCATTTTTATGACATCTCATGAACTGTTACTCACATCAGTTCATTAGAGTACTTGCCTTAATTCCTACTCACCCTACCACTTATATTGGCATGACCTATACTCAGTAAACCCATACTAAAGTTGAATCTTATTTTCCCTTTACCATCAAAATTTTCCTAAATTTAAGGTCATTGCATCCTCTGTAACAATAATAGCATCCCAGTATTACAATAAACCCCAGCTGTGTTAAGTTTCATTGCAAAGGTAAAAATCAAATAAATCACCAGAGATTTCTAGATATTCTGGAAAACCACAATGTGGATCCTATTTCTACAACTTTTGAAAAGCATCTGGCATTTCACAAAATAAAAAATTCTGAGTTTATTTTACCTGGAAATACTGCTGTTTCAGGCTCATAAATAGACTCTTGAGATCTTCTCCATTGCTCTTTTGAAAACATTCTGAAATCCAGTGTTCCTTTCTCAAAATTTAATAAGCAAAAACTGTCTTAGTACTGCAGAGTATTAAGAAAAAACTGTCATATGTGAAGTGTATCACTCTATTATTGACAACCAAAATGAACAAAAATTACTTATAAAGCAGATGGTTATTTATGCAGCTAAATAGGTTTGCAGAGTTAGTTACTGGTTACTTGCAGAGAGTTCTGGTTTTCTTTTTTTTTTTTTTTTGCTTTATGGCAACCATTTTCTTGTTTTTTCCATATAGACCTCAAGTAACACCACAAGATCTGACTTCCTGCAGTGCTTATGAGTTAAGGACACTAAAAACTGGTATGGTCTAGTTTTGTTCCCTGCTGACAACCAGCTCCTGCAGCTCTGCATGAAATGGATACAGCTGATGAAGCTATTTCTAAACCACTCTTTTCCACAAAGATAAAAAAAAAAATATTCTCCACTATTCAAGTGTGGGATTTCTCAGAGTTTGGAAAGTTTTAACAAATTCTCTATTGCACATACCATAGTTCAACAGAACAAATAAGTAATGAAAATACAGAGACAAGTTATGAGCATGTGGGTTATTAAATACTTCTGCACATAGCAAGAGAGAAGAACTGAAGATTTAGGGCTTTAGTGCTGTATTTGAAAAAGTTAGAGAGTATACCTCACCCAGAAAGAAGTCACTTCCAGGTAAGATACTGATGTAATTCTGAAAATATTCATTAGATATAGTCTCTTCTTTTTGATAGTTGCTCAGTCCAGAAATGAAAGGCAAGGCAGAGAGGTAATATTTTTATGGTATCAACTGCTGCTCACAAGTTGTTTAGTGTCAGATATTTCTTTAGCATTCCTTCTTCACAATATTTCTAACTCCTGTTAATGAGCTCCAGATGGCTCTCTACAAGTATCATTGAGGTACCAGGACAATGCATGCTGCCTCAGTTGGAAGTTAAGCTTCAATTAATTGTTAGAGGATTTTCATTTATGAAGTTGCAACATCTCTTTAATTCAAATTATTCTCCTGAATAATTCTAAGATTGCTTTTTTTTTTAATGACTGTCCATAAAAGGCAATCACCAATAGGATACTGTTTTGCCATTTCCTGGAAGATCCTTTATAAAAGAAGAAAGGACAAAATATTTTATTGCAAATCTTTTTGCACAATCCAATCAACCTTAGCATGTTTAAGACCCTGTCTTACACTCTAGAAATCTGTCCAGAAAAATCAGCCAACTAGATTAAGGTAAATTCAATTTTGTTCTTGTGAGAAATATAACTCCCCAAGAAAAATAACATTCAGCCTTTTGTTCTGTTGCTGCAGAAGCTTGTCTTTTTTTTTTTTTTAATTATTTTTCTGAGGAACTGTCAGTAAGAAAACAGCCTTAATATCACTTATCTTCTGACTGTAAAAATATTTAAGACAGCCTTGAGGAAGACTCTCAGCATTCCAAATTCGTCAACCTTAACAAAAGAGAGTTAGACCCTTTAACAGCCTGTTAATTCTGAAATTTTCAGACCACTCGTAGATATGTGCTGTCTTAAACCATTGTGAAATCTACTGAAGAACCTACTTCACATCTGTTTAATTCTGAAACAGGAAGAGTTAAAGATCTACCATATTTAAAGAAACAGGGAGGCAGAAATTCTCTTTCACCTTTTGGACCTTACAAGAACAGCTCTGCAGTTTTGTGAGTCCTGTTAAGCACTATGTTAGTAAATGTTTTTCAGGTCAAAATTCACACACTCAGAAATTTAAGCATGTTGCTCTTCCCCATTTGTGTAGCTATGGTAATTGAAGAGTGAGTAAAGAAGAGGAGAGTCATTTACCCCAGCCTTCACCCCTCACCTCAAGTACTGAGCACAAAGTCAAGGACTAGTTGTTATTGAAAACATGCTGTGCTAAACATAATAAATCCCTTAATGTTCTACTTTTCCACTGACTTTACCAAAATTTTTCTTCCAGAGGATAATTTTTAAGAAGTCAGTATTTGTTCACTTGTTTGTAGGAGTCCATTCATAATGGCTATTCTAGACCTGAGGGAGTGTCTCTTGTTAAGTTTCTATAAGATCTAAACACAACATAAAAAGTTGTAAGTGATGTTTCCTGACACACCAATATATGTTGTCTTTTCAATTACATGCAGCTTGAGAGCCTTGCAGCTCAGCCATCAGGCACCCAGAAAAACATAGTTCATATAAAGTTCACGCTTTCTAACTCTTCAAAAGCCTCTAACTACCAAAGTAAAATAAAACCAACTCAGATATGGCCATGCTTTACTAAATAACCACATTATACTGTCAAAATTATCCTGGCTTCTTTTTTTCCATTTATGACACCTTGTTTACCCTGGCTTGTTGCATTTTGAGGTACAAGTTCTTTAGGGGAGAAAAAGAAACATTCCTTAACTTGCCAGCTCCAGTGCCTAGCTTCCCTGGTAAGCATCCAAAGAGAATTAAGAGTACAATAAAAAACAATTAAGATCACTATTTGCATGACCTGCAATTAAGCTTCTATGATTTTTTTCAAATTAGATGTTGAAGATTTTAAATGCTTTTTACAAAAGGAAAAGATGTTAGTTTACAAATGTTACTTAGGGAAGGACAATATTCCAGTGAAAGAAGTTAGTCTATAGATTTCTTTCTAGGTCAAGAAAGCATTTTCATCCTGTGTAATCTTTGTGACAAGCCACAAATGTAAAATACCACATTATCCTTCTATTCCAAGAATTTTACCTCCTGCAGAACATTAGCTAAGATAGATACTTTTTTTTCCCCACAGAAAAAATGTAATAATCATTAACATAAGCAAGCTAGTTCATAGAAGTGAGTAGTGCATCCCTACCACTATTTTATTTAGGAATTTTATTATTTAAAAAGCAACTGAAATGAAAACAGGACAATCATCAAAATAGGATTTTCATATTTCAAAATCTTTAATTACAAATAAACCTAAATATCTACCACGTGGCATATCCTGGTTCTCAGAAATTTTATTTGGCAAAGGCTCTAGAAGCCAAAAGCAGTTTGGTAGACTGTCTGAAAAGAAGAAATGTGGTCATCGAGATGGACACTGCACTCAAAGTGCATCAGTAAAAGCATCAGAAGGCTTCAAGCCTCAGCTCCTTGTTATCTAAAAGTCTCTTGTACCTTTTCTCTTTAGCAATCCCACAGGGCAGCTCGACACAGCTCTGGCTCTTTCTCCAGAGTCTTCTCTCTTCCTTCTGCTGTTCCAGCTTTCTCCTTTCTGTCCCTATCACGGCCGCCTAACCCTGTTTGTCCTACATACAGCATCCTACCCTTTCTGTCCCTTGCACGACCTCCTGTCCCTTCCTTCTCACAGCACAGACAACAGGCTCTAACTGACTCCAACTGAACTCCCTCCCAGCTAACTCACTCTTTATCACACCTATAGCTGGGAGGGCAAGGCTGTTCTCACTCTTGGATAATTAACACAGTTGCAATATATCAAGGGTAAGATTGCCTTCAGTACTAGCTCTCTCTGTCTCCCCACAATCTGTGTCCCCACAAAGAAAGATGGTCAAACTACCAGGGAGCCTTCCTGAACTATGGCTTCTGGGACCTTCTGGGTCAGCTGTGCCAAACAGTGGCAAGGAAGTTTGTCAGCTTGTTCCCATTTCACAGTCCCTGTAAATAATATCAGCCTCAAAAAAGGACAAACAATTTCCGTGAAGGATCTTTTTCACACATAAAACATTTTCTTTAGGCTTTCTGTGAATTAGTAGATTTGCTTATGTCAAATTCTTTACATTCCTGAATAGAGAGTGAATGATGAAGTTCATATCATCCCTTGTGCTAGATAGATGACTTCTGCTTCCAAAAATCAGTCAAAACCATTCATGGCTCATGAATTTGAATTTTGGGCAAATGATACATAGTGCTTCATGGTAGCCTTAAGTTTTCACGGATATTAACAGTACAATTTGAAATGGAAGTTAGCACATAAATGTAGTCTAAATCACAGAGCAATAGCATTTCTTTTTGAAGGCTGGTCTAAGGAAAAAAGTGATGAATAGAAACCAATTGTTGATCTCTGTCAGATTTCACACACTCACCAACAAGGAACCATTAAACATATTTGCAGGACTGTAATTATCTCAATAAATTTAATTAATTTACTTAATCAACCATGATATCAGTGATCTCCCTCTATCAAATTCCTCTTTTACCAATGATTCCACATGATTTTATACTCCTGAGAGCATTTAGTCACATCATACCCATTACAGCATACTCATCTAAATCAATCATTTACTGAGTTAAGAAAAGGTACAGATATTTTGAAGCGAGTAATGTTCTTCTGTTCAAAGGAGGAATTATAAATTCTAACAATAAACTGTTTTGCCTCACTTTCATGTATTGTATTTCTCATCTTTGGTGTCAATATTTTCCATATCTCTAGACAGACAAAATCGTTGTCCTATACAATATAGACTTTTTAGTCAGTTAGCACTTCACAGCGAAGCTTTGTTCCAAACCTCAGGCAAGAACTACATAATAGTTCATGGTTTTTGCTAACAAAAATTCTTGCGGCTAGCACAAAATAAATCCGCCAGGGAAAGGGATTTTACAAGTGGTGACCCACATCACAAACCTATGTGTTCAGTATTCCATCTTTCAACAGGCTTGGAAGAGAATTACATATAAATCAGGTGTCCTGTCAAACTTCAATTAGTACAGTCAAAATATTAATCATAGACAGTTTCTGTCTCAAAAGCAAGTGTTGCCAAATCACGTCTTCTTTCAGGAGGAGTTTATATTTCTAAGAAATCATTTGTGCTGTAGGTGGATTGTAGCTTGATTAACCACAGTGCATGTTTTTTTGTCTAGTCAGATTTCGAGAGCTTAGGGGGTGACTGTCTGGGCTTCTCAGATATGTCACATCTCAATGTCTGACCTACCTGATCTTTTGAAATTGAAAGTAAGTCTTTATTACTAAATCTCTTGATTTTTTTAAACAGTGTGAGTATTCTAATTCCATATGACTTTGTAGGTTATTTCCAGAGATTCATTAAATCATAAATATAATCAGTTTTATTTAGGTTTTATTTTCAAAATCCAGATGGGTACGTGTCAACTGGTATTTCACAGACTGCCAAGGTGTGTGGGGGGGGAGAACACATGTTAAAACCAAAGCAGATTCTTTGCTGGAAAAATGTTTACAATTTCCTTCTCAACAGCACCTAAAACTAGGAGGTTGAAGACATCAACACACAATTTCAGTGCTATGTATCACCACTGCTATAACACACCACACTTATGTCACTTAAAGGTTGGAAAGAAAACAAACAAACTGGTTCTATCTAGCTCTTACAAGCTTTTGCCATCACATGTCTTTTCATGCCATAAAAAATCTCCTTTTTTTGGTTGCTACCAACAAGTAACCTCCTATGCAAATGAAGAATTGGAAGCATATTAATGTCAGAGACTGAAAGAAATGAAACAGGTATTGCAGGAAGAAACAGTATTCAAGCACAATACAAGAACTGATTATTTACATGAAGATTAATGAATAATAATGTACATTATAAACAGGGCATACACAGAGTAAAGAAAATTCATTTCTGGATTATGAAAAAACGCAACATTTTCCCAAAAGTTGATGTAGTTAGTTAATACATGCCTGGATAGCCCATCTCATGCTATAATTACCTCTGACTAAATTCTTCCCAACATAATTGCCTTGACAGTCAGTTTCATAATTTCTTATTTCAAAATTGAAATGGAACATAATTGACTGACCAAGTCATTATCAAAAATTATGCCATTGTTTCAAATGTTGAGTGAATTAGAAGCTGTGAATAAGCAAAAGGCTTTTACTCTCTAAAAAATTATAAATTTCAGTGCTAGCCAAACACCGAATTCATCATGTGAAAAACAATGTTTAAACAGATGATTTATATAGTTTCAAGTTTACTAAGAAAAGCTCCTTAATTAGATGTATCAAAAGGACTAATTAAAACTCTAAAATTACAAAGTTTATCTTTAATACAGTTATATGAATAAAGAAATTAAGCAACACTGAAGAAAAAACATCTTCTGTCAAAAAATTAGAGACATAAAAGTGCTTATTGAGGTTTTGTTTTGCTGTCTTATGAAACTGAGCATACTAGCAAGCATTTAAGTCATCACATTTGTGGACAGGAACTTAGACATTTAAACTGTTAGTTGTCTAGGGCACCATTAAAGTCTACACAGTCAGAGCATCTGCTCCCTGGCCTTCTTCTGCTATTTTAACTGCAAAATGCAAAAAGGTCCTCCAACACACAAAAAATGAAATTCAGGCATTTTTAGTCAGCAAGAAAAATGTCCAAAGGCTAACAACTGGCAAAATGACAGGGCTTTTCAGGAAAAAAAAAAAGTAATAATTATTTGGTAGGGTTTGTTGTTGTTTGTTTTGGGGGTGTTTGGTTTTGTTTTGGTTTTTTCCTAATTCTCAGGAAAGAAAAGAAGACTATACCAGTTGTCCTCTTTAGTATCATATCTTATGAAAGATTGTGGAGTGCTAGTATCTCACTACAAGAAATGTATGCAGCAATTTCTTTTTGGTAGCGATTTCTTTTTGGTAGAAAGATCAGTATTTACTGCTCTATTTTTGAATGAAGCAGCTTTTCTCTCTTTCACTAGGAATGTGTCTGTACTCAGGTTAATGGTGTTAGCAATGCTACTGGTAGAACGTTGTTCCAGCTGAGCAACTTAGTCATCCTACATCAGAATACTTGAATGGCAGTTTGAAACAGCTGCTCACCTTTTCCACTGGGCTGTTGCTACCATGGAAGTGTCTCTTCTGCTGTAATAAATCAGGAGTCCATGTACCTAAAAATGGATGAGCACCTCTTCAGCAAATAAAAGATTTTATTCAGGGCTTCCCACATATGTTTCTCCCTGAAAAAAATATTCTCTCTTACAACAGGCACAATGCTGACCAGTGCAATTCACTGACAAAAGGAAATAAGAAAGAAACACATCCAATCAACTTTTTGATGGATCAGAAATGGTAACTTAGTAGAAGTCTAGTCCTGATGTGAATAGTCACTGGGTTTATTTCTCTAACCTATAAATGTTTGTTGTGGCACAGAAAAGAAGGAGGGATAAGCTTATGTTTACATTAGGTAGTGCTCTTAACTGTTAGAGCATCCTTTTGTATGAAACTGAAATTCCAAAATAAAACTTATCTTACCTAAGCATTTATTCGAGAAAAATTCATTTATTTCCTAGGCATATTAAATATATTGCATATCTCTACATCCAATTTTATTTTTTTAATCTTTATTTGATAATTCAGTTGCTTTTTTTCATCACTTACATGCAATTCATACATGCATTTACACTTTGGGCAAACATTCTGTCAAGTTTTTCATTTTGTAATGAATTAGTGTGCCGAGAAACTTGTAGTACAGATGTTCACTTACTTCTTTGTAGAACAAAAGATATAGTGCTATTAATCAGTAATATTGGATATATTCTATATCCTGACCTACTGAAAATGAGAAGCTGTTAGGAAATTGGTTTTATTTATATGTTTGCTTCCACCTCTGCACAGTCTTTGTGACCTACCAGAATGAGGTCAGAATTTGAACTTACTGTGCTCTTTGCCATTTAGTTTATATATGTGATTTGAATTCCAGATACTTTCAATAAGAACAAAACCAGCAGGTCAAGACTTGTCTTATGTTATAAAATAAACACTGTTGAAATGAGAATTTACCAGTTACTGCAGAATGGAGCAATAAATGTTATTTGGATTAGGAATAGCACCTGAATCATCTACTGAATTACAACTGAGTCAAGGTGAGAAAAGGTCTCGTAAAAAAAAAGTAGTTTCCTTTAGACTGATTATTCAGTACAAAAACACCCATATACAATTGCAGCTCTTTTCTAAACCACACAAGCATCAATACATAACACAGACAGGTAAAGAAAATATAAAATTACATATATTTTTTAAAAAAACTAAGAAGCTGCATCTACTAGCACAGTTCTCTTCATAATCACTGAACATGCAAGAGTACACATCTAAACTCACCATTGCACACTATCTTCCTTTCCATCAACAACTAAAATTCTAAAGTAAGAATCATAGAATGGTTTGGATTGGAAGAGATCTTAAGGATCACTTATTTACAATCTTCTTGCCATGGACAGGGGCACCTTCCACTAGACCAGGTTGGTCAAAACTCTATCCAACCTGGTCTTGAATGCTCCCAGGGATGGAACATCCACAACTTACCTGGACAATCTTTTCCAGTGCCTCAACATCCTCACAGTAAAAAACTTTTTTCCTTCTAATATAAACCTACTGTCTTTTGGTTTGAAACCATTCCTCTTTGACCTTCCATTACATGCCCTTATAAAAAATCTCTCTCCATCTTTTTTGTAGGTTCCCTTCAGGTACTGGAAGGCTACAATTAGGCCACCCACAGGCCTTCTCTTTTCCAGGCCGAACAATCCCAATTCTCTCAGCTTTTCCTTACAGGAGAGATTTTTCCATCCATCTAATCATCTTGGTGGCGTCCTCTGGACTTCCTCCAACAGGTTCTCTGCTGGGGCCCCCAGAGTTGGATGCAGCACTGCAGTTGAGGTCTTGGCAGAGCAGAGGATTAGAATCCCCTCCCTCACCCTGCTGCCCGCGCTGCTTTGGATGCAGCCCAGGACACATTTGGTTTCTGGGCTGTGAGTGCACATGGCTGGGTCATGTCCAGCCTCTCCAGCACCCCCAAGTCCTTCTCATCAGGGCTGTCTTGATTTTTTCATCCCCCAGCTTGGGTGGATATTAGGGGTTGCCCTAACACAGGTGCAGCCCCTTGCACTTGGTTGTGTTAAGCTTCATGGGATTCCCATAGACCCACTTCTTGGGCTTGTCCACTTCCCTCTGGATGCCTCAGGTGCATCAACTCAGGTGAAACACTCAGCTTGGTGTCATCGGCAAACCTGCTGAGACTATTCTTGATCACTTTGTCATTGCCTGTGTCATTAATGAAGATATTAAATAATATTGGTTCCAATACAGAACCCTGAGAGACAGCACTTGTCACTGATGTCCACTGAGATTTTGAACCATTGACCACTCTCCTCTGGATGCGACCATCCAATTAATTCTATATCCACCAAACAGTCCACCTATCAAATTCTTTGCATCCCACGTCAGGTTCACTTCTAGCTTTAACTTGACTTTCATTACTCCATCCCTACATATGACAACTTCCCAGGTTACTGCCTTTCTTTCCATTGTCTATACATTTGCTTTTTGTTTAGTTTGACCTAAACTAGGAAACCTAGCAGTTTCCTACTCAAACATAGCAGGTCTTTCATTGCTTGCCCAATTTCTTGTTCCTGGGGATTGATAGGTCTTGCACTACATGGAACACTTCCTTAAAGCTCTGCCACCTCTGTTGTGCTCTTTTATCCCTGAGGGCCATCTCCCAGGGGATCCTATTGACTATCTCCTTGAAGAGTTGGAAGTTTGCTTTCCTAAAGTTCAGGAGCCTAATGTTACTCCATATGTTATCCATATCCTTTAGGACTGCAAACTCCACCAATGCACGAACATTGCCACTGAGGATGCCCCCAGTCTTGAAGTCTCTGATTATCTCAGGAAATATTTCCTTAAAATCAAACAAGTCCAGGTAACGAAAGTTGCTGCAATGGAATAAGTACTAACATCCAAATTTTAAACATAGCACAGGGATTCTAAAATCCATGTCTTTGTCAAATGTATTTCCTCCCCAGCCCTCTCATAATGATTAGTTTAAATACATTATACAGACAACTTGTGTGCAGCTCTCACCTCTATAAAATATTCAGCAGATACAGTACACTATTAGTGTTGAATCTCTATATTAAAAGGTGGATACATTTTTTTTCTTCTTGTAATCAACTCTGAAAGCAGACGATGAAGTGAACTATGTGGCCTATGTTATTATTACCAAGCCATTTAAGTTCCAGACAAGGTGCTTGCATTTCTCAACCCCCAGAAGAAGTACTCTGCAGCCCCCAGGATAGTGAAAATTAATTTGTTTTGCAAGAATGATTTTGTTCAGAATATTTCTACAGCATCGAACATCAAGTTAGATATTTTTAACTGATCCTCCTCCCATTTGTGAAATCAGACCACTCGTCAGTGGAGGCTGATTTATGGTGGGAATGAAGAAGGTGCCTGCATTGCAGAAGTGCACTAGTGCTGCATAAATGGCAAGAAGCAGCTGAGACCTTGATTTTTCTGCCCTACGCTGTACCCAATGCCAAGTTCAGAGACACTTTCCTAACGGGGCACCACAGCTCCATGCTGCCCTTTTCGAAAGGGGTTTGTAAAATGAGGCAGTCTCACAGACTGAGAAATTTCTCTTGGGAAACTTCACTTCATGGAATGGGTGCATGAAGAGCCCAGCAGGGGTGGAAACTCATCAATCTGGTTGCATGGTCTCATGCCCAGCTCACAAACACAGGAGTTTCCTCAGTAGCTCGCCTTTAATGGGGTGAAGCTACAGCATGAACTAAGCTCAAGCACAGAGATAACTCCTCCAAAATAGCTAAGATAAAATGTCATCCTTAAACTTATTCCAATGTACGCTGACACTAACAATCCATGTCTCCTTGGTGTCAGGCATATTTAGTCAGAAGTGTCAAACTGTCACAAGCATTCCTTAGTAAACTCTTACTGGCCTGCTCAGTAGCTGTAAATTCAGGCTCATATAGCAGCAACAACTACTGTGCAAGTATTTCTGTTAGTGAAAACACTGCTTTCAAGTCACTGAAATTATTATCGCAGAAAGTCTTGCTACAGATAATATTTTTTGTCCCCTAGCACAGCTGCCAATGCTGATATATTGCCTTTTCTTTCCTTCTTATTGCATATAATTTTGAAACATACAAAACCACAGATGACCTAACAGAAGCTGTCATGTTTACCTGCAGACATTGCTTCACGTAGAAACCAAGCCTGCTGTAGTACTATAGAGGGCCAAGTCCCTGTGGAACATTTTCTGTTCTTTTTCTGAGCCAAACCTGGGTTGAATTACCTCAGAAATTAATAAATATGCACTGCATAATACAAGCCTTCCTAGAAAAGATTTGGCTTCTTTGTTACAACTGCTGGAAACATGAATAAGACAAAGGAAAAAGACAACACTACAAAAGAGCTCATTGGCAAATTTCTTTTAGCTCTGCCTTAGAGGCCTGGTGACAGGGTTTTGGTTATAAGTATAAGCAAAACTTCACAAGTAGTCAGTAAAGTCCTACTGGGAATTCCCTGCCACAGACTCTGAGTCTCAGTTTGCTGAAACTATAAATACTGACCCCTACATATGAGGTTAGTGGGAAACAGGCTTTAAAGGCAAGAAGTGGGATAAAAATCCAAGTGCTTTAGAAAGGGATGAAGTCATAGTCTGGAAGCACCATGAAGGCCTATAGGAAGAGGTAAGCCAACAGCTTGCACTATGTCAATGCATATCTAAAAGTCCATGAACCTGACTTTTTCTGTGCAGTAGGCATAAGCAGCTTATTTTCCACCAAAAGAATAATAAATTTGCTTAACTTCTGCCCAAGAAGTGCATTTGAACAGTTAGTATGAAAGAAAAAAGTTATCAAAATAATCACATGCAAGCTAAAACTAGTATAATTATTTCTGTGTCTGCATTATAACAGTGATTACCACAGAAAAGTATGCACAAAATTGTCTCACATATCTCCATGTGCAAACACTGTGACTGAAATAAGGTCTGAGCTAAACAGCAAACAACAACAAAATGTGCCTGCTGATTTGCTGAATACGCATTACAGAGCCCTGAGCAAAATACAGTAATTATAGCAACAGACATAGACAGGAATCTTACAGGAGTTTGGCAAATGAGGATTCCATAAACAACTTAATCCTAGTATTCCTTTATGCTTAACATTTTTTTCAAAGTCGCTCTATGTCAGGAGATTTCCAGCCTTAGTGGTAAGCAAACTAAAGGAGGACAGCTTCACCACATTTTCATACCAAGTACCAGAGACTAATGAAGAGACAGGGGTGACCCAGGAGCCAAGGGAAACACTTGCAGATAGGGCTCTCTCCAATGGGACATAATCCTACACCAGGTCACAGTAACAAGCTGTATCTGCACCCCTAGACATGACAAAGGAGCACTCCAGCCAGTCCCAGGAGCTGTGCAACAGAGTCCAGACAGGAATAGAAGTAGATGTGGACAAAGATGGGACCAGAGAAAAGCCACCTACTTTGTACATCCAAGGTTCTGAGGAGTCAGAGCTGGAGACAAGGCTGTAACACAGATCCAAGTGCATTCAAAAGGCAAGGCTACCCTCCAAACAGGTTCAAGGCCCAGAGAGGAGACAAAACTGCTACACTACGTAGATTTGAAGTCTGTCTAGGAAACCCAGTCAGAGAGGGAGGCCTGAGTCCAAAGAAAGATCATATAAGGCCCAGCTAATCTTGGTCTGAGTTCAAAGGGATCCGTCCAAGGACAGGGCAGGGGGCACATAAGGCCATTAGGGCAATAAAGGCATCACATCTGACAGGGATTATGAGCAGAGTTAGAATCTTCAAAACCAACTCTTTTCATGCCAACAAAGAGTTAATGGATTCATAAATGTATAAAGTTTTCATCCTGGTTAAATGTGCAGCTCTAGTTACGGTCAGAGCAGATTTATATGCACATATGAAAATTGCACTAGTAGGAGAATAATATGGCACAGTTGGGGTGGATTTTTATCAAAGTGCCAAGAGGCACATCCTTTATCCCAGGCACCTGCTGTGTCCTTTGCCTGCCTTTTTAGCATGCTGACTGGTGAAAGCACAACAAGTACTGTGACTGCTCTATAGCTGTGTGCTAGCTGGCTGGCAGCTAACAGAGTTAAAAGTCTGTTCAGTTCCTCTGTTGTCCCTTAGCTGAGACAGCAGCTTAATTTTTCTCCCTTACGTAGTTGACAGTTTTTACAAAGTTTGTGATAATTTGATATCCTTGAAACCTTTAAAACTGGCACTTGGAGACAAAACAAGTGGAGAGTAATAAAAAAGCATGATTGAACAGGTCTTGTTTCCTTACAAACCAAACTGAAAACCCATTAGCCATGAAGCAGGCAGCAAACATAAAAAATTTCAGCCTAAAAACTTCAGCCTGTCAATGCCTTAAGAAATTAGAATTTACATTTAAGGAAAATTTACATTTACATTTAAGGAAAATAATGCATGTTATCTCTTCTCTCCTATCTTATCAATTCCAGTATTTTCTTAAAGTCATTGAAATGAAATAAATACATAAGAAGTATGGATAAAGAATTAGATCAATATATTATAACTAGATTAATATAATATGATTAGATTAATTTCACTATATACTGTAACCCAGTAATTCGATATCAATCACTATTAATATGGAAGTATGCAATGAAAAGCAGTCTTTACATCCTGTTTTACACTGAGTGTATAAGTGATGTGGTACTGAATAAAACTAAGAGGGTAAGTGATGTACTGACTACTAAAAGTATTAATGATTCCAAATGAAGAAGTATAAGACAGAAAATATTAGTGGTTTTTTTCCTAGATTGTGCTTCCATTTTGAAGTTGATCTCCCTGATCTTTAAAGAGTGCTGTACATTCTAGATTTTTTCAGATTTTCATTTACAATCACTTTCCTTATTCACCTGCAGGAAAGAAATGGTGAAAAGACCTGTTTAATTTAGGCTGATGAGGAAGTAAATGCAAAATTTTCATATAGTATAAAAATATTATTACATAATTGTGGTCAAAATCTACATCTGTAAGATTACCTTACAATATTTTCTGCATGTTGAATATCGTATTGTTTGTTTACAAAAAAGTAATACTGCATTACATATGAAAAATAGCAAAGCTTGCTAAAGGAGTGTCAGAAATGTGATTTACACTACAACAAACCGTAGAAATACATTTCTTGTTTCTCTGCATCCTCAACTATCCTACTGATTTCACTCTATTAATTCTTTTACATATACTACTCTTGTTATTTTAATATTTGGAAAAAAAACCTCCAGGGAATTTATTGTGAAAAGACCATGTTATCAGAAACCTTAGTGAAAAATTCTCACAGAATTCACTAAAATGCACTAAAATATTCTCACAAAATAACTTCCAAAAGAGCATGCCATTCCAAATGGCTGATGACACAATTTATCAAACCAAAGCAAAATGTTGGTTATTTATTGAGTGGAAGTATAGCCAGTCAGTTAAGGGCATTTTATGTAATAAATGGAATAGTCAATGTAGCCCACACAAGACGCTGTAGGAGCAACTATTGCATATCTTTTTTACCCAAATGGCCCTCTGAAGCCTTCTGCAATCATTGATAAGAATAAGGAATCTACCTTGCCTCAGAAAGGTACTGTGTGTACAGATTGCTGTTGCACAGCTCTGCACCCATGCACACAAGCATGCACATAAACATAGAACTAGTCTGTCTTTTAATGGGAATATCAAGCAATTAAAACACCTCTGCATAATAACATGGAAGTTATTTTGGAGAGATGACTCTACTTTTTTCACAGAGACAAAACTTCTAAATGGTTTGCAAAACTGTGCTGACCATGACTGCTGTATTTGTTTGACCCTATTGAGGGTCAAACATTACTGACATTGATTTTTGCATTTATACTGATAATATCTAGCTGAACAAGATTTTAGTCTCCTGGGGAAATGAGAACCAGAGAAACCAGGTTTCTCTTCGCTGCTGTTATTTTAAGAAAGCCTAATATTAGACTTGAGGTTTCATTTGGTATTCCTTTGTATTATGTTGTTAAATTTTTTCTACTCTAAAAATTAAGAAAACACATAATTTTTACCTCTGCTTCATCTCTATTTCTTCAATAACTAAACTCACACTTCATTTACAACTTATGCAAATACTTGGGTGATTTAGGTGGTTTACCATTCAAGGCCCCTTGGTGTAAATTTTCTGAACTGTGCCCTCTGATGTGATCAGGTGAGCCAAGAAAAGATATATTCACCTCCTGGATTATATAAACATAATCTCAAGATTTTGAAAACTCTAACCCTATGTAGCCACACAAGCATTTCACATATTCAGAGATTTTCTGCTTAAAACTGATTTAAGCTGAGCCATTGAGAGATAAACATACAGAGCATTAACTGAACCCCTCCAGGCTGCAACAGGGAGGAATCATAAGGGACTGTTTGTCTCAGATGACATTTAATTATAATAAGGAGAATCCAGGTCATTAGCAGAATACATCTGCATGTGTGTTTTTGAATTTAACCTATTAAGAGGGGAAAAAGATGAAATGAAGATTCAGAATTTCGTATAATGTCACATAAACAAAAATCTTGAATTGAGGCTTTAATGTCTCCTCTTAAAGCTAGTTATTCATATTAAATATTGGGAAAGCAAATTAGCATATAATTCATAAAACTAGTTCCTTTTCCCTGATTGTTACAAGGTTTTTACTTTTTAAGTAATTGATCTTGATTGCCAACAACAGAGTCAGAAATACTGGAATGAAGCACAGACTCCAAAGCATTTTCCAAAGCATTTAGATCTTGTGCTTCTCCGTGTTCATCCATTATGTAAAATATGAAGTGACACTGTGAGCCAGAAAAAAAAATTCTTTCACCTTCTGCCCCACCATGATTACATCCCCAGGAGCCCTGCTGAGTCACTGTGCTTCCAAATCTACGTAGGCAGAGCCTCAGACAGTGCCCCAGGGCACTGCAGGGCAGGCAGCATCCTCTCCTTTGATTCCAGTCTTCTTTTCTTCCCTCTCCTCTGCATTTGTAGTTTCTTTCTATATTCCCTTCTTATACAGCTCAGGCCCAGTACATTGATATTATAGTTTGTAAATCTTTTGAAAGCCCATCCTCAATCTTTATCAGAAATATATTAGATGGTTTACACCTGCCAAGTGCCAGCCAGAATCATGCTTTCTGTTTCAACAGCAGCCATAAAACTAGAAGAAATGTTCTTACAGTCTGATAACTCTGACGACATATATCATGACAGACAATGGCTCTTGAAGCAAAAATGAAAAAAAGTAGTCAAGTTCCTATGTTCAAATAAGAAATAAATTTTTATCATGGTATGACAAAACAAATATAAGCTGATCCTTCAAGGGAGGGGTCCACCAATTCTGAAGTAAATGCAGACTGTATAATATTAATTTCACCTAATAATTGTCAAAGATTAGTAACATTAATGAAAGGTAATTGTACTGAGCTACATTACTAAACATAGTTGTTGATTTCTTTTTAATAATTGATGTCTGAAAACACACTTGCAGTTTAGAGCTATGATTTTCTCACATTGCCTAGCAACCTGTGCAAATATAGAACTGCAGATGCAAAACTACTGACCTTTCTTTCATGCCTGCTTTCCAGTGCTTATGTTTTCTATCATACACAGCAACAGACTAAAACCAGAAAAGAGAATTCAAACATTGAACTCTTTAGTGTAAACTAAACCTTTCGGATAACAAAATCATGGAAACACCTTTGCTTAACAGAATATCAAACTATTTTATTTTAAAAAGCCTAAAATATTACATACTGGATAGAGCCTCACTGATCTTTCAGTGCAGAGAGAATGGTTACTCACCCCACAATATCTGCGGCTCTTAGGAAGAGTCATCCATGCAGATTTCTTTCCTAATGCACACGTACAGCGTGGGGGGGGACTTTTTTTTAGACCAACACTATCCACTGAATCTATTACTGCATTTAAGTATACCTGCATTCAGCCTAAAGGGAGGATTGAACTACTTGTTTCTTTTCTTAGTAAAGAAAAAGTTGGATTATTCAGCAAATGGGAAGAAGAGCACATATAACAGCATGTTGAAGAAAACCAGGGTAATAGCTTACACAGCTTCTTCCCATAATGCCAAAATACAACCTCTTTGATTACTTGAGAGAATGTAATGGGGAAGCATGTACAGAGATACAGTTGAGAGAGAGAACCTATTACTTCTCTAGCTTGGATTGGAATGCTGAACAATAGCATCTGTCATAAAAGACTAAATAAGCAACAACATGCATGCAGAAGGAACTGCAATCAGTCTAGGAGGGGGAAATACCTCCTTAAAATAAAAAAAATAAGAACTTAGATGCTTCCCTTCTTATGAGGAAATAGATTGAAAAACAGATCTTAAAATATTTATTAAAAAAGAAAAATCAGTGCATTTGTAAATAACACAAAGCTTATGTCAATATATTTTCTCTGAAATTTCTCCAATATACTTTGCTTAGAACATTCCTCCAAAAAGCCCTCTACAAAGCAATCTCACTCCATCCTGAAACTACCTGGTGGTTTGGGTTAGGAGGAAATACTATGCACATTTTCAAAAAATTTTAACATTTTTTTTTCAAGTACTAGACAATCTTTTAACCTCAAAACAGATTTAACAATCCATAGCAGGAGATAACACATGTGACTAGTATTTGGTGCACACTTACTCATGTTTCTCATGTCTCTTTCAGTTGTGCTTGCTAGTGATCCCTATATTTGTGATATTGGTTTCATGCCAATTTTCAGTGTGTTGAGTTTCAGAAGCAAGGTTTTTCAGAAACCCATGGAGATTAACCCATCATTCCAATACCCTACTGATTAGATGAAATTTTGCTTTATTAAACTCTTAGAAGACGTTAGAATATACTGCACAAGTACAGTGCAAATTAAGCAAAGTTAAGAAAATGTTTCATACTTGCAATTAGCTCACAAAGAACACAATTAGCTTCATAAATATCAAAGGCCATTGTAGGTTACTGCTGTTGTTGCTGTCGTAAACTAGGAAAGCTCTTCAAAAAGACTTGAGAGAAAAACTGACAATTTTATCATACTGCATACTACTTGTCTTGAAAATGTCTTAGGAGTCCTAAATTGATGGATCCTCCTTTTTAGCCCTCTGATAATATGAAAAGTATTTTCAAGCCACACCTTTTTATAAAAGACAGTAAAAGAGGTAAACTGCCTAAAGGATAGTCAGAATTCAGATAAACAGAGCATTGTAGTTTTCCCCTATGAAGTGTAGCTGTTCTGTTTTCCTACCTCATTGAGTTTGTTTGTTTTTGAAAGTTTTGGCCAAGCAAAATTTTCCACGACTTCAGAAGTATCAAGGGTGAAATAATTAAACACCTAGAATGTGTATTCATGCAATCTGAATAGGGTAAAAGAATGAGGAAAAAAAAAAAAAGTAATTATTTATGTTATTTTATTATCTTATGCTTGTAATCATAAAAGTCCAGCCTACAAAATACAAAATGGATTTCTTACCAAAAAAAAAAGTATTATTATTTTAATTAAGAGTTGCACTATCTAGAAAAGAGTAAGATTTTCTTCAGGAAGCATGAAAACAGAAAACTCAGGAAAAACCAAAATTTATTTTATTGTAAAAGTACGATTCCTTAAGATACAGAAATTCAAAAAAAAATAGTTTTCTCTCTATTTTCATAAATTTAAAGATCCACCAATTAAAGTTTCATGTTATAAAACAAATTTTCTTAAGACAAATTGTGACCCTATCTGTGAAGTATTACTTATCTCAAGTCATTGCTTCCTCCTAGCTTCATAATTTAGATGTTTTTTCAAGCCACGCTAAACACTCATCATCATTACAATAGGAAACAGCAGAGTTTAGTCTTCTCCATTTATCTTCTCTTTAGTTAACTGGAGATTTTCAACTCCTCAGAAAGTCAAGACATTTGTATCTAAAGACTCTATTAAAAGAAATAATAAAAGAATGAAAATGAGGAGGAGGAGAGAGAAAAAGAATTCTAATTTTGCTGATCCTTTTTTCTTTTAAATTAATCACTTTAAAACATTTTGACAACCATGTATGAGTAGTTCTATTCTTTTGTAGAAAAAACTTTATTAAAATTCTTAATTTCATTTTGTGCATACAATTCCAAGCTTGTTAGCTACATACAGTTAATTATAATTAAATACAGTTAACAATTGAGTTCTCAAATTAAAGGTGTTTGAGTTTCTGAAGATTGGATCTTGGTTTTGACAATAACTTCTTTAAAGTACAAATGTATCTAGAGTTTTTGAGCAAGTTAGCTTGAGTCCTCACTTTCTCATTCACACAGGAAGAGTACAATATAGTGGCATATGACACAAACATTATCATGTAATTTTAAAGCATGTTTGTCAGAATATTTTGCAGAGAAATGCAATTACCACACCGTTTTGTGAAAAATGTCAGTTTCCTGCTGTTTGAATGACTCTAAAATTTCTAAAATCAGTACAAGAAGATTGTTCAACTGAATACATAGAAAGTAAAGCAGAGTTGACTGATATAGATGAACAACAATCTCATCATATTTTTAAAATATATTTTTCCTATGCTATTTCATAAGCAATTTTTTAAATCATACAGGATAATCTTCACAATTTACCTGTCTTATAAACATGTTTACTGAAAATAAGCAATTGAAGATTGCACAATGTTCTATATACATTTAATGCAACCTTCATGGTTTGCATGTCTTTATGCGATTTTTCTGAAGAGAGATCAGCAATTTAGAAAATTTCTTAATTTTGGACTATGTGTTGGCTTTCTTTCCCAACATAAACTCTTCAGAAATTTCTCCTTGAAAAATACATATCCAGCTAAATGTATTTGTCTGTACCTACCCAAATAGAAAGGATACAGAGGATGAAAAATTTGCTTTGCTGAAATTAAAAGAGCAAAAGAGTGTACAGCCTAATACTGCAAGATGCAATATTAAATAAACAATACTTTTTAATGCAAGAGAAAAACATGTACTGAGTGGTAGTTCTAAATCATGCTTTATAAGTCTTCCAAGGAACAGAATACCCACCCTTGATCCATGTGTTAATGTGCTAATGAACAAATGGCTGATATTTCATGTGGAATCAAACACTTCCCTTGTAATCTCTGCAAAGCCAATGAATGTTTGACAGTTTCAAAAGGCTGGGAAAGAGGTGACATCATGGGTAATGGTAGCATGTCTTGTAAATGTTGTTTCTTCCTTACCCCTGCCGACATCATGGGATTTCAAAAAAGTGGAGAAAATGACTATTAGTTATCACTAAGAAAGTTTCACTGATCTCCTTTTTGCTGTTAACATTTCATGAAAGCTGCCAGGAATATTAAAAAACCTCAATTTGTTGCATTTAGGAAAAATTCTTTCACAGAAGATGTTAATCAGCTGGCCACAAAATATTCTGGATAAAGAGATAAAAACGTTCTACATTTTAACTGCCGTGAGAGCTCTTAGTGATAAATTATATTATGGAAGTCTTTGCCAATATATGTCAAAACACCTCATTTCACTCTCTTTTTTTAGTCACAGCTATAACAGAGTATCACGTCTGTTACATGTATATCAAGAATCCCTGGGTCTGGATAAACAAAATCATAACAACGCTGCCAGTCACCTGTCTTTCAGCAATCATATGTTTGCTTTTCATGGTTAGTGACACAGAGTAACATCTAAGGAAAGAAAAGTTTGGTTATATTCCTTTTTTTAAAATCGTAAACAAAATTCGATATTCTCTATGTCAATACAACTAGCTTTAGCCTCAGCCTCCAACTGCATACTCAAGTTACATCACTTCATGCACAGCAAGAAATAGAATAAGGAAACCGTGAAACATTGGACTAAACTTAAATTAATTGAATAGCAACCCCATTTTAATGTGATCTGCAATTTAAATTCCTTTTACTTTGGAAAAATATATAAACACTGCAAACTTTTAAAGAAATTCTGTTCTTCCTGGATAGCCACTTAATACATGTCATTAAAACTTTTCACAAACATTTGTTAGGAAATGATAAAAAATGTTAAAGATCTGCTGGTTTAAAAAGAATAAAGCACTGGTTTTACAAAAGTTAGATTTCTTTAAGATTTTCCACCTTAATGAAATGCTTAGGGATTTCATTACAGATTATCAAATCCAAGCAGTGACTCAGTTTGTATCTTACCACACTAGTTTGTCTAAGTAACTAAACATAAATTCCTGTTTAAATTATGCTTGAAGCTTTATTCTTTGCTCTAAAAATACTTTTTAAAATTAAAGTATCCAAAGGAATATTTTATTATCCTTAATATCTCATAAAAGGTTAATAAATTATAATAATCAAAATCTGGAAAGGGGCAGTGTTTTTCTATTTTTTTGTGATATTCTTCACTGTAAAAATACAATAGACAAATAGTTAAATGATATCTCATCTAGAATTTTTCAGCAGAATAACGATATTTAAAAAGGAATCACATTTTCATAATAACTTGCCTGAAAATTTTCTCTCTTCTGTCAATATTTTTACTCTGGGTAGACCCATCTGGCTTTTGGAAAAAATTAGTTAGCCCTACTATTAAAATTAAAATAATATTGCACACATACTGTCTTATTTCCTCTCCTGGGAAACATATACATAAAAGACATTAGTTAGATTTTTAATACATTATTGGAAAGTCTCAAGTATTTTACCAATAAAGACAATGGAATTTATGAGACAGCACACGTCAATGAGCAGTGCTTTACTCTGGCTGTTGAAGCACATTAGAGTCCAAACCCAGTATGAACATCTCAGTTACTAGTGTGCTGGTTTGAAAGCAAAACCAGTGAAGGACTCCAAGTCAGAAACACAATTTAATAAGAGGAAAAGAAAATAAAGGAAAGTAAAAGAAAATAAAAGTAATAGTACAAAAAAACCACTGACAGAGTCAGAATACAACCTGACACCCTGTTAGCGTGGTAGTGGCAGTCCAGATGAGATGGTCTTGTTGAAGCAGTGATCCTGTAGAAAGGTCTGGCAGCTCTTGTCTCCTCTGGGAGTCCAGTGGATAAAAGCTGCCTGTGCTGTCCCAAACCCTGGATTTATCCAGGTGGGAATGCTTGGCTCCTCCCCCTGGGTGGAGCATTTCACAATGGGGATGATCTCATTCTATGAGTCATGCAGTGGGTCCTTGATGGCCCATTAAACGGAGATAACTCCCAGAGGAAGTTATCTATGAGTCATGTGGCAAGGCATTGCTGGGCTCGTTAACAGAAGATAAGGAAAACACTGCCCCACATTGGCTCCAAGGGCTCATGGGGATAGAATACAAACCTTGGGCACAATTTTACATTGTAACCTAGGACAACTAGAAATTGTTTCAGGTCTGCATCTCCAAACATGTCCATATCAAATTTATAATGACATATTATATACAAATTTTGCTCAGTTGCTTCAAGCTTCCTGGGCATATTATTGCTTTTGTGTTCATGAAGAACATATTTGTTAATACACTCCCAATGAACAAGACTCAAGGTTGTACTGTAGACTTGACTGAGACACTTTGTGTAGCACAAGGTTAGAACTTCTTCCTGGTAAGCCAAATCAAGAAATAACCAAACTGAACAGTGATCTGTTTCTAATCTTCCCACAATGCTCACTTGCCCCATTATCTGAGATGGAAAACAAGAAAATCTTCACAACTCACACACACTGAACATTAAAAAAAGTCATCTACTCTCTCTACAATAATATTTTACAATTAGCCAGAAAGACTTTCCTGTTGTTTTAACATCAGCACTAACTAACAACATTTTATTATGCTTAACAGAAGAATGGTTTGTTCGTTGTATTCACTTTCATTTTAGGTATTCTTACAATTAGCTTTTTTAAACTTTAGTACTTCTTAAGCATGGGAAATTTTACTTGAAGGTACCTGAACTCTATATTTATAACTGTCAAAATTTACAGTTAAAATCTAAAACATGGGTTAAACATAAGAGATACACAGCTACACCAATACACTGAATAGTGAAATACATTACCTGCTTTTTCTAGATCTATTTAAATATGAGAGGTTAAGGTATTATGCTTAACTTTTAATTAATATCTCTATGGAAACCTTGAGACTACATCTATGAGACTGGAAACTTTAGGCACAAGTTTAGAAAGATGTTTTGCAATGTGAAGGACAAAAGAAATGTAAAAAAAGTCACTTTTTTGTTGTTGTTGTTAAAAAAAACCCCAAAACAATCAATACTGCAGCAAATTGAAATCAAAAGAAAAAGTTATTCAGATCTGGGAATATTTCCTCCCTTTCCATGCCAAGCTGAAATCATTCCTATGCTACTTGGGGCAGAGCATGCAACAATACATAAGGTGTTAGTGACACGAATAGGGCACAAGGCACGATTATATACTTAATCTAGATGAGAAAGGCAGAATTTGAGTCATATGTCAAATACTTATACAGTTGATAATTCGAAGAATTTGATCCAAAAATAAAAGAAACTTAAATGTAATTTATGTATTTTGGATTTTCTGTGCTTACATATTTCAGTCTAAAGGAAGAAAATAATGATCTAACTACACTATCAGGTTTTACATAACAAGCAATCTCCTTTTAGGAATTTAGATTTGAAGTGTTGATCTTAATGTTTCAGTCCAGATACCTCACAGGTCAGAAGATGTAGTATACATCCCAATAACCTGCAAACCACCTAAAGACATGAAAAGGAAGTCAAAAGCTTGCAAGAATAATAAAGAAACGTTGATGTATAAGAGCAGGGAAATAAACAATAATATTAATAAATGGGAACTTTGAACATTTGGGAAATGGCATGGAAAAAATTTTGAAGGAAAAAAGAGAGTTCAAACAGACACAAAACATTTAACACCAATGGAAACTCTTCCCTCAATAAATGCAAAAAAATTGTCTTCAAACTGCAAAGGATACAAACTCAGTAAGAAATATCTCAAGACTTCTATACTTCTTCAGATGAGATCTTAAAAATTACTGATGGAGCACGGCAAAACAATAGCTGCATTAGCATAGCATGAAAAGAAACAAGTAGGAGCTGTCTCATGTAAATTCCTGTCAGCTGCTTTTGGCTTGTTCCACCTAAGAAGTCTATTTCTGTCAAATACACAAATATGTCTTTTAGAACAAGGAAAAGGGTAGGAAAAAATAAGGTATGTATGCATAATCTGCCCTGGCTTTATGCTCTTTTTACCCTCCTTTTGAGTAACTGGTCTCTTCAACAGAAGTTTAGATTTGTTTTTGATGGATACATCTTTCCATAATTGTCCTAGACTTCATTAAAGACTAAGTATTGACATAATTGAGAGTAGTGGGAGATAAAAATAAAATAAACAGTGTTTTAAAAAAGTTATGTAGCACCAGTTTCCAATCATCTGTGCACAAATTTTTCATTTACTTGCTATTTATCCTCAGCTCTTGTCAAACACAAAAAAAGTTTCTGATATTGTATTTTGTATTCTTATACTGCTTCCTATGATCTTTTTATCATCCCATCCACACTTCTTATAGTACAAAGGCTGTAAAAGGGGAAAAAAAATGTCCATACAGTCCAGTGTTCTTTATTCATCGCATAGAAAAAGTCAAAATGGGAACTGCAGTATAAAATTCTTATTTCATAACAATTGAAGTTAACAATAATTGTAATGTGTGAGTTTAGACCAACTTAATCCTGCCATCAGAAAAAAATTGATCTATGTTATTTAAGTGACTGTAATTTAATTTCTGTTATCATACTACTATTAAGAAACGTGGTTTTGGAACACAATTTACCTGGTTTTGAGATCACAGTAATTAAATTTATTTTTCATTTCTTTGTGAGTTATCATATTGCAGTATATACTTTCTGTCCAGTTGCTGTACATGTATTGTCAGAAATACTAAATACAATATTTTTCCAAAAATAACCTCAGCTGTGACAATTGTTTTCAACATACTCATTGGAAATATCCAAACTGCAGTCCTGAAGGGTATTTCATATGTTCACCTTCAGGATGAAAGCTTAGGGTTTGGTGTTTTTTTAGGGGGGTTATATCTTCTTTCTAACTCTATGACTGTCATATTTGAGCCACAAGACGTCATGTTTTATAACTTTGATGTTTATTTTCAAATCTCACCAGACACATGGTGCAAAGCTTAAGCATACACAAAATGAGCTGCACAATAATGAATGTGCATCAAAATCAGAAAAAAATACCTCCCATCCAATAATTTAATTTATGTTCATATCTTAATTTAATAATAGATTACTTATAAGACTATGTGAATTTCACTTTTTGTGTTTCAAATTTTAATCTTGTTTTTAAAGAGAAAGTCAAAGTTTCTTCCTTTTTTTTCCCTGGAAAATGCCCAAGACGGATTTGTAGTCATTGCTTTCAGCTAAAAATACCATTTAACTTGCTCTTATACAATTTCTGCCCTTAGCTCAAAAGTTGATGTGAATTGCAGGCCATTTCCATTATGTTTATACTCTTGAAACACATACATACTATTCTTTTGCTTTCTGTACACAGCCTTTCTGTGGGCTTTTAATGACAAATGTCTCACACACTGCTTCCTTTTCAAAATTTAACTCAAAATCTTCAAGACCCTTCAATAAAGAGTTTATGGATAAGAACAATGTTACGTAAAGCCAGATGTTTGTGTTTGTAACAAATAAGCACTAATCAAGTACATTAAAAATCATTAAATATATGTAGTTTAATAAATGAAGGTGTTGTTAGAATAATGCACATTTGTCATGTTTGTTTGTATATTATCACCTTCCATTTCCACTGTGCATCAGCTTTTCATAATTTCTCTAGGTATTAGATGGCATAGATGTGACTTTCTGATACAAGATTATGGCTTTCACAGCAATGTAATCAGAAATACAAATTATGAAAAGTGAAACCTAGTTTCTTAATCAAGCTCCATAAATCCTGGTAAGTTATTTCAATCCCACTTTACCTTTTTTGTTACTTTACTTGTTTGAGACCCTCCAAAGAACAGGAACTGAGTTATAACAGCTCCTATTACAATGGAGATCTTTGATTTCTCCTGAATTCTCAAGGTACCAATGAAGGTTTCAGAAAATGAGCAGATTTGGGACCATAGATTGATTGGCAGAATTTCCACCGACATGAATTTGGACTTAAAAAATATGCAACTGTCTGTGTAGGTCCCTTTGAAACCTCACCAACTATGACAAAGCTCTGTATTCTACAAACCATGATTCTTCTTCCCTCCACCTGTACAGTCCATCAGCACACAAAATTCTTCCATACAGTGACACCGCCAGATCTGTTCTCCCCATGATGATGTATAAGGAAGACACAGAAGCAAAGACCAAATTTCCCTCTATATATGAGCTTTCATAAAAGCAGATCACTTGAAAGGCATATTTTGCTTATGTACCATGAAGATTGTGAAAAACAAACAGAAAAGGAGAGAGCCAGAAAGGGAACTGTAATCATCTATTGATTTCTACAGATTCATTTCTTCTCTGTTTATTTTGATAGATTCCCTTGTGATTACTATCAGTGCAAACATTTTCTAAGATGCAGGAAGGATTCTACTAGTTTCATTCTTGTTCCCTCACCTCTTTCAGTTCACCAAGAGCCATCAGACATCCCAGCATCAACAAAAAATACTTGCTCTAGAATTAGGAATTTAGGTTTCTTTCCTACACTTCCTACAGTGAAACTGATGCCTTAAGTTTTACCACTCATGTTTTTCAGATTCTGTGCTGCCTAGGGGTGTAGTTCTGAGCCTCATATTAAGTGTCAGTAAGCTCTCTTCACAGAGTAGGTAGACAAAACAAATCCTTTTCCTGCTGAAGACCAAGGACGATGAGTACAAGTTTCAGGCCCAAAAGCATAAACAACTGTGGACTGAAGAGATAAAACAAGAAGGATGGGATTTCACAATCTGAAGCTGTAATTGGACAATTACCCCATATGCAAAAAAGACCAAAACTTATAAAAATGTGAGACCTCATGACCAGTTGTCCATTTCATGACCACTTTTAGTCCACCTTGGGTGTAGCCCTGGCCAGGCTCTTGTCCTGCCCAAGGTGTGCCCTAAAGGCCTTTCAATAAATGTCTACTTTATTCTCTAGCTCAGTCCAGTCTCTGTTCCAGGTCAGCCTTCCCAAGGCACCTAAACAAATCAAACCATGGCAAGATATGTAGTTTTGTAGGAGTTTTGGCAGGCTTTTTTTAGCTCCCTAAAGCTGAAAACAGTAAGCTCCTTGAGAGGGTGACTTGAAGGACAGTGAGCCAGTTACAGCAGGAAAAATATGCATTCAAAAGACCTGGGGCACAAGCATTCTGGAATGGGGTTACAACCTTCACACCAAACCTGAATTACTTTGCTTGCATCCAGTTTAACTGGATGCAACTCAGTTAGTAGCACATCAATGACAAAATGACTCAGCTGAAAGAAGGGTTGAAATTTAACACCTTTCTCCACCTTAGAAGGATTACATACTGAGTGCCTAGAGATCTAATATCTTCTTTCTGACTCAGAAAATAAAAAGTCTTTTGTTGTCTTTATCATCCACTATCTGTAAAGATTAAAGGCAAAGCTGACACATAGTCATAACTAAGTCAAACTTCAGAGAGCACAGTCCTTCAAGAAATGTGTAAAGGACTTCACTATTTTACAGGACTTTAATTAAGCTATTATCTTACACTAGGCTTTAAAAGTGAAGTCCGGGGAATAACATACAGACTTAAAATTCAATGCAAATGAGTTAAAAGAACCATTTAGAACTTCCAAAGTTTTGAACTGTACAGTGGAAATTTATCTGGAAATCTAGAAGTCTTTTTGCTGTGGCCTGCTTTGTCCCTGATGTTCACAGACTAGAAATAATATTAGAGGAAATGAGAGCAAACTGTGTTCTCTATTGCATTGGCACTACACAACCTAAAAAGTCTAAGCAGAATAATATTAATAACGTAAAGAAATCTCATTAAGGATTTGTTTTTACATTAGAATCATAGTTACAGCTTTGTGTGAAACACAGGCATTAAGGTTTCATGAAAGCTAAAAAGGAGATTGATTGCAGCCTACGTATTTTGTTTTAACACTGTAAGCTTTTTGTCAACATTTGCCAGTTATAATACCCTGAGATTTGTATTACGTAATAGCATATTCTGCTTTGTTCCAATTGTTGAAACAAAATGAAATCACTAAGTCGATATTATTTCACATTCAGCAGTGTTTTAGAATGGAATTAATAAGCTTATATAGTAATTCATCAAAAATGGGAAATGGAGGGAGAGAAGAGGAAGGGAGCAGAGACAAGGAAAACAAAACAGTTCTGTGGTTTGAGCCTGAAGGCTTACATGCCTCATCACTCAAGGGAGTTATCTTGAGTGAGCTGCCAAAAAATTGCTTCCCTCTACGTTATGCAGTTCTAACACAGGGATCTGAAGACACCATGCCTGAGTAGCACAGATATCAGCCTTTTCTGCCATCTGCCCCACAGTGGGAATACCAGATGAAATTAGACCAGTTTGCTAAGTGAGCATAGTGAAAGGCAGCTCCCTACAGCTGATTAACTGTGGAAAGATCTTTGAAGTTGTGTATTAGTCATTAAGCAGAAAGGCAAATACACTACACTTCTAAAGACAGAAAACTTAAGAAATACAGCGAAAATAATTGCTCAAATATGTCAACAACTTTCCTCTCATCATTCGATGAAAATTAATTGAAAATAAGAATTATTACAGGAGACTTAGGCATAATCTTAGGAGTCACTTGTTGTTAATGAAAAATTATACACAATTCACAATGAGATTTCCTTTCTTTGATGGAAAATAACTGTTCCCTACCAAATCTAGAGATTAGAGTGCTCCTAAGCCTCAGGCCATATGCTGATTCGAGATTTAGCTGATGAAAATCAGTAGAGTTAATCTAGTTTTAATCCTTGGAACAGCAGAGTAAACCTTTTCAAACACAGGTGAGGCAGCTAGAAGATTATTATCACATAGAGTTCTGGAGATTCTTCCAAACCAGGTGGAATTGGTTGGCATCAACCAGTATAGTTTGCAACCAATTTCTACAAATAGGAAAACAGTCAGCATATACAATTTAGTAGTTGAGATCCTTGTGTCTCTAGCCTCTAGCACAATATGCAAGACCAATATGGATAGCAAAACTGAATATTTAAAATAGTGAATGTCTCAAAGGTCATGGAGTCATATATTTATGAGATGTAATAGGGAATGCTTTTAATGGGACATAAGAATGTAGTTAAGATTTTCAATTTCTAGTATGAAATGTCTGTGTTCTAATCTAAAGCTAAAAGCCTGAACACAAAAAATTACATTTCCAGTAGCAACTTCTGAGAGGGAGAGAAAAGGTGAGATGAACTCTTCATAGTGGTCCAAAACTGACACATTTAGCAAATAAACTCCTGAAGCAAGGCTTCTTCAGGCCTAGAAGAAAAACTCAAAATCTGCAGCTTACTGTTTGCGAAGCTGCAAGTTATATTCACAGAAACTAACATGACTGAATGTTGTTCTGAACTTCCTTTGTATACACTCATATTTCTTACAAAGGTTACTTGCAATTCATATTAGCTTTCCAGCAAATGTTGGCAATTTCTTAACTATAAACTATGAGAGAGCATAAGTAGAGACAAAACCCTTTAGTTTCTTGAAAAATGGGTAAAAATCCATTATGAGACTCAAGTGATTCAGCCTAAAAACATGTCATTAATATCCTCCAATTTCTGCTTTATGTTTAAAACTACCCACAGAAATTTTCAATAAAGATCCATATTTTTCATTTAATAATTCCAAGATTCAGTAACAGCCTGACAAAAAAAAAAATCTACTCTTTTCACAAAGGTTAGATCAAGTTTAAAAAGTCTAAATCTTTGAACAATAAGTCTTTTAGGCAACCCTAAGGCTGATTTGAACTATGGGAAAGCAAATGACAAGAGCTTCCCAGAAAGCAAAATAATCCCCATGAATTATAAACTTGACTTTGAGAAGAACTCAGATTAACTGGAAACTAAAATAAAATCTAGAATCCATTTTTCCTTCCAGGGAAGAGAATGCACTTGTCCCTGATGTAGATGGGACAATTTGAATAACTCCATCATTTCTATTGACCTTTGTGATAGACTCTTAGAATCACAGGTCATTCAGTCTACATCCCCCAAACATGGGTGAGTAGGTCAGGTTCCACTAGATCAGGTTGCTCAAAGCCTCATCCATTCTGACCTTGAACATTTGGGACATTTCCAGGGAAGGAGCATCCAAATGTCTCTGGGCAGCCTTTTCTAGTGTCACACCACTTTCATAATAAAGAATTTTTTACCCACATCTAGTCTAAAACTACACTCTGTAGGTGTTCAAATGTTGCTCCTTGTCCCAAATTAGTGGTCCTGGTAAAAATCCTTTCCATATTGTACAAGCCCATTATAAATACTGAGAGGTCATATAATAAGATCTCCCCAGAGCCTTCTGGGGAGTGACTGAGTGCAGAGGGTGCACTCAGTCCCACTGTGTCACTAATAAGGAACTGAATAGTACCCATACAGACACCTGAGGGACACCTCTTGTTATTGTATATGGGAATTTAGGGGAATATACCAAATATGTTACTTTTTACTGATATAGGAGTCTGTGCCTCTCCTGACAGTGCTTATATATCCAGGGACACATTTCCTATTTCACAACAATTCTGCACTTACCTAGTTTCAAGTATAACCCAGGTATTTCAGCTCAGAAAAATGGAATGGGTTTAAATTTTACTTAGGCTGTAAGTGCTTGTAGTCATAACATTTTTTTTATTATTATTCTCAGACAGGAAAATCCACAGACACACTTGCCTTCCTTGTAACTTCTGCAAGGCTTCAAATGGAGCTTGCAATATTCACTGAGACATTCCAAGAGCTCCCTGAAGTTCAAGCTTTCACATCTAATAACTCCAAAAGTTATAAAACAATTTGTAGTCAAGTTGTCTTGTTCTGCTGTTTTAATCAATGAACATCTCTTCTGTCATATGCATTTAGGAGGAGAATCATGGGGACCTGGTCATTTTCTACTTTGACCAGCTAACCTCGTACACAAAAGAATGTCAGGGGCCACTACTAAAATGGTTTACAAATTACATCTGGGATGCGTTAATCTTGGAAAGCAAATATACTATCTCCACAAGTTTTTCCCTCTGATATATTTTAATACCTAGCCTAAATAATTAATCAATAACAAATCAAAATCTATCCTCCTCCCAACAAGTACAGAGAAATGTAAAAGTCCATTTGTTAATGTTAATCTATTTTCTCTGCAATTGTCTTCTATCTAAAACCAAATTTATTTCAAAACCTGAAGCAGAAACAGAACTTTTCGCCTTTCTATGAGAAGACAGCTCATCCAGTGATTCTAATTACACCTACAAATACTTTTATCTACACAATATTATGCCAGCAGTAGCTGCCTTTAATCAAGGGCAAAAATGCTGACACAAAAGCACCTATTTTCCCAGTAAATGCTGGGGTGGGGAACAAAAATTAGATATTTAACACAGAATTTCTATCAGTTTTATGGCTTCATTAATATATAGGAAATATAAACTAGTGGTCCTTTTAGTTCTCAATTTTAAAGTCAACACTTTTGTTGGTTCATAGTAAGCTACGTGCTTGTAGATGTTGAAAAATAGATGTCACAGTATGCAGGATTTCTACAGCTCTAGTAGGAAACCAGGAGGATGATGATAGGAAATTCTTCTTTGGCAGACAAGGTAATGAGATTTACAGAGAAACCAACAGTAAAAGCTATTGCAGAAAAATAACAAAGAGAAAAAATGACAGAGCAGACAGAAAATGAGATATTCTCTGTAAGGCTCAGGCTATGAACTGTGACTTGGAAATCTCAGAAATCTGTATCTGAATCAGAACAAGTTTTCAGACTTCCAAAACCAAAACTTCATAATATATCATTTGGGTCTCACTAATGTAAAGAACCCTTGGTTCACATTTTTTACATTAAAAATGAGAAAAATTATAGCTAATTAGCAAAGATACACAAATTGTAACATCAAAACAGCTGTGTATTGCTGTAACAGATCTGAAGATGTGCTCATGTGTTCAAATGTCATCTGATTCTCCTTTCCAAATCAATTCATTTAAAAAATATGTTTTCCTTTTCACTACAAACCTTCCCAAGGTATTTTGAGGCATTTTATACAGTTTGTGAAAAAGGCCTACTTCCACAATCCAAATGAGCCAGCAAGTTTAGGTGTAATGATCTCTTAAGTTTGGACTGAAATCCTCAGAACAAGGAATAGTTGCTAATTTGCAGACTGTTGCTTTGGTCATATTAGGGTTTGGCTTCTTCCTTGGTTTTGCTTTCTCTTTTAGTCACACAAAAAAATCTGTATGAGACCAATTTTCCTGATCACTGGAAGTTCATTTGAAGCCTTCCCCAAGACATGTGTACCTCGCCTGGAAGAGGTTGAAAGAGTACACAGTCTTAGCTTACATATTTCTGGTCTTTAAAAATCTGAACCACGCTTCTGTAGATATAAAGCAACAAGCAAACATCACTGAACCAAACCATAATTTTACTGCATTTCTAGAAGATTTAAAAATGGAAATGTCTTCTTCTGCAAGTGTTCTGCCTATCAAACACAGTACATCAAGCTAACTCCCCCCAAATACTTATTTTTAGTAACAAAAACCTGTTAAGTCCTGTATTACTTCTCATTTGGCTTTTAACAATTAAGTTGTAGGCAAATTACTTGTAAAGCTTTTGCTGTACAACCATGAGTAGAATAAAAGTCACTTTTAAGCAAAACATGCATGATTCTAAGAGTCAAAGCTTTAAAAAAACACCAAAAAAATCTCAAAAGTTCAGTTGAGGTTATGGGAGTATGCAGTCCTGTGAAATGTATGATAGGCTCCTGCATAGACTGCAACTTGCTTTGCAAAGCAGCTTTTCATTTCCTCAAAATTGGCCTCAGGCACTGGGATCCATTCCTCTTTAAAATTGCTGTTGCAATGCAATTTCAGTTCCCATTCTCCCTCAGAGACTATATGGAATAACCCACAACAGTTTTCCAGCAACAAGCATGCACACAGTCTTTTGCCTGCATAAGTACACAGATATACACAGTGGCTCTGCTAAATAAACACAGCAAAAAGGTAACTATTATTTATGTCACACTTGAATTCAGTCCATACTGTAAGTTATAGAAGCACTATCATGTATGTGAAAAAATATCAGTAATTTTTGCCATGAAATTAAAAGAGGTTTGGCATGTTTGTTCAATATTTTGGAAGGAGGGAGAAGAAATAAAAGTGGGAGACGTGGCACTAAGAGATCCCGCCACTCACAGTAGTATTTGCATTTTTTTCTTAACTATTTTGTACATACATAAAGCAGAGAAAGCCATTTAATTTGAGGCCGAGGCAAAGGTTTTTCTTCAATTCTCTATTTCAAAACCTTTGAGTGTTAAACATATTTACAAAAAAGTATATAACGGTTATCTAGCAAGGTCATATAATTCTGTAGCCAGAATAAAAATTAGCCTTGCAGAATAGTTTGAGGCCTGTAAACAAAGGAAAATAAATGTTTTATTTTGAAGTGCCCATACATGACATAAATGACAGCTAGCTACAGTGACACTATGAATCTGATCATGATAGGCTGGGACTGTGATATTAATCAGTGTAATAAGATATATTAGGACATGTTTATATTAGCATTTCATAAGTTTTTTAAAAAAAACTAAATTTCATTATCTCCTTTTAGCATAATTTATTTCATATTGAAGAGTACTCTGGTAGTGTTTGAACTATGCTGTCCTATCCCAAAGACAAACAGTCACTCAAACATAAAGACCTGGCCTTGTGAAAAAAAACCATATTCTGCTGTGAATACTTTAAAATGAGTCTTTGCAGAAATTGACCAGTGCCTCATAAAGTTCCTGTTCCCAGGATTTTGGTAGTGTATTAAGTCAGTTATTGTTGTACCTTCAACTATATCTACAAGGTGACCCACTGTACAAAGAGTAGCTTCTATTACTTTTCAAGGCTGAAAAAAGCATAGGTGGATAGCTCTCTCTCTCCCCAAAAAATGTTTTTCTGATTTGATGTTCATGGTGCAGTCACTTCAGAGGTAATTACAGTGTACTGAAATTGGCTAATTTGTACTCTTGCAGTACAGACAAAAACCATAAACTTGTATAAAGAAGCTTCAACGTGGCAGCACAAAGACTGATATAGAAATACTTTCTCTACCATTAAGCCAGAAATGCAATGTAAAGTGTTGCTACTGTAAAAATTGAAAAAAAGCAAGTTCTCACTATTCCTTTGTGGTTTCATGTCCTCTATGCAGACTAAGAATTAGATTTGTGTCTCTGTGAGGGCTAAGGATTTGAAAGCACATAATACATAATCCAATCTAAAACATGTCCAGAGTTCTAACAACCTCTTTCTTACCTCTTCTTGATTTTGCAGGTATTTGTTGTCACTGACACTGTACCTATCGTTAAATATTATCATCATCAGAGGAGGGTTTTTTAATATTCTGATAAATAATCATGTTTCTAAGTAATTACCTCTCTTTATTTTAGATCTTTTATTTAAATAAAGTTTTTCTTCTATTGTCTTTACTATTGTAAGCATGTAATTTATTCCAACATGACTTAAGCAGTAAAAACAGGTTCCTGAAAAGACTTTAAAAAATAAAAGTAAACAAAATTTTTCCTTTTATGTTGTATTTTACATAGATCCTATATAAGATTATTTGCCTAGTAGTATTCATCCTTTCTAAAACGTGTTTAACAAAAAACAGAAAAATCCTTGTAACACTGTACCGTGGTGGCTTCTTAATGCACGTATTTGCAGTACAAGAGATATCTGGTTGATGAAATCATTCCTTTAAGTTACTACATGATTTTTGAAAAGGAATTTTATCAGTACTTGAACTAAGAGATGGATTTTTATACATCAGGAAATAGCAAAATGCATATTTTCCTTCCCAGCCCTTCAGCCATAAACAGAACTATAAAATCTCTGACATGACTTCAGAATGCTCCACTATAAAGGGTCCTTTTTTTAAGGATGCCTTTGAATTAAGGCAGACTACAACAGCTCTGTAGGAGTCCTGGGATTTGGGAAGCAGCATTTTAACAGCATGTTGCCCATATTCTCATGCTGTGAACATGTTCATAGCAGTTCCATGAAAGTCCCAGGACTGCTGGTGTAGCATCTGTTCACTACCAACAAAGACTTGGATATTACACAAGAGCCTGTTTTCTATTCATTGGCTGCCTTTTTACAAACACTGTAATTCTTTTGCAATAGGAGAATATTTTATCTGTGTTTCCTCATGTTAACACACAAGGACTCTCATTAAGAAAGTATATCTTTATTATATTAGCAGACATTTATCAGACAAGAGCTACATTTATCAGACTAGAGCTACTCTCAGGATAAATAGGGATTCTTTAGGCTTAGATGTTATCTAGGTGCAAAAACATGTAGATGTTTCCAAAGATGTTAACAAGTCACAACCTTAGAACAAAATGCCTTTCATTTAGCGTAACTGAGCTTCTAATGCCCCTCTTCTCAAAGTGGTAATTACATGTCAATTCACAATTCAAAGTACTTAGACTGACCTGGACATTTAACATCTCAGACCCTGCCTAGTGATGAAGGGTGTGTATCTCTTGGTTGCACATATAGATTCAGATTTTGGCTTTTGCTGTTGTCAGAGCTGTAGATCCCCAGTTTCAGTAGGGCATTCACAAGAAATAATTTTAACAAAAATTGTAGCGGCGCGTTTTATACCTTTTTATTTATTGTTAATATTAATTTGTTCTGTAATGGTTTCTCCCAAGTTCCCCCCTGTATTTCTCCCCATTTTGTTTCCCCCTGCCTTTGTTCTCCACAGCCTGTCACTCTCTGGGAAGCCTCTCCTCTCCTTCCAGAGTGTTCGGAGACACTCGGTCCCAGATTGGAGCAGGCTGGGGAACCCCCACCCCTCGTTTCCCATTCGCTGTCTGTGTGACATCCATATTTCCCTTATTGGCTTTCCCTCTTGTGTCCACCCCCTTCTCCCAACCCCGTATAAGCTGTGGCCACGCCTCGGGCAGGGACACTCTCGAGAGAGGCTCAGAGAGAAGTGTGGCTCCCCTGCGAATGTCAGGTGACAATAAAAACCATCTAGCCACAAAGCAGCCTCCTCGCTTCCTACCTTCGTCAAGCCTCACCGACATCTCTCGTGCAGCTCTGACCCACCGGGGGGGTGGTGGCCGGTCTGCCTGCTGCTGCCAACCGAGTTTGGAAGTGTCCCGAGCCAGGGCTAGCCGGGAACAGCTGGAAGCCACTTTCCAGCTGGGCTCGAGGAATATTTTCAAAAAATCATGGTGCTACTTCAGCTGAGTGCATCATTTGCTCCAAATAATTTAGGGGATTTTTTGTTTAGATGTGCCTACTTTATCAATTAAGCTCAGTTAATGAGCTAGTTCAGGCAGGTGCACAGTCTGCTGATTATATTTGTTAAGGTCTGAGAGATGCCTCTGCCCAAATTAGGGTGCAAATGAGACCATATGCCTGAAGTCAATAATACAGATTTTATTTAAGCATGAATGTTAGGTAAAGAGATAGGAAGGAATAGAAATAGCGGGAATGTGTGTCTGTGTGTGTGAGAGAGAGAAAGGGGGGGAGAGAGAGAGAGAGAGAGAAAGAGAGATCAAGTAGAAGATAGTCACCATCCATGGAACCAGCAGCATCCCATTGGTCCTTTCTCAGTGGTGGAGTCCTGAGGTCACATAAAACTTTTCACTGTTTATACATCTAGGCAAATAAAAAGTTAATGATCATTGGCTACACATTTCTCTTATTCTATTGGTTAAATGATTCCCTCACTTTTAATGCTAATTGTCCCATACTCAGTCTCTCTCTTCTTTTGAGTCAAAGGGTTTCTTCTGTTGGTTTATTCTGGTCTTCCCCTGCTGGAATAATATTTTATCCAGTCCAAGGTTGTTTCAGCACAGTTGCTGAGTTGGCTTTCTTTGTCCATTTTCAGTGATACATTGCTCTCCCCCAGATTTGCTAACCTCGCCTTAGGTCTGAAATAACACCAGACAATAGTACCACCTTTATCTTATCTCAAAGTCCTGATATGGGGGCTTCTTTTACAGTCCAGGTTCCAGGTACCCAAGCAGGTGTGTTTGAGTGAGCTTTGATGTTCATTGGTGGACAGATAGCATCTGTCCCATAACTTGGGGTAATCTTTGACCAGTGATATGTGTATGAGCAGTTGCTTTACACAGTTTGCCACAGTGGGAATTTCTTCTCAGATATGTTAATTTCTGCCCAGGATGAGCTAACCAGATCTGGCCAGGCCTGGAGTTCACACTATCCTGTCACTCCCTTCTGTGCTTATCTCATGGAAAAGCACTTTGGCCTTAAGAGTTTTTGAGACAGGCAACTTAAACTCCTTATAGCATTGAAAAATCTATAGATCGCTTCCTAGGTCTCTTCTGAGAAAGAACAATCTGGACCAAGCTGATCAAACATATGACTTGAGCACAGCTGGCATGGCAGCATATGCCAGGACCACCTCCAGACAGAGGGTATGGATACACACAAGACATGTATGGCTTTCTCTTCTTAGGACACTCTCACGACACTTTTAGTCATTTTGAAATTATTTTTAATGACAAGAAGGGAAAGTGGGTGTCTAGTTATATTCTTCGCCCCCCTCTCCAGCTACATAGATGTAGAAGAAAAAGTCTTCAGAGACTTTAAAAAAATAAACATCCACACAGCCCTATAGACATGGTGCTCACAAGCATATGCATACACATACTCTGCACATGCAGAAGCAGATGTTGTACATGCCAGAATGGTGGAATAGCATAGGTAGTGTGAATTGTTTCATTTTCTTTCTCTTTCATGTAAGTTCTGGTTTCCGCAGACTTCAGTGGAAGATGGCAAGGAAGCTAATTTAAGCACATTTGTCACAGACAACCTGCCTTAGTGTTCTCAGACTAGGAGACAATCAGGTTAAAGGTTCCTATACATTCATACTGAGGCTATTGAGTGCAATTGTTCATGGATTTCAAGAAATCAGATTACCCATAATCCAATAGTAACATTTGACATGCTATACATTATTAAGAAGTCACTGTAAAATTGTTATGCAAATTATAGATTCACAAGAAAGAGTGGAAAGAATAGGATAACCAGAGAATTGCATGGTGTTATGAAGTAGCTGCGCTACTGTTGCCAATTACATACCAGTATAGCTTTTGAATGGGATTACATTTCTGAATAGGAACTCTAGCAATTCCACTGGACATCATTAAACCAGTGATAGGTTCCATGTATAAGCCTTTGTAAAAATTCCAAAATCCCATTGCACTTTCATGCTTCTCTTTTCTTACATGAAAGGTATTTACCAGCCATTTTGTGTAGTACTGTAGTGAATAGTTACATAGAACAGAAGAAAAATAACTGTAGGATGTACACCGAGAACAAGCATTGTTTCAAAACAGTAACGTTGATAGATAATAGTTAAACAGCTGATTAGTTTGTCATCACTTAATTTTCACATGCTTCCTCTTTTTTGCTCATCCTCTGATACTGTTCAAATAATAGGATTTTCTTATATTAAACTTCTATCATATATGTGCCCTGCACTTCTCTTCAATTCCATACTCACAGTGTTTTGTGTAAAAATTAATATTACATGTTGTGAAATATGTGCAGACTGACATCCATTCTTTTGAAAAGCAATCCTGAGAAAAACCAGATAACCTGTTTACTGTTATTCCTGCTGTTGCAGTCTGATTTGGATCAATCACATGACAAGAAGCTGTCCAAAAACCTAATTTAATTCTTAAACTAAATGAATTTCTTGGTATTTAATTGAAGGCATCACCCTTTTCCATTGCTGGACCCCAAAGGAAGAGGCTGCCACCGTGTCCAGTGTCCTTTGTCCCTGCAGTGATGCAGGGCTGGTTGCCACTGCAATAGCCACCCCTACCCATGGTGTGTCCCTGCCCAGCTGCTGCATCCTCTTGGGATGCTGTCCCTGCCCACAGCCAATGCAGCTGTGCACCTCAGCTGCTCTGTTGCTATGTGGATGGGAAAAAGGAAGTAAAAAAAGAGAAAAACCAAAACCCAGGCTTCATTAAAATGTTAAAACACAGATCTCTAAAGTTGTAATTTTGTTTTCTGTGAGGCACGTGCTGTCTGTCATGATGACCCTGACATTCAATTTTATCATTTCCCCTTGGGTAAGAGAATTTGCAAGGGCATATAGTTCAACATCTTCCATTGCAAATGCCATTTGTCTTCAAAAGCAGCAGCAGCAAATCAAATTCTCTGTCTCATCACAGCTGCTTTTGTGCTTTTACAGGATTATTGATTTGGAAATCTAACATCTGAAAATGCAAAACTAGCCAATTAAGCTTAGGAAAGGCTTTACACATCAGCTGATCTCCCCTGCTGCATCCAGGCTAATGGTACATACCCATATGACAGTGAACTAGTCTGGAAAATGAGAAATGGCTGTGATCAGAAATAATGCCATTATCAGGTATCAGTGGTAATTTTAAAATTTATTTCAGTGGTACAAAGTTGAACACCATCTCTTCCATTTTTTAGTCCATCACTCCCTAAAAACAACATCTAGAAAGAGATAACAGCTTGTATTAGACCAAATAGTGCAGTCAGAAAAAGGAAAAGATCAAGCTTCAGGGCACACAAGCCCTTTCTCAAGCCTAACATGAGTCAAACACACACTGGAAAGAGTTACTCTGGCTGCATTTAGCTAAGCAGGAAAAAATATTTCCAAAACTTAAAGCCAAACTTCCAGGAGCTTACTTCGCTTACTAATATGTATAATGTTACAGGATAAGTGAAATTCTGACCTAAATATGGATGATTTTGATAGTACACTAGAACTTCCTTCCCATCTTAAATACTTGAAATTCATCACCATTTTTTGCCTATTATTCACAGGTCAACATGCTGGAAGTAGCAACTATTTTCAGAATAATCATGCACATAGGCACTTTCCCTTTCTTACTTCCTAGTTTCTTACAGTTATTCTCAATATCTTCTAGCTTATTAATATATTTTAATAATATCATGAGCAAGTATATACCCACTTTAATGTTTGCTCTGTATCAGGCTTCAAAAAGGGCTTGAGAGCTTCATCCATTTGTTCTTTTCAAAGTATGTCACGTTGCCCAATTTATAACCTTGGCTAGTGCAGCCAAATAAAGTGCAATTAATTTTGATATGTTCTTTATAGTAAAAAAAAAAAACATGTTCAGTGTGCGGCAGAGAATCTATTATTCAATCAGAAAGGAAGGGTATTATCCCTATATTAACATCCTGCTAACATTTAATAAAAGCAGTAAAAGAAAAGAAGAATCATTGCAAGAAAAACAAATATAAATTATTTTTATTGCTGAAGATTATTTCAGATCCTTTCTCTATTGTCAATACAACTTTAGGGAATATTTTTCAAACTCAAACAATATTTTCTATTCAGTTATGATCATAAACACACTAAAAATCAGCAAATTGTGCAAAATAATGTCATTTATACAGAAACAAAATTGAGTGTATTTTGATAAATCATTCTTAATAGGACATTTAATAGGACAATTCTTAGCAAGTATTTCTTTTTACTAGTAGGTTTTTCCAAGGCAGAATCAAAGAATCACAGAATATTCTGACTTGGAAGGGATCCACTAGGATCATTAAAGTCCAACTCCTGGCCCTGCACAGGACACCTCAAGAATCCCACCAGGTGCCTGAGAGCATTGTCCAAATGCTTCTTGAATTCTGTCACGCTTGGTGTTGTAACCACTTCCCTGAGGAGCCTGTTCCAGTGCTGAACCACCTTTTGGGTGAAGCACCTTTTCCTGACATCCAGCCTAAATCTCCCCTGAAAGAATTTCATGTCATTCCCTCAGGTCCTGTCACTGTCACCACAGAGAAGAGATCAGTGTCTGCCCCTCCTCTTCCCCTCATGAGGAAGTTCCAGACTGCAATTTCTCCCCTCAGTTTCCTCTTCTCCAGGCTGAATAGGTCAAGTGACCTCAGCTATTTCCATCCAGATGTTTTTCCATCCTCATGGCTCTCCTTTAAATGGTCTCTATTAGCTTTGTATTTTTTTATAAAAGATACATTTGGGCAGGATGCAAAACTGCCTCCAGCACTCAAGGTGAGGCTGCCCTCAGCACAGAGCAGAGCAGGACAATCCCCACCCTTGCCTGTCTGGCCATGCTGTGCCTGATACCCCCAAGGACAGGCTTGGCCCTCCTGGCTTCCAGGGCACTGCTGACACAGATTCAACTTGCCATGGTCCACGACATCCAGGTTCCTTTCTGTGGCATTGCTTTCTATCCTCTCATATAATCTGTCTGTCCATCCAGGGCTGGCCAGTCCCAGGTGCAGAATCAGCACTTGCTTTTATTGAGCTTCATCTGGTTAGTATCCACTCTTATGTAGAAATTGAGTTACTTATTTCCAGGTTGCATGGTGCAACAGCAGATGCTTACCAAAACTAGTCTATCATTCCCCTCCTCAGTGGTCAGGGAAGAGACAGCAAAAGGCTCCTGGTTTGAGGTAAGAACAAGAAGCAATGACTCATTGATTACCATTAGAAGCAAAACAGACTCGACTTGGGGAACTTAGTTTAATTTTTTACCAACCAAATAATGAGAAAGAAAAATATTTTAAAACACCTTCCTTCCACCTCTTCTGCCTAGGCTCAGCTTCACTCCTGATTTTGCTACCTGCACCCCCTGAGGCACAGGGGAACAGGGAAATTGGGGTTTTGAATTTTGAGACTTCTTGAAAGAGTTTTGGCCTCCAAGTTCTATTTTTAAAAACGTGTGCATATCTATGTATATAAAAAAATCACTGTAGTAAAATATCTTACCACTCAAGGAGAGATTCTGTGTTCCCAGGCCTGAAAGCAACTACCTACCAAAGTACACCATTGTGAAAGGATTCCCTGAGAAAATAGAAAGGAAGGACTCTGAAGTGAAAATCCCCAGAAACTGGATTGCATAGCACTTTATATCCAAGGCATCAGGTACACCCCAGAGCACTGTACTACACTAAATCAGCTTACATCTTAAGTATCTCTAGGAAACCCTAAGAAGAAAAGCTCTGAGGAGTTCAGCTAAAACAACAATTTGTAATATCCTCAAAATAATTCCTGATACAGAATTGTAGAATTGTCAAATAATGCACCCTTTCAACAAAATATGATTCTTCTTACAACCCTTGATGCATGTAATTATCTAGAGTATTAGCTGCTTTCTATGACAGAAGGCATATCTAACAAGGACTGGTTGCATTAACAGCAGGCAAAATTTGGTTTCCCTCCTGGGAATGAACAGCATTTCATTGTTGGTTTTTAAAAATTTATTCTTTTGAATAAATGCCCAATAAGAAGTCAAATTTTAAAAATTATATAAATTTGTTGCAGTAAGGTTGTATTGACTGATAGCAATGAATTCAAAGTACAGAAACAGAAGCAGAAGTCTAGCAGTGTGCATTACCCTTCTGAGGAGCAGGAATCTCAGTGTGGCCACTGCAATGACACTGCATCACCCTTTGTTCAGGCTCAGGTGTCACATAGTTCTTGGACACTGAAACTCTGTGCACAGGACATCTCAATCTTCTCTAGTATCCTCCATGTTTTAAAGAAAACTAAAACCACAGGTACTTTTTCACTTTATTCTAGTTTCTAATAACTAGAAAATATAAAATTTTAAAAAATTGTCAGAAATAATAGTTGCTGGGGTTTTTTTCTTACACAGATCTCAAATCTGATGTTAGTAAAAAATAAAATTTGGAGAAATAGCTTAATTTATTTCACTATTAACTTGTCACTTATACCTGAATTAAAACTTCTTTCTAGCACAAGCATGTGACAGTTTTAACACTTGAAAAAAATAAAAAGAAACACTTCTGAAATACTGAAAATATATAGAATTTCCTTATTTATTCAAAAGTATGACAGGAAAACTTACATCTTGTAAAATGATCCATAAGACACAACTGAGTGTAAAAAATTAACATTACACTTGACAGCTCAGTTCATAATTCAGCCTTCTTTGAATCTTTCGATATCACTCTTCATCCCTTTTCCTACTTGGTATAACATATCGCAAAAATATTCAGAAAGGAGAAAATAATATTCTTAGGAAAATGGAACTTCAATACCATACCAACAGCTAAGCTAAAACTACCCACAGTTAAACTTAAAATGTTTATCTTCCCTGGCATAAGACACTCAAATGAATTTTAACTCCTAAAACCAAGTTTTGCCATCAATATAGTGGATGAAGTCAAGATGGAATGTAAGCAGGACATTTTGCCATAATTTCCAATTCAGTGACATCTTGTTAAAAGTTTTTTTAAAATGTGATATGGATTCATTGAAATCTCAGTTTGTAATCTATCTGTTAGCATATGACAGACCACAATCTCATATCAGGAAACAATTACAAGCTGAAAGATATTGGTAACAACCAAAAAAAACAACCAATTTAATGAAAGATATTTTTATATAGTCAAGAACTAAAGTTTTTTTTCAAAGTTTTCTTTGGAGAGGCAGTGCTGTGGTGGGAAAAAGGAGTTGTTATAGAATGCCCATTAGCACATAATACAACATTTGTTTTGCTAGGCTTACTTTAAATGAAGTTCACTACTTTTATAGCCTTGAATATTATTTTTATTTTCCTGCTAAACATTAACACATTTTGGGGGGGTTGGTGTCTGTTTTTGTTCCATAATTAATTCGTAACCAGTGGAAGTCTATCCTGCTTTAATCTTACTTAGCTGAAAGACTTGATTACTGAAAACTATTGAGATTTTCCCATTTGGAGAACAACAAGAGCAACAGAGAATATTTTCTCATTGTCTGAATCATATTAATTCATCATCACCCTAAGAGCAGAAAATATCCAGAGATGTCAGTTTATTTCCAACATCAGTTCCCCACCAGTTCCAGTTACCCAGTTATATCAAGGTTTGACATCTTTCCTAGGATTATAAGAACTTTTTATATTTACAGTGGCATAGTCATGACGTTAATACTTCCAGATGTTAATATTTCCAGATAATACTTCCAGATGTTAATATTTCCAGATGTTAATATTTCCAATCTGGCCTTTTTATTTACAGTATTTGTGTCTTGTTTCAAGCAGTAGAACTGAATATTTTTGCAAGTGCAAAAAGTAAAAGAGAAAGATGGTGATGGTGACACTGGGACATAGAATCCCTGATGTAACGACACAAAGTGGTATTACTACAATTTCTTTGACAAGAACAGAATGCCTGTCACTGAAGGTGCTCAAGAATATATTACACAGACACTCATCAGGAATGATGTAGGTATACTTGATACCTCCTTGGGGCAGCCATACTGGATAGGTTATTTAATCAGGTCACTTTCAGCCCTATGATTAGACCCAAGATGCTCTGAAGAGATGCAAAAAACATACTCTGTAGTTATGGAAAATTGTGGAATGTATTTGAATCTTGTAGAATGCAGTTGTGTAATGTTTTGTAAAAAGCCCTCTGTTGCCCAAAATTTCTGTTTATTGAAAAATGTTTTCAAGGAATAAACTACTGAACATTTAAAAATTATAGAGTAACCACATGGGAACATATTAATACCTATTGAATTTGTTAATTTTAAAGGGAATGGTTTGATTGCCAGGGATCTTGTCAATGAGAACAAACAAATAAACATTTTGTTACCATTTTTTGTATGTTTCATTGTATGAAGTGAATATTTCATGTGTCTTGTGTGGCTGAGTATAGTCTATGTATGAACTGAACTTGCTAATCCTGCCTAATTACTAATTCACTTGGAGTAAGGTGCCTTCCTAAGGACTGCTGGTGTTTGGACTATATGTTCTGTTCCACAAGCAACACTGAAAAGAGAAACATAAAACTGGGATACAACTGTGCCAGTTAATGGAAATTACGGAATAAAATCAGGCAGAACTCACTTTTAAAATAGAGTAAAGTTTACCTTAAACTTCAAATTGAGGTTTGATTTGTTTAGCATGGAAATTTGGCTTCCTTTTATTTAGATTACTACAGTAATATTATGTAGTCATTGCCAGAATATTTCTTCTGAATATGACAGTTTGGGGTTGTGTCTGGGAGATAATTTCCCCTTTGATCAAACTGTGACCCTAAGAAGAAAAAAAAGTACTAAAATTTCATCCATGTGCTAGTGTATTTTCTGGTACTCTTCTTTTTCTGCATGATGCAGAAACAAAGAAAAAGCAGAACTGGTGCTGGCAGGGCCCAGGCCAGCGCCTCCAATTGTGTTTTCTTCAACTTTTTCTTTTTTTTTTTCTTTAAATGATATTATTGTCTAAGACAGCAGAGGTAGTCATATATATACATCAATAGTGTAGGCCAAAATTGCTGAAAGAATTACCACTGTAACAAAAAAGTCAGAATTGTTCTCTAAAATGAAGTGTATTCATGCAGCATATGCAGCAAGTTCTCCCATTTCTTTGGTTTTTTCATGCTTGATGAATCAGCCTAATATTATAGAATATCACTTTTTAAGCAGTATTTGTCTTCCCTAGTAATTGCATAAATCCCAACAAAAACATTTTGGCCAAAAAAGTGCTTTAGAAATCACATCATTATATTCTTTCATAAGGCTTCAAGAAGATTTGGCACTACTTTTCAGTTTTTTGAAGCTGTAAATGGCTAAGCATTTAACCTGAAAAATCTTATACAATTTTCAACAGGAAACCTAGAATACAATTTTAGCTTGACAAAGTAAGAATCATGGACATATATATGTCCCAAGTGCTTTAAAATTACATAAACTGATTAGAAAGTGAACTGTGTTGGAAAAGAATACAATTCTTATGCTGTGTTATTCACGTACATATAAAAACAACATCTTTAATGCAATGCTTTAAAGAAGGAAGAAATACAAATATTTTAGGAACTAGGGCGTTGTAAAGAACTGAAAATTTATCCTGAAAAAGGAAAAAAAATTATTATATTCATGGTAGCAAGCATGCAAAAAACAAAGGGAACAGACAAATTCTGGAATTTTATTCATTAGTATCATGTATGACATATACTTTTGTAGTTTGTTTTATTGCATAGGATTATATCATTTAAGTTAATAGTCAAAATATAGGCCCCACACCTGTTTTGTCCAGAAGCTGTGGCAATACACTTCAGTCGCTGAGTAGTCCCCAAGTAAAATCGATTTACTAAAATGCACAGTGGCCATTTTAAAGCAAAGGTGAATTGCTGGAGGTGCACAGCCACAACAATCTCCCCAAGCCCCCCTCCCCCCCATACAAAGGCTGTTTACCTTAATATGCATCTGGGAAATTAATTTTCCCCAGACAGAAATAAAAGCAAGCTCCTTGCCTCACTTAAACAATGAGATATATAATTCATTAGTGGGGGAGTAGAGCCTGGAGGCAGAGGGTGCCAGGCAGTTCTGCTTATATCAGTACTTCACATGCCTCACAACAGCCAAAAGGAGAGTGAGTGTCCTCCTAAATCAGATCCAGAGGAAAGTAGTGGTACATAGATCACAGCTTGAAAAAATTAAAACTAAATCTGATCAGCAAAACTTTCACTGGGATGAATCCCTTGCAAGGACTGCTGCTGGCTGTCCCAGCTCATTCCTGAGTTTAAAGTAACAGGAAGCACAAACAATACTTCTATTCCCTCTGGTTCATTTTTTTACCTCACCAAAGAGTTGTATTTCTTTTATTAAAAAGAATGTTCATAAATATTATGTAGCAAGCAAAAGCCTTGAAGTTTTGCAACATATTAAGTGCCATAAGCCAAAAATACTTTATTATACAGTTCACTGCCTTAATTTTTAAAATAATTCATGCTAGAGAGCTTCCAAGTATTCAGACTTTCCATATTCAGAATAGTGAGACTTGGCACATCCCAGAGCTCTTATATTTAATGTAGTGCATTTTTGAGGAATTTAATTAACACAGTTACACCATTTTATTCATCTATGGGTTTTTGGGTATAAAGTGAATGTCTCAGATGGGTTTTTGGTCCAGACACAAAAAAACAAACACATTTTGCCAATGAATTATTATATCTTGGTCCTTTAACCACTAAGCACTGGATAAACAAGGAAATTATTATTAGAAATAATAGATTTAAATGCACTTGGTCTACATTAGCTATAAAAATGGACTTATTTAAAGAACACTTGAAAAAATTAGATTCAGTCTTTCATTGTTTTTTTTGACAGGAGTAATCATGGCAGAAGGGTAAAAAGAATCCAAAGTGGCATGCTTTTCTTCTTAAAACAATTTTCTGCCTTTAGTCTCCTCTCTTCAACAATTTTCTCCTCCTCAGTCTAGATCAGGAGTCTGACCATGTTTGGATTTTGGCAGAGGAGGGTTTCTGGGTGGGTATGGAGCATAGACAGGAGAACAAAGCAAGAAGGAAGACATTGTTATTCATGCAAAAACTGGATCTCCTCATCTGCCATTATTTCTGATAAAAGCATATACTAAATGAAGTATTTTGCCAAAAAATTAAGTGTATTTTTCCTGCTGGGTCTCAATGCACATTCGTTTACATACGTTTATATGGTAAGTAGTAAGCACTAACGTTGACAGGGAACACACAAAAATTGAGATGTAGGATTGTTTTGCCAAAGAACTACAGAGAAAATTGTACAGTAATTTGGTAACAATTTTACTCAAGTGTACAGCAAGGGCAAGAGAATGTCCATTGGCTAGATGCTCCTTTTATGAAATTTCTGACTTCTGAGCCATTTTTGAAACTATTACGCCTCGCCTGCCCACACAGCAATTCCAGCTTGGCCTCATGTACACAGCAGAACTCCTTGCTAAGGGCATTTCAGCTATGTACACAGGAAAATGTAGTCTGTTATTTCTCAGTGGTTTAGACAGTAAAGAGAAAAGTATGAAATATAGATCTGGTGAGTTCAGTTATTAATTTAATGCAGAGAGCAACTGGGAAAAAATAAAGCCCAGAGTTATAAAGTAATGGCCTGATTTTTAACTAGTGTGCTTCTTGTGTGTTCCCCTCCTTAGCAAAGAGTTAGAATGACAGGCTACATTCCCAAAAGGAGAAGTTAGGAGAAATGCCAGGAAATAATTCCAGGGAGCTTCCAAAGAAGTATTGTCTTACAGTAGGAATAACTGATTTTCCTAACTTCTGCTGAGTTAAACAAAAATTTTTATAAATTTTTTAGAAATAGTTATATTTAGTTATTTCCACCATGCATTTTTCGAACCCATTTAGAAATACTGGGTTAATTTTCTCTGGCTTTCTTGCGCCTACATTAATCAAGCCTAATTCCTACCAACAAACAAACAAACAAAAAAGGTTTCAGAGAATATTAAATTCAAAGCAAGTAAACAAACAACACAAGAATCAGAGAATTTTAATCTTGCAGCACTGAATCATTAAAACCACAAAACAAGCCTGCGCTCACAAGCCTGTGTTAAGAAAGAGAGACTGTCTGCAGTACACTTAAGAATCTGTTCAGAATCTCAAATGGACCCAACCACTTTTCTCTTTGAATATGATTTAACTAGTTCTCATTTCTTTTCACTGGCCTGAAGAAGATTTTCCGCATGATTGTTTTCAATAAAGTTCAATCTAATTAAATTGAAAATAAAGAGCCAGGGAGACACCATGTCCCAAAATAACAGAATTTATTCAATCTGGGCTGATTCTTTCACATATCAAAATCTGGGCAAACTTTGAAGTTAGTTTCCCTTCACCTCTTCACATTAATCTTATTTAATCATTTGTTTTTGTATACCAGAACCAGTGAAAGAACTGGAGTGTGAAACTCTTTTGCTTTGCAGATCATTAGAACTATCAACATTTCAGCCACATTTTTTCCAGTGAAAATTGCAGAGATAATTAGTCACCGGAGATGAGTTCCTTCCATTGTTTATGTTTATAAGGAAAAAAGTGAGGGTTTCTAGCTTTGCCTCTTTAAAGAAAAAGGTGTAAGCATGGAATTGAAAAGGACAAATCAGTACAAAATAAATGAGAAGTTAGCTAGTCCTTTCATCCAAGCTACTTTCATCCAAGGGTATAACAAGACCTTTGAGATACTCTAACTAATTTTAACTTAAAATTTTCTTCTAAAGCACTAATGCATTAATACCCACATTGATTTCTACCATTGCCTGGCTTCTTCTCATGGTAAGGTATAGGGTGGAATTTCTTCAGAAAAAAATGTTCTATTTTTGGATGACGGGGCAGTGTACCGTCAGCACTCCTCCCAACCACTGGGTAAAGTGGCTGACACTCTGAAAGGTTCTGTTGCCATCCAGGGGGATCTGAACAGGCTGGAAAAATGTGCTGACAAGAACTTCAGGAAGTTCAACACATGGAAGTGCAAAGTCCTGAACCAGAAGGAGCAATACTAGGCACTAATATATGCTGGGGAAAGCCAACCTGGAAAGATGCTTTGAAGAAAAAGACCTAGGGGTCTACTGGACACCAGGTTGAACATGATCCAGCAACGTGCCCTGGCCACAAAGAAGGCTAGGGGCATTGTGGGCTGCATTAGGCATAACATTTCCTGTAGATCCAGGAAAGTGATCCTTCCTCTCTGCTCAGCATGGCAAGGCCACATCTGGAGTGCTGTGTCCAATTGTGGATTCCCCAGACCAAAAGAGACGTAGACATAAGGGAGAGAGTCCAGAGAAGGTCTGCAGAGGAGATGGCAGGATTGGCAGATGGCAGGACACATTGTACATGTGAGAAAAAGCTGACATAGATAGAGCTGTTCAGCTGGGAGTAAAGAAGATTCAAAGGAATCTCATCAATGTATGTAAATACGTGGAGGGAAGGTTAATAGAGAAGGGAGCCAGGCTCTCCTCAGTGGTGCCCAGTGACAGAACTGGAGACAATGGGCACAAACTGAAAGACAGCAGGTTCCCTCTGAACATCAGGAAGCAATTTTTTGCTTTGAGGGAGACTGAACACAGTCACGATTTTCTCAGGGAAGTTCTGGAGTCTCCTTCAATGGAAATATTAAAAAACTGGCTGGACATAGTCCTGAGCAAGGTCTTGGTGGTCCTGCTTGAACATGGTGCTTAGACTAGATGGTCTCCAGAGGTCCCTTGCAAGCTCACCTTTTCTGTTATTGTGGTCTACCACAGGTGCATTTAAAGGACATTTTACTTCATTCTGTTCTTCTTGATTTATATTTGCTTGATTCATAACTCATTACCAAAGTAAAGAATAATGCCCATGTAGGACAGATCAGCTACATATTAGCTATCCAAGGACCATATCTCCTACATATTATTTGGTCAGAGAGGGTAAAATACTACCTAACTGAAATCCTGGCATTTCAAACCCCTGAAACCAACTTCCCTATATGCCAATTACATGTAAGCAAGCTAATAAGGCTTATACTGCTGGCATTCTCTGCATCAGCTTCCCAGGAACATAAAATTGTTCTTGCATCAGCAAACTTTGGATACCTGACTAAGGCTCAGCTATTCCTACCACGTAAAGAGAAAGGAGGGAGTAAAATTAACCCAGCTGTTTCTAGGGTATGGTCTTGGAGATGGATGTAGAAATGGCTAGTTACTGGGCCACAGTTATTACCATCATTTTTGTATATGTCAGACTATCTCAGAAGACAAATTTGATCAGTATCGGTACAAACAAACTATTGCATTTTTGCTGAAGTAAAGCATATCATGGAGATACTGTGTTGATTCAGGAAGGACAGTCAATGCAGCATCCAGAATAAATTTACTGACATAAACAGTCATTAATGCAGTCACTCAAGTTACCCCTGCAATTTTTAACCAGCAAGATGAATTTATACATACCAGAGTGGTGACTTGTTGTGTGGCTTTAGCATTTTCCTTGAAGGCGCTGCCATAAGCAACTGCTGACTCGGCCTACAGCTAAAGCTCAAATTAAACATGACTTTTAGAGGCACTGTGCAAGACTATGTTCTTGCTCACACTTCTTTGGGTACTGTCACAACAAGAGCAAAACCAAGCACATTGTCCTGTCTTCCCTTACCCTCTCCTATATTTTAAAACTAAAGCACTGAGATCCAATTCCAAACAGTGAAAAAATGTAAACAGTGTTTGATAGCCTGCTAATTCTCACATCCACATATAACGTGGAAGCCACAAACCATATAGATGCAATTTCTTTTCAGCTTTGCCCCTGAAGGCCTCAAAATGTTTATCCTAAGGTTTATACTGTGATTTTCTCACAAAGATGTAAACAGGTATATGCATGACAAACATTTAAGATGATCACTATTTTTTTTCCTAGTCTCAAACCATGAAATGTAGTGTCCTTCATTGTAAGAGACTCCATTTGTAGTTAGAGGCCTGTTATCAGGAGTTGGAAAGAAACGCTGTCGCTTCTATGTTAGACTGATCCAGACTGTTTTTGTCAGAAACAGAAGTAAACTTACAGACAGGGCTCTTCTTGTCTTTTTGTCAGGCTTTTTGACCCTCACAAATTCTTTCCTATAAAAGTTGTTTGTCTACTAGCTGCATGAAGTATTCATTACAATTTTAGTCTCAAACACTGACTTTCTTTTCCTTCACAATCCAAGAACAGGCACACATGCTTAGTGTGCCTTTTGATATGGAATACACTCAGCCTGTCTGCTTTCAAAAAGTTTGTCATTCAGGGTATGTGAAACATCTGATTGTGTTCAAGTAGGTGGTGGCAAAACTCTGCATCCTTTTACAATCCCTGTTCTTAAAAACCTAGGATTTTCACAACCCATATCAGTTCATACCAGCGAGTCACAGCTTCTATCTACTACCCAAACATTAAACTCTAATTCAGATTTTTATTTAAATTGAAAAGGCACTGGCCTTCTATAGAAAGAAGGAAATACACAAAAAACACAGAGAATTTTCTCCCCCTTTCTCGGTACTTTGCTCAACACTATACATGGCTGCAGTGAGATTGGGTGTTGGTTTCTTTTCCCACATTGTAAGTGATAGGACAAGAGAAAATTCTAATACCACAACTGTTAGAAGCAAGAACCATTTTGTATAAATAAGAAGTCCTAATTTCCTATCCTAGATAGGCCCTAACCCTAATCCTAACTCTAACCCTAACCCTAACCCTAATATTGTTCGTGGAACACAGTGTCACAGAAGCCAAGAAGATTGCTCAGACAACCTGATCCTCCTTCAAGAAAACATAAAAAAAGAACACCAAAGCCAGTGCACTCCCTGAAGCTTGCTACCACTGCACTGTCCTGCTCTGTGCCTCTGGGCCAGAGGAAGAGGAAGAAATGCCTTCTGTGACTCCATATTAGGGGTAGAAGCACTTGCAAGAAGCAAACAGGAAGGCAGGCAGTTTAACTGACATCCCTGAGCAGAAAAAGGTTAGTTAAGCAAAGCAACAGCTTCGTAGAAAGTAGAAAAAGTGCTAAAACAACAGCCAGTACAGCAGCAGGCTGAGGTTTAGGCACAGCTGCCTAGTCCTCAACTTTGTACACCTTCCTCACTTGTTCTTACAGAAATATATTTTAGGCCTCTTCTGTAGTTCATCTTTTTAAAGTTGTAGCCAGCAACAGCCAGGTCAGTTAACTATCAATTATAAAACACAAAATAAAACACCTTCTCCAGAATTTTAAACAAGAATAATTAAGGTTTGGGAATGAACAATGAGAGAAAAACAGGGAACACGTTATTGCAATTGATGGATAAATATATTAATTAGTGAAAATTACACTGAACCTTGCAAATTTTAGTACATGTATCCCAAGAGAAGGAAATGGAACAGCTGTTTAATTAAAAATAACATTAATGAGAAATAATTCCCTTTTCCTCAAAAGCACAAGACCCTATTGTTAGCATTGTTAGCATGTTATTATGAGTTATTATCTTGAGAAAAGGCAGAGATGAAAAGGATTTTTTTCTTTATTTTAAACCACTTGTTCTTTATCACATCAGTGTAATGCATTAGGTGTGTCACTATTTATCTTGTAATACAATAAACAAGCTCTATATATTTTCAGGCTTCAGTGAGTTTTGCTGGCATGCTGTATCAAGAAGATATTTCAGAAAAACTATTCTGGCTTTCCTCCATTTCTAAGATGCTCCTCATGTCTCATTTTTTATGCTTACAGTTAAGTCCTGTTCCATGGGTGCTTGGAATATTTTGAGGGCAAATCCTGCTAAGGGCAGACTAACCACACAAGTAAGGGTACAGAAACATAAATCAGACGAAATCAAATAAAGATGGATAAAAATATTACTACCTCTACAGTCAGAGCAGCAGTCAGCTTTTACTGATTTTTGCCATCCTTTTGCAAATTAAGATGTGGTAATGCAAACTCTCACTGAAGTATTCTCCCTCTTAACTGCAGAATGCTAAATTCACGCTTGCAAACAGGCAGCGTTAGTCTGGCCCCGGGAAGGCAAAATGTCAAAACTTTTCTCACTCCATTATGGTCAGTTTTATGCTGACAGCTAAGGGCAATGTTTTCCAAACTTTTTCCAGCTCCTTTCCAAACCACCCCCTGCCATGTAGCTCTCAGGTCTCCCCTTCCCCCAGCCACTCAGGATTACTGTGTTCCAACTCTCCCTGCAGAAGTAACATAAACAAGCATTTTTGCACTCCTTTCTCATTGCTTTCCTTTCTCAGCAGAGAGAGGCCTGTTATCATTTTGGGGAATGCTTTGGAGTTTTCTGCATCACATAGCAAACCCTACTGCAGGGACCTTGTGCTCGTACCAAGTGAGCTAACAGTGAGATTAGGTGCAGTGTTTCAACACTACCGGCATAATGATGCCACGAGGCACTTAACCTTGCTGAAAAGACAGGGTTTGTGTTAATCTATCTGTTTGTAAATAAGCTGTCCATGTTATGTTGCTTTGGCAACACGATGATTAGAACATACAGATGTTCTAGCTTTCTATAACCTCCTACAGCTATGGACAGGGCTGAGGAGATATGTTGATGGTCTAAGGAAAATGTCATGACATCTAAATGCATAACTTCTACAAAAATTTATTCTATATTTTAAAAATTAATATAGATGCAACCAGTTAATGAGAAGTAGAAACTTAGCTGGAAAGTCACAGCAAATATTTTTACCCTTCCAGTCTTTCAAGAGACATCATAATGAGTGCACCATATTTTGTCTCCAAAGAAAGAGGCTGTTCCATTTAGAGTGGTCAATTCCTATAAGTGAGCTGTTAGATTGTCTGTAGGATTACTTCATAGCACTTAAGTTGGAGGAACAAGAGAGGAACTGCTAGTTTCAAAAGTAGTAAAGGAATGCAAACACTTCCTGTATGCATGATACTAGGTGTGCAGCTTATATGACTGTAAGTTGTAGGACTGATGAAATTTCAGATATAACCACAGGTGTTATCTGGGTGGGTGTGAGCCTGCCAAGGGAGAACAGCAATATTGTAGGAGCTCACTCTGCATCCTTGCCCCTCTGTTTACTGGTCATAATCACCATCTGCTACAGGACATATAAAAAGAAAAACCAGTGTCTTGTCCCAGGTGTTGTCTCACAATCCATTCTGCTTTTGTTTTTTTAGGGCTAGTTTCCAGGTGGCCTTACTCTACTGGAGGCAGTGCCAAATGACCCTTTTCTCTTACTGTGACATCTGTTCGTCAGGCAGCCAGTATCTGAATTCAGTATTTCCTGAAGAACTATACTTTGGAGCTTATCAACAAGTCTGCAGGTGCTGTTTTTGAACAAGAAATGGGTTTGGACAGATGAGGCTCACAGCCAGTTGTCCTTGCTTCCCATTGCTTATCAACCAAATTTTGAGCATCAGTCTCTGCAATAGTACAAATGCTCCCTTGTTAAATGAAAGAAGAGGGCAGAGAGAACTGCATCTTAACCATACAGCAAATCCTGGGGTACCAGCACACAGCTCCGTGACGCTGTGTTATCTGGCTTCTAAATGCAAGGCCTGGGATGCAAGCCCAAAATTCACACAGCCCAAGCTTCATGTCACCCTCAATACTGTGTTTCCTGCATAGCCAGATGTTTCTGAGGATCGAAATCTAGACCATGGGGAACATGAGCTGCGGAGCACAGGGGGGGAATACCAGCAATATTTCCAGCCTCTGCCAATACTGTAACCACCTTTTTCGCAAAGCATTCTATACCAGTGATTCACCTTACAAGATTTTTCTTTACTACTTGCACAAAGAATACTGTCTTTTCTTTCACTACCAATTGAGATGTGCACAAGTTCAGTAATTTTGGCTGGTCTTTTGCACATATTGTCTCATATTAAATGATCTAAGAGGCATCTTTAATCTCTGAGCCTAAAATAAGAACAAAAAGTGAAAAACAGACACTTAGATCTCATGCTTATGCAATTTGCATGATTTTCTGTAATTCACATGTTGTTTTGAGGTAATGTAAAGTAAATAATAATGTAAAAACTGAGCATCAATTCCTAAAAACTCATTATTGCCATGCTGACTGCTGATTTAATAATCTCATTTTCCTGGGCTTCCAGCTGCATTGGATTCATTTGAATATCACCAAGAATTAGTGCTCATAACACAGCAGGCCCTTTTGAACTGGGCATGGATCAGCTTCATCACAAGAGTGAATGTAGCTGCTTTTATTAGTTTTTTAACTTGGCATGCAACTGTTGCTCCTGGAAAACTACTCTGAAAACTACTGTGGTTAGCTGTGTATGGTCCAAAAATACCACTGAAACCCTGGAGATTAATCATATGTTCAGGTTATGAGACTCTAAACTTAAGATAAAAATATTTCAAAATCCTAGAAAAAAATTATTCAAAGGCATGAATGGTTATTGAAAGGAGACTGGAGAAAGGATTCAAAGTGCTCAGGTATGTGGACCTGAGAGTCGTTGAGGTCATATTATAATCATAGAATCCATAAAATATTGGTGAAATCACTAAAATAAACCAAATTGCTAGACTCAAAGGAGTTCTGAGTCTATAGTTACAGGCATGAGATATACCATCCTGTACTTGCTGCTCAACATGATCAGCACACCTGATCTGAAGCTCTGAAAATCAGTTCCCTCCCTGAAGTTTCATGTGGTTTTCTCAGTCCTTGTCTGGTGATTCTAAAGAAAATTTTGAAGAATTGCATTGAATTTCCATTTCAAATGTATCATACAGGTACTTAAACTGTTTTAATAAATACAATAAAATTGGAAACATTTAAAATTAAAAAAAAAGGTGAAACCTCCATTCTGTGAATCATCCGACTGGCCATTCCAGGAAATGCCATTTAAGAGAGGTTTTTGAATGCTACTGAGGATTTCTTGCTAGACAAGTTCTTTTTTTCTGAGGCAAGACTGATTGATTTTTTATTTTAGTCTATTTTCTAGGTAAAAGCTACATTTGACATATTATACTCATCATTGTGCATTAGGCTGTAAGGTACATAAATATTATCCAAGCAATAAAAAACAACCAAGAGTCAGACACCTAATAAGAAAATAGCAGAAAGAGAAGGCTATTTTTACAGATCGCACTACACTAACTGCACAAAGTAGTTCACTACACAAAGATCACACTACACAAAGTTCTAACTAGTGTTAGAACTTTGACAACCAGTATTTGATCAAATAAAATCTACAGCTGCAAAACAGAATGGTTGGGGTGGAGGGCAGATGAACACAGCTCAGAGCAGAACCCATCCTATAGCAAATGCTAAGCAACCTTGCAGAACAAACTCCTGGTTAAGCTTAATAAGACAAGATTGTGGTTGCCATCAAATTTCAAAATGATCAGCTGAAGCTGTTATGAGAGAGAGAGGGTAGAAGACCATTTAACAGCTTTTCCCAGTTCTTAAAATACAGCAAAGAAGCACCGTTGAAAGGGCTTGATTAGGAAAATGAAATAATCTGCTATAACAAACAATAAGGATATGGAAATTTAGGCCATTAACAGTCCCATTATCTGCCAGGAGGAGGTGCAGAGGCAGTGAGAGCACTGCTATGTCCATAATGCCTGCATCCCCTAAGGAGTTTCTGAGGAATGTGAGATATGATACCGTATGCTGCTCGCAGCAGATTGTATACAAGGCTCACAACTACCAATCCTTAAAATGCCTATTTTCCTTACTGAGATTGTGTTGATCCCAGAGCTTTTGCCTAAATTATCTACCTTGACACAGCTAGGCAGGGTGTTGACTTTAGCCAGCATTCAGCTATGATATTATCTATAACTAAAAAACCAACATATTGGTGGAATGAAAATTTTCATTTTTGACTTGTGAAGAATACATTTCAAAGTTTAAGCCAGATTAAAATACTGGTTGAAAATTGTACCCAGCAGTTAAACTCCTCTGAATTTAATTAGAAAGACACTGAGCTTTTTGATATGTAGAAGCTTTTAAATTTGTCATCCTGATTTATAACAGGACAGGAGATTAAAAAAATAAAATTTTAATGGAAGATAGTTTTTTTGGGTGTTGTAGGAAAGACCCAGAGACTGAAATAATGTTGGAACTACACTGGCAGAGAGTGGGCTGAGGCTTTTGACAACAGATAAATGTATTTCATGTGGGTCTCAACTTTATCTGTTGATACATATATATATATATATATATATATATATATATATACACATTCATATAGCTAGTTCATACATACATATGCATGATATTTTAAATGTAATTTCTATTAAATTGTCAAATTGTTCTATTAAATCCAAGTAATTGTTGTATATAAAGAAACATATGTACTTTAGGTATAATTTTGCTTGTTGCTTTCACCATGGTTGGTGGAATCCTGCCAAGCCCCCAGCACTGTCCACCATGCCTGAAGCAGAAAATCAGGTAGAATCAAGGAGAGAGCTGATGGACTGACACTTGGCCTGCTGTTTGACAACATTGGTAGCTGGATCAGTGACACGGCTTTGGTAAGTAGAAGTTATTGACATGCTGATGTTCTGCCTGCCTGACAAGAGGCCTATTGTCACATACACTGCACGTGTTACATATTTTTATTTGTCTCAGCCTCCCAGAGCTGGAAATCTCTTCTCTATTCCTGTTCTCAGCCATAGAAGGGAGGGAGCCATGATGCCTAAGAAGACAAGCACATTAGTGATCAGGATGTGACTAAATGAGGTTGGTTGCTCCAGGTGTCAAAAATAAAACACCATCTTGTATGGAGCATGATGGAGCACCACATAGGGCACAGCCTGTATGGGCTGCTTTTGCAGAACTGCGACAGGTGTGTTACCTGAGTCCTGCAACATCCCTGAGAGGATATCAGGGACTGTGCAGTGTACCCAGCCGAGGGCTTTGGCCATTCCAGGCTTTTTAAGCATAACAGATATTTAAAAAAACAAAACAGAAGGGAGCACTTTGATGGTCCCTTGTCATATATTTCCTCTATAATGAAGTAATGGGACTTCTTCTTCTGTCATTCTCTTTTCCCACTGTTTCTCCCTTGCTGTCTCTCTAAGTCAGTAATTTCAGACAGCACATCTGTTCTTCACATCCACAGCACAATGCCACGTCAGTGCTGATGCCTGCGGATTCTGTACGTCTCTGTGAGTTCCATGTGTGTGACCTAGAAATTCATTTAAGATTACACTGGAATAATGTGCATTCATGCACTGCACTATTATATACAAATAAATAAAAAAATATTTTAAAATCGCCCATTGTGATTAAAAATTATATGGGAAAGGGTGGAGAAAAATGCAATAGTTCACTTATGTCACAGTCAACCTAGACAGGTCTCTTCCCATCTGTGTGATAAATATATTTTCATTATAGAAATACAATCAAAGAGAAAATTATAATTAATTCTGAATGCACATCTGGATCCACTTGGAGAAAAAGAAGAAAAGGACTTCTGGTGCCAAGCAACATAGATAGGTTTCTTAAAATAAGTAATTTGTTTGATTTCATGGTCACTGTGGTGGCACCATATTCCAATGTAAAGGCCAGAAAATTCCAGCTCCCTCTGGGGTACAGAAGGGGCAGTGAGCACACATCATGTCTGACGTGCATGCAGAGATTCAGGGATTTATCACTAGCCATTTCCAGTGGCCCTGCACTGTTGCAGTAGAGTCACACGCAGAGGTGCCACCCGCCTTTCCTTCCTGGAGTTAAGGGCTCCAGTATGGTTCTGCAATGTTAGAGACAATATTTCTGACAAGATATTTCTAGCTTCAACGTTCAAGCTGTCAAGGCTGTTGTCAGTTCAAAGCAGGCTCTCTTTCCTCTGAAGTCATTATATAACCACCAGTTTTGTTTTCCACATTTAACAGAAGCTGCCCACATGAAAACAATCCACTGGAGGGTAGAGCAGGTAAAATACCAAGGTCTGGCTTTTATTTTTCATGTTTACCTGTTCTCTGTCTTTCCTTCCCCATATGTAGGTGACCAAGAAAGGACATTTATCATCAGATGTGTATGTCTCACATTTATTACAGTAATGTAATAAAATTTTGATTCATAACCAAGTAGAAAGAAGGGAACCATAATTCAGAAGCAGAGTGAAACTTGTTGATTAAAACATGCAAAAGCGTTTAATCATGCATCACATTCACAAGAAATATAATGCTGTTTATTTAAAATTTTCACTTAAATTGTGATAATTTGGAAATATATTTGGCACTTCAAAAAATACATTGCAAAGTAAACCCCTGCTCAAAAATTAAACAAATCTAAGGCCCTTTAATTAAGTAGTTGGGATGGTGGTGTGAATGTCTTGCCTATACACACCTCTACTGATTTTCATTTTGAAAAGTGAGAGTTTGTAGTGAGGAAAAGGATAAAACCACAGCTTTGTATTAAATAACTGATATCTTCCTTAGCCCTACAAGATCTCTATATATCAGAATTCACACAAGCCCATACTAAAGTTTTGCTAGTGGAAGGGTTCAAAATTATTCCGATCAAAGCAAGCAAAAAAAAAAAAAGCCATATGAGAAGACTTTTCAGTTCGGTACTTGTGTTACTGCCAAAAAAAAATGGCAAAGATCCCTCAGTATGCTAAATGTCTTCAACCAACTGAAGTCAAATTTAAGCTGTTTTAGGTCCATACAGAGTCACATTATAAATGATCTACAAAGAATTGTAGACCTTTAACAGTCAGGGAACTCCAATCTCTGTAATAGAACAATAGAGATTTCATGTCAGGTTTTTCTGGTGTTATAATTCCCCAGGACAGAATATATATATGCAGAATTGGATAACATAGGGCCCTGTAAGATAAGTATGAGTCATCTCAAAGGAGGGGTAAGGAAACCTCTCACTGGGCTGCATGGCAGAGTCTGATAAAGCTGAAGCACATGAATTATCTTCCTAGCTGGGAACTGCAGCATACAGCACAGGATGTCTTACACCAGATGTCACTGTATCGTGCATGATGAATATCACATCTTCATTACAGACTTGCCCCTATAAAATCTGTATATATGGTGTTGCAGCAAAAAGCATCATCTAACATTCAGTAAATCTGCTTCCCTATGTTCTGATTAGTAAAGCAATTTTTTTCTAACACCTAAAGGAAAGCATGGTAGCATGCTATCCTTTTTTCTTCCCAGCTGTGCAAGATATCATCGCTTTCTAAAATGGGATGCAGACTGAAAATGAGAAGCTGGGTGTGTCAGGGTTATTTTTATTATGACTTAGAGAAATGATTTTGCATCCTCTTTTCTTTCCCTATTCTTCTCCCTTTTACAGGAGGAAAGACATACACGAAAATGGACACACATTCTTCATTTACAAAGCGCTTAATTTAGTCCTTGAGTATGCACAGAAATCCTCCCTGCAGCAAAGTGATGTCAGACTGTGTGTACCCCTGCAGTATATGGAAATCCTGGTTGCCATGAGAACCAGACTGCTTCTTTGCTGAGGTTTCTGCACACTGCTAGGAAGACGTGCCTCCATTTTGCCACAGTGAAGCAGCTCAGCTGCAGGATGCCCAGTGCCAGGCTGGGTGGCCCTGGCACTGCTACCCTCTGGCCAGTGGTCCTTTATTAGCTCCAGCTCTGCCACTGAAATGAATCTGTAAAAGTGTCAGATAATCAGGATTACATTTCTGAAGTAACATCTTTCCTAAATATATTTCTTTCCTCTTCTGCCTGCTACCCTGGAAAAATAAAATAAAATAAATAAAATATAAAATAAAACAAAATAAAATAAAATGCTACTTGGAGTTGAGGCAGTATTTAACCCCACAGTATTTTATTGTATTAGAACAGAAATCAAAGCTACATCACCACAGTGAGATAGATCTCAGGGGATCTCTCAGGTTTATGTCTCCAAGCAGCCATTTTTCCAAATGCTGCTGCATACATGTACTGCCCTCCTGAACACAATTAAAGCAAATATTGCTATGATAACTGAACTCTGCACTCCAAACTAAAGGAATAAGTTGTTCCTTCTTTTCTTTTCTTTTCTTTTTCCTTTTCTTTTTTTTTCCCTAGAGACACAAAATGAGCTTTTTCAGATACAGAAGTGCTTAAAATTGATCAGTGAAAAAAGAAAACACTATATTTTTTTCTCTTCTAATATGATCTCTAGAAAAATTATCAAGATGCTAAATGATATAAAATTCTTAAGCTGCAATGAATAAAAAATCTTTTTCACATTCTATATTTAAGAGAAGTATAATATGGCAACAAGTAATCTAATACTCATTGGAGGAAAAGGCTATAAGGGAAAAAGCTTTTCATGTTCCTGTTGGCTAACTCAGAACTAACCAAGTGAACAACCCAAATTAAATCAAAGCATAATGCCCCAGGTGCTGTATAGTGATCTAAGCCACAAAATTTCACATATAAATGTCCTGATCTCAACACTTAATTTTCCTTTTGCACTGTAGAGCATTTTAAGAGCCACAGGAAGTCTTCTCAGTTTCACAGGTATCTGGGAACTCACATCTGCTATTGCATCTCCATTAACCTGCAGGTATCAGCTCTCCCTTTTCTCTGAGGAATCTAAATAATTAGCAGTTGGGTTAAACTTAAGCCACCTGTTTTTAACCTTTGCTTTACTTGCATATTTTGGCTTCTCTATCAAACACAAGGTAGGCTTCTGTGCCTGAAATGTTGCTCATTTTTTCTAACTGTATCATCTAGCCTAGAAAAAGGTATTATCTCACTCTTATAAATCTGGAAATTGATTATAAATAGATTTTTACAATCCTTTATTCTAACATTATGGGAAGATGAACACAAAACAGCCGTGAGCATGATTGATTCAGGACTAGTCCTTGAATTTGAATGAATGGCATAGCAAATTCTTTCCTGTTTGTTCAGTGTTGCTCAACATAGAGCTGCACAGTTCTATGTTCAACCAGTAGAGGACAGTGTTGAATATACACACCAGCAAGCCCATTACTCATATTTTATATATGAAGCAACTCCTCAGTGTGAAGTGGTGTGTTTCTTGCCATCTCAAAAGCAAGTTCACATTTATGAAATCAATGCATGACAAAAAGTCTTGCTTACAAAGAATCCTCATAAAAAATGTAAATAATTATGCTTCATGTGTGGAGCGTATATCTTATTTATGCAGAACATTACTTGGGTCCCATTCAAAGACCTTGACTTGGTCCTTATTCAAAAAGCTTCAAAGCTTTTCCTAAACAAAAGACAGACCTACACTGCAAATCCAATAAGCATTCTATTTACGTTAGGAATGCAGGACAGGACCCTCAGTGTAATTATTTCTGTTCTTTAATACAATCCAGAGTCCAAGAAGCTAGTGAAATCACACAAAAGTTCATACAGTTTTAGCCTGCATCAGGAGCAGTTGCACCACCCACTCTTTGAAAACACAGATCTAAAAACTTTTCAGGTTTTCAGAAAAAAATTATATAGTTGATTTATCTATCTACCTCAGTTCAGACTCTGGATGTTTTCAGTGAAAGCCATCAGGATCTTTTCTGCAGGTGCACCTCTGTCTAAATCCCCCAGGCTGCCAGTTCACTTAGCTAAAGACTGTGGTTATTTGGCACGTAGAAAACCTTCCTACCTAAAAAAGAACAACCAAAAACCCAAACAAAAAACCCCCACACCCAAACATAATTGCCTGTTCCAGAAAGAGTGACAGAACTATGACCTTTTATTGGTACTTGCAATGTTACCGATCTTGGCCTGATAATTTTTGTTTTGTTTTACCACTTCAATGGCAAGTTAAATAGGACAAAAGGGAGTTAAAAACTTTATGCTATTTCCCAACACAGCACACACAGGCAAGATATTTTGTGTTTTCTCTCACTTAAAAAATAGTAATTTTGAGGACAATGCTTATAGAAGTTATGGGCTACATCGACCGGAAGAGACACTTCATTATTTATGTAAACTTTATTGCATGAGAGAGCACAGCTCACCAATTTTCATCATGTCACATTTTCAAAGTGACATTCCACAAAGCCCTGAAGAGACCAGCATGTAACAAAAAGTGTCTCCTGTGGTCCAGTTTCATCATATTCACCTGCAGCAAAACAAAACACCTATTAAAAGAATATATAAAGAGTGCTCATTTACAGGGAGAGGTGACCAGGACAGAATTTCTGAAGACATTGATATAAAGAGACAAGATTTCACTCACAGGAGTATTTATTCAACAATCTGTTCAACTCTCCTCCATGCAAATATCTGGCTCATATTCTGATCTATTAGGGCATTGAAAAATATTTATATTCAATTAAAACATTGCACATCAAGAATTGTGATTAATATTTTCTTTTCAGGAAAAGGAATACTCATCAGGTACAAAAATAAGTGACTTCCTAGTTTACTTCAGTATATATTTGGATTCTGAGTTTTGCTTTAGATTGCCGGTTAATGCTTTCAAAGTAAGAGTTATAGGAACAACTATAATTGCAGGAATAGGGTTCTGAGAGCAAGCATACATCAGAGTCTAGGCATTACAGTGACTTCAGAGCTTCTCAGGTCCCAGGGGCCTTGGAATTATGTCAGAATCTTAAATTGCCTTTTAAAAATACATGCATCTCTAGACTTTACCAGTGAAAAGGTAAAGAGAGTGCAGCCAACTCAGTGGCACTAAGTGAGCAGCAGACAGTCTGAATCAATCAGTCTCGGTGTGGTGACCTACCACCAGCATCTCCCATCCAAGTCTGGCTGCTCCAGGCACTCCTGTCAACAGCAGACTGAACGGCTGGGTGGACTCCTCTAAGAAAAGAACAGAGCACCCTGCCATGTTAACTTGGTCCCAGTGGAGTTCAGCCATAACAGTGACTTTAAAAGGTCCATATGACCTCCAAATTAATTTGTATCAGGGCAGGTGCAAGTCATTGCACAATCGGCAATAACTTGCTTTATTCATCTAAATCAGAAGGAAATCATGTAATATTTGAAATCTTGGATTCATGTTTATATTTTCTCCTCATCTAACTATACTTGACAGGCAATAGTCACTAGATAATATATGCTGTGCAAAAGTTTTGCTGCATAAACTATCCATTTATGTCTATAAACAGCTATATAAACTGTCTATAAACTAAGCATTTATGTTTTCAGATTATTGATACAAAAGGAAAAAGCTCTGGCATTGATGCATAAGTCGAGGAATGAATACACTAGTTTTTCCCTACTTTGAATTACACAATCCCACTGCTTTTCCATACAGCAAGCTACCAAATGCTGTTAATATTTGTCTATACATCAATCCACAATAACAGAAAAAAAACCCCTAAAGCTCATCTCTGTTTTTTCAGTTGACTGACCTGTGAAAGGAGGGTGGGGGATGTGGAGGGGTGCAGAATTAATGCTTTAGATTTTACTCTCTTTCTTCTTCTTGCTCTGCAAAGAGCAAGGGTAATTGTTTCCTCGAGTGAAAAGAAAAGATTTAGTATCTTTATACCATGAAAAAAATTCAGTGAGGCTGTTTGTGAGAAGCAGGAGGAGAGAAGGGGACTGCCTAAATGTGAAGAAAGAGACACTTGCTCTGCCATCTGTTCCCGTGTGCTGTCACCAGGCTGCTCTGCAGCAGAAGAGGCAGCTGCTCCCTTTTCTAAGAGTTAACATGAGATATTGGAAAGAACACCCACCTCCCAACCCTGGCCATGCCTACAAAGGATCACAGCGAGTAAGTTTATGGTACCCATATATTTGTGATGCAGGCTCTGGTACAATTCCTCTGACAGTGCTCTGCTGCCTCACATAACATTAGCAAGCTGAGGCTTCCTCTCAGGAAGAAATGCAAGTGGATTAGCAGTAACAGACTCTGCCTGGGGGTTTGCTTCACATACATTACCCTCGCTGTGTTTTATGTCAATGATGTTTCAACAACCTGGTCTAAGTTCAGGAACAAAGATTACTTGAAGGGACTGCATGAAGGAAGGACATGAACAAAAGCCCCATTTGTTAGTAGGGAAAATAAGTAACAGTCTGGCTGTTAAATGAAAGGAAGCGAGACCAATGAGGGAAACAAAACTTAGGATACCAGCTGCTAGAGTATGAACTGGGACTAAGGTTTGCTTCTGCCATCTGCAGAGTGCATTTCCTCAGCCTATGAACTGGATCTTTGCTTTGCCAACATCTCAACGTCAAAGAGTAAACACACCTTTTTGTTTCTTTGGCTTTTTAAAGCATTTAAAGAAAGTTCATTTAATGCTATTTATTTAGATGTCTTTGTCCCGTCATTTTCTACCAGCTTTTGTCCCTTTGTTTTTAGTAGTTCAGGTTAAGTTACATCCAAGACTAACCAAGATTTATAAGAATCACAAGAGTGTCCTGCAACTGGGGCATTTCTCTCCTTCCTTATTTTACTTTTGCGAATAAGTACATTTTGTTTCTCTTTGAAGACCAGATGTAATGACACTTATTAAATAATAAAGGGGACTCCTTCTGCTGAACAGGTGAGTTTGCCCAGAATAAAGGTAGCATCAGAAACAACGTGATTCAGTAGTCAGGAAAACATTGCTCATCGTCAGGTACCTTGTGTTTTTTATAAGGCAAGGTTTTGGAAGACCAGGACAGGGCAGGACTTTGGGGGTGACTTCTGTGAGGAAACACCAGAATCTGTGCCCTGTGCCAGACAGTCAAACAGACTGTAAAGCACTTCTTAAATAGTTATACCTGGAATGTAGATCCTCCTTCTTTACATCATTCCACATCTTCATCTGGTAGGAGTTTCCTCTACAGTGGAAATCCCAGAACAAATGCTTCAATTAAAATATTCAAGACTGAAAACAAGTGTTTTTTAAATGAAGCCCAGAAACCCCTTCTCCCTTCTTAAGAAATTCTCTATATCTTTAGCATCAAATAGCTGTACCTTCCTCTCTCATCCAGCAAAGCACATAACCATATGATTAAAGACACACACAACCACATGGAGAGGCTTTCTCTCACAAGAAATGAGTAAAGAATTTATTTATTACATTCACTGATATCAGGATGCTGTCTTGAAGCTTTCTGTCTATGGAAAACTTGAAGCCTTTTTTCTTTTTCTAAGATAAAAATAGACAGGTTTTATTTCCACAACTCTGATTGAAGAGGCCAATAATATCTGTATCTCTGTTTACTTTTGAATTGGTTGTAGTGAGAAAGGTGTATATATAGAAAAATATTCTTCCCATGTGAATATTCAATCTGGATGATGATAACTGAGTCAGGGAGTTCTGTGCAAATGCAGAGAGGAATCATTTATATCAATGCAGACACCTTTGACAGTAATAAATGATACCTTTTTTCCAATTTTCAGTCCATGAGAAGTCATGTTCAGGGATGAAAAGTCCTGGCTTCTAATGCAAAACTTACAAATATATGCAGACATAGATAGTTTGTCATCATGTGGAATTTGCCAGCCAAATTTCAGAATAGCTCAGTCTTGTTTTGTTACATTTGAAATATGAATTTATTTCGGTTCCGTGCTATTTCAAGGCAATAGGAATTTATTTAAAAGTTGTTTCTGGAAAAGTGCTTATCCAAAAGACTGGACTAATTTATATAATTGCATATAAAGACATGCATATGTGTTTATATTTGTGCATTGTTTCTCTTTATAAATCTTATCTCTCTACAAATGTCGAATCATTAACCTGCAACACTGAACCACATGTCCTTATCTGGAGGGGGGGGTGGTTGGTTTTTTTAACCAGTTAAAACCTGGTTTGAATGGTTACTCTTTTTCCAGAAGTGTCTTACCTTCTGTAGGCAGTTGCCTAGAACTGCTGTAGTTTCTAGTCTGTGACGCACACTGGCAATAACATTTGAACTGATCTCTTAGAGTGCTTGTCTCAGCAATATACATTAACTTGCACATACAAAGAAGGTTTCTTTTTAGAAATCTGTCCATTTTACTCCCCCATTTCTGTCAAGGTGAAAGCATGAGGCAAACTGAAGACTTTGCTGCAGAATCAGAGATACCTTGAAATTATTTATATATATGAAGACCAAAAACAATGCAGAAATGTAATGAGATGTTTAGTTAGAGATTTTTTTTTTTGTTTAATTAATCATTAAATCATCTTTTTCTTTCCTTAATATGGGATTTCAAATAGAATACAAGTAACATAAAACATCATTTTGTGGTTGTTGTATGTGAATACGTTTAAATGTATCTCAGGAAAATATCAACTGTACTTGGTCCTCAAGCCATAGAAGTTTTCACATATTCTCATTTTCATCAGCAGTATGGTACCTCTCCTTTGCATCTAGTTTATATTCTTCTAAAGATTAGTCTTTAGAACCCCAGTCCCAAATTTTTGTCCTCTGCATAAAGGTCATTACTTTACCCAGACTAATATATCAGTGACAATTTTTCCATATGGTCCATACCTGAAAAGTTGTATCCTCTCACATTTGTCTCCATAACTCTGTTAATGTGCTACAGCAGACAACCAGGAATGCGCTTTTTCATTTTTAGTTCCCTGAATCCATGGACACTTTACTCCTATTGAATAACATTAATACTGTTATATACTTCTGCTTCAATATAACTTTTGCCTCCCATCTGTATTATTCCCACTGCACTTGCACATAAGTCATGTCTACTTTATCTTAGATTTTTCATTCTGCTTCTCTCATGCCTCCAAATGCTTATCCTCCCATTTCCCATTTAACTGTTTCAGAAATTATTGTATTACTTTTCCCTGAGCATCTTTTGCTATCTGGATATCTAGTCATAGGAGATCTGCCCTCCCCCCCAAGAAAAGTTTCCCTTTCATTCCTCATTCTTTTAAGAAGGACGTGTTCTTTTTTTTGCGCAAAGGGTGGAGCCTGGCTTTTCAAAACAGGTGTTCGGGCTCCTCTGATGAAGCTTAAAAAGAACAAAAGGTCAAATTCAGCTGCAATGGATAAGATCTCAAATAGAAGAATTTGTTCACAAATACTTTTAAGAAAAGAAAAGGCAAAACAAAAGGAAACATGAAGAAAAGCACCTCTAGATAACTAACTTCCCTTCATCCATTTTTTTCTTGCAAAAACAAACCTGAAAGACAAAGTGGAAAAATAAGGACTATGACATGATGGAGTAGGCCATGATGATTCCACTTTTAAAAGATGATGTTAATGGGGTTTTTTTCAGGCTGCATTAAAAGGAAATTTAAATTAAGAAAAAGAAAAAAAATTGTATTTCTAAGTGTTTGCCTCCTCCAAGCACAAGTAAAAAACTTCTCTGTACAACTCAAGGAGAAATTTCTGAGCCCTTCAGAGCCATTACTTTTTTCAGTTTTGTCTCTCCATTGGAGGAGTTCATGCAAGAAAGTCAGCTTGCTCAGGGATCACAAGATATTTCTTCAGTTTCATGGTATCTCCACTGCTGCTTTACAGCCTGTGAGGACCATTACTTTCACTATTTAATAATGTTTATATTTTTTATATGTAAGTTAAAAAATAAGGACTTTATTTTGTAGCTGGAGTCATATTTTGAATAGCCCAAAACAAACACAATTTAAAAAAAGTTTAAATGAAAACAGTTCAAGCTCATTTGGAAAAGACAAATAGATTTTGAGTTATTTTGGATTCTTTGTTTAGCAACTGCAGGGAGCAGCACCTAGAGAAGTTACAGAAGCATGTGGAGGTGAAAAAAAAAAGTGAAAACTCTTCTTGCATAAGTCCTTGCTATTAAACTCTACTTGAAAGATTCAGTTGGGGTTTTTTTTCAGTGCAAACTGGTAGAGCATGTGCATTTATTTGACTTTTCAGTGTATCATCTGTGAGAGCTTTTATTGTCTCATACAACTATTGAAGGAAAGAAATTAACAAAAGATGATAGAAAGCAACTTCTTTTATCCAGTTTTCCCACATTTCTGAAAAATGAAACACTGAGAACTGAACACAATCCAGCCTTTGCGGATCAATGTAATCTTTAATTAAAAATACCATATTTCCATCCGCTGATATTGATCAATTAAGACATAACTGTATTGTATATCCCTAGATCATTAGAAGAATCTGAGGAAAAAGTGAAACGAATCCTTAGAAAGTAATGGCATGCATTCAAGGTCTTGACTATCCTTTCCCACCTGAATAAAATCCAAAGCAGAATAATGCACAACGTTGTTGCTTAAATTTCTGTATAACTCAATAGACTGTAGGTTTACTATGTTGTACTTTGAGAGAATTCCTGATTGTTAAACTACTTCATTTTACCAAATATAAATAGAGAAAATGCTGTTTAATTTTATTTCTTTTTTCCAGTTAACTAAAGGGTCTAAATCTTGAAATCAAGTTTTCACTTCAAATTTCACCTAATAGTATATGTGCTGAGCCTGTTATATCTGCCACCTGAAATTCTAAGATGTGCCATGTAACATCTGGAATATTAAATAAATATTTCCACAGTATTATTTTAATAATTATTTTAATTAGGAGTCCAGTGGAGTCTAATATTAACCGCAGTGATAGCCTTGCCAATTCTTTAGAGAGCAGGTCCTGAGAGAATACATAGTAAATAAATTAATTAAGCTTATATTAATTACATATTAATCTCACTGTCTTTTCCCTCCACCATCTGTCACATGCTATGTCACAGTTAATCAAGTCACAACTGGTCAACAGAAAATGAAAATGGAATTTTTAAGGATTATAAATAATTGGATCATTTCATCATCAGTGGCATTTACTGTTTTTACTCCATTTACTTTTTTTTTTTTTTTTTTTTTTGTCCCATGCAGTTTTGTATCACATCAGCTGCTTATCATAAAAGTGAGGCGGGAATTTCCCCTATCTATCCAAATAAAGAAATCATTACAGATTTGATGTCCAAGGAGACTATTCTCTTAGCAGAACATAAACAGCTCAAGGAAAAGAAGTGGAAATGAAACACAAAATGCCATTCATTTCTTGGTACTGTCTTTTATTGATGAAAAATTTCCTTTTTTCTTGTTCTCACTAATGAACTCTTCCTTTAAATTTTACACCTGTAAAAATTCTCTTTGAGTTTCATACTTAGAATACCATAATAATCATAGAGATAGGTAAGTAAAAATCTTGTTTGACAGGTTCCACTTGCAAGTGGTGATTCCAAATGGTTTTTGAGCCTGTAAAACATCTGAGCCTGTGCACATTTGTAGCTGCAACAAGCTGTTTGCTGTTTATGAATATATATTGAAGACTAAGAACAAGAAAGCTCCAAACAGACATCCTGTGGCAAAAATCAGGCGGCTTTATGACACCTCAATCCTTATAAAGTCTGATTCTCTTAAAAAAATAAATTAAAATTCTCAACACAACCAGCATAATGACTGAAGTTTGCAGCATACATTAAAGTCAGTAGGTAACTTGATGGGATAATTCACCTTTAAAATCAGAAATTCCGTCTCAATTGCCTCTGCTATAATTATATACCTAGAAGTGCTGCACAAACAGAGTAGAGCAAACAAAATCAAAGAACAAATCAGCACGTATCTCAAGGACTAGCGACAAGGGCGACAACAGACAGATGCTGCAGAGGAGTGCCTGATGCACCTTGCAACAATACAATAATGTCAAGAAGATTTATTGTGGGCTGCACACAAAACATGGCAATAAACAATAATAATTTCATCTTTCATGTGTTCTTGGCCTTTATGTCCCAACCTCTTCTGCTAATGTAAGCAATGGCAGGATAGGAGTTCAGGCAAAGCATTTGTTTATGAATACATATAGATGTAACACAACTGTTCAATGTTGATTCGTTGGCACAGTTCCTGGTATGATTTAGGATCACCACCACCAGCATTATCTCAGACTTCCAATACGGTTTTGAGGACAACACAGGCTGGAGCCTGTTACATTGTTTCTAGTCAGTTTTATGTAAAATAAGACTGGTTTTATACAAGCACACAAACAAGAGGGTTTTGTTACAAGTGCAGTGCTTGGCATGGCTTTCCCCCATCTCAGTTAGGATTTTCTCGGGATATGTTCAGCCAATCAATCTTTGACCTTTATTTCTACTCATTTATATGTAATGTATATATGACAGCCTATGAGATGAGCTTAAAAAATGTTCAAGGTCACCTACATGAACCTTAATGTTTAGTAAATGTGTGTGGTCTTTGAAAACGGAATTTGACAGGTTAGAATGATTTAACACCATTTGAAAAAATAACAAAATAAAAGCCATATATGGAAGTGTTTGATTACTGCAAATGCTGAATTTGAAATTCATGTGTTTTCTATTAATAGAAGTACCAACCCTTCAACTGTTACTTATTCATATTGACACTAGTGCATGTTAAATGGAGCAGTGTGAATCAGCTTTTTGTATACAGAATAGCATTGTTGAGACTGGAGGACAAGAGTTTGGATCCACTAATCTCATTTTGCTTCTTTGGATTCCTTAGAATGACCTACAGTTATGGAAATGCCACAGATTTGCCACTGTCTTGATGTAAATAAAGATTAAAAATAAAAATGGTTAATTTGATGAAATAAAATTTTACATTTATTTTCATTACCAATTCAAATCAGAAGGATTAAATGTTTCCTTCTAAGTATCCTAATAGAAAGTTTTAAAATCAGAATCAGGATTAAAAAATCGTTGCCATAAATATTTCTTCAAATTGAAACTACAAACAGAATCAAGTGGTAATCATGGATAAAACAGGGTTACTTCGTTGGAAGCCTGCTTGAGAAAGAATAACACAATTTAACTGAAATAGTTTGGATTTTCTGGTTTCACTAAATTCTTATATTTTCACCATCAATGCAGCACACTTTTTCCCTTGTTACTCACATTTGTACACACAAGCTTGAATAACACTTGTAACTATGTTGATAAATGAGCAAACTAAGCAAGAACAATTGCAGAAGAACAGAAACTGAAAAAAACCCCCACATCTGGGAGCATATTGAAATAGTAATATTAAAATGGAAAAATACTTATGATGGATGAGACAACCCTTTCTACTACTAGAAAAATGTGAATTATTCTGAGAGAAGAATATTTTTTTACTGTTAAAGTCAGAGATTAGGTTGTAATAATTCTAAGAGTAATACTGATTGTATAATGATATTCAATTAAATATTATGAAAATTATATAAGTAAGAATTAATAATAAAATTTAAATGTGTAATTAAAATGTTTATCAGAGAGTCCTACTTCAGGAAACATTTTCAATAAGAAATTTTGAATTCTTTTTTTTTTTTACATTTCAAAGTCAATTTTCAATAATCAGAAAAGCAAAAAACAGATTTTGTATGCAAAAGAGACAGATATTTACAAATTAATAAAATACACAGCAAGGATCAGCAAAGTCCTGACTATAAGTACTTTATTATTACCTGAAACTTTCTGCCTAAAACATCTTTCTTGGTACAGTACAACTGAGAACATACAAACTTCAAATCCCCTTAATCCTTTAAAAATCCAGATTTAAAGTGGCTTAACTATAATCAGAAAGTGTAAAATTAGTTTGCAAAGCAAAAACATAAAAAAGGGATTGAATACAAAATTACATATTTTGAATCTATGGCCATCCTCTAATTACTCACAACTTTTCTAGAACAGCTCTACAGAGCATAAGAAGATAATCTAGCAGACTTCATTCAGCTTCTCTAAGGATTCAGCTTGTGTTTCTCTGACAATACTGCATGTGTTCATACAAGATCATATGTCTTTTTTCTAATAAATGCTTATTTAATTTTAAAATATTTTCTTTATTTGAAAGGTTATTTGTTCTCTTGTACTTAAACATTTACAGTTGTCATTGTGGTTTGGCTGGCAGAGAAACTGGGATTATGTACGCGATGCTATTTGTCAAAATACTGATGTTGTATGAAAAATCTGAATTTTATGCACCTGTCCATCAGACTTCTTTCAAGAGATTTACGTCCTGTGTGTTTTTAAAGAAAAAAGTTCAAAAAGAAGAAAATGTTAAAAACAGTTTTGAAGAAAACTGTTTAAAAGTGTGATTATAGCTATTTGAAAAATATGCAACAGATCAAGAAAACCAAAAGAAACCAGGTGCACATGTACTTACACACATAAAAATATATATCTGTGCCTATGTGTTCATGTTAGTGCCTCAGTCTACACAACATAAAGACTCAGAATGCCAAGAAGAAGAAGAAGCAATTAGGTCCATTGATTACATATATGCTTACTAGTGAGCTCCACTGAAGTCTTAAAGCTTGTTTATTGTGCATCAGGCATTCCTCAACAATTGTTCACAGGAAGTCACAAGTTTAAGTCTAAAAAAAAACAAAAACAAAAACAACAACAAAAAAAACCTCAACCAAACAAATCAAAATAAACCAAAGAAAGAAAGAAAAATAAAAAGGACACAAACAAAAAAGCGACATAAAAACCTCTCATTTGCCTTGCAGGTAAATGGTCAGTTCACAATAGTTTGTTTCTAAGAAAATTGCAAAATTAGCAAGTAGTTACTGGTAGGCCATGGTGTTGTTCTTTGTTTTGTAATATTCAATTTAGCTCAAGCATTTTTGGATATAAATGTTTTTTACCAGATTTTAAACAAACTGACAAAGCTCATATCAATAGTAGTCCAAATGGTTATAACTATGGTGCCATAACTTTTGAATTCTCTGGATATTCAGGTGGGACTGAGGATTATGCTTTAGTTCAAGTCCAGGGAGTTCTCCGGGAACTTCTGATCATGCTAGCTCTTTCATACGGAAATTCTAGAAACTGCAACATGACACCTGTTCATCTGCTGCTTTCTGAACATAATTCAGTTGCAAAGAGAACATGATGTTCATCACCATTTGAAAAGCAGAAAACAGGAAATGTTTTTTGCCTTACAGAGGCATAATTTCATTAAAATAATTTCTGTGATTTCTACCAGGGGTTATTTTTAGCTCTGGCTGAAAAATCATAGCTAACACTCTTTCCCTGGTTCTCCCAGTTCAGTAAAAATGACACAGTAGTTTCATGATAAAAAGTTGTGAGTAATTATACAGTAAGACAGGGTTTCTTGGTGAAGTTCTTTGCTTTTTGGTTACCTTCAGTAGAATTTGTGCTTCCTATGGAAGGTCCTACTGTGCATGGTCAATTGAATAAGATGATTATCACAGTTTATAGCACTAAACAGCTATTTCTCTGACTTGTGACAGAGAAAGAAATTAAATAAATGATTTTTTGACACTAAAGACCTTTTAAAAATTAATTCACTTGAGTTGATCTGACACAAAAAAAAAATCATAATTTTCTAACATTTTTATAACATTTATGGTTATTTTTATAGAAGCCAAATTTAAAGAAAATAAAATGTAAATAGTTTATTTTAGAACACTTAAAAACTTATTTCTTTTTAAAAAAATTAATAATGTGTTGAATTTCACCTGATTCCAAGATATTTGGACAAAAAAGATCTTCTTTGATGGCTTCATATAGAAATCATTAGCACTTTTTTTTCTTTACAGACCAGGTTCACAGGAATTCCTAAACAAGTCTGCTAAAAATACTTCTTTATGATTTTTTCCCATACATTTATTCTTTCTGTAGCCTAGGGGACAGAAAGAGAATAAGACCAGGGTCCATTCTTAGTCTAATAAAAATTGCATAAGTTCAAAGTAACTCAATATGAGCAAATGGTTTCTGTGGCTTTCAGTGAAGCTACTCTGCCCAGGTATTATTGTAACAGTATCTACAAGTTTATTATCTCTTCAAGTGATTGATCCTTTCAGCTGACTCTGGTCCTTCAAAACAATGAGCAACGACACTCAAGACTCCACAGGGAGCTAGGATTACATATTCATAGCAAAAAAAAAAAAAAAAAAAAAAAAAAAAAAAAAAAAAAAAAAAAAAAAAAAAAAAGTGAAAGAGGTGAGAGGTGAAAGAGTAAAGGAATTAAATCTATAATATATTTGAAAAGAAATTAAAGTGTACATAATTTTTAGCATTATATTTTTCTGCTAGCCATTACAATGGAAAACAAATACTTAATGATCTTTTCCTAAGATGTGGTAAATTTAGAGCTTTGTATTGTGGACTTCTGCTCTGGAAAAATTTCAAGAAAAATAAACATTCTCATCTGTCCCTATTGCTCACAGAAATCTGTGCAGAATCTAGTTAAGTCATCTACCTAGTCATACCATTTATCCTTTTGGAGCAGAATTAATTTTACTGCTTGTAGGAGTTTGTATTCTGGAGTACTTGCCTAGATTTCATTTTATGGCCTTCAATGGTAAAACTCAGTATAGAAAAAATTATATATAGATATAGATAATCACCCACAAAAATAGCAATAAGGGGGAAAAAAAAGCTTTTTTGGAGGTTGTGGTTCTTTAAGAATCCTTGGTTAACAGCCCTTGAGTAATGAGAAAATGTCCAACTCAATAACTGTTGGATTGAATCAGCTCACAGAGATGCAACATTGGAAGAAGTGCTGATTTTGGTTATTCCACAACTGCTAGATGTGTTATTATAAACTAGAAGTTAATCAATTCTGAAAGTAATCATGGAACAAAATTGGGAAAGAAAAGCTGACATGAGTGGGGTGATGTATCTTCTCAAGTGTTGAAGAAAGACTCAGCACATTATATATATATATTTTTTTTATTGTAATAGCTTATACCTTAATATAATATCCAAAACAGAACAAAAATTCCTGGTTTACTGAGGAATTAATTAGAAACACACTTGCTGAGGATGGTGAGGGTAGTGGCAAACCACAATAAAGATATGCAAAAACATTCTTGTAACTTTTAAAATGTGTACCAAACAGATTTAAAAAAAATGTTGATAAATTTTGAAGGCTTGAATTTCCCCTTGTCTTCGCCCAGATCTGTCATCCATGTGCTATTTATTGTCCTGGGAAGATGACCTGCATCATATGTCATAGATACTTCAGTTAGAATTAAACAACAATTTGTGAAAGGATAAGAAAAATAATTGTCTTGCTTATTTTCTACACTAGGTAGATTCACATTTGTCGGTTTTGCACTCTTATTTCCTTTAAAAAGCAAAGATGAATTTCCCAATCTTGTTCTACATTTGAAGGTTTTGTTCAACACAGAACTTGAAAAAAATCATGCTTGCTAAAACAGATATGCTGGCAAAGAGAACTTTTGGCAGTGCAGCTTACTCTATGTGGCAATTCATTTAACTCATTCAACAGAGTTAATTTACTAGTAATTTGCTAGTATAGACTACATGTTTACCTCAGCCTGGGAAAGGTAGGAATACCTCATGTACAATCAAGTTTTTTAAATGTAGAAAACCTTACCCATGGTGTGAAATTTCCCCTAACACACACTGGAATGAGACTCTTCTATGATTCTGCACATGCTTCCTACACTATCAGTATTTACAGGCGTTTTTCTTTAATTACATGTTAGTGTACCCAGTAGCAGCAGTTGATGCCAAGTTCAGACTTTTATAGCAACACTCCTCCAAAGCTGAACAAACCTTGAAGGAGAGATCTATTCTTAAAGGAATTAGAAGGAAGGAAATCAACCCCAACCCTGCACACACTTAAGCACCTGCAGAACTTAATGATGTGAATGCTCAGTTGGAGATCAATAACAAGCATTTAGCATACAGTTAATGCTTTCTTCAGTGATTGCAAGGTCAAACTCATGTCTCCCTATTTAAGTAGTAGGAACACCTTAAAGACATGAGATAAAACGCACTCGAAGACATCATTTTCATATGTATGATAATGTATGACTGCAACTAATATTACAATTGAGGAAAATATTCTTGTTTCTCTGACGCATTTATCTCTAGATCAAATGTCATAGTGATAATATATTTTTAAACTACTTAACATCAGTGGAAGATATTTTGAAATCCTATTCTGCAATGCACCTGTATTTCCCTATATGACAGTAAATCAAGCTCTGACTAGTATAAACTAGCTGTATTCCTAAGGAAAAAAAAATCCAAACAGAATCAAAAAAAAAAAAAATTTTTGCTGCTTTTCATTGCACCTCCAAAATACTTCTCTATCACTTCCTTTAATATGCTTGTAATGATATCACATTTCCACATTTCACTTTCTTTTTGTCCCAAGCCATAAGCCATCCACACAACCAGCAGCCATACAGAAAGACAATTCATGTGACCTAGAGCGTTCTATCTGCTTTTTTTATGAGCTTGTACAGTTCCATGAAATCTGTATATTAGAGCAAATGTAAGGAACAAAATACCTCATTTACTTCTGTGCATGTCTCTACAGACACCATGATAGTTCAGAACACAGACCACATTTTCCCATTCTGTGCAAAAGATAAGAAAGGAAGGCAGTGCAGTTTGTCTCTGGAAGATGCAAGGAGTCAGATGAAACAAAATTTAACCAAGAACCAAGCAGGAAGTTGAGCTGACAACGACATCTTGGTAGAGTAGAAAAATGGCAACATGCTGATTTTTGTTCTGGGGAGACTGAGAGCTGGCTAACTTTTCCTGCACTCAGCAGGATATAATTGCAACACAGCAGAGCAAAATGAACAGCCCATCCACAAGTGACTTCAAGAACATAGCTTTTTTTCTTTTGGTTCAAGCATTTATTCTACTTGGCAATTCTGTGCTTCATTAAGTATATTCAGCCCTTTCACTATTTTTTCTTTCTTCCAATGCAGAACTTGAATTAAGACATCAGCTCCTCCTTCATTGCTTGCCAATACTCAAGTCAGAAATATTTCACTAGAGACATGATGAAAGAGAGGATTCATTAGCAAGAAACATCAATACACTTTTGTGGCCTTAAAAAAAACAATCAAAAAGGAGAAAGTAGGCTGTGTTCTTGGCATAAACAAATACATCCTTAACAGAGGAACACATCTAATTGTGTATAGTTTTAGATATATGTGTAATATTTCTTAATTTAGAAATCTTAAAAATCACACACACAAAAAAAGACCAGACTAAAATGATATAGAGTTTTACAGAGTACACATGGCCTAAGTTCAGACTGAATTGATTTAAAAAGCTGGAACTGCAAAAACAGGCGGAAAGCATACTCACAGGACTATGGTATGACAAAAAGCCACAAACCTTCTAAGAATTGGAAATAGTTGTGTGTTGAGAAGCTCTAATACTGTCATGATACACTATCAAAGAAAAATAATACTAAAAGGTTGTATCGTTCAAATGACAGAAATAATCATAATTCAGAGAAGTGCTGCACAGGACAGCATCAGAAATTACTATTTACTTATCTACTAATCTGTGAAGTATGGTTTTGAAGACCACGTAGAGGGTTGGCTGGCTGCAAGACCCATCTACTCTCTCACGCCCCTTCCTTAACAGAAGGGGGAAGAAAATAAGGTGGAAAAACTTGTGTTAAGATTAATCCAATTTAATAAGAAAAAGCAAAAGCTACACATGGAAGCAAAGTAAAAAGACAAATTTATTCACTACATTCCACTAGTAGGCAGATGTCCAGCCATTTCCAGGAAAGCAGGACAGTATACATTCTGTGCACATGTTAGGGAAGCCAAAATGATAATCAATAGCCCCACTTTCTCTTCCTTTCCCTCAGCTTTCTTTCCTGAGCACAAGATCATGGAAATGTAGGAAATGTTCCTTTGGTCAGTGTCTGCCATATGTGCTATGTACCCTCCCAACCTCTTGCCCACCCCCAAGGGTTGGAAAGAAAGCCTTGACAGCATGCAATCACTGCTCAGCAGTAGCCAAAATACTGTGTGCTATCAACACCATCCCAGACACAAAAGCAAAGCACAGAACTATGTGCACTGCTATGATGCAAATAAACTCCATTGAAGCCAGGCAGACAATAATCCCAGGAGCACATATGTGGACAGTGAGTATGATCCAAGGGTTTAAAGGAGATAGATGCAATTGGTGTTGAAGAGCATTGTGTTGATGTGCGTATGCATATATGCATATATGTATATTGTGCTCAGATGTATACAAAAAATTGATAATGTAGTTGTCAAGAAGTAGCAAGCAACAGGTACCTCCCTATATTCCTTCTTTCTGCCTTGTCACTAAGAACTTACTTGGACTGGAGAGAAAGAGTGATATTAAGAGCTGTCTCAATTCTTCTGCTCTTTTGCACAGGAATCACAGCTGTGACAGCCTCAGTCAAGGTCATGAAAATGATTCTTTGTCAGTAAAACATGTCCAATGTGAAAATTCAGAAAAATATTCAGCACATTCTTTTTTTTTTAGGTGTATCTGCAGCCTGAAGAAATATACTAAAGATCAAAAGACGTGAGCAAAAAAGATGTCCAAAGTGAATATGCTCCAAAAGATAATGTTGTGGCTTGAATTCTTGATTCTTTCCCTTCTTGCTTTCAGGCATTAAGGCTGCCTTTAGGCTTAATCCTTATGTATCAAAGAGAACAAACATAACAGAAAATTTTTAGGGAGAATTTTCACACTTGAAGATGTTATAAGGTGCTTGTTTCAAGCTCTGATTGAAAGCGGTATTCAAACCAAGTTTATTTTAGGCTTGAAATGAACATGGAAATATTTACCACACTAGTTTTTCTTCTTGAAAAATGGACATAGCTCTCTCCTTCCCTGCCTTCAGATCTTTGTGGTCTGGGGACTGTGAGTGAGTCTGGGCCATTCTTGCACCTCTGCATCTCAAGATCTCTCTTGGTCTTTGATACACACTTTGATACTCACCCACTAATCTCAGCATTAGAAGAGAATCACCTGAAGATAGTTCAACATTTTCTTATAAATTCTGAGGACCATTCTTCTCTGTTCTTCTAGAACTCTTTTTCCTTTTCAGAATTTCTTTCCTATATCTGTGCAAGCAACGGCTAAGAAACCAAATTATTCAGGAGCTGATCTTCAAACTTTACAAAATCCCTTGATCAACCCCTCCTGTGGGGTTTACATTTACAATTCATCTGGTTCACTGCCAGACACCAGGTTCCAGCCACTTTCAGAGGATGCCTTCTGTCAGGCCAGGCTCTGAAGATGTCAAAGGTCCCCGCCCACCTAAGGAACTGCATAAATGAGCCTTCCCTGTCCCTTACAAATGTGTGCCTCTTATATTTATCAGAAATCAGACAGGGTAGATAAACAGGGCTTCCCATTCCTCTGGATAGGATGGATGATTCTAACCCTTTACAAGGTATTTCCTGATCTGTGTCCTCTTAGAGCTTGAGTCCAGCTGTCATTGTCAGGTACATCCAAATGGACAGTGTAATGCATTCTTCCACCTGCCCCTCAAACCTGAGATGAGTATCCATTTATATGTAGATAGGTAACTTAGTATTGCCCTGCAAAAATCCACCTACTCTTCTATCCAGAAAACTGGGGGGAAAACAAGAAAAGGAAAAAGATAACTTATCCACTGTTTGGGACACTGCAGTCTGCCTTATCTCACCCCTAACTCTGATGCCTTCTTTTCTTTTCCGTAAGTTCTTGCATCTCTTACTTTACAAATCATCCGAGGTGAATCTGCAGCTTTGTTCTTGTGTTCATATAGTACACACTGTGGTGGCATCTCAGCACACACAAAGGATTTGCAGAGGAAACTGAAAAAAAAATACAGAAATCTTATGGAATAATTTGCTTGGAAGTCTGCAGAGGCATCATTACCCAGTTTTGGGAACAAAGCAGTAGCGGAGGAAGAGTCACAACGGAAGGTCTTGTACTTCACCCTGGCTGCCAAAAGTGCTCATAGAAAGTTTATAACAAATGGCACTGAGAACATAGTCTAGGGTTTGTGTTGTTTTGTTTTGTTGGGTTTTTTTTAAAAAAAAAGGTTTCAAGCTGGCTGCAAGTCAAATTAGACTTCAAAACTTCTGACTCCGTTGCTCATTACAGTGTTTGTGTACTCTTCTCACAAATTATAAAGTAACAGTGTCAATAAAGAGAAATCAGGTAAATCTCTCCCATTTCTCAGTTAAGGGGTTTTTTTGTGTGCTTCAGCTTTCAAAAGTGTATTCATTTTTAATTCAAGTAACAGTTTGCAATTTATAATCTTCTTACAAATACTCTGGTTGTTATTTTTGATCTTGACTAAAATAAATCTGTGTGATTCTCAGCCTTTTCCCCGCCTTCAGTTCCCTTTCAGTGTCTTTTCTAAACTTTCCAGCCCTGAAAGCATGGCAAATATTGGTGTTTTCTCTTTGCATAGTGAAAGGAAAGAGAGATGGCCAGCATGGTAAAAACTGAAAGAAATAAAAGCGCCTTATTAGCTAGGCTGGAAATACATAAGGCATGTTGATAGAAAAGACAGGAGAGTGGAGCAGTCTGGACTGACAAAATATGTCTCTTTTTTACATTTTACCTTATGTAAGAGGACAAGCAAAGAAGGAATTATTGAGAGGAAAGTGGAGTAAATGAAACAGTTGCAATATTTTATGAACATGAATTGCATTTATATTTGTAAACAGTTAGAGTCCAAAATCTTTTTTTTTTCCCTATAAAAAGGGCAGTAACAACTCCTTAAGAATTAAGCAGGTTTTGTGCTATCATTCTGTATGACATTTGCATTAAATTAGTACATACTGAGACCAGAAAAAACCTCACTGATATTTATAGTGAAATGTCTGAATTACTTATAGTCATAGACACTGGAGCTGTGCATATTAATCAGTTTTCTAGAAAGGTAACCATCAGATTACCTATTTTTAAATCTACAAAGCCTCCATAGCAGTATCTAACACAGAACATCATGGTAGGACCTTTTTTGTTGATTTATAAAAAATGTTCAAAAGGTTCAGTCCTGAATATTTAGCACACTATAAATGTATTGTATCAAGAGAATGATTGGGCATCAAAGAAGAAGATTTATGTGGAAAATACATTAAAACTTATTTCTACCAATCTAAATTTATAATTATTATAGCTTGTGATATGGTGTGCAGTGTAAAGAACATAGGAGCATTCTTCCTTGCATAATAGTGTATGATTGTTCTAGGTGTAAAATGGAAGCATGGTAGAGAACAGCCATCCTACTATCACCACCTCTCTATATTTGGATTGTTTTTGTTCTTCTGAGGAAAATATTTCCTAATTAATAAATGGGACTTTGGATCACTTCTCTTTGAATATCTCAGATAGCAATTCAGGCCAAATTGTATTAGTATTTATTAAAATAAATAAGTTTGAGAGAATATTGAGGTAATAAGGTACACAATTGTCTATCAGATTATTTTAGTGAACCACTGAATTATATATTGTAGGTACTAATTTTCATCCCTCTGAAATTCAAATATTTAGGTCTCTTAACAAGTTCAAAGAATAATTTGAGCCTGGCCATAAGCCAAATAGGATCATCACTATCAAACACAGAATTCCACTCCAATATTGCTCACCCATGAGGCTGAAAAGGGAATATTATCCAGAAACATAGTTACAATATTGTTTCTGTATTCATCATTATGTTTTGAGCACTAAGAGATCCTACTGGGAAAGAAAACAGAAAAAGTATGTGAAAGGACACACAATAACGGAAATTCACAGAAAATACCATGCTACAAAACAATTAAAGGTTCTGTTTATTGAAAAAGCTTAAAACAAAATGCAGAGAATGATTTGGTTGCCAAATTTTCAACAACTTTACAAATCATTATTCCAGAGGATGCAAAAATTCTTAAACCATCTGGTTATACTAGGTATCATAAATTTGAATTTGAAAGTCACACACAAAAAAGAAAAATGAAAGTATTAGTATTTTTATTTTTAGGATGACATTATTCACTAGTGAAAGAAATATCACATGTTTTCAAAGATTCAATGTTTTAGGGAAAATAATACATCAACTACAAATCATTAGACTCAGTACAGGAATAACAGTGCAAAATATAGCATTTGACTTACATGATTTAATAATTCAAGATATAAAAATATTTAAGACTAGCCAGTGGCTAAATGTTCATGGAGTGTTTTCAATGGAAAATTCTCTCTAAAAAGAGTCCAGAGTAAATGATTCTTCAGGGCTAGACAACAGTGATTTCTTATTACAATGCAAAAAAGATCTCAAGTGTTCTAACACAACAATCTTCCAGCTCTGGATCCCAGTGTTAGAAGATGTCCCTGTCCATGGTGAGGGGATTGGAATGAGATATGATTTAAGGTCTCAAACCATTCCATGATTCAATGATTCTATGCCCCAAGATACTTTAAAAGAAGCTTGATCATAGATTTCTATGGGTTATATTCAGCAGTGTATTTAGATTTTTCAACATTAATTTATATTACTTTCTTCCCCTAAAATGAACTGAAAGTATTATAGGGGTATGAGGTCAATCCTAAAGTCAGGAAAAATTGTTCTTATGCTAGCCAAGATTTTGAAGGAGAATCAATACTTTTTGCAAAGTAATTTTTAAATCACTCCTGAGATGATATCTGTATATTCTATGAACAAAACAAACATTACTATCACTAAAGAGAATCTATCAATAGTAATTTTAGATAAACTGCAGGTTAATAGCTAGCTATGTGACCAATGCAGCAGGTTTTTATCTATACCAATGCATAGACAGGATTTACGTACCCTATACATAATAACATGATCTTAGGAACAGAGAATCAACAAAGAATGCATTTCTTATTTGGATTTTGGTGTTTTACATTTACTTTCTCAAGTCAATATGTGGTCATCTACTTGCAGAAGACTTTTATCAGAACCTTCCATCCTGGTCCCTCAGTCAGTGACCTTTGCACTCAAGGCAGAAGCTACTCCCTTTCAGGAGGACGACACCCCTTACCCAAAGTACATACCTTTTTGTGCCACGGATGGATACATTATTGCTACTATAACTTTTCTCTTTTTTCTGGCATGTCAGAGCTCACATGCTGCCTTTAAAAAGGAAAGAGGAGCAAACAAAATTACCACACAGAATACCATTGCCAGCAAAAGTCTCTTTCAACAGGAGGGCTACCTCTTATTTAACCCTTTCTCACTTTGATTTAGCAAATAAGTATTTTAAAAACCTGCTTGTACACCACCAGCTATCCCAGTGCCTTAGGCGTGTTTACCTTCTTTTTCCTCAGTTCCTCTGAGCTTCAATCTCTCTGATCTCAGTTTGGATAAAGAGATCTGGTTTTTTCTTCAATATTGCGCCCCTCACAGTGGAGTCTGTTTTCATTTGATTTTTTAAAGCTCCCTGGCTTAACACTGTATTTTCCAAATCTGTTCCAGATCCTTCCATAAGGATAGGAAGAAAAAAAGACTGTTAAAAATTCCCTCTCTCTTAACTCTTCTCCTTGTTCACCCTGTCAGATCCCTGTCTTCTTTATGACTACAGTTATGTTACTGCTTCCTGCTGCGTTTCCAAGCCACCCTCTCTGACACGGAGTTTATGTCAACGGCCCTAGATCCCCAAAATCAGTGTCTCTGCTTTTCTAACCTGTTAGTTGTTTCAAATACCACCTACTTCAGATCTCTACTTGTCTGTGGGTGCCCAAGACTACTCAATAGTCAGCTGCTTTGATTACGCATCCTGAATATATTCCTTGTTTCTATAATTAACACTGCAATGTTAGGATAGTTGCAAGACTAGACATATTTCTTTCTCTATAATTTTGACAAAATAATTAGGGCAAAATAAAAGCAATATTTATTTTCATTCATTTGAGCATTCCAGTCTCATGCATTTTTTTTGCTGAACATGTTTAGTATGATTTTGCTAAACACAGGACTACTGGGCAGTGAATAACAAAAGCAGCAAAAATAAGTTTAAACAGTAATTACTTCTTAGTTCTCAGTTTAGAGGTAAACTATATTTCATCACTTCCAACACTTTCATAATTCGCTTTCTAGCCCAGATGTTGGCTTCATAATCCTGAGAGAAACACTTTCCCCTGCCCCAACAATGCCCTCCTGTTTTCTCTTTTTAGATGTCTCATAAACAAGTACCCATAAAATATCAGCCCAGAGTCCAGCTTAAATAACTGTCCTTCTGCAAGCACAAAATAAATAAGACACTTAAAGACATTTAAAGACATTTAAATGGATCTGGATTTGTCCGAGGCAAACGGCAGCTCATACCTTCTTCAAGGTGCAGAATATACAGGACTCATGTCCCACTCACAGAGTGGGTAAGGCTGATACACATTGCAGTTGTAGGCACACCAGCTAGATATGCTCAATGAAGTTAAAATTTTGATTTCGACTTAAAAAAATATACAATTTTGAAAGAAAAAATATTGCAAAGCTGCATTCTTCCTTTTTTTTTTTTTTTTCCCCTTGCCTCACATATTGAGCTTGTAGACAGACAGTTTATGTCTCTGTCTGTAGCCTCATTTTTCCACTGGTGCCTAGCTTAAATTTTCATTTGGCAAAGCATTTAGATTGCTCCTTCCATTTCATCATGATATTGATTTGGACAATAGAAATTAACTCCACCATGCACTGAAAGATAAGCCTTCTACTTAGGAGATATTACCACAGTAGCAAATATAACTTTGTAGTTGAGTAACTCAACCATGTTTTAAAAGATCTTGATTAAGTTTCTAGCTCTGACACAGCCTTAGTATGTAACTGTGCACTGCGTGTCTCTGAGCTAGATATCTATGCGTGAGCTGTACACATGTTTAACTTGCCATTTGGATAATTTTCCTGAGGTTTTTTGAAGTGTACACATATATAACATTATGCAAATGCAAGTGTGAGAGATCTGGATAAGATTTTGCTTGATATTAGCACATGGGGATAAAGATCCCATTGCTGCTTATATGTACTAACATATTTATAAATATATATACTCCTTTGATCTCAATTCTGTGTTAATAAATGTTGGTTGTTTGTTTAATATCAATGTTGAAAGCACACTTTTAACATTACATCAAATTAAACATAAAAAAATCTTAGTGAACCACATCTCCACAGAGATGTGGAAGACTCCACATCTCTCAAGTGCCTTGATATCCTTATGATCAAAATGTTTGTCTTCATGTTTGCTTTAAAGCCATTTCCATGCCCTACATTTTGTCCTGACAGTCCTGTGTACAGAGAAACTTTTATTCTTCTCCTTTTTACCACACGCTTTCACATTCCGCTTCCTTCAAACCTTAAGTGTGTTTAAGTTTCATCCACCTCGTGACCAACTACTGAGCTGGGCACATTTTAATTCTTTACAATATTTGTGAGTTTAATCCAAAGTTATTCTTAGGCAGAAAAAACCATCACTACTAACATCACCACCAAAAAAAAAAAAACCCCAAAAAAACAACAATACCAAAAACCACTTGTCCAAAATAAAAAAAAAAAAAAAAAAAAAAAAAATCCAGAAGAGCTTTGTAGACCTACTAATGTATTTCTAGTCATTATTAAAATATGTTTATGTGTTGCCCTGATTTTCAAAAGCCTTTTGATATTTACATATTTGGAGTCAGAATTCCCACACTTTCTACCAAAACACTAGGTGTTTTTCACATTCCTTCTTGGAGGAGGAGAAAATTGACAGACTGTTCAACTAGCCAATGTGATTCGGAGGAGATATGTTATCCTCCAATCCACTCTCATTTTAGAGAGTCTATAAAATGTAGAAACTGTAAATAAAGTTCCCCCTTTTTGCCTTAGGTGACTGAGCGTGTCCAGTGTCCTCCTTCCGTGTCCAGCGTGACATTTATGTGTCATTAAGTATTGCTATTGCCAAAAGCAGTTATATTTTGAAGACATTTGTGTCTTGATAAAGCTGCTCTATAGACTCTACAATTCTGATCTCAAGTGGATCTCTTTTCTCATTTTGGACTTGCTATTGTCAATATGGCCTTCAGGATTTTATTTTATTTTTTCAGTGTTTCATTCTGGTGAAAGAAAGCACAGAGAGGTTGTGATTTAGCAGATCATCATACATGCGATAAACTGTAAGTTGTTCCAGTGAACTGCAAGTGACAAGTAATACATACTATTACTTCTATGCTTAAGATTAGGCTTTTCTGAAAGTTTTTAATAAGGCAAAAGCGATTGGTCTTCAACTTGGTTTCTTAGTTAAATATCTTGACACATATATTTAAAACTCTGTTATTTTAGGAGATTTCATTTATACTGTGTTCACACAAAAAAAAAATACACCATCATAAACACCACTTTTTGAACCTTCAAAAACAGACAAGCATTTGATTCCTCACTCAGTTAATGCAACTACCAAAAAATGTTTTACTCTATCAAGTTCCACTTCTATTTGATAAAAACCATCATCACTGTCGTGAGCCGCTGGAGGCTGGAGTGGTCTTCAGGGTGCTGCGACCTTCCTGGATGAGGCCCACCTAAATGATTCTCAGCTCTCCGGTGAGGGTTGCCGAGGCAACCGAGCCCAGGAGCTCCCGGTGATTGCAGTGGGAGAAGCTGCTGGGCCAGCTCTGCCGAGCAGCCGTCTCTTCAGGCGGTGCAGGAACAGAGAACAGGAGCCCCAGCAACCTTCCAGAACCTTCCTTCATAGAGCCCCAGGCTGGCGGGTGCCCAGGTTATATGGAGCGCTAAGGGGGCGGGGATTGACACGTGGGCCAATGGGAGAAGGGATTAGGGAAGCAACCAACGAGGGGACAGAAAATCTGGGAAGTAAGGGTTTATCCAGTGGGGGCTGAGGGATTAACACAGGGGCAAGTACTCATGGGTTTTTATGTGTTTTACTCACCCTAACCAAAGGTGTGTCTCTCAGAGAGAGTCCTGCAGAGGAGTTCTGTTGTTCTTTAACTTGCTTCCCTCCATGGGAGAGCACACCTCCCTGTGAGGGCCCCCACAAACAATTATATTTATCATTTTAATTTTCTATAAATGCAAAGTTTCATGTTACACATGTTGAAAGTTATAGGGATGTAGATACATTTGTATGTTCAACTCTTACAGGCTTAAAAACTGTTTTGTTCATAAACAGATTATATTTTTTTTATTCTATATATAATAATATATATAAATAATAAATGTATTAATAATACATATCAAAATGTAGTGTTTATTAAGGCATTAATATACCGAATGTATGTGTATTCAGCATATTATTATATGGTGGGGGAGATACTGCAAGGGAGGTGAGTCACTAAACTAATGTAGCTAATGAAAATAGTATGTGTGAATCCCTCAGCCAACATTCCTCTTCAATGTTTCTGTGACAGGAAACATTCTGAGGATTTGGAAGTTTAAGTGCCCAAGAGGAATCTAAATTCAGTTTCTGACTGAGACAGAAAAGAAACACAGAGGCAAGTGAAGGACTAAATCCAGTTTGAGCTATCACTGCAGGAGTTGGAACAAAAGTCTCGGTCAGTCATCTCCAAAGTATTGCAAATGGTGTAATCATGAAAATGCAGTAAGTGATCAATAGTGAGGACCCAAAGTCAATTTATGTAAGATGTTATCCTGTTTAGATTCAATGTATAATCATGAAATGTAAAAGCTCAAATACTTATCCGCAAATTATGATCAATCAAATTATTGTTCTTTCAAAATTTTATGTCTAATTAAATGTCTCTTTATGTCTCTTTGTCTAATACAGACCAGTTTTACCTATCATCTGCCAGTTTTTCCCATGAGCTTATTTATGTGATGAAATTGAAATGTTTAAAGGGACATCACTACTTCTGGTGTAACTGTTCCAACATCAAATGATCCAGTCAGGGGGTTAGGGAAAAATGCTGTACAATCTGTCACTTCTGCAGCCAAACTACTTATTGTTAAAACATGATTGTCTACATTAGACTCATAAAGCTGTGTGATACACAGTAAAGTACAGGCTGAATTTCAAGTGTAATAGAAAACTGCTGTTTCTGCAGATTTCAACAGGATGTACAGAGAGAGCAGTCCTTTATCTACAGCAGTTTACAAGCCTTAAAGGGAGCAAAGACAAAGCCTAACAGAAAGGATGGTAGCCTGATATGGAACACATTAACATAAATTCAAAAGCTTACCTTGGACACAAAACTGATTTGACTTGGATGCTGAGGACAAAGACAGGCCAGGATGTGCTTTGAAAAACATCTGTGCATCAGTAAAAAAAAAGAGGAATATATTCAGAAAAAAATACACACAGATGGAAAAGGAACAAAACCTTTTTGTTGTTTTTACTTTCCTTTAATTTCATTCCTACTGAAAGCGCTGGAGCAGACTGCCCAGAGAAGTTGTGGGGTCTCCCTCACTGGAGATATTCAAGAACCGTCTGGATGCAATTCTGTGCCATGTGATCTGTGATGGCCCTGCTTGAGCAGTGAGGTTGGACCAGATGACCCACTGTGGTCCCTTCCAACCTGACCCACTCTGTGATTCTGTGATGATTTTTGGTGTCCTGTACTTTAAATGCTCATACTAGCATTTTGTAGATATACAGGAGTGTTTACTGAAGGAAGTCACCACAGTCTGGCAATTTTGCTGTGTGGTTTTACTTGCATATCAAGTATTATTTTGGCCTCTGTTCTCTAAACACATCTCTTTTTTTCCAATGAAGTCCTTCAATGTTTTTCCAGGATGGTCAATTTTTTTTTTTTTTTTGGTTATCAACTTCACATACCTGTCTCAAAAACTGATGCTGCAATGATGTTTTTAGAGGAACTGTTCGGTCCAGCTGCTAGAATTTCAGTGGTTGTATGTTTTGTTATGACTTTAAAAGGTCCATATGAATTCAAGGATTGATGTTTTAACTGATTTGACAACATTTTGTTCCCTATCTTCATTTTCTGATTATAAGTCAGTAAATACAGAAATTCCTTGAAAAGAAAATCAAATTTCATAATAAAAAATAGATCAGGAGTCAAGTTGCTATCTACTTTTATAAGGAATATCAGTCTCTGTCTTACAAGTTTTGCTCTGTAAATATTGAGAGTACCAGTTTGCACTCCTAGCCTTTATGTAAAATTTATTTCTGTTGCCATTGAGTTTTGTCAAACTTCAGCAGATGAAAATACCAGTATCCCTAAAATTTAGAGGAGGGTTCCCATTTTTACCTGGCAGATAAACAAGAAAAAATGTTCTTTCTGCATGCTGTCTTTAACAAAAAAAAACCAACACAAAAGAAAACAAAACCAGCACAAAACAAAACAAAACCAACACAAACAAGCAAAACCAAACAAAGCAAAAACACAAAAAAGAAAAAAAATCACAAAACCCCACCAAAAAACTCAAAACAAAACAAACAATTCAAGACCTTCTATCTGAATATTATGACACAATTACAGTCTTTTCTTAACTGCTTTAAATATATTAATATAGGTAGACAGATATCTGACAGGTAATCTGATTTGGTGGGCAACTGAAGGAGAGAAAAAGAGGATTGTACTAATTTAGCCTTACATACAGTCTAAAAAGTTTACTTATGTGTTTCTGTGTTCAATTGTCTTTCAAAAACACACTAAGGTTTTTTCAATGATTTTAATATCTTTTGGTAGCATTTTTCTGGTAGCAGAGTCTGGAAGAGGAAGTAAAACCGTTGTCTATAGTTGGGCAGTAGTTTCAGAAAGCACAAAAGCAAATGAATTTCCAGTTAGTTTCAGCAAAAGTTCAAAAAGTGCAGTGGAGTAAAATAGATTCTGCTGAAGGGGATGAAGGGGAAGGGCATGGCTAGGCTGTGCAGGAACATATTGGCTCACCAGCCAATGTAGTCAAGGAACAGATGTTTCAAAGATGACAACCAGAACCATCACATCTAGGGACTTAGGGTCACTGAAAACTATCCCCATTTAACAAATGGACTACTCAGAGCTTGATTTTTTTTTCGTTTTTATTCACCCATGTGACTTTGCTCCAGTTCTTGGTTGCAGCTTTCACATGTCACAATTTCCCTCACCTGCAGCTCCTTTCACTTGGAGATGGAGAATACAGTGGAGCTAATTTTCTCTGGCATACCAGGGGAATCCATTCTATTTTCATTCTTTAGAAGGTAGCTTGATTGCCTTGGTATGCTACTAGAAGTTTTTGATCTTGCATGTTAACACATGAATATATAATTGCTACTCATTCATATGGGAAGGAAAAAACTCTGTAATTCAGTTTAGGTTTTTTTATCTAACATCCATAACAGTAAATTTAACTTCATCTGTGGCAAAAACTTTCATATTTTATATTAAAATTAAGGGATTATTAAAATCAGGTACTCCTGATTTTGATTCATTATAGACTTTTGCTCTTTCAGCAATCAGATAAATCTTTATTTCAATATTTATTTCAATGAACCCTCTCTCATTTCATTAGATGACACATCAATAAATTATGTTTTGGTGTCAATTTATTGTGACTCAGAAAACTCACTATGTCAGAGTAATTGTGGCTCTAGATCTTCTCAGAAAGTTAAAGGAGAAAAAAGATTCTGTGTTAAATAATATTAAATTACTGTGTCAGTATTGCTTGTAATTTATGTAGAACCAGTGAATAATTTCACAAAAAAACCTGTTTCTACATAATCTAACAAATTTTCATTTGTGCAGAGTTACAAACAAAGCTTTAAAGTTTGAACTCCTTTTCCCTTTTTACTATAGTGAAGACTCCAGACTTAAGTTGGACCTAGAGAGCTCAGTCTGGGTGACTGGACATGGAATTTTCTGTACCCACACACCTAAAAATCCTGAGCTACACAGCACTCAATTTACCCATGTAAATTACAGTTAATGGCTTCTTCAAGGCAGTTTTCCAGAAGCATTCAATATTTGACACCTACACTGTTTCATTCACTGGTATGAGGCACTTTTCTGTTCCTTCAGCATAAACTGTTTGACTGGAGTGTTCACACACATTCAGCAAGAGATTACCCCAGAACATTGATGTAACCATAAGCCTTAGCTCCATATTATATCCACATTAGAAATTTTCATGGTCCCAAGAATTGGTCTTAAAGAGATAATTGCAGCTGAGTACAGAATGATAAATATTTCAGACAAAACAGCTTAGTGTGCTGATGAATATATTGTATTATGGTAGCCTGAAATAAATTTTAATTCTAAAATTACCATTTCAGAACATTAATTGTAAAGCATTTCTTTCATCCTTGCTTAGTGATCACTATATGAGCATCAACAAATGCTCCCATCATAATAATTTCCTGTAACCACACATAAGGTGATAAAGTGAAATAACCTAAAAGGCAAGTTAAATAGCCAAAGCAGATTTGTTCCAGTATAATTTTACTTAGCTATCCCTGTACCACAGCTATCAACCTTGGTGACTAGTTAAAGCTGGATTTGCTTGAATTTATGCATTTAGGACCAGTACTATAACTTCCCTGCAGACATTCTTACCCCTTCTTCATGTGGCATAAACCTATGGATTACTTGTGTGGGCTCCCTTTTCCTAGCACTTTTTATTGTCTCATCTGTCCCTTTCATGCCAGCATGTTCTCCTCAAGGCCAGTAACATGGAAGCTCTGGTCCTGATAATTTGGATTCTTAAATCACCATGATTTCATTCTATGTGCATAGTGCTGCACGTACATCACACCTCCTCTTGAAAGCATTCATAAAGGAACACAAAATTCACACTAGTCTTTAAAAAAAAAAGGCAAAAAAGCAACATATATTGAACCTGCTTAAAAGGACCAAAAAAAAAAAAAAAAAGAAGAAATTAAAGACTAAGTGTGATTAAAATCAGTAACTTTTTTTAAACCCTTCTTTGACTGCTAGTACCTCATTTCCCCATTAGTGCAAGGAATTAAAAATACTTGGCCTCTTCCAAATCTGATTCTTCATATGTCAAAGTATCTTTAATCTTTTTGGGAATTTATTCTGTTTGGCTTCATTGGGTTTATCAAATTCACATTAAAAAAATTGTTGCATCTCATTGGTGATATATGTGGTAGTCTGACCTCATAATTCCTGCTTCAGAGAACCAGGCACAAAACAGAAAATGCTCTCTTCTTAATTCAGTACTTCAAAATTCTGTGTAGACTGTGTACAATACTGAAAGCATTAAATAAAACTGGATCTAAATCAGTCAGATTTTTGCTACAAAACATATATACTTTAAAGTTATTGACTGATGTAAAGTGTTGCTCCCTGGGTAGGAGGAGGGTGGGGTGACAAATACAGTCAAGCAACTATCAATTACATATTTCATTCTGATGTCCAGAGGCTGATAATTCATATGTTAGCTGCAGGAAATTGAAAGAATAGATGACTAACACTTTCAAAAACTTGTTTAATTACTGTTTGTGTATTTATATGGTTGTAAAAAGCTCAGTAGGAGTAAATTTTTCATTCAACAGATTTTAACTATAATTATATATCCAAAATACATACATTGGATGTTATGAATTGTAACAGTATCATTGAGGTAGGCCACTTAAACAAACACTTAAATGGGAAAAGTATGTATTTTTCCTTTCCCCATCAGTATTTTGAAGCATAAAAAAACTCAATCGCCTGGTTTTCAGTGTCTGAAAATTTTTGCCTTTAAGTTTCTTTCAATTTATGTGCCTAAATTTGTAGAAGCTAAACTTCATGATACCATATGTGAAAGAATAGTAAAAATTTCTATTTCTGTGTTTTATCAGAGAAGTGAAATCTAATGCTTATCAAAGAACGTAACTGTTAGATGATTTTCAGAAAATGTTAACCCTAATATGAAAAATGTAATTTTCTCTTAATTAAAGCAACTGTAAGAATGAGAAAACATTGATGAATCTGAGAAGATATTTTTGCTAAAATGTCCTATAAGTTTTTAATGAGATTGAATTCAGCCAAAGATAATACAAATCCAAAGCTCTTTGATGGCATTTCAACATTCTTCCTGAAATCTGCAACAACTGTATTATTCCTCCTGATTGAAGTCACTTGCTTGTGAATATGGCCACACTGCACACTTGTTATCTGGCCTCTCATCAGATTTGAAATTATTTAGCTCTCCTGTGTTATGAAATAAAAATATCTCAAGCAACAGTGACTGATGAGCCCTGTCATAGATAGTGTCTGACTTGGAAATTAGAATACTATGAACATATGTAGCTGCAAATTGCAATTTATTAATTAATCTTGATTCTCTTATTATTGGCACATACAGACTATCATTACTTCTATTTGTCTAAGCTTAATATGAGTTTACCTTTGAGCACTTGTTCTGATACAACTGTTAAGCACTAGATTTCGTATGTGCAAGTGCCAACACTCAATTAAAAGTCTGGCAGGGCTTTTTAATCAGTTTTTAAATCATGTTAGAAGTAAAACAACATACACAAATGTCACACTAAGACTACTTGGTAATGTATCACACACTACTTTAGACAGCAACCAAGCAGATCATGCACATCATTTAATTATTTACACAGATGTATCAGAATAGATGTTCCTCATCTCCACCAATGCCTTGTCTCAAGATAAAAGGCTAAATTAAAATCACATTGATTGCTCAAGAACAAAGAGAAAAGAAAGAACTTGAAAAATAACAAATGCTAAACAATATTCATTTCAAATATTTCTCTGGCTCCAGAATGATGGAATACATTTATTTTAAGCTTTCCAAGATATTCCACTTGGCACAATGAAGCAATTAGAAAAATTTTCACATTAAAGGAAATTTTAGGGAAACCATCTGTAATGGAGGCTGTAAGGGAGAACTGAATAATCACCTCAGCTGTGAACTACAGTATTGCTGAAACCTTTCTGCTTGAGGAGTTTGCTAATCAAATAGTCAAACCAGAACAGCATGGGGGACACAGATATTTTGTGTAGTGTTTCTTGTTGTACTGTTGATTTTCTGCAGAGTCTCTGGTCCCTTCTATTTGAGACTCAGCAAAAGACATAATGAATATTCTGTCAGCTCTTGAATTTTTTGCTGTTGCCAGAAGTGGTTCATACATGATTGTGCTGCTGTCAATGCTTAAAATCTGAAAATTTTGATAGCAAAATAAACAAGGAGTGTTAAGTGCTGTGCAAACTTGGTTAGACAATGAAAGTGGAAATTAGAGAAATCTAGGATTCTTTTGTACTAGTATTTTTTGTTACTACTATTCTGAAATGAAAAAATAGGAATTATGTATGATGATTCAGCTAGACAGGATTCCAATTCTAAGATGCCTAGGTATTTTATTTGCCACCTTAGTCAATGTGCATAATGTTTCATTTAAATTCCAAGTTAAAATAATACCCCCAAGAATCCTCCATATTTCCAGTTCATGGCATGGATATTTTGGACTGTTTGGCTTCTATAGGTGGTAAGCTTTCAAGATGATAGCAATAAATTAAATAGATGATAACAACTTACAAGAGGATTTCAAATGTTAACACAATTCTCACTGTATAAGTGCACTTGCTGAGTTCACTAGGATGTTTTCTGACGTGCACAAAGAAGATTACCATTAAATGTGGCATGTGGCTTCCTCAAAACATTCCTCAAACTTACCTTGAGAGAATGAATATCATTCTGACCTTAGGTATTTGTAACCTTCCAAAGTATATCTTTCTGGCAACTAAATTCTCCACAGCACAGTATTCATATCCCACATCCAGTGATTTAAAACATGTGCTAACAGCAAATGCACTTTTATGCACCATGTAGCAAATAGTCCTGAATTTTATTTTTAAAAGCAACATCAACTGAAGTTTTGTAATTCCACACTTGTTACAGCCAGGAGAGCATGTAGATTTCTCTCTTTTTTCTCATTATTACCTTTCTGGTTTGCTGATACACAGAGAATCAATCTGTCTCTCCCCCATTCATTCCAGCTCAGCAACTTCCTGTCTCAAACTGCTGTGTAAAGCTGTTGTGTGATGTCAGGCAGCTGGTTTTCACCTGACAGAAGATGACCCCTAGGCACTTTCTTTTTGTATATGGACTTTGCATTTACAAAGCCTCAGTAAGCCCACTTATTTGGACCTATAAGACTAAAGTAGGGCATCTCTCTGTCAGAACTAAACATAACAGGTAAAATGATGTGCTGGTTTTGGCTGGAATAGTCAGCTTCCTTCTTTGTAGCTGGTATGGGGCCATGTTTGGGATTTGTGCTGGAAAAAAGTGTTGATAGCTCAGAGATTTATTCATTATTGCTGAGCAGTGCTTGCACAGAACTAAAGGTGTTTCTGCTTCTCACCCCACCCCACCATCACAGAAGCACAAGGAGTTGCAATGTGACAGCCAAGATAGCTGACCCCAACTGACCAAAGGGATATTTCATACTCCACGGCACCACACTCAGGAGAGAAAATGGGGAGAAAGATGGCCAGGAGCTGCTGCTTGGGAACTGGCTGGATCTAAGTCAGCAAGTGGTGAGCATTTGTATTGTGTATCTCTCATTGTATATTCTAATTCTTTTTTCATCATTGTCATTACAATTTTTTTCCTACCTTTTCTGCTCCACAATACTGTCTTTATCTTAACCCACAAGTATTCTCACTTTTAGACTTCCTATTTTCTCCCTTGTGCCACCAGAGGGGAGTGAGTGAGGGCTGGCTGGAGTAAAGTCACAACAGATGTACTGGTGTCTCTAAAAATCAATATCCTTCAAATAAAACAAAAATAAGGATCTAAGGATCTCTGTAGAATCATAAGATTAGAGTCCGCCAACAAGAACAGAAAGCTAACTGCATATAGTGTCAGAGCTGCTGAGAGCAATGCTGCCATCAAAACCCAACTAACATAGAAATGTCCACAGCTTGCCTTTCAATATGAACATGTAAAAGTTTATTTGTTGCAGTTATGTGTAGTCTAGAACATGTACCTGGGAAAGAGATGGGCTGGAATTTGTATTTTAGAAGGGTAGAATGTTTATTTAACTGTATTTATATTAACACTACAACTGATATTTGGTTTACCGAGACTGGGAGAGGGCTGAGTGCTCTTTTGGTGAGGTTACACAAATGCTTGGGGGTTTTTGTTGCTTTCGGATTGAAGTGCTACTCTGGCACCCTTGGGCACTAGTACATAAGCAAAAGTGTATGATAGCAGCTTCTAAACGAAGGTCTACACATGTGGGTGGTTTGGATTTGATTTTTTCTTTTTTTGTGGACTAGAAGATATGAAAAACATTACTCTCAGTCAGCTATAGATTTTTTACTATATAGTAATGTTTTTCATGTAATGTTTTCTGTAGCCCGATTTTCTAAATTCCCATTTAAACAATATCCTTATGGCATCAACTATTGTGATGTCAGTTATTGCTCCAAAAAATATATTATTTTAAACTCTCAAATTAAAAATTGGTATTAATAAGAAAAAGATCCCCAAATTGTATTGTCTAAATCTCTTAACTGGGAAAGCAAGAGTCACTGAAAGTTATTGACCTTCATTTAGATTTTACCTAGCCAAATAAGATAGCCTTTTTATTTTAAATGTAATTGCTTATGTAAACAAAACTTTGGAAACCTGACTATCATTTAATATTCCTCTGGGTAGATCTAGAGTGCTTTTTTTCTCAGCAGGACAAATAAGGCAGCACAGATATGCATGCTTTTATTTCCCAAGCCAGCGACAATCCAAACCAGCCACCCCCAGATTCCTCACAAAGAAGGTAAAGCAAATTTACTTTGTAAAATAATAGCAAAGAACATTCTTTGATATTATTACCACAAGTAGCAAAAGGTGAGCAGTCCAGAATTAAAGTGTTACTTAATGTTTACTTCACGGGATACCTTTATAAGGATATAAGAGTAAGAGTGTGGTAGGTAACTCCAGCAGGCACTACCCCCCCTTACCCTCCAGCCCCTCTGAAATCCATCCCAGTGCTGAGAAGTCTGTTTGGTCTTGCAGGAGAGGGGAGAGGTGAAGGGTAGTTGAAAGGGGACAGCTCTGCTTACCAAGAAGAAAATGTGAGAAAAATACAGACACAAATATGGTACTAAAATAATAACCTGTGTCAGTAATGAGTACCAAAGATTCCTTTTATACAAGGTGTTGTAGAAGATGAAAAGGAGCAAATATAATCCATGCCTGTATATAGAAGGAGTTATCTTGCATAATTCTGCCAAATACTTTTAGTGCAGGTATGGTTGGTGTTAACAAAGGCCTTATTTTTGTGCCATTGCTTATACCTGTTCACCAAATTAAGTTTAAATTATATTAGTAAGATGGGAAATATCTTTATGCTATTACTCCAGCCAGCATATGTGCTTCTCTACTCTACCTATGCCAGAAAAGCTGAAGGGTAGATCAGAACTAGTGTAATTGTCACAGTGGGGTTTTGTCCAGCTGTTTTACAACCCACATCATGCACAGATCAAAGGGTTTTAAGAAAAATATTGAGTTCAACTTCATACATTTTGCAGATGCTGAAACGGAGGCAATGTGATTCTCCTCACACTGTGAAGTAGTCCACCAGCAAGGCAGCAATGTTCACAGCATCAGGCCAGCATCCAGGTCCTGGGGTCACAGGAGCTCAGGCTGTAGCACGGCTGACAAGGCAGAAACTGGCCCTTCAGTCGGGCCCTGAAAATGCCAGCCCTGAATGATAGCTTTGCATTCAGCTCCCCAAAGCTACTGCTGTGCATCAGACTGAAACACACATGCCAGCACACAGATGGGCCACCTGCCAGGGTGAGTGGAACTGGAGAGGGGAGGCAAGGAGTTTGTGCAATGGCTAAGCCAAGTACATCCAGAGCAGGAGCTAAAGGAGCAGCAAGGCAACAGCCCTCCAGATGAACCCTTACCCAGGATACAACACTGAGCTGGCCTAGTGGTTATCAGAGCAAGTGATAAAGTGTGACACACACGTAGTGAGAACAGAGGAACTGGCCAGGCACTGAGGACCATGACTATCATGAAGTGCCAGATGTTAGCAGATCAGAGTGCATATTTGCATCTAGTCCAGACACTTTCTGCTTCGTTTACAAATGCAAAGAAAATGCACTTAAAGCAATGTCTCCCAAATTGCCTTAGGTCAACATCCAGTATCACATAGACAGCAACATTTCGGAGAGCAGTTGCTGAAACCACTTTCATAGTTTGTTGATCCACATGCAGATAATTCAGGCAAATCCATCAAAGTTTAGGTACTTGTCTGCTTTTCTGCTTAGTGGATACCAACATACATGATTCAAAGGTCATTTATCACACTCAGAGTAGCTGATTATTCCTCTGCCATTATTCTCCTGAAAGTGTTTTGATTGGTTTGACTGCATATTACTAGTCTACCTAGATGCTGATACTGATTTTACTTTGGGCTTGAGAATAAATATAAATTCTTTTCAACGGTGCCTGTTACACATGTGTATCAAGTGAAATATCTTGACATATTCCATTAGTGACATTTACATGTTCATTACATCAAAGTGCATTGAATACATACCACATTGACCCCTGAAAATGATAGGGAATCCAGCCAGAAGGTTTAATGTGTTGCTTACCAGCATCCTGAATGTAGCATAGTTAACCGTGTCTTTAATAACCTGAAGTTTTACATGTTGTATTTCTCCAGCATGAATTGTCACAGGCAATAGAGACGTTTCAAAGACATATTTATTATATTAGCTATTCGTTTTACTCTACTCTAAAATCAGACTGCAGCACACAGTCATTCCACTTAAACATCCAATCCATGCATATGCCTGCAGACACGTTCACTTGTCTAAAATCTTTAAAGCTTAGTAATTTCAAACTTGGCAGAGAGGTTCTGATCTTAGAGATAATCAGCTCATTGATCCAGTTGGAATAACACCACATACACACACACACACACAAATGAAGGTTTCAAATTCATCTTGAGGCTGTATAATTGCTAGATCCGATGGGGTGATAACACATGGTAGAAAGTGAGTAAAGAACCAGGACTGCCTCTTTTGGCATGCTCTACAGTTAGAATGTTTTAGGCATAATATAATGTGAAACTGTGTCTCTGTTAAAAAGTCAATCAAGACACAGAAATTCATAGGAAATCTGGCTTCATTAGTTCATTAGCTGCTCACAGAACCCCTTGTTTACACTGAACACATATTGCAGGCATCAAGAAGTATTTGCAGCAAATCATCTGTTCCTAAAACCTGAGGATCTGCTGTGACAGCACCACCCTTCCCTTCCTCCATCATGTGCCTATAAATGCAATGCAGTCTTGCACATTTAGCTTCAAGTGATCCAGAGAGAATATATCCACAAAATAAGAGAGAGCAAACACAAAGGGAAAGGTTAGTAGGGATTATTATCATTCGTATCTACTATAAAGGGAAAATACTGAGCTCTGAATGCAAATTCTATGAATAGCAAAATTCAAATTAAATTGATTTAATTATTCATGTTTATAAATCTCTAGCCATGGAGAATGAAGGAAAGATCTAAGGAAATTATAACTATCTGGCTGTACAACTCACTCAGCTCTTCTCTCTTGATGAGACTACTAGAACTGGATTTTATATTTGAAAGTGGTAGGAAAATCGGAACCTAAAGAGGAATTTCAGTCCAGCAGCCTACTACTGTGCTCTGTCTGCTGCTCCCTAAATGCAGATTGTATCATTTGTTTCAGAATAACTGATGTGTTAAACACTGAAACCTTTAAATGCAGAAAGGAGGTAAATGTAAACATATAATCTGTTTACAGTCATTACAATTCTTTTCTATTTATGCTGCCAGAACAGCTTGAAATACTCATTTTCATAAAGACCATCACCGCACTGTGGCAAAGGCAGAGGACACAGCTGAAATCAATGACCTATTGTGTAGTCACTGTATGAGCATACAAAAGAGTTAATTCAAGTGTTAACATCTAATTAAAGAGAAGGTAGGAGAAAGGGATTTCATGTATATTTATTTTTACTCTATATCTAAACAGAGGTTGCAGACTCCTCAAGGAGACTGCACGTGTGCTAACCATTGAGTTAACTTTGATTTGCTGAGCTCTAAGTCCCATGTTGACTATGGACACTTAAAACTTCCACTGAAATGCGTGAGAAGCTCCATACCCTCATGGGAGTTGGAGTCCAGAAGTGTTTGTGGACTTTGTCTCCAAAGTCATATATCAAGGCAAAGGGAACTAACTATAGCATGATTGAGAAGGATCTCAGATTACTATGCTCTTTTTCTAAGCCAACCTTCTCCTTTATCAGTACCAATAATATTTGAACAGCCTGCATTGTTCATCCCACGGAGGGATGAAGGCAAACTCTGAGTTTTGCTACATGGTGCTCAGAACTACCCATCAATGAATTAATTAATACTGTAATCTCAGAACCTTTCAGACAGCAGTGTCAATGTTTCAGGTATTCACAAATGCAGATTTTTACAATTTATATTCAATATTTTTTTTATTAATAGTGTACTGGGCTACGTATCAGTACATACTTTGCATTGTTTAAAGGACACACTTCACTGGAATCATGAGTTCCTCTTCTGCTCATGTGAGGACAAAGGGATTTTAAATAAAATTCAATAATGCTGCTATGTACAGCAGCAATAGTGATCTCTTAAGTCATCTCATTTTGAATCACTTGAGCTTGTAGGTCAGCAACATGATTTGAATGAAACCAGAGACAGTTCAAGTTCATATATTCCTGAGCTTATCAGCTCAACTCATCATATATATAACTTCAGGAGTTTGAGGATTTTTGTTACAGTTACTATCCTGATATCTTTTATGATAAATATTTTTTGTTCTTTGCACTACTTTGTAGATCTCTAATCAGGTCTCCCAAGAGGACTTAAATCAGTCTCTTCCCAGTGCTCCATTTGCTGTGGCTTGCATTGCTGATTGCTCTTTCAGAACAAGGAGAGAGAGAGTTTTTCTTGATCCTCCCTCCCTGACGAACTCATCCTTCAGCCACTTCCCTCGTACAGAAGCTCACCGTATTACATAATGTATCTATGGTCACGTCAAAGGTTAAGTGTGCTGAAGTACAGGCTTCAATTTGCAAGTTGTGGCTGGCTGCAGTCCCAGATTCAAGCCCCCAAAAGAGGCACCTACGATGCCTTCACACAGAAGAGGTGGTTTCCTTAGTAACTGTGACCAGTGAAAGAAAATGTGCCTGACAGGAAAGCATATGTTTGTCTTTGGAGAAAGACAACCATCTCCCACAGCTGAAATATTCTCACTCTGTGGTCTAGGGAGTACTGGGTAGGGATATGCTTATAAATCTCTCTGTGTGCCTGATTCTCCCTCTCTCTCTCTCTCCGGGTATGGATATTGAGACACCAAACCAATAAGCTCAAGACCCCTTCAATACATGAATCTTCTGCATGTTTCAAATATAAACATGGGTCCTTGGGAAGGAGCAGAAACAAAGGAGCCTCATTTATTCTCAGCTAGTTGTTCCTTTTCTGGAGCCACTTGGCAATTAAATAGAAGCCACTTGAATTAAGAAATTTGCAGCACTGCTCCCTCTTAAGCAAATGCAATCAATCTCTCCACAGCTCTTTAGTTAAAAGAAGTTAGTGTTTAATGCAAACTGCCTTTGTCTTTGCATTTTGTGCATAAATTTCTGTTTAATAGAAAAGGTTAAGTACCTTTCCACTAGAATTTAATTAAATCACTCTGCCTCTTACAGTGTATCAATATTAAATTACATTCTGTGTCCCTTGTTTTGTCTCTTGCTGTTTATATTGAACAATAACATCCAAACACTGCTCTGATTTAAAAAAGCCTCACCAAAGTAATGTTTAAATATATCTGACAGATAGACACAAAAGACAAAAATGTAGAGAATGCCAAGTCAAACACAGTCTTTGTGTTTATTTCTCATCCAAGGTCTAAGTCCATTCATACATTCTATAGACAAGAGTTTTATAGTGAAGAACAAACTTTAGGGAGTAAATGGGACCATTTACCATCATGACGAACAGGTCACTGTCTGATTTTGGTCCTGTAACTTGAAAGACTAGGAGAGAGATGTTTCCTACTTTGTTAGAAACCATAATCCTGACTATGTCTAAGACATCAAACTGTGCTCTGTAAGATAAAGTACAGATATGTTTTACAGTACAGAGAATTTTTACACTTTTTCTTGATAATCAGATGAAAAAGATGAATTTGATGTAACTCCAAGTACTGACTTTGGCAAAGCAAGACCACTTTCCCAGAACACATTTATGTTTCTTTGAAAAGCATTTTAAAGTGTCTATAGTCAGTTATATAGGCAATGAAATACTTATGTGCTTATGCCACTTAAAAATTTGGATGATGCAAAGTCAAATTATGCTGTTGATACATCAGTGCAGGAAGGTTAAGCCATAAAAGTTAATTGCTAAAAATACATGCATGACCCACAATTATGCACTACTGCAGGACTGAAAGAGATGTGTCAGAACTGTATATGGGACAAGACTCAAAGTGGTGAATACTACATAGAATTCAGGAAGAAATGTATAGAAAAAGTGATGTAAATGAAATGAGATTGTGATAATCATTTTGTAAATTAAAGTAATAAACAGTAACACCATGGATCTATTCTTCTGGAGCAATAGATGATATTTGGTCTAGAATCAGTGGTCAAATGGAGATAAGGGTAGAACTGACAATGTAAGTAGTAGCAAAAACTGCATGAGGTTAAGAAACTGATACTGCAAAACTAGAGAAGCCAAATAGTATCACTGTCGTAATAGTAACCAAAAAAAAAAAAAAAATCCCAAAAGATGAAGCTATTATAAGGTTTTTTAAAAAATAAATTAATTAAGTAGTATGTTTTAAAAGAACCAGGCATCAAAAAATGAGCATGGATCCAGCGATCATAAACTGAACTCTCTTTGCCTTAAATAAAAAAAGAGAAAGATTAATTGTACCTATACTTCAATATACTTCATTGGGAAAAAACACACTGAGAAATTAGGAGACCAAAATGTTTAAGGATTTAAACTTCAGGTTTCAAATAAAAAGTACAAACATTTTTCTGGAAGCTGCCTAAAAGTATGGAAAACTATTCAAAGAGGAGCTAAATACAGAATGAATAACTACCATGCAAAAAGCAGACAAAAATACAGAGAAATTGCAAATACTAATATTTTTCTCTAGAGGTCAAAAAGTATAGGAGAAAAGTATGATTCAGTAGAAGTTAGGCTGAACTAAACCATGCTAAGAATATTAAAAGCAATTACAAAGTGCCTATAATTTACATGAATTAAGAAGGCAGAAGGGGAGACAGACCATTATGTAGTGACAATGACCATAAAGACAATATATGAATGACTGTACGTGAACATTTTACCTCAGCTGTTAAACAAGTGCAATTTTGAACCTGGGGCACAAATAAAATGGTTTGTAGAAATGTATGTCTCAACATGGGAATTATTAAAGCTGATGCTGAAATGAAGCTCAGAAGTTTTGAGTGCTAAGATTGAGACAGATGAATATGAAAATAACATTTCTAGAATTCTTGGAAGAACTGATACACATTCCTGGAAATTTTGGGGAAGTTAGTATTTTAATAACCCATTTAATGGGAAAGGGGAAGCATAAGATACAAGTTAAGCATAAGTGTCCTACATATTTGTAAGGTTCACTCAAAGTTTTATACATAATAAACTTACAACCTCAAGGCAACTAAATTAGATTCCCTAGTATGTAGGTTTTAAAGAAATTTTTGAAGAAAACTAGTATTTTTTGGCAAATGATGAAGCAGGCTAATCTAATAAAATAACCAATCTCTAGATAAAATAAAGGATTTTGTTTGAACTTCATTAAGGTTTCTAACACTTCAGGGGAGAGAACCATCTTGTAACCCTGGAGTATGAGACCTTCTAAATAATATTTGTAAGGTAGACAGAGACCTGGGTGAAGGGAAAAGCCACAGCCGTTGCTTCTGAAGGAAGCTTATTAGAACTAAGTTTATCAATAAAGACAAAAAGTTTTACCAGGAAAAAGGTGCTTAAAGGTCAATTCAGGCAAAGATGGTAGAATGTCTCTCTGAATGGTTTTAGCATACAGTTCAGTCCTGGGCACAGAGATCTTAATGTTTTTACAGTACCACAAGACAAAATTCGTTAACAATTTTACTCTTCACCTGGATTCTAAAGTGAAAACTTCCTATGGAAATCAGTAGATGACAGAATTAAAAGAGCTTACCTTAGGAAGAGTGACAGAGGAAATAGGATGCATTCAATTATACCAAATGCCACATCACATTGTTGCTACAGGAATTTGTCAGATGGACATCAGCAGATACTAAGATTTCAAGAACATTAATTCAAGAGAGGCTGTAATGTGGACAACAGAGTGGAAAATGTGACCGTAGCACCTTAGGACAACTTAGACAATGTATTTCCCAGTAGATTTAGGCAAATATTATGTAAGCATTCCAGGCATTACTAAGTCCCATCTGCGTTTTCTCATGTACCTGAACATATATTTAGGTTATTCAGGAAAAGAATACCTTTACAAGAGTGGATTAACTATTTTACAGGCCAGGCCTAAAGGATGAGAGGAATTTGATTGGTCTCTACAGAGGCACCAAGTGGTTAAGCACAAAGATGACAGAAGTTAAAAGATTAGGTTGACACCAAAGAAATTGTTGCAAAGTGACTGGGAATTATATATTTCTAGACAGCAAAGCAACCAAGCTTTACAAGAGTTTTCTTATAGGATTAGAGTAGGTGGAAGGGGCAAGAAAGACAATAAATACCTTTTCAAAGTAGTGTTTAATGATATTATGGGAACCATATCAGAGCAAGTGACAGGACCCTGAGTTAAGCACTCTGCCCCTGTCTCTTTAGAATTCTGTATTGTTAAACAGTAAATGCCTCTGATAAAAATTAGACATTTTTCATAAGACAGAACTGCATGAAACAGCTACATAAAAACACCATGCATGAAGAAAAGGTCTTCTGATACTTGAGGTATCTTTTAATTTTTTGGGGCACAGTATGTGTGATGGGTTCATGCTGATGGGATAGCAGGTACCTACCAATGCTGTTCTATCCCATCCCTGCTCAGCTGGGCAGGGGAGAGAACATATAAAAAATGGCTCTTGGGTCAACACAAGGACAGAGAGGGATCCCTCACCAGTTGCTATCAGGTGTAAAAAAATCTCAACACTGGGAAGTTAGTTTAATTTATTACAAATCAAATCAGAGTATAATAATGAGAAAGAAAAGTCTCAAAAGCACTTTCCTCTCACCCCTCTCTCCTTTCTGGTCTCAACTTCCCTCCTGATTTCTCTGTCTCCTACCCATGGCAACACAGGGAGACAGGAAACTGGAGTTGCAGTGAGCTCATCACATGTTGTCTCTGCTGCTCCTTTCTCCTCTAGAGGAGGACTCCTCATACTCTTTCCCTGCTTCAGCATCAAGTGTCTCCCACAAGAGACAGTTCTCCATTAACTTCTCCAAAGCAGGTTTTTCTCAAAGGCTGCAGTTCCTCATGAAATGTTCCAACATAGAGTCCATTCCACAGGGTGTAGTCCTTCAGGAACAGGCTGTTCCAGCGTGGCTCCCCCATGGGATCACAAGTCATACCAGCAAACCTGTTCCAGCATGGGCTTCTCTCTACACAGGTCTTTCCAGGAGTCTGCTCCTGCATGAGCTTCCCATGGGGTCACCACCTCCTTTTAGCACATCCACATGCTCCAACATGGGCTGCAGGTGGATCTCTGCTCCTCCATGGACCTCCATGGGCTGCAGGGGCACAGCTGCCTCACCATGGGTTGCACCACGGGCTGCAGGTGGATCTCTACTGCAATGACTGGAGCACCTCTTCCCCTCCTTCTCCAGTGACCTTGGTGTCTGTAGGGCTATTCCCCTCCCATATTCTCACTCCTCTCTCCAGCTGCAGCTGCTGTTGCACAGTTTTTTTCCCCCCCTTCTTAAATATGTTATCCCAGATGGGCTCGGCCACGGCCAGCTGTGTGTCCGTCTTGGAGTCAGATGGCATTGGCTCTGTTGGACATGGAGAAGCTTCTAGCAGGTTCTCACACAAGTCACCCCCTTGTGTGTAGCACCCCCTTCCACCACTACCAAAACCCTGCCATACAAACCTAATAAAAGTACTCCCTGAAAAAGAGTGATTCTTACTAGGTGACTCATTAATTCTCTTATAAAAATCACAGACTTACCTGATGATAAACTGGATTTCATTTAAGATCACTGGAAATGGAACATGCATAATTTGTATCTTAATAACCACAGAAAATTAAGATTTTCAGTTTACCCTAATGGAAGGGAATTTATATTAATTAAATTGAATATCTACAAGGAACAATATGTCTAACTTGCTTTTTTCTACACAGCAGACCAGCACATAATGCTTTGTACTACACTAAGCCAAATAATGTATAAATGACTAAAGCACAAGTTCAAAACCCTTCCTTGATAAAATTAAGAGATAGCTGTTCCAAGCGGAAATTAATCATGCTATTACCTAGTTGTGTTCATTTTAACATGTGCTTTCAGTTTCCAGATACATATTTCTTTTCTAACTTTTAGAGCTGAATCTCCAAGCTTAATCACAGCTTTTTTAACCTAATCTAAACCTTCACATCCTCTTGTGACTGACTGTGCTCTTTGGGACACTACACGTAACATTTAAGTTCTTTCTGCAGTTTTCTCCAAGATCTATTGAACATCAGTAAAATGTGGGCACTAAAATTAGACTTTGTAGTTTGGTATCTCTCTGAGCAGCATCGTCTACAGAAGTTAAAGTCTTCTGCCTATTAATTCCCTGTATATACGTCCCAGGATCATAATGTTTTCACAGTGGGACCTACTTCCTGCTACCATCCTCAAAGCACAACCATTGGGATACTTTTCTTCACTGATGCAGGTTACTTGCTTATTTCTCCTCGCCTTTGTGGAGCCACAGATACCACAGCAAGATCTTCTACACTGCTCTGTTGAATCACCTTCGTGAGCACTGCACACCTCTCACTCAACAGTTCTACCTGTCCTTCAGACTTACACTGCCAATCTGCACTTTGGAAAATAATCAGAATATTTCATCCAGAATTAAATGTGGTTGGTAAGGGAGACAATCAGATCTGCAGACTCTTCTGGCATTTACAATTTAACAGACAGAGTACAACACATACATTTGTGTAACAAATACCCGTTTTGCAAACTGCGTTAATGGTTTTGTTATTCTCCCCCTACTGAATATGCAGAGGAAAGTCATAACAGTCATCATTTACTGCTTTAGTCTCCCAATAATCCCAATTTAAAGTGGTCCACTTTTAATACTTTCCTGAAAGTAGTTGTCGGCTTTTTCATCTAATGAAGATTTCAGGCTAGAAATCATATACTGGTGGTATGTATCCATATGACTCTAGTTTCTAGTCCACAGTGAACTTAAGTCACCTGTAACTTTCTAAAGATTTTTTTCTTTGTTTTTGCTCTACTTTCAGAGCAGAAATGGAGTTCAAATTCAACCTTAAACTAAAATTTCTCTACTAAGGTGTGCTGGTTTTGGTTAGGGTAGAGCTAATTTTTTTCAAGGTGGCTAGTACAGGACTATGTTTTGGATTTGTACTCAACACAGGGTTGATAGTACACAGATGTTTTATGTTGTTGCTGAGCTGGGCTTCCACAGACCCAAGACCTTTTCTGCTTCTTGTACATCCACACTGGCAGGGAATTTGGGGGTGCTTGGGAGTTTGGGAGGAGATAAAGTCAGGAGAGGTGACCCAAACTTACCAAAGGGATATCCCAAACCATATGACATCATACTCAGTATGTAAAATGGGGAGAAAAAAGGAGGAAGGCAGATGTTTGGAGTGGTGGTGTTTGTCTTCCCAAAAAAACCACTATGTGTGATGGACCCTGCTCTCCTGCAGATGGCTGAACACCTGTTTGCCTATGGGAAGGCAGTGAATTAATTCCTTGATTTGCTTTGCTTGTATGTGTCACTCTTGCTTTCCCTATTAAACTGTCTTTATCTCAATCCATGAATTTTCTGCCTTTTACCCTTCTGATTCTCTCCCTGATCCTACTGTTGCTTCGAGAGTGAATGAGACGCTGCGTGGGGCTTGATTCCTGGCTGGAGTTAAACCACAACAAGAGGTTGTGGTGTGTTTCTGTAATCTTCTTAATTTGATAGGACAAGTTCCTGAGACCAAGTTAATTAGAAGTTCAGCAAACACATTAACTATCTCAATAGGCCAAAAGCATAGTTGTGATCACCTACATTTTTCACCAATGCATATCACAAAATCACAGAATACCTGGGGTTGAAAGGGACTTCCAGAGGTCATCTAGTCCATCCCTGCTCCTAAAGCAGGTTCACCTAGAGCAAATTGCACAGGATCATATCCAAATGGGTTTTGAATGTCTCCAGAAACAGAGACTCCACAACCTGTCTGGACAGCATGTTCCAGTGCTCTGTCACCCTCACAGCAAAAAAGTATTTCCTCATATTCAGATGGAACTTCCTCTATTTCAGTTTGTGCTGCTTAGCCCTTGTCCTGTCCCTGGGCACCACTGAAAATAGTTTTACCCCATCCTCTTGACACCTTGACAGCCTCCCTGAAGGTATTTGTTTTCATTGATAAGGTCCCCTCTCGTCCAGGCAGGTCAATGCCCACCCTGCATTGATGCATGGGGTTATTCCCCCCAGCTGCAGAACCCGACACCTGCCTTTGTTAAACCTCATTATATTCCTCTCCACCCAATTCTGCAACCTGTCCAGGTCTCACTGAATGCCAGCACAGCCTTCAGGTGTATCAACCACTTTGTCCTAGTCTTTTATCACCAGCAAATTTACTAAGCATAAGCTCTGCTCCTTCATCCATGTCGCTGATGACTTAGGTTGAAGACTGGACCCAGTACCAACTCCTGTGGAAGACCACTAGCTGCAGGCCTCCAGCTACACCCTGTGCTGCTGATTTCGACCCTCTGGGACCTGCCATTTAGCCAGCTCTCAACCCACTTCACTGACCACTTATCTGACCCCCACTTCCTGAGCTTAATTATGAGGATGTTATGGAAGACAGTGTCGAAAACCTTGTTGAATTCAAGGTATATTGCTCTCTTTTTATCTGCCAAGTCATTCCATCATAGAAGGTTATCAAGTTGGTCAGCCATGATTTTCCCTTGATTAATCCATGTTGGCAACTCCTGGTAATCTCTTTCTCAATGTGCTTAGAGACAACATCCAGGATGAACCATTCCATCACCTTTTCAGGGTCTGAGGTGATGCTTAGTGCCCTGGGTCCTCCTTATTCCCCTTTCTGAAGGCTGAAGTGACTTTGGTTTTCATCCAGTCTGCAGGCAACTCTCCTGTTCTCCATGACCTTTTGAAAGTGGAGAGTGTCTTAGCAATAATATATATCCGGTCCCTCAGCACTCATTGTGGATGTCAATTTTGCCTAAATTATGGTCTTCTAACACAGAAAAATCCTATATTTTATAGAACATGTTTGACACTGGAGGTATGTGTGCCAACAGGCACTGTGAAGTACAAGGCCATCAAAAGTAATGTCTTCCCAGACATTTGAAAGTGTCTATGAATTGATGTAGGAGAACAACAGTATGATATTCATGCTGAATAACATTTAGAAATGAGATTTCATGGCCCCTTGAGGGTGGCCTTAATCTTTTAATTAGAATGTATAACAATTGGATCTTCTAGAACAACTTCTCAGGTGCCAAGGAAACCTATGTCACAAGGCAGTTTTATTAAAAAGTCTCTTCTGTCCTGATGTAACCAACCAGTTAAACTATTAAAACCATCTGTGAGATGCAATTTTAATCAACAAAGTGTAAGTAATTTATAATGAAAATTAAAACATTAAATTTCAAGCTATTCTTGTAGAATATCAAGTGGTATAGGATCCTAATCCTTCACATAGAACAGTGGCATTTTAAAATTCATTTTCAGCTTTGTTTTCCATCACCTGTTGGCACTTACAATATTTAGTAGCCTGAATGAAGATACTCCTTCCATATACAAAAGAACTTTAAAAAAAAAAATAGGCAAACTGATTCAAGATGATAAAAAATATCAAAAGACAGTACACTTTCTGAGTTCAAGGTTCAAGTCACTCAAACTGTCAAGGCTAAAGCCAAAGATAAAGAAAACTACAAAAGTTTACACTGTGATAAGTTCAGGAAAAAATGTGCAGATTGCTGACTATCAGTGACAATAAAACTATTTTCTTCTTAGAGCTTCAAAAAAACCCTTAAACTGAAAGAAGTTAAAACAGAAGTGAGCAGCAGAAGTTAAATTTATGTGTGGAAAATTGAGAGATGAATACTGGAGTAGTTTGAATCCACTAACATTTTATTTACTTTGACTTGCATTGGAAATGAAAGGTCTTCCAAAATAGTGAAATGACCTTTCTCTGTGCAGCCTAGCATGGAAAGGCATCAAATTCTGTAATTAACTTTTAACAAGATTTGAGTTTCTTATGATCAGTACCACTTGTATTACTGCAAATTAGATAAAAATATTAGCTTGCTTCCCAGGGAATCATGAGGAGGTACATATCATGTGTCCTATAGGTTACCAACTCCTGAAATTTTATTCCTCCTCATAATGTCAAATTCAGTGAGGTTTGTCAGGTCTTCTACTTTGAGATGGATGTTGCCTGTGATGCTAGCAGGTCTGGCAACAGAGGGTGGAATTTGAAAGGTTATGGATTCTCTTGAAAGGCTGAGTGAATTGGGATTGTTCAGCCTGGAAAAGAAAAGACTTCAGAAATGACCTAAATGTGGTCTTCCAACACCTGAAGGGAGCCTAAAAGAAAGATGGAAAGAGATTTTTACAAGGGCATGTACAAATCGTGTCAAACCATTACAGGACAAGTGGCAATGTTTCAGACTAGATATTATGAAGAAATTTGTCACTGTGAGAGTGGTGAGATACAAGAACAGGTTGTCCAGAGAAGTTATGCCTGTCCCATCCTTCGATTTGTTCAAGGCCAGGTTGGATGCGGCTCTGAGCAACCTGGTCTAGGGAAAAGTATCCCTGCCCCTGGCACAAAGTCATTCTGTGATTCTATTTTTTTTTCTATTTAATAGGATGCAAAAAACAAGCCCTTAGCCCCAAAATCCAACTTGCTGTATTTCTTTGAGAATTTTATTTTTGTTTTTGTGAAGAGCTATATCTGTGAGTCTTTTCTTGAGACATAAGCATCTAAATAAATGAATCTATAAGCAAATCTACACCCTTGGAATATCTTCACTGCAATCCTGTCTACACACAGACTTTTGAATGTCCAAACAACACTTCCCTTGATGCCCTCAGCATAACAATACAGAGGTGATCATCTACAATTAATGGACTGACCACAAGATGAAGACATAAACAGGTACTTCATAGACTATAACTGAATATTGCCTGTGCCAATGCAAACACAAATTTATACTTTCAAACAAAGCCCTCACAGGAAAGATTAGGACTTACAGCTCAAAGATCCATCCCTGCTTCTCATTTGCATATATAATTACCTTAATCTGTTATCCATCCTTGAGTATAATCATGTTTATTGTGCTTATCATGTTCCTGGATTTGTTGCTGAAGAAATAATGAGATGAAGAAGCCTTTCTGCAAAGATAAAATCATGCCTTGTTTCATCATAAAATGCACACTATATCTGTGGTGTATTCAATCAATACAAATCATCTAAAAGCAGGAAACAGGAATAAACTAAAAATTTTGGTCTGAAAAGTGATCATAAAACATCATTTGGGCTGTAGCCAGTCTGACATAAGGACTCCTCCCTATATTTGTGGGTTTTTTGGCATAAAGAGTTTCTGTTGTTCTTCCTAATCAGGGATGACCTTCAAAGGGACAGCTGCTGATATATCCTGTCATGATACCTTTGCATCAACTACACACAGCAGAACTAATTTAAGATTCATACTGCATTTGTAAAAGCCTTTAATTTGGTCCCTATCAGCTCCTTCATATGTGTTTGACTTTACTTGCTTCACCACTCTCCCACATTTAGAAACTGTGTTCTTGTCTGAATAAATAAGTCTGTTAAGAGCATCTATTAAGTACTGGTATCCCCAGGGTCTGAAGCACTTTTTTTTCGTCTTCCATTTTTGCCTGGTGAATCTGAGCTATAAAGCATATAGCGGAGAGGAGAAAGGTTGCCTTAGTAACGAGGCAGACCCAATCAGCTGCACAGGCTCCCTTGAGACAATCTAATTTGTGCAGCAGAAAGGGGCTAGGACAGGTGGCTAAATTAATGTGCCAGACAGCTTAAAATATTACACACACGCACGCACACGAATGCATACACAAAATCTCTCTGTGTACTTATACATGAATGCAATTATCTTCCCCGTTTTGCAAAATAAACAGCATCTGGGTAGCTCAGCCCTGCGAAACCCCCGAAGTAGTGGAGATGCCGCAACAGCGGAGGAGAGGCAGGGTGGGAGGGAGCAGCGCTCCTTCCCCGCAGTCCTGCCGGATCTGCAGCCGCTCCGGGGAGGGGGAAAGGACTCCTCCCAGCAAGCACAGGCTGGAACAGGGGTGTGAATATGCTCCCTCCCCTCATTACTGGCGCTTATGACCTCCCTCTTGGTGATAGCGTGATCTGTTGTGTTGCTCTCCTGATTCCACAGGGTGCTGGAGCTCTCTCCTCCTGACACTTTCTGTACCATTTCACAAGGCTTTCTCTCTCCATGACCTCGACTCTAATTTAAAGTGAACTTCCTTTTTTCCCTACAGTTTTTAAATACAACAGATTTGAAAACATTTCATATTCTCGTCAGTCCCTGCTGTGTGAGGATTCAGCCACAGGGCAAGAATTTGGATCAGTTTGGATGCACATCACACACCAGCTTCTAGCTCTTACAAACACAATCTTAAATAATTTCTTTTTGCAGCATGTCCAGACCAAATTTAGCCACGCACAGAGAAAACCAGGAATTCAGAGCCCACTCTTTGACATCTGCAGTACACGTGAAAGTGGCATGTGCTCAGGAGTGTCCAGCAACAAAATGGTCTTCAGAGACACTGTATTATTACAGTGAAGGATCACCCCTAATTTCTTTATAATGGGAGTACTGTATTTCTATATAGCTAATTATGAGACATCTGACAAAAATTACTAGTAGAGATACAGTTATTGTATTGTTTCTCTACTGTAGCACCTCAGTCAGAAATGCTGTGGAAACTGCCCCCTCACTCCAGGCATGGGAATATCACTACATGACATTGTAAGGTCAACTCAGTCAGGAGTTCTCTCCTCCTTTTTGCCTGCCTCTTAAGCAGATGAAATTTTTTGCTGGCATATAACAGAGGATTTTAATTTCAGGCTATGTGGCTCCTTTACACAGTGAAGTACTTCTTATCCACCTACATCAGACTAAAAGTGAAGAGCTCTGACTACTGAGATCAGGCAGGCTATAAGGAAAACTGAGGCATAAGATAAAGTATGTTCAAGCTCTATGGGGAAAAAAATCAGAGTGAAAATACTGACATACAAACCATAATAGATAAAGCCATAAAAGGCTTGAAAGTGTCATGGGATTTTTCTTTTTCTAAGTTTGGTGTCTAGAGCGTATGCCTTACAAGATTATTGACATACTTTCCCCCCCACCCACCATGATCTGCAACAACTATAAGAATAGCTGTTTATGCTGCACTGACAAGCTATCTCCATGAGGTGTGGAGAGTTACATAAAATTTGGCTAGAAATCAGAAACCAGACTGTGTGACAGTCATGTAATGAAATGGAAATCCCAAGTGAAACCAGAACACATTTTTGCTTGTTTTTTTTCCTGTGTCAACCAAAGTAAAGATATTGGATACATCTGGGTCTAAAGGATATATCCAGTAACACAGAAAGCTCATCCTGGAGTAAGGGTCTCCTGAGGCTCAGATTAATGCCCTTGTTGCTGCCTCTTACATGTTGCTGATACACACATTTTTTTTTACTTTTCATCCTTTTTCACTACTAACAAAAAAAGAGCCATGGACATCTTTCCTGGAAGGAACATTAGTTAACTTGCTCAGAAAAACACACCATAGGTTGATAGGAAGTGGAAGTTCTTCCAAAATACAGGTTTTGGAAAAGGTGTTATTGAGTTACCTGATTATATCTAAAGGACTGGCTAGTTAAGTATTTTGCTAGCAATGTTGGGCAAAATCTGAGACCTTAATGACACAAAAAGTGTCTTCCAAGGATGTTGAGGTAGATATCTAATTGGGCAAAGTCTTTTTGAAATAAATGTCAAATGCACACCACAATATAACACCAGGCATGTAAGAAAGAAGCCAGTGCAAGTCAAAGACAAGAAAAAAATCTGGTAGCTAATGAAAATTCTGGTATATTTGTAAATGATGCATTTACAGAGAAAAATTTAATATCAATTATTTAAAATATGTATATTTAAAATATACATATCCACATCCCCTCAAAACCTGTGACTACACTACCAACTTTTACCACCAAATGCCATGTGATCAGCCTACACTTAAAGGCATTAAAACAAAGCAATAAAGTCTTTCCTAACATTTTAAATGCCTTAGCCTGATGTAGAATATTTTGACCACAGACATGTTGGACAGTCTGGGGGTTTATTTAGTAGTGTTACATCCCTCACTAACTTTTAGAGCACCAATATAAGTGAAAGGCATTTTGAGGAGATTCTGCTGTTTCTCCAGATGAATATCTACCAATTAACAAAAGAAGGTGCATCACACCACATTCATAGAAAGAGCAGAAATACCACTGTTTAAATTACAGATTTCTCTGTCAAGGATAAACACCCAGGTAAACAGAGCCTCAGGAGAGATTTGTGTCACCTAATCTAGACCTTTACATTTGAGCTCACCACTAACTCTCCTTCTGTTGTAGTCAGTGACAGAAAAGAAGAACTTATTAGGCATAACTCATTTAATTACAGGTAGATTGCTGAAGTTCAGATAAAAGATAAATCTGTCCAAGAAATACGCTTTTTTTTCTGCATTGGCTGAAAAAAAATACAGGTAACTTTTTAAGACAGTTATAGCTACTGTGTAAATATTTAATATTTATTGAGATCAAATTCTATCTCTCATGTCTCTGATCTCTCTGGGAAGAGGATCTTAGGATCTACCCTAACCAAACAGTTTCTAGCTGGCACTAGATTAACATAAGTTTCAGAGATGCTTCCCTCCCCCGTCCTACATCTGGCATCTGAGAATTTGACCAAGCATAATTTAAATGCATGCTGTGCAAGAGGGGAGGGAAGTAGAAAACATTTCTGAGTAAAAACAAAACACATCAGTTTTGAGATGAGTGTCTCTGCATTTATTATTTTCTGTAAAGCTGTTCAGAGATCAGACTCCTAACAGAGTCAAGACAAGATCAGTCAATTGAATTTATGCAATGATAGGGAAAAATAAGAACTACTCAATTGGAAAACAGAAGTGTGCAGTATTACATGAGAACTAGCTTTCTACCATTGTGAAGAAAATTGTCACCATAAAGAAATACATTATGGTCATTTCTATCTCTTCTCACAAAGCTGATTTAGAGCCCCCAGCTGAGAAGGCAGCTGTGAAGAACAAGTAACTGGTGGGCACAGCAGGAGCCCTCTACTCTAATGCTGCTCAAAATAATTAATGTTTTCTTTCTGTTGTCCTTATCACTGCCAGTTATGTGTGTTTTCCTTGGTAGGTGCACAAAGATTCGGTTTATCTGGCCTTGCAAAAGTGAAAGCCAAGGTCTTCTGTTTGTTCATATGTTTGCAGATAATATTAAGTGTGAGACAGTAGCTAGATTTTAGCCACCCAATATTCTGAAGAGGTTTTATGAGGTCTTGTGCTCACAAGGGTGGACAACGAAACCAAACCCCAGTGTTTATTGCATTCCTACTGGTACTAGTCACTATATTAAGGTTGCAAAATATTTTCCATGTTACATTCATGTTTCCAATGGTCAGTTGATGGGAACATGACTATTAAGAAGATGCAATTTTAATATATAAGCTAGTCTCTGACTTATGTAAAATAAGTTGTGTACTTAAAATTCTAGCACAAAGATTCTTTAAGAATATATGTTTATTTAGCAGATAAGTACAAAATGGAACTTTATTGTTTAAACCAGGTTCTTACTCAATCCTCTGATGAAATCAGTCCTTATGGGAAGCACTCAAATGACATTAGAAATCAGAATTATATGATCAAATGAAATTTGCACCGTTAATGGTTTCAAGGTAGGTTGAAACAAGTATGATATCAGAGTACTAGTGCTGATATGTAAATCATTCTCCCTGAGATTATATGATTTATTAAGCTTGGAAAATAAGCATAAGTGGACAGAGGTAATTAAACTGTCCTCCTTAAGTAATAACAGACGGAAGCTAGTACATTTTCCTTTATCCAAGTAAACTGACCAAAATCTGCAAAAGAGTAAAATTCTAATAATTCTATCCCAAACTGGGGTAAGTGGGAAGAAAAATGAGATGACAAATGGGCACAAAACCCAAAGAGTAAGGAACGGGGAGGATCACAAGTACAAGCTATCACTGCCTTATTAAATTCCACTTTATTGATGCTGAAGTTTATTCAAGGGAAAAACTACTCTAACTTAAGAGGTTGTCACTGTTTGGATATCCACCACAAGTCAATCCAGCACATTATCGCTCCTCCCCTGACACATTCAAATAAAATCATTCTTGAGTCAACTCAGAGTTTTGCTACAGCTAACCTCCTTTTATTTTTTTTTTTCTCCAAGAGATGATTTTTTTGGTCAGTTTGGTCTGTGAGTTTGGTTTCGGTGTCTGAAATTCAGCTATGTCAGATCTCACCGTGCACCCCTGTACTGAGCACTCAGATAAACTACTCACTCAATACTGTCAATACTAAATGCAGTGGCAGCCCAGTAATCTTAATGAAAAACTACATAATTATTGTGGGAGCAGACCCCAGTAGGGAGAGAAATGCCAGCCACAGGACAGGAGGTGTAATCCAGTAATTTCCTCCTTTCCACCTCAAAAGCTGAAGTTAGATCCCTTTGAATCTCCTTAGTTCGTACTGATATAGTAAGAGATAAGAATGAAAAACAATTTAGTTTCTGCACTCTGAAAGCATTGTCAGTTCTTTCTGGAAAATGAGCACTGAGTCAGATTGTAGCTTCCCTCCTGCTTAAGGTTTCTCTTCAACAAAAGAGAGAAAATTCCACCATTTCCAATAACATGATGTCCCAACTACAACAATCATTCCCTTTTTTAAAAATTTTATTTCATCCACACCTTAGCAAACACAGTTTCTACTCCGATGTTTACTAAACAGAAACAAAGTGTAGACAGAAGCTATTTTTGCTTACTGTGTAGGACAGATTGACTTTATGCCTTTTGAAAGGTGCTAGAAGCATTTGTGCAAGAGGACATTATAATGTTATTTGCCATCAAATGCTCACTGCAGTCCTGCTCAAATACAAAATACCACTCTCAAATATCAGAATATAGAGACCACTCAAGGATGGGAAAAATCAGTGGAGCAGGCAATGTACAAAACAGAAGTTCCTGAGAACTGAAAATCTGTGTTCATACAATGTATACAGCTGACAGAAAGAGGAAGAACCAGTTAAGGGAAAGAGAGAAAAACTTCTGGCCCAAGTGGTAATGACAGAGTCAAGTATGTGTTCATTAGTAATCAGTAACTCTGTAGCACGACAGGTGATGTAAGTCATTGTGTTATGAACAAAAATCACTACATCTTAAGGACATTGTACAGTGACTATTTTTGTTTCCATATCACTGTGATTTAAAACACTTTACATCTTTTGTGCCCTGAAAATGTCTCTTAAAATAATTAAATCCAGCACTGGATGAGATAATTACTCCAGTCACTGGCTGCAAGATTTGATTGATGCTGTGAGCCTGACAAACGACAAATGTGCCACAAGTCATAATTTTGAAAGTTGGTGGGTGTATTTTTTTTGTATCCTTGATGTTCTTAGCCAAGGCATGGTCGTTGCTCAACACTGTGTGGTTTTCAGTCTTACTACAGTTTTGGAGGGCAACCAGATTTGAAAAATGTATCCTTATTTAGGCACACTGAGAATCACCAGGCCTCACAGCCCCCAAATCATCTAACTTTACGGAAGCAAAGTGCAAGTAGGAGGGAGTCCTGGAGTTCAAATTTTAGCCTTTCCAGTCTTGGGTTTGAGCACAAAGAGTAGTGTCATTTAACTATTGATCCTTCCCAAAAAGCTGAGCTGGAAAAACACCATCAAAACAGAGAAGGTGAGACTGTATCTTCAAGTCTGATGGTAGCCAAAATGGATTACTCTCCAGAACACAAAAGATTTTATTATTATGTCTTATATACAGAATATCTTTCCATTTAATAAAACCTGTTTGATCAAGAAAGGCTCCTACACCATGATTACTTTAGTGTTTTTTATGTGGTAATTCTTATGTGATCTTCTCAGAAGACTCAACTAAAAGAAAAAAATAATACTGAATGGGCCCAGTCTTTTTCTGTGTATTTTCTTTTGTTGGTATTCCCACTTGTCAAAGACTGAAATATTATAGTTTATGATTTAACCATTTTAATGAAAGATTTTTGCCTATTATAGCAGAACTGTATTACAAAAGCTACAGAAGATACCACCACACCCTGAAGAGGCCTTTAGGGTGAGGTTCTGGACCTTTCCCTGATGAAGATAAGATAAAGTAAGGGCTCAGGGATGGGGACGTTCACAAACCTCAAGCCTAATACCTTCCAGCAGGAGACAGCTATCAGATACCAGGGCTATCAGCTGCCAGGCTGGCATAGACCCTCACACCAAGGGGTGGGGGTGGAGAGGCTCTGGGTGTGTGTTGGAAAACTTCAGGTGAGAGGCAGTGACCGCCCATACTCCGATGTGTAGACCAGCTCAGCTGAAGGGCTCCTCCTGGAGAAACTTATCCACAGCAGAGGGGGTGACATAGCCCATCAAAGAGCCCCCAGATGGGGTCCCCAGACCTGCACCAGAGCACTGCAGCATGATGCAACAGACCCTCTGTCCCTTGGGGGACCCTCACCACCAAGAAGAGCAGAGGGAGAGGAGCAACAAGACATCATTGGGACCCTCAGATGTAAGGTATGCTTCCACCTAACCCCTGTCACTCTCCCTCTGACTTTCTTTCTTTCTTTCTTTCTTTCCTTCTTTCTTTTTCTTTCTTTCTTTCTTTCTTTCTTTCTTTCTTTCTTTCTTTCTTTCTTTCTTTCTTTCTTTCTTTCTTTCTTTCTTCCTTTCTTCCTTTCTTCCTTTCTTCCTTTCTTCCTTTCTTCCTTTCTTCCTTTCTTCTTCTTCCTTTTCTTCCTTTCTTTCTTTCTCTTTCTTTCTTTCTTTCTTTCTTTCTTTCTTTCTTTCTTTCTTTCTTTCTTTCTCTTTCCTTCTTTCTTTCCTTCTTTCCTTCTTCCTTTCCTTCCTTCTTTCCTTCTTTCCTTCTTTCCTTCTTTCTTTTCTTTTACTCTCTGCCTCTTTTAAATAAAATACATCAATTTTTGGCATCAACATATAACCTTGTTTGTTTTAATCTTGTTTTTGGGTATACTTTGAACCTTCTAAGTTCTCTCCAGTTTATACACAGATACTTAGCTTTCTTTGCCTTTCTGAGTTTAAACCGGATCGTAACAATATTTTTTCTTATATTTCTTTGTGTTGTGGAAACAAGTTTTTCTGAAGCATTAAATATACTTCTACCTGGTTGGATGGTTTAGGGTGGGGGTTTTTGTTGGTTTTGTTTGTTGTTTTTTTGGGGTTGGTTTTTTTTGGGGGGGGTTAAAAAAAAAAGGTGATAATTAAAAAATAAAATAAAATCCTATTTGCAGTACAATGTTGGAAGGAGTGAGTTACTAAAAAGTGCAGCACTTGATAAAATGGATAACTTGTGTATTCCTCTCAGGTCCCACTTCCATAAAGCACCTTAAAAAATGACAAAAAATATGAAGGCAGGAAATGAATGCTAGTAATTTCACTTGTAAAACTTTAGCCAATTTGTATACATAGAAGTGACAAATGATTTTAACCAAAATAGACAAGGTTTTACGGACTATTTTGTGCTTTATCTACAACATCAGCACTACAAATAGCTGCTCATTAAGTTGTCAAACATCTAGAAACAAAATTGAACAGAATTGAATCTATGATTTTGACTTCAGTAAAGACTTTGATACTGTTTTCCACAGCATTCTCCTGGAAAAACTGACTTCCTGTGGTTTGTATGGCTCTACTGTCACTGGATAAAAAACTGCCTGGATGGATGGGCCAAGAGAGTGGTGGTGAATGGAATGTCAGCAATAGTGTCACCAGCAGGACCAGGGCAGTGATCATGCCCCTGTACTCAGTACTGGTGAGGCTGCACATTGAATCTTCTGTTCGGTTCTGGGCTCCAGCTGCAAAAAAGGGAGCTGGGCTTCTTCCAAAGAAAGGCAGAGAAGCTTGTGAAGGACAAATGAGTCTTATGAGGAGCAGCAGCTTTTGTCCCTACCCCTGCCCCACCCCTACCTCCTTAGATATAAGCACTTCCTAAACCTTGCAAAGCAGGATTTGTATGGGCATCACTTGAGGTTTTGCTTACTGTGGGGCACAGTTCATAATGAGAAGGAAAAGAGAGAAGCTAAGGTGTATCAAGTTCACCTCAGCTTCCCCAGCAACCAGAGACAGAAGGTGGCCAGCAAAGGGAACCCTGGACAAGTTGCAGAAGAGTTCTTGCCTTCAAGCCACGTACACAAACTGCAGCCACACTGCCAAGTAGGTAGCAGCAGCTCAGACAGCTGTGGTCAAGATCTGAGCAGAATTAACAGGCTTTACTCAATCTTGGACTTTACTGGCTCTTGGAAATAATCACATCAGTGTAGAGCTAAAACACGTGGGCAACATGAACTAAAGCCATAGAGTTTGGCTGTGGAGTTTGACACTGTGTGTGCTTTGTCACTGCCATAGCGGCAGGAAATGAGATTCCCACCTTCAGTTATCCCCAACAACCCCAGCATGACAAGAGGAAATCTCTGGACAGTAATGCAGATGTCAAGAAATGATGTTGCCAGATTTTTAATGGACAACCAGAAGCTAATCTCTGCCACTGGAACAGGACAATGTAAATCACTGTAGATTGGCAGTAGAAAGCAGGAGGAAAATATTGTAGCCCTCAGAAGCTGGAGTGAAGAAGTCACAATTAGCACTCACAAAGGTTCCCAGTAAACACTCTGAATCCTCATATTCAAAGATTCAAAGATGGGTGATGGCTGGCCTGAACAAAGGAAAAATTGTGCTGGAAAATCTCAAAAGGATATAAAACAGCTTCTCAGTTCATCGTGTAATTTCTCCTATCCAATTGATGGCAATATTATGACAATAATTGCATGTCTGTTTGACAACCATACACTGCCAGTCTCTTTAATGGACCTCTGTGTTTTCAAAATATCCCTAAATGACACAGTTTTTAATGAGCTACACAGCTGCAGGCTGGATACTAATTTACGATAGAAACAGTACTATCACACTTTTTTCCTCTTGGTAGTGTTGTAACATGAGTTTGAGGTAAGCACTTAAAAATAAGGATCACTTCAAAATGTTCTCAGCTGATATCGAGTGGGGGTTTTTGCCTCGTGAAATACTGACTTCTGTTTATTTTCAAATTTGCTGATAAGTGAGGAGAATTACAGTAACAAATAAGGATTTTATTTTTCTTTTCAGATCTGGTGTGTACCTTTACAGATAGCACAAATAAATGTGCATGAGATCAGTGTTATTAAAGAGAGGATCTGTTTTTATTAAAGTCAGTACTTTCAAAGACATAGTCATCTAAGTCTTCCTTATTTTGATACTTGTAGATACAAAATAATTTAATAAAAAACATGAAAACCTTGAATGCTGTTTGTATTCAGATTACTAAAAAGATCAAAATGGTTCTCATTATCTCAGTCATATTAAGACCTTACTCAAGGATGAGAGGCTGTAAAATATTACTGCTCTTTCTGTTGCCGCATACATTTCTTTCACTGCTGACAAACTATGAAAGCAATTTTAGGAAACTAGGGGACAGAAAATGTTCATAAGTCCTCTCTAGCCATTTTGAAGAGGAATGATGACATAAATTATCAAAGAACACAGCTCAAGTATTTTGGGGTTAGGACTATTGCCTCTTTTTAATTTATAAGGAAAAAACCAACCAACCAAAATTCATTCTAGACATGGCATTCTTTCAGTGCATCACTAAAAATAAGCCTTTAATATATAATGCTTATGACTTCACTACCACAAAAATTAAAATTTAGCTCATGATGCACAACAGCAACAATTTATTCTCATTACAGATAGAACTCCAGAAGTCCTGGCACAGTTTTTCATGAAGTTGTATTCAATAAACAGTCAAAAATCAACCTATCCCCTCTAACTCTCCAGCTATTAAAAACATCACCAGACACAGGAGACTGAATACCATATAACCAATTTTCACAATTCTCGCCATTTCAGCTATAATATATTCCAGGCTATTAAGCCTTCTTATGTTCTTATTCAGCTAAAGGTTCTTGGTATCTGCCAGCAAGATTATCCTTGATCTGTGGGCAATTGGAAACTTCTCTAAAACTAAATGTCATGTTGGCTAAGTGAGAGAAGTAATTAAATCTTCTTTGTAAAGACAAGAGCTGGAACAAAAGAATCCATTGTTCAGTCACTGGACCACAGGGGAAGGTCTGAACAAATGCTAATTAACCCAGAGAAAATAGATGCTTCGGTGGTTCACAGATTGATTCAGATGAATTTTGGAGCCTGACAAAACCAGGAAGTTTATGTCTTCCTCAAATATAAACTGATCTGGATTAAGTGTTTACTCCTCCTGCTTACAGCCCTGGGCCATTTCCATGCACTTTGAGGTTATTGCCCTCCAATCTCCTGCATAAATATTTTTCTGAATACTCTTTAGCCCAAATTCATTCCACTGAGATGGATTAAGGAGGTATCAAATCAAATGTCTGGAGGATGCTTTGATGAAAAGCAGAGGGCAATAATTAGCTAACTCAGGTTAGCAGCAGCCAAGTAAATTTTATTTCATGCAAGTATTGATGGAAAACCAGAGGGTTACCAGGTGCTGGGGGAAGTATAGGCAGAGATCCTGTGATCCTGGACAGGCTGAAAAAAATCTGGACTTCTTAACAAGGAAACTGTTCAAGAGACCCAAAACTGCGAGCATTCCCTATGAAAAGAGAAAATAAATAAACTTATCTCACTACCATACTCAACCTCCCCTAAGAAAGCAATTTAGCAAGGCCCTCCTCATTTCCCCTCAGCTGCCTAATCACTCAACCTAAGAAGCAACAAACACAGATAAACTTCAGCTAGAGAAGTTCTTATTTTGTTCTTGAGAAATATATTTCAGTTTCTGGAAGGGCATGATTTACATTCTTCTTCATGTGGGTTCACCTTTAAAAATGCTTAGAAAATACCTCTATACTTAAATATTTGGTAGGATATTTGCCTAATGGTTTCCAAAAAAAAGTGTGCCTAAAAATATTCTACAACCTTTTACTGATAACACAGAGATTAAACACCTTGTCTTACCTTGAGTTATAGCCATTTCCAAAGCAAACATAGCAAATGTTTACAGCCCACAATGGCTTGGAGCAGGAAGTGCAATAATATCTACTAAGAATTGCAAAAGGAAGCACAATGGCAGAAATGTTACTAAAAACATATAGCCTTGGTTTGGTTTTTTTTTGTTTGTTCGTTCATTTGTTTGGAGGGGTTTTTTTTTGAGGATATTTAATACTGCCAGCTTACAAATCAATAGAAGGAGGAAGGAAGATGAGCAGATCAAAAAAGTCACCTAAATGGTATGGATTTCAAAGCGTACCTTATAGAAGTGGACCTATGTATTTTCTGTCAGTAGAAGGGACTACAAAAGAAACAACAAGAATATCAAAAAGTCTGCCTAAAATCTGATTAATGAAAAACTTGAAAATACTATAAATTTGAGAAATTCATGGCTATTAATTTCACTTCATTGATCCACTTTTGCAAAATTTGAGCATTAAAAAAAACCTTTTCAAGTTGTGCAACACTTTAAAAAGTACTTGAATGTTCTGGAATTTGCTTATCACTAAAGTTGAGTGTTAAAGAGCTGAGATTGTAAATACTTACTGTTTTATTACTGACAGTTATGCTGAGCATTGTTTCAAAGTTGATAAAGCAATCTAATTCAATAGAAGAGGAATTTTATGTGTAAGTGGTATGCATTTGGAAAATATTTTTCACAGTTTCATTTTTCTCTTTTTATTCAGTGAATGTTAATTTCCAAGATGAAGGCTTGGTACTTTCCAAAAGAATGATGTGGATTTATTCTTGTCAATATTTTTAGCATGTGTTTCATCACAGAAATGTTGCTTCCTAGTAATTTTAACGAAGAATTTTTAGTTTAGCTGCAGCCTTTTATGAAGTGCCTTGTAATACCAGACATTACAGCACAGGCATTCAAATAAATATAAATGGAAATTCCTTTTAGTTAAACTGATACCACAATTTTAGCAATCATGCCTTCTCATTTGCCTCTGGGCTTGTCCTTTCCAGTCTAAAGATCTCTGTATTCCTATTTTAGTTTGAATTCCTCTTCTCAAAATTAGCATGTGTCCTTTGAGCCTAAGAATATGGTAGCTTTTTATTCCAAATGTGACTACTTTAGCAGAGGCAGGAATGATTTATGAAAGGTCAGATCTCTTTCTTTTAAAGAGGTCAATGTCAGAAATCTGATTGACCTTAATAGAAGGTCAGTAGAAAAATGCCATGGAATTTGAAGTCCAAAGGGATTGTTTTCAAGCAGTCTTGCCAAACTCCATTTCACCAGTAACTCCTGTATAAGTGCACAGGCATGTGGAGATAGGTAGCAAATTTTTTCAAATGATGATAATACAGTGGCCAATTAAAAGATAGCTGCATCTTTTAAATGACACACTGTTAAAAATATTTGCTTATTATCTCTAAATTATCAGTCAGAGGCATTCAAGGATCTAGTCCAACACTGTTAAATTCATTGCCCTTATGAACTCCTGGTTCCACAGTGATTGGGTACATGTAGGCAACCCCCAATAATTCAGCACAAAAAGGAAAAGCTGAAAGCAGAATAAACATGTAGGAGCCTTAAAAGATACTTCAGGCATGCTTAAGAACACAACCAGTAATCACAAATCCTTTGTAAACAAGAGGCCACCTACAGGCAGCTAAATGACAAGCAGATATATGGGTGAGGATGGCTGTGGCTATTTTGTCTTCCTTTTATTTAAAATAAATGTGACTTCCAAAATTGCTTTGAATACAGAAACACCACCAGTAACCGTACATTTCAATATGTTGAAATAGCCCAGATCAATAACTCTCCTCACAAGATTATTTATAAATACAAATTCCAATTAAATTTGGAGATACTGATAAGTGCTCAATACGTAGCCCTTCATTGTGATGTATTAGGAAAAAAATCCAGCATGATTTTCCTCAATTTTAGTGAGCTCAGTATTGGAATTTAGTTATCTTCTCTATCAATATTTCCTAAATTAAAGATTCTTAATTTTTTTACATTGTGAAGTGAAAAAAAACCAAACCAAAACAAAACAAACTTTTTATTTAGGGAAAAGGTGTGTTTTGTTCTGTTTTTTTCAAAGTTCACAAGAAAGTAAGATCAGCATGGTGCCATTGTTGCCTATATCATTCTTGCTCATATTAACTTGCCTCTTCCTTGCTTTCTTCTTTTTTTAAGGTTCAAATCAACTAGGATTTGGTAAGAGGATAGAAATTGAGAGCAAGCTAATTTGTGGCTACAAACCAACGAAATCACCAATTTCAGTGACTAGATTGTTTTGCTTTGTTTTGTCTTGTTTTGTACTTCAGTGGCTTTATCTGATTTTGTCAAAGACTTTACATATTTTTGTAAAATTCATAATTTTCTATTTAAGTGAAATAAAATGCTTTCAACAACAGGAATTTTAGCTGTTTGATTTTCTAAAAAAAGCACTCCATAGGAAAAACACATTAGTCTATGGAAAATAAGCAACAATAACCAACTCCCACTTCAGTGAAAAGTAGAGATTTTCTGTGTGTGAACCAGTATATCTGTCTTCATTCTTGTACTTCTTATCTCCATCAAAAAACAATTATGTTAAACTACATAAACACATTTTCCTCATGAACCTGAAATACAAAATGACTTATTTACCCTTTAGGTATTTTTTTTAATTGGTTGAACTTTAAAATTTAACTCAGTCCTGGGATTGTTGCTGTTTCCTCTAAAATTTCAATTTAAATTCAGATTCTCTGGAGAAAATACTGCCTTCTACCAGGCAAACAAAAAGATTATGTCAAGCATGCTGTAGAGCTGAGCCATGAACGATGAAATTTTCATCATTCATTTAAAAACTGTGGCTCAAATATCCTGTCCAACTTTTGGAATATGTTCTGAGTGTTGACAGCATTTGAACCATCTCTCTTCCAAAGCATGCAATAGACTTGCTAAAACTACAGCTGTGTCAGATTCCTTGGTTGAGTCCCAAGGAGCAATGGCAGATAACAGACATGACTCTCTGCCCTTGCCCAAGTCTCAGTACCATCTCCTTACAACCAAACAGCCAACCAACCAAACAAACAAGCATCATAAAAGGGGTAACTCTACTAGTCTTTTCAGTTTTTGTTCCTCTTTTCTTTCCCTTTAAGAAATAAAAGTAAAGAAGCCATGCATTAGTTTGAGATAGTGCATTGAAAATTCTAAGAAACATTTTAGCCCAAAAAATTTTGGAACTAGCTAGAGGAAATGGCGATTTTGGAAAGCTGTTAGGATGATGAGGAAAATAACAGCTGACAATCTTAGCCCTAGCTTGAATCTCTGTCACATATGGTGGTTTGGCATCAGTGCTGCCACGGTCAAGTGCCAGATGAAGGGAGTATTAAATGGTCATGGCAGTCTCTGTCAAGCAGCAGTCAAAAAGAGGTAGGAACACAAAATCTGTCTGAAATAAAAGGTAGATCATTCAGAAGATAATGAAGGAGATCATATATTGTATTGCATAAAAATGGATAAAAACAAGAAATGAAATAACATGGATGGAAAGGAAACAAAAAACTTAAGACAGTGAAATAGACAAAAAACATTTAAGAAATAAACCTAAAGGACAAGGAAGATGAAACACGAACAAAGAAACAATAAGGAAGAGCTCCACACTTATGATGATAACCACCAATTTGAATATATGTGTCCCCACTGAGTATGACAAAATGAAACCAAATTAATCACTTTTTTGTTTTGCAATTAGGGGTTGGAAATATAAAAATAGCCTTAGAAATTAAGCCTTCAAGAGCATTTTCTTCATAAAATTTGATAGGCAACTGAACTACAGTGGAACTACATTACTACTACGTAAATATGTAAGAAAAAGAAAGGACAGACAGCTAAGAAACTTCTGATTCTGAAAAATTAAAAGCAGGACTAATTTAAATCAGAAGTTAGTTTCATATATTTGTAAGTTTTTTTCTGTCATTAATTATTTTTAAAAAGGCCAATGAGAAATGCATCTTCAACTTAACACTGTATGTATTTTTAAGCAAAAAAACACCTCTGTTTAGCTGCAGATCAGTGTTGGAGCAACTCAGTACAGCTAAATGTTGTGGATATGCTGAAATTTGCCCTTTTTGGTCATGAATAACAGCATGTAATTCATTAATAAATATTAATATTTAAATATTTTTCTTTATATGGATAAGTACATAAACCTTAAGGCCATACACAAGTAAAGTAGGCAATAATGTACAGGAATTCCTTTATTAATTCTTTGAGTTAAGAAAATCTATTGGTTCAATATTTGGAATAAATGTTTCTCTGTCCTTGAAAGTTACACAGGAAAGTGTAAATTCATACATATATGCTGTAAGTATACTTGTATCAATACAGAATTTCTAAGTCATATTGTTTTCAAAGTGCAAGTCCAAATTATGAAGTAATGATTTTTTAAAAAAAATCTCATGTGAGTTAAATGTTAGAACTATCAACTGAGCAAGGTTATTCTTCATATTTTTAATAACAAGATATGAAGCTACCAGTTCATTTCTTAGAAGCTACACACTCAGGTCCAAAACTTCCGCCTCCTCCACACATATATATTTCTTCCAACGGCTCAATCACTCTGCAAAAAATCACTCAAAGTGAAATATAATTGCATAAAACAAAGGATCAGATCAGGTCTAGCACTCTTTTTCTATGATTTTCTCCAATCCAGGTACTTGAGGTCAAAGGATGACTGAAGAAAACCACAGAATATGAAAGTTGAAGATTCTAGACAGCAACCTGTTTCTGGTGTTTTAAAGGGTTCCTTTAAAAAAAAAAAATTACCATAAAAATCCCAAATAAATAAGCACACAAAAACATCAAACCTGAAAAATATCCAGTGGTCTGCAACTCACAAGAGTTAGAAAGTGACCAACTTCTCGGAGATATTTGTAATATTGTTATCAGAAACATGAATATACTTTTGTGACTTGGTAATTTTTTTCCAAGTATCTGCATATTTTTTTTCCCTTGGCTCAATTCTCATTCTTCCCACTTTGCCTGTCATCTGAAAAGCTCTTCCCAAAAGTACTCACAGTCCCCTCCATAGTCAGAGTAATCACAGATCCCTCTAAACAGGTTTCCTTCCCTCTCTGCAGCCAAACATTTACATAAGAAATACTATTAATATAGAAACTGCAAAGAACAGCATACAAAACCAGGTTATCTATATACTAGCAGAAAATGTAGGAACTGGTGTTTCACTGATGCCCCAGATAGAGATATGTCTTCTCTCCAGAGGCACCCATAGTCATCTTTAGTTTCATTCACCCTCAGATGATGTTTATGATAGAAGACATTTGATTGGAGGTAAGAACCTCCAAAGGTAAGAAAGAGTAACAAATTAAGATATTGATTTATCAGCCCTGGGAAGGAAGCCTTGCACTTTATTTGAAGATGATCAACAGCATTTTCCTGTGAAAAATGAAATAACTATTACAGGTCTAAAATATATAATAATTCCACATGCTGCTCTATAGCTTTGGCATTATATACTAGAAACATAGTATGTACTTTTGCAAGAGATGGAATAGGAGTAATATACTTGAGTTGCTTATGTGTATACACACATTTCTAGAGTGGGTATATGTGAAAGTTAGAAAGATTTCAGATTTTCCTTCTGAACTGATACCCTTTCCTAACCACTAGAAAAGGCCTGCAAAGTTTTAATAGGGATGAGAACAGCAGATGACCTATACTCTGCCTGTGTGCTGAGGGATTCCTGTCTTCTGAAGCATCTAATGCTGGTTGCTCTCTAAAATGGACCATTCAGGTCCAGTATGGAAACTCCCAAGCACAGAAATAGAAATAAGTATTTATAGATGGATGCAATTTTAAGGGGAGAAGAAGCAAGCAGTTTAGCAGCCTGCAGAATGGAGATTACTCACAGGCAAATAGGCTATATTTGAATGGAGAACTAGAAGGATTAGGAAAAGAAAGAAGAGAAAAAAATGAACTGACTGTAGAGTAATACAGAGAGTTGATTATCTATATACATAGTCCCCAGAACAGACAACCCTTTCAAATTTTCATGAGATTAATTCACATTTTTCAAAGTAAAATGAGTTACTGCAGAGTTCATGCTTTTGATCTGTAGAAGTATCAAAAATACGCTTCAGAGCACACAGTACTCTAGCAAAAATAACAACATCACAGTGCTCTCTTCAGTATAATTTTCTTAAATATTTTACTGTATATTTTAAATGCTGGAGAAAGTAAAAGCTGCAACAGACACAATTATTTCAGTAGAATAATTAACAGCATCAGTTCTCAGAGTTGCTGAAAACGTCCATCACAGGACTAGAAAGCTGGATTCACAGAGATCTTAAAGGGGTGCAAATCACACATTTTAATTTTCTTCAGGTAAAACCCTATGACACATTTCAAAACTCCTCTATTTAAAAGGAATTAATGACTTTCCTTTAATGAAAAGTATTGATTTTGTGAAGAGTACAGACTACAGGTACAGAAATGGTTTGATCAGGAACTTTATCATGACCAAAAAGTGGAACATATTTCAGGCAATGTTCCCACTCTGTTGTGACATGCGATGTCCTTGAAAATGTGTAGTAATTATATATAATAATTAATAATAATTATATAATATAAATAATATGATATATAACATATATTATAGTAATTATATAATTACTTGTGTAATTCAGATTACACAAGTAATCTTGGGTAAACCCTCTTAGGTTTAGAGGATTGATCTTGTACAGACTCATCTCACTTGTAAGCAGGGAGAATAAAAAGATCTAAAGGTTTGTAGCACAGGGAAAACTGGTAATTTTAAGATCTTTGCCTTTATGGAAATATTAATTTAGAGAGCACTGTGCAGAGTTTTTAGTCTGTCCCAATTAGGTCTGATTTGTAATATGGAAATGTGGATAAACCAACAAAGAATATGTGTTTTTACAAGACATGATGTACTCAGGATGTCTCAGATGTCACTGCCACGTGTCATGTCTACATCTGGGTTCAACACATGAGCAGAGATGGGGCCCAGAGTTTCTCAATGAGAAAATACAACATCCATTAATTGCTGCATTTATTTAGTGATCACGGGCATGTCATTATGTCATGCTAACCCCATCCACTGGTCAGCTTTTTACCTGATTAATTGCTGGGGCGAAAAAGTGATCTCATAAGGGGTTTTGAAATGTGGGAGGGTTTTTTTATTTTTGGAGGTTTTGTTCAGTTTGGGAGGTTTATTGCCCAGATATCTGCATAAATGGGCTAGTAAGCATGCACTGTAGTTTGAAATTAGTGCAAATTCATATCTGTAATTCACAGAACTTTATTTCAAATTGATGAACTGTAACAGAGCCACCAGCTATTTTTACTCCTACCCGTGTTCATCTTATTTATCTTCTTAATAGACCAATCTCATTACACTGTTTTCAAAACTGAAAATTATGAGTACACTACATTAAGTCACTTGTGTGGCTCAGAGGCTCAGAGAGCAAATAACTAAAATAACTAAACTGAAACTGGTGCAACTGCTGAAAATTATGCATTGAAAAGCGTAAAGAATTTCTGAAAGCTATTCCATGATCAAACAGGCAGGAAAACACAAGACATCATGGAACTTTCTACTGTAGATTACTCCAAAGACAAAGAGGTGGAACGTGCTGAACATTTTAAGTACTTTTCTGGAAAAAAAAATCATAAGGCTCTTGCAACATAATCTTATTCTTGACAATTCAATATCTAATGTCAGAGCCAGTTTTTTATTCATTAATAAAATAATGTATAAAATTATCATATACTTCCAGTTTTGAATTTGCAGAATAATGAACTTCTGTTGCTAAATGAATTCACAGTGGTGTTAAGAGATGCTGTGATATTGAAAGAAAATAAAAATGGGCCCAGACTCAACCAATCCCCAGAAGGTAACTATTTAAAATTCAGTCCTGAGCCTCTATTTTAAATAGATATGTTTATAATGTACTGATAGTAGATTGAGAGTGTTATGCAGGAGAAACTCTGAGAGGAGACACATGAAGAAGAATAAGAAAAAGCTATAATGTTTCATATCAAATCTAAGTAATCATATGCCTTAATTAGTAACAACTGGCAAGCCCATTAACATGCACATAGAACCTTAAGAAAATTAATGTTTTGTTTTCTCATCTGATATCTTGATCCTTCTGAAGCAGAAGCCAGCCTGCTAGGATTGCATAGGATTGCAATAGCTGTCACTTAGGATTGCATAGCTGTGAAGGGACCCCAAGTTTGCCAGTACCCTGAGGTGGGTCTGTCAGCACCTATTTCTCAGAGCAAGTGCCCCCAGAGCCATGCCGTGCTATGGAAGCTCTGGAGCCAGACTGCATCACAACATGAACAAGAATAAACTTTTTAAAGGACAGCAAACTAAGAATGAGGCAGATTATAAATAAAAATGTTTTATAAACAACTCCCTCCCCATCCACTGTATCCTTGTAGTGAGATCCTTTGGTTCTAGACCTGATCCTAGTTCAATAACTCAGTTGCTTTTTAGGTGAGACTGAGATTTGCACAGTGCTGAAGTTTGCAACCCTTTGGGTCTGTTGGGAAAAAAAAAAAATCTCGTGACCCCTGGGGCCTGGCTTCTTCTGCTCCCTATTTTTCCCAGCTGTCTTCCTCTGTCTGCTTTGCTGCAGGCTCCTGGTTCTTTGTTGTGTTTCACATGCTTTGCCTGCCCTTCTTCACTCTCAACAAAGATGCCCCTCAGCTATGCACATTTGCTGGCTTTGGAGGGTTAGTTGCCTCTTTCCTCAAAAAGGCTTCAAAAAGACTAATCTCCTTCCCAGCAATTCACCATAGCTTTTGGGTAGAGAAAAGAATTCTTTAACAAAATAAAAAGCAAAGATACCAATTTGGCAGCATCCACCATGCACCTTACAGAGATCTTCCAACTCTTGAGTGACCCCTTTGAATCTGTGTTACCTGTGCTGAAGTCCTGAACATGTAACTTTAACCAGTGGCAGAGACACGTGTTCTGCACTTTGTCCTCTCCATATCCATCTTGTCCAGTGCATCTGGCAGATACCACAGCTTTCTTCATGCTCTCCCTCTAGCAGTGGTGTTCCTGTTGACCATATATTTAAACTGCTGCCACAGAGCTCAAGTGGGTCTTTTTGGACAACAAAAAGCAACTCAGCACATGAAATTCAACAATGTCCCCTGTATGACTATGAAACATAGCTCAAGATTATCACCCTAGATGTTTGCTTTGGCAGACACTTCTCAATTTGATCTTTGCTTCACATTCTGAGTTGGCACTTTGCTCCTCTTTCATTTCAGCAAGAAGCACCAACTTTTTCTCAAGTTTTAGTAAAAAATTATCAGTATGTGCACACCTAAGTGTCTCTACTCTGATGATGCTGTATCCCTTCAGAATATCTCCAGAACTGTTTTTCATTCAATGAGTAATTCACTTACAAATCTTACTTGTCAATATCTGTGCAGAAATATATCAGGCTTTTGAAGAGCAGATGATTCACATTGACAATCAGGGCCCTTTGGAATCTCATGAAATTGTTGTCAAATGGAACAGTACATGCAACATTGTGAGCAGAGGGAGGGGTGTTAAAAATGCAAGGAAGACAAATGCATGGAGTGCATTTTTGGGATGAGCTAAGAATTGTTGTCCTGCTGTATCTGCCTATCTCTCCAGCAATCTTTAAACATAGGCACAATTCACAGTGCTTGTCTCCTGCAGCAAGCACCAAGAATCCCAAGCAGCCATTTTGGTCTGCTCGCTGAAGCATTTACTGAAATTATACATACTTCTAATGAGAAAAACACCAATTTTCACTACCAAGAGGTCGGTAATATTCTGTGTTCTGTGCTTGCCTTTCTTTTCCACCATGGCTTCATATTATGTTATATTTTATTAATGTCAGAAATGTAATTATTGAACTAGTCTGTTTAGAAAAGTATATCTTTTAAAAAAAGGGTAATCCTGCTTATCTGCATGTGCCAACTATCAATTAAGCAATTAAAGCTATGCATCTCTGTCAAAGTGCAGAATAATTGTCTCTCATAAATAAAGGCAATGATGCAGTATATAGTCTTCTGAGAATGCTCAGAAGACTAAAGTATACACCGAGGTTAAGATGTCTGCAATACCAGCCTTTGTTTAGGTACATCCAAGAAAGGAAATCAATATTCCAGGAGAGCACTTTGTTGGTACAGCTGCTGTTGCTAAGATTGGCTCAGTGTCATGTTCTCATTAATACTGCCTAATGGCAGCCCTAAGATTGAGAATGTGCAGACAGACATAATGAATTTATACTAAAAACACAAAATGTAGAAATTCTAATTGCTTTGGCCTGATTGGCTACTTTATATCTTGAAAGGATCATGTTTATAAATTAGAGTTTAATGATATTTATGAATCACAAAATTAAGTCCTTCCTTGTAGCAGTCATTAACACGGAGGCAATTGCTGCTGCAGTTTGCCCTTTAAGAGCTTCAGCACAAAAAGATTGGCATGCTCGAGAGCAGTTTTGCATTTTAGAGCAAATTGTTACTATTGCAAGGAAAATGTTAGGGTTTAATCATACAGGCATATTTGCTGGCATTAAAATAACTCTTTGAAGCCCACGTCTCCCAGAGGAGGAGACGTCTCTCAATGTGCATTGTGTCGTGCCATTCTGCGAAAGGAAGCGTCCCTCTGTATCAAGCATTATCAGTCCTCCCCACGCTCTCTCTGAAGATGCACACTGCCCTGAATGTCCTTTGTCTTTCAGCTGTTAGTTTCCCTGCCTGTGCTCTGGAAGCCTGAGAGAAGCAGGCAAGAAATATGAAAAAAACTACTGGGGGAAAAAAAAATAATGACGTGATAGGGAACATTAACAGAAAAAGAAAAAACAAAACAAAACAATGACAGAAACGACATCCAGGCAGCACAGAGCTGACAGCCTCAAAATGATTACTGATCAAACACAGGTTACAACCCTGAGACAAAAGCCTGTGGGAGAAATTTGACATCTCCCTCTGCAGAATGGCTACATCTTGAATTAAAAAAAAAAAAAATCAAAACCAAAAACAAACAAACAAAAAACTCCAAACATCATAAGGAGGCCAGATAAGTAATTACAATCTTGCAATGAGTCACACAAGCACCAAGCATACAGGCAAGCATGATGTGCAAGCTGTATACATTACAACCCTTCCTGCTCCATCCTTCCTTCATTCCCAGCCTCTGAAGGAGCTTGTGCTCTGTGCAATGCAGCACAGGACACCTTTTGCCTCCAGTGGCCTCTGAGTCCTGCTTGTCCTGAGTCTTGAACATCCTATAGCTCACACTGATAGGGGTAGTACATCAGGTTTTACTGCCATTTGTGCAATTTTTTTCCATTGCTACACAATGGATAAATCTCTACCCAGTAAAGATTTTATTAAAGCACAGAATTCAATTTTACTGGAAGTCCCAAACTGCATATGTCTATGCCTGTCAATAGCCAGACACAAGTACTAAGTCTCTGAAGTAATTGTCTCCACACTCTTAACTAAGATGATGTTTTTAGTGTCTGGTACTCCTCCACCAATTATTTGACTTACATAAAAATTTGTTTAGGGAATTATTGCTTCAAGGATTATTCAATTTCTTTGATTAGACAAGCTGAAATAAGGATGTCTGAGAGTGCACAACTTGGGCTACCTTGGACATGTATGCTACCCAATGATTGGACTGCAATACAGCATGTGAGGCTCACTTAGGTGCTCAGTGTGCCTGCTTTGGTCTCAAAAAGGACAATGTGTGCCATCACCAGCTAAATTTACAGGTGGAATTTAAGCAACACAGTGTCATTTCATATCACCTGACATTTAAGCATCCTGCCTCCAATGCAAGGCTTCACAGCATCTTATACCCATGCACCCAGTCTCCCTATATAAAGGGGGAACTAAAATTCCAAAAGGAAGACACAGAAAGGCAGCACTCTAAGCAGACAGACAATGGCAGTCATTAAGGACGTGTGTATGGCTTACATTCCACTGCTTTTTACAAAATAGATATTTTTTGATCTGTAGAGATGTATCTCTACTTTTCTCAGCCCTAGGCCCAAAGAAATTCTCTTTAAAATAGAAAGTAAAAGTGATCAGTTCTTTTACTGGATGACTGAAAAAGCTATTTCTGTCATGCTCACACTTCACACAGGGCAACTTGGTGCTTGAATAATACACATTGAAAATATTTTGCTTCAAAGAAGTATCTTTTGTAAAGAATTAGAAATTGATGTTTAAATCCCACTTCAATGTACACACTCCCCCATGATTTATTTACTCCTGAACTAACAGTGCTATGAAAAGGCTGATGTTTTAGCTGATGAGACTGAGCACAACCATATCAGAAAACACTTTATTTTAAGGTATGTAAGGTTCCAACTTTCTGTATGCTTACTGTGGGCAGAACAGTAGTCTTATTTTTCTAGATGTCATTTATATGGAAAGCAAATAGATAATTACTGTCTTGAGCTAAACAATGGTCAAGCTGGGTGAAATCAGGAAACCAACAAACAAAAACCTCCTGATATTAGAAGAAATGATATTTGAGCATCTTATCACACAAAGGGGGAGCTGGCCAGATGCTCTGTTCTACTGTGTATCTGTCAGGGCACAGCAAGAGACAGGATTCTGGGGAACCAGGGATAGACACAGCTGAGCAGGTCCACAGCTATGAGCCAGGTCCAAGGGCAAGCCAGAAAGCACCATGAAGGCTGGAGCTTGGTTTGGTGGAGCCCACAGCCAGAGCTGTGGGGGAGATGGAGACCAGCCCTGCTGGGGCATGGATGGGGCAGGGGCTGATGCCTCTGGGGAGCTGACATGGGGTCCTGGGCTTTGGGAAGTGTGGCAAGTCCCAGAGGGTGGGCAGGGATGGTGAGAGCTGGTGGTGCCCAACTGTTCTGCAAACAAGGAAAAGCATTCCTCGTGTCCTGACAGAACTCAGGCATGTGGCTCAGGAAGGACTCACTAGCCAGGCAGAGACGCAGTGAAGCCATTCCTTGCTAAGTTGCACAAAGCCCAGCCTGCAGACCTCAAGTGCTTCTGGGTTCAAGTGGCTCCTAAACAGAGTCCTAAGAGCTACTGCCTTCAGTCTGCTGGAGCCAAAGGGGCAGCTTCTAGCTCAGAGGCCATGAGCACCATGTCTGGATGCCCACCTGAAAGACTTGAGGACGTGGCTCTTAGTAATTGTACCTGCAAAAAGCACAACAGAAACTGCTATGAGCATAAATTAGGGACCAATATGGTTCAAATAGCTCTATTAAAACTGTGTCATAGGTATTTTTCAGGTTGGCTGATGAAATAAAAGGACTTTTGGAACTGAGTTTTTGTTGGTCATATATATTTAATACACTTTAATATATCCAAGGCAAGAGTCACAAGTCCAGACAGGCATATCTTGGTTCTTTTACTGAAATGTGGATGTCCTAAATATCCTTGGATTTCTCTGAATGCCTGTGTTTAGCAAACAGAGCAAAGCCCTTAATATCCTCTCTACTTTAGAAAGCCATGTGTAAAACGAAGGTGGCAAATTATTGCAGAGGCTTCTTATAAAAATTCATGTTTCTGAAGCTTGCAGATAGTTATGTGTTTAAGATAACAAATACTTTTGAAAAATCTAATAATTTCTTCTACAGTGTTTAACACAGAGTAACAGATCCAATAGAGAAAATAATAAATTATTGAAAAATTACCCATTCAACTTTTAGATCACAGGTAATATTGGGCCATTGACATGTTCTATTTCCTCTTTGGGACTCGTGCACTTTTATTCTAAGTTAAGTTTTACACATTATGTTTAGGATTTCACATTTCACAGACTTTGATTTAAGAAGGGTTTTTTTCTGCCACAAATTTTAACTTAAAAAGTAATATTATGGACTTTAAATTCACTTTAAAGTGCTTCAAATAATGTCCTCAAAGGGTTGTAAAATAACTTTTTTTCCTCACTTTTGGTAAGTGACAGAAAGACGACAAGAAAGTCAGGTATTTACAAGAGTTCAGGTATAATAGATTAATGAGACTCATACAGGCTTAAGTGAAAAAAAAAATAAGAAACCTACACCATGGGGCAGTGACTTGGTCCAGTTTTTCTCCTGTGATATAAATGAAAAATCAGTAATTCATTACTTACAAAGAGACTGGGTGGAAGAACTACTCTGAACACACAGAGATTGCTATCACTAGCTCATCAAACAGTAGGGCAAAAGATTTTGATGCAGAAAAATAATGCTTTTGTGACTAGGATTTTTGGAGTTCTACTTGATTAGAAAGAGTACTTTGGCCTGGCCATTGCCCCTGAAAAATGATTAGTGAGCTCAGTTGCCTTCAGTGCCTTTCCATTTCATTGCAGCCTAGCTGGAGACAGACCACCTGCAGAGACACTAATCCAATCTAGGCAAATGTTACAAAGCAAAGTGACAGAATTGTGGCTAAATTATGCCTCTTAAAAGACAGAGCCCTATCAAGAATGCTGAGGACATTTACAAACTGAATGCAATGCACTGGCCAGAGGCAGCCAGACTAGGCAACTCAGGCTGCTGCCAGAAGTGCCTGAAGGATTAGACTGAAAGGTGACCCCAAACTACAGTGTTATTAAAAAACAAAACAAAACAAAACAAAACAAAACAAAAAAACAAAAAAAAAAAAAAAAAAACCAAAAAAAAAAAACAAAAAAAAAAACCAAAAAAAAAAAAAAAACCCCACAAAAAAAAAAAAAAAAAAAAAAAAAAAAAAAAAAAAAAAAAAAAAAACAAAAAAACAAACAGGCCAACAAGAAAAATGTGGATCTTTTAAGCTCACACAGAGTATGTATCGCTGAACTGGGATAAAAGGTTTTTTAAAAAACCAAAGCAACCTGATTTAAAAAAAGCCCCAAATTGTAAGCACACTTACTTAGAGGAAGAAATGTTTGTACAGAGCGGAAGATGCAGGATGTGTTGGTAGATCAGCAAATTGGACCAGGGAGTGAGCCAGGCTACTTAATGTCAGTTTACACTTACTTTTCCTATGGGAGTTTGTTGACACTGGGATAAAACAACAAGGAGAAATGTTGTCTTTTTGGAGGGGAGAGGGAAACCCCACAATACTGTACTTATCCACATTTACTTTTCCACCACCATAGAAAATGCTGTAAAAATGTAAATGTAAATGTAAAAATGACAGAAGACAAGTTAAACACATAATCTGATTCATGGTGTGCAAGAAAAACTTCAGCAATTCCACAAGGGTTTGATGATTCAGATCTATTAGACAATGATCTTCAATGCAGTAACAAGAAACACTGATTCCCATGGTAGAATTCATGGGAGGGAGTTTACATCTGCTGCCAAAGGATCCTTGCAAAAGGCAGTTTCACAAAAACACACCAGAAGATCCACTTGTAGGATTGAAAGAAAAAGGAACTCCAGGTTTTCAAGATGCCTGTTCATGATGCAAGCCCTCACAATGAATCAAATTTGCCAGTGAATCCTTCTCAGGAGGTTAGTTACAAATTGTGACTAGCAACTAGAAAAGAAAGACATCAACACATTAGTGTCTGAGCAACCAGCAGAAAATATAAGGAATAAAAAGGAGATACTTGAAAGCAGTTGGCAAATAATAAAACCAAGTTCAATCAAAACACAACTTCTGTGAGGGTTATGAGTGCAAGGATTCTAGAGGCATTAGAGCTTGATTGCTGTGGTTACAGTCTTGATACACCCACCTGTACTGTGCTGCTGTGCTGAAAGTGAGTCTTGCTGCTATATCCAAGTACACAAATAGGGCCTCATGAAGTAATTCTGTGATGGTTAAAAGCTATGAAAGTGTCTGCTCTATGTCCTTAGATAACCTTTACTAGCTTGACAAAAAGACCTTGCAGCTCAAGCTAGAGCATTGTCTCTGCTTGACAGAATATAAAGCAGATGTGGAAACACCGATTACTGACTGGTTGCTTGATTGCAATTAGATAATGCAAAATTATTCTGTTGTAGAAAATTACTTGCAAAACAGCATTTATATGCAGGTGACATGGCCCTTCAGTCTTACCCTGCTCCCCAAGAGGCAGTGGGGGACATGTGGGCATGGCAAGTCTTCTAGATGCAGGTCTGAACTAGGAGAGGCTGAGGGCTGCAGCTCAGCCCAAAGGTGAGGGGATCCTGGCAAGGGAGATGGACAACACAGGACAGCTGCCAGGAACAGCCCTTCAGCAGGCAAGTCAGAAACAGCACGTGACTCCTACAGACAGCTTAACCAGAAAAGACTGGATATGTTCCAGTCTTTCTGTAGAAGTGTCTGACAGATGAGAACTGCTGCTGTAGTTTCACTATTTCTGAACAATCAGGGCTGAGGTTGTGTTAGCAAAGATTATTTCACAACTTCTTCCACAAGTCCTTCCTTCCCTGTTATTCTTCAGTGTCTGCCTGCTGTGAGCTGTGGCTTTAAGTAGTTCATAAAGGGGCTGCTGGGTCTGTTTGTGCATATACTGATTGACTGAGGTCTCTGCACGTTCATGAAAATTCAAAAAAAAATATTAACAGCAGGAGCTCTTTACCAAAACCTTGAATTGAATTTTTACTCTTAAAATACAAAACAAACTTACTCTTCATATTAATTGGTTTTAAAAGGAAAAAATAATAGAGGGGGGAAAAAAAAGCTGCCTTGAAGGCAGAAATTTGGAAGTGACCAAAATCATGTCCTGTGGTTTCATTAAGTTGATTCGATGTAGATGACACTTAAAAAAAAATACTATTTTATTGCATTTTAATACTCTTTTAAATGTCTCCCTGAATAACTATCCTTCATTACTTATTTATAAAAGAAGAATCAGAGGGGGAAAAAAAAAAACCACCAAAATGCCGGAAATGTCACAATATGAACCTGAATGATCATTTTTGCCTTGGTCAGTGGATTCAATTTGAGGTAGTTTATGGACTCATACCAGAAATATTCAGGAATTAATTTTCAGATGTGATGGTCCTACTCTTTCCCTAAAACCTTGTATACAAAAGCACCAATTTACCAATGTGATTATGGGCTTTGAAATAGAATATATAAGCAGCAGAAGAGCTTCCTCTTGCTTTAAAGGATGGAATTTTGATTTCTTCAGCATGTATGGCCATTTTCTATTAAATGCATGGTTATTTTCTTACACATAATATGATTTCAAGAAACTGCAAGGATTTCAAACCCAGTATTTTTAAGCTGGGCCTGTTTGTTCAGTTCTTTAAACTGCAATCACTTCTTTCATATTCTGACAACCAGTGTTTTACAGTAGCTTGTGTTTGTTTAACATGTTAATCAATAGGGTGCAAGAAACTAGGCAAGTTAGGTCTATTCTGTACTATATGCATTTAGTATTGTGTCTCTATTCAATCAAATTTAATATCTTGTTTGAATGTTGTATTCATATCTTGTTCCAGCTATTATCTTAAGATGACAATAAATCAGTGATCAACTGATCTATAATTGATCTATCCATTTTATGCCACTGAAAAATTATGTAACTTCAGCATGAAACTCTTGTAAATGTTACAATCAAACAAAAAGAAAGAAGAATATATAATTAAAACTGAAATATTCTGCTGAGACCAGACTGACACATTTCAGGTTTACACATTCCCTGTTGTGTTTTGGCAGTGCAGAGATTTCAAAATCTGATGTACAGATGAGACAAAACAAGAATGGAAATGCATTGCCACAAATAAAATTACTTTTTTTTTTACTGTGTAACAAACTATGTCCTACATGGCCTGCCAGCCTGTCTACCACCAACACTGTTTAAATAGCATTGTTCTGAGGACAGCATCCTCCACTGCCATACCATGACTCAGTATTTTCATTTAATCTGATTTCACACTCTGACAGACTTTGCCACGTTTCCATATATTCAAATGCACCTGAAAATACCTACTTCCTGCAAGGCTTCTCAATAACATGCAGAAAACATGCAGGATACAAGTATAAAAATCCTTAGTGAAATGTGTGCCACTGGCATTTTATCACATGGCAAACTCCTCTCCCTGCTGTTCTAACAATCAACAATGTAAGCATTTTGCTTTTTGAAGCTGAGGTGTTTCTGAATATGCACAGTCTGCTCATTTAAAGCAGGACATGACTGTTTTGGCTGATTCACTCCATTGTTGGATTGTGCACCCCTTAGGATCACACAGTAGTGAGTCAGTCATTTGTAAACAGGAGACAAAAAACCCCAAATGAATAGAGAAAACCACAGGCTTCATTCTTGTGATCAAAAGCCTCAAAGAAACCATGAAAAAGGAGCAAAATTATTTATTGAAAAAAACTTATAACATGGTCTTTCGTGTACAACCTCGGCAGTGCATACATCTAGCCTTACCCACTAAGAAAAAATTTACACCTCACAAAAAATAACACACACTTTGGATCCTCCCTTTCAGAAAGGAGGATGAGCTATACATTTGGTTTTTTCTGAGGGATTACATTATGAGAATTTTTCTTCTAAAACAGGGACATGATTTTAAGTGTATTTCATGAGCATAAATAATATGTTTGCTCTGCAGGCCTGAGCCCTGAAAGAGCACAGGACAACTTACAGGAGAGAATTACATGCTTCCTACAAGCAGAATCAGGCTGAGGGGACTTTAAAAAATAACACTGCTAAGAAAAGATTTTTGCAAATACAAAGCTAATGAGACTAATTGCTATATGTCAGATGTATAATGTTTCAGTATATTGTTTTTTGGCAGTGGTGGCTTGGTTTTCCTGGGCTCAGAGCCCAGTTTCTGTTTAATTTTCTGTAAGGTTTCATAGCAGCCTAGACATACAGAGCTGGCTTGCTTGCAAATAACCACATATCTCAGTATATATATTGATTAGAATTTAAACACATCCAGCAGCCTGTTGGATGGACGTGCTTTATGACATTTTTATGAGCAAATTCTCTTCTTCAAACTAAAGAGAATTTTTCCTATGAAAGAAGTTATAAGATTCACCAAAAAGAAGCTAGATGGAATTAAAAATTATAATGTTTATTTTGCATATTAAAAACACATTGACACATCATTATGACTTTGATCCCAAATCCTGTCTCTGTTCTCAAAAATTTTGTATGTCTGCAGTGTCCTTGAACATTGATTAGGTCTAAAGCAAGATATTAAACTCAGTAGAAGAATTATTTTTCCAGGGTGCCAGCAGTCTTCTAGGTCTGTCTAGGTCTTCCAGACATCTTGCTTGAGTCAAAGGCTCTTGAAGGGGAGTTCCCTGAGGCACTCCATTTCCCAGAGTGTTCAGTTCCACTCACAGAGGTATTAGCTCAGACTCAAATGGACTTTAGTGGCTTTTATCCAGTGTTACTCCTGAGCTAATGAGCCCTATGGAGATAATAGGTTCTCTGTGGAAAAGTTGAACTTCCAGTGGAGGCAGCCCTAGGGTCAGCTCCCACTGCCCTCCACACTTGCACTGTCACTTTGTGTGGCACAAGCCTGGCTGCTTTCTGCATCTGCACAGCACAAGTCTGTAGCTGTGTACTTACCTGCAGCTCTATGTGTAGCTCAAGACAGCAAAACTGAAAGGTCTACACCCAGTTCTACACCTCCTTGAAAATTTTACCTATTATTTATATTTAGAAGTGAATATATCCCTTTTATATTAGTAGTGCATTTAAATTTACAAATATTCATCTTGTTCTAAAAAGATCATTGATTCTCAATAGGCTAGACTGTGTAACTAAAGTTAGGTGAGGGATGAAAAATAATGAATATTTAAATATCTGTTTACTGTAGGTGTATATGTCTTGTGCTTGCTTCCTCTGAAAGGTATCTTTCTGAAATTTTCTTTCAAGAAAAAGCTAATGGAATGGCATTAGAGTTATTGGAATTGTTCATAGAAAGAAATACACAGAAGTTCTTTGCAATCAGTTTGTATGTGTTCAGTCACAGAGGGCACTTTGACAAGTGCAAGAAAGTCATACAAGTGTCAGTTGCAAAATATAAAGGTAAGATTTCTTATGGATACAAAGTTACAATTATGACACGGATGAAACCGAAGACTTTTTGATCTGCTAAGACTGTTTGCAGAAGAGGGGAAAAGTTGCTACATATAAATGTATTTCAACTGTTATGATCCAAATCACTCTAAATCATTTGGAATGAATGCTCTTCCATACCCCACCTGGAGTACTGCATCTGTGGCTGGGGCACTCAGCGCAAGGAGGACATGGGCTTGAAGGGGGCTTATAAAAGAGGAGGAAGAGTGACTTTTTACACAGGCAGATAGTGACTGGACAAGGGGTAATGATTTTAAACTAAAAGAAGAGAGATTTAGATCAGACGTTAGAAAGAAATTCTTCATTGTGAGGATGGTGAGGTATTGGAACAGGCTGTCCAGGTAAACTGTAAATTTCCCATCCCTGGGAGTGTTCTAGGCCAGGTCAGACGGGGCCCTGAGCAACCTGATCTCTTGTGTGGCGTCCGGGCACGTGAACTTCAGATGATCTTTAATGTCCCTTCCAACCCAAGCTGTTCTATGATTTAAGTGGCTGTTACTTTGGTTACATTAAAATTGTTTATTTGGCTCTTCCTTTCCTCCTTGCCCACCATGTCTGTTCATTTGTTTCATATCATCCCTCAGCAACTGCTTAGAGTAGAATCAGTTAGAATCAAGCATCATCACGTTTTCACTGAGTCTCTTTTATAAGGATTTTCTATTATATCCCTTTGGTTTGGCCAGTATTGGCCACTATAATCAAACACATTGACCCCTTTATTATGCACAAGTGTCTTTGTTACAGCTGTTCAGAGCATCCTGACCTCTAATTTCACTTTTCTATTAATGGAAGTTACAACAATTTTATATGATAATAATGGAGTTGTGTGCTGAAAATGAAGGAGGAAAAATACCTATGCATTTTTTTCTTGCCCAGAGAGACTTCTAGGACCATTAATAGTATATAAAGACACTGATCTCTCCTCTGCACTAGCTTTCATCACACAAAGTCACCTTCAAGTCACACAGCAGAGAAGAAAACCCTTAAACTAAAACACTTGTGCATCAATATCTTTTGATTTGAAATGTCATCAGTTCAGACTTTTCATATTTGTGTGGCAGTTGGAGATCATTATCCTAGAGCTGCAGTCTGATCCAGACTCTCTGGCTTCATCTTCCAATATTGGATTTAAAAAAAAAAAAAAAAAAAAGAAAAAAAAAGAAAAAAGAAGCTAGAGTGTTTAAAAAAGGTCTTCAGACTATTATGTCTATGAGGCTATCATATAATACAGTAAAATATGCTTCTATTATAAAATTATTATAAAAATGATTATATATTAAGTATATTAAGATATGCTTCTAATAAATCACATTAAAACTTTCTTAATAGACCCAAGGAATTGTTTCTTGAATATCAAAGAATATCTTTCCTGATTATGTGTTTTCATCCTAAAATTATACATAAGAGAGAAATCATTTGCTGTAGATTTTGGCATTTTTTGTGTCAGAGAAAGACAAAATGGCTTCAGTAGGTTCATGACACCCAAAACAATGATAGGCAGATAAAAAAAGAGCAATGAGGGATTAAATATATTGGGTCAGTAGCGAACAAGGGTCATTAAGTACATCACTCCCCATATAATGTACAGTCATCCAGACAATTAAATTTACCATTACAATTAGTTTTAATTGTCCCTATTGTTGACAGCCTCAGTAAAGAAATCAGAGAACGAATTACATGTTGAGCATACCACTGTATGCTCACTGTAGGTCACTGTAGACACACACTGGCAAAAGCCTTACTTTGATGTATTTTCCTTGCTAATGTGTTCCTGTAGGTTTTCTATTGAGTAGATTTCTATTTCTATTGCACAATCACCAATCAATTAAAATTCAATTAAAAATAAAAATAGAACTTCAAAAGCTCAACATCCTAGCTGAAAGGCTTTTGGGGTTTTTTTTTTTTCCCCCTTCTCATTTCAAAATCTTAGATAAATTCAATTGGTAAAATCCCAGGGGGGGAAAGGAACAAGAAACTATGTTATTTTTGTCAAAATGTATGTACTCTCAAATCAAGCTTCACAGACTTTTAAAACTGCTAGTCAGGTGAAAAAGTTAGTCTAGTTCTCACTTTCTTGATGCTTTATCCTTAAGCAGCTCCATTGAAAGAAAAACTAGAAACGAAAAGTATTATGAAGATACACATCAGCAAACATGCAAAAAAATTAGGTCCTTTATTAGGCACTTTCTGAATTTATGACTCACAGAGATTTAAGGGGTGGATTGTTTCTGCTCTGTAGAGATTTTATTTGATTTTGTCCTTTCTAACATTAAGGGAAACCTAAAATGGGAAATGTCTGCTATTAAATATAATGAAAAGCTTAGGTCTTGACTTTGAATTGATTACCTCATCTTATATTGTGTGCACTTCACTTTCATCCTCTTTGGTATAAAGACATGCTTCAGTTAAAGAAATTTCTTGTTATTCACAGTTTAATAGTGTTTGGGGGCATCATGGTGACATCTAAATTTTGTAAAAATATATAGGTCTTATCCCTTCTTATACCATTCATATATGGGTGATGCTGTCATTATTGTGTGCTCATAATCTCCAGTAAAGCAAATCAGTTCTTTTTTACTTACTTGTTCAGCTTGATTATTGACTTTGCACCTCTGAGGTACCCAGTACCAGCAAAATGACACAATGTAGCACATGGAAAGGAATTCTTCTTTTTTTGTAGTAACTTAATTTTTGAGCCATACAAAGTAGCCTTGCTGATATAAATAGTAGTTCCCAAATCCCCTAGCAACAAGAGAATCACAGAAAATTTATTTTTCCTTCTCTATTTATGTCCTTTATTTAGAGTATAGTAACATAATTTGGGTAAACTACATGGAGTGTTGTCTGTATAAATTATTTTAATGATGGCTTAGCTGGAGACACAGCACCTTCACATAGATAAGACAAATTCGAATACGTGCTGCACTGACTGAAAAGAAGACCCCCAATTTCATTCTTTCTTGTCTGCTAGACTGGAACCACCATGGTAAATAATATCTGAAGGATGTTTCCAACAACAGAGAATAGAGATGGAGTCAGGGCTGGAACACAGGGTTCAAAGCCCTTCTGAGAAAGAGGACTAGAAACAGGGATGGAGACAGAGCTGCCCTGCTACAGGGTGTTCCTAAGTACATCCAGAAAATCCAGCCCATTAGCCAGCACAGCAAGGCAGAGAACCAGAAGTCCACATTACTGACTTTGCTCTGAAGCCTCAGTCCTGAGACAGTAACCCACAATTCCAGAGCTGTAACTAGGGCGTCTTCCTCCAGAGTTAAATTCACATAACAAAAGCAAACCGAAATAAAATCTGAACTCAACATTTCCAGCAAATATAATTCAGCTCTGTGTAATGTTTATAGAAGGACTCTAGTTTTACTGGTATTGAAAGCCTTTGGTGGTTGGGCTGTGCCATATGTGTAATGAGTAATGACGACTGAAACAAAGGATAGACATCAACACATTGAATTTTTTCCTCTTCTGGGCTATAGACTAGTTGTTCCAAGCTTTAAAAGCATTAGTGTGATGGTTATGAACACTGATGATGTAACTGAAGATTGACTCTCTCTTCGTCCAAAAGAAATTCTCCTAAGCTAAAGATGGAAACTGTTTCATAAATGAAAAATAAAACAAGAGCAAATTGTATTGTCTCCTGGCATCCTTGTTTCCCTCTATTAAAATACCAACTGGATGATCCCCAGAATTAAATGATATGTCATTTGAGTAGTGATCTCACTATTGTAAGTCTGAAAAAGCTGACCTCACCATACAGGCATGTAGTCCAAAAATCATGGTACTGAAACAGAGTCAAAAAAGTGATGCATAAGGTCTTGGTTATTTTTAAGTTATTTAATATGATCCCCTAAGTTTTTATTGCTTTCAGTTGATATGGACTGTGAGTGGACCTGTACAAAGGTTGATAGAGGACGTACTGAGAGCTGTTACACTCTGCTCCCTTTTTACTCTTTTTTTCTCTCTAGGCACAATAAAAACCTTCATTTCCTGGTTTAGCAATTGGAATGAGCTGTTCATTAGATAAGGATCAATCTCTTTCAGTCAGCCAGTGGGGATATCTAAAAATTCAAGGAGTAGAAAAGTAGAACTGTATTCAACAAGGTGATACTTTAAAAGATATTTATGTTTGGAAAGAGCTATTTTCTTCCGTAAAAAATGGAAAGGTGATTTTGAAATGTATAAATACATTTAGTAGATCAAGAAAAGTCAGTCTTGATCTCAGATTCATTTGCAATAATAAACACAGCCATTTCCACAGGGTTCTAAATCTTCAAGAAAAGCTGGATTCTAACTTAGTATATAAGAAGGGGTTTCTATGAAGACAAAGGATGCATTTCACCTTTAAAGCTGGACCTCCAAGGAGATGAGACTGACATAAAATTGTTCCCTAAAAAAAGTACGTAATCTCTAGATCTCCAGAAGGAAATAAATTAGAAATTCTAATATAATTATTATTTGTGATAGTATGTGTCATGCCTGTTTTTTTGTTTATTTAATTAGGGTTCCAAATGGGCGTTATCTTATGCAAAAGCAAAATAAAATAATTTGGAAATTTTATGGCACATGTACATTAATTATTCACCTCAATTCCTCAGGTTTATCAGTGTCTATTTACCAAAACAATAGCAGAGAAAAGGAAATGTCAAAATTTAATTATTTTATACAGCTTCTCCCGTAATTCAGTCTACTTTTTCTTCAGTGTCAAACAAAAACATAATAGATCCTTGAAATGAAATTGTAAAGTAAATGATTATCAAGATTTTTTGGTATTTAGGTAGTGATCTCCAAATTCAACAACAAGTTGCTACATTAAGTGAAATTACCCTACCTTATAAATTTCCTTTCAGCATAAGGCTGATTTGTAATACCTGTATAGCCAGAAACCAGTGACCTATTTTGCTGGAAATACAACCATGTTGAATCTAAGTCTACTGTTAAAAACCACGGTTAATAAGCTGTTTGTGTCTTCATGTATTCCACTTGTCTAGTGCTACTGTGTTCTCCTCTGTCATGGTGCAAATTGCACTTTCCCTCAGAGCAGGAACTTCTGTACCTTCTCTATTTTTTCCCCAGCCATTTGAGAGTGTAGCCTAGGCAACAGCAAGGATTTTTTCTCCCACTTTTCTAAATTGTCCACCTTATCATTAGGAATAAACCTCAGTAAAACTATGCCCACTAGACAAGGAACTGGATTTTTTTTCTCTGAGATGACAACAGTTCTAGCATGATGGAAGGTGCAATGCAAAGGCAAGATAAATGCATGTTGTATTTTCTACAAAAGGGAGTTTTCTTTGGTCTACAATCCCAGCCCATCATGACTGTACTATAACCTTGAGTAGGTTAGAGAGACGTACAAACATGTTCATACCTCAAACAAATGATAATGCTTTGAATTACTTTGATCACTTATTTCCAAGGGTTCTGTAAACATTAATTACCACTCAACTCTCAGATAGGCAGTGAGTACACTTACATCTGACAGTCCCTCACCAATTTCAAAGGGATGTTTACCCAAACAAAAAGAGAATACTCAAACCAATTCCCATCATCTGTCTATCAAAGTCAGGAAATTTGGCTTTGAGAAAGTTCAATGTGGTCACTTTCCATTAAAGTCAGGACAACAAATTGTGCAGCCAAATTCAGTAACACAGCCTAGATCAACCATGCATCAATTAGCAATAGTTTGCACCTTGCAACATGTAAGATCCAGACAATGTTTACTCATATTGTTACACACCATAAAATTTTTGTTTATTTGATTGCTGTTTTGGGGTTTTTTTTAAAGTTGTTTTGAGTTTGGAAAGCCTTGTCATAAACTTACAGCCATGTTCCACTTTACTGTGTTGTGAAATTTATCTGACTGCACCAGGACTAAACCAACATCTAACACATGGGTGCAATCCAGCACCTATGCTTTGAAAACACCTTGGAAGAGTCCATGCAGTTCTGGAGACTTTGGGAAGCTGACCAGTAACTGCTAAGCTTTTTATTAGAAGAGGATGTCTTTAAAAATGATGGGAAGAATATGAGGTTCCATTTATTTCTCCCAATGAATAAGGTAAAGGCATTTGTTTCTCTATATTTAGCAAGTAACATGTAAGCCTTTCATTCTCAATCAATGTTTGCAAATCCTAATCAAGCTGATAGCAGATTTATTGATGTCATGTCATATATTCTTACAAGACTGTATGCCAAGGAACAGGCAGACGTATTTTCAGTGAGATGATTCACTAGTTCTAAACACATTAAATTTGCACAACTGTGGCTAGAAATTTGTCAGAATAATAAAAAACTATATTCGCTAAGTCACAGAAGAAAAAAGAATCTATTTCAACCTACTGTAGACAAATAAAGGTACCGTGACAAGATTTTGTTTCTTGAGCCCTTATCACACTTATATTGAGGAAAATATTGAAATATTGAATATTGAAAATTAACACTCAGTGTAAAATAGTACAGTCAGTAAAGAACTATAAGCTCAAGTTATGACCCATGCTTTTAGATGGGTCTAAAACTTCCAAAAACTATTTTCCTATAGCTTTTGCAAATGCTCAGAATTAGTCAGGCCAAGAAGTGGTAAGTGTTTTTATAGTGAGTGCTCTGCATCAGAACACCATGCTCCATCCAGCACACTTGCCGTGCAGCAGAACATTTAATCTTTTACACAGTTTGTCTCTGAGAGTTAGTCCTTCTGATTTAATAATTACTTTGATGTTACAGATATGATCCATTGAAAGGAATTGCCCAGGCGTGTCAGGTTGCACAGAATTTAAGTTTGCTTGCAGTACTATTTTTGTGCCACTGTTAAACCTCTACATGTCATTAATCAAATTATGCCACAATGGAACCAGATTTTAAAAACAGCTCAAATAATAAAAAAGGACAGAATTTTAAAGTATTCCCACCGTGAGATTTTGAGAAAGATTATGAAAAACCTTGCTAGTACAGTAGGCCCCCTGAAAACACTCTAACCACTCACTTCAGAGCCTCGGTAGCTGTAAAAATCCTCCTTGAAAACCTGGGAAAAAGTGAAGACGAATAACTTCTGGAAATCTGTTGTATAAGAACAAGTATTCCTTAAGCCAGCAAATTAAGATGTATTCAGATGCACTGTGATCTAATACTAGCTCAATTTGCAAAATATTTTTTGAGAAAGGACATCCTGGCAACATCATCTGACATAAAAATCACTTGATGTGTGCAAGGCAACAGCTGCATAGATCCACCATGAATCTCTATCATACTTCTCTTTAGAGACATGCAGAAGCATTTTGGGGAGCACTCTGTGAAATCATGCAAATGGCCCAAATTTGAAAACATATTATTGCTTTTTATATCATTACAAGATGATTTTAAATAAATTTTTATAGATTACTTTTTTTCTACTTGTTTCTTTGCTGAGCTTTCATAATTTGAAATATTTTTCCATCCTAGAAAGTATTTTGAGTCAGATGCTGAAATTTTATATGTAGTTTCATTTTTTGATAATAGTTTCATATTTAGCTTCTTTTAAGAAGAATTTTGGAGATTTTTCAAGACAAGCACTTGATAATGTTTTCATTTGTGCAATATTTGAAAGTTATTCGAATATTTAAATATACCTGAGCTGCAAGAAGAAAAAAAGTAAACTCCAGTTTTCTTTCTTAAATTCCTCATTTTTAAAAGAACTGCTTTGCATTCTCAGATGTTATTAAGGAATTTTCAGGATGCACTACTACGTACTGAAAATATTATTTGAATTCCCAATCTCAAATGACACATCAATTGAAGACATAGAAGTCACTCGTTGATTATGTATTTTCTAAAGGAGAAATGGAAAACAAAAGATATATGTATCACAAAATAATCTCGGATTAGTTCTATACTTAAAAATATCCATTCTGATTAGCTAATATTCTTCTTACGGTTTTATTTTTAAGCAAGTTAAAAATCTGATCCAATTTTCAATGATGAACAACTACAGTAATTTGAATGTACAGACCAGTCACAAGACTACTACATATCAAGGAGAACTCTTATGCAAGAAATACACTGTTTGATAAAAGCCCCAAAGTAAAGTGCTGTATGTATTTCTGCCTTATATTAGGTTAGAGTTTTAAATAATAACTCCCTCTTTTGTCTGATAACACAGAGAAAAAATAGTTATTTGATTAATAGATAGGGATGCAACTCCCTTTTTTAACACAGGAAGATATGTTTTTCTTTTGAAAATATGCCTCTTGTCATACAGGACCAAAAAGCAAGATACAGAAGTAAAAAGGAATAAAAAACATATTTTTAAGTTCATTCACTCAAGAAAAAAACTAAAATTTCAGTTTCTTTTCCACCTTTATCTTTTAAACTCATATATTGCTGACGAAATGAAACAGAACCAAATCAATAACTCCGTAGTCAGTTGTGTCAGAGGAAATTCAAACTTGACTCTATTGTTCAAAGACATGCCTCAGCCTTTTTACCTGTCTCTGAGGTAAAAGAGTAAATGAAAGCTCCTATTTTGGCCACTGGCCTTTCTGGGGCTGACAGCAACCATGGCAATTTGCTTCCATAAATTGTGAGTCATACAGGCTTATAGGAGGACGTTCAAGCAATTCAGCTTTGTGTTCCTCAGGCTGTTTGTCTGTGTTATGACTGATGCCTCAAACTGTATTTAAAACAAGACCTTTAAATCCATGTGAGATCCATCTAAGTCACTACTCATGGCAAGCTGAAGACACTGGTTACTGTTTTGGATACACTTCAGCTCACTGTTTTTCGTTCAGATGGTGAGACTTTGTGAATCTGTTCTCACAACAAATTTGTAGGGCATCTGAGGCATAGGGCTGTAGGCACCAGGATAATATGTCTCAGCAAGAATAAAATGCAGTGATCTTAATCCACTCTTTACAGAGACAAAAGGAACTTGAAAGAGAGGAAAGAATGTAATTTCCATTATTTTGTTCCTTGACAAAATGCAAGTCAAGAGAGTTGCCTTCCAAACTGGAAAAGTTCAGATTACTCAAAGCTACTTTTTCTTTTATAGGGAATCTTTTGAAATTTCAAGATGCTCTGTAACTTGATTCTGTGTCTAGGTACTTAATTTCTATTTCCTGTCACTTCTATTTTGCAGGAATGCTATCCAGGTAGTTCCCTGTGTCTTAGTACTATCTGAGTATGCTAACATAAGGTATTACTGCCTCCTCACAAGCTGAGCATCAATGATGACCATGTAACTAGTGTTTATCAGCCTTTGCTTCACTTAACCATTTTGTATAAAAACACTGATTGAGTTTCATACCTAACAGGGTACTCAAAGATCTAGTATAAGCCAAACTCTGAAGCTGTCATAGTAAGACCCTCAAGATCCCATTTTCCTTTGCTTGCTAGACACCCACATTACTGAAAATATTCTGAATACTTTTTTTTAGATATAGCCTGCTCAGATGACAGCTGGTCACTGAAGTGTACAGATCTCCTGCAGAAGGAGCCAAAATATTCATGAAGATTGTTATATTCTTGTTTCCAGCCAGGCAGCACAGAGACTTGAATACTTAGGAGTTAGCTAACCATCACATTTTTCTGAGGGTGTATGTCTCTGTCTTTTCTCTTTCCTTTTGTAAGCATTGGTCTGTTGAAGCACGCATCCAGATTGCCAGCTTTCTTCTTCTTCTTGTTCCTCTCCCCTCTTTTGATGGGCGAATCGAGCTGACTCAGTCGCACAACAGAGTTTTTCTCCTGTTAATCTTCTTCCAGTTATGCTTTGACACTCAAAATCTCTTCTTAAAAGATGTAGCCATCTGGCTATGATTCCACCTGAAACTGACTTTTCTAGTTTTTAACTGCTGGATTGAGACGTGCCCTTTTCTTTGGATTTCATAACTAGCTTATGTGACTTCCAATTGTTTCTCCACAGGACTTCATCACAAGTCTAAAGCCTCCATTCACGGAGCGACAAAGGACATCAGATGGACTAAGGAAAAAACTGCCCCGCACAGTGATTGGGTATTCTCAAAAACCCAGACTTGCATGATGGAGTTTTCTTCAGTATTTCCAGAAGTGTATTTTAAAAGAAAAAAAATATTTTATAACGGGAGGATAATGGAAATGGGAGAAAAAAGTAAAAATGGAAATTTTGAAGATAATAGTCTGAAAGTTCCAGCCCTGATACATTAAAATACCAAAACAGGAACATTAACGAGACAGTATTTGCAACCAGTTTCAGAAGGGCTGAGTAGCTCTGTGTGTGGTAAAAATGATTTTATTTTCTGTTGCTTTTTTACTCCCAATGAAAAATATTTAGCATGCCTTGTTAAAAGGGGTTGGGGAACCACTACAACTTGAAAAGGTCTTAAGTTTCACAAGACAAAAACATGTAATCTGAACCTCCTCAGCCCCTGGATTCCCCATTCCTAAAGTTGAAATAAATGACCCCAGAAGTCTAGCAGTTTAGGAAAGGAAAAATAATCATTTCATTCTGACTAGAAAGACATATTGCATATATGAAATAAATTCGACTAAAAGCACCAGGACCTCAAATTTAAAGGCAAGAAAAAAAACTTCTTCACTTCAAGGGGAAGAAGAGGTTATTTTCTAAGCAGAGAAGAAATTCAAGATAGATTACTGTGGACTTTTCCACATCTGAAATAAACCAAGCACTTAAAATTAATGCAAAAAAACCGAAGTAAAGCTGAAAAAAATTGTGAAAATATATATACTATGAATATCCCCAGCACAAAAATATAACCAGAGTAGTGTGAATTTCAGGCCTTTGTATTTTTGCACATTAAAATGATCTAAGAAAAGGTAGATTTTATATAATCATGTTACTGAATAGCAACTTTTTTTTTCTTTCTTTCTAATATTGCAAGTTAGCTCCAAAAGCAAGACTTTCAACGTTCTTAAGCAGTGACATCTGAAAAGTAAGCTTTTTAGGAAATATATGCTTTCATACCACCTTTGAGTGTAGGACTGTTTCTGCTGATAAAATTGTCATTGGCAGAAAAAAGGGTCTGAAGCAATTTGAATGTGAGGTTCTGGTTTTGCAGTAAAAGCTGTGTGAATACAGGTGGCTGTCATAATATTTCCTAAAGGAGTGGTCCACCATGACCCTGAATTTCAGTCTTCAGTTTTTTCTGCTTAGCACAAAGCCACCTTCAAACAGTATATTTTGTGTGGTTGTGAACATACAATGCCATAAGAAAAAAAAGGTATTTATGCCTGATTTAGTAAATTGTTAGGTAAAAAATGCTTTCGTTAAAATAAATTAAAATTATTAGGCCACATGAGGTGATAATGAAAGAAAATTCAACACCAGTAATCTTGGCAGGACCACCAGTGTGCAGCATCATGGCCATTTGCCATTTATGTTTGATTTCACAGGAGAAAGTAACTGGCTTTGCAGGTAAGCTATCAATCCTTGCAAGACAGATTAAGAATCCAAATAGTGGAAAATCAGGGGATGGATGACTCACGAGAAAACTTAGGTTTCTGTTTAAAAAATTACACACAAAAAATACATGCAAATTATAAATGATGAAAGATCCTTTATTACTTTCTAGCAAACAAAACAGGTGCCAGTTCCCTTCCTTCACCCTTTCTACAGTTGAATCTTTCATAGCATAGTCAGAAAAGCCCAGAGTAACCAGAAAGTTTTTTTAAAAAAGTGTTTGTTTTATCCAAGAAGTAGTAAGTGATCTAATAATTATCTGGGAAAGTAAAAGAAATATATTATATAATTTCAAACTTAAAAAAGGTAGGGAGGAATGTTGGGAAGAATATAAGTACAAGAATTTAATCAAAGAGATACAAATCTCTTTGCTACAAAGCAGAGAGGAAAACCAAGAATCTTAACATTTGATCTGTACCTTATATCGATAATTATTTACATGTAGATCTCACTTTGCATCTGAACTTAACAATCCCAACCATTTCTAAAGCATTTTTTCATTTTCTTCTCTGAAAGGTCTTGCCTATGTTCTCAGGTGCACAAAACAAGAACAGACTACACTACAAATGAGTCTAGGGAAAAAGATCAGGCTCACTATCTTTTCTTGACATTCTAGAAGGGTTAACCAATGTTTAGCATTTCTTCCATTAAGTATGTTGCATCTATGTTTCATGTAAATGACTTTTTTTCAAAACCTGTGAGTGTAAATTCATACTTCTCTCTTGGAAAGCATATTCAGTTGGCTTGAATTTCATCCATGTTCCTGTTTCTAGTCAGAGAGAAAAAGACACACCTAAAAAAGGTGATACAAAGAGTTTAAACAAGGCAGTTAGGAAGATCCTTAGGGCTTGCCAGGAGAAAATGTTCATTAAGCTTGTGATCTTTGGTGGAATTTAGAAGCTCTGCAAATTGAATAAGCAGATAATAACTTTTATAAATGTTTGATAGTAGGAAACACATTTAATAAGATACTAATATTTTTCAACCTATTTATTAATTTATTTGTTATCTAAAGAAAAATATCTCCTGTCCTCTAAATTTAACAGTTTCTCTAAAGCTGCAGAAAGTTCCTTAGTGCCACAGCCAAAAACCACATCCTGCCTTTGAGACGATATGATAGATGGCTGTTAATAAACTGGAAATATAGATAAAACCATAGCTAAAACATACTGTTAACCATAACAGTAACAATTGTAGCAGACAAGATACTTGAAAGTGTCAACAAGTGAGAAGTGGGAAAAATCTATAAATTATTTCTATTCATGTACTAAATGCTGCACGTATCTGTTGCAGAAGCAACAACAAAAGCAACAACAAAAGCAACAACAAAAGCAACAACAAAAGCAACAAAGTAATACTAATTTTATAAAGCAAATAATGTAATCCTATGTAAATTACTCTAGGTAACTAGAACTTTAAGAAACCTATAATTGGGAAGAACATGAATTCCAAACCCTGAGAGATTCCTGAATTTATGGAGCTGGAGAAATAAATCGTTAAAATCTCTCGTGCCTTTCTATCTGATAATGAGAAGTTCTGCTTATGGTAGGCTTGTCTTACCTCATGAGGTTTGAAAGACAAAACCAAGAATTTCACTGGATTGCAATACCATTGTATGCAGGGAAAAAGCAAATAGGGAAAAAGGGATCTTTATACCTATTAAGGCCTAGATGCTAAGGTACATCTAGGACCATAAAGAGCCATGTGTGCTTGCTAGGCTGCATGACACCTGGGTGAAATCTAATATAGCTGCATAGATCCTGGTGTAGTCAAAAGGTACCCCTCAGCAAGGCCTGACAAGCTTTTTGAACTAGATTTGGCAAGAGAAGGGCATGCAGAGCTTGTTCATTGCCATCTGTGCCTGCCAGCATAGGCACTCTCTTCATAGGCACTTCTATCTACCTTCTTTTGAAATTGGTAAGAATAAAGCATCCTTGAGCACCAAAGGGATTTCAGCACCCAGTCAGGGGCCCCAGAATCTCCAAAGCAACCTACAGACATGGAACAGAAAAATAGCCATAGGAACCAAGTGTTAAAGAGGTTTTTCCTTTCTATCCAGAGCAGCATTGTTCACCACTGAACCCTTTTTGGCAACCAATCTCTGGCCTTGGCAGGAAGGCTTTATACTGACAGCTTCAGCTTGCATGAACCTCATGTACCTGCCAAAAGCTTTTAGGCAAAGACCTAGATTTGCATTTCTTTAAATATAATATGTAACTCCAGGATTTTACATATATTTTCTTAGTTTACATGAATCTGAAAAACGGAAGAAGAGGAAATTATATCAAGCCAAATAAAAGAAGGAACAGTGTAAGACTCCAGTACTTTTTGAGGGCAGACTGAGCCCAAAAATTTTTACTTGTCTTTTTTCTCACATATATATTTGAGACATACATAAAAATCTTCCCCATACAAACTTTTCCAATGCAAATCAGAAAAATGTGCAACATTTTCAGAAAGTTCTTCTCATCTGCTCTCCATTCACCACTATAAGCCACTACTAGATGTGTGTCCTGTCCCTCTGAGAAATAAGCAGCAGGAGAAGAGAAACAAGGTGTGTAGGAGCAAAACTACTGGCCAGAGAAAAAGCACAGTCCAAAATACTGTGACTGCAGGTAGCAAGACAGCAAATCTAAAAATCCAATAGTCAAAAAAAAAAAAAAAAAAAAAAAAACCACCTTATTTCATGTTTCCTTGCCAGCTGAGGTATCCCATTGTGAACAGGTAAGACTGACTGTACCTTGTTGAATTTGGGGTGGATGGAATGACATGTGCTACATGCACTGTGTAAGATAGGAGGCCATGAATGAGCCCTTTCTGGTCCTCATCGAAAGATGGAAACTGGATGACAGTTCCCAGAATATGATCATGCCAATGACAGGGTGTGCTCCTGAGCAGGCAGAGACAGAACACTGCAGTCAAGTCTTTACTGCATGGGGCCAAAATACAAGCTAACTGCAAGGCCTAAAGCACCACTGGTTCAGCAGAACTTCTCAGGACCCGAGGGGCTGCCTGTGCAAGCCCTCCACTGCACTCTGGAAAGGTGCCTATGATGAAAGGTGACGGAGATGATGGAAACACCTGAGCTAAATTAGCTTGAATTACAGCTTACTGGTGTGCAACAAATATTATTACAGCTTTCTTCCAGTCAATGCATCCCTACTGCTCAGCCCCTGGAATGCTACCCATAGGATTTATGTTTTGGACTGGGGTTTCTAAGAGCATAATTTAATAAGTGGTAGGGGAAGAGAATAGGAGTCATTTTTGTTTGGGCTTTTGGTGTTGGTTAGTTTGCTTGGGTTTGGTTTTTTTCTAAGAGTAAATCTTCTCTCTGGTTTGCAGGAGAAAAAGAGGTCTTTTTGCTGAAAGTTACACCATGCTGCTTTCATACTTCCTTGTAGAATAAGTTCTATCATATTACTTCTATATATTTCAGGCAATGTTCCCATTGCTATAGACTGTGACAAAATGAAAATGTAATCCCCATTCAGCTGTTAGCCTCTAAAATGAAAGATATTTCTAAAGCTCATAATTCATAGGTTTCAAAGTTCATAATAATTAGGGTTATTTCCTGTTGCTGCAGAAATAGAATGAACCTTTAACATTTTAGTAGAAGTTTCCAGTTATATGGAGAACTGTCCAAAAGCCTTAAAGTTCCTTAAAACAGTGGAGTTTAATGCTTAAAGCTGTAACATAAATGAAGAAGTAAAATCAGTAGATGCTTATCTATCCCACAAGCAGTTTTGCTCACATGCTTGTTTCCACTTTTTTAAATGAAAAACAATGCAAATTAGTTCTTTTAAGCCATTATCATCATTTCATCTATTACAAGGAAAAACTTCTCTCCCTCTATACTGTAGCTCTCTTGTATTTGCTTAGTTACTTTAATAGAAGCCAGTCTTGATTTTTTTTTTTCCTTTTTTTGTTAACTGGGATGAAATTATTTTATATTCTTGTATAGGCCAGTTTCTGAAACAGGCAAATGTCAGACAGGCACACTACTCTTGTCCACACCTCTACCTTGGTAGCATAGATTTCTTCCCAATTCACATCTATGTTTACTGCTCATGCAAAGTAAATATTTGCACCAGCCTCTCTCTAGCTGATCAGCGTTCCCTACCAAAACAAATTTCACCATACCAGATAGAGATGTTTAATGGAAGAGTTCATTTCATTGACTGCTAATAGCCTAATAGAGGCTTCATTGAAGCTCCTACCCAAACTCCTAAGATCTCCCTCATCACTGGAACATGGAGGGCAGCTCTCATCATTAGAAAATAGGTAAACTGAGTCTTCTTCAGAATTGCCTTTTTATCTCAGCTGCAGAGGGATCACAGTCAACCAGCTGAGACTGAAATACACGGAATTTTTAAAGGGTATGTAACAAGTAGTTCTTACTGAAAACACAGCTTTCAGCCTATCAACTTCTTCTGAATAACCCACTCTTGCTTATACTTAGTAAAGGACTATGTAAATATAATTTGCCTAACGTTTTACTGAGTTACTTTGGTGTATGGCTCGATAAAGAGTTCAGGAAGAGAGAGCTGTGCCCACCTGGACACAACAAATGCAAATAGCATGCTTCAAACTGAATCTGAACACTTATTCATTTAACTCCTTCCAAATGAAATCACAGAGACCATGAGCAGAAAAGAGCTTTACATGCAGTGCAACACAAAGGACCACAGGAATCCTCTAAAGCTACTTAAAATTCTTTCCAAATGAAAATAATTTGTTTGAAGAAAATACCTCCTGAAATATTTCTAAAGCTCTTCAGGTATTTGTTATTATGTTTCATACAGTCTTACCTAAGAAACCTCTGGTAGAATCTACAACTATAAACAAGAGTATCTTAAATTAATCCAGGTAAGGAATATTGTCTTTTCTTCAGAGTGCAATGAGTACAAACAGCCTGGAAGCTGAAGTAACAGCTGCAATTTATATGAGGCAGCCACACAGAGGAGGAAATACAAGACTAATTCCTAGAGAACTGTACAGGTCCATGTTAAAAATGTCTGAACTAGTGACACTTCCTTGATTTTGTTGAAAATGCTGTTTTTGCAGGGCAAGTTACAGTGAAAAAATCACACTGCATAGTTCCAAGATTACTTTTTGATGTTGAGCTTTTCTTTGGTTTTGCCTTTTCTCCAAAACTAAAAAGAAAAATAGAGGGAAAAGCCTGTTTCCCATAACACTCCTTTTAAATGTCCTGCAGCATTGCAACATAACTAGTATGACATTAGGATAATATTTTATTCCAAGATGATTTTGATTTGACTTGCTGAAGCCACAGCTAACTTCTCAAAACTCTCAGACCAACAATATGGAAGAAGAGAGCAGTCTTATTTTTAACGTGACAAAAAAATCTCGATGGAGAATGAGTGCAGGGATGATTGGGCACAACTGGGTTATACATATAACTACTCTGATTTTAACAAGCATATCTATACATGTGTGGGGTTGGATGTTATTTCTAAACAACTATTTCCAAGAAAATTTTGGCTTTGAACACTTTGAAATGTGTTTTGTTATTTTATTCAAAAAATATAGACATTACAACTCACATCTAAAAAAGAATGTTATATTAGCCTTTGGAAACCTCTCTATAAGGATCACAGTTTCATGTCATGTATGAATTTCAGTGAGGCAGCCACAGTCCAGTAAACTACATTTTAAAACTCAAGGGTTTTCTGCACCAATATCATTGCATTGATTACCTTGCTTTTGAAAGAATAAAGGGATCTTTCAGAAGAAGAAAACAACTTTGACACACTTTCATAATATTGCCAGGTACTATAAGCTGTATTCTCATGTTGGCTGTGATGGGATAAAGCCAGAATGATTCCTTTGACTTCAGTACAGTTACACTAGAAAGTGAGGTGTTTCTGAGGAAAGAAATTAATTATAAAATCTTAAGACACAGCATAAAAATCTAGAAACAGAAAAGATCTTAGAGAAGAAATTTGAGTTTAAATTAAATTAAAAGAGCTGTTACACTTGTCATTCTGATTATGGCAAGAATCTCATGGAATTCTGAGAGAATCACAGAATATGGCCTCAATCACAATGGTACATTTTTTCCTTTTTCCATTAGCAGCTTAAGAAATGATGTCTCTCAGATGCTGCCAACATCATGATGTATCTTCCTGAAATTGCATCATCTCATTGCAAACAGTTTAGATTTGGTACAAAATCTCATGGTTTTGGTCCCTGTTCTGTCACTGCATTTTATTCTATGACTCCTTCACATATGCAAACAATCCTTCCCTCCACAAGCATAAATCAGCACTGGATTAGTGGTTGCTCATTGGATCAGTAAACAGGTCACTGTAAATCCTGGTTTGGTCATTTGTGTTTTGCCAATCACCAGCAGTTGAACAGATGTTTTAAAAGGCAGATGTGGCAAGGAGAACCACTTCAGCTAAATTATAAATTATACCTAAATTACTCATATAAACTAGCTGTAAACTATCATTTAATAATATCGACCACACTGTAGAAAAAGGTAGATTGATCAAGATTGCAGTGCAAACAAGGCCAAAAATAGGCTAATGCCCTGATTTTACCTTTTCTCCCAACAATGGTGGTTTTTTAAACTGTCACAAGGTACATCCAACCAGAGAAAAAGCTCCTAGTACCTGTAAAAGGGAAAACAGTTTAGCACATAGTTTGCTGTTTTACAAGAAGTTTGCATAATACTCTTCCATGGTCCATTACTGACTCTTTCTGTGTAAAGATCAAGCCAAAAACACCTGAAAATCACTGACTTGCAGGATCTGCACTTAAACCAGCAGATTTCTTCCCCCCAGAACAGAAGAACTTTTTCATAATGTCTCGAAGAAAAGAACATCTTTGTTGAGAGCTCCTTTTCTTTTGATGTTATTCCAAAACAGAACCTATCTCACTTTTATATTCCCTAAATAACCTCACTGCAAACTTGTAAAATATTTATGGTGACAATACAAGCAGATCAAACTTTCAGGATGTTCTGGACCTGCCATGAATGACCAGGTTTTTTGCTCAGCAGCAAGGCAGATGATTATATCTAAGGGCAGGCACTAGGGGGAATTGAAAGCCAGAACTTGAGTGTTCCCCCACAAACCTGTCATTTCAATCCCATAAAGATGGTAGAAAAATAAAAGGCAATAACACCTATTAGACAATATTGTTAAAATCATTTAAAAACCACAGCATCTCCCACAGAGCCAGAAATTTTAATGAAAACATTGAAAATGTCAGTGTCGTACTTCCTCTATATCTGTAAAGTTTACACACAATGTGCTAGTCTGATTACTTTTGAGCACTCCTACTCCTCATAGTCTTTAGCTTGTTGTCTGTTAAAGTAGCAAATTAGTCATAGATTTTTATTGAGACAATATTATTTAACCTTTACAGAGAAGAGCAGATGCTTTGGAAGGCACCTCTCCGTGGCAAAGAAAATAATTTACATTAACAGTTACTTTCATTTCTGTCTTTGAGGCTTTGACATTATGAGTGGATTGAAACACATTTTTAGCCACCAATTTATAGCACCTTTGGCATTTCAGTTTTTGATTGTCTAAGCAGTAAAAATATTTAGGTGTTGGAAAAACCCAGCCCTACAGAGACGGGGCAACTGCGAAGCATTTTTAAAGATTTTATTCTGTTATTAATCTTGTAGAAGGGTGAGACACAAGAGATGTAAAACTCAACACCATTCTATCAGAAGCCAAGCTGTTTCTTGTTTACAATGCCTTATAAATGGTTTTCACCTCATTAGCTTTTGCCACACAATGCTGATAATACTTCTAACACAAATCACCTATTATTTTATCCCACGTGGTCCTGCTACAATGCATCTTTCACAGTTCTAATTCTCCAAAATATCTGGTCTCTTTGCAAGGCCATTGTTTGAAACCTGTTCCAATGTCTGTCCTATTCCATGGCCTTTCTAAGTTGGCACAGCTTATCTCAGAGTTTTCATACAGGTGTACAAGACTATGTGAGCTTTCAGTCAAGCTTTCAGAGTCCTTTACAAATCCATTTCTCATATTTAGGGATGGGTATATTTTTACAATACCAGATTTTAAAAGAAAAAGAATTACACACTAGATTTCCATTGATACCAGCACCTCTGTCATTTTCAGTGCAAAACCACAGCTTCACTGAACAGATCCACCCACAGCTTTCTTCCAGGAATTTTTTATCCTTTCTCTCAGAACTGGGCTCCTGACATAAACTGTTCTGACAATGCTCTTTGGACTCATCTGGTCATGTAATGGGCAAGTTCCTCAAAGGCCTTTCTTGGCTAAGGAAGGGACCCTCTGCAGGTGGAGAATGTCTCACTACATGGCAGGGAAATGCAGACAAACCTTTCCAACACTTTGCAGTTTCTAAGTGTTTATATTGCCTTGGGAATGGCAGGACCTCTTCTCACCTGAAATTTACCACAGAGCACCACTCCAGAGAAGTGAAAGAGGGCTTATTTATTCAAATGAAGTCAGCAGGCGTAATGCTGCTATTCTCTCCAAGACATTCTTGGATGTCTTCAGGGCACAAAACTACAAAGAAGAAACTGTGCAAGTATTCTTAAATGGAACAACCTTTCAGAGAGGTCTCTGAACAAGCATGTGTCACAAATAATCATTTTACATGGTCCACTTTACCTTAGTTGTCAAAAAGCAAATTCCTCAAAACTAAGACTAGTTCGGTTTTGGAATAAACACACTTGAAAAAAATCTTTTATTTTTTCAATGCATACAAGTTAATTAATAGAATATCAATAGAAAAAAAATGTACTAATTAAGTTGAAAATCATAGCAATGTTCTTATAGCTCTTGGAATTGACTAAACATATGTAAACTGGTATTTGCAAATGCCTCATACCTACAATAAAACCCAAAATATTTTCTTAGTCCAACAAGCTTCAACATTGAAATCTGCCTAATACATTTCTCTGTTAATGTAATATTTAACAACTTTTTACGTACTTCCCAACAAGAAAGAAATGCAATCCTGTATTGGCCTCTTGTTTTCTTAACATTTCCATGTTCTAAAAGATGATTGCAAGGTAGGATGATAAGTTCAGTGGTCAAAGGTATTCTATGTTCTCACAAAAGGATGACCTCCACACCTACCATTCCTTTATACAGATGTTGTGCTGAGATATTAAATGAAGATTTGACAGCCAGTGCTCTATGATACGTATTGTAAACTGTGTAACTCTTTTAATGAAAACCAGTAATTCTTTTAATGAAAATCAAAATTCAAAAATGACCCAACTTCTATTGACTCTCTAAGAAATAAGGTTTCTCATTTCTGCATAATGGATCACCATCAACTTATGCTTAGATGGATGATGCTATTGCCATCAAAATCTGGCCATTGCCTGTTTCTGCAATGCTTTCCTACCAAAAATAAAAAAGAGATGATACTGATTATTTAACTGACATTTCTAATGAATCCAAAGAAGAAAAAATTGGAAGTGAAGTTATTCAGGGAAATTCTCATTAAAAAATGATTTTTTTCTTCTAAGTTAAGAGCCTCAGAATTTAGCTTCCTAATGGTTGAGGTCGAGCTTGGAAAGAGTTCTGTGGCCAGATATCATACAATTTTAATTATGTGTACATCTTAAGCTAGATCTAGTCTAAAATATAAATAATTGCACTAAAATAAAACCTACATTAAATTCTGTCGAAATGGAGCAACAGTCAGATCCTTAACCTGGTGACAGAATATCTTTCCATTGGAGATTTAAGGTGTTTCTGTTACATTCTTGTTGCTTCTAGTGTAATGTTATCTCTGGTGAAACTGTGGGAGGTATTGTTACAGCAACAGGTGTTGATGTTATAAATCATAAGCTGCTGATGTCTAAGAACTCAGGATGGAATTTTCAGCAAAAGCAGAGATCTAATGTATGAAATGGCTTTAAAGCATATTTAATGGGGAGAGAAAAAAACTCTACTATGTGACTCTTTTCTGCATCATGTGAGCTTTGGTCTAGTGACACCTCTCTGAGTTTTTCAAAGAAGGATCTGTCCTTGTGAACATCTCCTCTTAAGGAAATTGATGTATCTTCCACATCTTTTGGCAAAGAAATTATCCAGGGGCAATGCTAAGAGACTAAACATTGCTGTGTTCCTTAACAAGAAGCCAGATCATCAAGACAGCATTATCTGTAACTTTTCTACAAAAAGGACAATGGCAATATTCAAATAAGCCCCAGAGGGAGAAAATGCTGTGATTTATGCAAGCCAACACTCATTTGAAGAAAGGAAGGAAGGAAAAGTGACAGAGCTGTAGGGCTCTGATAAACTCAGATGGACTAAACAGTAAAAAATATATAAAGTAAAACTGAAGAAAACATACAGATTTATATGACTGCACAAAATCTGTGTCAAATTTTGCGAATAAGACATCAGACAAGATAAACTCATGTCCAGCATTTAAGATTTTGATGATAAATAATACCTGTATTTCCATTGCCCATGAATGAATTTTTAAAACTATTTCAATTTCACTATTGACTTAATATTTCTAGTTCTGACATTTCATATCTTATGACATATTGCCATCACATGCTTTGATGAATGACATTTCAAAAATCTTATAATATGTGAGATACATCCTGCAGCTTGCAGATCTTTTCTGAAATGAAATTTTTAAAAATCTTATTTTGGCACATGCAAAATGGTATAAAAATATCCAAAACCTTTTATAAAAGCTCTTTTAATCCCTAAGCTAAAGCCACTTTGCTAGTGTATATATCTATATCTATATCTATATCTATATCTACACATATAAATTTTTTACAGACAATTTATTATCATCCCCATGAAAACAAAAAGTATATGAACCATTAAAAATTCTGAATAAAATAAGGTGAAAGCTGTAAATTTTTGTTTTGTTTTGTTTTTGTTTTGTTTTGGTGTTTTTTTGTTCTGGGACTATCTACTGTAAATACTCGAGTATTAAAGTGGTACATCTGGGAGAGGAATGAGAAAAGGAGTTTTTATTGGTATTTTGTTTTCCACACATTTGAATCTTCTCTAGAAATGAACAATAACATTATTGAAATATCTCAGAAAAAATCCAGAATAATTGTTTTTACAGTATTATGGGTCTGAAAATAAATCAAATTTCAGAAAAGTTTTCCAAGCAAAAATTTTACTTCTTCTTGATGAAACTGGAAATTGTTCTACAGAACTATAAACCCTGTCTTCTACTCCCAAAATTACTTATCTAAAAAAATCAGGACAGTAGAATAGTTTGATTAGATACCTAGAAATATCAACAGAAGAACCTTGATAATTCCACACAGAATTAGAAAAACATTCTCTTTCAGAATCAGGATTCTAACCAACATTGTTTCCATGTTTACAAGATATTTTCATTTAATAGAAAAGAACCTCATATTTAGGCTATTACAATGAATGTTTAAGGATCACATCCTCACCATATACACATTAATTTTATGAAGCTCAGCTGGCTTAAAATGGATCATACCAAAATCTATGTCACAATGATAAAAAGTCTAACCAGGTTAAGCTCTGAGAATCCACGCTGCTTAACACATTCCTTGCAGGTCAATCTTTGCTTCTCATGAACACACAAGACCTCCCCATATGGTGGAAAAGTAGAAAGCACATAATTTGATGTGTGTCAAGTCCTACTATCATTGAAAAAGAGGTCTATGAGATCAGGATTTCAACCTATGAGCATGGCTTATCTGCCTGCCTAGATTGGCTGCCATACCAAGTTCTGTTCTTGATGGCTATCACTGAGAGAGATTCTAGAATTAACCAGAACCACCTGGCAAAATGGCAAAGTCTATCATGCTTCTCTTTGCACTTCAGTTTAGACTGCTCGTTTTCCCAATTTTTATCATGTCTTCTGCTTTACAAATGGAACTTCCCAGGCAGCAAAAAAAGACTGTCCTGTGAATAGTATCCATCATGTTTAACCTCCACAAGGGATGAAACTGCATATATGATTTGCCCATACAACATGCAAGGTATGTAATGGAATAAGAGGTAAGATTGAATGGACACCAATAGAAAAAGACCATCTGAAAGCTATGGATGACCCTTCAGCATTTGCAGGAACCAGGCAATTGTCTGACGACCTGCACATCACCAAGAAGTTCTTGGAAACTGTTCAATAAACAGCTGCCTTTGCTTCTTTCTGATTAGGTAAAAACATCTTCTGTCTCTAATACTTACTGTACTAAGTCAGATCTGCTGCACCATGGTTTAAATTCTCATTCATGCCTAAATTCAAATCCTGTTTGAGATCATTCAAATGAGGTTTCCAAGGCCACATACAGTCAGTCTATCCATTAAACATGAATAAAAGCTGATTCAGTGACTGATGTCTTCCTGACAATTGTATAATGTTAATACTGATATGTTACTGAACAGTTTTTATATTTAAGAGAATTTCCTTTTGACAGCAAGATTTCAAGTCTAATAAAGAGCTGATTACCATACTTAATATTTTCTTAAATTTGAAAATAATTGTAAGTAGAAGACAACAATTAAAGACATGTTTTATTGCACAGACTTAACAATGATTTAGATGCAAACCTGTAATGTTGACAGTGTAGGAGTAATGAAATTCAGTCTCAGGAAAAGATGAAATAGCATTAAAAAAGGCCCATTCTTCTATCTATTCTGTTATAGGAAACATAAGGGAATGAGAAGCTTACTCTATTGAGTTGTTAGAGGAGATTAGAGGACAAACAACTTCCTGCAATTTCACCAGAGACAACAAATCAGAAAAGAAGCTGCTAGGGAGCTTTCTGTAGCAGTAGTAAGCACAAAAGAAAAAAAAAATTGTAAAGACGAAGATAAGCTTCAACCAAATACTTCACTCCAAACTTTCTCACCAAAAGCTTTGTGCCACCAGCAATATGGATGTTGAAGAAAATATGCCTTCATTAAAAAAATAAAAAAGCTTTCATTCTTTAATGCTTTTCACGTGAGAGCTTGCCAAATTTTTCACAAAGAGGATTTTCACCCAGACAAATGGAACTTCTCTTTCTTCTTTAATCAACCAACATTCCTAATGAATAAAGTAGCAATCTCTATATTTCTAACACCTTTAATCATTTCAGTAGGTCAGAAAGGGTCTAATTCAGCATTTTTCATATGTCTTACTAGTCATAGATTACAAGTAAAATTCCTTGCCTTCTTACAAGTTCCTTTTCATTGTATATTTCAGTACTGTTCTAAATCTCCTGGTACCTGCTTTTATGTTCACTGAATGATTTGTTTAATCACTGCAGCTGAATTTTCTTTCAAGACATCCTTCTCTGACATTGCTCCAAGATAAAATATGTCATAGAGGCTGACACATACTATAGCAAATCTCTCAAAAATTATTAAAACATCAGCTGCCCAGAACTTCTCAAGCACTTAAAATGCACTCACTAATTCCTCCAGTTGCCCATGGCTATTCACTCCTTCCTTCCCCAAAAAGCAACATGGCCTGCTTCCAGAATTATTATCCAGGCATTTCTCAGTAACCAAAGACACATTACAATTTTTTGTTTAGAACAGTGAGCAGAACAGTAACATATTAGACTTTGTTCTATCACCTGTTCATGAAATGAGACAAGGGTATTCATTCCAAGGAACCTACTGCTGGAAAGATTTGCACACCTGTTTACCTTCACGTATAGTAAGCCATCCCATTGGCTCTTCTAGTGCTCCCATACATCAAACCAAGCCCATGATTAAACTCTTAGGGGTCAGGGTTTCATCGTTGAGTTTAGTCAGGTTCAGAACATCATGACCTCCAGCTTTATTAGGGGTAGCAGGACAGATGTGTGACCACTCTTCAGCTGCCCCAGTTCTTGATTTAGTGTCATGACATGTGCATTTCTGCAAACTTTAAGCCTTAAGCCAAAAGAAATATAAAACAGGAATTATACTACTTCATTGAAAGCAATATTTAGATGTGACGTAGGGGTTGTTTTCCTTTGAAAAACAAAATTTTTTTTATCATCACGTGGAACATATATGTGTTCACATATGTGAACATATATGTGTGTGAATATATATATATGTGTAAAATAAATATGCAAATAGCAATATTAAGATACTGTTACCGTTCTGTGTGCAGCAAGGCAACATAGATAAACAATTGATTGAAAGCAATTACAAAATGTTTGCATACTTTTTAGAAGTCAGAAGACCTTGTTTTCTTGTGTAATTGTGTGGATCTGTATAAAACTGCTGTCGATCAGTTGCTACTCTCTTTCAATTAGGTCATTTTAATTTGAAAAATTTCTAACATTGTTCCTATTGTGGGAATTCAGCCCATCTGGGAAAAGTAGAATACAATACTGTCTGAAGATTTTTGATTTAATATTTGATTTTGTGTTTTGCTACATACACACAAAGACTTACATGCACATGAAGCAATTTGGCTGATTGTATGTTTGTATATTGTAATGTACAAAAGCCCTCACTTTACTGTCATATAAATCCAGTGTTTGACACTTAAGTGCCTTGATTAATCACATTGCCATTTCAGAGCTATTCACTCATATAATTTAAAAATGCAGAAGAAATTGATTTTGTAGTTGTTCTCTTCTTTCCATGGATCAGAGAGACCATGACTACAGGAAGAAGGAAATGAGTTGAGTAAATAATTAAATAGGGCTCTGAAACTGAGGGCTAATAGAATGAGAAGAGCGTGAACCAAATTCAGCTGAATTTAAGGCAATGTAAGCTCCTTGAAATGCAGTTATCTCTGTGCCCTTTTTTGAGAGCCCTAGAGGAAGAATAAACACGTTCCACTATTTTGTTTTACATATAGATGGAGGTGCTAGCTCTCAAATAAGAAATAAATCTGAAATTGCGTCAGGAGTTCATTTTGAAGTTGAAGCTTTACACTTTGACACAGTCTAGGAAATTCCAGCAGAGCAACCAATGACAACCTAAAAAATAGTTTCATCTAAGTGAAGGTGGTACCACTTATAGTGGCAAAACAACTAATTTTGAATGACTGCCAAAACATTGAAGAAGAGAAAGGAATTCCCCTATCTTGGAACTTCCTATCTAGGAGTGCACACAGGTAACAGAAAACTAATGTGTCACCAAAAGGTTTAGACTAAAACCAAAAACTAAAAACAGAAACAAAACCAAAATATTTTCTAGAGAGAAGAGAGTAGACATGATAAAGAGTTTATCCAGGAGGGTTGTGGTACTAGCTATTAGTTCTTCAGTTTGCATAATGACATTTTAAGTCCTTGCTGCCTCAACAAACATACCAGGAAATGGTTTTTCATTTAGAGGATCTGCCAAAACCCAAGCTACACATAGAAAATCTAAACTTTTGTCATTTCTTCAAATCAAAAGGGTTTGACATGTATAAGATTCAGCAACAGGAAATACAGCACAACAGAGAGACAGGTTCAACATCTGGAAATTCTGACCCACGGGAAATGCATGTACACTATGGGACATGGGAACTCATCAAGCTCTGGATCTGTGTACTTGTGTGTGCATCACAACACGAAAAGAGATAGGCTTCCTCTATTCCTTGTAGAAGCATAGCCCTGCCACTTGGACTGAAAAAAGAGTTTGTGAATTTTCTCAATGTTACCAACCTACATTGGATCCCAGGGAACATTAAAAAATGCCCAAATATTACTAGCAGACACAGAATTCAGTTGACATTTTCAACAGCTTTCCCAAACAATATTTCAGAGCTATTTTAAAGCTTTCATTTCCCTCTGACAGCTAACCTTTAGAACTGAAACTGTGAGATCAATTTCAGTGTAACTGAAAGTAAAACTTAAACTTTCCCCATGTACATGAGTGTGATGAGAAATACCATGCTTAGGCTGAACTCAGGCAAAATTTGGTGGCTTATCCCAAGCCGTTGTGAGAATCAAGTGTTGGATCACCAGTGCAGTTCCATGAAGAGAGACTTTGCTAAGAATTATCTTGAATGAGAAATTTTTGTGTGTATCACCTATGATAGATTTAGTTAAAGTACAGTCTCAGGAATACATTCACATGTATATCTCTTAAGACACAGTTTGAAGTGTTGTCAATGGCATCATTAAGTTTAACATCCCATCTGGAATACAGAGAAGACACACAATTACAATGAAGGCAATGCTGTAAATACTCTCAGCCTCTCACAGGGTTACAGGAAGTGTTACTGCACAGATTCTGTTTATCGCTCTGAACCTCCATGAAATTCAATCCCAAGAAAAAATTCACACAGGTACCAGGAAAAAAAAAGAAAAACAAAACAAAACAATTATGCATCCCTGGAGATCTGCCTGCTTGAAAGTAATGCTCCCAAAATTTGTTTGAACAAAACTGAAGGAAATTAAATTCAGGGGCATTTTAATATTTTAATTTGTGACAGAGAGCTATTTTTTTTTCCAGATGATGTTGAGAAATGTAATTTCAAGTAGTGAAGAGCAGAGAGATCTCTTAAGAGCAATACATAAAGAAATGAGGTGCCTGAGTGACCATTGTTTCATTACTGAATTCAGATTTATGGGTGTTTTACGTCATTTGATTAAAACTGAGTGAGAGAGAACTGAAAACTTCGTTGCTGACAAATCATTTGGAAAAACAAAAACTATAAGCTGGTTATTCAGAATGTTTTTTTCATATCTGTAGCCATCTATGAGGAATTATAAAGCTGATTTGCCAAAAACATAGCCATCAACTATTTTATATTACCTGTAAGATGAAGTTATGACATCAAACATAAGACCTGTGCTTATAATTGGTATGTATATTTCTTTCTTTGACATGGCTGGGAAGATGTGTTCTCTTCAATAACCTCTCCTAACAGCACGTGAAAGTAACAAACTGAAGCAAAATAATTGACTAAGCTCTCATGAGGTCAACTTTGACCTGAGCAGTGGGGAATATAACACTGCTCCTTGTGGAATGGAGGACTGAAAATCTTCTGAAAAATTTATTGAAAATTTCCTTTTATCTTGTATTTATATCCTTCTACATCTACTTCATATTAAAACAGAAAAAGACAATAAGGAAATGGGGTACATGGGTTTTTATGATCAAATGAAAAGCCTCAGTTCTGTCTAATCTCTAGCTTGTTTGTAGAATTAAATTTTTCTGGAGATCATAAAGCTTTTGTTATGACCCTACATTTTTATTTTTCCCTTTTTTTTTGTCTTTCTGTGTTTCTAGTTGTGGCAAGGAAAAGAAAGTGTGGAGATTCTTACGAAACTTACTGCAGTTTCACAAGCCAAAAGGTACAAGTTAAGATCAGATGTGGAAAGGAGCAGCAATAAGGATGCAAATGGGGATGCAGTCTCCTACACCTGGTTTGAATTTTGTTACACTCTACTAATTCAGATACACCACTGAAACTATTTCACTGTGAAGCACTTGAAAAAAGAAAATAAATTTCTTCAAGAGGGATTACCTTTATTTTAAATTTGTATTGTTACAAAGCTAACCAGAGGCAGGACCTCAGGTAACATACTAATATTCACTGTATGACAAAAAAATAGGGAGAGGACGAAGCCATCACTAACAGTAATTTTAACTAAATAAGGTATTCAAATGAACATTTATGTATATCTTTTTTAATCATTTATTTCTCTGGTGTATGTAAGTTTTAGTTCTGGGCCACATTTGATAGAGTCAATACAAGAGAAAAAAAATAAAGAAAGAAAATTTTTAAAACGCCAAAACCCTAGTTTCAGCCCCCAGAGCTGACTGGGCTTCAATTAATAAAACCTTAAAAAGTCATCCTAAAATTCTTTGAAAAGAAAACAGAGAAAAATATAAAGGGAGAAATTTTTGTGACTTAGCTCAATAATCTCCTGGTCTGCTCTATGTCTGTTTTCCTGCTTTCATGACTTTATAATGGTTGCAAGAATTTTTTCAAATTGAGTCGTTTTATACCTGCTGTTAATAGCAATTTCCTGTAGTTACATTTTATTTGCCAAGCTTTTCTACAATACAAAATGTTGTGCCTGTGAAAACAGACCTGAACAAAGCTCAATAAAATGATTGAAAGAGCTGATGAATTAGAATACCTGCTGATCAGCAGAAAACATGTTTATTTGTTATTGATCCTGACTCTTTACAGTCAAATCTGATTAGTTTAAACCACTTTAAATTAAAGATGGATATTCTGTTTGGAAGAACAGATTTTCCTTTGAATGCCAAAAGAGAAAGTGTTGCATTTTGCCAAGATATACTATTCAAAGCTGGACTGTAAGGTGACATGACACAGCGGCTTTTGTTTCAAACTATCAAATGCCAAATGCAATTCTATTCTCTTTTTAACAAAACAAGCTGCCCACTTCACAGTAGAGATCATTCCAGTATAGTTGCTTTGTGTGCCTTTATCCTGCTTCACATTTGTGAACTTGAAGTCGACCAGAAGCACTCATGTACGCACAGCTGGATAAAACTGTTCTGTCAGTATTGCAAATTGGTGATGAAATTTGCTGAACAAGTTTCTTTAGTTGGCAGTGCTGTGATTACTGCCTACCCAGGTCTGGACCATGAATGGGAATTTCTTTTTGAAAAGACTTTTAATCCAAACTTCAAAGTTATCATGGAGTCAGGTAGAAGATAAACATAGCTCCGTTTAAGAGAATATCTAGGAAGTAACATGTCATTTATTATTAGAAGCAGGTGTGGTATCTCTTGAAAGCTCAGGGTTTGTTTCTTTTTTCCTGGGTGTTAGGCGTCAGCATGCCGACATGTCTCGTTTATAGCCATGAAAGTGCTTCTGCATCTCAGTTCACCAACTTTCAGGCTGTTACGGAATCCTGCCAAAGTGTAGTGCACACTGACAGATTCAATCTATCTCAGAACTAACCTCATTTTAGCCTTATTGCTGTCTGCACCACTAGATTGATGAAATGAAAAAGAGGAAGTCTTCTATACACTTGCAAATGAAGGAAGATGTCCTTTATCATCTCTACTCCTGAATTTTCCACCCTATTCTTACATAATGTGTAAAAAAATTTCAAATGCACCACACTTTAAAAAATATTTTTAAAAGAATAAGGAAAATTTAACTATTGCACCCAAAAGTTTCTGCCATTTACTTAAAATTAGGCAGGATGAATGGTTTTTTTGTTTAATCATCATTATTTTCATAGATCTTATAAAAAAGAGGAAATACTGCAAAATTATTAGGGCAAACTTGAGAGAGAAATGTAACAATACCTTGCCCACCTCTCTGACTCAAAGATCACATCTGCTGATGGTACATGCCTGCAGCAAACTTCATCCCTTACCCACTTATGTGCCACACAACATCTAGGATGATGTTCAGAAGACACAAATATTTTTGCTATAAGCACTCTTCAGATATTCGTGCCTACCTGTCTGGAACTACAGGGTCTATTGTCCCTTTTGGTTATAACACCAACAGGCAAAAAAAGGACATCTCATACACTTGAACTGTGTAGCTGTAATGTAAATCTGATCTTGCTCTGAGGTCTTCAGGGACATTCTTTCTTGGAGGAGAAAGTGGAAAGTTTGCAGGGCAGGGGAAAAGGGACAGAATGCAATCCACCAGTCCACTCACCTCCCACAACATACGTAGACAAATCTTAAACAGTGTCAAAGGAACAATTCCTCTTTCTATAAAAAAGGTGTCTTTGCACTGAAGAAAAAAGGAACCACCAAATATGACTCTTATTGACGGATATCTATTTATCCTAATATTGCTGTAACTCTTCTTAGCATTTTGTTTTTTTAGACAGCAGACAGAAAATAACATTATAGGCACTATAAGAAAAACATGACTATATTGTTTAAATGTGAGGGCTTGACTTTTATAAGCAAAAGCATACTTACAGTAGATTGTAGTCATTAAATGAATGTGCCATATGAAGAAACCATAATGATAGTTTCAAATCTACTTGATTTTGCCTTTAGGATTCATGGTTTTACTTTAATAGCCAAACTGCCAGAGAGACGAAAAATTAAATGACAAATGCTGAACTTAGTTAACCATAGTGAATCTGTCTGTATCTTTAATAAAATATTCCTTATAGCAAAGAAATTGGATGGAAAAATACAAAAATAAAAAAAAAGAAATTATTTGGCCCAGCAACTTGTGCAAAAATATATAATTTTCTTCTCTAGATTGATAAATCATTCTGGCTTAACTTCCTTCTTTGATAGGAAATGTTGGGTTACATTGGTGACCTGAGCCTGACGCTAAAAAAAGACTGCTCAAATATGAGTATTCAGAGAAATTAGGAAATTGTGTAGACCACAAAGAAAAGGAAGGTTTTGGCAGCAAATTTACTACTTGAAACCTAGACTGGCTAGAAAAGAATATAATTTGTGGTATTTCCCTAGGCTTTGTTTTCACTTGTCTGTATGCTTGCATCCTGCTTCTTAGTAACTCCAGCTCCTACCATTTTGCTTCAAGTCTTCGGGATTTTTATCTTGGGCTGGGGCTAGCTTGGCAATAATATTAATTTTTGTGGAACTCAAATCTGTTTGGGGAAAACCCCTTCTAATTCTGATCTGCCTGAATTCCCCTTTCAGTGATCAGTCAGGCCTACATCCTTCTAGATATTGAAACACTATGTAACAGTCTAACTGTCACTGAAATAAAAAAATCCCAGATTTTACTACTTTTGGACTCCAGATTTTTGGGTCACTTTTGTGGTTGATAGTCTTGGTGTCCTTCTACCATGTCCATTTAAATATCTGTTGGGCTGAAGATTATAGCACCTGTCCCCTTCTTCAAGGCTCTACGAATATTTTGTGTGCTTTTCTTTGGCAGAGCAAGGGAGCTCTTTGTAACAGACAAATACAAAGAACATGACTCTGTGATATATTCCACTTTAGAGTGTTGAGAATATATAAAGTTTTAGTTCATGGTGCATATGGTTCAACCAAAAATTCCAGGTCATATGGAGCTCTAAAATGGATAACTTGGACCAAAGCCCACAGAACCCATATTTTAACCTAAAAACACATGCAGAAAGAGCCAAAACATAACTACCAAATATGTCCCAGCATTTCTTGGGCCTGTGCGCTCAGTGTTTACACTGCCATGAATTAGACTGAGAGTTTACACATCCCATTTTGTTAAAAGATTATAAACGAAACTAAAGTAAACACTGATCTAGTCTTCTGGAGATCAGACGTCTCACCATGCATGTAGTGACATAGTTTTATACTTTTTTTCATGTACGTTTACCATCAAAATCAGTTGTGATTCCTTTGTGGGCAAAGCAGTATCCGGAGGCTATGTTCTTCAGCAAAGTGGGCATTATCTTGACAAGTGAATTTTTTCTTGCATCAGGAGAAGTCCCTCTCAGTACTTTCTCACATACCATTTAATCACGTTAAGGTATTGTCTCAGCTGGGTCATGGTACTGTGCTGCATTCAGAATCCTTCCTCTCCCCTTGCTTCCCATTAGTAAAAAAACATCCTCCCTGTGTCAGCAGCCAGTATTTAAGTTTTTCTTCTCTTCCTACTCTCTTCAGTTTTTCAGAGTCTTGTTAAAACAATTTCTGAAAACCACAGACTTCTTTCTCAGGTTTCCTCTCTTGCAGTCAAAGTACTGCTTCGTCATTCAATTATCTCTCTGGAGAACTCAGACTTGAAAAAATGTTGTAGTAGAAGTAAAAGTTGATTCATTCAGATGATCTTCCATGCAAATAAATGATCATCAAGAGTTAAACCACTTTGCTGCCAGGGCTGTTACTTTCTCTGAGAATTGCTGTGTAAAGTAAGGCAAGAGAAAAGACAGACAGAAAGCTCTTGCACATATTGATAATAGAGAAATTACAGTATCAAGTGTATTGCATGTTATGTACATACATACACACATTTCCTCAGTTGTCACAATATTCAAAATTTATTGATGTCATGTATAAAACACTGGGCAGCACTAACAAGTATTTTCTAGGAAAATGTTAACTGGATTCGCATTTGAAAATTGTTATCCACCAGAAAGGGATATCACCATGAAAATACAAAGGTTGCAAATACAATAAATATGCACAGGTATAATTTCAATTCACAGTAAGATTCCTTTATATTACATTGACTGTGTGTAAGAGCTTTAGTACACATATTTTACCCAGGAGATTCCTCAATACTGCATGAAAATATCCTACACTTATAGCATAAATGAAATTTAAGCATTGTATTTTATTAATTAGAAGCCAGGATCCCATGAAAAGCTAATTGCTAGAAGGAAAAAAAAATCTCTCTAAAAGAGGAGAAAGATTCTGCTCAACTTAAATCAATAGTCTTCCATTGACTTCAGTTGAAATAGTCCATAAACATTTTGTACAACAGATTATCTTCTGGATCAACCCTAACACACGCTTCTTCTGGCCTTGGCATTCATTAAATTAGTGGCAAGAATGAAGCTGGGAGGAAATGCAAAGCCTCAGGTGGATGGTCAGTTCAGCAGGAAGTTATGAAAACAAAATTGTCCCTATCTCAAAGCAGTAAGGTATTGGTTTGTAAATCTATCTCCCACCAGGTGTTCTATCATCACAGATATTGCCTGCTGTGTCTTCTGCCCTTTGCATTAAGGTTCCCAGGCATTCACCCACACAGCCCTCCTTTTGGTAAATTTAAAAGGTTAATTAATAGGTTCCTTTCCTTAGTACCTTATTTAATAAAGTCATTGGAATCCCTACCATGCACTCCACAAAATATTAATCTTTATGCATAATCATGTTTGCATTATTGGCATAGGTTAATCTGTTGCCTTGGTGATGGAGAATCTGGATGGTTTTGCCACAAATGTTACTCTGTTCTCCAGAGAAAGAAGGTAAATGCATGATGCAAATAGCCTTCTAATTCCACCTTTCATCTTTAAAATAGAAGTAATTAGAAGTGAAGTTCAAAGTATTCTGGAAATATCTCCTTTTCCCTATCTGTCCATAAATAGAACACAGTATTAGGATATGAAAAACACCAATATTAATTCAAATTAATTCTGTCAATTAATATCTGCTTCTTTATATGACATCTCACATCTCACATCTCAGTAAGAGACCACTACCGAGCAATCAAGTTTTACTCCAAGCCCCCACTCATCTTTTTCCATTTACAGCAAATACAGCAAATCTACAAAGCCAGAAGTCACAGGCAGTTATTTTTAGCACAGTCACATGACTGGAATTTGAAGAAAAAAATAGCACAGTTATTGAACATCCCTACTGTGAATGCATCATGGGAGAGAACCATATAACAGTTCTTTTTCTGTGACACAGTTGAGAAAACGTAGAAACCAAATTTAATCATGACATGACCAAGCTTGAGAAAGATTTTCTGTAAAAATCCTGAAATTTCATGACTTTTTTTTTTTTTAATTCAGTGATGGCATGCTGTAGGGGAAAATACATCTACTTTTAAATACAACCATCAAAATTTCAATTGCCACGATTATTTTAACATAATTTTTTAGATCATAGAGAAGTAAAAACCAGGAACACTAGACTGTCAGTATAGCAGGAAATAGATAAAAATTACAGTAGACTGATCACTGTAATAAAAGTGATAAGAGGAGACAACCCCACACTCCTTTGCTTTGTAGACAGAGTGAGGTCAACACACATCAGACTCTATAAATCAAAACCACAAGCGATTTATATATTTTTTGCTATATTTTTTCTTTATCACTTGAAATATTAAAAGCATAGCTATTAGTTTTATAAATCCAAGCCTAGGTTTGAATTCTTAAATAAAGACATGGATAGTTTTTTTCCTAATTGCTAAGTCTTCAACCCTATAAAAATCAGCAATGCATAAGGAAAGTAATTTGCATTTTTGTCCTAGATTGTCTACAGATTTATACTGCAATGGTAATAAGCCAATTGGTTACATGAGGAAAAAGGAGGAACCAATAGGGACAAATGCTGGAATCAATTGTTCTATCCATTCTGGCTCTATGCCTGTCGAGTTTTCAGGTACACAAATTCTTACTGCATCTTAAAGAATCAGAATCTCAAAAGATCCTCTTTTTCTCTTTTCTCTACTCCCTTGGTTGTTCTAAGCAGAGAAAAGATGGAAGTAATTCAAACTGGCAGCTGCAGGCAAATTTGGTGGTAAAAATAGTAACTAAGAGCTTGGAGCTGTTTCATAAGATCATTTCTCCAGCAGTGAGGTTTCTGTTTAGACAGAGAAAACTAGAGCTTTTAATTCTCTAGATGAGTTCTGGAAGCAATAATTCTAACAAGTGAGGTTGTTCATAGAGCCTATATGATGTCCAACACTATTTCAAAATCTCTTTGTCTTGCAACGCTCAATACGTGGAAAACTAGCAAATTAATCCATTGGCTCCTAGTCCAAAGTCTGGCCGTTGGTTTTCTCTTGCCCAGGAGGAGAAATTACAACAGATGAGAACTCAGTAGTGGAGCCAATTGAAACATTCCAAAAAATTGCTCACATTAATAAAAAAAAAAAAAAAGTTGTGTTTTGTGAACATTTTTTGATCATTTCTCATGAGCAGAAGGGGTAGAACATTGGGGATAATTCCATGGCACTCATCTAACTCTGCAAAAAACCACCAAGGCCCGGAAGGCATTCATTGAAATGGTCCTTTTGTACATGCCACACTAAGCACCAGACGTGGGCAGCCCAAGTATGAATGCACTGCTGGGTGCACAGCAAAGTGCCCCAAGGAGAGGGGAACTGCACAGCATGAGCACATATAGGCACAGACACAGAGGTGCTGGCATTACACACAGAGCAGCTTGCAAACAGCTGGACGCTTTTGTTCTGTGTGGTACTGACACAGTTTTATGTGGGGAACAGAGGAAAGAGGAAGCCTTTGTGCCCCACTGTCTCTTCCTTACATAAGGACCAGCCTGAGCAACAGGGCTCTCCACAAACTCCCTGACTCCTGCCCTTGAGGCAGAGGCAACAGCAGAAGAAAAGGGACTCTATTTAGAGAGAAATAGAGAAATAAATTGACCCCTGCTTTTCCCTGCCATGTAGCAGCAACACATCACAGTGGTGGCTGTGTTTCTTGCAGGAAGTGAAATCTGACTGCCTGCTTTGCCATTTAGGGAAGCACTGACTTCCCTCAGCTCCAGATTCAGCACAGCTGAGCTTCTTGTAGAGGTTAAGGTAGAGAGGGAATTTTTAGGTACCTCCAGCACACTGAAATCTTTAGGCGATGCAGTGAGCACATTGAGAAGCAGAATATTGAAGTCTGATATTGCAAGGGAGAGCATTTATGCTGCTATGCTGTTCTCTTTTTTAAGACAATGCCCCAGGAAATCACTCTCACCTTTAAATTATTACACACCTACGTTTGATTGATATATCAGCATTATTACACTGATATAACTGTTGCTGGGAAAGTGCAATAAAATGTAGTTCAAAACTTATTTTCAGTTCTGAGGAATAAAAAGAGAAAGCAAATTACGTATCTGTCACAAAATGGATAAAGAAAATAAATCTCAGTAGACAGAGCAGATGAAAATGGTGTAGATGGGCATAATCAATTCAGACATCTGAGGAACTCTGAATACTCTCTGTTGACAAAAAATAAGGGTAAAGCTGGAAATAAAAGGTGTATATATCTAATGGAATTCATTCAGCCACAGGGTTTGGGGATTCACTATAGAAAAGGCACATAATTAATTATGCTTCAATCCTTGACCTATTTTATGTCAGTAAACCACAAATTCTTATGTTCATGCTAAGCCTAGAAATAAAAGTAATGCTGTGTCAGCTTTCAGAATGAAAAACATTACATTTTTGTTGCCTCCATGAAAGTGTGTTTAATTACCTCCTAAGGCTAAAGCCAATAGGAAGGTTAAACTGTGATCCGTACTATTATTCATTACTCAGGCTTCTCTGAACTAGAAATGCGTAAGGTTTACACCAAATAAATATAACCATCTCCAGGCCTATTTTTAAAGTAATTCAAGATTTCCTACAGTACTGCCTTGAGGTTTGCCTGGTGCAGAGTCTGAAAGATGGAACTCCTTCTGGACAATCTGACTTAAGACCAAAGAAATGTCACTTTAGATATTAGTCCTGAAGTCATACAGCAGAGCACAAAATGGTTTAATAGCTCTTTCAGCAAGTCTTATAGCTAATGGAGGTAGCTAAACTCCCAAGAACCTGAGCAACACTCTATTTCAGGCCAGCTGTGTCTCAGTACAAGGCACAGTCTATCTGCTTTTACTCTCCTCTGTGTCATTTTGAACTAAGTAGTGCAGACTGTGTCACTCATCTCAATTAAATAATGAGCTTTACTTGTCATTCATGGCTAATTTTGGTTATCAACTAATTCCATGAAAGGAGTCATGAAAAGAAACAGTAGTCACCCAGCCACATGTCAGGAACTCCAAGCTGTTTTGCGACTTACGAGCAGTACAGTCAGCTCAGCCTGCCTGTAACAGAATATCAGGAGAGAAATATTTCACACTGAGTCTCCAATAAAACTAAAAACTGTTGGGAAAGCAGACATTCTTTTCTTGTTTTGATTTTATGCTAACAGATATTACATTTATAATTTTTGAACTATCTTATTCTAAATTTCCTGCAATATAATTATCATTCAGTTTTCAAGGAAAATTTGGACCCACAGTTACTGCTTTTTGACCATTTTCCTGAAACCAAGAGAAGACTCTTAATAATAAAAACCTTATTATGATATACTGTTGGAACTTTGGAGTTGTCCTGGTTTTGGCCAGGACAGGGCTAATTTTTTTGCAATATCCAGGAGTTGATGTGACTGGGACCCTAATGGTATTTGGTACCAAGGGACTCTCTCCCACTTGCAAGGAGAAGAGCTTTCCTTCCACTTGTGAAATTATGGTGGGGAGAGATTTCTGGTTTATTTTTATTGTTGTGGGGTCCAGCATGAGCATTTTTACATGTGCATCATTCTCTTTATTTGTGTACCTTCATGATTAATATTGGCTCTGTTACTGTCCCTTTTTTATCTCATTGCTGTTTCCAGTAAATTGCTCTTATCTCAAACCATGATATTTGACTTTTGTGCTTCCAGTTGGAGGGGGAGGGGGAAGTGGGAATCACCTTGGTTTTAGCAGGAGTCCTAAACTGAAGAAAACCCCCTCTACACCACGTCATGGGTATAAAGGAATGTGTCATGAGAGAAAAGACAACTAGAATTTCAACAGCTGTAAGCTGGCCTTATTTACCCTAGGAAGTAAAACAGGTTTAGTAAAAAATGTCAATTAACACCACTTCCAATATAAGCCTTTAGGATCTTTGGAGATACTACTGCTATTAACTCTTCTAATGTTACCATTTAATGTATTGCCATACAAACGAATCTTTACATTTTTCCAGACATTTTTTCCCAATCACTTCCACAGTGATGTATCTCTGCATACATGTATAAAGCACAAAGCTGTAAACTTAAGAACAGTTATAAAGATTGAAAAAACCCACACATTTTATAGAGAATTGGTGAATGTCATAAGTCAAGCCTTGGTCGATTTTATATTTCAAAACTCTTTTAGGAAGAGTTTTTCATTAAAAGAAAATATTCACCTATTTGATAAAGATTTGTTCATACAACATAGATAGAAAAACCTCTTCATCATGTCAGTTGAAAAACTCACATTGAATTCAGCAGAAATCCTGCAATCTAAGCAGCCCACTACTTTTAAAAGATATGGAAAGAGCAATAAATTTAGAGTAAAATATCCAAATGTTTGTAAATAAAATATGATTAAAAAGTGCATTTTTAATCAAAAATGTTCTATACTCCCATGACTGGTATCCAGTTGATAATTCACAAGAAATTAGAATTTTAAATGGACAGATAAAACAATAAGCTAAAGCTTTTTTTTAGTGACTCAAAGCTACATTTTCATTTTAACACATTTCCTACTGATTCCTTGGTACACATTTCGCTGAGGTGTGGAGTAAACAAACTTCAAATGATGCCTCAAGCAGGAATACTGGATCTGTCACTTTAGCTAACTCTTACAAATTTGACAAAAAATGTTCTTTTAGTTGCAATTCTGACAATTTTTACATCATTCTTAAAGCAAAAGGAGAAGAAGACAGATAGAGATATAGAAAGTAGGAAAGAAGACAGAGAACCAGCAAATATTTTGACAGGTTTTTGAGGAAAGTGAAATATACCAGAAAGTGTACTGCAGGAAATAAGACAAATACACAGTTCCCTGGTGGTGTGTGGAGAAGGCACTCACAGGAAGGCTCCTAAAGCCATGCCTAGAAGTCATGTAAGTCATGGTAGCATCACTTCTTGCGACTGCTACTAACATTTCTGGACTCCAGAGCCTTGACGGCAAGTCTTTGTTACACGAATTTGCTTATTTTGGGGAGAAAATTAACTTAGGTTATAACACATGCTATTTTAAAAAACAGGTCTGGAAATAGAAGTTGTTTGCTCCTCAATTTAACACAGGCTTCTCTTGTTGCCTTTCAGGCAGAAAAAACAAAAAATATAAATATGATAAAGATGATAAATGTGATAAATATGATAAATATGATAAATATGAAAAATATGTATCCCCCAAGAACACTTTGCATTCCTGTCAATTTGAATTCACAGAGTTCATGTGCTGGATACTACATCCTTTTGAAGACATCTAAGCCTTCAGTTGAAATGACAAATACACACAAATACTCACAGCTTCAAGTGCTGAAATCTGAGTCATTCCTCATAGGAAAATCAGGTAGATAAAATCTCTCCCCAGGCTCTATCTTGTAATCATTCTTCAAAACAGGATGCACGATGCTCGTTATGAAGGTCAGGTGTTGGAATTAAAAACAGTTATGCATGGACTCTTATTTATCTAAGAAAAGAGGAGCTTCTAAAGCACAGCTGGATGAATGAGGCTATGCCATACACTGGATCAAGAACAGGCCATGCATTCAGTGCTGGCAGTTAAGCACTGCTGTTCATAGCTGTCTATGGCATTGCCCAAGGCAGAAACAACATCAGAAAGAGATTGTGTCTATGTTTCCTCCACTCCTGGACTTTTGCTTAAACCACCTGTGAAGGTGAGTAGGCCTAAAACAACAACCAGAAATTGAAGCATGGAAAGTGTATATACAGAGTAATCAAAACATTAATCACCAGCACAGAGGGTCAGTTCCAAGCAGTAATGCCTGAAAGGGACACTAGTGGTGGGTGTACATCAGACCCTGTGTTTTTCTAAAAGACTGGGGATTGGCTCAATTTTTTGCAATTAACTAAGGAAGAAAAGTTATTTAAATCAGGCTTTAGTAAAATCTAATGTTAGACAAGTATGACTAGACTAGCTACCAGTCCAATAATAATTTTTCCATAATGTTGTCCTCTGACTAAACCAAGAACTCCCACTCAGGGACAAGGATTTAACTTTGATCCCTAGAGTAATTACCTCCCTCAAGATGTTTGTATTGATCTGTTGACTCCTTTACTGATATACCAGCAAACAGAAGACAGTCCACTTCAATTAAATGTCATTTCTCCTGCCCAACAGGGACTTCAGTGTGAACTTAGTCCTCACACTCATGTTCACATTGGAATAACACCACTGCAACTGCTTCAAGTCAGGGCCTTCTGGGTTTTGGCACTTTGGTTTGGGTTTTTTAAGAGATAGAGGTCATCACAGCTCCTTTTCTTCAGCCTCTGGGGTCTGAAATAACCCATCAGGGAGAGGAACTAGAAGAGGAAGTCAGCAGAGAAGCCTGGGAGAAGTGGTAGTGGTCATATCAAGAACAGCAGAGGAAAGGCACAGTTAGTAAGTCCTACTATACGAAAACTGTGAGAAGCAAGCCAGAAGAAAAACTACATAAATTTTCCACTCTGACTGCTCTAGGTTGAAGATAATATGTCATCATTTTCAGACAATGACTGTAATCAATATCTTGTTGCAGAGGTGCACAAAATCTGTATCAGTGTTAGGCATAATTCTGCCAGACACTTTGCAGCAATTAAAACAGTAACTATTGTTTCATTGCAACCCCATAACGCAGAAAAGATGATATAAACTACTGATTTTGCAGAAACATTTCATCTGAGGACTAGAAACCTCTGATTATTGTTAAAAATGCACAATATATTTATAACCAACCTACCAGCTAAAGCCAAATTACACAGAACTGGAAGGATCTAAAATCCTTTACCCAAAAGGAACATTAACAATAGTCAATATTGGCTAATCATAAAGTAGATTATGTTATTGGGAATAAAGAGAGTTTTAGGCATATGTTACTTATTATCCCATTTACAAATAGTTTATGAATGACGAAGAAATTTTTAATAATATTCCTGAGAATGCCAAAATCGTTGATAATATGTACTATAGCTGGTTATAAGCAACTATTATAAATTATTCATGGATTTCTAGAGCTGATTAATGGCACTTGATTAAAATTCTGCTGGGTCTATTAATGACATGTTGCACATAATTTATAAAACCTTAACACAAAGTTCTATAAATGTTTATTTTGACTTTTAAGTTACAGTCCTTATACTTCACATAATGGTTAAATCAATGCATGAAGAAAATTAATGGAAATCACTGTAGAAAGCAAATTTTTGCCACACATCATTTTTCAAGAAAAGTACTTTGTTTGAATACTGGAAATCAAGATTAAAATTACTTCATATACCGTTTACAAAGTGTCTTATGCTACTAATTTACTTTATCAAGTTACTTTATGAGCCAAATTCTCTGCTTGGACACCTCTGTTGATGCATTACTGTCAGAAACAGCTATAAAATGAACCATGCCTTTGAAACAGGAAAAATACTGAACCTGAAATGGTGCCATAGTAAAGGAAATTCTGGTGCCTTTAATTCATTCTTCCTTTCAGAGTTAGGTCTGCTTCCAGACTGTTCATTTATGATACAACTGTTTCCTACCTTCATAGTTTTATTGAATTTCTGACAATCCCATGCGGCTTAAAATCTGACCATTTCCCGTAAATATGTTGCAAAGGGATGATTTAAGGCAGCTTGAAATTTCATCTCTGCTTCTCATAGGCCTTTATTGTATATGTGCCTGTCTTCCTCCCATGAACTGTCTTCTGTGCTGAATATTTAGTTATTGTGCCCTTTAAACAATGAATTGGTGACCTACTGTGCTGAAAATAAAACTCACTGTTTAAACATTTACCGAAAACTTGACTTTAAAAAAGGATTTCTGTTTGCTTTTCAGTATTCAGTAAAAGCTCAACAAAGAAAATATTGAGAACTCTTCCAGTCACTGTTGAGGAATGATCCTTTATTACTCTCCCTATCATCTTTCTTCTAACAGGGTCCCTTCATGGATATCTGTATGACCTTTTGCATTTTGACTATCCTAGTGTATTTGAGGGGACACAATGATTGAACTCATCCTTGTGTTGGTTGTGCTCTGAAGAACTCCACTACGACAAAAATCAACAGCTTTACCAAATTCTGTTTTTCCCTCTCACACGAATAAAGGAGCTAGGTTGATTAAAAAAAAAAAAAAAAAAAAAAAAAAAGGCAGGGAAGATGTGTGAATTTCTTAGCCATTCCTTTCCTTTTTATAGACTGGAGGGCTGCAATCACCCCTCGTACCAGCACCAAATATCTGTCTTTCAGACTACCAATACACATCTTTTCTGTGGAAAAAATTTCAGAATAGGCAGGACTGTCATAGCATTTCCAAGTGAAAGTTTTTTGGGTGTTTCTCTAATCCAACTACTTTGGATGAAAATGTAGGAAAGCCTAAATCGCTCTCATCTGCCCTTAAAATGACCAGCCAAGTTGTTGTGTAGCTGTGCAATCACACATTCAGTCTAAACAAGCCACGGGCAAAGTGCTCCATCAGGAATCCCATTCCAAAGGTACATTCTAACAAATGTGCCTGGCATGCCTGGTACAGTTGGTTCTCTGATATCAACTATTTGGCAGCTCACTGTGTGCACAGTATAGTCTGGGTTCTGCTTGGAGACAATACCTACTGTACTCAGACTATTTACTCTGTAAAGAGAAATAAAATTCCCCAAAGGAGCTGAGGAAGCAGCAACACTTATTTGACAAAATTAACCAGTTCCAGCTGTCTCTGATTTGATCCAGTTTATAGTAATTCCATTATTAATTCAGTCTTCCTCACACAGCTTACAATGATCATGCACAAACCTGTTGTATAAAGTGAAATAATGCCTTAAGACTAATAATTGATAAAGGTTCATGCAGAGTACTATTAGCTTGCAGTCTGGCAGTTTCATTATTGTACATGCTACACAGGCTTTTATTATCTTTACTTCCTGAAGTTTCCATCTAAAAACTCATTAGGCCTATGAGAATGGAGTACCTGAGCATTTAAAGATGACAAAATAGTATCCCCTGTTTTCCAAGTCTCTTTTCTTTGCATGGGAAAAAACTTAGTAAAGCCAATCCTGGGTAGAAACTCCAAAAACATGATCCACTCTTGTACTGTTCTACACTTCTGAAGATACTCCAGTCTCTCTGAACACAGGCTCTACTGAACACAGACCATGAATTTTACATAAAAGCCCGTTATTCTTCAAAGTGGCTCAACTGTACCTCAAGATATTTTGCTACATATCCAGGAAAAAGTGGGCCGAGTGGTGGGACTGTGAACTACCTGAGTAACTCTGAAAAAGAACTTAGCCATTTAGGTCATTCTAGTCAAGGCAATGACACATATGGGAGTTTTCAAATATTCCTGGGAGTCTATTTCAGTTTATTTCAATTAGGGATTAAAGAGGCTACTTGCATCTTTCTGCCTCAGTATTTTTCAAATCTGGCCACTAAGCCATGCAGCCTAAAATCCTGAATATTTTTGTCCCAGAGCCATAATTCCTCACTAAGCCTTGGACTGGTTGATCACTGTTCCCATGAGTTTCTTGCCAAATAATGACACATAACACAAAATTAAAAAAAAAAAAAAAAAAAAAAAAAGGCTCACTTAAAGAAAAATTATGTTCTCATTGCTGTACCTCAACCGTCAGTTGCAATAACTTCCTACTGATATAATTGGAAGAATTTTTCTATCCTTTATCTTCAAAAAGAATATGAATAAAAACAGACAAGTCTTAGCTTTATTTGCAAGAGATAAATAAAACACTACAAAAACAAAGTTGAGAATACACCTCAATCCCCCACCTCAAAATTTTATGTGGTTACAAAAAATACATTGTTCTTTCTAATCTTATGAGTTATTCAGGGGATACTCTGCAGGACAGTGAGGTGATTAATTGAAAAAAAATAGGGAACAACCATTCTATCTTTTCCTATGCCTAAATATATTTTGTTTATTACAACCATGTAGTAATCTGAATACTGAAGAAGTATTCAACACAACACAGTCAAAAGAGCAAGAGTGAATTTCTGGGCTTTATTTCTGGCATAGGGTGAAAGTTCAGTCTAGCTCAGAAGATGCATTTAGCTATTTCTGATTGTTAAATGGCAGCTTGTTTCTGCCTATCAAATAATAAATTTGGTTATGCCCTGCAGTGATTGAAGAAGGTCCCTCTTCATACTTCCATTGTGACACTTCATGGGATTATGGGATCTCCACAAAAGCTTATTTTTTGTATCTTCTTATAAGTAAAAATACCTTAAACTAAAATAATAGTTTCAGGCAGCCTCTTAAGCTATCTTGAAACTCAGGCTTTCTTGGTCTATTACTGAAGTTATTTTGCTTAACACAGTATTTTCACTTTTTTCTTTACTTGTTTGAATGAAATTATGTTAAAAGGTCTGTGTTACAACAAAACTATCAGAAACATTTACTTATAAGGTTACTCAGAATTTCAATTAAGGTAATGTATTTCATTAAATATTTCACTAAACTCAAACTTTGGCATCTGGACCAGTTTCAGATTCATAAGACAATGTTTTTAAAATTCAGTACATAAAACTGGCTATCCAGAAAAATTCTTTGGGCCTGAGATGGTATCCTACATCATTGTTCCTCACATCTACAAACTTCTCCTAATTCTTGGTATCATGAACAAATTCATCATTACAAAGAAGCCCTCAGGCAAGGATCTGGTATTCAGCTTTGAATAAAATCCAAGTTCTCCAGCAAGGCCCCATACCTCTCACCTAAGATATATTTCAGTAAATTATTCTCCTGAAAAACAATTCAGTGAGCATTCCTTATGATTTCTAACACTGATGACAACACATCTGTCCCTGGTGTACATCAATACAGTTACACAGAAGTAAAATGACATCTCTAGAAAACAACAAACAATATTTTACCCTATCTCTCTAGTTTGACAGTAGGAGATTCTCTGTGGTGTAAAAGAATAATTATTTTAACAAAGCCAGAAGACATTGAAGACAGCAGGGAGACATTTAAGTCATTGTGGAAATCAACAGGGCACCTTAGAGTTATGGCATCCGAAGGCATTAAATGGCCTCCAATATTGACTCTCGAAAATTTTAGAACTATTCAATCTCTGAATGGGCACTGACCACCAAAGACATTTCTTGGTCATTATTTCAGGTATAGTACAGCCTCAGATGTTAGCAAAACATCAGTCCTCAGATGATTCATGGCTGGAATTTTTATGGACACGAGAGGAAAACACATGCAAAACTGTGGACATTTTATAACATGAATCACAGCTCTATGGAAAGGATAAAGGATGCAAAATATTCTACAGCCATTGTACCAAAAAATGTAGATGCCTATGATCTCACTGTGACTACTGCCATCACATGCAGCAACACTGTTCACAATGCTCAGTTCTAGGGGCGCAAGATCAGTACAGACACATTACTGCATTACACCAGTGGGCATTTTCTTTCCCTATTTCCTCCCTGCTGCTTTTCCCTATTTGCCTTGTTGCTCTGCTCTGTTAGTTTTGCATTCCTGTAAGGTTCCTATCTCTTCTACTTTTTTAGTAAGAACAAGACTGTGAGATTTTTATGATTCTCAGCTTATGACATACAACATGTAGGAGTTATAAAGAGAAGAAACTATAAAGAGAAGAAACTATAAAGAGAAAAAACGTTCTGTGCTAGCTAAATAAGCAAAGAACGAGTAAAATTGTGACCAAAAAAAGATAAACAAAAAACCAACCAAACAAACAAAAATTATGTATGATCATAATTCTTTTTCATTTAGAAGCTCAGTGTATTTTTCCATATGGTGGATTACTCCAATTTAGAAAACAGACAGATTTAACCCATTGACCTTCATCAATAGTTCATGGTTCTTTTAGAGATATTAAAATCCCACTCTTGTCTTCATAATCCATTTGATGGATGTCTACATAATGTCTTAAAAAACAGATAGATGAAAAAATATTTAACTATTTTATGTATTTGATTCAATTTGAAAGAAAAATGCCGAAGTACAGAGATAGACCTGATACCAAAGCTGGGTTACAGATATTTAAATATTCAGACGAAATAGACCCAGTTTTATGTCTGCCTTACAAAAGCAAAGGCCTCAGCCTTAAATAACACAAAGAAGACTTCATGTTTAAATAACTAAATTATGTTACCTTTATCTAGGCAGTAAGACACTGTCCTGAAATATACTAATTGTTGCTAGAAATTGTTGCATTGTGACAGCTTGTGCCACATCTTTACCACAGAAGGGGAATTATGAGCAAGCAAGCTAACTAACCTGTTTTTGCTAAAAATATATGGAGGCAGTTGTTATTAACTTTTATTTTTATGTTATTTTCATTCAGTTTTATTGTCAAAAAATTCATGTCACTAGAGTCCCTAACAGGCATAATTCTGTTACTGGATCATGACTAACTTGAAAACCCAGGGAAAAAAAAACAAATCAGAATCAATAATACTAAATGTGAAAACATTAAAAAAATATTTATCAGAAATTCAAGGCTACAAAAATCATTAATTGAGGAAGAAATGGGCAAATAAATATGCCAAAGTTTGGGAAGAAGTTATGGCCTATATTGCATGGAAGTCCAGCAAGACCTGGTTTTAGCACCCTGCCATGAGGCAACAGGTTGAATCAGTCCTTAAAGTCATAGAAAAAATTAGAAGACTTTACCTGGGAGTCAGAATGGGAAGTCATAATTTGATCCCAAGTCATAATGACATTATTTAACAGTGTTTGCTTTCCTTCATAAAGCACAGACTGAAAAGTTGTTTGATATTAACAAAATATCTCTGTCAAATATGAAACACTGGTTATTGTCAATAAATTAGAATGTCGCTCAAGCATGGCCTACATTGTCTACTTAACCTGTGTATAAGATTGTCATTTCTTTTCCATGCACATTCATATTTTGGTCTATCAACTTCTTTTTCTCATTGTATTTGACAGTAATCTTAAAAGGATTACAGTTTCTCAACAAAATGTATGAAGGAATTTGACCACCTTGGACAAGACACAGCAAAACAAACAGAAAAAGCAGAAGCTGAACTTTGAAATTATCAACATTCAAGCACAAGTCAGCCCTCAGTAATGTTGATAAAGAGTCACAGACAGTTACATCCTGAAAGGAATTAAATTAAAGTAATGGTTTTCTAACCTGATAGAAAAGTGACCTACCAATTAGTAGATGCTAATCAGGACAGGTTGCTCAAAACTAGCAAGCTTACTTTCAGAGGCCACAGACAGAATTTCTCTGGATATAGGCAGATACAGTACTTTAGAGACATTGAAATATTTGGTTATGATTTTTTATTCCCTTGCTATTTTGATATCTCATTAACAATGATGAATTACTATCAACAAGTGAGCAAGCCTCTCCTTGCTATTACATTAAAGTAATTTTGTATAAGTTTCCTAACTTCCATAGTAAATTAAAACTATTTTTTAATCAAGCTTTTCATGTATTTAAAGTAGGTTATCTGCACAGGATTCATGTTAGAGATACATATTTGTTATGAAATAAATCAAAGCCATCATGGCTATTCTTTTCCCAGCAGTAAAGTGTTTGAGGCATTAGAGTTCTTACCCCATTCTGACTTAAGAACTGTATCACAGGATAGAAAATAGCTTCACCATGGTTCTTGGAGTCAGTGATTTTCGCAAATGTTTTGTTCTAACAAATAAAAGTGAATGCCTTTTTTATTTAGTTACATTGTAGCTCTTATTCAAACCCCAGAAGAATCCTTGCTTGCCAGTGATGTGGATAGCAGTCATAGAAAATGAGGATAAGAGGATTCAGTACTTCACTGCAATTCAGGAACTGGAGGTCATCCAATGAAATTTCCAGGTGTCAAATTTAAAACCACATTACATAATAAACTGTCCAACCCATTGACACAGTAAGCTGTTGAGGCCAAAAGACCGAACATGCTCAAAAAAGAGCTAGACAAAAATCACAGAAGACAGGTCCACTAGAGGCTTTTGAATACAGTGGACAAATAACAGCCCCTGGCTCAGGAAGTCTGCCCTGTTAAATGCCCTAAACTGTGAGGTTTCAAAGGAACATTATTTTGTGCCTGCCCTGATTCTCAATCTCCCTCTAAGCACTATTTATGACCTTTCATCAGAGTAGGAAACAGCAAGCTGAACGGACCTTTGGTCTCAGTCTATATGACACAGCTGAAAAATTAGTGCAATATTTTCCCTTTCAGTGTTGTATTTTAGAGGGTTTTTAAACTCTTTAGGTCATGATTGAGGGTAATAACTAAGAAGAAAAATAAGAAAAGAAGGAGCAAGCTTAATCAGTAAATATGTATTATTTATAATTTAATATATTGTTATTGCTCAGTAAAATACCAAATTAAATGGCAAAGATGAGAATGTAGCGACAGATCATGTCAATGTTAGAGATGAATAAAACTGTCAATTATTATTACACCTGTAACAGATGGTGAGACCGTTAATCATTTTGTAGCAATAGTGAATTTACTGCCTAGAGCAAAAAGTAATGTTCCAATTAGGCTTGTGCTCTAGTAATAATAATGATCTCAATGGTTTTGGTTTTGAGGCATTTGGTTTTGAGGGTTCCAAAACCCTTTGAATATGTTTTCTTCCAAGTCCTTCCTCCAGGATGTTTGAATAGCTGTTTATTTGTTTTAGAACAAGAGACAGAAATGCTAAGGGGTGTGACCACAATTACAGAGGTTTATTCTTTAGGAAGGGATGTCCACATTCATAGAATCACAGAATCACAGAACCAAGGAATAACAGAATAGTTTAGGTTAGAACAGACCACAGTGAGCCTTCTGATCCAGATTTCCTGCTCAAGCAGGGCCATCCTAGAGCACATTGCATGGAGTTGCATCCAGACACTTCTGAAATATCTCCATTCAGGGAGACTCCACAATCTCTCTGAGTAATCTGTTTCAGTGGTCAGTCATCCTCACAGTAAAGTCTTCCTTGTGTTCAGGTGGAGCTTCCTGTGCATCAGTTTCTGCCTGTTGTCTCCTGTCCTATTGCTTGGCATCACCCAGAGGAGCCTAACTCCGTCTCTTGACAGTGTCCCTTTAGATATTTATACACATTAGTAAGGTCATCCCTCAGTGGCTTCTTCTACAGGCTGAATAGGCCCAGCTCCCTCAGCCTTTCCTCAGAAGAGAGGTTCTCCAGACCCCTGACCAATCTAGTAGCTCTCCATTGGACCTGCTCCAGGAGCTCTACTTCCCTCTTGTATTGAGGACCCCAGAACTGGACACAGCACTCCAAATTCAGCCCCAGCAGAGCTGAGTAGGGGGGCAGGATCACTTCCCTTGACCTGCTGGCACCAGGGGGCTCCAAGGCAGCCCCAGCCCCAAGAACCTCCATGGGGATTAGGATGTGCTGTGGCCAGACTGGGCTATAGGCCCACGTCTTGGCCCATATTAGTGGAGCCCATGGCCAGGCAGGGCAGGGTTCTGAGGGGCTGGAGATTGGCCCTGCTCTGGGGTCACTGGGGCAGGAGCTCTTGGCTCCAGGGGTCTGAAATACAGTCCTGATTCTTGGGGTGTGTGCAGGGAAAGATCCAGGTGGGGCTAGACAGGGATGGGCAGGACAGACAGTGCCCTGTTAAAGGAGTGCTCTTGTTCAGGGGTTTTTGGGGCAAGCATCCTACCCTCTCTTCCAGTACAGCACACATGCTGTCTGCACACTGGCTTTCCCACAGAGCAGCCTGACCTTAAAAATTACCATCTTAATAGCTAGAGAACTAACCTCATCAGGAATAGAGTACATTAGTGAGGCATGACTCTCTCATGTAAACCTTTGGTCATTTCGCTTGCTGCCTTTTCTTGACAGTAATGCTGCACATAATATTCATGAAACTTCAGTTGCAGGGATTTCTAAAAATAAAGTATTTTTCAAAAAATCATTCTCAGTCCTCCTCTGCAATTTTACTAGTGAAAGTCCCACCAGTCAGGTGACAGCTTTCAGGTCCCAACTGAGCAATTTAGCGTAAGTGTCATATAAAATGCTAGTATAATTCCAGGCAGCCATTTCATTTAATGATATTTCCTATACCACTGCAGTAGCCTTCAGGTCTCATTTTTCTATCTGTCTGGAGACTTGGAGCTTCAGGGCCTTGTTCAGGGCTTTTTTTTTTTTTTTTTTTGCTGTTGTTTTTCCCAGACTAACAGCCCATAGCTATAATCTAAGGCCCCTAATTCTCTTTCCATCCCACACTGTTATCTCTAGAAATCTACTCACCAGAATACTGCTACAGATTCTAGCTGCTGCCCCAGTGCAGCTTGAGTGCCTCTGATCTCTGCTTCCTTGCCCACAGCTCCCATAAAGGACAGATTTTTCCATCTTGTGCTCATCCTACATATATAAAATGCCATCCAGCAAGTTATCTTATTCCACTTATTCCAAGAGCAGTCAAATATGGATGTCTGAAAAAGAGTGAAGAAACAGGGCATGCATGTAACAATGCCTTAAATATTTACCAGCTTACTATTAATTTGCAGACTAGAGACTTTCTGAGCCAAAGCAGTTATCTTGATGTAAAAGGCCACAGTGTGCTTCTCTACCACAAAATACAGGTTTCCAAATTTTAATCCTACATGCAGGTTTATCATGCACAAAATCTCACAGCACAGGTTACACAGTTTTATTGTATGTTTTCTAATGAATTGTCTTCTTTTTGTTGTTGTTGTTGTTTGATCTTGCTATCTGATAGCTGAATCTAATGCCACTCGGTTTGTGTACTGGAAAAGGAAGCAAATGGTTTTCCGTGTTTACCCTCTGCTCTGGGTTATCATCTATAATCAGATACTGGTTCTTGACACATCCACACTGAGGTTGGCTAGGGTGCTCTTACACTTTACTGCAGCAGCATCTGCACGGGTAATATAGTTGTAACAAAGTGGCCTGCAACTCCTAGATTAGCTGTATTAACTGAAAGCAGAGCTCTGGAATGCATTGAATTGATTTTGGATGTTCTCTTTGAAAAGCTCACCGTTTTCCAGGGTTTATGCCTATAACAGAAGACAAAGACAGCTCAGTCTGCCTTGTTCTGCACAGTGTTTAATCTTATCTACCTTTCCCTGTTCTCTTTCTTGGGCAGCAGGTGGGAGGACATCATCACAAACCAGTGTCAATTAGGATGTTAGAGGTTAGTGAGACAGATATGGTTCCATAAACCCTGGAATGTAGTGAATAAAATACCTAATATGAGGCAACAGAGTGGTTGCCTTCCCCTCACCGACAGGATCCAAGAGAGGACTGGTAAGTGGTGTGTGGATCACTGCTACTCTGTACCCTTTGGTTGCTACTCACTCAGTTCCCTGCTCTTGCATGAGGGCTGCTCTTGTCTTAACAAGACAAGAACCTGACAATTAGGGAGGGGTGCGTCCTGCAGCAAAGGGGCCAGAATAATGCAATGAAGACAGAGAGCAGGGCAGTGGATGCATTAAAGAGGTAAGGATGAAAAAGCTGTTTGCAGCAGCCCACTTATATAGAGAAGTTGCTCACCTGCAGAGAGCCAGCAGTAGACAAAATTTCTGGATGGGGAGCCTATTTCCTCTTTCCCGCAGAACAGACATATCCTCTCATTCCTGTCCTGAATAACGATATAACCTTTGCCAGACTTCTCTCTCACTTACAATTTTGCTGACTGATTTTTTCCTTATTCTTCAATTTGTCTCTCTGTACAGCACATAACAAAATAGCATCAATGTTTTTTAGAACCACTTATCTGTCAATCTGTCAGCTCCTGTTTAACAGATCTGATGATTACAGGCAATCATTTCAGATGCAGTGTAGTGCTAAATCAGACCTTCCCAGCAGGAATTGAAGTTCCCCGTGAAGCACCACACTTGCATTCTGCCCTCAGAAGGCTGTGGTACCTAAGTGAGATAAGGCATGGGATCTGCAAGCTTCTCACAGATAGCATCCAACCACTTTATTTTACATGGGATTATAGGAAATCACATTCCTACTGTTGTACCTGAAGCTGATCTTGGGCACTTACAGACTAGCAAGTGTCAAACAATTTAAGTATGATCATCGGACCTTTGTCTGATGGGAATTTTTCAAAGAACATTTCTATAGCTATTCAGCTTACAACAGAGAGAGAGACTTTATTTGGATTTAGTGGACATAAATATACCTCTCAAAATAAAGAACAGTAAAAAAGGGCCTTATTCAGATGAGGCTATTATAAACCATCAAGAAACATTTTGGAGAGGCCAATTCCTAAACTAGTGGATGGGTGTAATGTAACCTGAAGTAACAAAACATACCCTAATGTTTCAGAAATCATGCCTTAAGATATAAAAGAGTTGCTTGAGAGTTCCTGCAGAAATTACTGTGGTCAGTTCAAGCTAATGCTAATCAGCTGACTCAAGTCTCTAGGAAGCCAGAGGATCCTCTTTCCATCTGGATGTGTGGTAGACATTGGACAACCTTAGAATGTTTTATTCCTCATGTTTACCAAATAAGAGAGTTTACAGTTGCCTGGATTCCTTCATATGAACTTGTCGTGATTTAACTGCACCTGACACCTATGAAGCCCCACATAGCCACTCACTCCACTTAGATGGGATGGGGGAGAGAACAGGAAGAGTAAAAGTGAAAAAACTCATGGATTGAGATAGAGAAAGTTTAATAGGGAAAGCAGAAGCATGCCTTGAAGCAAAGCAAAACTGGGAATTCATTCACTATTTCCCATGGACAGTCAAGCATTCAGCCTTTCCCAGGAAAGTAGGTCTTCATCACACATGAAGGTGGCTTGGAAATTAAGATGCCTTCACTCTGAACATCCTCCCTTCCCTTCTCCACCAGACCTATACACTGAGCATGATGCCATATAGGATGGAATATCCCTTGGGTCATATTGTCCTCCCTCCTAACTTCTTGTGCATCCCCAGCCTTCTCACTGGCAGGGTGAGGAGCAGAAAAGGCCTTGGCTCTGTGTAAACACTTCTCAGCAATACCAAAAACTTCCCCGTGTCATCAGTGCTGCTTTCAGCACCACACCAAAGCATGATCCCATACCAGCTACTGTAAAGAAAATTAACTCTGCCCCAGCCAAAAGCAGCACAGAAGCCATGGCATACAAAACATATGTTGACTCTAGTACAGATAGATCACCCAGCTTTTATGAACCAACATACATAAGACATCTAAATAGATCAAACAGCATAAAATCATACTGCGTGTTGGCAAAGCTCCAGTAAGCTCACAGTTCATTTCCAAGCTGACTGAACCTAATTAAAGCATATCTCAAGATATAAAATTAGTAAGGATATGTCAGAAAGTAAGCATAAGCAAACAGACTCATAAAGAAGTCAGTGATAATTGGAATTTCAAATGGTGACACTAGCTTGCAATGTCAGCATAGTAACCATTCCTATGGAGATTAAGAATTCACTGAAAATTAATGTAGAGCCTTTCACAGGCTAAGCAATGAAAGATTTGAGCAGATGGAGACCCCTTTGCCTTAGGGCCAAAATTAATATTCTCTAAATGCATGTACTTCCCAGAATGCTGCATGTCCTAAGAGATCTCCTAGTTATTATTCTGCTATTTAATTTCAGGGGAAAAAAATCTTCTTAAACATTTTTAGGTATCAAAGGAGAGAAAACCAGTGAGGTAGAATGCTGCATAAAGTATGATGTCTAGTCACAGTGAAGATTTCCACTTCAGAAAATATTATTTTAGTTTTAATACCATTCAAAAGGTCTGTGTTTCTGTCATGACAAAGCAAGATGATCTCAGGGAATCCATTTTCTGTCCTGCACCATCATATGACTGGTATGGACAATAGTAGAGTTCTTCACACTAAATATATGAATAATATCACCAGTACTATCCCAATTCCATAATTTTAGCCCCATAGTACACAGGTTTCCCGGGATGGCACTGCAATGCAGTTCAAGAATTTACAAGGGAATTAAATCTTCATGGAACTCTCTTCTTGTTTTTTTTCATTGAAAAGAGAGATCATAAATATCCAAGAAAAATGAATGGATTAATTTGGTAGTGAGGTTGTTTTGCCACAAGTACACGTATACATAGCAGAGGTGAAGTGGCCCAGAGACCCATCCCTGCTGCAGGAGCTCTGAGTGCTGCTACAAGGTGTTTCTTTACACCCCACCTGCCCTGCTCAATAGAGAATGGAGCCATCCAGAATCACAGAATGGGTCAGGCTGGAAGAGATCCCAGTGGGTCATCTGGTCCAACCTCCCTGCTCAAGCAGGGTCATCCTAAAGCACATGGCACAGGATTGTGTGCAGATGGTTCTTGAATATCTCCAGTCAGGGAGATGCCACAACCTCTCTGGGCAATCTCTTTCAGTGGTCAGTCACCCACACAGTAAAGAAATTCTTCCTTGTGTTCAGATGGAACTTTCTTGTATGTCATGCCTTGCATTATACTAACCCATGACAATGAAAATAACACATCTTTTTAACAATTATCGATTATCTATTTATTTATGTAAATATTCGTTTCACTATAGAATATGCAGGTAGCATGAGAACCCCAAAACTGTGCTTCCCTTGGATTTGTTCATTTTCTATGGCTTTTTTTAAAGGTTGCAATATGTATATTATTGTATATATCTATATAATTTTTAATCATATGCCAGAGCAAATTAACATAAAATTTTAACCTGCCATTTATTTAAAGTAACCCCACATCTGCAACATATTACTGAAGGAGGAGGAAAATCACCTGCAATGATTATCTTGATAAAGGCACATGCTGCTGAATAACAGCAATATTTGCATATCGCAGAATATTCCTCTGGCCTTTTAAAATTATTGCACCATAGACATAAACTTCTAAGATCTCTTCATCTTGTTACATCATCAAAGTGAATATTTTATAGCTGTAGTGCTAAGAGAAATTGCTGAATCCTCTACCTTAGTGGAGCAGTACCATTAATCAGAAAATAGTTAACACACTCAAAGCTAGTGGGCTTAGGTTCCACAGTCACGGTGTTTCTGCTATACACGGGAATGACTGAATACTTCGTAGCTATTTTAGATACAGAGTAACATATAACTATTGGGTTTTATAGGAACATGAACATAGAACTTCCTGGAACATGCTTAGCTGGCAGGTTAAGTTGAGGTTTTCAGTGTGCTTCATGTATGAAGTAGAGCCCAAGTTTACAAGAAACCTGTAAGAGAAAGAAAAAAACTTGCTAAGGCATATCTTGTTGAGCAGCCAACATTTAGAAAAGTTTTATAGGTTTGAAATATACTTGATCTTAGCTGCCATCACATGTATCTCAGGGTTTGATGAGAATTGATGTTCAAGGCAGTACAAATTTAATGTTTGCAGTCCTTAAAATTACAATAAAATTTTAAAAAAATGTATTTTTTGCAGCTCAGAAGTAAATCTAAAATTCCAGGATGTGCTGCTTCCTGGGATGAATAGATATAACTGTGTTAAGCTGTAGTTAACTTATTTTCCTTTCTCAAATTGTACCAGAACAATAAGGCATCTAAACATGAATTAATTCTTGTTGGCTCTCTCTGCATTAGCATGTACAACTTCCTATCAAGTTTAAGGTAGCAGGACTTTAAAAATATCTTAATAAACAAAAAATTACACAAAGGAACTACCTGGACAGGTTTTAAATTTTACATGCAAAAAATTATCCTAAAGAACAGAAAACAGAAATTGATTAATATAAAGTTTTATATGCAATTCTGATTTCCATCTCAATTAACAGACCAAAACACATACTAAAGTTCTAATTTTTTTTCTGTGGCAGAAGGCTTCCATCCTGTGCACCAGATCAAACACTTCATTCTGGTCCTGTGAGAGTTGGACGGAGATCTGTTACCAAAATGGAAGGTCAGAATGTGAACTGCGGGTGTATTTTCCATGAATTATTGACCAAGATTTTTTTCCAGTAATAGGATAAATGCCTTCAGAAAAAAAAAGAACTAGCACAGAGAGAAGTTTTAAGCTTTATTTTCCCTGTGTGTACTAGAGGGAGGGGAAGAAGGGCACCATTTCATTGTTCATTTATAGAAAAGAGCTTTTTATATAAAGACAGAGATCCATTATTACCCTGGTCACTGACCATACCAAAGTAAGAGCAGTTAGGAAATGTGGTTCTTTTCCATTTCAAGTTACAAATCAATAATTCCTATGCTGCATTTAATCTGCGTACACTAACTTACACGCTCAGAGCTCAACAATGCCAGTTTTTCTTCTGCATCCACTGAGTGCATCTCCTGTTCCAGCTTTATTGTGTCTTATCCCTCCTCTTTGCACTGAAGAAAACAATGACAGCCAGAGTGCTCCACCACGCACACCTCAGGCCTCACTGTGCTGAGTCAACTCACAGCGTTCACCATAAACCCGGGGCAACTACTCCTGACAATCACTTTTAGTGTCCAAATCATACTTTGTCTTTTTGCTCATTGCCTTTCCCACATTTATGTTTCCTTTGTGCACAGCCAGTGCCTGAAAAGAGCTAAATAGGACAGTGTATGGTTTGGGGATGCAGGGAAACAGGAGAGGGTATGTGCCAATTCAAAGTAAATTCTGCTCTTTGTTTAAAACAAAAACCTGGGGAAAATAAGCTTAGTCTTCTGGTTGCTTGATAATATAATCCCCATGAGCAGACTTTTTCCCATCTGGATTAGAAAGATGAGAGTAGCCAAGGCTTGCCTGTTTACAAAACCATAGAGTGCAATAGATATTACTTGGACAGTACATTATCATTTGAAATATTAGTAATACTAGATACTTGCTTATAAATTTCTGTGATGTGAATGACAAAAACATTTTCTTGAAGCAGAAAGTTTAGGTCCTAAAATTTTGGTATTTTTATGTTTCTTGGGTTTTTGTTTTTCTTTTTCTTTTTTTTTTTTTTTTTTTTTTTTTTTTTTGCTCCACTATAAAGTAGAGCAAAGTCTGATTAGAAAAAAATTACTTTTTTTTCTGACTTTTGTATTAAAATAGTATAAAGCTGGAGGCTCAAATCTTAGTCCATAGCAAAGTACTCATACCAGGATATGAAGTGAATTAATATTTCAGCAGAGAATCAGAACATACGACTTTTTGCCAAATACTTTTGTTCTGCAAGTGAAACTAATTTAGTTAAGCATTTTTAAGTACCAATGTTCGTTCACAGAAGAATATATTGACTAGCTCTAAATATTGACAGATAAATTGAGTTGAGTAGATTGCTTGGTAGATTGAGTGCTGGATCCACTGACCTTCAAATCTATCATGTTTTGCAACATATATTCAGCTGCCTTACAGCAACACACTTTTCTTTATTCTCTGTCAAGCAAGTACCTGACATAATGTGTGCTCTATCATCAAACAAAATTATGATTATTTCCACGGAGTATGACATGCAGGTGGGAGAGGAGAAGAGAAAAAAGGTTATTTTAATTTAGCTTTCCTTGCTCCCTAACTTGCTTAGCTCACCACAAATTCATCACTACACAGCTCAGCTATTCCTGATACACTGCCTTCAAAAATGTATTATTTATGGATGCGGTCATGTATTAACTCAAATGTCTGGAACAATTCCACGACAGAGATTCAAAAGAAATGTTACACCTTCTCTACAATTTGTAGTAGTCTTTTCTTAAGCTGATGAAGGAATTAAAGTTAAATGCACCATGATCCCTGTTGCTGCACATCTATGTTCAGAAGATACAATTTTACTTAACTGCCTTTCTAAACCAGAGAGCTCTGTCTCTGCAGCAAGAGCATATAGGGGAGCAAGGACAGCTACTGCAGAAGGAAAATGCAATCAGCATGATGCACAAGGAGAAGTTTATAGTGAAAACAGAACTAGTCTACTACATCTGCACTCAACAGCTCCCTAAAACAAAGTACTATTGGATTACATTTTCTCAGCTGGGTGTTTGTGTGAAATTCTAGATCCATCTATACAGGATTAAATAGGATAAGAGTGTTGCCCATGATAATAAACATTAAATCCATTGACTGAATGGCAGATAGAGGGTGATTCTGTTTGTGTGTGTGTGTGTGTGTGTGCGTGCACACTGTGTGTTCCCTTGCATGTGGTGGCCCCTGTAGGCTTGAGTGATTCGACTGCATTTCTGGCGGAGCCTATTATTCTGCATGCACACAGCCAAACACATTAAATATTTATCACATTGGAGCAGAGGGATACTGCAAATGTGGAGTGCTGGTAACAATCTTGTCCAAGCATCTTCCTGATAAAGTGCAGATGTGATTTCAAAATGGAACGGAAGTCCAGAGCACATGCATGCGCGCACACATGCATGCACACAAAATACACTGTGGCTTATTTATATTATGCCTCTTATTGATTATTACCAGATGGGAAGGCAAAGCAATAGCTGACAGATTAACCATATGGATCTGCTTTAATTTACCCTGAGTTATAGGTTTGCCATTCTCTCTTCTCACATTTTGGCTCAGAAACCCACATTTTACTAAGTGGGAAAAAATGTAAACTTACTGTAAGGAGCACATTTCCATCATAAGTCTCCTAATGTCACTCTCAGGGGCTAAGCTATCATTCTCTGCAAGAACGGCAGTTCCAGCACCACTTCCTAAAGCCACAGTCAGTACCATGAGCAGGAGATTTTGTTGCAGACCGATGAACAAAAAGTGTTTCAATACTGATGAGCCTTGCAGACAATAGATCCTAACTGAAGAAGCTTTGTGTAAGATTCTGCTTTTCACAAAGCTGCTACAGCAAGCTTCACATAACATTCCAACAAAAAAAAAAAAACAGAGATGGCTGTCAAGGTATCACTCTACTCTGAAAACTGGGAGACCTCAGCCGTTGCTTCCAGCTTCAAAGCCTTGGCTCTGGAGGCTTTTTAAATACTTACTCTTCCAACGAGAGTGAGGTATAGCAGGAGCTACAAAATGTCTCAAAGTAACAAATGAAAACACAGTGTCCCCACCCAGCTGTGACCTTCTGAGACTCGTGCATTATGCATTAGAAGGCTGGAGTGTAAAGCCTTCAGAGAAGCTTAAAGGAAAAAAAGGTCTAATTGGTGAAAAAAGCTTTTTGGTCTGTCTGCTAAAAGTAGATTTGAAACAATGTATTTTCAGTACAGTTTAACCTTTAATTTCTATTGTTTTGATTTTACAGTCATCTTCATCCCACTTTCAAGGGCAGAGGGCAAACAAACCTCTACTGCTCATAAGTTTTACCTATATATATACCATTATTGTTTTCTAACCTTTCTGCTTTTCAAATCCATCACTTATGCCTACTGCCACACAAGTTGCTGCAGACTTTTCAGTTCTCTCTAAATCCACAAAAGAGCTCTAAAAGCAGTGTCATGGGCATCAGAGAAACAACATACAGGGTCAAGACAGAATAAAAGGAGAGATGCAAACTAGAAAATCAGCTCTAGAGAGAAATGTGCACTGTGCTTCAATGTGCTATTCATATCTTCTGAGGGTTACACAGATTCCAACATTTTTGACACTAAAACACATAAATCCTTTCTTTCAGTTCTTGAGTCAAGAAAAACTGTGATAGCCAGAATTTGCAATTAGTCAGAGTTTTGTCCCTCAGTTTTTTTTTTTGTTACTCCTTCTGTGCAATCTTGGACAGCTGGGGGGTTTCATTCAATTTTCTTATCTCTAAAATGGGAATAAACACTAATTCATGTACAACAATTGCTAGGAGAATTAGCAAAGGATTTTCAAACTCATAGTTAAAAGCTATGCTCCATCTACTCTGCCTGGACATAATTCTAAAACCACAAAAAAGCTGAGAATGTTGCACCCTATCTGGTAAACTATTCTCAGTTGAAAATTTAATAGCCTGCTGGAACAAATAGCGAAAGCCCTGCTGATTTTAGCACAGTTAGGATTTCACCCCACTAAACAAATTTCCTAATGGAAGTCATGCACTTCAAACATTTGCACAGTAAAGCCATATATATTCAGTTTCAGAAAGGTATTTTGTAACTTGTGCATGACTGATACTTTACAAAAAAAAAAAATTAAATAAAATGGTCAGTGTTCTGTGGAACCTGTACAAAACATGGAGGCTGGCCTTAAGATCATGACTTTTGTAAAAAAACCCACCTTATTTTTAAATTCAGTGGCTGCTAGAGCAAGGAATCAATTTTCTACTATCATTTTTGATAAAAGCTAACAGCTTAAGAATGCAACACATATAATCAATGTCCAAAGACACACTTTAAAAAACTTCTGTAGTTTTTTCCCTTCCTCCACACAAGAGTTCAATTTACTGTTACGCTGTTGGTCACTACCAAGCCTGTGACAGAAGCAGTTTGGGAATCTACAGCTCTCAAATCCCAGCCCTGTGCATTAGCAGATAAAGCACACTTTCCTTTTGTGCACATGCTGCTCTGATGGAAGGTAGGACTGAAGCCATCTTACAGAAACTATTATTTCACCATAAATTAAGGAATATTACAGATGCTTCCCTGAAGGTGAACAACAAAGAGCAATATATGACAGCTTCTCTTGACAGTGGAAGCTCTGTATGAGAAGGCTTGTGTGCCCAGGACTACTGCTTACACCTCTGTGGAGAAACAAGATGGCATCCTAGTGATACAATCGTAGTAGTTTACTCAGTGACACAACTCTTTGTTATTGGAGTGTGTTGGCCCTTATTTCTAAATGGTCTCCCCAGAGCCACACTGGCAGAAGCTTGGAAAGAGGCAGAGCTGTACAGAGGTCCTTCAGTTTCAGCCCAAGGCTAATGCATTCGTGCATTAACTCTGAACCTGCACAGTTAGTAGAACAATTAATAGGATGCAATGAGAGGTTATTTAGTTCAATCAGTGTCATAACACAGAGGAGGAAAAAGAGACTCAGGCTGGTATTACATGCAGGCAAAAGGACACACTGGATGCACTGGGAACCAGGTTAAAATCTTCCAGTTGTAGCCATAAAGTATAGGCAAGCACCAAATGCCCTTTTCTTACAGAAGACAGAGAGTTTACTTTTTTTAGAAAGGAGCTTGGAGGCCAAACTCAGTACAGAGTATGACAGGGTAGATTTCTTTCAGCTCTATGAATATGCAAACCCAAACATTCACACTGAAAAGTCAAATTCAGAAATGCTGTGTTTCAAACTGCTTTCACCAAACTGGAAAGAAAGCAACCAACCCTTGACAGACAGCTTTGCTCCTAATTTTCAATCCGCATTTCAACTCGGCGTTTCAAGCATACCTATTCAATGTTAGGTAAAACATCAGACTACCTGAGTGGGACTTAAATGACAACATGGGTGCAAGTCCCTCCAGTACAGGCAGGGGCTGTGTTATTTGCTTACTTGAGATGCCACATGCAGTGGCACAAATGTTCAGATCATGATTGTGTTGGTAGAGTCCCTGAGTGTAGCTCAAATGTATTCAGCAGTTCTGCTGGGTTTCTTGATTTAGCTGTTTCTATATCAAGAAAACATAATATCACTTCTGACATCAAGCAAACATGCCACTTATATGTCCATGAAAATCAGTGTTTAATGAAAACCTATGGGTGCCTCCATACATAAAACTGAGAAACTTTAGCTGTATCATTTATACTGGTTAAACAGGTGTCCATATGATTTGTAAAAATCTTTGTGGCACAGCCTAAAGTCCCAGGTTTGTGTTCTGACACATCTGTGACAACAGATTAAAATTAGATGACCCAGGTGTCCTTCTGCACCTTCCTGCAGAGGCTGCTAGGCAGTGAAATGGACCTAAATCAAAGCTGTGGGCTATAACCCCTTCAACTGTCTAGTTTTAATCCATTGCCACAAATCTGCTGGATACCATAGAAGCAGTTATATTGTCCAAAAGTGCTTTTGTCAGTATAGCTCATTTCACACATTGAACCACTGTAAACTATGCTAGCCCTAGCACTTTTTTGCTAGTATAACTCTGATTCCATTAATAGGGTTTTATTGGAAAGTTATCCAGTAAAGCTATCTGTAAAGCCAGGTCTTTCATCAGGAATGAAACTGCTAACAAGTTTGACTTTTAAATTACCATTACTAGCCAGCTGAGTTATCTTGCTGAAATGAATGGGCCATTTGGACCTCTCAGAACTACTGCTGCAAGCTCTTTGCTCTCTCCCCTGTGATTCAAGTTCCTGATGGTTTTTTCCTTTTCTTTTTTTTCTTTTTTTTTTCCAAGCAGAACCCATAAAAACATCATTTTTTTTCAAAATTCAGAGTATCGAGCCATTGATTCAAAATGGTGCCTGACATGATCTGCTATCATTTTCAGACCTTCCCCAAGCACTTACCTGCAACAGGGGAAACCCCCCTAGATTACCTGGAAGGCTCCCAAGCTCCTGCATTGCCCAAGAAAATACACTAAGAACAGTATCATTGTTAATGTTCAGATTCTCTCCTATGTGACTTTGAGCAAATATTTTTATTTTCCTTGCTGCTGTTTTCCTCTCTGGTGAAAGGGTCTAGTTCTCCTCCTCTTACCAGCCTGCTGTGATGGACCTTGCAGGTCATTGCATGAATAGGGAGAGCAACATCCCTCCTTCAGATGCTTTAAGAAAACAAAAATAACAATTCATTCAAGAGATCAAGAGACTGCTACCAAAAACAGATCTGTAAATACATCAGTTATGCTCTTTCTGGCTGCTGTTCTACTGAATTGAATCTTTTTGGTTGAAAGCTGCAGAAGTCCTGTTGTGACAGCCATAGAGACTCTTAGCTGAGATTTTGGCTACATGATGGAGGAGGCAATGATGCAGGTGTTGACGTGGATCAGAAAAAACGTACCATGAAAGCAGCAAACCATGCATTTGAAAGCCTGTGAAAGAATGAAGCTGCATACTGAAATAAAGACATTTGATCATCCAAGAAACATGGCCCTGACTAATCCAAGGGTGCTTTGAGACAGCCCCAAGCTGTACTCAAGTCACGTGATGACTTTGCTGCTTGTCAAAAATCAGGACAGCTCTATTTGCCTTGGGTTAACTGATTCACATGTCCCTTGCCCACAAGTGATCTCATGTAGCTGTTCATTAGGATGTCAACTTTGCACAAAAAAAGAAAAAAAAAAAAAAAGCTAGAAAGAAAAAACCCACAAGTTTAAAGATTTGATGGGGGGAAGGTAAAATATGCAGACTTCATGGGTAATCAATATCTTGGTTTCTTCAGAAAACTACTGGTTAATTCGATAGACTGTGGATTACAGTATAAAGGTAATTTCAGATGCTGAAAAGATCTTGAAAAAGCAGTGGTTATTAAATAAATGTAGGCAGCAGAAGAGTGCTCTTGATTTTGTACATGAAAGGAGAAAAAAAAGACACAGGAGAAGGCTTGACATTCCTCTTCTACGGACACTAACACAGCCCAGAATTACAGTCCCATGTCACCTGCTTCATGCATCAAAGAGATATGCCTGTGAATGGAGTCAAACCTGTCCAGCATTCTTCCCTGTTTGCTTTCATCATCTGCAGTGTGCTGGTTCAGGGGCTGACTAATGCTGTGTAATTGATGGATGTCTACACTCTGGAGCATCATGGCTGGTAAGTAACAGCTGGGAAGAGATTCCTGTTAAATAAATAGAACGAGAATTAGAAAGCAAGGATTTAAACTAAAGCTAGGTCTTCTGATGCATATTTCTGACAGGTCTTTCACTTGCACTGAATGCTTCATGATGTATAAAAGTCTGCATCATTTAAGACAGCTGGTTCTTTTTGCCATCAAGTGTTTCTGAAGCTGCATTTTTACAGTTTGAAAGTTACTATGCTAACTTGGTGCCATGTATTTCAAAATTACTTGCTAGAACAAACAAACGAAACCAAAACCCTCACTATTTTCATTTGCTGCCTTTTTTTTTTTTTTTTTTTTTTTTTTAATAGGACATTGCAAGGACTCTTGAAGGATAGAGAAAAAGGTGGCAGGACCATTTTCTAAGGGAGATAAACACAGACCTAATTTTTCAGAGTTATGAGAGCTGCAGAGAGTAAAAACACCCACAAGGCCAGGCATAAAGCAGAGTAAGGTAGAAATGCAGAAAACAGGTCAGGCTTACTGTAGGGTCTCAAGGGATAATGAGGAACACTATTAGGCTTTACTCTTTGGGTTCATGTAGCTGCCACAGCTTAGATGTTTGCTGAGTTTCACCCACACATGGCCAGACAACATTTGTCAGTTTAGCTTTAAGATGGCTTGTATTCAAATTTAGAGCCAAATATAGTGACATTCTCATATCAGATTCAAGAGCTTGATGCTCAGGCCCTGCTCAGAGAGTGAAGAATTGGGGTAAAGCAGTGCAAGCCCACAGATACCAAATCAAAGAAAATAAAAATTTTTGCAGGTTTTTTTCTCTTTCTCTTTTTTTTTCTTCTACATTTTTGTCTTCCTTTTTCTTCTTTCAAAACTACTCTACTGGTTCTGTATGATACACAGATCAGATTGACTTAAGAATTTCACAGAGGCTCGTGACATAATACCAAGATATTTGTGCTTATCTCTCTGGGCACAGTTCTGCACTCCCTCCTGCTTATGTCACTCCACTGACTCTGCTTTCAGAGTTCTCCATACAGCATGTCTGGCTCTTACAGAGTTAATCAGCAGCAAGTATTTTGGTCACAGAGGTTTTGAAACACATGGGAGAAAAACACAGTGATGAGTTTGGCTATTTGCACCACAGGACAAATCCAAAAGATTCATCTGGTCGGATAACTCTGATAATCAGGCCAGTTTTAATCTCCTTGTCTTCCTTCTTCCGCTACACTTTCCTCTCACTGAACAGAGACACTAACCAGGTGAGTGGGAGGGTGGGTGGTGGTGTGGAAAAAGTGCTAGCTCAGCTTGTTAATGACTTGAACTGCTCAACTTAGTGACAGATTTTGGCAGGTTCTGAAAATCATGATAGTAGGAACTGGCCCATGTTATATTGTTTCCATCTAAGCTTCCTAGAATACATTAAACTAACCAGTTTCTAAAATAATATTATTTTTTCATGCAGTACTTGGACTAAAAGGGAGCAGAAGAAAAACTGTTCTTTCACTTTCTACCAAGCTAATGATACAAACAGTTTATTAAACAACACTGAGGTCATAAATCACTTCTTGGTTTTTTCTACTTCTTTTTTATAGATTTGTGGAAAGCTAGGAGTAGAACATTCATTAATATATCTTTTCTTATCAAATAGCAAAGTCTTTTATCAGCTTCACTGAATTTCTTTTGATGGCAAATAATTACACTAAGAACAATGTAAATAAATGAGAAACAGATCATTTCACTTCCTGGTGGAAATAAGAGACCATATTAATGTAAAGATGATACCAATAACAATTGTAAGTGGATTTTAAAAACCCTCTGTTTACTTACATAGACAGTATCTAAACTTAGAAAAAATTTATTGTGCAGTAATTGTAAGGTGCATTTTGTTTGTCAAAATACTTCATGAATGTTATAATTCATATCCTAAAGCAGTCTATGGTTCTTCTTTTCTTTTTTCATATGATTCAATTTAGGAAGACACTTAAAATAAGACTTCACAGACTTCTAAGAAAATAACTTGTTCCATGTTCATGTTTAAAGAGGAAGTGAACATAAAAACTAGCACTGGATGTCCAAAGCTCCAGCCTTCCACCTGCTGAGATTTAGATCAGACTAAATCACCACTTGTCTGGCTGTGTTTTCAGTGATAACAAAGGGGGATATCATCGTGAGTTTCCAACAATCACTTGGTCTGGTTAAGAAAACCTGTCTTCAGCATGCAGAAGCAGCAGATTTTATAATAACTAGTGAAATTATAATGCATTATCAAGTGCTCTAACAGAATCCCTTCACCCATAGAATCATAGAATGGTTTGGATTAGAAGAGACCTAAAAAGGTCACCTTGTCCAATGCCCCCTGCAATAAGCAGGGATACCCTCCACTACATCAGGTTGCTCAGAGCCCTGTCAAACCTGACCATGAGTGTTTCCACTGCTGGAGCATCCACCAGCTCTCTGGGCAACCTGTTCTAGTGTTTCACCCCTTGTTTTGGAAAAAAAATTATCTTATATCCAGTCTATCTTCACCATGACACCCATTGGTGCCCCATGTGCTAAGGACCAGCCAAAGTAATTTGTTTAATACTACATTTTATTCCTAAGGAAGACTTCTGCTGGGAACAGGCAAAGTCACCAAGAATAAGTTACTCCTCCAGATTCAGTCATTTCATTGAGTCTGTTTTAAAGAAACCTGGGAATAAACAAACATGGGTGGCTGAACCATCTGATGTTGGGCCTTGAGGCAATCTTGAGCAATTGAAGCTATGAATTCTCATTCAGAAAATGTTTACACCCCACTCCCTGCTGTCCAGAAAAACATTTCAGAGAGTTTTAGGGTACTTAGATCAGAGGCTGCAAGCAGAGAAATAGCCACACCATAAATCTCAAATGGTATTAAGTAGCTCAAATGTTTATTAAAATTCTCAGGTGGGAATCATAAACTGTGTTGAGCATTATGAAAACATTGAAAGCAGTACTTGGGTTACCTAACTTTAACATTACTTTGGAAAAGCCTTTGTTAACTAGAATGACTACAATATTGGCACATCCCTAGGCTGCAAAAAAGTAAATACTCATTTGACAATCCATTGAGTAATTCACAATATCTGTGCTAGCAACAGCAATAGCACTACAATGTCCAGTTGGGATTTTACTCACAAATATAAAGTTGGAAGTAAAGTGTTGATAAAAATAGAATGTCATATACTGTCAAAGAGATGATTTTTCAGTAGGCCCAGTGAAAAAACAGTTACTTGGTTTTGATGAAGTGTTACTTTTCCTCATGTCACCATTAAAGCAGGAAATTCTCAAGAAACGTAAAAGTATACATTTCAGACAAACCTTTCCCAAACTAACACTTCAAAGTCTCACAGAAATCTCTCTATATACTGTACTTACTCTGCCATTTTTGTTCTTATTACTTCTCCCCTTTAATTTTTTTAAACTTTCATTCTTGATGTAACTTTTCATACTAACACATTCTCTTCCCATCATTCACCATCTACCTTCCTAACATAATTAAGAGATTTATGATTAATTTGCTGAAACCATTGTATTAATTATTTTCCAATAAAGAATATAAAAATAAATAAAAATAAAGCAAAAGGTGATTTTTACTTTTTTTTTAATTAAAATAATGTGGGTTTGGTTTGGGGTTTTTTTTAATTCCCTGGGTCACTATAACTTTCATTACCACAGACTCTGGGACTGTGACAGCATTTTCAAAAAGCATCTTCTAAACAAGTTAAAACCATGCTATACAGCAAACTGAAATGAAGCAATGAATCACATCTCCCATGGGTATAAGTATGCAAAATTTTGGGGGGTTAATTTTTTTTATACTGTTCTGCTGAGCAAGTGGTGGTGGGGAGGGCTTAATCCCCTTTTGCATCATTCTTCCCCTCTCCTGCTGCTCTCTTATCCTCTTATCATCCCTTTTTGACTGGTAAGACTTAAGTCAGAAATATTTTCAGGAAGTTTTCATAATAATGGTGACACTTCAAACATGCTAGAGGGAGCCAAGAGAGAGAGATTACCTAAGTAACTATATTTGTATGCATTAGCTTAAAAAGAAATTAGCTCCTGTAACAGGAGACCCAACAGATTGGTGCCTAGCAAGAGTATGTATGACTAATTCTGTGTGACTGTGTAAAGAAGAGCAGTTTGCCCACCAGAGAAGCTAACATGTTGCTATATAAGAAGCAATTCACTTTGAATTCACATTTTTAAGCTTGCAGCTGCTCTCAACATTTAGGGATATTTTTTTAGTTTTCTGCTTCCTTTTTTCCATAATTATTTTTGACAACTCCATCCCTCCTACTCAGCCCAGTGCAAAGAAATGCAGTGGAAAAAGCATTGTACTTCCACCAAGTAAATGAGTAGTTGTATACTTTCTTGTCTCTCTAACCCTTCTCCTCTTCCTCCTCCCCCAGGAAGCCTTAGATCCAAGATATAATAGAGGACAAAACCAGAATATTCACCCCCCTAGAAAAAAAAAATAAAACAACAGAACTCTATTCACTCCAGTGACAGCAACATCTGGCTCTGTGTTAAAGCTTTTCTCACATCCTACCCACCCCTAGATTGTCCCTGGTGTGAAGTGACCATCCCAGATGGATGCATTTGACAGTTTCTCCTTAGCCATTACTCTGGACTGTAAGATTGACTAAAATCAGAATTATTTTGCATGTGGTCCAAACTAGGCCGCGTCTGAGCTTACTTTGTAACAGCATATGTTCTGATGTGATTGCTTCTTGATTCAGTGGTATCTGATATTGTGGTAACACTGAGAAATCACTCAAGGCCTTGACAGTTTGTTCTTGTAGGTTTCCTGGCCTCTGCTCCTTGGGAGGAGGGAGATGGAGGGTGGGTGAAATCCTGCACAACTTTAGATTGCAGAGCTCAGCAGCAGCCCAGCCACACGCTGCTGTTGTTACACATCTTTGTCCTCCTCCTCCGTGGGCCATGTTATCTGGGTCTGAAGTCACACATTTTGTTTTAGCTTTACATTACCTTTCTGGAGACTGCCTTAGAACACAGATCCATGACTTTCCACCAAACTGAGGCTGGAGAAAATGACACAACTCTTCTTCTTCAGCTTCCCTTTCAGTAATGCTATCAAATATTTTCAAGTCTTCAGTTCAAGCAAGTGAGAAGCGCTTGAGGCAAGGCCTAAGCTACCGATTATTAGGTTTCCCTGTAACACAGCTGATAAGTTTCTCACAAGCTTAATTGTATTTCTTTTTTTTTTTTTAAGTAGTACAGGAAAACTGCTGTAACCTGACACATATTAAGGGAGTGCAGGAATTGATAAACAATACAAAGACTAAAGATCAATTGCTTTGAGAACAACTGATGAGATCATTTACTTATGAAATAGCAGCCTTGACAACAAGTATCGGGTGTCCCTGAGCTAGTTCCTGAAGTGTAACCATACCAGGTAATTACTATCAGCCCTAAGAGAGGCTAACATTTCTGTTCAAATCACATTTCTTTCTTCTAGCTATGAGCTTTTCTGCAGGCTCGAGGCACAGTGGAGCAGAACAGAGAGTGCAGTCACTATACAGGCTTCATTGTCTGCAGAACATGCTGCTACCTAGTAGTAGAAAAGGCAACAAAGAGACTGCTAGAGGGTCACTAAGAAATTAAAAAAAAAAAAAAAAACCAGAGCTGAAGCACGGGATATGCTTGCTATTATGATTTGGCTCAGAAAACAGATCACTTTCTAGGACCATTTCCAGCCTTTGCAAGAGAATATGCTCTCTGGAACACAGAACAGAGCAGGCTGAGTGGGCTTGCCATGCCCTGTCACACTATTCACAGCAATTTAGCCTCTTTTATCCTTTATTTTCTGAAAGGAAGGGTAAAAAGAAGTGTCCTAAACACTTCAAAAATATAGAAAATGCCAACCCAAAACAGCAAAAGTAATTAAAACCTAAGGCCAGCTTAAAAACCATGCTGGAAGTCATACAGCTGCGGCCTTCAAAGGCTTAGTTTTTTCTGGAGAGGGGTGGAGAAGAGAGCTTTGATTTAAAAACCACCACCACCACCACAATGGATCATTTGATCTTCTGGTTCCTCTTGTTTTATTTTAATTAATGTTTCAAAGTAACAATTTAAAGTCAATCCAGCTTTATTATAGATTCATTGCAGGATTAAGAGAGATTTGAAACCAAGCCCAATACAGTCAGCAGAGGCAAGCTCAAAATGGCCACTCAGCAATTAAAAAGCCTAACATGCTGATAGTGTTTTGAGCAATCAGCCAATAAAATCAGGCAGCATTTATAAATACTGTGTAATTTTTTTTCCCCTAGCAATGAAAATCCTCTAAACTCACAGTTAATAGGCTTTTGTACCACTTGTGAAACATTTCTTTTTCTTAAGAGAGCATTCGTTCATTTTAGGTTATTAATAAATAAAATCCTATACATACATTATATGTGCATCAAGTATGCTGTCATAACCCAAGCTAAACGCAACATATTAGCAACATCATGCCATTTGACTCCACTCTTTTTCCATATTTTCAGGTTCAGAAACATCATCATTTTCTAGTTGAAAGGGATGTCAAGGCTCTAAAATATTCATGACTGCACACTCCTCTGTACATGGACCATGTACAGGACGCAGAAGGAGTAAGGCTTGTGAAGACAATGAGTTTACTTTAAATCTTGCAGAAGCAGACACCTTTCTAACTGTTTCAGATAGATTGCATCTGGTTGACAGCTTGTCTTGGTGGTATTGAAACTTTGTCTAAGAACTTACTAGTATTTAATATGGATTGGATGCCAACCTATTTATTTCACTCTCCATTAAAAGAGCAGTAAATCTGAGATCTTTTATGAAAAAACACTGTGAGATATTTTGTCACAGGTATGAAAAATGTCCCTTTCTCCCTTCCAGAAGTAACGTTATCCAAGTCACAATGCTGAACTCCTCAGACCACATCTATAGTACAACTCCTGTTCAATGCTTCTGGCTTTTGCTGGTTTTGTGAAGACAAAGGAGAGGCATGTCAAAACTTCAAATGCGGTGTGACACCTTAGAAAACACTATCCCCTTTCCACAATTTCTTCAATGGACATGTGGGAAAAGAGGAACTGCCCCGTGTGAGATCTGGATCCAATGGTAAGGGAGGCAGGGTATTATCAGGAAAGAGGTGTAGCACAACAGTGTGGGCACTGGGGCTGCTGTGCAGCAGGTCCAGGATGCACCAGCACGGCTCGTGGTTCCTCTGCTTTGTTTGGCACAGCTACTTCCCTCTCGTTCAAATGGACAACAGTTCACAGCTGTGGATGTATTTCCCTCCTTCGTTTTTCCCCTGAGACTGTGCCTACAGAGGCTATTGGGGCCTCCCATTACATTAGTGCTGCTACTAAAGCAAGACAGTACTTACAGAAATGTATTTCAATCCTGAGTCCTGCAGACATGCTTTGGCTACTTTTGTCCACTTAATGAGAATATAATCTAGGGCCCAGCTGGTGTAAGTCAGCACAGAAGCAGTGAGCCTAAGGAAACAGTGCCAATTTACCTCAGAGAGGATCTGGCCCAGGGGATTCATAATGGATGGAGTTGTCTAGTCAAGAAGAGGCTGGAACAGCTCGAGATGACTGCATTTCTCCCCCACTTTCACAGTTCAGACAGCTTCTGCCAAATGGTATGAGCAGCTGGACATCTCTTTCAAATCCATATTTAATTCCCTAAAGCTGCATTGAAATGAAGAATCCTACTCACAAGAAAAGAAAAAAAATCAATATTTTGCACTGCTTTAGCTTCAAATTTTAATGAACGAGGAAGGTGCTGCTGTAGTGTAGCAAGAAGTCATATAATCAGAGTCTCAAGGCTGAGGAAAACAAGAAATAAAAAAAGCATTTTAAAGCATTTCCCTTTTTTATTGATTATGACATAAATTTATTTATTAAAAAAATTAAACACCTTTTTTACTCAAGACTGAGTAGTAGTAGAGAAAACTTACAGTCTGAGAATTGAAATGATTATGCAAATTAAATGAGACAATATGAGTTATTATCATTCATGATATTACCATCCATAGACAGTTACTATAAATATATTAAACAGTTTGAATTGGGATCAGATTATTATTAAGATTAATCTTTCTGCTTGCATTTTCTCTTTCACCAAAAGGTTAAACAAGTTTCAAATCAGTGAATAACTATAGCTATGGATGGAAAATAGAGGTCATTTAAATTCCGATAGAAATTTCCTTTTTCACCTTCCTAATTAAGCAGAGGAAAGTCCTCTTCAATACTGTTTGGTGCTAAAAAAATTAACCAAATATAGCTGAAATGAATGTGAACATAGTGAATGGAATATAGGAAACAAATAAAGGTGTCAGGTAGTGTTATTAATTTTGTTGGGACTATCTAAATTGTATGAGAGTAGATTACATTATGGAGTGGAACAGAATCCATGTAATGTAGCACCTGAGATTATATTTATAAATTCTAGTCATAAGAATCTATTTTGAGGTCCCTCAGGTTGAATTCTCACTCTTGTTAAAAGAGGCATTTTAATGGTACGCCCCACTGGATTTTGCTTACAGACTTGGAAAAAACCAACCTGAAACGCTCAGGTTTCACTCAACTGGATTAAAGAAGTCTGGTTTAGCATATAGATATTGCTGAAATTTTTGTTAGCACTAAATACAACATTCCATCAAATTGACATCTGATCTTTTCTAATGGGTCACATTTTAAAATTAACATCTCTACATATTTTTAATTTTCATTGATAGTCTAAATCAGAATAAGAAATTTGAAAGCCTACACAACACAGATGTAAGCTTCCATCTGAGACTATAAAAAACATTCAGACTTATTTTACAGATGGATCAAACCCTAAAAGCCCAAATAACCCAACAGCCAAAGAAAAGATTATATGAATCTCAATTTCTCTTTTTGACCTTTTAAAGCTTGAAAGTGGTATTTTTCCTTTTAAACCAGTAGTTCATCTCTAGAAATAAACAGGGAGATAGAAATAAACAGGGAGATAGTTTTTTCAGAGAAAGAGGCTCATTTCTCAATCAGATGCAACTACAATGATATTTTCTTCAGTGAAACAACATCATTTCAAACTCCAGCAGTAAATAAACTGAAGGTGCTTTCTGTTGTTTGGAAATAACTTTCACTAAGAGCTGTCATATGTAGGGTACACATACCTTATATACAGCACATTTTTGAGCAAATGTGCCTGGGCATGTCTTTTAGAACTTGTGTTTTCCTAGTATACAAGGGATTCCTAAGACTTTCAGAGCTGGTGTGGTTTTGAAAGGTAAAACTGCCTAACCATCAGGCAATGAGAAACCAGATTACCTGCTTGACACAGCTTCAAGGACGATGTGCATGCTCTGTTCCAAATCAAACTTCAAAAGAATACCATAATCAAACAAACTGCACATACGAGGTATCCAAGGACAGCACAACAAAGGCTCCTTTGCAGGGACAGAAAGAAGGAAAGGAATGGGAAACAACATAGTCAACCATCATGGGCAAAAGGATGTAAACTCTTAAAGGAAGTGAAAATTGAGATATCCATGTATATTTGAACAAAGTAAAAAAATGGGGTGAGTTTTTAATTAATTGCATAAGCAAAAATTCTATACACCTCCAGGCCCATTGGACCAATCAGCTGTTCTTCTAAAGGTTTTCTTTAGAAGACCTAAAGAAGACTTTCTTTAGAAGTTTAGAAAAAAGAGGTAAGTCAGAGCTGTGAGTGACCTGTGTAGTAATCCAGTAAGCGCAAATTCTGAAGATATCGCACCTCTGGTGACTCTTCACACCAACAGAAAAAGTCTTTCTCCATCACTGTGAGTGAGATAAGAACCATGATAGAGATCTAGAGGATCTAGCCTTGCCAAGCAAGCATACTTCCCTATGAGTCAGTTTTGAGGGAAAAAAACAAAAAAAGAAATCTAGAAAGTATCATCAGTGCAACTGCACCCAAAACCTATTTTGATTGTTGGTTGAGCCTAAGAAAATCCAGTTTGGAGGAGTGTTGGGTATTCCCTGTGTATAACTGAGGTTGGTGCAAGCATGACTAAACATGTTAGTTTTTCAAACTAAGCACCTCAGTCAAACCAGATAAAACAATACCAAGGGTCTGAAAACTGCCCCTTCAAAAGAAAGATGTGTGGGTGGGGGTCAGGTGTCTTTGATGCAGGCCAGATACAGCACAGGAATGTGCAATATCCTGCTTCCCGCAACACCATCAAAGAGCTAGAGATCGTCTCCTTGCTCACAGCTCCAATCCTTCCAGCCAAAAAGTTCTCCACAGAGGGCACCTCTCTCAGGGGACTGCTCCAAGGCTGTGCTTGGCCATCTGTGCATCTGCCTTTTCTTTCTTTCTATATCCCTTGGGGGATTTGTTGTTGTTTTTGTTGTTGTAATTTTCTCTCTCTGACTCCATATTCCACCACTCAAACATCCCTGTGCCAGTCTACCCTGTACTTAGTCCTGAAAGGTGTTGGGCACATCTTTAGTTTGGAGACCAGTTTCATGCCATAAAGCAATTAAAATTTTCGCACTCAGTGTGGTATTTATACTTACCTACTTCTGTCTGCTTAAACCTTGATGCTGGGGGTGGGGAAGTACAGGGCATTTAGGAAGCACTTGCACAGGCCCCTCCCAAACTGGAGGGTGCTGAGCAAGCATGGCAGCTCCCTCAGACCCCTGTGTGCTGCCTCTGCAACCAACATGAAGCTTCTGCATCCAGAGCCTTCACAAAGATTGCACACATATGATCCTTAGCACTGCAGCTTAACACTCTACCTTGCAAAGCAGCAGTCTATACCTCAACCTTCCAAAGGTTGTGGGAGAGTAACTTAAATAATGTTTGTGAAGTACACAGAAATGCTATTATCAACAGCAGAGCCCACACAGAAATTAATACTTGTTTACTCAGAACAGGCTTAGGTCTGAATGTACAGCAAACAAAGGGCATTGAACACTGAAGGCTAGTGATAAAGGAAAAAAATATGACCACTTCCTCACCATCTCATGCATTGAGACATGAGGAACAAAGTACCAAGGGATTAATAACTGAAACCTCTGCTATGTCATATATGTGCAGGGATAAATTCTAGACTGAATACAGACTATGTTCTTAAATTTTTTTTCTGTTCTTTTTTCTTAAATTATCTTACTTCCAAAGTATATAAATTTTGCAAATATTGCTTTAAATGCAATGCAAATAATACTTGCAAAACATATTTTGCAAATTCGATTACTTACTAATGAGGTATGATGTATTTCATCGCCCAGCCTGCCAACCAGTAGTCCAGAACTTGCAGACACTCCTAGCAGGAAAGTCTTTCAAGTACCAGAAAGTCGTATTCCATTTCCTACATCTGCATAGTTAAGACTGAACATAACTATTCAATAATCTCAATAAATATAGAAGAGCTCAATGAAGAAGAGAAAATGTCAATGTCAGAGGGAGAAATTAGGGGAGAACACTGCAGGAGGATGGGGATACAAAATAAGCAAGCAAACCAGAAAGTCATTTTTTTCTCTCTTTTTTTCCTCAGCCTGCTGCATGCCAGCCCTAATGAGGGCTGCAGCTAAGTAGTCCTGCCAGCCCTCCAGGTTGGAGACAGCTATGATGACAAGGAATGTCAGGAATGAAGCACTGCTATTGCTGTTACATCTGTTTTAAAATCTGACATCAGCCTCTCTTCAAAGCTAACTAACCCAGAAATTTTTGCAGCTATTAACAGAACACAATTGGTATTATTGAATTCAAGGTGCAGGAAGAATCAGACCCAAATCCATCCAGCCTCACAGTTCGGTTGTCTTTATTTTACCCCTTAAGATTTTGCTGTCCATGCCTTTTGATAGAGGTGGTTGTTTGGTTTTTTAAATTAAGTCCAGGTCATTAAAAAGGGTAGAAAACAACAACTGTGAGCATGGTCTCCCAAAATGCTAGAAAATTTAAAAATTTTGGCCTCCCTAAAAGATATCAAAAAGTAAAAAGAATGAAGACAAAAGTGGGAAATGAAATGGCTGTGACTCAGAGTCCCCAGCTCAGTATGCCTGTTACTAGTAGTGCATTACGCCATAACAAAAAAATCAGCAAACTGGAAATTCCTCCTGCTGTGCCCAAATGAAGTCAGAAATGACTGTCCCTGCTGCCTGTACAGAAAACATCAACCTCTATGTGATGCTTCACAAGCTGTGTATGTTTAGGTATCTCTAGATGACAGAGAATGAACAGCAATGTTCATGATTTAGCAGCACACTTAGGCACAAGGGGGTTTCATTTCCATTCTGATGTGGATCCTGTTAAAAGATCTTTTTGAAACCACAGGAAGGTCTGAGATAGCCAACGGGAAAATAATAATAATAATTTTTTGAAGTTCCAGACAAAAAAGGACTGAATGCCACTCACTGATTTACAGCAAAAAACTAAGGCTAACTACCATTTTATAATGTTCTTTTCCCCACCAGTTGTTCATGTTTTATCCAGGGCTTTTTAGAGGCAGAATGCAATTCTGGTCTGCAATTCTACAACTTCCTAATGTGTACATTTGTGTGAACAACTGTTATTGACATAATTGCAAAATATCACAGTCTCTTCTTACGGTGTAATTAAGCATTAGGCATGATAAGAGTATTATTAATGAAAATTTATTGCCTTCCAGTACAGTTGCCACAAGTAAGGTTATTGAACTCTCATATTACCTGACTGTATAAAGTGCAGCAGCAAGCTTTATGTTTTATATAGGATGCACAAAGGGTTAAACACGAAATTCAGACTATTGAGCAGAAACTGGTATGGTAATATAACCCACTCTGTGATTTAGTGTCAGACCATAATCTAGAAGACAAATTTCAAGGACTTTTTCCTTGGTCTAATTAGAAAGTAGACAGTTTTTACCATCTGGCAAGATTTCTCCCAAAATAAATTTCAAATAGAACCAAAAGAATGGCTGACTGTAGAAACAATTGGAGACATCACTTTTTTTAAGCAAGTTAGAGAGTGTATCTTAAGTAAGGGACAACAGGAGAAACTTAAACAGAGCAAACCAAAAAAAGCCAGTTAAAAATGACCGGGATTAAGATGATACTAACCCCAGAACTATAAAGGAACTCAAGTAAACTGCTGGGAAAAAAAATAATAGTTTGTAATTTATCTTCTATCAGTCCTTTCATCTGAGGAGTGAGAGGTAGAAAACAGGATGTCAATTTTTTAGGAATTTTCACAAGGGAGTTGCAGACTTCTAACTCTGGCCATATCTATGTTGGGAAAAGTAGTAGAAATTATATTAAATAACAGAATTAGTGGATATGTGGATAAAGATTATGCATTTGGGGAAAAAAATCACAGGAGTTTTCACATGGTTCTGCCTAGCAAGTTTATGGGAGTTCTTCAAAGGGTCAACAAGTACATCCAGCTGACATAAACTATCTTTCTAAAGGTGTGCTTTTTAACAGTGTCCCTTAGCACATTTTCAGAAAACTAATTAGTTGGGGCATTGCATGGTGAATACCTTGTTAGAAGTCAGGAAACACAGAATAAAAATAGAACAGAACAAGATCATTAAGATTGAGGAAAATCTTATGTCGATGCTGCTCCATACAGTGACAATCGACCAGAAATTATGTGAGCAACAAGTTGAAAATATCTGCTGATGATATGGACTAGGAATAGTCCATAGAAATAGGAGAGAATGGGGGTGCAAGAGTGTGGAGGTGCTTTGCACACTGCATAATAAACAGACAGTTTAAGTTTAGTAGAGAAAAATGTAAAGGAATGTAAAGAAATGCACAGGGGCAAGAAAAATCCTACATTTGTACACAAAATCACGGGCTCTGAGCTGATTATCAAGAACAAAATTGAGAACAAAACATTCCACTGTAAGGAATCAGGGCTCCCTACATATTAAGCTCTGTAATTTGTCTCTGCATTTTAAAAAGGACACAGCAGAACCGGAATAAATGCATGAACAAGATGATTAGAAATGTGAAAGGGCTTCAATAGAGGTGATGACTAAGTAGAGTAAGACTCTCATCTGGCTCAGAGGGAATCCTGAGGAATTAAGATAAGGGTCTCTAAAACCATAGGCAGCAGGAAGAGGAAACATAGAGATCAACCATTCATATTTTCTTTTAACTTAAGTACTAAATCTCATTGAAAACATTGAAGGAGCACACTTCAAGACAGAGATAGTGCTTCACTCAAGTGTCAACTATTGGAATTCCTTGACACAACAGTTTGTGGACCCAGAATTTACCTGTCTTGAAGAAAATATTAGTCAAGCTCATACTAGGGAAATCCCTCAAGAATTACTATCTGTCCAGAAACCACATCTAGCTCATGTCTTTTTCAGGATATTCAGGGAGGAAATGTCCCTTTCCCCCAACACCTGGTTAGACAACCTGGAAGTTGATAATAAACAGATTTGTCTGAGATGTCTCTCCAGAGACCAGCACCAGCCAAAAAACAATGTCTTTGGAGAGCAGCAGGAGAGTAGAGGGATTTTGAGATATATAATACCCTAGGACTGAGGCAAGGATGTTAGAAATCTGATTTATGATAGAATAAGCTGAAAAAAATTAGTGAACTCTGGCAATACTAGAATTTTCTATTAAGTCAAGGAAAGAACAGAAAGTCCCTGGAGAAACACCACTACATGCTTGCCCTGTCCTTATATTCTTAGCAGTAGATATCTATCAGTGAATATAGTAAATGGAGCCAGACACAACTTTGGTCTGACCTGCTACAGTTATTTTGTTTGATCTGAACTCTGTTTTTATGGCATCATGCAGGCACACAGTGACACGGCTTAAAGCACATCTCCCTGCTCCTGAGACTTTGACTGCTGGGCTCAGGGCCAGCTTAGAGAGATCACAGCTGCTGACTTTGAAAGGTGCTGTGAAGAAAATTAGAAGAAGCTCCAGCAGACACTGCCTCTCCTTCCCTTGGGAACTGCTTTTAGCTGTGTTGCTGCCCTTCACCTCTGCCTGAGCTACGTTGCAGATGTGTTATGGCCACACCTGCACCTGGCCATGGACACCACTGACCAGAGTTCCTGCTCCTGGACCACGGAGCTCCACTCCAGGACCACTACTGCACTCCAGGACCTGTCTTGTCACCGTGGCTTCTCCTGGTGACCACTGGCCCCAGGCTCTCCAAGCCCTTCTCTGCCTAGCTTGCTGGGCGTGGTGGATCTGCACCCAACCAGGGATGGCACAGCCCCTGCAGCCTGGAGGCACCTACCATGCCCTGCCCATGGCCCCTGCTGTACCCCAACACAGAGCAGCAGTGCAGAAGCTGGATCAGTATCTCCTGTTAATATTTACCCTGGATCAGAAAAACACATCAATAAAATATGAGGAATTTGAACAGCCAGGAAAACTGCAACAGCATCTTTCCTCCTTAGAAGAAATATCTCCTAGTACACTGTCACAATTCAGAAGAGCTTCATTTATGTAAAGATATCTACTGTGAAATTCCATCGATTGCATAATACAACATTTCCTTTTGGAATTGGCAGCTAAAATATATAAAGCCTTTTATTGTAGGAGACTTGTGTCCAAAGCTAGTATAGAGGAAAAGTAGAAAGAAAGCTAAATACAGGCTGTTCTCTTTTTCTTTGCAGTGCTTTTAGAATAATGTTCCTCATTCCTGTGCATTTCTTCCTCCAGAAGCACTGCAAGAAATAACTGGAACTATCTGCTCTGGTAGGCAAGCAAAATTGCAAAGCTCTGGCTCTGAACACAAGTGTAAAAGTACATTTAAAGCCAAGAAAAAAAGAGGGAAAGGAGAAAAAACCCTCAACTGACATTTTGGTTTTTGCTTGGTTCATAGCAGTACATATTCCACTAAATAATTTAATGGATTTAATTTTGAAATACTACAATTTTCAAAATATTGGATCCTTCCTCCTGGTTTGCATGCTGGTGGAGTTCATTTATTTGATTTTTTCCATACTTATGAAAATTTGAATTTTCATTTTTAGTTTTATGGTGGTAATCTTAACTCATTTAGTCAGCTGATTCCAGGAACCAAGGTTTTGAAAGTAGAACATTAAACATTGACCAATTAGCAAGAAAGCTCTAGGAGTTGGCAACAATTACAATTGCAAGGACTCTTGGTTTTAGCTCCTAAAGGTTTAGAGTTTGGAATCAGTATAATTCTGCCATCCATAGTAAGATGGAATCAGTAGAAGGGTTTTGATACTGTCTCCCAAACCCTCTCATTTTCAAACTAGGGTTCCCATAAAATAGTGCCAAAAAATAAAAAAAGTGCTTTTACGCAAAATACCTGTTACATGCATGTGTACTTTAATACTGATCAGACATTTCACATTTCTTACTTTCCCCACCCCTTTTGCTCATTTGTTTAATTGTCTGTTACCATTAGGTTTTTTCCCTTTGTAAAACATGTTGCTAGCATTCAGTCAGTGAGTCTAGAGTTCAAGAATTTTTCTTTGCAGACAATTTAAAGTATTAATTCTGTGAAGTCAGGTCTGCATATATTATAAAGATTAGAAGTTAAAAATAGACATGTTTCCACTTCCCTCAAAAGTGTCTTTTATGTTCAAGAAAGAAAAAAAAGACTGACTATTAGGAAGAGAGAAAAAGACAAAGTTCAGAATAGGCTTAATTTTAATACCTGGTATCACTAGAATTAATTCCACATGAAACCTATCAAAACCAGAATGAGATTTCAGGTAAAGCTTTCTGAAATAAAGTTATGTATGTAATTATGATAAATTACACAAAAGGAAAAACAAAGGTTTGTATTAGTAAACCTTGCTCTCCTTCAGGCATTACTGCAGATCAGAACTAAGGCATGTCTGGACTCAGGAAAAGCTGCTGCTGCTAACTCAGATGAGTAACACAGGTTCCTTTCCAGTAACATTTAGATGAGAGTTCACCTGTAGTAGCAACTTTCTGGTTTTGCCTTTTGTCTTCTGTCGCTAAGCGATATCTGGCTCTTTCCTTCATCCTTCCTCTTGAGTTCAAGTGAGAAAGATAGGCTCAACCTCTCACGAGCATAAAGTGAAAAGTGTTTAGCAACTAAGGTTTCCTTGTCATTGCCCTGCAAGGAAAAAATCAGATACCTGATTTTCCATTTACAATGCCAAAACCTAAAAATTATGCCCTCATATAGTCTCTCTCACTCACTATCTTTAAAACCACATATTAACAAGACTAAAAGTTTCTTTCCAAAGAAGCCTTGGAGCATTTTGGCTGGCTCACATAGGGGCTGATTTCTTCACATGTAACAGAAATACCATACTAATCAATCCACTAAGGGAGAAAAATTAAATATTCCCCCAGCTATTCAACTTCTAAAGGATTCCAGCAGTTTCTGAATTTAATTACTGACAAGTTTAGATATGCTGGGAGATTCCAGGGCTGATTTTATGCACTTTCCCTTGAACCTCTCTTGACAAACTTTCTCACAGTTCTTCACAAATGAAGGCCCCAATTGTTTAGACTAAATTGGAACACTGTGTTTATGTCCATACAGTGTAATACTAAACATAAACAAAATCACATGAAAATTCTTGGTATGAGAAAAGAAGACATATCTCCAGTGTAACTGTTTTATCAAAGAGCACATAATTTATCTTAACATCCAGAAAACAATATTGCTATTTAAATCCAAACAAATTATACTGAAATGTAAAAGAACATAGAAATTTATTCTCAATAAAGCAAGAGAACACTGATTTTTCCCACCAAGTTTTCAGACTAGCTACTGTGGTACAAATATGTTCAACACTAACACAAAATTCAAGACCACTGCTGAGGTTCTGCTTTGCACAGAGCAAAGACCATTGAGGAAACTTGCACAAAGTCAGCTGTACCAGTGCATGTATTTTCCAAGCAGGGGGTGTTTGTGTGTACACAGGACCTTTGAATTTGAAATCAGAGTTCCCAGCTATGCAGACCTGGTAGCTCTTGGTTTATGAGTACTGTACCCTCAAGTCAAATAAATTGTTCAAAGACAACGTAGGTGCACATTCATGCTCAGCCACCAATAGTCAAATGTTTGAGATGCAGAGATCCAAGAAAAAGAATGAACAAGAGTTTGTGGTTGGAAGGTAAGTTCTTGAAAATATGTTGTCTTTATATTCATAGCAGAATACTCTGAGTAGATTCATTTCCCTTTTATTGTTATTAAAAACACTTCGTAATGAAACACCTGAAGTTTCTTAAAATTAAAAAGTAAGATTATTAAAATATTCTTTTTACCAGAAAAAAATTACATTTCTCTTCACTCATTCTAATATCATTCTAGAGCAGTCTTCTTTATTCTTTTCTTTGTACTTAAGTAAAAATGTCGGGCAGGGGAAGATCACAACTAAACACATACTGAACCGTAAAAAAATGGCAAAAATCAAAGACTTCTCCATTCATCCTTCCACTCTTACTAAAGTTGTTGTCCACACACTGCCAGTAATTACATTTGTGGTCCACTGCTGTTTGAAATTCCAACAAGTGGCAGTGACACTCAGGAATCATAGGAAGGTTGGGGTTGGATGTGTTTATCTTTGGTACTTGTTAACTTGCTCTGTCTGGCCAATAAATTGCCAGCAATCACATTATTACCAATGAGTTACTGAAAATACTAGGACTAAGTGCAAAAATGTATGTAGTTTGAACATAGGAGGATTTAAAGATGCTAGCTACCCTTTGCTAATGCCTATAGTGACATTTTCATTACCAAGGACAAGAGGTCTAAATGATTGTCACTTGTGACTTGAATCAAACCATAATTAAACCAGCACTTTCACCTCTGAGGAATCAATGAAGCATGCGGACACACACCACAAAAGAGAAACCAAACCATGTCTGTATTTTGGGGCATTTTTACAAGATGCTTAACATACCTACTATGGGGATATTACAAGGAAACAAACAACTGAATACAAAAGGATGTTTTGTTGCAAGAGTAAAACTCAAATCCTTTGCACTTCCTACATTCCTATGCATGAGAACTCATAAATCATTGCTGTACTTCCAAAGACCTACATTTTCAGCCTATGACACTACGTCTTACCCTCAGTACACAAATACACCCATGAATCTATTTGGAGGCATTGGAACCACGTTTACGCGTGTGTAAGCATGTTTCAGATTTAATGAGCAGTGAAATATTAAGTGACAATGACAACAGTTCAACACAGTTTACAAACTGGTATTCAAGAATGTACATGCACTGTAAGGCCATAGCTATACTTATTAATTGAAATAAAAATAAACAGCTTCAGTATGTACTTCCCCACACAAAAATACCTCATTGAGGGCCTCTCTTAATGTTGCGTAAGAACACCATATTTAGAAAACAGCAAGCAGCAGAGGACTATTCTGCAGAGGCAGGTCCTCTCAGGAACTTAATTGGATGCAAAAAAATATTATTTTAGCTAGATCTTACCTTGCACCAGAACTCATTTTCTGTTGGCAGGAAACAAAGATTGTTTCGGTTTCTTTGTGAAGCTAAACTGCCTTCAGCATGAAGACCTGAGCAGGAGAGCCGACTCAAACTGGGTGGAAAATCACCATTTCACCAGTAACTGCTAGCTGGATTCTCAGACACATCCTAAGATAAGTTTAAATTTTTAACAGCATTAAAATTCAACCAGTATATGGCATGACCTCTCTTCACTGTGATGTGCTAATGAGGCAAGAAAAAGTAGGAGCTTCTCCCCACAGACCGTCATCACAGAGATTCCTTGGCTAGGTTTGAGGCCACTGGGTGCCCTCTCATAAAAAGGACTTTAAACAGGTGTTATCATCATGAGGATAGAGCCAGACCAGAAGATGAAGTAACTTAGCTTGAAATACATTGATTTTGTATAAAGGAGGTGTAAAATTGAGAGAACCAGAGTTGATGCAGGTCATTGAGGTGAAAGTAGAAAAATACTGCAAGATAAAAGAAATCCATTTGTTAAAGTTAAGAACTGGTGAATGGAAAGAAGAAATACTGTACAGATGAAAAAATGCCCAGTCAAATGAAAGAGTTAACATAAGATTTGAAATAGGGAACTACGAAAGTATTTCCTACCGGGGATAGCTGGGGAGGATATTATTCTAATTCAGAGAAACATGATTATGTTCTCTTCTTCGTTTTGTTTTCAACCCAGCATAAAACAAAACGCTGGACGTTTGCATTGTCCTTGTATGCAAATAGAGGAAACCCCAATGAAAAATAAGGGAACCAATTAGTATATTCTTTAGGGGGAATCCAAATTACCATGGCTAGGTGGTTCACATATACAGCAAAGAACAAGTAAGGTAGAATTGTTTCCTTAAACAAAAGGGTTTGGAATGCTTCATGATCCCAGTTTTAAAGCTGTAACTAGGAGACATAATCTAGCATTTTAACTACACTCAGCTGCTATTTTCTTTAGTAGATGGTTCTCATGGACTGTCACATAGAGGGAACCAGACAAGAACTGAGCACAATACATCCTAAGAAACAGTGCATTGGGATTTTATTGTAAAACCTCTATACCCAAGCTTAAAACAATAAAAGAAAATGATAAAGGTGTTGGATGAAAATGAGGTGGAACTCTCCAGTAGGCACGTACTACAGGAGATCTTAGTTTAAGAAATGGGAATAGGCATTTCCAAAGATTACAGAAAGAGAGGTGTTTGTACACACACCAACTAAGGTTTCCTTTTACAACACAAAAGCAAGAAACAGAGACAGGAAGGAAATCACAGGGAATAGCTTGAGTAATAGCCAAAATGCAGTTTCAGATCTGTGTAAATGTAGAGCAGGATTTTCCATCAATGTAGAGGGAATAAAGGGACGGACATCTCGGACTGAGGGCAAAAAATCAATTCTCCAATCAAACAAAATTATGGAAGAAAGAGGGAAAAAGAGAGAGAAAGGAACAAGCACTTTGAATAAGAGCTTTTCTTACAAAAGTTATTCTTTCCACCTGTAAAAATAAAAGTCAGAGTCCTAGCTGTGCCGGTAGACATGAATAACAAACTGCAAACATTAGCTGAAAGAGCAAAAGTGTAATATGATAACTAAAATGCAAGGCACAGGAAGAAGAATATTCAGAGAAAAAAGTGGTCAGATGGAGAACTCTCGCAGATTAAAATTTTGTAATCTTTTTATCTTTCAGTTCCCAGACGAAAAAGGTTGACCAAAACATTAGAACAAAGAAGGAGGAAGAAACACTAACAAATACTCTTTCTTCCATTTTCACTGAAAGTAATGAAGACTAAAGAATATTAAATGACTGCCAAAGGCAGGAATTAATGCAAATAGGAGAACTATTTTTAAAGGAACATAAATAATATTAGAAGGAAGCACAGTGTGAAGCCTCTCAGGTGTCAGAGACAGGGAGTGCAGTAGATTCATTAATTTCCTGGGTTCCTTTTAATCTATGCTTATAAAACACTATTTTAAAGCTTCCAATTCTGGAAGTTTTTAAAATTCTAATTCTAACTTTTCAAATTCTGAAGTCTTTTGCATACAGAATTTTTCAGATGCCAGGGAAAAGACTAACCTCAAAAATCATAGCATCATCTCTCATAAGAAACTTTTATTTTCCCATGATCAGAAAAATGAAGCCTTACTGCAAGGTCAGAGAAAACGAAATTAATAATTATAAAGTGAATATGTATCATGTGACTGTGGTGGCTCTGGTGCTGCCTTCAGTAATAAATAGGACACATAGAGACAGCCATTTCTACAAGATCAGGCTATGTATGTTGCACAGAAACATCATCCAGAGAAATTCTTGCAGAGTGCTGGCGTGGGAGTGCTGTGCTCAATGTATCTTACTGATTCTGTATCCTTGTCCAATATATAGGTGCTGGCATGCTGAGGCAAAATCTAAATATGGAAAAGAGTTAAAGGGGAAGTACTAGAAATAAGATTTAAAATGAAGGCTGAAGATCTCTTGTACTAGATCTGCCTTTTAGGCTTTCAGGGTTTAGCTTTCAGCACAGCTCAGAAGCAGAAGGACACTGGAAAATCCTTCTCAGGTACATTCAAACCATAATCAACAAATATGACCATGAAGAATATGAGGCCAATTTATGTTGCTTATCTGTAACCCTGGTTGATATCAGAGGCAGACTATACAAATCAGTTTGAAGTCTAATTTGAGGAATAAATTTTTCAGAATGAACTCTTTGGATTAACAGTTAATGTTAAGGCGCTCATTCAGTATGCCTAAAGTTTCATCATTCTGACATAAGTGTATGTAGAGTATAGCTTTTTGTTCCCTTAATTGTTATTGCACTATGTGATCCAAACGGTTTCCTTGCAGTGATCCACTGGGTGATCCACTAGGTTTCCAAATGATATTGAAAGATTTAGAAAATGAGGGTGAGTTTTCACACTACACTGAGAACTGAAGAAGGAGGTTGGCAACCTGAGATGAACATTTGGGTAGTCTACACATTTGACCTAAATTAGGAGCTCTTTCTGACAGCTGGAAGAAAGTCTGTGAAGAAGCTGAAACCTTTTCTTTTCAAAAAATTTGAAATATAAGTGGAAAAAACCCTGTGTTTTCTTGAATGGGAATTTACATATGTATTCTTTTCTTTACAAGTATAGGCTTAGAAATTGCCCAAGAACTAAGAACACAGGACATGCTTAAATCAGGACTTGAGGCTTCCAAGAAACAAATAATGACAAGAATAATCTGGAAGTCTTGCCTTTTTCTTTTTTTTTTCCTTTTTTTTTTCCTTCTTCTTTTTTTTTTCTTTTTCTTTTTTCTCTCCCTGAAATTACTATAGGCAGATTTTGGGGGCTTTTTAACCTAACAATCTCATTTAGGTTTTGAAAGACATTCTGTTTTCTTGCCCTTTTTGGAAAATTCAGGTGAAGACCAATGAAGAAGACTGTATAGATGGTTACCTTTACTTTTGAAAAAAAAGATGGCGTTAAGAAGAAATTGCACACAAAATGCTACTGTGAAGTTCAGATGGCATGTGGGCACATTCACAAGCTTGGTTACTTACAGATTTCCTCAGTGAAGAAACCAGATTGAGGCCCACCATAGGTTTGCTAACATGACGCCTTTCTGTGATTTGAGAAGGCTGACCCTGACACCACTGGAATGGCTGCATTGCAGAAACAAGCCATGCCCAATTAAAGGTCCAGGCCTGACTTTTTTTAAGGCAAAAGATTAAATGATGCAATCCTTTCTTGGGAAAGAAAAGGAGTACAATTTCTTTTGTCAATTAATGTGAGGAATAATTGTCCTTAAAAGCCTAAAATTTAGTTATAGAACCACCGACTGCCAAATTTAATTACAGGTGGAACAAACATTATGGGGTGGGAAAGAGGAGCTTCCTTTTCTGCTGCCTGTCCTTTCATACAGGCACCAATAAATGAAATCAAATTATGGTGCACAGTTTTTCTACATTTGTTTTTTTGTCAGTCAAAGGTAACATATTCATACACCATTTAGAACAAACAGGGGGTAGAGATTTTCCACTCTAAATGAAAAATCTTAAATCTTTTGTAATTTTAACGTACAAAAGTTAAAGACACTCTGAAATGTTCACTTCCTAGAAAGGGCACACTGGTTACTGCTACTACCATCCAGTGAAAGACTGAATTCTGTCTCCACGTGAAACTGCCTCTTGCACACTACATCTCTTACCCTGCTTCTCCTCAGCAAGAGAAAGAATGTATTAAACTTTCTCCAACACCTCTGGTGAAGTATGCTCATTTACGTGCAGGTGCCCCATCCTGATCTATTTTACCTGACCTTGCTCGCCCAATAAATGTTATTCCAATGCCTAATATCTGTAGCACCTCAGAAAATCTGGTGATGGCTGAAATGGGATAAATGGTCTTTTCTGAACCTTATATAATAAAGAAAGGAATTGTCACTGAGTCATGTCTAACTGACCACAATTTGATATTATACAGATATGAAGATGAACATTTATGCTGTGGTTTTGGCATTAATAGTAATTGAGCATCCCCAGGAAAATGCAACCTACTATGGGAAAGAAAGGATCACAGGACTTCAATCTCTTTTTCATCTCTGGCTGATATGTTCCAAGTCATATGGCTTTGTAAATTCTTACTGATCTCCATCAACATGTCTCTTTGATGTTTAAAGTCTCAGCTGGAGTCACATTTGTAAGCCAGTAGCTCCTTTCAAAATATTTATGTCCTTCGACTCAAAGTTCAAAACAGGGCAAGATTCACTTTGCATAATGACTTTGAGCAAGCACAGTGTTTCTTTTACAACAATTTGAGGGACAGGCATGTTGTGTATTTTAAGACACTATACCTCATGCAAATTTTGGCACTGGTGCCAAAGAACTATAACCTTTTAGTGAAAGATAGCAATGTGCTCAGTTATTTTCACAGTAAGCCAGTTTTGCTGTACTGAAATCAGCTTCAGTGATCTGCAAGTTTTCCATGACAAGATTCAAACTATAACAACATTCCAAAAATGGTAATTGTGTACATACTTCACTGTAGCACCAATATATACAACAACTACCTATGAAAAAAATACAGTGGAAAGAGATTGTGATTAAGTCAGAAGGGTTTGTTAGGCCTTAATCTCACAGAATTTAATAAATAATTACATCTTTTCACCAGAATTTTTTAAGCCATAGGTACTTTCTCTAGTAGGAAACAAAATGGTGGATTTCAGTTTCTAGAGCTCTCTATAGAATATAGATTTTATCACCACAGGATTTGCTTTGCAAGACTTTTAGATTTATGATTCCAGTGCCCTTCTGCTTCCTAGGCATTCTTGGCAAGATGCTGAAGCCCCCAACAGGATGTCAGTACTTCAGCTAGATGATCCAGAGCGGGTGTGAGACAGATAGAGAGGAGGAGTAGTGCCTTCATTTCTCGTCTATTTGCATAGCTCATCCTGTCTGGGCTGCAGCGCTCAAACCAGCTGCTACACAAGAGATGGCAATTGCCACACAGAAAGACACACTCCAAATCATTCCATAACCCACATTCCAGATACCCCTGCTCTCAAAGCCAGAGTTGAACAGAGGATTATATTAAACATAGGTGTCAGTTTCAACCTCTTTGCAGCTGAGCCCGAGTAGTGCTGCTGCCTTCTCTCTCTCATTTGCATTCTCCCATCTGTTCTTGCTTCATTTCCTGACAGCCCTCACAAATTATTACACTCCTTTCTCAGTCCTCCTCCATCTCCTTCCTTCTCCCATTACAGCCTCTGTTATTGCCTTCTCACTTGCCCTTGCCTTTCCAGACTTGCCTTTCCAGACTGTCACAATCCTTCCTCCTTCCCCAGCTTTAACCACCACAAGTCCTTCCCTCCCTTGCTCTGCCTTGCCTCTCCCCATCAGCATCTGTGCCAGGGCCCAAAGCTTCCTGAACCTGCTGACTTTATGACAAAACAGCAAAAGCGTGGTGCTCTATAAGCCTTTTGTGACAGTACATTGCAATTTCATCTCTCATCAAGCATACATATAACATTGAGAAAAGTGGTATAGATAAAAGATATGTCATTTAAATTAGATGCATTTTTACTTCATAATTCAGTTATTTTTCATGCATTGCAAAACAAAAGAAATATTTAGGTATTCTCCCAGCCCCAGAAATTTTTCAGAAAATTCTGGTGAATTTCTGGTTAGGCTATTTGAGGAACATGGGAAATTACCAATTATCTTTCAATATTTTCAGTTTTTTACATCTGAGAACAGTCTACGATGCACAAAATCAATGGAACACGGCTGCATCATAAAATAAATACCTCCACATTGTCCTTCATATATGAAACCCATTAAAAGGCAAGCTGAAAATGCCTAGGCATTTTAGATGATCCAACAGAGAACATCACAACCACTGAGGTGCCAGAGCAGATCCAGAGGTACTACAAAGATTGCTTTACACTGAAACTATCAACTACTCTTAAAAGGGGCTGCCTTAGAAGATTGCCCAAGTTATTGAGGATTTACCCTGCCATACTACAAGACAGAGCTTTTACCACAGAGAAAACTGAGCTGACAACTAAAATGCTGTGGTTCTTACATCCTATATACTTTCATCCAACGGCAGCAATCCACAGAGAAATCCACTTTTCAGGACCTGCTTCTGCTTTGCTCCTCTTGCATCCACATTCCTAATGTTTCTAAAGAAATGGTAAGACACTGTGAAGCCAATGGGCAATTTTGTCCGTAAGGTAATGTGGCAGAAGAGAATTTCATGAGGATGTACGAGATCTACTTGACTTACACATCTCTCTGTCATTCTCTAGCAAAGACAAGTCAATTCTGTGAGGAAAATTAAAATTTAGAAAGAATTGCTGTCATGCCAATTGCCCCTGCTTTATATCAGGAAGGCTTGTTTTTATCTTGTGAGTGATCATATGAGAAGGGCCAGTGGATTGATGCTCTGTGGGACAGGTTGCAAAAATACAGAAAAGAAATGTCTCTGCTTAAGAATTTTCTTCCCTCTGTGATCCGAAGCATTATCCCTGGTCTGCAAGGGCTAAAGATTATTAGGAAAAGTTAATCAGCTTATGATATAGGGGTCCACTCCATATCAGGATTTTTACTGCTCACCAAAGAAGGTTGAAAATCACTGCTCTAGATCCCTTACAAGTAGTTTTTGTCTGCATGGTTGCATTCTGCCAGAACGGCTACATAAGAGGAATTAACCACGTTTCTCTGTACTGCCCTATAGCTATGTGTCATTATTCTTACCTAATTTTACTGCTAACAAACCTTGGCTTCAGATAGGGTCCAATGAGAGTGTGCAGCACCCACCCACACAGAACTCCAGCAAGTTTGCTGGGATTTCCCACACTGAATCAGGAACAGAAAATGTATCTGATGTGCACAGCTGGTTGTATTTATATTCCTCTGACCAATCACACATTTGGGGATTTTGGTGTTACAGAAGTTACTCAAGAAGTTACTCAAGAAGTTACTCTCTTTGTTTTATATTAGGTGTCAAGGAAGAAAATTGTACTGGGTTGTAGAAATATGATGGCATAAGCATCTACACTGAAAGCACAAAACCAGATCCATTGTCATAGGGTGGCCTTGAATTAAGCCCTCAAAAAATAATTCTACTTTGACATCTTGAATTTTTGCTTTGATTCCAAGTGAGGAAAAGGGGACTCGCATGCATGACATAATTCGACTATGAATGCCCAAAATAGAATTTCTTCTGGCTATTTACTTTGTATGCAGACTTGCATAGGTTTATTTTTATATCTGTGACATCTTTATTTGCTGCTGCCTCTTCCTAAAAACAATAAGCCCTTCCTGTTCTTTTGCAGACCATTGTAAGTAAACAATTCTCCTTTTGGTTTTAAAATTATATTTTGCACAAGAAACATTTGTCCTACATAACGAACAGTAAATTAAAGAGGACATTAAATGGGAGATACATCTGTGTATAATATATTACAGAAAGGTTTATGACTTCCTACATAGTGACATCTCTACTATTTTACTGTTGTGGGCCACAAGCCATTCTGGAGTGGTCGAGAAGTCAGAAACTTCTCAAGTGCCATCCATATTGCCAAAGAAGATTACAGCATGCATCTGATGTGGAATGTAGATCTGGGCCTTCCCCACTTCCCAATCTCTTCTTCAACGTTGGTTTAGGGATAGATTTTCAAAAGAGCTCTAACGTTGTAGTAGACAATCTTGAAGACCTGACCCAAAACTTATAAAAATCTTGGAAGCTTAAAAAACCAAACATCAAAATCCTGGAAATCCTGTCTGTATCTAGTACCTGACCTAATATTCTAGGCTATCTCATTTTGGAAGTTTTCAAAATCACTTGCAAAATCTCAAGGAAAATATTGAAACTGTTTCTGCACAATCCTTACTCCAGCTATATGGAATCCTTATAAGAGCTGGAGAAAAACAAATAGATTTAGCTAAATTTTTAGCCAAATAGCTGTTTGTGAATTATTGCTCTTTAGAGTATTTCTCTTTTCCACATCCCCACTACCACCCACCCAGTTTCATCCTTCTATTCTTCCACTTGCATCATTCTTCAGCTAAAGTATGTATAGACCCTTCTCATTTTCAGCCCACATTTCAGTAAGTATAAGTCCTGTACTCATGTATTCTCTCAGATTTAACAACTATCCTGTTAGTTATCCTGTTTTTAAAGACTACAGTCACATGAAAGGGACAATTCTGCTTGATTGAATAAGGAGAGAAACAACTATTTGCTCTTCATCTTTCATTCTCCTTTCTGCCTGTGTGGAAGTGGACAGACATCTCTGATCCATGCTTTGTTCTTGTTACAAATGCTGTCCCAGTTTTTCCAGTTTGAATATCTGCAGGTTTTCTGTGCAGGAAGAGACATGAAGGCAGCCCAGTACTTAGAAGAGAGACAGAGGGTTATGAGACCACTGTAAATCAGTTTTGTTCTGACTTAGAAAAGCCTGATAGAGAGACAGCCAGATAGCAGAGACAAGGCAAAGACGGGCTGAGAGAGTAAAGCATGTTGTTGATCTACAGAAACAATTATCAGAATGACTTTGTGAAGCACATAGAGCAAACAGAGCATGCAGGACTGGGAACAGAGAAATCAGGCAGTGAGCCTGGATGAGAAGACAAGATGGTCTCTGGCGAATTCCACAGGTTTGTGCTCAGGGGTTGTCAACACAGATGTAGACCAGAAGTGACAACACAGATACTAGCCATGGAAACCTGACCTTCTGGTGCTGCTATCAAAATCACAGTGGGTTTTTGCTGACTACTGGAAAGTAGCTTCTGAAAGAGCCATGCTCTCTCATGCCAGCCAGCCTGAGCAGAGGGTGAGTCCTGGCAACATATCAGGAATTCAAACTTACTGCTTTATAACTATCTGTGACTTTTCAGCACCAAAATCTAGCTTAACATATCTATCATGGCTTATCACAATGTACTCTGTGAAAACATACCAGCAGTATGACAGTAGTCAGTCAGGACTGGTATTTTATCAAGAACCTCTTTCAAAAGGGAAAGGAGAGCTGCAATTAACTGATACATTTGAAAATTTTATTTTGTTTTTGCTGTCTTTAAATACGTTCATCAGCTTATTACTTTTTCCAGTTTTGTTCTTAAATGCAACTTCCCTGCTACAAGTTATCACATACTGTGGTATGCAGTATAAAAGCTTTTGCAGAATTAAAAGTCACAAACACATGCAAGCCCAGAGCACACAATTTAAAACTAGAGGGTTGTATGGAGAACAGAAATGAAACATGAAGAGATATGTAAGAAAGACATACACTGTTTGAACAGCTCTTTTCTTTTCATAGTTTCTGAAGGTCCACCAAACTGCATGTGGTTTACTAAAATAAAATTAGAATGTCTACATCCATGTCACAGCTTAAAGAAAATAATGGTCCAGCTTCAATTCTCCTGAATCCAACTTCATTTCACCATAGAAGCCAACAGACTGAGAAGAGGAACAGAGCCTTGCCCAAGTCAGTTATCTGATCCATGTAGACTTCTGCTATTTAAGTAACTCAGACTGAGCTCAGCCTCTGGCACTGAGATGGCAAGTGGAACCAATGTGACTCAACTTCAAACAGCTAGACTTTCCCTTCCCAACACACAGCTTAATACCCTCATCCCTACTGCTTGTCAGGAAAAGACCTTAGCATATGGTCCTCCCCAGCCCATGCCATGGCTCAAACAGGGATATGGACACAGTTATGCATTACACAGTTACACCTGGCCTCAGCACTGTTTAGGGGACAAGCACGTGGCCTGGTGCTTCTTTTACAGAAGAGCAACAGGAGCCCAGCTGAAATGTGACACAAGGGAGGCAATACAAGGATTGGTAGAAACTGATTTGGCTCAGTTTAAAAAAAAAAAAAGCTGTGAGACCAGGGATGTTATTTCCATTATTTGTTCCTGTGACAAGCTGCTGTCATCATCCTACCACATGTACCAAGTCTCCAAAATAGAAAAAAACCAAACCAATCAAAAATGCAAAAGGTGTCACACACCTTGCAGAGAGTGTATTTTTCCTATAAAAAATATTTTGCCTGATGCAACAAACTTCTTTCCTCAAAGAGCTTCCGTTGCCTTTTCCCTGTCAAATGAAAGTAAAATGGGGCCAAATGGAAGAAATGAGTGAACAAAAATAATGAAAACCTTTTCAGATCATTTATCCTTCAGACTTCTACAAAGTCCAAAATAAAGTTGTTATTTGTCATTGAATATCTGCACGCTGTAGGCCACTTACTTTCACATAGCATGGGGCTCTTGAATGTGGAAAGCAACAGTTCCCAAAACTTTCCCCATTAATTTCATCTGATGAAAAAGGGTTTGAAGTTGTGGTGTCCCATCTCTGGAAGTATTCAAGACCATATTGAATGGGGCCCTGAGCAACCTGGCCTAGAGGAGGGTGTCCCTGTCCATGGCAGGGAAGTGGAAACTAGACAATCTTAAAGGTCCTTTATCCAAACCATTCTATGATTCTATTATTTGACTGTATCAAATGGACTGTATCAAGGAGAGCAAATCACCCTGGAATAAGTCTGGAATGAACTTGTAAAGCCTGCACACTAGTGTAAAACCTAGGTAATCTACATAATGATGTTATCTAAGAGGTAAACTATTTGCTTTAAGCAGCTGAAGATTTAAAGTGGAACAGAGCAGGGGGAATAGTGCAGGGGACAAAGCCTAAAAGATTTTTCCTGGTTTAGGCAGCACCTTTTTATCTGCGACTTCTCAGTAAGAGTCAATGCTCAGAAAATGAGCATGTTCTCATGTTCTCATTCCATTTCGTACACAGTGAACCTGGCTTCAATTTGTATCCTCTCTTAGGTTTAAGCAGTAGTGTCACTAAACAAAACAGTGATCTTTTCTTTAAAAGTTCCATTTAGGAGCAGAAACTGTGAAAGGAAAAGGTAATGGCCTTTGTATCAGCAAAATATGCTTTGCAAAATTGCACTTAAAAAGGATTGGGCTACTGCCTTCTGGTGCTGGTGAAATCATAATATTTTCCATATGTATAGTAGAGGTTACCTACTGTTCAACAGGTAAAACTGCTGTTCCACTTTTTCCAGGGATAAAGCAACACCTTCTTTGCCACACCAACTTTATCATGTGTGCCAGATTCCAAGGAAGGAATGGGAATCTAAATGAGTCCTGCACTAAAGAACAAAATATAAGTAGATATGGCAAGAAAAGGTGTCAGGAGGAGGAGCAAAAAAGTGGCTAAAAGCAGCAAACCTGCAAATCAGAAGAAAGATGTGCCAAGGGACAGGTGAGATAGATTGGATAAGCGTGGGGCAGGGAGCTGACGGGGCAAAGATACTACAATGCAAAACAGTGAGAGATTCAGAATAGAGCCAGGGGGATAAGGAATGAGTGACTAGCGGCCAGACACAGAGTGAAGAGATGGAGAGGACAGAAAAGTGAGGATAACACAGTCAGAACATTGTATAGTTCTTTGTCAGGATAAAATGCTCAACTTTGTGAGAGTGTTGAAGACCTTATACGTGAAGGAAGGAAAAACAATATGAATGTGGACCTGTTTTGACTATCTTTGCTTGTGCTTATGGACAATTACGGGAAATTCAAAGTGATCTTACAGACAACAAAAATAATAAGCTGAGGGACAATATAGTCCAGTGCCTCAGCACATAGGCATTTAAACAGAGAATGCATTTAACTACTCAAAAAAAGGCAAACAATATTTTGTCATGACTCTAGAAAGTAGGGAAAGGAAAAAAAAAAAGCCACAAGAGGAGCAGTTTGGAACAGTTGTTATGGGTAAAGGTGTCTTACACTTTGGTGACATCCCACTACATCAGCAGCAGGCAGGGATAAATCCTAATGCTCCTGAGCATTTTAATTCATTAAAAAATCCTGTTCATGAAAGACTCCTTTTTGCATAAATCAAGAACCATCAATGCAGAACAATGGGTCAGAGCTTTGGCAAACTACACAAAGATGACTGATTCATGCAATTACCAAACTGTACAGGCTGAACTAATTGGTGATAGAATAATGACAGGACAAAAATTCAGGCTCTCAAATGTGAATGCCTAGAGATCTCATTGACTCTACAGAGAACCAGAGACGTGGACAGCTAGTGAACAAACTCCTATCCAAATAGAGAACACAAACAAAACAGTCACAAAGGTATTTAAGAAGGCAAAGAAAGGAGAGCATGATAATTTACTGAAAATTCAGCAAAGAAAGACATACAAATATAAAGCAGAAGAGATGAAGAAAATCCAAAGACCAATAGTTATTGAGGGGGGAAGAAGACAATCATGAAACTCCCTTTACATTGGACCACATTCAAAGATTCTGATAAGTCATTATGCAAAGGATGGCAGACAAGGAAAAAATGCCCCCATAATGAAAAAGAAATCAGTGACCTCAGAGATCTTTGCATGTATGTGGCATCAGTGAAGTGCAAAAGAGGAAAAAGATAAATGGACTGTGAAGTTCAGACTAACACCAGATGCAAAGACAAGGCAGCAGAACAGAGTAAGAAAGAGAATGCGAATGAACGATGGGAATCAATGTGTGTGAAAGGTACAAAAACCTCTTCAGAAGTGTACATAAAGAGAGAGGAAAATAGCAGAACCAAATTTTTGACTCTCTGATAATATAATAACAATACCATTAGGCCATGTAAATTAAGATAGAATATCAAATTAGGAGTAGATAAAGTGAAAGTTCAGGTAGTACAGATATTAGGAAGACATTTAGCAAAAATAAGAGCTATTAACCCTGCACATTAAACCTAAATTACAGATGATTCATGTGAGAAACATACCAATAAAAAACACATTCCATGTGGCCAACACCCTACTGCATCCATGCTATGAAGGAGTAGACTTTTGGGGAAGACAGGAACTGAGATGCTTAGAGACAATAAATTATCAAGAACCTGCTGTTAAGACAATTAAAAAAGTTAATATCTCTTTTTATTTGTTTTAATATCACACATTAAATAGCAAAATTTCAGAAGGTGGTATATGATAGATATCAGAAAGCCAAACGCATACATTAAAAATCAAAAGAAAGAAAATAATTAAAAGAATAATTCCTTGCAATTAAAGATATACTCAAGATATACTAAAGGAAAACCCTTCATAATAAAATCAGTACAGGTTACCAAGTGAGAACAGACATCTATTTTACAGTTGCCACCATAGAAAATGTCTAGTGCACATTACACAGTGCATAAATTCTGCTCTTTCACTTGGAAGCTCAGAAAGCATGCAGGGATGAGCAGGAGTCAGTGATGCACCACAGTGCAAAAAGATCATGCTAGAGCAGAGGAGTCTCTGTCTCTGAGCATCCCGGTCTCAGAGCGAAGCAGTGGAGCCAATATGAGGAGGCTGTGGGGAACACACAATCTCCAAACCTGGTGGTGGGGATACTTGGAAGAAAAAAGATAGTGCTGAAAATAGGCAGAGAAAGAGACCAAAATCATTCATCTTTACTTATAACATGAAACAGTAAATCATGCCTTTTATCATTTTCTCCTACATGACAATCATCTGTAATTACTCACCCAGGCAGCAGTCTTTGGATCCACATCTACAATGGAGAGGCACATAAAAGTCATGGCCCAAGGAACAACAGCAGCCAGCTTGAGAACTGGCATCCCTGTCAGGGGTGCTGTGGCAACCCCACCTGCAGTGGGAGCTGAGAGGGGGCATGGTTCCCATTATGACCTGTCCCTGAAGGCAAGGGTAACCCAAGTTCTCGTTACTAGATCCCTTGGGGCAGATTAGAGTGAAATGACACAGAATGATTGGTGTTTATAAATAAATATATATATGCATATACTGGGTTTACCTTGCCCAGCTGTAATCCACGGCCCTGATGGGCCAGACCACCCTTGGGCCCATGTCCCAGGCTGGTTTTGGCCCATCCCAATCCTCAGCGAGGTCCCCAATGCCAGGGCTGTGGCTGCCCCAGTGCCCCCAAGATGCCCAATCTCCTGGTCTGGAGAGGTGGGACAGGCCCTGCCTTCTTCTCTGCTGTCATCACCTGGGGATCCCCTGCCACTCCCAGCACTCATCCCCAGGGAGCCACCACTGGTAAGGTGCTTGGGCCACCATTGAGGTGAAGGAAAATCTTATAGGTCCTGCATCCAGGCACCCACCAGGCTTTCCATGCTGGCAAGTTAAGCAGAGTGAGGACACAACCTGGAGCCCTGGCACACAGCAGCTCAACTGCGTTGAGCTGCTATCCTTGACAATCCCATTTATGAGGGGTGGGAGTGGAGCAGGAGGACAGTTTTACCTATATGGAGGTGCACTGTAAGGCCTGTTTCACTTACCACTGCCAGTGAAAGCTCATTATGTGCCACTCAGCTGGGAACAGTTCAAGCTGTGTGTTCAAGGGGAGGGAACTATTCAGGCAAAGTTTCAATACCTACAGATCATTTTTAAGGACTGGCACCTGTTACACAGTCTGCAATGTTAGGTATTTGATGCATGGTACACAACACAGGTATGTGTTTACCAAGTTATGCAAAGCAGCCTTACACCACAAAATAAATAGCAACTAAGTCAGAGCATGAGATCTTCTGCCAGCTAGTACTTTCTGTCCTTCCATAACACAGAAATATAAAATGTAAGGCTAAGGGACTGTTCTACTATGCTGCCAGGGCAAGGGGATAGAAAGAGTCTAGTAACAAATCCTCCAGAGCAAACATGAATACATGTTTGCATTTGTTTTGTTGGACACTTGCAAAACAACCTCGCTCGTCTCTCAAAACAGCAGGATTTCACACAAGCAAAATATGTAGTATTTTTCCCCTATATTCTCATATCGTAATATCCCCACTAAGGGCAGCAGAAAATCTCCTAAGAGATCCGAGCCACTCTGAAAATAGGCAAGAGAGAAGGACCATACAGAAGCCAACAGTGGAATTCATCTTCCCTAATTGTAGGCATACAGAAGTTACACGTCCTCTAAACTACTTTCTTACTCTGCTCTTAGAGTTATACACAGCTATCTCTGGATGAGATAATGTTTGTCCTGGAGGCCCCTATTCCTTCCAAGTGATTTCAGGGGGAACCTTATAGCTAGTTTATAGTACAGACTGACCTTTTATCAAAATAAAGAATCAGCAAATTCCAATTTTCCCAATGCCAGTCAGAAGAACAAACTAATTAAATTTTATTAACTACTTCCAAATGGAAGGTGAAAAACCAAAAATCTACAGGATCACAGAATGTCCAGGGTTGGAAGGGACCTCTGGAGGTGACCTGGTCCAGCCCCTTGCTCACACAGTTTGCCCAGGATCATGTGGTCTTGTAATATCTCCAAGGATGCAGACTCTACCTCCTCTATGGGAAACCAGTGCCACTGCTCAGTCACCCTCACAGTAAAGAGGTGTTTCCTGACTTTCAGGTGAAAAAAACCCATCATGTGGCATCTTTCTGGTATTCTAAGAGATAATCATAAAAAAACATGGGCCAACCCCTTTGTGATAAACTCCCTATAACAAATAATGGCCTTGATGAAACAGGGTAGTATTTGATCAAGCCTCAATTTTTTTTCTTCACTGCCTACTGCACCAATGTATCACAGTTGATTGTTTGAAATGCTTGAGGCAACTTGTGGAGTTCATGGGGAGTTCATGCCATAGTAATTTATAAGACTGATTATGAAAAAAGTTTTGCACCAAGCAAGAAGAGGTTGAGTAAAACAGGACAAATGGCCTGATTAAAGACAACAAGTAAAACCAGAGAAAACTCTCAGGGAAGGGAAAGAGACCATATTTACTGTACATGCTCTGAGAGAATTAATTTGATGGCAAGTGAAGGTAGATCTCTGTAAAAGGAAAAGTAGTACATTTATATTCACAAAGTCTCCTATATGAGGCAACCAAGTATTAAATTTGTATTTTCACTGGCAAATGACAGCAACATGACAGAGAAGAATAGTAGGGAAAGAAAATAGCAAGATTTAAGGTGTTTCTCTGAAATTCACTTTCATTTAGTCTTTAGCAATAAGAAGGAACATCTTCAGAGAGTCATGATTAAGAAAGGGATCCACATCTGCAAACTAATTAAACACCCTCAATACCTTGGAAAGTGTCACCTCAGTAGAACTACTGGTAGACAACTTCTCAGAAAATATATTTCCAAACAAGTCACCAAGTTTCAAAGGCTTCATGGAATACTTTCACTCAATTTTGTATAGAAATGAGATATTTCTTAAAATAGGGTCATAAATTCCAGATATGATTTCTTTTCCCATTGGCAAAGAACTGCTTTTATGAGTTCACGGGTACACTCCTGAAACACTTCTGTCTTACAGGTCCATCTTGGCAATTTAGAAAGCAGGAGCACATGGCCTAGCACGTGGTTGTAATGGTCAGCTTGCGTGACACTCAGGTAGAGGTCAGATTAGTACCAGGACAGCTCTTCTTTTGCTGTTTATGAAGTCCTTTGTCAGAAAGCAGCTGACAGCTGTTAGCTTATAAGTTTTTAAAAAACCCCAAATGTTTAAGCACAAAAACTGGATATCAAAGAACTCAAATAACAGAAAATAGGCCCAAGAATTTAAGAAGGACAACAAAACTGATGAAAGGGATGGAAGGAATGTCTTCCGAGGAGCAGCCAAGGACTTTGGGTTTGCATAGTTTGAGTAGAAAGAAAGAGGCTGAGTGGTGAAGTCATTGCTCTCTACAGCTTCCTGAGGAGGGGGAGGGGAAAGGAAGGTGCTGAGCTCTTCTCCCTGGTATCCAGTGATAGGACTTATGGGAAAGGTTCAAAGCCGTGCCAGAGGAGGTTTATACTGGACATAAGGAGGCATTTTTATTTTACAGAGAGGGTGGTCAAGCACAGGAGCAGACTTCCTAGACAGGTGGTTGATGCCCCAAGCCTGTCAGTGTTGAAGAGGTTTTTGGACAATGCCCTTAATAATATGCTTTAACTTATGATCAGCCCTGAAATGCCCAAGAAGTCGGACAAGATGAGCATTACAGATCACTCACAACCTAAAATATTTTATTCTGTTCTATTCTATTCTAAAAAAAGCATTCTTCAGACAGTCCACCAGTCTGATGTGAATAGAACATGAGAGAAAAAGCAATAGATGACAAAATAAATTTAACATACCCCAGCACAAGATGAGGCAAGTACAAAGCAGTAGCCAGTCCTCAAAAGAAAGATGATATTTTTTGCAGCATCTTGCTAAATAAACAAAGAATTTGTACCAAGACACAGATGATATTATTCCCCCAAAAAAACTATTAAGCCATGATGGTTTAAGAATAGTATTCCCCAATCTAGTGTTCTTCCCCAATGCAGTGTTCCCCTGATAACACTCCAAACCATGCACTGCTCATCAACCTCCTCCTCCCCCTCCTCTCCCTCTGCAAAGGACTGGAGAGGAGAATTGGAGGCACAAAAGTTAAATATCACTTGTGGAGATAGGAAAAATTTACTAGGAACAATGAGATAAGAAATGAACAGTTACAACAACAACATTAATAACAGAGTGTACAAGAGAGGTGAACAATTCACACACAAGAGCTCAACATGCAGAATCTGGCACTATCCTGACCACTCACCCTTGTGGGTTGGGTTAATTGGTCCCGGGGTCAAGAAGAACACCATGTATCAGTGGAGTGGCACAAGGCTGATCTTAAATCTTAATCTAGTTGGACATGACAGTTCTGTAATAGAATTTTAATACAAAGAATCTGTACTTTTCAGCTCAGCACTTCCTGAAATTTTCCCAAATGTGGAAGCAAAACCAAAATAAAATAAAATATGCATTCAGTAGGACAGAAGATATCTGTAGGAAAATCTCATTCTCACTTCAGTGATAAAAGTGGAAGCAAAGCATGGAAATGCTGAAGATTTAGACTAGTGTAATGAGAAAACAGCTTTTAATGGAGAGACAAAAATATCAATTAAAATGTTTACAGTCACAGCATTTTGGTTTTTATTGCTGCATGACAACCCAATATTTGTTCCAATAGCAAGGATAAGCCAATTCCACAGTTTCAAAGAAGTACAAGTGAGCAAATTCAAATAATACCATAGAAACAACCTCATGATCACCTCAATTAAAGAAAATTGGACCTCCCTGGATCACTACATGAACACTCAAGGTATTGACACAGAAATCCAAAAACTGATAGAACTGGGTTTAATGCATTGCTTTAATTCTTTTTTTCCTGTAGTCATTATCTAATCAGAGATGGGATAAGTGTGTTTCCCCACGTTTCTACACTGCACTTTCCCTTCATGCCAGAATTCCCAGTAATTGATGCAAACCTACTTCAGCCCTGAATTATCAGTTACAGTGTGGTGCAATTCTGGTTTAAGTTCATAACAATCTAATATACTTTTTTAATACCAATCAGTTTCATTATTCAGTGTGAAGGGTAAAAGGGAAAATGTCAAGGTTATTGTTTCTAGCAAAAAAAGAACTTAAGTATTTTTTTAAGTTTTTAATCTCTCTCAGGATTAAATGAGCTCATGTATGGTGGTGAGGAGGTGTGCAACATCAAAAATTCAGGGATTCAAAACTGGAGGCAATCTGCAGGGGTCAGCAAAGAACAAATGTCAGACAGTCACATTTAAACACAAGTAGACTACAGCCAACTTCTGTGTCCTTTATGGAATTTGCCTTTCACCTGCATGCCTCAGTGATCACAGCACCTTCCCTTTCCTCCTGTAGGAACCACGATAAGATGAAGTAGCTCAATCACCTCTGCCTAACTGAAGAGTCTGCCAAAAAAAAAAGACCTGACCAGAGCTGAGACATGTAGCCAATGTGCCATCTCAGAGCAGATTCTCATGATTGATTGGGTGCTTCACATACCAAAGTCAACAAAAGACAAGATCAATGAGAAAATGAAACAAAACTTGAGATCAGCTAAAAGTTGTACTTCATGACAAAAACCAGAAGCCTTAAAATGTGCATCCAGCCTGGAAAGAAAGCCTTCTGCTCATTCAGCATAATCACTTAATTTTGAAATAGACTCAGTTTGATTGTATGTGTCAATGGTTCATAAATTTCATTACTTCAAATGGTCTCCCCATTCTATATAGGTATCTCTTTATTAGTAGCACTATAAAGAGTGTGATTATTGTCTCTGCATTGCAAATCAAAACCCCATGTTTACAGTGACAATACAATGTTAAAATCTTTGACTCCTAAAACCTATGTCTTTCATTCAAATTAGTGATTCTCTCTACTCAATCCATCGAAAAAAGTCTTACTCACAAAGAAAATTCAGATACCTAAAGAGGGATGTGGGTGTTCTCTAAATTAAATGACACTGATTTTATTTCTTGTCATGACTATAGGAGTTTCAAGGTACCCTTACAAGAAGAGCCTTAAGATTACTCACTTTGGCATTACTTTGTTGGCATTTACTGCATAGCTGTGGCTGCTACTAAGAAATATTCTTTCACCAAAAGATATTTTTACTTATAAGCAAGTCAAGAACAAAAAATATAGGGGTTTTGATAAAAGCCCAAACATTATCCATATTAAAACCATTTTTCATTCTTAGAAATTGAAGATACATTGATAAGAAGTTTGGGGGTTCCATTTTATTTTACTTTCTTGGTATTTCTAAAACTGATTTAGGAACATCAAAAACCCTACCAAAATCTATCAAGTAACTAATATAAATGAAGAAAGGAAAACTACTAAATATGCTATTTGGACACTGGGCCAGCAGTTATTATAGTTCCCCCTCTAAAAAAAAGTTTAACATTCTATTGATAATGTAGAGATTTTTTTCACTTTCAAAATTTAAGTGATCCTATGACTGCTACACTATGTTAAACACACACATTTCTAGCTCCAGTAGAAGGATAAAATCTAGGAGAACATGATGATAACATCCAAGGATCCAAGATTTTGTTCAAGCAGTTCCAAAGAACAAGCATCTACTGTACATTTTCCCCTCCTTTGAGCAAATTTTTAAAAGCCCATAAAATAAAGATGACATTTGCAAGGAACAGTAACAGCTATTTACAAAACAAACAAAAATTACTGTTGTTAAAATAAAAGAGATTTCACATTATAAATTTACATTTCTAAGATATCAGACTATATTGTGGAAGATTTTTTACTGTCTTGATCCAGCTTTTATAATCATGTGGTCTGGGATCCTCATGATATCCTTATATTTACAGGATTCTCATAACACATGCCCAAATGGAATCCAATGCCCCTAAAATTTATTGCTCCCTCTCATATTAAATTATTTTACCTTAGCTGGTTTTTGGTGGTTTTTTGAGAGAAGTTCCTGCAGAAAAAATCCAACAAAAGCATACATTCTTATATGAAGTACAATAACAATGTACAAAACATTTCTTACTTAGAAGAAGGAAGCACTAGCAGAGACTGTTTCACCTGAGATTTCAGTGGCTTGAAGAACTGTTTGTGGTGAATGAGAGTTTAATTTCTTACAGAGCTTTTCTCTCTTCTTTTTCCACAACTCTTCCCAAGGTGTCACCACAAACTCTGAAATTTCTCCTATTTCTTCCAAGTGGGGACATAATGGAAACCAGAACATGTGGTTTGGAGAATATGGATTATTACCTGCCTATCAACAGCCAGCTGCCCTTGGTGTTTTGATTATGCAAGCTCATGCTCTCAAAATATGAAATTAAAACTCTTTTCTATATTCTCATTACTTCCTACCACGAGCAGGTTAAAGAGATTTTTTTCAACTTCTCTTCGTGTCCTGTAGCAAATGTGTGTGACTTAGATTAGTAGAGTAAATGATTCTTCTGCTAGGAAAAATTACTTCCCTCTTTTCAGACCACCTGTGTCATCTGGAAACAAGGCCAGTAACTAAATATAGACTATTAGTAACCAAAATTTGTGGTTTTGAAAAGAGCTGGTGGACCAAAACAGTTTTATAGTGTTTGAGATTAAAAAGAAATAGAAAATGTGAGTAATTTTTCCCCCAAAATATTTTTAATTTTTAGTAAAAAATCAAGACAAAAAATTTTCTTTGAATCTATCTAGGAGAATTGTCTGAGTATTACTTCAGAATAATAAAAGAATTTGCAAATTTCATTCATTTTCAGTATAGAAGTGAGGTTGTTTTCCTGCTGGCTCACGTGGTACATCTGCAAAAGTATTGGGGGAGAAAATAAACCAAGCGCAATTCACCTTGTTACTTATTCATTTAAAAAGCAAAGAAATACTGACTTACAGAAGGACAAAAAATTAAATCTCAGCTAACAGAACACAGAGAACTTTGGCAGCCTGCTTGAGCAACTGAAGACCACTAGAAATACATTTATTACATTTTTAAAAAATATTTTCCACTGGGAAAAGATAATAACAGTTAATTACCTCCAAGGTATTTGGAAAACAAAATTTGCACTGCAGTTCCACATATTAAAATTTAATGTAGGAACATAATCCAACTGATGTAATTTTACAAGTAAGAAAAGTACATTGGAAAACAAAACAAACTCTCAAATAAATTTTGGAATGAAATAGTGGTTTTACTTCACCCATTAGTTTCAAGGCATCTGTATTTCTATTAATCAATGTTTCTGAGGGCTCATCAGAGAAGACAGAAATACCTTCCAGAAGTTCTAATGGGAACCTGGCAGAAGTGAAAAGCTGTTGACATATAAACACACTTGAAACAACTATGACTGGTCAGCATTAATATGAAAATAAATAAAATAAAATAAAATAAAATAAAATAAAATAAAATAAAATAAAATAAAATAAAATAAAATAAAATAAAATAAAATAAAATAAAATAAAATAAAATAAAATAAAACAAAACAGATTTTTACTTAATGTAAATCAAATTGGCAGCGAAGATTGTGCTTTTCATCTTGGAACATAGTACTTTTCACCAGGTGAAATTTTCTGGCTCAGGCTGAGTAAGCGATAAGCTTTTAAACTGACCATTAATTCAAAGAGAGCTCTTGCAAGTCACAGACAACCATGAAATTGAAGCCTACTTTGAATTCACAGGAAAATACTTCATCACAGAAAAACTAGAAAATATGACTATGTGGAACAGCACCAAATACCACAAAAACAATTAAATTTATTGTTCTGTTTATCAATGTCCTCTAAGGAAACAACAGCAACAACAGAACTGTTGGAACTGTTGCAGAGAGATGGAAAAAAACCCCAAGATAATTATTTGGACATTTCAGGTGTTTCTCTTCTCTTTGTCAAAAACAAGTACTTAAGCATTGAGGGACAAACAGGATTTTCCCTGGAATTGCATCTGCCATGGCATAGTACCTGCTGCAGTGGCAGAACGACTCAGTGGCTGCTCTAAAAAGACCCAGGGAACAGAGTGATGGAAAAAGAAGCAGACTATTTTAGAGCAAATAAGAAAAACAGAAACTGAGATGCAAAACCAGAACAGATGCTGGAGGTGTGGGAGACAATGTGATAACAAAGTAAACAAGCAGTAAGGAGTTCCAGAGCTGAGAGATAAACAAGATTATCCCTCGGCACTGAATATTTTCTGTGACACTCAATATACCACTGAGCCAAGCATTATTCCCACTACAGATGATCAATGCACAGAGTCTTTTAAATGTCTATTTACAAACTGATTTTCTCCACTCCTGGGCTCTGAACTGAAGAAGTACGAAGTACTTTGTAACTCCTGAGGGCCATGAGATCCGTGTTCTGAGCAGAGGAGCTGCTTTCAGGGAAGCAGACGCCTTACTTCCACAACTTCGTTTCTCTGGGAACTGAGAATATAAACATCCTTTTTTTATTTTTGGGGGACTTTTTTTTTAAGTAGTAGTAGTAGTTGTTGTTGTTGTTGTTCCAAAAAAAAATAAGATCTTGCCCCCAGTTCCATCTGTCAAATGCCCCAGACTTGATATCTAGGACTAGTTTCCAGGTGTGCCGTATATTGTTCTCAATCTTTTTCTAAATCTTGTTAGTAAGTCATTTGTTCTTAGAAAGCTTTAAAATACAACCAGAAGGGAGGGATGAAAATGATGATCACATAGGTTTTCTGAATCAGCAGTGAGATCCTTTGAATACATTATACAGGCTACCACCCTGAAAGTCCTTACTGTTGGAATGTGCAGTTTTGCTGTTTCACAGTATGGAAGGCACACTGTATGATATTCACCAGCTGCTTTAATTTGAGAAATGCATGCCATAATCACAGTATCAGTTTACTTATTTTTATAACAATTTTCTATTTCACATTCTTTACAATCTGATGTGACTGGATATGCTAGAAGAAAATATTCCTCCTCTACTTGTCAACTTTGTTGTATCACTTCAGTTAAAAGGAAAAAAAAAAGAGGGGAACCTTGCACTGACTTAGCCCATGACTGCTGACCTTTATGCTATATATAATTTCTAAATAAACACCAAAAAAAACCCAAAAAAAACCCACATAAAGTGGAAATTTTCTCTGTGACTTCATCACATCCATAAAAAGTCCATAGAAGAATGGTGAATATGAGGAATTATGTATATAATTATCACTTCATTGGCTGATACTGTAATCGTGACAGAGGAAAAAGATAAATTCCTGTATATCAAAGTTTCAGCTGGCAGCCTTTCCCTACAGAAAAGACACTCTAGCTTCTGCCACAGGACCTTTGCCCAGAGCCAAAGCCATACAAGTGAACCTCTTTGTCCTACACCACCCTCATTCTCTGGACCCCCAGAGTCAGTTGTTTTGTAGTAAAGAGCTGTTAGGAGAAGCGAAAACTTCGGTCAGGTAGCTTATAAAAAGAGCACTGACTTTAGCACAATGCTTCAGCTAAAGCAAAAAATTTTATTCAATTGATTTGGGGATTTGATTTTATCTCTGTATAATAGAGATCTATCTAACTACAAAAAGAGCTATCTAATTATATCACTGCAGTCAGAAGAACACAATAAATCTAATATCAGGAAGCACTAGAGCAAAAGCCTCTCAAAGCTTTCTCAAACCCTTCCTGAAACACTATTCAATCAGCTAAAGCATTATTATGACTTACCCTTCAAAGAAAAAAAACTTCCTCTTTTAATCTCAGTAAGAAAATATGTGAGCTTCATAATGAAACAATTAGCAATTGAGTTGAAGATGGAAGCTGCTAGCTGAAAAAATGTACAAGGATTGGAATGGGCTTTACTGAATAAAGTAACAGCTTTTGAGTGATGGTGTGAGATATTTGGAGGTTCTGATGCTGATATTGCATTTAATGACTACACACTTCCCTACAGATTCTCATAATTTAAATCTGAGCAGACTTGTATACTCCCTGATTTTCCCTTTATCCTGAGACATCTGCCTCTGACAAGGTGTTTGACACCATCCATATCCCTCCTTCTCAGCCCTACGTATGCCTCTTGTTATATGTCTAATTTCAGATATCTAAATATTTCCTCTGTTTTGTATTAATCATCCAGCAGAAAGGACTCAAAGCGGTCTAATTAATCCAGAATATCAAAGCTATCACATCAGAGAGACACATCATAATGTAGAACTTTTCATATGACAGTTCCTGGAGATAAAATAATTTGTTTAGAAGAGTGCGATCTTATGTGGATATTCCTCTCTATTTCCAAAGTCAAAGCATACATATTAAACTAATGTCACTTCACACCCACTTTTATACTTTTTCCTTTTTATTATAATAGTGTTGATACTTGTTTCCATGTGCTTGTCAAGATAAGAGGTTAGCTGTGATTATTTGAAGGCTTCACTTAATTGATTTTCTGATACATAGCTAAATTCTCTTCTGGCTCAAACTAGAACAGTAACACTGCATTTGATCCAGGCATTTAGAGGGTCAGCAGAGTTTATTGGTCAAATTCAACTTTCAGTTGCCATAAATTGAGAGAGACTTAATTGATTTCTGCTAATGTGTTTTAGAGTTGCACTTGTACATTTGGGGGCCAAATTTAGGCCAAGGACAGTAAGGACTGCAGCCACAAAACAAACATGACAGAGAAGTAGAATTTAAATTCAGCAGTTTAAGGGCAGGTAATAAGCAGAACAAGGCAACACCAGGCTGGGTAACTGACCTGTCAAAAAAGAAACCACAGGTAGGTTGACCCCAGCTCTAAATTTCTAGCACTATCCAGTGTATTAAGCTGTTGGAGAGCTTTTTGTGTGGTACCTGCAGCACAGGTATATCCCAGGTTATGAGATTATGAAAACACCCCCATTAATTGACCAGTTACCTACTGCTGATAACATTTTTTCAAATTAACTCCAAATGGTTTGTTACCACAATTCCATTTCTAAGAGAGAGCTTACCAGTTTCCCGTGGTGTCATTTACAAAACAGCATGAAAACAACAGCCTCCAGGTGCTGTGAATTTCAAGCTGTTCCTTGTGAGATAAGTGCCATGAAGATTCTCTCATTTAGTTTTGGCCAATCCCAGATTTAACCATGTTGTTGAGTATGCTGAAAGAAAAATCTTAGAGGGTTTTTTTCAGTGTTCATGTAAGTGTTGCTAGAGAGATTACAGAACTGATTATTTTTCAAATTTCCTTTGAAGTACACTTGTTATTTGGTCTCTTTTCTTACACAAGAGCTGTTTCTTGGTTGCATTTTAACTTTAGCTGAGAGTGGGGAAGGACCTTCCAAAGCTGCACACCAAGTGTGTGCAGAATTTCTAAGACTGAGATACTCTCAAGCTGGTTTCAAATTCTAAAGGGTACTGCAGGATGGTCAAAACAAGGAAAGATAAGCCTGTGTTTGAAAAACATTCTCAAATATAGTTTTATAGATACAAACCCTGTGTTTAATATGAAGCGAAATGTTTTAAATTCACGATCAGCTTTTGGGATCCCACTCTGCATTAATTTCTGTTTTCTTCTTAAATTTAAAAGATATAAGTATCAATGAGCCATGTAGAATCAAAATCTAGGCCTTTCCACTCATAATCATAACAATGATCTTACCAAAATCTCAACACGATGCCCACTCAGTTTATTGGAGACTGATTATAGTTTCTGGCTGGATTCCAGGTACCCACCAAAGCCACTCCATCACCTGCCTCTACAACTGGACAGGGGAGAGAAAATATGGCAAAAGATTCATGAGCTGGGATAAGGGGAAGGAGAGATCATTCACCAACTACTGTCATGGGCAAACCAGACCTCACTTGGGGAAATTGTTTCCAATCAAAATCAGTGCAGGATAACAAGAAGTATAACAAATCTTAAAAACACCTTTCCCCAAATCCTCCCTTCTTTTCAGGCTCTGCCACCTCCACCCCAGCAGCACAAGCAACAAAGAGAATGGAAGTTAGGGTCAGTTCATCATAGGTTATTTCTGCTGCTGCTCAGGGAGTGAAGTCCTTCCCCCATTCCAGTGTGGGGTCAGTCCAACAGGAGACAGTTCTTCAGGAACTGGTTCAGTGTGGGTCCCTCTCCATGGGTCTGCAGGTCCCTGCCAGGACCCTGCTCCAGCACAGGCTTCCCACAGGGCCACAGCCTCCTCTTAGGCATCCTCCCTCTCGAGCACGAGTGCCCTCCGTGGACTGTAGGTGGATTTCTGCACCTCTGTTGACCTCTAAGGGGCTGCAGGGCCACAGCTGCCTCACCACGGGCTGCACCAAGGGCTACAGAGTGCCTGGAGCACCACCTCCCCTCCTTCTACACTGACCTTTGTGCCTGCAGAGTTGTCCCTCTACATAGTCTCACTCCTCTCTGGCCACAATCTCTTCTTCACAACAACCTGTCTTTTCATTCTTAAATATGCTATCACCAAGATGCTACTGCTGTTGCTGATTGACTCAGCCTTGATCAGGGACAGGTCCATCCTGGAGCCAGCTGGCATTGGCCTTGTCAGACATGGTGGAACTTCCAGGCAGTTTCTCACACAAACCACCCCTGTAGCCCCCGCTGACAAAACCCGGCTGTGCAAATCCAATACACTGATGAAGAGGAGCAGTGAGCACAGCACTCTGTGAAGCCATCTGGTTTTGGGTCAGTAAAAAGGAGGACCTTTTGGGAGCAGAGAATGGGGGATAAGCCAAGACGTAAAGGCAAGCCCATTGCTGGCCATGTCCTTGATGAGGGAGAAGCCTGTGGCTCCTCAGAAAGACTGGGCTATGACAGAGAGGTCCCATCAGTGGCCCAGTGATCATCTAATAAATGCAGGTGGGTGACTTGAGATCAAGTAAGGGATCATCCCAGGAAATCATAACAATTCAAAATAACCACCTGTGAAATAGCTCAGGAAAGAGCTTAAATGAGGTCCTGTGCTATCAGAATCATGGCAAAAGCCCCAAGGCAGGCTAGGCAGGGCTAACAGTGCCCTCAGATGTCATACAGCAGCAAAAATAATGAGTGTTTTGGATATTATGCTTATGCTATAATTTTTGTGTTTGGTTAAGTGTTACTTAAGTCAGACTTTAGTCCTCCTTTCCAGGTCCACATATTATTTTCATGCACAAATCCTAAGTCCTAAAAGCTACCATTCACAGATATTTGAGAGAAGTGTTTTATCTACAGGTGGATTAAGAAGGAACAGATGCAGTTTAGTCTTTAAACTAAAATACCTCAAAAGTATACCCCTTTATACAGTATACACTGTTACAACCACCTGTAAATGTGGCATCTCTTGCACCTTAAACTTAGTATGTGAAATGAAAATTACTTGATTCACAAAAAGTCCGCTTCTAGCGAACTGAAAACTGTCCTGTACCTCATGTTTCTGAGCCAATGAGACTGGTGAAACCCAGTAAAAGCTATCTCAGCTAAAGAGCTGCAATTGAGAGTTTCCTCATTCCTTCTTTATATGCTGTGCCCAGTTGAAGCATCATTTCCAAAAAGTGCTCCAATTGGGCTTGGTAAAGTTTCCAAGTCACATTTCTGTGGGATGAGGAAGTCCAGCATAATGACTCTGAAACAGACACAGCACATCCATTGAGCTATGAATGCTGCTTCCTCTCCTGCTTTTCTTTGACCACTATTCATTTATTCAGTAAAAAATGCACTAGTAAGTAGTATTAGCAACTGCTGTGCTTTCAGAATTTGCCACTCCATGGTTCCAGAGGTGAAAATCCCCTTTCTCCTTTCACACTGGGTAGGAAACTTTCTGGTGCCTGTCTCCTGGTTGTTCTGTAAAACCCAGATACATCTGAGAAGTTGTTTCAGTGGCTTCAGTCACTGCACATTGAGATGGTGGTTGCCATACTCTCTTGCACATGAAGGACACAGAAGTAGGTGCCCTGCTTAGGTCCAAACCATCATCTATCACCCACAGACATCTGCAAAGTATCTTGTTTTCTGTATAAACCTCCACATGTCACTTGCCCTTGATCTGGTACAGAACTTCCATTAACTCTGTATGGCTTTATGTGTATGACCTAATGATTTTATTATATATTTATTTTTTATATATTTATTATTTATTGTATCATTATTATTATTTATAGTTTTTTCCTGGGGAGCTGTTGATATCCTTAGTTTTATTCAGCCTCTTTAAATAAATGTAATTCAAATGTTTCTGAGCATCAAGCAGTGGTGATTCATCTGTAGCAGTGTAAGTCACTGTGGTTCTCCAGAAAGTGAACATCAGGGGAGTTATGCATCCATTCCTAGGCTTTTCCAGTCTCATACTGTACATGAAACTTCATAAACAATTTAAAAAACACAGGATTAGAATTTGGAGTAACAAAATCATGCTTCCATTGCTACCAGAAGCATGAGAAAAGGACAAAGAACAGAGCAGAGAAAAAATATGGGTGCATGAAGCCAGCCATGTCTTCAGCTGCCACGGTTAAATTGACAAGTAGGAACTAAGATCCAATGCATTTCCTAAATCAAATCTGATTTAATCAACTTGATTAAAATTCCTGATTTGGAAATGGTTTGAGGTAAAAGAAAGCAAGTCAGTAAACCCAGCCTGGAGGAATGTCTCATCTTCACAGTGGTCTGGCAGGTTGCTTCCTGGGGATGGAAGACATAAGCCAGAACTGCAGTACAGACTTGTGAAATGGAAAATGGAAGGAAGAAACTAGATAACTTCATAGAAAGTTTCAATCTTAAAATAGAGTTGTTTTAAGCAAGCAGTATCCTGCATAGAGACTGTGTGTGTGCTTATTTCTGCTTCTAAGGCTTCTCTGCTGCCCGCCACAGGAGATCTGTATGAACATGATTGCTAAGGGCTGTAATTTAAAACCCAGAACAATGCGTTAATAAATCTGACAAAGAACACAATGAGCACAAGTCAGACTTGGGAACTGCAGCAAATGCTGGAAAGCTCATGTGGCTACAAAAACTTTGTCTCATGACTGCCTGGATTGCTTTTACATGAGTCACCCGACCTCAGAATGTGGTCCTGCAAGGGCTGAGCTTTCCGATTTCCCTTATTAGGGGTTTATTGTTTCTCAGGTTTCACACTGCAGGACTGTCTTTCCAGAAAATGACAATGGATCTGATGGAAGCATCCCCCAAGGGTGGCTAGTGATTCCTTTTGAATGTTGTGATAAAATTGCATAAATATTTTGGTTACTAGATGAGCAGGATGCTAATGTGGTGACTACACTTACAGAACCTACAGAATGTGGTATCAAGAAAACCTAGAATATATTTGTGATGATGTTTTCACTACGTATTAAACTTGTCTGCACCAGAACAGTAAAATAGGTTCACAGAACCAAATCACTGTAAAATGGCTAAACTAAAACCAGAAAAACAATATACTGACTCAAGAGTCTCAGTTTATTGAAGGATATAAAAAGATCACACTTGTGAATAACTAAAACAAAAATATCCCTTCGGGGTATCAGCTCTACCACTGAATTCAAATCCTATCTTACTTAAGTGTTGTGTCGTCAGATTGCAGATTTCAGCCTATACCATGAGGTTTGAATTCTGAAGCCTGCCTAGATCCAGATCTGGGAATTCAATTCTAATCCATCTCGACTTATTATCAGCTTCATACCTACTTTTCTCACAACAGAGCCCAAGACTATATTTTCTTTAATGTTAGGAAGGAAATGTTCTCTTTGAAAATTTCTCTTTGAAAATTTCAATCTTATTTCAATAACTTCTAGCTGCTGAAATCGACAAGGCTGCATTTTAATCTTAATTTTAATTTCTATAGGTATTTAAGCAGTTTTCCTACCCCTATTTTTAAAATAAAAACTATAATCCATTTCTCACTTGCAAATACTGTGGGTGAAGCAGGCTTTGGCATGGAAGTGACTACAGTCCAGAGGCCAAAATTTTTATTAAATGTTGTTTCACTTTTTTTTTCCACTTCTGGAGCAGATACACTATGAATCAAACCTTTAATCTGAGTGATTGATATGCCAATTTATACCTTCTTTGCTTTGATCTTTCAGTCTCACCATGGAGCAAATTTGGCTTCATATTTAAAACTTGGAAAATCCCATGGTTATAACGTCTGCTTTTTCTCACTTCCCATTCTGAAAGAGTTGACTTTTTTGTGGTTCCTTTGAGAAGTGTAGCCCAGCATCTTCCTTGAACTTTGTTTTCTCTGTGTATTTAGACAACTATGCTTCAAGATTTCTCTTATTATTACTTTGCAGCAAATCACATGGTAGAGATCTTAATAAATTCAAAAAAATTAAGCATGCATTCAAAAAAATTGCAAATGTGCATGACTTTTAAGTACCTGCTAAAGTCTTGTTAAGCTCATGCCTGAAGTAAAATCCACCTAAGTATTTTGCTGAAAAGAGCCCTTTTGGATCAGATCCAATGCACATTGGAGCCAGTCAAAAATTCCCATTGACTTCAGTGGGCTCCCAGCCGATTCCTGGGAGGTATTGTGTGTGTGAAGTTCAGCACTTCTGCCAAACTTCAGTTCTTGCTCTGACATGTGTTCTTTAGCTTTTTTATACTGTCTCCTCTCAGCAGAAAAATGTAAAATGTTAAGACCTCTGAAAGGTCAGAGGACTTTTTTCACCAAGGCTTTAAATGCACTCTGCTCAAAATTGAGGCATTTAAAAATTATTCCTTTCATTCTGTGGGAAAAATAAAAGTAAATTATTTCAGGTCTAATATATAATTTTAGGTCTGATAAATGTCATTGCAGCTTTATAATTTTGAGGTTACATTAGTATTTTTATACAAATATTCAGGATATTCATTACAAATACCATATACATGTATAAATATAGAATGCAAGCTCACATTATTGTACATAATCACAATCTTCAATGGTTTAAATAGTTAACAAAATATTTTTCCTTTTCAGAATTACAACTTTCAAAGGTTTACATTCTGTGGGAAATTTTAAAATAGAAACATTTGCAGTTCAGATTAGAACCAAATTTCTAACTGTCCAATTTTTCATAGAAGTTAAATTTGGTGTTTTTCTGTTGACATCTTCTAGAATATTTCAGATGATATAACCTTCTATAATTACTTATCCTGCAGCCTTTTACTAGTATACGTGAAAACCCACTTTTCAACATCCTCTTTTATTAAAAGTACTTCTTCGTTATGTATACAACCAGTACCAGAATACAAAACTCAATTTGCACAAATCAACCTTCCAAGAGCACAATGCATCAGAAATTAATCTTAAATGGAGGCTCAACATTAATCATAGTGTAGCTCAGACTTGGAGATTTGTACTGTGACTATTCTGTTAATTAGTGAGTATGAGTACACATGGCACTTTCACTTGGCTTGCCTGTTTGAGGCAACTCAGAAACACTAATAAATTCCTTCCAAAATAGCCTTGCAGTTAAATAAATGCACTTTGTATACAATGTGACAAGCTAAGCTAAATTCAGCAGAGGAGAGCTCTGGTTTCTGGGAACTGTGTTAATTTTGTAGCAGCTTCATTAAATATAAAAATTGAGGCTAAAATCTTAAGATGTGTTAAGACCAATGAATGTCTGAAGTCTAATAGGCTGTGCTGGTCCAATGCAGCTGGAGAACCAGCCAGCTGAATATGAAATTGAATAACAAGAATGGAAGAGAAAAGAAAAGAAAAGAAAAGAAAAGAAAAGAAAAGAAAAGAAAAGAAAAGAAAAGAAAAGAAAAGAAAAGAAAAGAAAAGAAAAGAAAAGAAAAGAAAAGAAAGAAAAGAAAAGAAAAGAAAAGAAAAGAAAAGAAAGAAAGAAAAAAAAAGAAAAAAAGAAAAAAAAAGAAAAGAAAAGAAAAGAAAAGAAAAGAAAAGAAAAGAAAAAGAAAGGAAAGAGAAAGAAAGAGTCTGTGTCTATTTACATAGTGATCTGTATGTGAAAGATGAAGGGACTGAACTTTCTCCAAGGGAGTTTAAGTCTCTCCTTCTGTGCCTGAGTGTCACTGTGCTGGCTTTGGATTGGTCTTTCACCATAGCAGGGATTCAAAGTGTGTTTGTCCTGTAAAGAGAAAAAATTAAATCATTGTCAGTCATCTTCTTCAAACATTTTTCAATCCTCCACCTTCTCTGTCTGCCTGTTATTTATAACAGTGATTCGTCCAAGTGAAAGAAAAAATCAGAGAAAACGGCAACTTGAAAAATCAGCTGTTGATACAACTTTGAACTTGTCCTCTCCAACACCAAAACCAGAGGTTTTGAAATATAGAAATTCTTGCAGTGTTCTGCACAAGCCAATGCCTTGTTCTGCAAGGACCTTTTTCTTCACTCATTACTAGTCAAAGCAAAAATTACCTTGCTTTCATTCAGAACAAGATTAGAAAGTATATTCTCTTTTCTTTCTTTGTTTTTTTAACATGTGAAGCAGTGCTTGGTAGGACAAACACAGATAAAGTAGAGAGGTTACTGGAACAAGCAAGTGTAGTGGCTTCTTTTACTCAATAACAAAAACAACAGATTAATTGGGAACTTTGTTCCCAAAAGAGAAGGCGGTCATATTCTTTCAGTCAAGATTTCAAAGTGGTTAAAAAACAAACAAACAAACAAACAAAAAACCAAAACCAAAACCAAAGAGAAATAAGAAAACCTTTAAAGTAAATAAATCATATCACTGCTGTAGACCCTGCAGCATGGGGAAAGTGGGATGCTGGTATGTAAGAGGAAAAGTGCAGATAATTTTTTTAGATCATACTTGGTGGATACTTTAAAAGAAACAATGGTCAGGAGAACTACAGAGTAAAGCAAAATTCCACAACAGAGACTCTATACTTACAATATGTCAGCAGTGTCCACCTGCAGAAGATCATAGAACTATTGCAAAGGGAGAAGTGCCAAAAACTGCTGAGTCTATAAGTAAAGAGAGAAAATGAATAGGAGAAAGCAGAGGAAGCCTCCACCCTTCATGCTTTCCTGACCTCTTAAGTTTAGGTAGTGCTTTTAAATCCTCTCACTGACTGTTTCCCTGGTGTTTCTCTGGCAACTTACCCCTCTCACAGACTAGTTAAACCAACAGACAGTAATTTATACTTCTGTAACTCACATAATGATTCTTCATTGTCCCAGGATAATCCAAAACATTTTCTTTCTTCGTGGAGCATTAGCTTATGTTGTACAGATATCTACATAAAGGCAGCTTACCAAAATACTCAGTTGGAACAACATCGTACACAGAAGTTTAATAAATCTCTATACTTTTGGATAATTTAATAGAGTTGGTATTATTACAAATACTTGAAAACATAAGCCCTTAAGCTTTGCATCTCACCAGCATTATTTCCCCCCTTGTTTCATCAGCAGCTATACCAGTGGTACAGCAGAGCAGACACATCCCCTTTTTTCTCTCTCAGATGACATTGCCTAGTCAGAGTAGAATATTTGGCTGCAAGTCCCCAGGACTCTGAGAGGCAAGTGAGGTGAGAGGAAAAGTGGGCTACATGAGTAACTAGAACATGCCTGATTCCAGAACAGTAGTTAATAATGAAAAGGATAGATGTCTTCTCCAGGACAAGGCTGTGCTGTTTTCAGTTTGATTTTCCAAAATCGAAGTGAATTAGGCTGTCATTCTGTAATGCACACTATTTCTTTACCTGCTGTATTACTGCCAGGCAGCTGAAGCCCAAACTAGGTGTGACTGCTTTAGACTGATATCAAGTCATGTTTTAGAGTGAGACCATTTTTTTAACCTTCTGTGCTATTTTTCCCTCCATTAAGAGTAGAGAATACATTTGAGAACATCTTCAGAATGCTTCAGACTCTAAAATCTTAAAAATAGAACTGATCTAAAAATATATTAGTAAAGCAGCTGCTAAGTGCTGCACAATAAGAAATCAATAATAATAAAAATATTTTCTCTCCCTAACTTTCCACTGCCTGCTTCAAACTCCAACATCTCTTGGGAGCTGTTCTGATTATACTCTTAGGCAGTTGCTTTAAAACTAATCAAATCAAGGGGAGACAGTTTTGAAAAACTGTTTTGTCTTTGTCCCAAGGTAGAAAAATATCTCATTAAACATAAAGTCATGATAAAGTGGGGATATCTGTGATTGTCTGGGTTACCAGCCATATCATGTGGCTATACTTCACTGTACAAAATGACTGGGCCCGCTGCTATAACAGCTATATGTAATGGGTATATACATACTGTCATTTTTCTTCCACAGAGAAATCAACATACGAAACATATCTCGTAGTCCATGAGTGGCAAATGCCAAAGGACGTGTTCTATAATTCCATTCATTTAATGAATAGAAACAGAATCACTTTTGAACAGTTAGTGCATATAATGAGCATTATGAGCTGTTGCAATCATTGTAATACCAAATACTTTACACTTACAAGACATTTGGAATACTTCCCTAAAAGAAAATTATGAGAACTAGAAATATTGAAATTTTCCAGAGGGGGGAAAAATAATTAAACCGCAGTATTATTTCATCTCTCTTAGATCTTTGTTAACCACATCAGGAAGAGAAAAAGGAGTTGTCTTCTCTTCATTAACCATGTTTAGCCTTGATACAATGGCTCAAGGAACATGGCTCTCCCCTTAGTTATTCAGTAACTTCTCACTACGATTCCAATTGTACACTCTGTAAGAAAATCATGCTTCTTATTTGTAAAAGATAAAGCTGTTCAATAAAGATTAGGGACTTCGTGGGAGTAATACAAATAGGGACAGGCAAGTGTGAAAGCACTTCATGCCCGCCTGTATCTGCAAAGTGATAAAACAGTGGAGAAAACCCACATGGTAACAGCGTAAGCCATCCACTGTTTCAGATACCAGCTGAGAGGAATCTTTGGGAACCGCCCATGAATAAACAGTCCAGACCTTGCAGAAGGGCATGGCTGATTGTTCAGCAATTCCAGTTTTTCTTGTGGAAAAGATGTATCTTGCCTACATGCAGGTGTGCCTGTTGAACAAATTTTTCCTTTTTTAAAAAATTTCATTCTAGTAGCTTTAATGATTATTTTAACAGCATAATTTTCCTGACAGCATAATTTTCCTGGCTAAAATCATAGGATGTTGAGTGTGTAGTCTGGCCCATAAGTTCACTGAAATTTGGAAGAATTTTGACAAAGACAAGAAGCATAAGGGATACATGAAATCTGTAGTAGTTTCCCAAAATCTTGATATAAAATCCAGAAGTTTCTGCAGATATTTTGCTCTGAAGTTTTGGTGTTGATAGATGCCAGAAGTCAAGACAAAGTTCAGAGGGAGAAGAACCCATGAAGTTTTCAACTAGAAAGAGTTTGAAACAATCCACAAAATTGTTAGTTCCTGGGTTTTAAATGGACCGAATTACTCTGACGCATATGGCTGAGTCACTTATGAGCAGCTTCTTGTGCCCAAACGTGGCTGTGTAGAAATGCACAAAGACTCAAGAGAATCTGACCTAGCTTCAGTTTCTAATCTTGTTGCTCCCTCCCCACAACAAAAATGAAAGGCTTAGAAAATAATTTTCTCTTCAGGATAAAAAGAAGGAATTTAAAATTTTGTGGTTTCCCCTGTGCCTATCCCAGCTCTGAATTAACTCAGTGCTGGTATATCTATGCACAGGACAGGACAAAGGAAAAAGCACAGAACAGCAATGATTGCTCAGCAGTCAGCACTGTACGTGAGGCAGGGATTTTCCAGGTCATTTTTATCCAGTTCATCACTACAATTTGCTGGTCCAATTCTGCCAAATCAGCAGAAGTACTTCTTAAAAGAAAGCCTCGCCCAATTCTGCACAGGCAGCAGTCTAAGAGTTTGCATGGTTCCTGGCACTTTTCACCATAGATCCATTGTGAATTGCACTTTTAAATAAAGCACACAAAGATTAGAAAATTCTCTCTACTGCTGGGCATATTCATATCCCCAAGGGGATTTATAACGACTGATGATTTTCCCCAGTTGAAATAGTACGTGAGGCAGGGATTGTCCTTGCCTATAGCAGGGTGAGACATGAAGTGAAGAATGTGCAGGGAGGCTTGTGACCAAAACACATGCTGTTGTTTCACCTTTGAGGAGTGATTAATGTACACAGAGAAAAAGTAAACAGTTTTGCCTACTGATGGCCTGGTGGAGAAAAGAATGGCTGGAATGAAACCATTGGTGAGGAAAGTGAAGTAAAATTGAGAAATATTTCATTGCAGGCACTCAGACAACACTTCAAAAATCCACGTAAGAGTACCTTGTACTGCCCTTAGTCGTGCTGAAGGCAATGTAGAATAAATTATTATTCCATGAAAGCAGATACAGTCTAAATTTTATTCAGATGAAGGAAAATAGTACTTACTGGGACAACCTTTGGTAATCACAGAACCACAGAAAACTTGAAAGACTTTGACTTTCAAAGTCTTTTAGGGCTTTCCATTCCCCTGCCCTAAGGGAGAAGCAACCATAACTATGTAAATCCTGTTAAAGAGTTCTTCTTGCCATCCTTAAGCTCCCTCAAGGTGGTTCCACGGCCTCCCCAGATAATTTACTGTTCTCCAAGCCAAGTGTTTTCAGCAGGAGACTGGTGCAGCTACATCCCAGGAGGAAGGAAGAGCAGCTGGAGGGCAGAGTCAGGGAGCCCTGGTAAGCTAAATGTGGGCAGCTCTTCTTACCCTCGTGGTCAGTCCAGGCCTGGCAGCACACAAGATTTCCAGAGAAGCTGCTCATAAAATGGCCTCACTGGGTTAATAGGACCATTTTTTTTTTAAGAAAAATACTAAAATACTACACATTGCCTGTATCTTCATAGTGATAAAACAGCGGAGAAAATCTACGTGGCACCAGGGTGAAACGTGTGATGGTTTCAGGTACCAGTGAGCTGGGACATTTTAGTTTTGTACATGAAGCCTTTTCAGAAGCACAGGAGCTTGATATGTATCATGTGCCTTTTAAATAGGTGCTTTGGCTACTTTAGGAAAATCTGGCCTATTAACTAAAGCATGTACTGGGAAAAGAAAGAGATCCTTGATAGAAAGGTTAGCCTGAAAGAGGAAGTAAATATCAACATGAGCTGGAGTGAAAGGAAAATTAAGAGCAGTGCGTGACTTTCTCTGTGCCTTCTCATGCAGGAAAACCCCTCTGCTTTCTTTTTACATAGTGTGGCTACCCTACAACCCATGCTATCTAGACCAGTCTGCCAGCTTGTGTATTACTTCCACATTCATTTAAAGAGTTGCTCTGAAAATCATTATCCTTGCCTTTCACACTGATTACAAACTTCTGCTGACGTCCCCTGATGACTGATTCTTTCCCAGATGATTGTCTGACCTTGTAATGCCTTTTCAGTCAGCTTCTCTATCTACACATGCCTTGTCCCTGACTTGCCACAGACAGATTGATTCTTACTTTCAATGTCATCAAAATAATTCTGGGATTTGAAAATTGGACAGTAAGGTATAAAATCAGTGGAAGCAGCCATTCCCATGAAAGTTGCACCCTTCAAAAATCCATATCTATGGTGAAGCATTAGGACTGGAATTGATTGCAATTGGATCTGATTAACAGTACCACTGGATCTGACAGTATCTCATGACACCATCACTAAAACAGGAGATTCACTGAATATTAGCTCAGATCACTATATAGAATTGTTGCCACATCTTCCATGCTGTCCTCTCATCTTTATTGGAAACACTGCAAGTTTTCAGGGCTCTAGAGAGGAACTTCACTGACATAAGAGTCCATTTTGTGTTACGCTCCTATATCCTGCTGTAGAAAGGTTTTGCTCATGATGATGAAAAATTCTATGGAGCACACCAAAACATTTTTTTTTGCATTTGTCATCTAAAATCAATCTCAGGAACATCATACAACAAAACATCATACAAAAAAAATCTCTTTAAAGACATTTCAAATGTGATCTCTTCTCTAAAAATGATTGCAACAGGGGAAATGCCTTTCTGCCAAACTAGATGTTCCTCCTATAATTGCCAGTTTTGCTTTTGCCTGAAAGTGATGTTTGTTCTTGTGGTAGCTACATTTTTATACTCAGCTTCCTCCTCCACAATACTGTATGAGACCCCATTCCTAAGGTGCTGCTCTTCTCAGGACACAGCCCCTGTCTTTATCAACTTAGTTCTACCATGAAGTTAAATACCACTTTTATGTTTATACCAGCTCTCAGGCTTTCAAACTCTTCCATTCTCTGCTCATCTTGATCAAGGAACTGAATAGGTTTTTTCCAAGTTTTCAGACTTTCAGCTGAGAGAAGCACCCTCCAGGTCAGCATGGTAGAATATATCAGCCATCTTTACTTTGGAGAGACTTGGAAGAGAGGGAAACAAAACACATTAAAACCCTCTGAAATCTTTTCCCAGTCCCTGCCATTACTAGAAATCCATCAAAGTCAGAGGTAATGAGCACAGATGGAACCCAATACCAGAGAGTTAGTCTGAATGTTAAAGGTCCATCTTATAGTTTGGGCCATTGCCTGTTTATATTTTTATCTTGGTCCTGGCAGATTAAACAAGAAAAATCAGTAGAAAATTGGGTCAGGTATAGCTAGAAAAGGTGGCAGTGCACTGAGAAGTCTGGTCCAACATGTGTGTGATACAGCTAAGCTAGAATACCAAGATGCAGTGAAAGGCAAAATTCAGGCCCAAGATAAGTGCAGCATGACACACCAGTTTAAATGTAACACTTACCAGGAAGTATAAACCACTTCTCCCCCACCATTAATTTTTATCTTCATTTAATTTTCACGTGCATATGTAGAAATATGCTAATCCTTATGTTGTTCCCTATGGCTACCAGAAACACTCTGAATCATTCATAAAAACTGACTACCTAAAATCTTAAATAAATCCTTTAAATGTGACATTTCAGAACTTATGCTACTTTGCTAATTAGTATTCATACACTGCTTCAATTCAAATTCAAATCTGTCTGTTATTAGCTTATCACTTATCAAAGTTAACAGTTTAATTCACTCATATCTGACCATTCAGTGCTACATAATATAACGTGACATTCTATTGCTAGTGCTTTTCTTTTAGTCTGTATGGAATAACTGAAATAAAATGGTTTTCATGCAGTTCAGTGGACCTAAATCAATAATGTCAGCTGATTATCTGCCCTCCTATCTTCCAGGTTTTCTTTACTTAGCCTGCAATGTGTGGCCAGACATCATAAGATAGTCCACTTACCATCCACCAACAGTTATATTATAAAAGTATGATTTTATGAATATATCCTTGGAAAACAAGCTATCAGAAAACTATTCAAAATTTATTCTAGATAAAGTGGTGGAAAATATTTCTAGATACTTTTAGAGCTTCTTTTACTGGGAAATGTTACTCAAGTTTTAATGGGATTGAAATTTTCTTTTGCAATGTAGTCATTATAAGATACTGTTGTTTGCCTTTTGAAAAAAAATGCTAGCTTAGGAATGCCATCTTTTATTTAAAAATAAAAAAAAATGAAGTGCAGCTGACAAAGTTCAGATAATTGGACAGAGCAGCAGAGCTTAAACCAACAATGTATTCAGCATACTGACATGTGATATCTTTTGAAATCTCCATAGGGTCTTTTAGCTTACAGTGAGCCATTGCAGAATCCTGGACTGCTGCAGAATAAAAGCTTTGCTCTTTCAGGCACCAAGTTCCAATAACATAATTATTTTTTCAGCTTCTCTTTTTCACCAAGTTAATTCATATTCTACATGGTAAACACAGAAGTTTTTGCCACCTCAGTCCAGAATCCTGCAAGTAACACCAGAACCGTATTAAAAAATTCAAATCCAGAAAAATGTGATTTGTGGAGCATCAGTAGGGTCTGTCATTACTGCACACTATTCTCATTAAGGCATAATAAACCTATCACTGGTAGAAAAACAGTAAAACAAGGGGAAAATGGGTGCTAAATGAGAGCCACTGGAACAGATAGAACAAAAGACCAGCAGCTGAGCTCCTGCCACACTGGGTACTTCTAGTAGCCCTGCTTCTCAGGGGTGTGTGTAGCCTGTGATTAAAACATCTGCTATTCAAGTTTAAGGCTTAAAGTACTAACTGTAAAGTTTTAAAGACCATTTTGTGGCCAGGAAACTTACAGTCTTGCTGCTATGAGATTTCCCCCATTCCCAAAGTGAAAAGACCAGCTAGGGGTGGACCTTGTTTCTGAACAGGATGGAAATGAATAAAGTTAAAAAATTTTGTTCTATAAATTTTTTATCCCCTAATGTGAACAGCTCTGTTTCTGTCCTTGAATTGAGCCCAGTACAATTTGTTTGATTCTCAAGAGAGACTGAATGTCAAACTTTACCAAAGTGTTAATCTAAAATTACTGGCCAGCTGAACCAGTAATGATGTTCAGCAAGCTATGCATTTTGCAGCAACATGATGACATTACAAAAAAAAGACTGATAGGACTTGTAGGAGGATTTCACTCTAACCTCAGCAGGAGTATCCTGTAAAGCCTTTGAATTTTTTGCTTAATAAGTGAAACAAACTTGTAACTCCATCAAATCTGCATCTCACTTGACTGAACAGCCTCAAAAAAGTCATCTTCATCAAGCCAAGACATCAAGAAGTTAAGTTAGCCTCCTGATGCAGTAGGAGGCCCAAAGAGATGTCAGACCTAAACTGTGGAAGGAAGATATGCTAAAGATAGAAACAATACATTTAAACAGCCATGAGAGTAAGAGCTGGAATTAATATTTATTGCTTAGACAGGAAAATATGCTAAAGAGAGACAAGAATCCTGATAAGTTGAAAAGACTTGGTAGCCCTGGGGTTGCCAGCTAACATACTCTCCAGGACTCTCCAGGAAACAAAAGGATTGTGTCATGTGTTTTGTGTCCCAGCTCCTGTAGCCATGTTTCAAAACATCCATTCCTTTCCTCTCTTCCCCAAAAACCAAGAAAAAATGAAAAGAAGAAGGGAAGGGAAGGGAAGGGAAGGGAAGGGAAGGGAAGGGAAGGGAAGGGAGGGAAGGGAAGGGAAGAAGGGAAGGGAAGGGAAGGAAGGGAAGGGAAGGGAAGGGAAGGGAAGGGAAGGAGGGAAGGGAAGGGAAGGGAAGGGAAGGAAGGGAAGGGAAGGGAAGGGAAGGGAAGGGAAGGGAAGGGAAGGGAAGGGAAGGGAAGGGAAGGGAAGGGAGGGAAGGGAAGGGAAGGGAAGGGAAGGGAAGGGAAGGGAAGGGAAGGGAAGGGAAGGGAAGGGAAGGGAAGGGAAGGGAAGGGAAGGGAAGGGAAGGGAAGGGAAGGGAAGGGAAGGGAAGGGAAGGGAAGAAAAAAAAGAAAAGAAAAGAAAAGAAAAGAAAAGAAAAGAAAAGAAAAGAAAAGAAAAGAAAAGAAAAGAAAAGAAAAGAAAAGAAAAAGAAAAGAAGAAAAGAAAAGAACCACTACAACAAAAAGCACCACCTGCTTACCTAACTCAATAGCCTGATATTGACCCCACCATGATAAATGCAGCAAGCAAAGCCCTGCCAGTCCTGGAGAAGACACTTTTTCATAGCAGTGAAGGAAGCTACAGGTATATTGCCGTTCCTTTTGCTGGCTGTTTTTCCCATGGCTGGTGTGCCATGGTTTCTAAATATGACTGCTTAACAGCTGATATGCATTCATGTTGCATGAAATATGGTGGGTAGGTTAAATATAAAATAGAATGTAATAATTTTTTATATATAAATAATGAAATGAAAGGCAGAAAGTCAACCAAATCATAGTCAAGATAAATGTCAAGAGTTTAATGTGGAAAGAAAATACGTATTGCTGAATAAAAACAGCAAACCACCTGACTGGCATCTGAAAAATCTTTGAAAAGAACCTTAAATACTATAAATTACATGCAACAAGACAATAATGAAAACATAGCAGAAGATGTACTAAAGAAATGTATTGTAAGAAAATACTTTCTTGCAACAGTGGCAACAAATCTGAGGCATTTCTTTGAGATACTCCCCTATTTGGTTAAATAAGGATAAATTCACAGAAATGTGATGCAGTGATGAGAAGCTCCTGAAGGAAGACTGAGGACTTGATGCACCCACTGAGTCGGTACACTTACATGAAGCTGGAGTTCATGATCTGGAAAAGGCAATGGTCAGGTGAGACAGAGACCAGACAGACCTCCTAGTTCAACGCTGGGACAAGGGAAGCCCCTGCAGAAATTCAGAAGTCACTAACTGTTCAGATACTGACAGACACACAGACGTGCCTGGGAATGCTATCACAGAGGACACTGACACTCCTGTAATGTTTTGTTGTACTGTTTCTTCAAGGAGGTGTCTATCCTGTACAGACACAGAAGTGTACGGAACCAACTACAGAGCAAGTGGTAGACATTCTTCTAGGAAGCCATTTCATTATGAATAATTTAACATAACTTTAGGGTTTTTTCCATCCCCCAAATACTGCAAAAATAGCAGCAGGAACAGAAAATGCCAGAGAAAAGAAAAGAAAAGAAAAGAAAAGAAAAGAAAAGAAAAGAAAAGAAAAGAAAAGAAAAGAAAAGAAAAGAAAAAAGAAAAGAAAAGAAAAGAAAAAGAAAAGAAAAGAAAAAGAAAAGAAAAGAAAAGAAAAGAAAAGAAAGAAAAGAAAAGAAAAGAAAAGAAAAGAAAAGAAAAGAAAAGAAAAGAAAAGAAAAGAAAAGAAAAGAAAAGAAAGAAAAAGAAATGTTGCTGTACATTTAAAGGCATCTGAGGCAAGTGCAAGCAAGTATAGCAAATCCAATGCACTGACCTTCAAATTGTTGAAGGGAAAAGCAACAGATTCTTGACAGTTTCCAGGGCAAAACAAGGGAGACTTGCAAACATGTCTCGTGGGGCTCTAAAAAATAGGCAAGGTTCTTTCCCAGGGTTGAATTTCTCTATCTTTTTGGCACACTTTCACAAAAGGGTTTGGGTCTTGGGTTATCTGCAACGTGCTTACTCTCAGAGGATTAACATGCCTAGTTGCTCTGTACCCTCAGCATACTTTTACTGTCATTAAAGAGTGATTATAATGCAGGAAAAAAGAGTACCTTGGAGATGAGACACTGGACTGAAGAAAAGCAAGCCTCTAAGGCTCTCACCTCTTCTCATGGCTCTTCAGTGAAGCAACATGCATCACATTTCTGTTAACTCTACATGTTTAGTTCGTAAGCTCTTTGAACAGAGATTATTTCTTTTCTTGTGTATGTAGGTATAGAAAAGATGCATTTTGGAGCAGTGGCCTTGGCCAGAATGCCTTTAACCATCAGTTATATACTAAGAAATTTAGTAACTATGAAAAAAACAATTTTGCAGGCCTCTCTAATAATAAAGGTATTTAAAACCTCATATGGTAACATTCTTCTTTTATTTTTTGAGACTACTGAAGACTTTTAAGCGCACTGATCTTTGGCTGTGCCGACTGTCAGTTTCCCAAATAAAAGTGCATATGTCTTTGACCATATGCACTTGATTTTCTGCCACGTGGGGCACAACATTTCTTTGCAATATTGACACTGTTGGGACAAAACTGCCATCAGCAAGAAAGTTGTGAGAACTTCAGCACGTGTATTAAGACTTTGCTGTCCACAGCTGCAGAGGCTGCTGGGTTTGGATACAGCTCTGGAGCAGAGGGGTATTTTTAATTACATCAAAGAATTAAAGTAAGACTGCATTCAGCTTCACATTAAGGATGCAAAAGCTTCATGGTGGTGCAAGATTCATGGAGGTGAATGACCTGATCTAAACCCAACTGAACTATTCCTGCCTTTTCCAGTAAGCTTCTCCCAGGTGCACAGCTGCATAACAGTATTGCCAGAATGGTATAGGAAGTTTGTTTCTATTTCTGAAAAAAATTAGGATTAGTATTATGCAAGTCTGTAGAGTGAATCATCCTCATTGCATGGAGAGAAAGTATTTGAAATAAGTCATACCTTTTTAAAACACCATTTTCCTTATTTACTAAATATAAGCCTGCTCATCCCTTTGGTATGTGTACCAGCTGTGTTTCTATTTACCACTGCCCACTTCTTTCAGAAGTTCTGCTCTGCCTAAGAGTTTACTAATAGGCAGGCCAAATATGCTGCTTTAACTGGTTTTGTGAATCCTGGGCTCTGCACTGAAATCGTTGTCCATGTCCACCAATGACACCACTCAGCAGAAAGTGGAATTGCTCAGCTGTTCTGTTGAATAAAAATAAAACAAATAGGCAAAAGTAGTGGGCTAAACTCTACTCAGCTACACAAGGTTATCCCTATCTGAAATTCACAGGACTGGTCTTTTGTGCCAGTGGTGGTTTATCTCCTACACAATAGTAATGGGGAAAAGAACGAAGTGTATCAGCGCTAGAAATAGTTTAATAAAACTAGGGTTAAATTTAATGGCCTCATTTTAAAAGATCAGTTTATCAAATCCACTGTCTTAGTCCCAAGTAAGGCTCAGTCAGTATGCCTCTGGCTCTTCAAAACAGCAAGAGAGAAAAGAGTTGGTTTTTTTTCTTTTTTTCCCCACATTTTAAGGCAGGCAAAAGCCATTTCTACTTTGGCTAGGATAAAACATATGAGATGCACTGTTCATTGACTTCTTCCAACCTCACCTAAGAACACTTGTGGCTGTTGGAGAGTGACTATTTATAGGAAAGCAAACAGCCCCAGATTGTAATACTCCTTCTCTAAATGTGAGAACCTCTTTTGCCTAGTTCTCAAGGGGGAAAAGTGAAGATTTAATCAGTCTTTACACTTATATATTTTTTAAATTATTTAACTTTTATTACTGTTGCACCATTTATACAATTACATATAATTTCAATGCATCCATTGTACATTTTGTTTTTTCATTTGTTTTCCAATGAGTGTGTGTTGGTGTCTGTGACACAGAATGGAAGAGAAACTGGAACTGCAATGAACGCAGACTTTTTTCATTTCCACTGACCAATAAACAGAACTACAGGTGCACCCAACCACGGACATGCATTAACTCGTCATGAGAAATCTAGGTAGGCTAAGTAGGATGAGAATGCTTTTTACTCCCAAAAAATATTTGGAGAGGAAGAATTGGAGGATTGGCATTGAGAAATATGTGGACAGCTAAGTGGGTTTTGTCTGAAAGTTGGCATTCATCCACTGCATAAAAAAAATATCAAAATAAGAAAGGCTGTAAATAAAAAAAAACCACAGAAAATACTGCTTTCATAAAGATCTGATTGCCTTGGCACAAACCTAGTGGGCAGAATCAAACGCATCACTCCCAAACCCCATTACAGAACAAAAAGAAGATTTTGATACACTGGTGGAGTGCATTTACAGCAGTTCAGATACAAAAGATGTGCTGTACTTTCAGACATCCATTTATTTATTTATTTATTTTAATCCAGGACTTGTGTCAAGTTGGCAGAAAGTATATTAGATATTTCCCCACAAAAATACTATTTGGATTCTCCCCCCTCCCTCCCTCCCAACTCGATGGGACATCCTTTTCATTTTTTCTCTTTTTTTTTTTTTCTCCTTCTTTTCTGGGCAATACATATTCGCTATTTCAGATCTGAAACGAGTTAGTATAGCTGAAAAAATAAAAAAAAGACACAGGTTGTTTTAAGTGGTTGTTTCAACAGGCTGTCCAATTTAATCTTGCACTGCTATGGTTTGATCCGAATTAGTCGCTGGAACTTCAGAAGGTTTCGCTTCCTCTGCAGGGGCTGCGGGGTCCGAGGCCTTAGCAGTCGAACTAGGCGCTGCTGTTGCCGCGGGCTCCTTGGAAGAGGGCGCAGCCTCGTTGCTGCTAGGTTTTGAGTCTGAAGCTGGGGCCACTTCACTTTTAGTTTCTTGGGCTGCAGGCGTCGCGGGAGCCTCAGTCTTTTTGGCTTCCCCTTCCTCTTTGCTCTTGTCATCTGCTTTACTGGGAGCTGTGGCTTCTGAAGGCTGGGAAGCTTTTGCATCAGTGCTAGGCTCAGAGGGTTTGGGTGCTTCGCTACTGGCAGCAGGAGCAGAGGCAGCAGTCGGCTCCTCTTGCTTGGGTGCCTGTTCGGTGTTCTTCTGTGGCTCTACTTTTGCATCGACGACAGCCTCTGACTTCTCAGGTTCTGTTTTCTGGGTTTCTTCCTGGGTCACTGTTTTCTCCTTCTCCCCTTCTTTTTCTTCTGTCTTATTGGCAGTGACCTGAGTATCCTTTTCTCCCTTCTCCTCCTTGTTGTTCTCCTTCACTTCTGTGGTCTCTGTTGTTTTCTGGGCATCCTCAGCCTCCTTTGGAGTCTCCTCTTCCTCAGTTGCTGCTCCTTCAGCCTTCTTGTCTTTGTCTTTAGCTTTTTCATCATTGACACTGTATCCCTTCTTCTTCTTGCTCAGTTTGCCTCCCATGTTGGAGCTCTGTAACAGAAAAGAAAAAGGGTTGATTACTCAAAGCCCAGTATTCATCACTGAGAGAATCAACAGAGTGCAGAAGAAAAAACTGATTCCAGCTCCTGAAAAGGAGACCATGTGAGGTTTGGAAAGATGATGTCAGCTGAATGTACCAATGCTGCAGAGCACCGTTGCCACTGAGCTTAGGTCCTGCTCAGCCCTGCAGAATTTCACTCAGCAAACACCCTTCTGCCACATCCCCTTATGAACAGTCCTCTGAACACCTCTAACCCCGTTTACAGCTCAGCAGGGAGGAAGGGGACAGAGTAGCAAGAAATAGCAAGATGATGGAGAACTAAAATACAACCACAATCTTTTTATGGCCTGAGAAAGAGTAAAAGTAGAAAAAAGACATTTTTATATTTAGGTTGGGAATGAACTGAATTTGACTGTCAGCCATGGCATCCACCCCTGGTTATCACAAAATCCACCATCACTTTAGCAAAGGCTCTGAACCGCCGTTTCATTAAGGTTTGGAGAAATCAAAGGAAGCCTAGAGTCAGTGAGAAGGCTAATGCAGAAGACTGCATCAACTCCCTACACCTCACAGCCTGCTGCCTTCCCAGCCAGTTTCCCTTTCATATATAGCCTCTGTAGAGGGCTGATGGTACCAGGGGCCAAGGAGCATGTGCTTCCCTCACCCAGAGGGATGTGGGCACCCACATCCGGCTGCCCCAGAAGCAGGAACAGCTCCCACGCAGAGTCCCACCCAGCTTTGCAACTTCCACAGGGATTGCCCGCCCAAAGCCCTGCATTCCCACACTCAGCAGGACGGGAGACACAGAGCCTGAAGATTATCACCACTCCATAAGACAAAAGAAACAAATATAGGTACTTCTGACCACAAGCTTACATGGTACGTGACATGATGCAATAAAAAGTAGAAGAAGAGAGAGGCATATTTGTAGCCTCTGCTACCAGTTTTCAAGCATGACAAGCAATCAGGTACACTGCTCAGTTATTTAAAAGAAGTTGACCACGTGTGTAACCATATCAGTATTTATATAGTCTTTATGTGGGAGTCTTAACTAAGAATATACAAAATCTTTTGCAGTACTTCCAAGCAAACTTTGTCTACAAAAACAGAAGGAGATGCAGATATACTGGGCCATTAATGAAAACAAAAACCTCTATGAATGGAGAAAAAAATTACATTTTTAGTATTAAAGGAAATATTTAATTAATGATTAATGAAAGGTTAGGAAAAAATATTTCTGTGTTTCCTACTATTTGAAAACAGGAGAAGGTGACTTTTTTCAAAGAACTGTCAAATAAATGTTTAATTCAAGAACTTCTACAAGGGAGATGAATCATTCTAATTTTCTGTTTTGCACAGGTAGATATAATTATAGGCTGTATATTTTTCACACACTTGCTAAAACAGTGAATACAAATCAGTAAAAAATTCATAGGATTGCTCATAGCAGGCTGAATATAAAGCAATATTACATACAAGTAAGAACTAGCTGCTTCTCAGTAGATTATCTACTAACACAGATTCAAGCCCCAGGCAGAGCCCAACAGCTAAATGTCCACATGTCTTGGGCAAAACTGAGATATTATGGTCAGCAGAGATCTTTCTGACTTCAGCTTTCAAAAAGAGTAAGAATTTGCAAATACTGTTCAAACATTATCACAAAGCCCTGCAAAATGGTAAGTTGCTGTTACTGAAACACTGCTTTATGGTCTGAAATTTTACTGGAACAGCAATAAAAGGATTAACTTCCACAGAGTCACAGCTGAGCAATCTAATCTCTACCTTCATGGCAGAGTTATCAGGTTTTTAGGTATTTAGGGCAGGCTGTGAACATAAGTTTGGTATCTGACAAATGTATATAGCCTTCTTGATTACTCCATAAATATTGCCCTGATTATTGTTTATACGCAGTTACAACCAAATACTTTGAAAGGGCTTTTGGAAGTCAGTTGGATTGGAGATTTATATTGAAGCCACGCATGTATCCTAATTTGTAATCCCTAATTAAGTCTTTTTTTCCAGCAAAGTCCAGGTACAGTGAGCCTTATTTCATTTGTTGTGTCTTCTCTATTTTTCAAGATTTTCCTATTTCATGGATAGTAGTAACACACCACAATTTGTATTTCCTTCCTCAACAATCTTTTGACCTCAGATACTGTGGGATAGAGAATCTCTATGCCAAAGGACCGTTAAAAAGTAGAAAAGCATGCATACGAGAAATGTGCTCTCAAACTAAGAAAAGAAACACCCACTGTCTTTGGTTGGAGGTACACTCTGAAATCTCTGTGCCTCAATTGATATCACAGCCAGCTGGCTCAAGATACTAGAGCAGAAGATGGGGAAGAGGTTCAGAGATTACCATTGTGGTCTATCAGTAAATATTTACACTTACAAACGGACTGCCATCTTCCAGCATAGTTTCAACTACCTTATAACAAAATTAATTCACTCCTTGGGACACTGAATCTCATATCTCCCTGTTAAAATGCTGCCTAGATCATCATGATAACAGCTGTGCCAGGCTATGATGCAAAAGTAGAGCAATTGTTGGGGTCACCACCCAGGTAGTAATGTTACAACATCCCTTTTTCCCTAGATCTGATTTACAAACATTCCTCCTGTCCTCAGACTTCTGATAACACATCTGGGCTTCCCTGTAACCTTTTTCAGAAACAGCCCCACATGCTCCACTTCTTCAAAGAGATGCTGGTCTCTTCCCTGTCCAAGCCTGAAGCACAGCTCTGAACCATCTAGTGCAGAGTCCAAAGGTGTGGCAGACACAAAGCAGGCCTTAGAAAGTATTTTAAAATTACAACCAGCTATACCTGCAAGAAGACCAGCATGTGGACCACTAAACCTAAACATCTCTGTGATTGTGCTGGATATTGTTGTGGGGATAATCCTGCTCGGTACTAAATTAAAGTGAATGTCAGTGAAATGTCTCCAAAGTGAAGCAAAGTGCAAAAAGTCATTGAGATGTGAATTCATACAGTGTTAAATCCACTCTGTGTTACTACCTACATTAACACTTGAAAGAGTACAGACATCTTTCCCATCCCCTCACCAAAAGACTAAATTATCAAAAAAAAGGGGATGCAACCTCTGTCCCAGCAAGACTGGAGCCCTGGCTTCACTGCTCAGCCTCCTCCACTACCCCTGCCCCTCCCTAACCCCATAATCATTGCATTCACCTTTTGAATAATGGACCCAGGACCAAAGTTTGCCTACAACTACTGACCACTATTCACAGGCCGAACCCCAGTATGTCTTCAGTTGTTTGCACTTCCACTGACAGGTACAGGTTTTTAGCTAGCTTGAACAGCTGCCAGCTGAACATAATGCCCTTTGTAGCAAGCGTGTCCCAAATGAAGATCCTTGAAAATTTTAGTGCTGAGCACCATTCCTATAAAATGGCACAGCATTTGATGGCTGGGCCTTCTTACTGCTGGAAAGAAAATGGTTAGAGAGAGTCCAGAAGCCGATTTTATACAAGAAGTTGCAATGTATCAGGGAAATGATAATTTTCAGGGAACTTTGGTGAACAATTCTGCCAGCAGTACTTCAGAAGAGTGAGGTAAAATATAACACCTGGAAGCTACAATAAACTTTGTTTGCTTCCAAGGCTGCTCAGTATTCTTTGTATTGCTCTTCTTATGGAAAAAAAAAAGATCCAGAGATCATTCTTTCTCACTGTTGAAGAGCTACTCCTTGCAATAGGAGCAAGGATTTCTTCAGTTTCAAGAAGCTGTTACACATTTTGCACATCCTGAAGTTTCCATTCTCCTGCAAGAAGCAGGAACAGAACCAGAGAGCTTGCATAGTTATCTTTCTTATTGTATAGTAGAAATAACCTCTGGAGTGGATTATTTATATTAAAAATATCAGGCATACAGGTGACTTGGAGAATGTTAAGCACTTTGAAATTTGCCTATTTGTGATAATCAGGGCTAAAAGATTCAATATCCATAAGACCACAATGCCAGAGGAAGAAGAACTCATGAAACATTGCAAATTTTCCATCTGAAGATTCATAGACATGAGTCCCTGGAACATGAGTGGCATGCATTTGTACAGTTTGTAACAAGAATTATTATTTGGAAGTTTTATACTTCAAATTGTACTTCTATATTGAAAAAGTCCCTACAATTAGACTCTTACTATCTCTTTTGTAAGTAAAGGTTTGTCTGCCCGATTAGTTTTGTGTGCTTATAAACTTCTACACTTTTAAACATTTCCTTTAGCATAGGCTTTTGACTATTACAAGAATGGGCTTGCTATCACTCTCCCTCACGGTACTGCCAGCAGGGCAACAGGAAAGGACGAGCACACAGATTGCACCTGTCGTTACCGCAGCCTGATTGCCAAAGCTAAACTTCCAAAGCTCCTGTCTGACCGCATGCAAAGCGTGGGGAGTTCAGTCCATCGCCAGAAAAACCAGTTCAGGAAGACAATAGGTACCTTCTGAAATTCCACTGCCTCCAGCACAGGGCAGGCACCTGCGGTGGGTCAGGCCAAAGTAGCCCTTGCACAAGCCTGTTCCCAGGCATGAGTTATCTCACACTGCCTGCAGACAAGTGCTGTAAAATGCACATCCCTCACAAGGCAGAATTTCAACACTCCAAATCAAATGAAATACCAACCCCAGAAACTGCCCCACCCCCCAGGTGCCAAAAAGAAATAGAAAGATCTTGAAGAAACCATTACGTCTCTGTACCTCATTGATTCACCCTACACCTTCATTTAACAAAAAAAAAAAAAAGGAAAAAAGTTTTAATTAAGGGACACATATGGGAACTGAAAGAAACAAGGGGTATGTAAATGCTGGTTTTGAGAGATTTTCTGAAATTTTTATGAAAGAAAAACACCCAAAACTTACTTCTCAAAATATGCGACAGAATTTCATGCTCCCCATTACACATATACACACACAAACAGACATTCCTATACTTGTCAGGTCAATCAGTTTTCCAGGTTAATGTTAGAAAATGTCTGCTAGTATATCCTTAGATAGAATTAGACTTACTAGCCTTACCTTTTAGCAACAAAGCCATGTTTTTCTGTTCTTTCTCCATTATCATCACCCATCTTCCTTTTTGTGTGATTTTACTTGGAATTAACAGAACAGAAATACTAGGTCTCATTCAGGTTCAAGCCTCTTCAGACCTCAGAATCAGTGACCTTTTCCCTTCTCTATTTTTTTATTTCTCCCTTCCCTTCCCTTCCCTTCCCTTCCCTTCCCTTCCCTTCCCTTCCCTTCCCTTCCCTTCCCTTCCCTTCCCTTCCCTTCCCTTCCCTTCCCTTCCCTTCCCTTCCCTTCCCTTCCCTTCCCTTCCCTTCCCTTCCCTTCCCTTCCCTTCCCTTCCCTTCCCTTCCCTTCCCTTCCCTTCCCTTCCCTTCCCTTCCCTCTTGTTCTGTGTTACTTATGCTTCAGAGCGGTGATGGGAACCAGCTCTTCTACAGTCAGGCAGGCTGGTGTGAGGGAGGCAGAAGGAAACACACCCTTGCCCACCTCTCCCTTTTGAGGAGATGCTGGGCTGGCACAAAGCTGTGCCAGGGGAGGCCAAGCACATCATGGAAATCTGCACCTGTGGGGCTGTGAGTGTCACCTGCACAGATCCCAGAGCAGCAAGGCATTTGGACATGGAGTGCACACAAAAAAATATGGCCTGGTTGCTCCTTAGCAACGTACAGTGTTGTGTGGTTTTGCTTTGAGACACAATAACACACTGGGAATATCTCAGCTTGGCACTTGTACTGTTTTCTTCACGGACCACAGATAATTTTCAATCCCCCCTTCAACATGTGCACAGTCCTGTTACTACTGCATCTCCTTTCCTTCTTCCAAAGCCTTGTGAATCTCAAGAGTTAGAAAAGGGGTATAGAGTAACAGTGAATGCTTAAAACACAGAAATTATGCTCACTTGATTTCCTAATCTTAATCTTAAAAGAAGCCAATTCCAATTTTGGGACCTACCTGTTTTCTTTTAAAACACAGACAATAAAGGAATTCTAGGAAGTAGTACTGCCAAGTTTAAGTGCTTAATTCTCAGCCAGATTTCAGTTCTAGTTTTCTCTGGTGAGCAGTGGAATACTTTTAATGCAAATTTCTTTAAAAAAAAAAAAAAAGGAACTTGAATTTTTATATTACTTTAAATTTCTCAGGTACATGTACACCACACAAAAATGGGAAGCATGATTTCTAATATGAGCCATATGTTATTAATATATCTAAATTATTTTTTTTATATTTGACTTCAATTATGAGCGTTATAATAATTTAAGCACACTGGAGGCTGATATAAATTATCTGTCTATTTAAGAACTTGTACATGAAAAGTTGCTTCATTTGAGAAGTGTAACTGCTGCTAATACAGCAAGTTATCAGAAAAGTTAACAACCACATGACAATTTTTGGGGGGAGCAAATTAAAAAATTGTACCTGAGATACTGCTAAGATTTATGTGATTGTGGTCAGAGGTTAATTTATCAATTAATTGATCAATTAGGAATCAAATTTTCCCAGAACAGATGAACGGTGATGGTCAGCAGTTTCACAACAGGTAAAGGTTTTGCCAGAATTATCAATTCATAAAGCATCAACCTGAAACCACAAGTACTCCACATGTGTAATCCATCATTGCATCCTGTGTGTAAAAAAGGTAGCTAGCAAGCCAGAATTCTTGAATAAAAGTAAAATTTGTCCATTATTGGATCAAGCACTGATGAAGATTTTATGGGCTACTTTGAAAGCCAGTGTTGGTGATTCTGGACTTGCATCCTCCTGACTTGGAGGGCCCTACAGATGAAGAACCTGGATGCACAACAACGACTGAAGATCTGCTACTCAGCCTGACTGTGGCCAGACACCAGCACTCCCTTTGCTGCAGGAGGGTCTGTGGGAACCAGCCTTATGCAGTCTGTGTGTGTGTCACTCCATGTGAAAGCCACTTGAGTGAAGTACTGACCTGTGTGCTGCAGCCACTCTGTAGGAGCAGGTTCCCAAATATAGTACACCTCATTTCCACAACACACAAGTAGCCTCTTCAGCTACGGGGCTGTCTTGCAGAAAACATGAGCTGAAAACATAGGCCATTCTTGCCTTCCTGAGTCAATGAGCAGCATGGAAGAAATGCTCTGCTGTGCACGAATTCCCTACTCACCCCAGGCAAGGCTGTGCTTTGTAGGCAGAGATAATATCTTTTACTAGACCACCTAATAGTGATAGAGATAACAGCACCCCTATTCTCCTCAGACAATTGTCTACAACTGATACATTTTTGCATTTTCTTCGTTACTTTCCTATTGCTGGTTTCAAAGCAGAATTGCAGTGTTTTGCCACGTGTGGGCTTTTTTCACTGATCCAACACAGTATTAATTTGCCCAGTAGTGCAGATACAATTTCCAGCACATTCAGTTTCATCCCTGGCAGCTAATCCAAGGCTGTTTTGCATTGTGTATAACAAAAACAACTCCTATTAAAAACTGAGCACAACAGAAGCAGCATAAAATATTTTAGTTTTACAGTGCAGTTGGATGTATTGCTCCGCTTTGCATTCAGTTCATCTGATGCTCTGATTGCTTAAATTAAAAATGCTGCCATCAATTTCTATTTATTTGCCTCATCTGCTCCAATCTGTCTACCAGTCCTCTTACAGATTCAAGACCCATTCAAAGCATTTCTCCTATATTCAGATTGACTGCATATGTTCTTTTTGTTGAATAATAAAAGTAGCTTGCAGACATGCTCCTGCAGGCACACACATGCAGCCAGAAGTCAGCCTGCCCCAGAGTGAGATCTTAATCACACTATTGTTAGGCACACGGTTGGAAGAGGAAACTCTGCTGTAAACACCTGCTTTGCAGAGACTGAAATTAACCTTACAAGAACACCTCTTGTAGAAACAGCTTGCAGGATTCAAATAACCTGGAAGACTAAGCCAAGACATATAATCATATGCTGTCTCCTTCTTCTTTCTAAATTGCTACATCATTTTGGGGTTTGCACATGTCTCCTCAACAGTGAGTTTCATAAATATTTGTACTAGCCATTTTTCTAACCTGTATCCTAGAATCATGTTCCTAAGTAGGAAACGATGCAAATTTCAGAGGTGGTTATTACCCACATCTTTGAAGCTGTTTAGGTCCCAGGACATGCAACACTGAGGGAGAGGTGAGATTCCACACATATTATTCCAATTACGGCCAGCCACTTTTTGCCTCCCTCAAATACCTAAGACACCACCAGCATGTCTAATTACAAAAACACACAAGGTGATAAAAGCCTAGATAATGGGATGGTTTCCTTTTAAATCGTGTTATGCTTGAATTCTGTCCCTCCAGTGCAATCCCCACCATGGATCTCAACACCACAAATATGCCTGGCTTGTAGACCCAGGAACAGTTCTTCCTTTGGGTGCCTCCAAAGGCTACATTAAAAATGTAACCGTCAAATGCTAACAAGCAATGAAAACATTATCCTCCTCCACATTACAGTCCTACTGAGGAGCAGTGGTGGGAAGACCTCATTCCTGGAGGGACTTCTCACTGGGAAAGAGAAGCAAGCTTAACACCTATAACTTATGTTTTTCCAGCCTCTTCCTGAACAAAGAGCAAACAGTCTGGGGAATACGAAGAGAGTTGAAACTCATGCTTTCTAAACTAAAAAAAGAAATTATCATATGATCATAACTGGCATGTTTTCTTCAATAGCAAAAGTTCTTGGTTACTGTTTGTATAAATAGTAAACTTACCTGTTATTTCTTAAAATAGTCATGGAGAGCCACATTCACATTTTGAATAAGGCTTTTGGATATTTAACTAGGGAACTCTCACTGGAGAAAATTATTTATGGATATCTATATTTACATTTTATTTGTCTAACATTCCACACTCAAAAACACCTCTATTACTTTAATGCCCATTTAAATGGTCAAACTGGTTTTAATCAAACTTGAAAGCATCCTTAGAATATAAATTACAGTATGCTATAAGAAACAGATGCATTAGCTTTGAAATCTAGGAACTACCAGTTTCGCTTTGAAAATGGATTCTCCAAGTCATTCTAAATGGCCAAATTCTTCCTCATTTTTGTTCTCCATCTCATGATGCTGCTCACTGAAAAAAGCAATGACTGTAAAAAAACATTCTTAAACCCTGGCTGTAAGAAAGCATCCTATGCCTTTTAACAGACAGCTCAGATCTAGGATGGATCATGACAATCCTTAGACTATGCAATTTCCTTCTGTTTGCATGACACCATCAGCACAAGGAATGAAACCCCATTTACAACTATAAACCAAATCCAGTTCTCAGTTTCGTTTTTCATTTTTAAATATGAGGCACATGGACTGCAACACACCATTTCTGACTGCAGCACATGACTCCACAACTGCACCACTGAAAGGAAGAAAACAGGGAACCAAGACCAGCCCCCACTGAATGTGGATATTGTGGTGCTCATGAGAGCACTGCAAGCTCTTTCTTCCAAAGTACACAGGATTTAGTTTACCCAGAAAAACAAAAACATATCAATTTAAATGAAGTATTTATTGTTGACTCCTTTATTCCATAACACAACTATTTAAGTATTTTAAGATATAGTATCTAATTAACACGTTCTGTCTGCTTCTATCTGTTTTAGCTCTATATTAAGCTGCAGGAATAACTTTTCTTTTTCCTCAAAAGGAAATGATTGCACATCCACTTGATGCTCCTAGATGTACCACATTTTTGGGTTTAGACATTAGAAGAGATTGGCTGGTTTTAAAAGTACACTGACAGCTCTTTTCTCCCAAAGAACATGCATCTTCAGTCACCCTCCCGATAACCTCAGCCCTGAACACAGCAACAGCATTCTTCACAAATTAAGGCATATGGAAGAATCACAGGATAAAACCAATTTCATCCTCCAGTTAATACACAATTGCTAATGACAGTTAAATTACTAACTGAAACATTATTCCAAAAATACCTGTACGTCTAACATGGCAGTAGAAAGCTGAGCATGCTTACATCTTTAGGATAGGGTTACACATCATGCCTCTGGTGGAATTTAACCTCCTGCAAGCAACCAGCACAAAGCCTACTCACCACCTCAGCAGCACTTACAGGGTATTTTACACCAACTCCCTGAAGAGCTGCTGCATTTCTCCTTGAAATAAACTTCTAACTTTCAGTCCTGTGTACAAAGCTTCATTTTAAACAAAAAATGTTGTACTGAAGTCAACATATTCAAGTCAAGTCATGCCTTGCATAACATCAAAACTACCTATAATTAAACCTGTGAGACTTTGGGCTGAATTACAAGTATTTCTCATGTTGCTAAGAAAAATTCTTCCTCGTGATCACAGTATCAGTGTCAGCAGCTTATCAGCTCTCAGCTTCTCACAGCTCTTTTGTAATAACATCTTCTAGTAAAGACATGCTCAAAAGAAATCAGGAAAATGGAAGACTGAATGCTCAACACCTCGGAAAACTTTCTAAAATTGTGTTCCTGAGCACTCATTTGTGCCATATACATTTTCTGCCAGACTGCAGCTTGATCTATTATATTAAGTTTTTCACTTTGGTCTCTCTCACTTCCTGGTTCTCACACTAGCACAATATGTGTTGGGTTTTTTTTTTTTAGACCAGCATACATTAAGACAAAAGAAACTCTCATATTCCAGACTTTCTTTTTGATCTTATTTAGAATGCACGTTTAATACTGCATTTTGACTCTTTTCTTTTTTCCCCCTCCTTTTTTAAACAAAACTTTACATTCAAGCTGGTTTACCAGTTTCATTTTAGTCACTTGGGGAGGTTTATCAAAATAACATGGAACAGGTTCTCAAAAATCACTGAAGGAAAAGAGCATTAACCAGTCCATTTTTATTTGTGTCTCATCTCTCTCCATCTTTTCCACCACTACTCATTTGCACTCCTCTAACAGCTGTTAAAAATACCACGATATCTTATGCAATCTTGAATTAAGATTTGTAACATTCTCCAAAACTTGAGAAATGAGAGCAATATTTCCAGGTGCAGATGGAGAACCATAGGTATGTATCAATGAGCACTGTCAGTGAAGCCTTTTAGACTCCTTCAAGATGGTCACAAGGTAAAGCATATTCTGGGAGTGCCAGAGGGTTGAGAGAAAAGAACCACAGTTTCCTTTTTCAGTTTGATTTCAGTGGTGCAAGACAACAGTGGGAACTGCATAATAAAACCAAAATATGTTAGAGTTTCATCTCCTGATCCAACAAGATAATGGTCAGCTTTAAAAAATTTAAAAAATTCACTTTAAGAACTTAAAATGTTTCTAATCATCCCAAAGTAAGAGCCATGGCAGGCAGTAAGCAATGAATACCATGTATACCATGTCATGTTTTTAAGCCATCAGATGTCAGCTTGGATTCAAGACTCCCAGGCCTAGACTGATTGCCTAAATTTCTTTCTGAAATCTTCACTGACGGTACTTTCTCTTTTCTCTTTGCTTGTTTTGGTTCAGGTTATATTGGGATGTCTGATCAGCTCTGCTAGAGGGGAAGGTTACATAAGACTGGAGGCTAACAAGTCCATTTGGCAAGATATGAAGTGAGCAGCTACTGCAATCCATGAATTGCACTAAGAGATTTATGTTCAGACCAGGAGAGGCAGAAATCCAATTTAATAATTACTCACCCAGAACCATTCCAAGCTAGCAACTACCCAAAAAGAAGAACAAACATTGCAGCAGCAATGAAAACTAGAAATCAGGAAAGATCACCAGATGCATATCTCCTCTCAATAAAATAGCTTGGTTTACATTTCCATTTAAGTATCAGTAGGAAATCTGTCCACAAGAGCTATCAAATTTAAACTCACTGAATGAAAGCAAAAATAACTTCGCAGGGATGGCTGTGGAGTTGGATGCAGGCCCTTTTCCACCCCCTCACCTGAGCACTAACTTGCATTTTATGTCAATGAATTTAGTTAATACCTAATATGGCCACAATTCAATTTTAGCAGTTCAGAATTCCTACCAATTATCTTTAATGATACAGCTCTTAGATAGACCTCCATCAAGGTTGTATGTAGGCCAGTTTGCAGTTTTGGTCACCTCATACCATATAACAGAAAAAAGCTTACTTTCCAATGCCCACATGCTATTTATAGAGAATTCTTACAGTCATTCCTTCAGTTTAAGAAGATTTCAGCCCATGGCTATGTGAAAAATTATTTATTCTAACCAAAGAAGGTAAGCAGACATTAATATAAAGTATAACTGAGCTATTTCAGGATTTAAATGAGAGAAGTCTATCAAAGCAATGGAGACTTCAGAAATATGGAAAATTGGTTTTCATTTTTCAAGACAGAGCCATAAATAAAAAGAAAAATACCACTAGGAAGGTTCTGCTAGCCGTTTCAGCACTAATATATTTCTGCAGTAGCCATGTTTCAAACCAGCACTGCAGTTCCCTTTCTCTGTCCCCCATACTAGCAGATACATGGAACCCCTCTGTGCCCCAGGAAGCCCATGTTGCAGGAGTAAGAGGATATAAATTCATTTTAATTCCATTAACAGAACACAGCTGCTACAACTCCCAACAGTAACTGGCTTTTCCAGAGGCCTTTTATAATCAGTTCTCCTAGCTGGTCAGGTAGCAGTGGTCAGACTGGCCAACACTTTAATTTAGGGATTTTTCCCTTTCTGTTCTAGTAGGTCAGCAGGTGAGACAGGGCCCCTGCACTCCCCAGTGAGATCTCATCAAGAAATGTGAACTGAATTAGTGCTTCTGCCCTGCTGCCTCAGCTCTGGCTCCCAGAGTTTTTCAAGGCAATTCATTTGTTTGGGCGTTGGGGAGAGGGAGCTGCACTTCATAAACGTTAAGATATTGGCTGTCAGGAGCCAAGAGGCATTTAGCTCTGCAGAAATCATGTTCACAGCTCTGCTAACTGCAGTTTTCTGGGTAATCCCCCCAATAGGCAGAAGCTGAGCACTAAATTCACACATCCCAAACAAGGAGGCTGGGTTGAAATATGATTCAAGTGCATAGAAGTCTCTTATCCATATTTGGAAATATTACTTTCAAAGGTCTCATGCTATCTCAAAAAATGCTAAGTGAACCAGTTTCAAGACATACGTCACAAGAAACACCTAACTATTTTAAGAATATTTGCAACTCCAAATATATTCATTTAAGTCTCTTAGCTACCATAAACTCTTACTTTCTTTATTTCTTTTATTAACTGGAAAGCAATACTGCAGGTAAGATTATTCTTTGATTTACACATAAACCAAAATAAAATCCTTTTTTTTTCCAGAAATGGCCAATCTCCCTGCCCACTTTCAGCTCAGCAATTCTTCACTATAAGTGGACAAATCTTCTATTCAAGTATTTATTAGCTTTTGCAAGGTGGTGATTAAAAAAATGTTTTCTTTTCAAATTCTACTCTGTGTGAATATATGAGTCTAAAAAGTTTAGATTCTTTTATTGTTTGCCAATGACTGTAAACTTAGCTCATGTCACTAACTTCTTCTCACAGAATCTGACATGAGCCACTTCATTCCAAAACAGAAATCAGATACAGAGGGAATTACTCTCCTTACTCAGGACAACTTAGATAAATAACGCAAAACAACAACCATCCCATCACATTTTCCCTAAAATCACAACATGCTGATTTACAGTAGGCGGTATCTAATTCTCAAGGTGAAATAGCCATCAAAAAGCAGTGGGACAATATTCTTTGGTTTAAGCCTCTGGGACCTGTCATAATACAAAAGTGTACCATGGTAAAAATGACAGATGAGATTTCCCTTTCAAAGCAGACAACATATCATTCACTAAAACTGTAACACATCACAAAGTCATTAGACTACCCCTCTCCCTCTTTCTGTTTTCAGGGATCCACAGCAGCCTGGGGTCAGAGGAGGCAAGAACCCAAAACCTACTCAATCTTCCCCAGCTGGTCTTGCGTGGAAGGCCATCTAATTCGCAGCCCAACTTCCCCTTTTGTATAATGGGATCATGTCCCTTTTTATCCTCAGAAAAGCTCTGCCTGATGCCAACGGGTGTTGTAAGGGCTTGGAGATATTTTTCCCTGTTTTAAAAAGCAAGCCCATCCCATATGACTCCTTCACCCCAATTCTCTGTTAAAGAAGGGTGTTTTTCTGCATATTGGCACTGTACTGAATTCTCTCTCTGAAGCTTCCCACTGCACACCACATATGAGAACAGCATAATAAGCAAGTCACTCATGGTGATTTTACAGTACTATGTGAATGCTGCAATAGGCAGCTGCAAAGCATCTCTGACCAATTTCAGGTATTGCTGAAAAATCATTCTGGAACCAAGCTCCTTCACATTTATGCCTCCAGGCTGAGAACATCTGTACATGGACATTTTGATTTATAGTTCCAAATATGCACATTTCACTCTGTTTCGGCTGACTTGCTGAGAAGGATTTTTTCTCAAGCTAAGAAAGCTCAGGTGTATCCAGCTGGATGAAGATGAAGCTACTGCTTGGCAGCCATCTTAGGGCTTTATTGAAGACAGATGTAAGAAAACAGTGTCATTTTTCCTAAACCAAAAATTCTGAATGTTTGAAAAACAGCCATAAGCCCTTTTTAATCTGCTTTCATTAGGTTTCTGGGCATTGGACACATTCTGGTCACTGCTATATTTATTTTATGTTTCTCAATTAGATGCATGTCTCTGTTAAAATGACATCCCTTTTAGGAGTGATTATTCAAATTTGAACAGATACAAGAGGAAGTTCTAAATTGGTTCACTAACTTTCCAAGACCTTTTTAAAGATTACACAAGTTTGAAAATTCTGAGTTATATTTGTCACTTTGTGCAGAAGCTTCCTTTCCTGCCCACAGATCTGAGCTGTAGCGATTACATTATTACAGTCATAGAAAGTAAAGAAAATCGGAAGTGTCTTCCTTTAAAGTGTGCTGAAGCATCAAGTAGACACAGCAACATGGCACTGCTGGAGATGATATTCAACAGAGCAGGACATGAAAGGATCATCTGAGAGAAATGGCAGAAATTAGGTATTTGAAGGGTTACAAATTTAGTTACAGTCCCCTTTATCACAGCACTCAAACTAGTTTCTATTCTGGAATTTCAGGAGACTTGGTAAGTAAATCAAGATCAGCAGAACAAATTTGACCAGGTCAGTGTCAAGGGAATGAAGAACAGCCCCACAGCTCTCAGTTCTTAGTACCTGCACCGAGGGACAGACAAACAGACAAAGGATTGCAGGCCGGGCTCAGAGTCACAGACTGAATTTGTGAACCGCTGACTTTGTACATTTTCCTTGGAACAGGCTTCTGAGATTGTGCTTATATGAGGGTCAGCACCCCTCAGCCATTTTGATTTGGGCTTTTTTCATTCTGAGTAGATTATGTGGCACTGAGGGACCTGGTTTACTGCTGAACTTTGCAGTGCTGAGTTAAGGGTTGTACTCAATGATCTTAGAGGTCTTTTCCAGCTTACATGTTTCTATGAGTCTATGTTTCTACAGGTTACATCAGAACATTTACATTACATAAACACAAGTCTTTTGAAAACATACTTTCCATGTAAGAAGTTCAAAAGTTAGAAAGAAGAAAAAAAAAATCAAGAGGCTTTTTTTTTTTCCTTTAAAACTAAAAGAAAACTACTTTCATTATCATATTTGTCAGAGACCAGTCAGGAAAATATTAATGTGTGCCAGAAAACATTAGAGATTCCAGCCTGAGAAAGAAGAGAGCTTAAAGTAAATAAACAATATGGGATCATAACCAAATGACACTCAGCTTCAAATTTACTCAGTTTCTATGAACTCTTGTATTTGTAAGTTGACAGCTCATAATTTTATCATAAATTCAAAGCATTTGGATTTTTTTAAAGCATCAGCTCTAGTGCTAAGTACAAAAATACTCTAGATTTCACTTCTAATCTTGGATTAAGCAAGAAAAATCTTGAAAGATTCCTAACCATAAGGCAATTTTTCTCTCATGCTTTCTTACAACATCAATCATTTTAAATGTATATGCCTGGGAATACTGTGTGCTTGCAAGGAAGATATGTGAAACACTCATTTTAAAAATGGATGTCAATTTATTTCAATCATTCATACCTGTTAGGCTGGTATTCAGATAAGTTCAAGGAACACAAGAGTCCTTTAAATTTATTTTTAAATTTGTGCGAGTGTTCTTAGAATGCTTTGTTCTGGTAAGCCAAGATATGCAGCACCATTTGAAATAAACCTAATAAAGGACTGTATAGGAAGGCCAAAGAGAAAACCAAAGAATTGTAGATGGAAAGTAGAGAACTGAGTCTCTGGTGACTAGTATGTGAGGAGTACAGAGATTGGAGTCTGTCAAAGTCAGCACAAGTAGAGAAAGAAGAGATCTCCGGCATTTTTCCATTTCAAACCCACACATAAAATCCAAAATTGCCCTAAAAATACTAAATTAACTTTATAAAGTTGAGAAAAAAATTGGCATCCACAAGCTAGATATGGGGAATCACTGTAAGACAATCTATGCCATTAACTCTCCAGATACTGAGTGTTCTGACAGAAATTCCTTTGCTCATTTGCACATAACTGATATTTTTATTTTTGGTGCTCTTGACTGGTTTTCCAGCTGGAACACTATAACAATCATTGGAATTTTTTTAAAATTTTACTAGTAAAATTATATTAATCCACAAATTAAAACATGGGAATTTTACCTGGATGCCTATTAGGCCATTTCAACTGTTTTTCCAGAATATTTTTGAACATCATTTTTGTATCTCATTCTTATTTTTAGCAACTGGCAAATAACTATTTGCTATCAGACAAGATTAAAAGAGCAGTCCTAAAACTTGTTCAGAATAATGTGGTAATTCAGATATAAATCAGTGTGCCATTTCAGTATTGATGAAGAGATGGGGTCTTCCTCACATCTTTTTAAGTTCCAGATTGTATTTGCATGAGTTACATTTTCAAAATTCAGTTGAGTGATCTTGAGAGTTTTTCTTTATGATCTTTTCCTGAAAGATAACTATAGATGATAGTGCAAAGCAAGAACTCAGTCTTTAAAAAATGCCATCATCATTAAGAATAATTTTACAGTTTGGCTCAATTACTCAACAATAATGCTTAGAAACAATAAAAAAAAGTAATCTGCAATGAATGTCTGCATTTCAGTATTCAAATAAGTATTAAAAAACTAAGTTTTATATTTAGGAAGGTGGAATTTAACTGGGATCTTTAATCACATTTCCAGCATTTACTAATACAATTCTCTTTCAGTAAAAAAAGCAATAAGAGATAGATTCCAGCACTGTTTGCTTGTTCTATGAATGAAGTTAGAAGTTGGAGCAAAGAATACTTAACGAGAGGCTCTGAAGCCAGTTGGCTTTGTTGAACCTAAAATTCAACAATTTTTTTCAAAAATAAAATGTTTCATATGCAGCCCAACTGTATGACATCTACAGTTACTCAAATGCAGTGCTCAGTTGCCAGAAATATGCTCATACTAGCAAGCAGCAGCTGGAAAACATTAGTCTCAATGGTAAACTTGGGTGAATATCAGTATCTACAAGCTAATAGCCAGAGAAAATAAATATTGCAGCTATACATGACCGCCTGCCTATACAGATTGAAAGTAATTAAGTCTCTTCTCAACTGAGCATCACTCTCCCCAGATCACTGAAATGACTCTAAAACAGTGTTTAGAAAGCTAGTGGAAGCAAATTTTTTACATTTGCAAGATACACCACCATTTCTCCACTGTAAATTGCTGAGATTTTCAGCCTCCCCTTGACTAGCACCTCAGTACAATGCTGAGTAGCAGAATCCACCACAGAGACTATGAAAGCTCAGCACATGGAATTAAGCAATGTGGAACAAAAATCTCAATGCTCAGCTGCAAAAACATTCAACAATTAATTAAATATTTAACTACAGAAGGATGAAATTAAAAGCCTGAGTTTCCATTAGGCCTCTGTTACTCTACCATGGACTTATGTCTAAGAAAATATAAAGGCTTGTCATCCCTCATGTGACATGATCAACCACATTACAGCTCTGTTAATAAGTAGACAGGAGAAGAGAGCAACAGGAGAAAAACATTTTTTGCATTAAAAAAGAGAGACATTAAAGCCTGATTGCAATTAAATTTGCCAGGAAACAGAGTCTGGAATTTGTAAAGTAATAAGATCTCAGAAAAGACTGGTTTTTCCCTTTTCCTTAGTACTGGAAAGGTAGAGGGAAAAAAAAAAAAAAAAAAGAGTAAATGTTAAAGGTTACCACTCTCCATTCCCATTCAGATGTAGGGACTTCATTGAGCCTGTCAGTCTGCACTTCTTTCGAATCAATGGTTATCCACAGAAAATAGGAATGCATCACTGAAATGCTTATTTTCCCTTTAACACCTCATACGGAAATCTTGCAGCTCTAAAAGGGTCCTTGCTCCACTGCTGATCTTGCTAAGGTTTGAGAGACCACCAGCACTCCAGGGCTCTGTGCAGATTTATAAGCGCTATGGGATGAATAAACAATCACAGCCTGAAACAACGATGCCTATATGAAGATGCTTCCATAGAATTATTGTATAAACACCTCCAAGACATACTTTTGCTCTTGGAGCATGATATTGCTGGGAGGTTTTTGTAGCACTAAGGAGACACCTTTCTTTATTAGCATAACTTTGGTAGTATAGGTTCATGGAGGTTAGTATTTCTGTTCACCTAAATCCTCCTAGATTTCCAACTGTACTTCAAACACAAAAAGAAAATAAAATATACACTATCCCACCACATGTTTTTTCCCTGAGAAGACACAGGACTTTGCATCTCATTTGGATTTGGTATCATGAGGTCACAGTGCATAGGAGGCCTAGAAGCCTGAACAACCTTTACTTGACTAATGCATTCCATGGAAATGGGACATAACATTTGTTACATAGTTCTTTCATTCCAGGCTATGTTTTAACTCTTTTCTACAGCAATGTTTTAGATCTCAAAACTATTAAGGCATTAGGGCACTAATCTGGACATTACAAGCAGAGTTGCCAAGGAAAGCTCTTATGTAGAATCTGCAAATTAAAGGTACAGAGGAAAGTTAAACCACTGATTTAAACTAACACTACTAGCCAGAACACAAGGTACCATAAGCATGAGTTATGATTGTAATTCAGAAAACTAAGTTACTCGATGATATTGTCCATACTGAGCATGGTCTAATAGGAAATGTTTAGCAAACAATGCCAGGAAAAGGTTACTAAACTGGTCCTTATGCTTTTCTGATAATTCAAATATTAAATAAGTATTTGACAAATGGCAGACACCTCTGCAGCCCCCAGGATTAAGAGTCATTTTAGGTTCCCCTGATTATTTTTGAGGTCAATATGTGTAAATGTTAAAGAGCGAAACTGCTTCTACATCCAACAGAGTTTGCAAAGTAGGAGAAAGGACAAAAGGATGACCCTTTCCCCTCAGAACACTTCTGAAGAAAGGATGTCTTTTATCTGCTTTTAAGTGGCTATTGGAAAATGGCAGGTCACCTCCTTCTCACTGTCTTTCCTCTGGTTTTTACTATGTTCCTCACTGTAGAAATATCCAGCAAATTATTCTAGCATGCAAGGTAGTGTGGACTGTCACACAGAGAAGGCAAGATATCTCCTTTTCTAACCAAAAAACCCTAATCATCTTGTCTACAAGGTCAGTATGTTTCATATCATTCTCTACTACCGTGACAGAGCACCTCAGCTTCAAGCTGTCCCGTGCATGTTCAGCACAGGATGTGCCCCATTTTCTTTTTCCTAACACCATCTTCCTGCTTCCTCTGCATTGGCATGTAGCAAAAGATCCCATGAAAAGCTGGCAATGCCAGAAGTACATGCATACTTTTACTCTGGAAGGGAGGGGAGGAAAGGGACAAAAGAGAGAATAAAAAGCTGATATATAAGAAATATATCCTTCACATGTTCAAAAAGAGCAAGAATATGCTAACACAAGATGAGCCTTCATCTGTTTTTCCATGGGATCTTTGCAAACAAAAAGTTCTCCCCACCCTTCTAAATGGAAGTTAGATACACTAGCTGTTGTACACAGGTGTAAGATGGTGCCCTGGACTAGATAAGAAAGGTACAGCATTAGCAAAACACCAAAACAAAACAGCAAACCAGCAAAGAACAGAAGCTGTCTCAGACCAGCAGCAGACGCTCCGGCAATGGAGCTCGGCATCTGTTTGGACACAAGGCTGGCTTGCCCAGGTGCCTGGTGTCATCAGGGAAGTGACACAGTTCAAATGCACAGGGCTAAGCCCAGCAAGGCATCAAGTGAAATCTAAGCAAAGTGTACAGAGAAAAGTGCACTACGTAATCCATCCTTGGTAAAAGCTGTTCAGTGCACTTGGGTTGAGATGCAGGGCTGACCCAGGAACCTGAGCAATCTACATTTGCCATAACATTCAGCAGAAAAGGGGCATGAAATTGTTAAATGGTTTGACAAAATCCTCACTTCCAGTTTAATCTAGAGCAGATAGAAAATATTAGAGTTTCTTAGCAATGCAACTTCTTTTTTTTTTATTTTAAGAGATAGATTAAATTAGAGGCAATAATTTACATCTCTAAAACTAATTTTATAATTGTTCATATTGCTATAGTTGCATAAACTTCATTTATATGCTGGAAGTGATTTCTGTGCATGTTTTCTGTGACAAGTACGGATGATAAACAGTCTTCTGTTCTTCACTGTCACTTTACACTGTATGTCACATTTTGGTCTGCACAGCACCTCTCGTAATTTACCCTCCCCTTTACTTGCAGTGCCCCTTCATTTTTATAAAACACAGCTGTCAAGATCTTCAGAAACAAAGAAATTCACAAATTCTTTCACTCTCAAGCATCTCCCTGTCTATTACACTGCTTACAACATCAGAGTGGTATTCTGTGGAACAAGGCTGCCTTAAGAGTATAGCTGCCACTATCTATTGGCAGAGGACACTTTAAAATGAGAATGTAGTAAGAGACAGAGTTCAAGAATTGTGCACCCAGTCCAGCTGGAGAACATACAAACATCTTACAACTGTCTCATTAAGTGAGTTCAGGGAAAGGGCATTGCTAAAAATGAAGAACAAATGTCTTGATTTACAGATCTACAGAGCATTTGCTGCAGTACATTAAACAGCAACAGAAGTTGTTTTTAATTCAGCCTCTTTCTCTTAGAAGCACATAATGACACCACATCACTGCTGCTAAGGATGAGCCCAGAAAAAACATGTACAGTGTAAGTCATCTATGCTACCTTTTGCTTAAAGCCCATACCAGTAGAAGGTGATGACGACAGAATGGTTATGTACAAAATATTGCTGCAGTTACTAAAATCAAGACCTTCAATCCTTGCCCTCCCTTTCTGACCACTGCCTGTCCAGCAGCCAGGAGATGCTCTCAATGACCACTAAGTTGCTCAATGCACTGTATGGCACCAAGTTTAAGTGACCCAAATTCATGCAAATTCATAACCAGTAGGATGGAAGATCAGAGATTGCACATTCATATTTTCACAGTAGAGACATACAAATCAGAATACTGATTTACCATTTACCAGCAACAACCAGCTGGTCCATAGCAATTGTAGTGGTTGTTGAATAAAGGCAGTTTGCTCTCTGCAGTGTGCACATACCTCTGTGAAAGAGCTCTGTGTCGAGGCACTTGCTTCTGAACTGCTACTCCACTCTTCCCAAAAATGCTTAAGCAATTTCCCACATTTTATTTCTCTGTTACTGCAAAAGGCCATGCAGCACAGGGCACATAGCCCAGATCCCACTTGGATGGATGTGAAGCATTGTCAAATGCATCTGCCATGGTGAAACCAGGTCAACATGTTCATGGCTATTTTAAATGTGAGCTGCTTGGATTTGGGATTTTGGGAGAGGGGCAGCAGCTCATTTCTTTTAGGCACAGCATTAGTTAATTTTCTGCAGCTAAGCAGACTATCAGAAAAAGACTCACAGGATTATAAGGATCATGTATCCATGGTGATTTTAATAAGAAATCTTACTTGCAGTAGAATAGATAGAAGCAAGAAACAGAATCAGGCTTCACGGATGATTTATTTTAGTTCATCTCCTAGGAAGTAGAATATTACTGGTCTGATTTGAAGCCAAAAATTGTAAGACTGGATCACGTTCCTGAGGTTCAAACTCAACTATATTCTGCTCTCAAAAACCAGGACACAGTGGCTGTCTTTATCTTGAATATACCAGTTCTCTTTGGTAAATTGCTTATAATGTACTAAGCTAAGTTTTGACAGAGTCATGCTGTGAACATTAATTTCATCAACATAAGTATCTTACTTTAACTGCCCTGTTTCTTTTCCTGTAGCTTTCTGACAGAGCAATATTTATGGTACTTCTGTTCCTTCCCAAGGCCACCAACATTTAAGAGCGCTCAGGTAAAGTAGCCTAATATAGATAAACCTAATTTTGGTAATTCTTCAGCCAGGAAAAAGCAGGAGTTTTGCTGGATAAGTCAGGATGCTGGGTAGGGGGAAAAAAAAAAAAGCACTAGAGTTACAACTTTCATTTTTATTTATATTTAAATTACAGTATTATAACTCCTTTCAGCTGATTGCAAAATTTTTGAATCAAGTTCATTGCTACTGTTTATTTTGACAAGCTTGTCTATCAAGCATTTTTAAAATGTTCACTACCACCATATTCCCCGAGATCCAGCAGTACCAGAACATTTGGACTTGCAATACTCATGGGATTCTGTGACTGAACTGTCCAACTGCAGGTGTGTCCTGAGCAGTGAAGCTATTTGTGATGTTATTCGAGGTCCATTTGGTTTCCCCTGTTGTCTACAGCTATATTTTACCCAGCATCCTTGCTTAGTCAAAAAAAATAGAATTTGATAGAAAGACTTTTAAGAACACAGAAAAAAGAGACCTGTTTGCATTGAGACTGACTCTGTAGGAGGGAGATGCCATGGTTAGAATTTTAGGCTTGAACGACCTAAGACTGGAATAGAAATTACGTTAAGACATCTGAGAAATGGACTCTGACAAATGGCAAACCAGCAATGAAATGTTTGCATTCCTTTTGCAAGGTCCAGTAGCTCTGTTCTCATAGCTACTGTATGTTGAGATGGATGATGTAGCTACGGCAACAGAGCCAACATCCATGTTCAGTGTAAAATTCCAAAGTCATTACTTAATCCTTCTTTTACCTCCCTGCAAACTTCTAAAAGAGGGGGGAAAAATAAGATTATCTTGTTCTTTGAATGAATTAAAGCTTTGCTAAAAATATTAGAATTAAAAGATCCACTGCAGACAACTGGTGCTAGAACATGTCTCCCTGACACAAATTGCCTCATCCCACGATTCCGCTCTCCACACTGACTGAAGACCATTGCTTTTTTGCTAAAAGAGAGCAGTCTCTGCCTTCCTCAATGGGTGATGTTTGGCAGTCTGCAGCTCCTCCAGGATTCAACTGCAGCACACAATCACTTATAAGCCAATCCTTCCATTGGGTATATTTGGTTGTTTCTTATCTCCTGCCACCCACTATGATTTTGAAGATAAACTTCTACTCAGAAATTACGCACTTTTTCATAGCAATTATTTGCTTCCACTTAACAGTGCTAGTTCCCAATATAAAAAGGGAAATCTTACATCAAGTACAGAGAGTGTTGTTTAAAGCACAGTCTTTTAATCTTCAGTATGTTGTTTGCCATGTGATTGCCAACTGGATAATGTTTGGCAAGCCAAGGGCATATTTTGTTATATGTATGTACAACTAAACAGAAAATAGTTCAAAGTTTAACCCGTACAATGATTTCTGCTTTAATACTCCGATTCAAGTTTCACCAAAATCAGTGAGTTTCATCCAGGGGGATTTATAGTGGATCCTTAAGAGGAATAGACAACACAAGCCTTGATTTCCTAAGGATGCCATACAAAAATATGCCTTATCATTGTAAAATGCCAATGTGAAAATACCAGCAAAAGCCAGCACCCTGAGCTCTACCTAATTTTGCTTCAATGTCCTATTTAAAACCGGGGTTTTTTCTAAACTACATAATCTTAGTCAAGTGGTCAGTCTTTGCTAGAACTCTAAAAGGATTAAGCAACACTTAAGCCCTGATTTAGCATAAATTAATCCGTAACTGTTGATTAGAAGAGCACTAAAGCAGTTTTATGTTAAAGTCAACCTTAGAATATTCTCAATTAGAAAACAAAATCCTCACTGTTTAGAAATAATCTCACAAGAGTCCATAAGGCAGCAGATTCTCAGTGTAAATATTTAAACTTTTAATAACAAGATGTTTAGGCTAGCTCATAAATCCATGTGTGGCATAACTACCCAACATCTACACTGACGTTGCTAATTTTGGTTTGTGTGGATAGAAGGAAGGCTCAAGTAAATACTGCAGACCATTTTTTTCCATACCCTGTCTTTCTGTCGGGTCAGAATTGCTAAGGCTTTCAGAGACATTCAGTTAATGTCAGAATAAGTTTTTTCTGTTTGAAAAGGTACAGCACAGGTAGCTCGTATACTAAGTTACTCCTTCAGCAAGTGTTATTAGTCAACAGTTATCCGTTAAAAAATAAGTGGAAAAAATAATTCAAACAGAGTCCAAGTTTCAGCATTTTCAGGGGAGAAAATGGATAACCATGCCATTTCTCAGGTTCTGAGAAATGACCATTTTGTAGATGAGGCTGGTGTGCTTTTTCCCTCCTCCCCAGCATTACAACATAGCTTTCCCACACCCCGGGGCACAGCTTCTGAAAGAGGAAAGTTTCACAAGAGGCGCCGGCATACCACACACCAGCCTGGGACGACAGAAATGGTGCAGGAAGTGAAACTACCAGAAGTTCACGAGTTTTCTAATATACAGCTGAATATAAATACCATCTAGCTGGAAGGAGAGAAAAAAAAATAGAGTTGATTGGGTTCATGCAATGCAATGAGAGAAAAACTCAGAGCAAAGAATTTATGGGGTTTTAAATCACTTCAGAGGTAGACAAACTGGTTGATATTCTGCATGTATTATGTTTTGTAAAGAGAATTTACAAATAATATCTCTCTTTTTTTTGTTGTTTTCTTGACAAACCGTATGAGCTTTGGGCAATCGAACAAAATGAGAACCTTGTAGGTCACCAGGTCATCACTAACCCTGCTGTTGTAATACCTTTGAAGTTCTGCAGCAAAACTCATTTAAACATCTAAGGCCAGCTATCACGTTGCACAGGCAGAGTTCTCAATATCTACAAATTTAGGATGATTGTAGGCTCTGAACTAATTAACAGCAGAACTGGAGATAGGCTGCTCCTTACAAGATTTGAATACAAGCAGGCATTCAGGCATGATTGGAATTTCAATTAGAACCAGGAAAGGCTTCCTACAGCACAGAGGTATTTGCCAGCACCCTGCAAGTAACAGCTCTGAGACCAAAAGGAAAGAGTAGGAGGTCATCAACATTTTCTTAAAACATTTGAGATTCTACCTGCATACCACAGTAGTGTGAAACATGTCTGGTACAAGCCTAAGCAAGGAGAAAAGAGGATTCAGAGGGCGTTCTGCTGCTTCCAGACCTAAACACAAACAGGCTTTCACCTCAATTTTAACATCAGTTTCTCTAAGAATCAATGATCTGGACAACGAGGACTTCTTCAAGCTGTGTCTATTCTATGAAACCAACAACTACATATTATAAGGAACTGAGTCTACCTCATCTGGATTTGGCTTGCTTTATTGCCTTAAAAACAATTAGGCACAAAGAATCCCCATAGGACAGAAGGCAAGCCACAGTTCCAGAGAAAACTAAGGTTCCTTCCTGCACACCAGCCACTGCAAGGGGATAGACAGGAACTCCAAATGAATATAATCTCTTTAATATAGTGACAAACCCTGTAAAATTGAAGTGCAAAACTGCAAAATAATTTGCTGTGGGATTGCCCTGGACATGCTAAAAGAAAGTAGTATCACTTCTTTCTGAAGGAGAGATGGAAATAACTGCAATAAGTTGGATTTCAACACCAGAATATCAGTATGGAGACTAACAATAGGAAATAAATTCTAAACTGCCAGTATCCTCAAAACACTACAAGATACTAGTTTTGTGTAATATAAAACAAATTCAGAAAAATAAATCCTCCAAATTCAAGAGAACTTAAAGTGCCATTCTCTCATAGAGACACCAGTCCTATTATTAAAAGCAGTTGTGGTATTTATTCCACTGTACACAATAAAAATGCCAGATCCAGGAAAACATTTCTCCTGTTCTTCATTAAATTTATTCCTTAAATTTTACACACTCAGTCCTGGCATGGTTTGAAGATGCCCTGCCTATCTGAATTACACATTCTGGTGTGTTCAGCATTAAGCAGGACATTCCCACAGGAGTGCAGTGGATTTTCATTGCAGCAACAGAGACTCAGCACAATTATCTGAATGGAAAAGAAAGTAACACCTCACAGACACAGTCAGCCCTACGACCTCCATCCTGCATTTATTTTAAGAAATGCAGTAACATACTCCAGTCCACCTGTGGTAGGAGAAAAGTGTTTTACACACAAGAACATCAGAGCCACAGCATTATTTGATAAATATTTTCACAGCTTCTCAAGCAAGCAACTGTCATCCTCTGATCAGTATATCAAAAAGGAAGCTTACATAAATGGAAATGAAAATTCAGGTATAAACAGCAGGTGATCTGCACCCATCCAGTAAAACTAGCATGAGAATTAATCAGTACTCTGGTAAGGGATCTACAAGTGAGAGAGGCAGTATGGAGGATCATCCCAGAGGCCATCCCCATAGCTTTGACATAGCTCTAGAAAAGTTTGCAATTTAAAGTGATTCAGCCTTCTTGTGTCTTCAGTAAAGAACAGTAAAATTTTAAAAGTATAACAGTGATGTGGACAATATTTAATCAGTATTATTTTAAAGGAATCAGCCATGTTGTCATGGCAAAAAAAGAACATTATTCAGACATCTCCATTTTATATATTCTTCTTTTTGTGTGCACCAACAGATTAGAATAGAGAGTCTTTAACAAGTAAAATGGATGCAAATAGAAGCTGTTTACAGTGAGTGGTCTGAAGTGACTGCAGGAAAACTCGTTATTGCTCAATGTTGACAGTGGTAGCCATGAGGTGTTCCAGGAATGGAAAGGGAAAGAATTAGGAGTTGCTGATATAGGTAAAATCATTCATGTATAAGAATGTACTGCAAAAGGCAAGATGAAAAAGTGAAATTGTTCATTAGAGAGTGGAAAACATCCTAAGAAATGACAGTGGGAAAAGATCATAACAGAGCTAGAAGCTGTCAAGAGATGGCTGGTCTGATACACTTTTTATGCTTCATCAGTATTTGCAAGGTAAAAACTAGAGAGCTTCATGTAGCAGAGCAGGGCCGAGCAAATTCAGGTCTCCCCACAGGTCTGTGAAACTGTGTTATGTAAGTTCTTTCCATTCTACCTACCTCAATTATTCACTACTTCCAACATACCAAGCCCACAGGAAATTTTCTCTGTATCCAAATGAATGTAGTTGCCAGCTAAAAGTATTTTCTCCAGCAAAGAAAGTAATCCAGAGATAGAGACTTCTGCTTTGAGGTACTCATTTGCACCTCCCACTTGTTGGGGGAGGTTGTGGGGGTATAAACTATCACAGAGAATATCTTAACCCATGAGAGGATTTCAACTCAGTGCAGCTGAAGATGTGGCTGACGGTAAAGGAACAAAAGGAGGTCCTTGCTCGCAGATAGGCTGCACTTGTGCACTAAGTGTGTGCCTCCCAGGCTCCACCCATTCCTATAGCCCACAGTGGTAAAGCTGATCCCATAAAATTTAAGATATATAAGAGAGGATTTAAAATAAACCAAAAGTAAGGAAGGACCAGTATTATTTGAGACGCTGCAAATACACAAAAGAATCACTGCCAGCTGGCAAGCTGTCACCATGCAGCCTGCCAGAACAAACTATCCTGTGCCCTGGCGCAAGGTTTTGGCAAGCTTTGCAATGTCTATTGGAAGTATATTTCCCGTGAGCCTTGGCAGCACCAGGCAGTCTCTCACCTAATCTGCATCCAGGCAGGAGTGAACACAGGGAGAGGGGATGAAGGAGAACAGATGAGCACAAAGAGAAGCCCATGGTCAGTCAGGGGTCTGGGACTCTTGCAGCATGTGGGAGGAAAAGAAGTAGAACTTAGATGGAAACTGACTCCAAGCAAAGCCCTAAGATCCAAAGACATGCAGGATTCGGGAGAAGGTTGAGGAAACGGCACAAGAGGGATTCTTAATGGCAGAGATGCCTGTGCCAATAGTTCACTAGAGAGGGTTCAGCACAATAAAGCAATGTATTTGAAAGAGGCTGTTGCTGTGGTAAGGAATAGGACAATTGTGACAAATTGTAAGGGCAATGTCCACAGAGCAGAAACACAGAAGCCCCAGACAGGGGAAAAATCACCCTTTTAAGGGATCAGAAGAGATGAAGTTCTAGCCTGAGTGCCCCTGGGTGAGTATAATCTTACCCACCTTTTTTGGTTTGGAAATTGGGAGGTGGAGGGTCTCAAGGGGAAAGAGAATAAAAGAAAAAACAAACTGTGCAAGGTAGCAAGGCAATCCTCGATTCATACAAACAAATTTTGGTCTGTGTTCCAAATTCCACAGAGAACAAGTTCTTGTGCCTGCTTGCTGCCTTGAAAAGATTCACGAGGTCCTGGAAACAGCTAGATTGGGTCTGGTACTGAACAGGAGTTAAAACCATGGAGTATTGCACAATCAAACTTCTCTACCAAACATTTCTCATCTGTGGTTTTTTTTCTTTCCCATTATCTGAGCTAATGAAGAATTAGCTCAATCAAACAATCCCCTGTACTGCAAAAAACTACACATATTGGCAGACAGCAATGGATTAAATATAAGCAAAGGATTCATCTGTTTTTCCATTCACTCTAACATTTAATTTTATTAAGGTTATTTTAAATAAAGAGCTCTCATTCACTGCTGTAGGGGGATGTTTTTTGAAGTAATTTCATTGTGCTGCTCTTTTTCTTTTTTTCACTCTAATGGGAAATCCACACACACACACATGCCTCGATTTTAAGAAAACATGTCAATTCTTTTATGTCCTCAAGGACTAGGCAAACAGGAAGATTTTTCAAGCAGAGGAATGTCCAGGCAGAAGCTTTTAGGTTTATGGACACAAAGGCCAGTGACATAAGGCACATACACTCTGTATCACAACTGCTTGCCACTGAATTTTCACAGTGGGTCAGTGACTTGATTACATAAATAGTGGAAATAAGAGATCAAACAATTCCCAACACAGCCAATCTATTAATAAAATGAAGTCTAGCTGTGCATGAAAAACCAGATATTGGCAAAAGATAATCTAGGTAGGTTCTGGGCTTAAAAAACAGCACAACCCCAAATTTAAAGTTACTGGTTCCAGTAAAGTTGGTTTAAATCAATTTTCATTATTTAAAACTTTTTGAAATACGCTCAGCTTCACTGAACACCTGGTATTTAGGATTCTGGCTATTACAAAGAGGAAAGGCAGCAACTTAGAGAACTTGTTTCTGACTCACACTTCTCATCTTTACATTGCTTCAAAGAAACCCTCAGACCATTTTAATTGATGTAATATCTGAGTTATGATAAACATATCCAAAAATGGTCAGCTAATTGTCTTCAGTGGGTAATTAGGAGTACTGACTAACATGACTTTCTCCACCAATGGTAGATGGCAAGGCTTCTCATTTAGGCATTTAAGTTTGCTTCTTAAGATACTTGGCAAGAACTGCAACACTACATTTTTGTAAAACCTACAGAACAGAGCAAAATCTTTTATATAAAAAATGATGTATTTCAGAGCACTAAGCCTTTGGTGCAAAGACCTTCACAGATGATGGATGAATCAAGGCTTCAAAATATCATCTAACCCAGGTATGTCACTGTCACTAAATTCAAGTACCTGCTAACCACAGCTAAATTACAATCCCCTTCTGAGACCCAGGTCAGACTTAAGGGATAAAAAGAAGCAACAAAAAAGGTAGGAGTTAAAGCATCTTCTGTAACAGTTAGTTGAATATCTTAACCAGATGGTTTATAATGATTTATTGCTTAGCCTAGGCAATTCAACAAAAAAGTCAGGGCTTCATTTGCAGTCTAGGAAACGAAATTTAAGGTGTCAATATGCAGCTATCTTCAGGTGTAATAACATGATACACTTTTCCTAGAAGCATAGTAAGGGAATTGCAAATTGCCACCACACTTTGTCAGAGGGAGTTCTTAAATAGCACCTGCATACTCTGTGCAGTCTTGAAGTGCTCTAAAATTCTTGAGGAAGCAGCCAGTTGAAAGATAAACCATACTCTCATCTTTGCTTTATTCTTGATGCACATGATATCCTTCTTTAGGCTACTTTATGTGTTGTTCTGTGCAAAAAATTGGGTAATTTTTCTGGAATAGAAATTCTCTGTAAAGTGAAAAAATGTTTGCATTTTTAGTTTTCTTTTAAGACGATGTGAGGAAATCGTTTCTGAAGCAGTAAGAGTTACATGTACAGTTGAAATGGAAAATAGAAACATTGTTCCAAGAGAAAGAGGAAATGGCCTCAGAATACCTAATGAATTTTCCATGCATTGCTTCATCTGACCAGTTTCATTACTCACACCATACAACAGGCACTGCACCTTCTCACCTCCCAAAACTCCACATATTTTAGACAAAAAGAAAATTAAACCCATGTAAAGTTAAGAAATTGCAAGCACCTGAAAGCAGATGATTAATGAGTCTTATTAATCACACTCATAGCAGTGCTAAATTTGGAGAAGATCTTGCTCTTAGCTTAAACAGATATTAATGAGGAATTTGTCTTTGACATTCAGAGTTATTTCTTTATTTCTCTGCTGGAGTACTTCACAGGAGAAGTATCTGTACAAAAATTGTACTTGTTAGCTAGGACAACACACACAAGCCAGTTGTTGAGGCCAACAATAGCCCTGAAGCAATGCTTCAGCGCTAGACTGCGGAAATAGCAGAGCAACCCAAATGAACCCAGAACTTCAAGGGAGAGCTCTTTATATCCCTCTAATTGGGTGGACACATCAATCCTTGTTAGAGCACCTCAGTGATTCATTTGTTGTTTACTGAGGCATGTGCTGGAAGAGTCCACTGGCATGCCTTTAAGGGTCACAGAGAAGCCTCTTCCATTGAAATTAAAAATCTAGTTGTCTTTAGCAACTTTTTAATAAACAGAATTTCCATTTGACCCACATTAAAAGCTTGCTTTGTTGAGATTTAGAAAGAAATGTTTGTCCTCGCAAAAGAGCAGAGGGAGCTGTTAATATTCAGATTAGATTTTTGCAGTGATTATTATTAGCTCTTGAGTTTCAGATCAAAATTCATATAGCTGCTTCTTTGTCTCAAGAAGTTCTTCTCAAGAAGTCACCTTTCTTCCTCTCAGAGGCAGTAGCTTTTATACCTACTGGAGTCTTCTTAACGAACAGCTTTTCAATCAGACATGCTAATGCAGGTGAGGAGCTGGAGTGCTCCAAGGCCTCATCAGGCACAGGCTCGCACAAGACCGCCTGCAGCGCCAAGGCACTCTGCCTGCCTTCAACACCAGCTACACCAGGTGCTGGTGGTCATGTGGCTACCCAAAGCACAGCATGGGCTAACTTTCTGTGTATCTGCAGTGCTGCTTGCATGGTTTCTGCAGATTGCTGAACCCTGTGCTGCCTTGCAGCTCTAGCATGTACCTTGAGCTAACTCAAAACCACTGGTGCATCACAGAGCCATCCCAGCAGCACCAGTAGAGTAGATGTGCAAAAAAACTCACAGGCAGAAGGAAAAGGAATCAGGTTTTGATGCAGAAGCACAATTGTGCAGATTGCTGAGCAGGACCATTGGGTAAGCTCTCAGGCACTGCTCCTCACACCCCCAATGCTGGGAAGGTTCCCCACCAAGAAGCCACGTGGCGTTGCCCAGGGGTGGTCAGGTCAAAAAGCTCTGTGAGAACACAGCTTCACCCCAAGTCAAAAACCGTGGTTTTTTCAGTCTGTTCTACTTGACTGCTTTTAGTATTTATATGAGGGATGATATGCTAGCCATACACTTGTTATCTAAGTTACATCACAGTTTATAGAAGCTTCATTCTTTCACTCAATGTGAGTGTGCTTTACAGAAGAAAAACCACTAGAAAACAGAGGTCAGTGTCCTGCTCCCTTTATCAGAGGGAACACTGGTGTGCTTTAACCTGCATTTATGCTGACTATCTGTGCTGAAGGAATGATACTGGACTCATTAACACTTGTAGGATGGATTCGGTCTCTGTAGTGCCGTTCATATGTAGAAGTGTGCAAATGTAAGGCAGCAGGATGTCCATCATTACTGTCATCTCTCATGTTGCCATTTAGTAATTACTCAGCTTTTTAAGACTGAAGAGGGTCTGTTAGATCTTACAAGCATTTCTGAAAAGCTGTGTCTACAAAAAACGTTTTACAATGAAAGATAAAACTGGCGTGATTACCACTGATTTTTATAGGTTACTTTTGTTCGATTTAGTTTAATTGAAAAGAATGGAACAAAGATACTTACTCCAGGCAAAGCAATACTGAAAGTGGTACTGAAACATGCAGTTGGAAGGCAGAAATATGGAGTGCAGAGAAGTATAACATACTGGTGTCCATGCTAGTGGGAAAGCAGTAGGGCAAAATGCACGTGAAATTCTACAGGAGGTGGTTAAAATTCTCAGAAGGATAAAATTAGCTCCCACAGAGCTTCCTCATGAATGTAGCTATGGTGCTGCTGTGAACAGAGCCAACTCCTGCACTTCTATAGCTACCAAATGCATGATGGACAGACTCCCACTTTTATGGCTGCAATATAAACAGGCAGAAAGCTGTAGATCTGATGGATGAGGCTGGTCCAACTACTCTCCACTTCTAGATAAAATCGGAAAATGCATTTACTTGCAGTTGGTTTCTCAAAAATCCCATCAATAGGCCCTTCTTTTTACTGCATTGCCTCAGGACATGGTAGAAAAGACTTCTCCGGAGTTTCAGTAGGCAGGAAGTGTCCAATGAGTTACTGCATGAAAAGACAATATGATTGCTGGGCTCACCTCATAAAACACAGCTTTACACAAGAATTGCACACTTACCTTGCTGTCCTGACAAACTGTCTCATTTTTGGCTAACAGTGCTAACTTCCCCTCCCTTGAGCAAGTGGTACCATTTTCCTGCAGCCAAATGCCTGACACAGTAGACATAAATACAAAACCCCAGAACAAAATGAAGTGCAGATTTACAGCTGTTTCATAAATACACTAAGTGAAAAATCATAAATTATGCTGAGCAGCTTTCCACAGGATAAGACATTTCAGAAAATGTGCTAAGTTCCTGTTTGTGATAAAAAGGATTTCTTAAACCAGCACTGGTGTAGCAATTTGTTATGTGCAACATGTTTTGATTGCTGCTTTACTGAACTAATTCTATCAAGGAGTACAGCCTGTAGTCTGAACGACCTCTTTTGTAGTGGGAATCAAGAATTACAGATGAAACTGTCAAGCTAAAATACCCTTTATCTTTTGAAGTAAACTATAAATGACTCTTATATTAAATAAAAAACCCAAACAAAAACCTCACAACTCCTTTGAAGAGATCATAAATATGTATTAGTAATTAAAATGTAGGCCCCTTGATTAAAACTCATGGAAATCCCCTCAAACTCCCTCCAACCAGCATTAAGCAAACACTAAGAAACTTGAAAGTATGAACCCAAGTTTCCAGTTCAACATAACAGTTTTATAACAACCTACTCACTATTTTAATTACCCAAATCAAAAGCCAACATAAAATGAGAATTTAGTGAGCCTTCTGCAACTCTATTGCAATGCCAGGATCACAATATCTCTTGAACTGTCTGGCTCCTGGCCAAGATACCAAAATGTCAAATGGTCAGAGGCATCCCTTTACTCATCATACCAGTTTACTCATACCTGAGTTTCACACAACAATCTTCACTCAGATGTAAACAAAAGGATTGCATAATAAACCATAAGGGTTATTGCTTGCTTTAACAGGAAACTGCTTTAAAAGACCAAAAAAAAAAACCAAAAAGCAAGCTTAAGATTTGAGCCAGCCTTCATTTACACAAAATAATGCATGTAAGAGATACAGACGGTCATTAGAGATCACAGTCTGAGTTAACTCAGTTCTGATTTCCCACACTGGAACTCCCTTGCAAGACATACAATGGTCTTTGGGAGTATTTAGCCCTTCGTGACTGAAGTAATTCACTTACTATATTTTAAAACAAATGCATTTTATTGGAAGACTTCACAATTGGGTTTAAAGCACAATTGTTTTTTAAATTTCATAATGTGATGTTTCCATGTTCTAGTCATTAGATGAATCATCTTACAAATGTGGGTTTAGATGAAAAGCATGCTTGGATGAATAACATTAAAAATTTTACAATCTTGAAATGAAGGAGTATTTAGGTAATACAGCTAAGCTAAAGGAAGTAGTTTGCTGTCAAGTGGGACAGCCACTGCCAGCTCCTCTTCCCTTGCAGCTGGTCTGGCTCTTAGCTGAGCCTTGTGTGAGGTGATTCAGTTCACTGAGCTGTGAGGAAAGGAGCCCAGCCAGAGAAAAACAAAACAAACAGAGGAGAGCATGAAGCCAGCCCACCCCATGGAGCTGCTGGTTTAGGTCAGCTGTCATACCTGCACCCTTGGGGTGGAAGTATCTAACACCATAGATGGGATTAGTTCTCAAATAAGGAAAAAAATCACAGACATTGTAATGTAATTTTTAAATTTTCACACTATGTTTTTTGTCTTTAATGTAAAGTAATGGGACCAGCTCTGTGATTCATGCCAGGCATTTAATTGGCAGCTGGGGACTTGAACAACTTCCCAGTAACTCCTACAAATAAAATACTGCAAAACAGCATAAGGAGTACATATTTAATTATGAATTCCAACAAAGACATTTTCTTTATACTAGAACTACATGGTAAAAACCGGTTACAGTCCCCCAAAAGATTTGTATTCATGGCATTTTTATATAAGCTTTCACAGTCAAATAGGTGAAAATTTAGCTGCTTAGAGAGGGTCACTTTTTCTGTAAAAGAGCATGTTTCAATTCTCCCCTGCCAATTTTAGACTTGAACCTAAGCTTTCAACACCTCAGTGAGGGCTCAGACCAGAGACATTCTCTTGCCGGCTGGTACTTTGTATAGCACAGAGTAGACAGCTCTATCAGTAGAGGCTGAGCCTGACCCAACCAAAACAAGGTAACAGTCTGCTGAATATGTTTTATAGGAGACAAGACTAATAGCCCAGCTGAAGTCAGCAAGACCAAGGGTTTGCATCCTGACTGTCCATGTTATATATGTCTTTCTTTAATTAACACTAATTAGTTCATAGGCTTTGTGTCATATTGCATGGTTTAGGTCTTAAACCTAGAAACTCTTATGAATTGTACTCTTTATTAAGTGGCTAGTTACCTTACAATAGAAAATGGAGATGTTTTTACTATCACAAAATGGTTTGAGTCAGAAGAGACCTTAAAGATTATGTAGTTCCAAACCCCCAGCTGTGGGCAAGGACACCTTATACTAAACCAAGGGCTGAGGCATCCACAGCTTCTCTGAGCAGCCTGTTCCAGTGCCTCACCTCCCTTACCACAAAGAGTTTCTTCCTAATATCTAATTTAAATCTACCCTTTTAGTTTAAAGCCATTCCCCCTTGTCTTATGTCCTTGTAAAAAGTCCCTCTCCTGCTTTCTCATAGGCCACTTCAGCTACAGAAAGGCTGGTCTAAGGTCTGCCTGTAGCCTTCTCCTCTCCAGCCTGAACAATCCCAACTTTCTCAGCTTGTCCTCATAGCAGAGGATATTGCAGATAGTAGTCTCAAAAACACACTCTAGTCCTGAAATACAAACTTGAGTGTTGATTTTAAAATTCGTGTTTATTTTTCTTGGCCTGTCTGTTCACTAGAAAAGGTTTCTGTAAAAGTGACTCATTGTGTCAACTATATCTGACTGATACCTGTGACATATTTCTCTATGACAAATCAGACCAGCTCTGAGTTTAAGCATCAGCATGCACATAATACTTAAAGACAAAAACTGTTTTCTAGGATTTATCAACCTATAAATGAAGTTCCAACATGTCATTTTTAGTCCTTCATCTTACTTACCTGTTGCTCACCCTGCAGAGCTCCATAAGGCAGCAGATGAAACAGGTTTGGTTGGATTACTTGTGAACAGATTTAACAAAACCAGATTAACCACCAAAACACAGCTGAAGGCAGTTCTGGTGCAGGATGCTGACTCAAACCCAGGACAAGCAGCGAAATCCCCACAAACACTCTAACCCACAGACCCCATTCAATAGCTTCCATGCAGAGAGGTCCTGCAGAGAAGAGGGCACTGCCTGTGTACACACTACTACACACTCCCTACCTACCGTAGTACATGCTACTACTGCATAGTAGTACACACTTACAGAACCTGGGTTATCTAGGGCACACTCCTTTTCCTCACTGCCATAATTACTTGGTGTGCTCTTTCTCGTGTACAGGCCCATGAACTGGGAAAAAAAGCCCATTCCATTTTGCAGTACTTTGCATCAGTTTATAAGAGCTTATTAATATTAATAAGACCTAATGCCAGGGATTTTCTTTCCAACCAAAATAATTCTAACCAGAGGCATATTATTTTCTGACCTATCTTCTCAACATGAAAACTGCACTCTGCACAAACACTTACCTTGCACACATTAAAAAGATAATGCTTCTTCCTCTTCAGGCAGTAGAAAACTCACCTTCAACATTGATACTATTCAAATTAACCTACCACTGGTTTCTCAAAAGAAGCAAGGAGAAAGGCAGAAAAGCAGACAGATGACAGAATACTGAGATTTAATGTTCTGGTAAATGCTTTTGTATTACGATTGCAAACACAAGCAAGTGATTTATATTTATATTTATATTTATATTTATATTTATATTTATATTTATATTTATATTTATATATGAACATCAATCCCAATCAGCGCTGCCCATTCAACCATCCAAACGACAGTGAAATTCTAGTGGCTCACAGCTCTGACTTTATTAGTGCAACTCAATTAGATTCAAATCAGATGCTCACTGATCAACATGAATAAAACCAGAATCAAGCCCACCAGTCTAGTTCTGCTCCTAAACATGCCTTCCTCTTGGAAAGGTTCACTTTAAAAAGTGCCAACACACTGCCGTGCATGACTTGACATCCATACATTGCTAAATAATCTAACAATTAGCAGCTAAATGAAGGTGAAGCATTCCCTTATCTCTAATAATACCAAGACGTGGGCAACTAGCCAAGAATCTGGTACATTAAACAGAAAAACACAGGCAAAATCTGCAAGTGCTTCTTGAGAGCACACTATTTCCAGTAAGCACATACGGAAACTAAATACCTCTTAGGTTGCCCTCAGGTAGGAAAAAATATTTGATTGATTGATTGATTGATTGATTGATTAATTTCAAACACACATTCCAAAGTAGCATGGATAGCCCCTGGTATTGAATCAGGAACTTCAACGGCAGCTGCCCACCTGCACACAAAAGATAAATTGCACCAAGATATTTGTTCAGCTAAATATTATGTTTATTCAAAAGCATTTATGAATACACCAAGGATTTCTTAAGAAATTATATCAATTTCCAAGCTACTGTAATTATACCATTAAGTTTCAGTCACCATGTGTTGAAAACATATGAATAGCCCTCTCCACTCATCTGTGGAAGGAGCCAGAAGACATTTCTGCAGCCTATAGGTTAAGTAGCAGAAGACATCCTCATGTCATATCAATCAGAACACAACTGACTCAGATGAATTCTGGTCTCAAAGAGTAGAATTTTCAAACATACACACATGATTACTTATCACTGTCTTGAAATAAAACTTAGGAACAGAAAAGCCTTAATCATTTTTGTAAGCTTTACTCCCCTTCTTGCACATCAGCCCCAATTTGAAGAGCAGCCTCAAACTTACAGCCCATTTAAAGAATTCTGTCAAAAGTACTATGAGAAATCTCCACTTAACAACCTATGCTGTTCAGCATCAATAAACTAAATAACCTCTTGCCAGCTCTAAAAAAGCCTTATTTGTGTATTTATTTCTAGTATATACCATATATATAATATTTATACATATATTATGCCATGTATATTTATTTCTAGTATATACCATATTTAAAGCATCTTAGCAGAGGGTTCATCTTTGGATCTCAGTATTACAGAGCTCAGACACACTGCCAATAAATCAGTACACTTGGGAAGGATTTTGTTTCAACTGAATTATTTCTCTGCACTCAAGAACTAGCTCACTCCAAAGGTTCCCCATGTCCCATGTTTGTGTGATCACACAAACCACAAGACTGAAAGATACCTCAAGAGAAGTCAAGATATTTCCTCTCCTTGCCCCCAGGCAGAATGAGTCACATTTAAGTAATCTCTCAATGTTTATTTCTTACCTAGTCCTCTTTCTGATTAGTCTTCTAATCATTTGCCTCTTTACACTGCACAAAACAAAGGTGTTCATTTCTCCCTTTCATAGGTCCTGTTTGATCACTCTTATTATTTACATGTGCATCCACTTGAACAGTAGCTCTCTTTTATGTGGCATATGACCCATGCAAGTAATATCTTTAAATGTTCAAAGCACAATATAAAAAAGGAAATTCTTCTATGTCCATTTTAGGATAGTTGAAAGGCAATTTACTCTATTCTGGTTCTAAACACTTAGCACAACTAAGGAATGGACCTCTGTTATCCCTGTTTTCCCCTTCTCATCAACAAAATCTTCTTTATGGTAATTCTGACCACATATTCCCAACAACTACCACATACTGTCTTTATAAGAAATTATTCCACAGAAAAGGAATTTTTACTATGATTTATCCATTAAAAATTATTTAAATAATTTTAACTCAGCTTACTGATCATCTGTCATCTGCTACAGAGCAAAGAGCCACTTTTTTCCTCATGCAGTCCAAAGTCATCTACATGAAAAGTAGAAATCCCATTTCTTGTGTATGACTCAGTTACTTGCCAGTCCTTAGTGACAGAACACAGAAAGATGACTCCTTGTTTCCATGAAAGGCTTTAATGTGATTGTAAGCTGTGAGGTGTATTGCTAAGATTAAAAAATATTCCACTGTATTAGTTAAGATAAGCTCTCTGTATTTTTTATTTCATATGAAGGTATTTCTGGCTGTGACTCTGTAACTTTGAAATACAGTCTCTTAGGAACCACGAGCAGATTTAACCACAAATAGCTAAATGCACCTAGATACATGAAGTTTTATTTAACTATCTCCCTAGCTCATTAGATCAGGAGACCAGGATGATATGGCTAGATTAATTAAGATAAAATATGGCATCTGTAATAATTAAGTCACCTCTTTGGTCTTCTTTCCAGAGCAGGGAGTCAATGAGCAGCACTAGTGCAGCAGCCAATGACTGGCACTTCCAACCATGGATGCACTCTCACCAAAGCCACTGTTCTTGCAAGACAGCCCAGAAGGCTCCCTTGGACAGTCTGATTTTATATCTTTGCTTTAAGAAGACCAGAGGACCTCCTTCCCAGGTGGAATCCCTAAGGCTGCTCAGAGGTGAGGTTTCCAAAGACAGCAGGGTGAGACAGGCAAGAGATTCAAGCCAAGAACTAGAAGCTTAGGAAAAAAACTTAAAATGCTGAGGACCAGGTAGTAGACCCACATTCGAATTCCAAGGGTGTTGAAAAGGAAATTTGGGACTAGGGAGGACTCTGGTTTTTCATTCCAATGCACAAAACTTCTGTGTACTTGAAACAAGCATTAGCATTCAAAACTTGAAAGGGCTTTTGGGCAGACATCAGGCTGTGAATAAACCCCATATTTATCTATTATTTTGGCTCTATCAGCACTGCAAGTTTTCTCCGTGTAAGGAGTCAGTTAACTGAGATGACTAGCTGTAATTCTAATGAAAATAATGTCCTTTGATGGGGTTTTTTTTGGGAGCACAATGTACAGCAGATGATCTAAATAAATACCCTTCAATTCCCTGGCCCCCTGCTTGGGGACCCTTGGCAGAGACCAAAGGCTATTTTGTGTCTTCACCCTGTAGCTACAAACTTGTGCCTCAGAAGAAAAGACATATATATCTGTCATCATGAACTCACTTGGTCCTCACCTTGATGGCATCATGCTCAATATCCACAGCAACCACGTTGTCATCTCCATCATTTATAGATGCTATGCTTTATTTAGACACAATCAAAATCTAGAGCAATTAGAAGTGGATCCAAAGAATGGCTCTCTATAAAGAAGCCCAGGCCAGTATGACTGTGACAGCTACTGGCCTTTATGCAATATGCAACCCAGCACAGCCACAGCTTGAAAGACAAGCTTTGTCTTTCATAATAGCAAATGTTTCCCCTAAAACTGTGTTCTGGAAGGTTTTTCAACTCACTAATGCAGTCTAATTATGAGCTTGCAGCAATTTAATTTTCTACAGGAATCAAATCTAGTTCTTCTTGAAAATAAGACTGACAATTCAAGCTATCACAGAAGGTTTGGGTTTGCTGGTGGATTTTTTTCTTTTTAATTTAGTCAAGAGTCACTTTTGATTAAAACTAAAACAATGTGTAAAAAGGAAAAATTTTCTCCCATTTCAGTCAGCAGAGGAAATCACATTAATATTTCTTCAACTGTTAAGAAGTTTAAAACTGTTGAATGCTTTCATCTGGCAGAGCTCCAAGTTTTCCATATTGTTACAGGATTTGCATGAAACTTTGTTTAAGACCAAGTTCTCATGTTGATATGATCTCACTTTAGCGAACATCTAGATTTGGGAGCCATATGCATGCAAACCGCTGGAGTCTGTTAGCATGAGTTATAGAGTTCAAAATTAAAGTTTTACAAGACGTGGTTCTGGACTCGTACCTCTGCTCATTACATATGAATGCCAGCACACAATTAAGCTGATGACATAGATCTTCCTGTGTTCTGCATGTCTGCCAATGCACACACCACATGTTACTGTGTGATTATCAAGGTGTTCCCTGAAACAGGCTGAGTTAGTTCATGGATGAAAACATGGACTTCTAGAAAGGATAAGCAGGGCAAATGGCTACATAGCCACCATGCTAATTTAATTTAAATGCAGATAAGTGAGCTACAGTAACATGGCAAGAAAGGGCAGCGAGCCAAATCTAGATGAAAAATTAGTTTGAAGACAACAAAACTTTTTTTAATGGGATACATTTACAAATATGGACAGAGAAAATATGGTATAACCCAACAGGTTAGAACACAGTTTCTAACAAGAAGCATTTAAAATAGCTTCTTCAGTCAGGAGAAAATGTGTCAAATAACTTGTTTTTTAAGTAGAAAGGAAATAAAAGCTGCTGAGATAAATATTTCTATTCTCAGCTTGTAAATTTACTGTCATTGTTCCACAGAAAACTCCTGGGCAGACATTTTCTTCTGAACCATGAATCTGTCAGTGCAGAATTTCCTTTGTTCTCTATCACCTCTTTGTTTCAGATGGTGAGGTACTCGGATATTCCTCACACGGTCAATGGCTGTGGAAGAGCATGCAACGCCTGCCCATTCCCCTCAACACCATACTCTGTATATCAACTCCAACTCAGAACACACATGGCAAGTATTTAAAGACACAATATTTATCCTGCCTCAAGCATTCATCATCTGTTAACTGATATGTTTGCTCTTCTCCACAATGTCTCGGTAACAGTGACGTTCCAAGAGGTGTTTGCAAAAGCACCTGTAGGTGATTTGCAGTCCAGTTTGAACCCTTGGTAACAGAAGGTACCTCAGCACTGAAGGCCACTTTCAATACATTGTGGCCCAGTGAATTGTCAATACAGTGTGCTGTTCAGTCAGGAAATGAGACGCCATAAGGAGTGTCACATTCCTATTGCTAGCAGCACCAATAATTTCTTCATGAATCTGTCAGTCACTGACTCATCCACAGAAGAGGATGACAGCTGAACTTTCAGTGACCTAATAATCATTCTAGTGCTTATAAAAAAATACTGTAATATTAGTTTTCTTGAGCTCTGTTAAGGCTTCTACTCACTATTACAGGAACAGGAAAAGAGTGCACTCTGATGAACTATCATATTTCAGTGCACATGGCAGCTCTTACTTAGCTTGGCTCTAAAAACTAATTCATTAAGGTAATGTCATCCGTTCAAGGCAACTGGATGGAAAGGATGGGCCATTACGCAGAAAGCTGAATGTTCCTCTAGGTATCACTAGGGGAACTAGCACTGAATAAATCATTAAAATGCACAATACTGGTCAAACATCAGATGGCTACAAGCAGCTTAAAAGGTTTCTGCTGGTACCTCTTCATCGGAGGATGGTTTTTTTCCAGATGAAGATCTCCAAGGGTAGGAAATGAGAAAAGAGAACAGCATACAGAAGCAGAGAATGGATAAATTCCTCTTACTAAAATTCTCTCCTATGAGTAATACCAGATCCTTCAGAAAAAAAGATACCTTCAAGGACAACTTGTCACTCTCCTTGAATTCTCACATCCTACATGCAGCATTCTAGAGCTATCAGAAAGCTCTTAGCTATGATTGCTGGAGTTACATAGAGCATGTGTGGACTTGCAAACAAGGAAAGGGTTTCCACATTTGCTTCATTCTGCTAATTTAAGCATTTGAATTACAGGCTCAGGGGCTATCCTGAGCACTCAGGTACCCTACAGAAGCCTCACATGCTCCTAGTGAAAGCTCCAAGTGAAATAAAGTTACCAACCAACAGTACTTTCTTACATCTCAAACAAAGTGTGGAATGGAAGAGCCTGGAAAATCTGGCCTGATTTTTAATTGTATTCTCTGGAGAATTTCCATCTCCCTTGCTTTGCAAGGCCTGTAGATCTGAAAACAAAAGCAATGGCCAACACACATCTTTCACCCTCTCTTCAGTGACACCAGCTATCCCCAGTGCAGACTATACATTCACTGGTGCAGGGTTTACATGCAGGGCTGAGTGATGCTGCTGGAGGAAGATAAGCCCCACTCTCTCTCAGCACATCTAGTTAGGAAATGTTGGTTAGAGCAGCTAGCACATCTAGTTAGGAAATGTTGATTAGAGCAGCTAGCACATCTTCCCCATTTACTTCAGTTCTTCTGGGGACAGTAAGAAACCCATAAGAATTGTTTTCACCAGCTCAGATCTCACTGAATTTGCCTCCTCCCACCAGATCTGCACAATTAGCAGCACAAGTCAATCATGCACTTACCAGCACTGGCCAAAATAGAGCAACTTTGTGTCTGGAAACTTTGTGTATGAAATGGAAATGTAGAAATAATTCGAACACCTCATCCAGTGGTGACAGGTTTCACCCTGTCCTTTTCCAGACTCTTAATTTTATACCACCTCTACCCTGTTTTTGTTTTTGTTTTCATTCTCTGCTAATAACACGCTTCACTGCCTTGAGGAAGGATGATTACGGGAAGCTGATGTAGCAATTCTCTGGCTCCAGTCTATCTCAGACAAGCACATACCAAAGAATTTCTCATGGTGTAACTCTTCCATGTTGACTATGTTTGTAACTGGGTTTTCATTGTTTTCTACATCCCATTTGTGCACATTGCTTTCTACATCCACATTTGTGCACATTTGGCATGTGCTTTTCTAAGGTAGGAAGATGAGAGAAACTTGCATCAGTTCTATCATTTTTGATCCATTCTTTGTTTTGTCTAACTTTGCTTCATTTCTTCTCCATAGTTCATCAATCATCTTAAATTTGTCTAGCAGATGTACATCTGCAGGATCCCACTATGCGACCATCTACTTCATTTGAAAATAGTTGTTCACACCAAGATGAAATTTTGAATATGACTCCCTCCATCACTAACGAACCACACAACAAAAACAGTAATAGCAGAAAATAAGTTCAAAAACTATAACCAGGCTCTGTCCTTCTGCAGCGGTTATGTTCTGCATCTATTGAGTGCTTTAAGACTATTGAAACAGGAGATAGCCAGCATCCCACTGATTTCATTGCTCATACAGAACTAGCTTCCCTTTGTCATGCAAAGTCATGATGGCATAGATTTCTGTCATTAAAATTAATCCTTGGGAAACTTTGTCATTACAGATACTAGGCTTTTGCCTGAAGAAAAAGCTTATGCTTCAACAGTGCATTCATATCCTCTTCATGCCAAGGCATCAGTGGTATTACAATCACCATCATGACATCATCCATCAAGGTTGGTAGCTAAGGCCCAGTCTTACTATACATTCAGTGCTGCATCCTTTGTAAGGGCAGTAAGTCTCTAATCCAAATTAAGATCCTGCCATCAGTCCTATGGTTTACATGAAGTACTAGGTCATGCTGCTCTGAACAACCGCTAAGGCAGTGTACACAAAATGAAGTCTTTTGAAAAGGCGTTCAAATTCCTAAAGGTTAAAAAAACAATCCCTGGATCAGCAGATCATAATCATATGTGGTACCACTTACCAGGCTAAAATCTAAACTATGCAACATGTGACTAAAAAGCAATGTGGCTTTCCCAATGCTCTCACTCTAGTGGGGTACTTGGCAGTATATAACCAACAAGCCAGGCAACTATACAGACTACTTCATTCTTTTTCTGCAGAAGACAATACCAAACACATCAAAAGAGAGTCTATGATTTATATTCTAAGACAGAAGGTTTTTATTAATAGAACTGTTTCCTCAGAGTTAAATTCCATTAACCGTACTTAAGACGGAATTATTACACATCTTGCTCCCAGGCAAAACCTGACCATTCCACATGTGTTACAAATCAGTATCTCTTCACATTTATTGGTGTGCAGAAGAAAGTCAAAGGATTTATTTTCAGATTCTGGCAAGTCAGGAATCTTTCATGTTTGAGGAATCACATTGCTATCAATCTATTTCTATTTTAAACTGATGAATTTCATACCAAATAACCAATAGAACATTTTTATATTAATCACATTTCTCCATCTTGAAGCAAGAAGCTTAGGTGGCATCACTTTTAGGAAAGAGAACTGTGAGATAGGAGATATTGTGAGGAAGACTTTAAAGTCCTTTCCATTCTGTATGAGGTTCCCCCCCTTCTTCCCCCTGCATATTTTTTTAATCTTGAAAGCATTTCCTACTAATGCATGAAACCCCCATTATGCTGCATATGGTTTCTGTTATCAAGTCTATAATACTTTCAGAATTTCTTTGATTTCTCTGGTTGTTACCTCATTCTTTTCATTCCTGATTGACACAGAAGAAGCAACCCAAGTCATTCCTAAGTCTTTCTTTAGTTATAAATCAGTCTCCATACTTCTGTAGTATACTTCAAAATGGCCTGCCTTTACTACCCTTGTCTGAATGAAGGTAAGGCCTTGAATATTGGTTGATTATTATACTCTTCATTATATATTTGAAGATCATCCAGTTTTCTTACTTGAAGAACTAGATTTTACCCATTAAATTAACATTGCATCCATGGATGCTATGCTTACACCTACACACCCAAACCAAGACCTGGGATTTGAGCACAAATATGTACAAAAAACTGCAGAATACTCTTCATACAGATGGGACCAAACAAAACAAACAAACAAAAAAAAAGGCAAAAAAACCCCTCACTCTCCAAAATTCTTGTTTTCCAAATTAGTGCAAGATCAGCTTTCCATGGCAGATTTTCAAATAATTACTATCTCAATGGTAGCTGAGTGTCTGAAAATGTAACCACACACAACTCTCCCAAGATTTCATGGGAAGGCCTGTTTTTACCCTGCAACCAGCTTTATTTTTTCTCCCAAGCTCAGTGCGTGCCATTGGGCCATGGGTGGGTGCCGGCACCAGGGAAGAATTTACCATTGTTCAGACAGAAGCCATCGTGTACGCAGGAGGTTCTGCTGAAGGACTTCATGGTTCACTGCATGGGACAAAGCTACCAGTGGAACACAGCACGAACAGAAGAAGCTTCATTTGGAAAATACAATTTATTCCACAGACTTGATTTTGAAAGATCAGAACACAAATACTAAAGGACTGGGGACAGCTCTAGAAATGGTTCAGAAATTATGGAGGTTGCATACTCTGTAGTCTTAGGGTAAGGGTATGCGCCAAAGGTCTCCCACTTTCTGAAATAAATCAACTTTGTATCACCACGTTGCTTCAGAGGGTGTTGCATTTCAAATACAAAGATGTATGGAAGAGGGTGGGGGGAGAGAAAAAAATTCACCTGCTCATTGCTTCAGGCAATATCTTAAACAGTGATTTTACCATTTTTACCATTTTAATGTTGATTTTAACTGGATATGTTATACTCGGAGGTTCAAATCAACAGAAAAAAACTGCTGCATGATTGCATTTTGGCAGCTACATACAATTTCCCTGTATTACACAATCAGCTATTTCATACATGAAGCATACAAGAATAGACAGAGCCACCATGAATTCCCCAACGTTTTGTGTTTATTCTCTCCACAGATCACAGTTGGTACTCCCTGGACAAACTGAAACACCCAGACAAAAAGAAAATACTGCATACAATCCACTAGCAAGGGAGATCACAAAACAAAGCATCTCCCTCCCATGGAGTTCTGTGAGACAGTAGACAGCAAGTGGAAAAACCTTTGGCCATGTCCTTGCTGCTTCTTTTTTCCTCACCCCTAAAGGTTGCCCAGAATTCCCAGAAACACCCTGAATACAAAAGTATTGTGTGGGACAAGGTATCTCCCCTGGAGAGAGCAGTAGCAGCAGATGCTGCATCTGTCTTCGGTATGGCACTCCCACTCCAGACTCTCCGTGGCTTAATGGGAAGCACCTACGCAGGGGAAAAAAGCCTTCAGTGTTTGAAGCCTGGTCACCAGTTTAGGTAGTGCCTGGCAAGCATCTGGCAAGCAGAGGGGGGACATTTAGACATATTTTAGGGCTCTGATCGCTTCTTAAGAAGAGATCTTAATTGGAAACACTGGAAATATCAAGTAATTGCTATGCAAGGGGCCTTGGGGTGTATGTTTCCTAGTGAATGCTCATCACCCTCGAGGGGAAGCAATAAAATCCACTGCCATCGCCTCTTTAGCAGCCCACTGGCAATATTCTTTTGTCAGCTTTAACTCCAGCCTGGCTAACACACCAGTAGTCTTCTGTTGAGAAACTGTCATTAGCTTACAAAATTATCCATTTCAAACAGGCTTAAGCATGCTCCCTCTAAAGAGAGACATATATCCGAATTTTGGACAAGAGCTGGGAAAGAAGAGCGGTGAAGAAGGAACAGGCACCAATGCCAGCATCGAGACACAACAATTCGAACAAAAGAGATCTCAAGATGTCGCACTAACACGCACGCACACAATCTTTCTCTTGATGGATAGCTTCCCCTCGGCAGAGGGAGATGCTCCAGGAGAGCGCCCGCCCGGGCACGCAGAGCACGCGTGTGTCTCCCGGACGGCACCCGGCAGGGAGCACGTCCCTGCGGCGAGCCTGCTCCGCGGGGCTGCCCACTGCGGCACGTCCGCGGCACCCGCTCCGCGCTCCCTGCTCCAAGGGACCCGCGCAGGACCCCACGCTGCCGCAGAGGGACCCCCTGCCCCCCGCCCCCCACCGGCAGCGGGGGCGGTGTTGGAGCCCGGGCCGGGGAGCTCTGGGGGCACCCGCGGCCACCCACCGAAACCCGCTGCGGGCGGGGAGGGGGCGGACGGCACGGCCGGCCTTTTCCCCTTCCTAAATGCCAAATTTTGTGTCGGTGAGACGAGGGGGGGACACGGGCGGGGGCGCACGGGTCCGCTCCGTCACTGCGCACACCAACGGGCGCCAAAGCTAAGCCAGGCGCAGCGCGGCGAAGGAAGGGTGCCGGGGTGCAGCCGGGGCACCCCGATGGTGCCCGCTGGGGCGGGCGGAGGGCGGCTGCCCGGGGTGGCGGCGCAGCGCGGAGCCTTTGTTCCGCCGCCGGCCCCGTCCGCGCCGCCGCCTCCGCGCATGCGCCGGGCGCAGACAAAGGCGCGGGCAGGGCGGCGGGGGCTGCCCGCATCCCCCCCAGCCCCGCATCCTCCCCCAGCCCCGCATCCTCCTCCGCCCCGCATCCCCCCCCAGCCCCGCATCCCCCTCCGCCCCGCATCCCCCCTCAGCCCCGCATCCCCCTCCGCCCCGCAGCCTCCTCCGCTCCGCATCCTCCTCCGCCCTGCATCCTCCTCCGCGCCCGCATCCCCCCGCCGCCCCGCATCCCACCCACTCCGCACCTCCCCGCCGCCCCGCATCCCCCTCCTCCACTCCGCAACCCCCCACCGCCCGGCATCCCCCCCCGCGGCTCCCACCCGGCGTGGCAGGAGGGTGGGGGTGTCCCGGGGGTGTGCGTGTGTCCGCCTCCCTTTCCCCCGCGTGAGCCGCCACGCCCAGCTGAGGCGCGGGGAAAGCGCCCTGCGGGAGCCGCCTTTGAAAGACACGCGTGTGCGTGGGGACAGGCGGCACGGCGGGTCGGGAGGGGAAAGAAAAAAGGTCGAAGGGAGTTGTAGCTTTCTGTGGCGGAGGGGAAACGGAAAGCTCGAGGGCTGATGGGGACCTGTGGGAAGCGGGGGGCGGCAGTCGGTGAATATTCATAGAATAGGCGCATCAGGGCGTACCGCGGCGGGAGGCAGCGGCGGTCCCCGTCGTGTTTGACGGCGGGTCCGTAGCCCCTGCTCGGGCAGCCGAGCCCCCGAGCCCCGGCGTGTGCTGCCCCGCCGGGAGCAGCGCTTCAAACCCGCCGGTGCCTCCACGCGCACGCGTGACCGCGGAGGCAGCGCCGCTCCCGCGCCTCCTCGCCGGGGACAATCGCGTTGTCGCCGGCCACAATGGGCAAGCGCCGCTTCCCCGCTCCTCGCCCGCACCCCGCACCCCGCCGAGCCCCCCACCAGCCACCCGGCCCCCCGCGATCCCCCTGCGGCACCGCCGCCCCCCGCCCAGCCATCTTCCTGGCGCTGTGCGTGCTCTTCTGCCAGCGCTCCCTTTCATGGAGAGCTTGGGGCATCTTCCTTTTTTCCTTTTCATTTTTTTTCTTTTTATTTTAAATTATTGTTACTAATTAAGCAGACTCCTTTTGGAATCAGCCTAAAAGCACCGAAAAGAAATGGGGCATAAGCCACTATTATTCCCACCACACCCACCGCTACCTCCACCCTTCCCCAGGAGAGCCTTCCCGGGCATTTAAATCTCACGGAATCGCCTTCCGTCCGTTGTGTGCCTCGATCCCGCTCCCAGGTGGTCCCCTCTCGAGGAATCGAGCTCCTCGCAGCGATATTCCTAAAATGTACCCGGGCAGGCGCCTCCCGGGCTGCTCCGCTCTCTCTGCTCTTACCGATTCACACGCACATCTCCTCTCCCCACAATCGAGACACAACGGAAGGGGGGAAATGATAAAAATGGCAAAACTCTCGCGGGCTGCTGTGTAAATGACAGAAGTGAGACACACCGCGTCTTACCTTTATGTGTTTTTCCTCTGTTCCTGTCGGTGTGTTTGTGTGCTGGGGTGTCACAAAGAGAGTCCCAGGTAGCCCAAAGCCCCCTCGCCTCGCTCGGAGCGCTGTGGCTCTCGCCCGCTCGCTCGCCGGGACTGGAGTGCCTAGTGCCTGCTGGAGCACTGCCGCCGCTACCGCGGCTGCTGCCTCTGCATTTCTCACTCTCTCCCCCTCCCTCTTTCCCTCCCTCCCCCCTTCCCTGTGACAGTCTGTGGGCAGTTCAAAAGCCACACGCTTTATTTATTTATTTTCCGCGCCGGCGGGCGGGGGATGCGCTGCGCGGCGCCGGCGCTTAGGGGGCGCACGGACCCCAGGTTTAAATATCAGCCGTGCAGGATGCGGCGGGGGGGCCGCATCGCGGGGCAGCGAACGCACCTTGCAGCATTACCCCCCCACGCCCCTCAAAAAAAGGGAAGGGAGCTGCCGACCTCCCTGCCCCGGAGAGAGAGAGCGGGCGCGGCGCGGGGCCGCACGCCGAGGAGCGCAGCGCTCCGCGCCCCTCCGCACCCGAACCGCGGAGGGGGCGACCGTGCACCGTGGGGCGGAGGGTCCGTCCCCGGCGGAGCTGCGACGCTGCGCGGCGGAGGGAGCGGGCGAGCCTGCCTACACCTGCAGCCCTCCCGGGGAGCGGGAACGCCGCTTGCACGGCGGAGAGGGGCGCAAGGGCGGAAGAGACTAAAAATTCCCGGGCCTGGACGCTCTTGGCACGCTTAAGGAGAGGGTCTGCCGGTTAAACACAAAAGGCAGCAAAATAGAGGAAAGCAACACATTTCTCAGGAGAATGGATCTCTCCCGGGCGCTCCTGCAGCTGAAGAGCTGGCCTGAACGTCGCTGGGGCTTCAGGACTGGTATCCCTCCAGCTCTCCCCCTGTGCCAAAGCATCCCTGAGGCCGCCACAGCACAGCCGAGGGTGCTGTCCGCACTTTCCCACCGCCCTCTTTTTACAGCCTGGCTGTGGCGGGGGCCAGGTGCGCCCTGCTCGTCGCTCCGAGCCCGCTCCACGCTGCGGGAGCTCGGCGGCGGCGGGCGGTGCGCGGGGCTGGGGCGCCCTCTGCTCCCCGAGCCGGGCCGGGCCGGGCTGGGCTGGGGCTGGGCCGGGCGCTGGCTCCGCCGGGTGAGCGGCCCCGGGACCCGCAGCCCGGGAGGGCCGGTGCAGCGGAGCCGCTGGGAACGGACCGCGGTGGCGGCACGTCCTGGGGAAACCTCTGGCTCAAGGGGCGCGATCCGGCTACGCCGGGGCTTCGAAGCCAGCAGCACCATCTTTCAGCAAGAACAATGGAAGCTGTTTCCCATTTATCTGGGGACAAGGACCGAGTGAGAGATGCGTAGTAGGGAGCCTCGTGATAAGGTTAAGTCCGGTTTGCGTTTTCAATGGATACGGAGCGAAAGGGGAGCAGGGCATGTGGAGAGGGAGGGCGCGGCCGCCAGGGTGTTCTGAGGGCCGTGATGTGCGGTGTGATGTGCGGGGCGAGGAGTCGCGCTTTCCGGACATTCCCATGAAGGAAAACTATCGGGCAATAAAATGCATTTGAGTTTGTGTTTCACACACCGCACCCTGCAACCTGTAGCTGTGCCGAGCATCCGCCCAGCCTCTGCCGGAGCGGAGAGCCGGTCCGAAACGCCAGAGGAGAGGCTCAGGGACAACCTGGCAGCGCGGCGGGAACCCCCCTTGTCCCCCCGCGGTCACACAAAGGCCCCGTGCGTGAAGAGAGGAAGGGAGGAAAGGAGGAGCGCGGACACTGCGGGTTCACCGGGCAGAGACAATTCCTTGTATTTTCGTATTTTTATTTTATGGGGTTCAATTTTCCTAGTTCTCCTTCGTATCTCCGCGTTTTCCTGGTGGTTTAACCCTCGCTCTGCAGCCGCCGGGGCGCAGAGCTCTCCATGCCACACCTGTCCCGATGCAGCATCCCACCTCCCGAGGCTGCCGCAGCTGGGGGAGGGAGGCAGGGAAGGAGGGCAGGCGGGACCCTTCCCCCCGTGCCCCCGGCCGCGATATCCCTGCGCTCACGATGAGGGGCTCGGGCGGCGGCTGCACCGCGCGGGTGAGGCATGCGGCAGCCAGCGTCAAATCGGGTAATCGAGGAAAAAGAAGAAAGGGAGGGCGACACGCCCTGACACGTCCTCGGCCGTCGCAGAAGGAGGTAGCTGCTCCCCGCGGAGGCGAGGCGCGTCCCGCCCCCGCGCTGCCTCGCGTAGCCCGGGGGAGCAGGGATCCGCCCGCCCCCTGCCTTCCCGGGAGCATCCCTGTAGAGGCAGCAGAAACACCGGCGCCTGCCCGGGGGTGGCGTGCTGCAAGGTCAAGGGAGAAATCCCTCTCCTCAGTTTTATTTCTGAGCCAGGAGTATTTGTGAGGCAGGGCTGGCGAGAAGTGAGAGGCAAGATGGGTCCAAAATTTAGCCATGGAGTAAAGCAGAGGCGGGCAGAACACAGCAGCATGTCCGCAGAAAGGCTCAGTGAGGGGCTCAGGGCCTTGGCTGGGCTGAAATCAGTCCTGGACCATGGGTGGGGCTCAGAGGGAGCGCCAGGTTAGGCTGGGCCGGGACGATCAAGGCTAATAGTGCCCATGAGGCCATGACATTTAGACTGTTGAGATTGTCTGGTAAAATTGCCCAACCACCACACTATTAGCATAAAGCAGTATTAGAGGGAAAGAAAGAGGCTGTTATTTAAGCTTGTGTTTAAATGGGGGCTTAGGCAATGAATGCTCACCTGCATGAAATCAAGCACTATCAGACTTTGTAGCTGAATTACAAGTTACACAGGGTTCACAATATATCTCAGAAATAAAAGTGTTCTGAGTCATTTGCTTGGAAAAGCCTGTACAACTAAAAATGGCACAGAAATAGTCATTGCTGCTATCAGTTTGTGAGGGGTTTTGATCCTTTTACTGTTTTCAGCAGCTAGAGGGCTGAGAGGGTAACCATAGTTTACCAGCTAGTATTCTTTTAAATATACACCTACATGCTAAATTATGTATCTCAGAGCAGCCAAATTCAAAATTGGTCACATGCTCATTTCAGCTACTTAGCTGCATCAAAGTAAGATACATATCTGAATGCCTTGTTTAATAAAAGTGATACTGTTAGGCAAAGGGGTGTTCTAAACAGCCTTTGAATATCTTTGTCTTGACTAAGGATGTGTAAGGTATCCTCTCCTTTTTCTTCTGAAATGAAAGGACGGTATCTGGAAGAACAAAAAGTGCAGAGCAGAGACACCTGCAAAAAGATGAATAATCAGATCTGTTGTGGAAACAGGCAAGTCTAGGCCCTTTTGTGTAATTAACAACTGTTTTTTCTGAAATCCACACTATTACTCTGCTTGGACAAATACCCAAACTACCTCTGTCTTCTTAGCCAGCTCTTCCTGTCACCTCTTGCCACTTACTGTATCTCAGTGTTCTGCCCTCCAGCTTCAACATTTCAGGCCCAGCCTTGTTCACCCCTGTCTCTCTTACAGGTGTCACCTGCTGGCTTTCCATCTTTTCCAGAAGGAAACAAATCCAATCCTAAATACTCTTTCCTCATCTTTAATTTTTATTGTTTGTTCTTCCAATTAATAATCAAGTCTTTTTTCTGTGGTCTGACAAGAGCCACAAGCCACATCTCTTAGCCCAGCATTTCCACAACACAAGTCCAAAATACTCACAAGCCCACCTCCCATCTCCTTCCACCCCTCCACCTCTATCTCTGTCACCCACAATTCCATTTTTGTGTCTGACCACTCTTTGGAATTTTTCCTCAGAAGCTAGGATCAGTGAGGAGTACCTGTGCTGGGGCAGCAGGGGAGATTTCCATTTCACTCCATGGGAAGAGAGAGATGACGAGCAAACAAAGAAAAAAAACAAAACAAAACAAAACAAAAAAACAACCACCCAAGTAAAAACCCTCACGTGTGCACCCCTTTCAGCCATGTAAATGAAACACCGCCCTCCTCACACTTACAATCACGACAAACAGAAGCAAGTCCAGGCTTCTCGCAGCTCAGAGGGCTTCCCAAACCTGCCAGCTCCGGCTGCAGCTGTGGGAACAGCCGGGCCCCCTCGGCCTCCAGCTGCTGCCGTGTGGTCTGCTATTCCCGAGTTTACACCACAAGAGGGAGCATTTTGTTCAGTTTATTGGCAGGACCTGGTTTTCCCGGTATCCAGGCGAAGAGAACAACCGCGGTTTCCCGTATGTAGCGATTTTCCCAAGCCCGTTTACCCAATAAGCATTTTCGTAATAATGGGGTTTTTCTTTCTTTCACCATGCTATGCAAGTTTTAAGTATTTCTTAAGATTATTGTTCACGTAAAATAAATTTTATAGTGAATATCTAAACTGTAATTACAGTTTAATTCCCTGTTGATTCTCTTGGTTATAGAGTCATTTATTCGGGGGCAAATGCAAGATGGTAGTGCAAGCATATCTAAAATTTTCTATTTGCAGTGGATATCATTCTCCTCTCCTGTATAACTACTAGCTACGTAAATTACAAAAATTGACTGCAGTGGCATAGGCAGACACAAGGTATTTCATAAATTTGCAGGCAAAGCAGATAAAGAGCTTTGATCAAATCCCAAGATAACAACTTTGATAACTCACTACTGGAACACCTCAATGCAAATTTAAGTCCTGACATAAAGATGGATGCAAGCCTCTGATAACAGTTTTAATCTGGACAGCCCAAAGTCCTATGGTGGTAGGCGAATCTGAGTTTAGTTTTACTAGATTGGTTCTGTTTATACCATAAGAAGGGGTGCTTCTTGCCTGTAGCCAGGTAGGGATATGTGGGTTGTGAACCCTGCTTTACCCCAACGTTTCTAGCTTCAGCTCAATCTATAACACAAAGCATATGTGCCTCCCAGGAGGTCCTGCACTAGCCATCGATTTTAAAAGGCTTCTCTGCTCCACTGAAGTATGCATGCAAGTTTTTCCAAAGATGGATATATTTTCTGTTCTGACAGTACAATTATCTGGGTTATTTCTGTCTCTTACCCCAGTTACCTTAAAGAGTTAGAGTTATGTGCAAAAGAAGCAGATGTGTTCAACTACCATAAGCTTCCCTTATGATTTATTCATGCCAGGCCTCTCCATGACCTGGTTACAGGTTACATCTCGGACTGTTTGCTCCATTTTCACTGGCAAGTTTCGCCAAAGAAATAGCTGAAAAAGGAATTCACTGTTTGGCTACTATGGCCACAAAAACGTCTTTCAGTTAACAGCTGGAGCGACCATATCAATATCTTGATAGTGATCAGAATTGGCTTCTCTTGTAGTATTTTATTCTGTTCTCATTTAGCTACAAGAATGTCAGCAATCCAGAGCAAATGCACACCTGACTGGATGATCAAACTGATATGACAGCTACCTACGATGTACCTCCTAAAAGGCAGGAGTAGTGAGTGCTCAGAATGCTGTCAAATACCCTCACAGAAGCAGAACGTAATTCTTTGCTCCAGTACTTGGTGTTCTGATCTCTGTAATGAAGGATACTTACATACTTTACTTTTTGAACTAAAACATTATTCTGTCTGAAACAAAGACAGAAGTTTTTGGATTCCTACCTTGAGAGAAAACTTCTGGTTGGGAACTCCAGCACCACAGCCCCAAAGATGATGTTAGCCCTGACTGCTCCTGCCAAGCCTTCCCTGGGACTTTCCCCACCCCTGCCCATGACCCAATACCCCATTCCAGCTCATCCCAAGCCATCAGTCCCTGTCCCAGCTACACCACTCTTGTTCTTGATCCCATCTCTATCTCTGACTCAATCTTCTGCTTCTTCTGACTAAAACTTCTGGGTGGACCCTGGGCCTGGTTTATCTCCTTATCTTGCCCCTCTCAGCTCCTGGCTCCTCCTCCCTTGTGGATTAGCCCTGTGCTTGCTGCTCTGCGATATCCAGCTTGTCACAGGGGCCTACTGGCACCTCAATTAGCTATGTAAAGACAGCACAACATGCAGTTCCTTGAGAGAACTCCAGCCTTAGCTATTTGGTTTACCTGGCATACTGCTCCTTGGTGAAGGCACTTGTGACTGGTACCACAGCTCAGCTTTTGGATTCAAGCTGGGTCACATAGGGCCACTTGAGGATCACCTACATCTGTATTTTTACAAACACAGTCTTATAATTAAAACTCTTCTAACAGTGCCAGTATTAACCCAGAATCAAAGCAGAGAAATTTGCCCCTTTTCTGAAAGGGGCAAATATTCCTGAGAGCAAGCTGTTATTGCCACTGTTGACATCTGTTGACACCACTCCCATCCTGGAAGCTGACTGTGGGAAACCCCGGGGATTCGTTGTAGGAAGTAAATTTATAGGATCATTTGGTTTTCTTCCTACTGTCGTTCTACTGCTTATAAACTTATTTTGTGTACCTTGCCTGTCCTTTCCCACCCTCTCACAATGAAGGGTACGTCTGGATCAGGAACTGACTGAAATGAGGTGTTCTGGGAATCCATGGCAACTGAAGTAGGCATGGAAAAGAGTTCAAACCTTCACAAATGACAGCATCTCTAGTCCTATAACTATACAGCCACCTTTCTCAGTCCCCTTTTTCCTTTGACTTGGAGGCACTACATTTAAAGCCGTTTCTTTATTGTGTTATTTATGCCAAGAGCAAGCTGAAAATGGCTTGTAAAGAGTCAAACAACTACAGCTGAGGAGGCTAAAGCTAAAAATATTTGTAAATGCTGAAGTTGAAGTGGCTCCCCCAGAAAAAGGGTCAGATTGTACTTATGCCTCTAACCCATTATTCCTCAACTAACAACAAGTCCATAGAATTGCTGAGAACACTCCTGTATGCAAAAACTCTCCTCTGCTTCCAATCAAGAGCTAGTTGTGGAGATTTATCTGAGGTCAAAATGTTAGCAGTAGATGGTCATACAAAGGACCCAGTGCTTCAGACCACCAAATGCAGGTGTGAGCAGCTACGTGGTAAGTTATGCACCACACACCTCGAGGACCTGCCTTTTCATACCAGAGATGGGTACAGTCTCAGAGCATGGGCCGTACATTCAGCCACAGGATTCTCCACGTTGGAGCAAGACAGGCTGTCTGCTTCCTGCATGCTTCTTTGAAATGCTACACTACACTGATATTTTTATTTTCACATTTTTACGTGCCAAGTTTAGTTATAGGAGAGGATGGGTGAAAGTACTTGAGCTTTAAATAAGCCTTGTAATGTGCACTACCAGCTGTTTGTAGCTGAATGACAGAAGGTCTGTAGCCAGGCTGTACCTTTTGCCTTTATTGGGTGAATCTTGTGGATGCTAGAAATGAAAGAACATATGGGGATTCCTGACATATGGTAGGATCAAGGTTGTCGCAGTACATAAATCTAACACTTACTTACACACACAAAATAGTTCAAGATTTACTGTAAAACTTCTGAAGGAAAAAGATGAAGGCCAGTGGGATCTGTGGAGCTGCAGAAGCTGATAACTGTACCCCAGCACAGAAGTATCAGACATTGCCTGCTTTATCAGTCACAGTTTGTTGACCAGTGTAACTGGACAACTTCATGTAGTAGAAGCAGATGCTGCTTTTGCTTGCCCAGCAGCTCCTATTTGTTTAGGGATTGGTAGCAGCCTTGGTGACAGGCACGGCTGCCATTGCTACCACACTGCCATTCTGTCCTTCACTGAAAATCAGTGAATTTCACTAACAACCACTCAGACCATGCAAACAGCACTTCCAGCTTCTATTTAGTGAATTTAAAAGCTGATACCTTTCCAATGGGTCAAGGAGGGCATCATCTTTTCTCATCAAAATCACTAGAAGAGGTCTCACTGCTAGTAGGTCTGACACAAAATTCAGAGGACAAGCCACCTGTTGGAATGGAAAGTTTCAACTTTCTGCAAGTATTTTCCAAGTATTCTTCCTGGAACATCATCATTTCCAAGACAGTAAAAGTCCCAAGTGCCTTCCAGAAGAGCTGTGACCAGCAGTCCATGGTGTGACCTTACAGTCCAGACTTTCTCAACGTAGGATTTTTGTGAAGAGGAATATGGTTTTACTTCTGGTCAGTCAAGTTCATGGATTCCAGCTTGCATTGACCCCATCTGCTCTTTGGTCTTAAGCAAACTTGTGTGTTTTAACTCATCAGTCAGAACAACAAGGCTAATACCACACCTGGAGGTAAGTACCAATTTAGTAAATGTGCCTTGGGTTCCATGAGCTCCATAATCTTGATGCTGAGCTGTTAACAAGCCAAGGCTACTAGTCAAATCATTAAAAGGTTTTGCTCCAAATATGGTAGTCACTGCGTTAGGTGGAGGGCTTTCCGGCAGCTATTTGTTTGAACTGAGAAAGTGAAGTGGGAAATGAGAGCATAAAACAATGGCCAGTGAACAATGAATTATTAGAGTTTAAGAGATATTTTAGCTCTTCTTTGTACTCTCCCTCTCCACTCTCTCCCCTTCCTACCCTTACAAACCAGCACTTTGGCTCCTTGGCAGAGGTAGAGGTTTATACCATTTTTCACCAATGCAAAGGGAATGTATGGGATCTACAGGAATTTATAATGTAAGTAAAATCGGGTCTAAATTGACTGAAAATCAAGTCACAGTCACTTAATTTTCAGTCTCCCATCTGGGCAGTCTGTCCTGTTGCAGTGTGGGGCCCCTTTTCCTGGCCATACCCCCCGTGTGCTGTATGTCCTAACCAAGGCAAGTGCAGCAGTAGGGCTGTGGTGCTGGCCAGGCTGCTCAACCGTGCAAGGATCATAAACAGCATAAGCATGGCTGATACACATGTAGTGGGAAGGAAACAAGGCTGGATTTAGTGAGGGCTGTATCCCTCTGTTGTATTGGGAGCTAATGGCTCTGATGTTGGCTCAAGTCACCTCCCGCTGCTTGTCCCAGCCTAGCCAGATGACTGAAATTATGCACCAGGGAGGAAATTCTGCTGCCAGAACTGCACCTAGAGCAGATGATTTCCTCCTTGCAGAAGAGAAGAAGGGTATTGGAGGGCTTATCAGATCAGTTCAGGAAGAAGCTAACCTATATACTATTTTTGGCATGGAAGCCGCCAATACTAAGAATAAAAATCCTTGCTGTTGCTCAGAGAAAGAAAAGCTGACCACAGCATTTTGGGCTAGTCACATTCTGAGAGAATATTGGTTTTCCAGAACAGCTGTAACAGGCTTACTTTTAAGGATTTCATGGTGAATTTACAGTGATGTGTAATGAATGCATAGGCATGTGCATATTCTGAAGCTCCAATCTTGTTCAGTCTACAGTCTACATGTGGTTTTCTTGTTCTTCCACTTCTACTCAATGTCTGTTTATTTTGTGTGCTGAAGTTGGTCACATAACAAAGCAAATCCTCTTGCCTTCTTTCTTTGCATATTATTTTTTAAAAGCCTGTTTTTAAGAAAAAGTATATCCTGGCCTAACTAATTAGGCCTCTGAGCATGGATGAAATTCAACAGTAGAGGACAAAAGATAAGCTTTCCCATGTTGCTTTCTCAACCGCTTTTTTGTATCTATAGAAGCAAATACTGCTAGCCTTTTCTATAGCATTTTGGAAATTTTGGGATTTTGAAATTATTTGCAGAAATTACCAGATACAAAGTAGGCCTTTCTCATGGAGGAACAAGCCTGTAGCCAGCAATTTATTTTACAGCCATGAAGCAATTTAGTCACAAAAGCCACAAGATGCCCCAACCAGACAAAGAAATAGGAAGCCTGAAGGAAGGATGACTTTTCCTCCTGTTCCCTGTAACCACTGACATTTGTACAGCTGCTTTCAGCACAAAATGCAAAGGCACTTGAAGCTGGTACAGCTTATTCCCAATACCATACAATGAATGACAGATGCTGAAGGTTTGCCTCCACTTCTAGCCTTCTGCTGAATACAGAACAAAATTTACCTCAGTAAACAGCAAGAATGTTAAGTTCACTACAAGGTCGTCGGCCTGTAAGGAATCACGGGAAGAATATACTGCAAGCTCCTGCACTGTTATGGAACAAAGGCTAAACCAGACCTCTTTTACCATGGTATACTAAAGTTGATATTGTAAACAAAAATTACACGTCAGCAGTTTGACTACAAGTTGCTTTTTTGCTTAATTGTTTAATTATCAGTTTCTGGATTTACGTACAATCCAATTTTATTGATTACTGAGACCTTTCAAAATAAAGTGCTTGAATATAATATTTCCTCTTCTCTCGCCAAACAAACAACTCTAAAAAGTATCTACTTTGAGATAAAGGGGGAGAAAAGGCCATAAACTGAAATGAGTTCCTTACCAATAAGTTTTCCCTGACAATATGAATTGTATATCCTTCCCTGATGCACAGCCCAGTAGCAAAATAAACTCCTTGCAATGCCAGATTTCAAGACTAGAGGCACATCACAGCATATTACAAGACCTATTTTGAGGAGTTACATAGTTCCAGTTTCTGCTTATATCAGGGCAATCATTAATACTATATTAGGCCTGTCATGGCTTCATCTGGAAAAATCTTGAAAATCTCTGAAGTTTGAGTCTCTACAACATCTTTCATAGCTTCTTCCAGTGCTGCATTACCACCTTGGTGAATAATGTTTTCCTAATGTCTTATTTGAACCTCCCAAGTCACAAAATGCATGTCCTTTACTCTTGTCTGCTTTGTGCTTACTACTGTAAAAAGAAACCTGACTTTGTCTTCTTCATTACTTCATTTTGTGTAGTCATAGGCTATAATCTCCCTGTTGTCTCTTCCTTACAAAACTAAACTAGCCCAGCTCCCTAAATTTTACGTCACAGATTATGTGTTCTGTGTCCCTTGCCACATTAGTAACCTTCTGCAAGACCATCTCCCTTGTGCAGTGTGTCCCAGAGCCAGACATAGCCCAAGTGTGGTCTCCCAAGCAGCAGATTAAAGTAAGGAGTAACCTCCCTTGATCTGCTAGCCATGCACCCCTAAGAAAACCCTCAACCTTTTGCGTTATGCATGATAGGAGCGCACTGTTGTCACATCTTCAGCCTGGCATCCACTGTCACACCAAATAATGCCTGTAATCCCAGATCTTTATCATTGAGGCTGCTGTTCTTCCAGGCAGCTCCCTTCTAGTACTGATACACTGAGTTATTCTGCCCCAGGTGTACTTGTCCTTACTGAGTTTCGTTTTCTCAGGTCACTGTGAACCTGTGAAGAGCTGAGAAGTTCTGCCATTTGAAGTGTCACTAGGTGGCCCATAATTTAGCATCATCCTCAAATTTGTGGAGGGTGTGTGCATCATCAAGACTGTGGATGAAACACTGGATAATATGGATTGTAGCATTACCCTCTGAAGAACTGCACTAGTTAGCAGTCAAACCTTAAGCCACTGAATCCTTTGAGCCCAGATTTCTGCTCTAGTCAAGTCCAAACTTCCTGAGCTGCTAGATGAGATTTGGGTTCCAGTAGGAGGTGATGTCAAATTCTTTACTGAAGTCAAATGTATTATAGCCATCAATCTCCCCTTGCCTTCATAGTCAGTCATTTTGTCAGAGAACGTAATTGGCTAGCAAAGGAGGAACTGTTGGCTAGATCTCATTGCCTTCTTGTCCTTGGGTTTGGAAATGTCCAGAGGACACAGTCGTCAGCTACCTCTCCTGATTGTTATTATTTTCTATGGACAGAGGCACCACAATCACATCAGCTATCTCTGTCAGCCTCCACCTCTTCCCATGAACTGAATATTTCCTCTAATGTGTTGTGCCCCCGTACTCACCACCTCTTTCCAAATATATGCTAGTACACACAGGGCTCTGGGAGCAGGTTTTGTCTGTGAAACAGAAAGGATTTATTACTTTGGTACTTCAGTCATTTCCATGTTTGTTACTAGATCCTCTCCTCATTCATCTACTGACCTATGTTTTCTCTGAGCTTCCTTTTCCAGCTAATGTTCCTGCAACATCTCATATTGACCTTTCTGACTGTGGCCAGTTTTAGCTCCAGATCCACCCTCTGTTTTGACCATCCCGATTCTGTCTCTATAACATTTGTCCTAGTGCATTTCTTAGCAATATTGTTACACACTTATTTCATTGTCTTCCTTTGCTCCCACTTCTTGTGCACTCCTTTTTTGTGTGTGTTTTAGTTCATTGAGAAACTCCTGACTTAGCCAAACAGGCCTTCTGCCAGAATTCCCACTCTTCCTTTCCAACAGGATGGTTTGTTCCTGAGCTCTCAAGAAGTTTTCTTTAAAAATTAGCCAGCTTTCATGGGCATTTTTCCCCTTCATGGCTGCTTCCCAGGGCATTCTGCCTAGCAATTCCCTAAAAATAAGCCAGAGTCTGCCCTCCTGAAATACAAAATCCTAAACCTGCTGCTTTCCTTCCCATCCCTCCTTCAGATCCTGAGCCCAGTCATGCTGTGGCTACTGCAGCCCAAGCTGCCAACCATGACTACATTTTCCACTAGCTCTTCACAGTTTGTGAACAATAGGTCTGGTAGAGCTCAACCTGTGGTTGAGCCTCTAATGCTTGTATTGTGAAATTATCACCAAGGCAGTTTAGGGGTTTCCTGGAATTGACATTTCCATGTTGTTGACATCTAGAAGGTTGAAAAGAACAAGGATGAGAGCATATAACCAAGAAACCTTCACTAATAATTTTAAAAAGCCTCATCTTCTAGGTCCTCTGGGTCAGGTACTTCTTACAGGCTCAGCATACCCTCCTCCTGAGTTCTTGGCGCATGGGTATGCTCAGTGAGCATGTCCTCCTGCTTCATGCTGAAACACTGGACAGTCTGCCTCTTAATAAGCCTCCCTTCTCTTCTTCCTTGCTTATCCCCCCTTTTCCCCTGCTCATCCTTTCTACAAGGCATGCCTTTACTCCTGTCTGATCATGGCCATTCAGCAGGGATTTATGCTGTACAAGGGAATGATACAGTGCCTGCATTCAAGTTGTCCAACCTTGAAGGCTGTTTCTAGCTAGCTACCTGTTCACTTTCACAAGTTATGCAAAACCTGCATTTAAATGCTCCATATTTTGGAGTGAATAGAATTCTACGACCTGTCCCTCTTACATTTCTGCACTCAGGGGTAGATGCAGTTGTGATCTGAAAAGGAACAGCACAGTTCTTCCCTGTGACATGTCTCACAAGCACAGACAAGGTGCGAAATTAGTCACCAGACAAGCCCCAGAACTCAGATTCAGTTTTCTACCCACACCTGCATTTGCACCCTTGAAAATGCAAGAATGGTTAAAATAGCAATTACTTTGCCTACACTGTGATACTACAGTTGTTCTGCACATAAGAACGTTCAGGCTGAGGAAGAGAAGAAAGAGAACTTGCTCTCAACTTCAAAGTAGTCAGCACATTCCTTTAACTCGGGAAACTCTCATAAAAATGTAAATATATCCTATTTCCTATTGTATTCAGTAGTGCCTATATACATACAGCAATACAGTTCACAGCAATCTTTTACAGAGCTCCAGCCAAGCTAAATGCTTTTGAAATGCTAATGAACACAATGAAACAATTCTTCATAACCCAAAACACTGCTATGCACTCAATAAAAGGAAAGCATCATTAGGAAGGGCTGTCCGTCCCCCTTCACGTGGGAAACACTGTACAGGTTTGGTCTGTAGGACTTTTGAGTGAGAATCCAGAGTGACCTTCAAGTACTCACATGGATTTCATTATATGCCTGATTATTTATAAAGCAGCTATTTTAAAATGTGTTTCAGCTACAAATAAGGAAAATTATACTTGCAGTCCATGTAATAAGCTGTAAGTAAGACTGTATGTGGCTTGTGTATGCCTCTTGAATTTCTGATGCCAAACAACTTACCAATGGACTTAGGAATGCAGTATCCTAGTGGAAAAGGTACAAATACATGTGTAAATAAGCAGATACCCCCTGAAATATTAAGAATCACTAATGTTAGTGAAAAGGCATTTTAGATTACTTTGAATTTGTTGTCTCAATCTTAGGGCAAATGACAGTTTTGGAGAATTCATGTTTTCTGCATTTGCTATTTGCTGACAAGATAAAGAGCTTTCTGGACTTCAGGTTACAGGACAGTCTTGGCAGTGCCACTCTTGATGTTCTTTATGAAGGAAGGTACGGAAAATAAAATGTTTGCAAACAGAAATGCAAAATCTAAACTTCTTTCCCCCATCCCCTTCACAGCTTTGAACCTATAGGGCAGTCTTACCCAACAGTGACAACAGAAATCTCACATTAAAAAGTAGCATGTGTTCATTTCTGGAGGGACTCCAGTTTTGCTTCCCCCTTTAGGAAAAGGTTTTAATGTTAACTTGCACCTCAAGAACATTAGAAAATATTGATATGAGCACCCTGAATGCCTTGGGTTTAGGAAAATGCTTGGGCTTATCTTTAGACAGACAATTGAGTCAGGAGGCAAAAAGTTACTAAAGGCACATTAAGAGGTTTCTCTTAAGGCACATGTATATAGCAAATCAGCATCTCACATAAATGAGACCAGATGTGCTGTGCAGATGTTGGATGGTCTGATTTTACTGCACACGTGCTTTGCAGTTGCTGTGTGCACATGCAGCACAACATGAGTGTGTGGGGTAGACATTGGACATCAGCCACAGGGATCTGGAAAACAAACTTCCACTTGTTACAGTAACTTCAATTGCTGACAGAGTTCCTTGTTTCCTTGCGCAAAGCTGTTTCTCTTGATACTTTAAATCTAGCAAGGCCAACAGAAGGATCACTTCCTTCAAACACTGTGCAGCTCTGTAGTGCAGAATTCTCATAGCTTACCAATCGACTTGCCTTTTGGAAGGGATCACAGAGCATCACAAACTTGTGAGCTGCAAATATCACCCACTGCTGTCAAAGGAGTTCAAGGCAATGTAGTTTTAAGTCCAGGATGGTGGGCTTTTAAAAATCAGGCATAGCTTTCAGGCTGCCTTCCTGGGAATAAGCCGAGCAGCACTGTTTGCTGCAGCAGTGTATCCTGCTCCATGAGAAACTGGGGACCTACCCAGTTGATTTAATGCTGGTGACAAATACCCTTGGAGAGAGTAGACCAGCACCATTTTATGCAGCAGGCATTGCTAGAAATGGCATTATCAGAAAGCTTCATGTTTCTGCACATTTATCAAGTGAAAAATCAAGCAGGATCCCCTTAGGGCTGGTTTTGATCAGAGGGGAAAGACTCATTTCAACTATTTACAATTTGAATGAACTTTTGAAGGAGTAAAAGGTTTAATTTATCCTTCAGTTCTACAGAAATAGCAGATTTAATAAGAATCAGACTCTCAGAGCATGAAAAGAGCCATATTTTAACCATTAAAATTATTTAGTCTTTCCTAAAATGATTGCTGGCAATGCTATTGGAAGTGCATTTTTTTGCTACAGGAACATGGTGTTTATAGTCAGTCCCTCAACATCTTTACAATTTCAACCCAGCTAACAACCATCAGAACTAAACAAGATCTGAGCAAGGTCATAATAGTGCTTTCACTAATAGTACACAGATCTTTTGGGGAAGTGTAAAATATCTGAGATTTCTCAACTGTATTTAAAAATTGAAACACAGACTGTTATTTTTGTTGACATTTGCTGGGCTTCTAATGAACAAATAGGCTAGAAGTATACTAACAGGAAATTCTCTTAACAAGATAAGCAGCTGCTGGCCCCCAAAGCTTCAAAAGTTCATGAGGGCCAAAAAATTTTCTTTCTGTGCCTGATTTAATGAATAGTCAGCATTCCACACCAGCCAAAGGAAATGCTTTGGGGACAGTTTTTACAGAGGCAATCAAATCTTGTGTTTGTGTGAAGAAGGACAGAGCTTGCCATTTGTTTGTGAAATAACAGTTTCAAAGGTTATGCTTTCACCACAAAAATCTTGAACTGTTGTCATTCCAAAATTCTTGAGAACCAGCCTATTTTGTAGCTTACTGTTTAGTTTCTGGAAAGTGTCTTAGTCCAGAACGTGTCATTGTTTTCCCTTTGGAAATCCTCGTGATTTTAAAGGAGTTTTCTTGAAAAGTGTTCTGGTCTGGCTTATGATCATTCACAAGAAGCAGATAATTGCTTCAGTCTCTTGGTCTTTTTGTTTGTGGCCCATAGATGCTACAGCTTTCAAGTAAACCCAAAAAGGAAAGAATAAAAAAGCACATCAGTAGTAGACTGCATGATCCATTAGTGAGATCTTAAAATGGGTATGACTTCAGCAAATTTCTCAAGGCTGTGTGGTAAGACATCTTCAGCTGATGTAGATGACATAGCTTCATTTATTACTTCTCTGCTTATTTACATCAGTCAACTCTTCAGACCATGTGAGTCACTGTTAACTTGAAATTCTATGTTTCTTTGGAAATATTTCCTCTTGGAAAAGTGGTGTTGGATTTCTATACCTAAAACATGTTCAAGGACTGTCCTTGATAGAAAAGAAGTGATAAATTTAATTTTAGACAGTATCATTTCATATGAAATTGTGAAATAAAGATGAAATGCAACAAGTTAATGCAGGTCCTGCATGATCTATTTGTAGGTGGGTGGTGATATTTTAGAGCCCTGAATTCCTTCCAATGGAAAAAACATGCTGTAAGGAGCTTGGCATTCATGAAATCTTATTCCAAAAGGTAATAAGCCATGCTCATTGCAGGGAGATTGACATAATAACTTCAAACCTTTCACAAGCCCAATGACAGAAAACATGGTAGGCCTTCAGTCAAATTGCTCTTCAGTTCTTTTCAATATAAGAAGAGAAATTATAAAATCTGTGTTCTGCTAAAGTTTGGTAATCTGACAATGGGATTTGTCTGACAGCCTAGACAATAAAAAATATGTACATAATGCACCATTAATTGCTTTCACAAACTCTTCCATTAATAAACAGAATTTTCTCAAGGCTTATGGAATGAGGGAACAGGGGACCACACAGCTGCTCTGACCATGTTACACTCAAGCTGCTTCTGGGCCATGGCCATTCCAAATTGACAGGTACTTGAGTATTCAGCTGGCTTGGACCAGAAGAGATCCAATTGGTCCAGCCATTTTCTCTGATTTCCCTATCAATAATGCACCCTCAGAAGGTGCAGGTGTAACTCATTTTGGAAATGACACTGTGAAAACAGAACAAAAAATTTTTCAGGAACACCTTGGTTTCAACACAACAAATTATACTTTTTTTTTTCCCCTCTGTATGTAGTACATTGTGTTCTTAATAATGTCCAAAGTGCACAGAAGTAGAAATAAGTTGTGGTATTCAAATACATTGTTCCTGTCTGCACATTTGAAAATATATTTTCTCTGGAAAAAGTTGAATAGATTTATTTTCTTCTTCTCTGTTCCTTGTTTTTCTTTTTTTTTTTTTTAATATAAAATGTTCTTTTCCAAACATTTCAAAATAGATGTTTCAGATTTGTTTAAGATTGAAAGCTTGAATTTTATTGTAAGAGAGGATGTTCCTTGAATTTTATTGTGTTTATGTGCATGTGCATTTCATTATTGTGTATTTATATAGAAAAGCTTGTATAAAATTTCACTAATTAAAATTCGCTGCTTTGCTTTAGAAATATTTTTAAATGTCTATTCTACAGGAAGCTTGAATTTCACCTGGATCACATTTTAAATTAGTCATCTCTATTTTTGAATAAGCACAGTTCAAGACTGAACCACTGCACTAGATCATACCTCACTGAGCTTGGACAGAAATGACACCTTTTACTTCATGCCTTTTTTCCTGGCCTGGGCTTTTGTGCTGCTTTCACTGCTTTCCTCCAAGTCACTGCTTGGGTAAACTGAAGTTCCTGCCTTCCCATTGCTAAAAGCAGCCCTCTGGGTTTAGCTGAATGCTAGCACGTGGCATCTTCTTACAGTACTCTTACTGGATTAAATTCATGGGTTCTTGTGCTTTTATTTATAATATCGTTTTCATTTGTGTCACTATGTAAAAAGTGTTGAGGGTTTTTGGCTGTATTAGCGGAAAAGATGAACTTCCCAAAGGCTCCCGTGGAAGTGGTAAGACTCCCACTTTGTTCACTGGGAAAATGCAGTCTGGCCTGTCTCTGAGACCCAAACACAAAACTGAGCAAATCACACTTGGCCGAGGTGCTGTCTGAGGCTGCCTGTCACTGCTGTTCCAGAAAATGCTCAAATTCAGCTTTCCAAGCTGTCCTTCAAATTCATCCAAACAGCTGCCAAGAGGCTTTTTAAAGCAATGGCAAGTCTGAGATTTGCTAAGACAGAAGGGAAAGGCAGCTGGTTTTAGTCATCAGAGATCATCTGAATGTGCCCAGGTTTTGCCTGCTAGGTGTAGAGAGACAAACCACCACGGGAACAGGGAGCAGCAGCTTTTACAGAGACATTAATGCTTGCTTTGCTGTCCCTGGGCACGGTTACCTGAGTTCATGCCATCCTTCTTCACATATCCTTCCAGAATATTTTGAAGTGGCATGCTTCAGCCTGCACTGAAATACTCAGAGACAAGTCAGATTTCCCTCCCACTTAGTTATTCCTTCTCAGAAACGAATCTGGCATTTTGTAGGGTAAATTTTCACTTCAGTATGGCATCATCCATGTCACTACTCCATGGACAGTCACTGAGCTAACCCACACCATGCCACATCTTCAACCCCCGTTTCTCAGCTGCCCTTGGTGAATACAGTTATCTAGAGGATGCCACTTGTTCCAGCTTATGAATAAACTTTCTGCCTATAAACATTCTGCATCCACTTGTTAAGACAGCATCAAAAGATTTCTTTTACCCATTCTCTACTCCTAAGTGATTGGTTACACACAAGCAAACACTGCCTGATGTTTTGATGTTTGCAGACCACTTTCACTTGCAACTTTGAAATTCCTTCTTGTGTTATCCATACAAATATATGGTGTCCATTCATGTGGAATTAGAATAGGAGAGCAGTTGTAGCTGTGAGGCTCTTTGTGATGTAGTTAGAAATCCAGCTGCTCTCCTGCCTCCCTAACCATTTTCCCATTGCTCATAATTCAAATTCCTTTTGGCTTCAATTTTCCACACTCAACCTCGGCCCAAAAGCAATTACATTAGACATCTGAGCAAAATCTGTTGAGCCATTTTTGAATGATTCAAGTGTGAAAAACCTCTGCCAAATGCTCTGACCATATATAAATAGAGGGAAAATTTAGAGGGCCCTCCCCTTTTTTTTTTCTTAATAATTCGTAGAGGTCACTAAAGAAAGTTTCTCAAGTCTTTTCAGAAGGAGAAGTTTAGAATGGGAAATTTTGTCACCTTGTATACAGCAGCAGCTTCCTAACCCAGCCTCATATCTCCTGCTTTTCCCCAGTTCTACAGCCACACACTGACATTTTACCCATAAGTGCGTATAGGCACACAAAGGCTTTATTCCATCTCTGCTCCCTGTGCTGACAGCAGCATAATTCAGGTTTCCTCTCTGCTTGATGGAAGTTTACCATTGTGCTAGAAAGGGAAACCCCAAAGCAACACACTGCTTTCTGTTCCAACTGAACTTTGTTCATCCAAACAAAGTGTCTGAAGGGAAGACAGGGCAAGGACACTACCTGGCAAAGCCTCTCTCTCAAGGACTATCCAGAGCTGTACCCCTGGAGATCAAGAGGAAATGCTTGATGGCTAAAGACAGGCAAAAATCAAATGGATCTCAAAAATAGGAAATGCCAAAAGGTCAACCCAAAGAACTACAGGCTAATCTGTCCCACTTTAATGGTCTCTGGGGGGGTAATTAAGCATGCATTTTCTAAGTATGAATTAGGCCTGACCCACCTGATTGCCTGCTGTGATCAGATCTCCATTTCTGGACAAAGGCAGAGCACTGCATGTCATTTATCTTGACTTCACAAAGGCTTTAGCACAGTCTTGCATAATATTCTTCTATCAAAGTTAGAATGTTATGGTTTGGATGAATGGGCAACTATCCATCTAAAAACTTATTCCTGAGGGTCATAGGGGTAGAGGTTAGAGGGTCATATTTTGGCTGGAAGCTGGTAACAAATGGAGTACTCTGCGTCTTCTCCTGCAACCTGTCCTGCTTCACAGCTTTATCAATGGCCTGACCGGGCTTTCATCCAGCTGGGAAATAACACCAAATTTGAGAGCAATTTTTGACTCATTCAAGGTGTAGAATTTAGGGGTGTAATCCATAGGGACCTAGACAGGTTGGAGGAATGGGACAGGAGGAACCAGCTGAATTTATCAAGGACTAGTACCAAGTGCTGTCCCTGGGCAGGAAAGACAACCCGGTGCAGGGATAAAGGTGATGCCTGCCTGAGTGGGAGCAGCTCTGCAAGAAGGGACCTGGTGCCTTGGCTGGCACAAGCTGGGTGAACAGCCAGCTGCACCTCAGCTGTGTCAATGGCCAGGACATCGAGGGGAGGGTTTATCCTTCTCTTCTCAGCATGTCTTAAAGCACATCTCAAATACTGCACCCACTTTTGGCTTTCCAGTATAAGAACAACATTAACAAACTGGAGCAAGTTCAGTGGAGGACACCAAGCTGCCCAGGGTCCTGCTTAGTGAGAGAAACTGAGGGTCCAGGGCTTGTTCAGCCTGGAGAAAAGATGGCTTTGAGGGGACCTAGCAGTAGCCTGCCTGTACCTGCAATGAGGGAATCAAGTAAATGGATCCAGTCTCTTCAAAGCAGAGTGTGAGAGAACATGCGCAACGAGCATAATATGAAACAAGAGATGTTCAGGATGGAAAATGGAAAAAGGACTGGAAAAAGGACTGGGAAAATGACCAAAAAATGTTTTAAAAACTCTGAAGACAGTTAAGCACTGAAACAGGTTGCCCAGAGAGGATATAGTGTCTCTCTTCATCCCTGGAGAATTTCAGGACCACACTGAATAAAGCCTTGTGCGATTTGGTCTGATCTCACAGATGACCCTGCTTGTAACAGAAGATGGAAATACAGATCTCCTGAGATCCTCCCAGCCTGAATTATCCTATGATCCTGTGTTATATTAAAGAGTAAATGTAGCCTGTTCTCCTAAGTCTGATGATACAAATCTGTTCTGCAGCCTGAGGGTACCAATACTGTGGCCACTATTGTGTCAGGAGGCAGAGAAAGAAACCACAAGAACACACTGTCTGCAGAGTGGCATGTGCTCAGCACCTGCCTTTGCCTTTAGTCCCTCCTACAATCCTACATGCAGGATTTGGAGCATTTTTCATTTTTTTGTCTGAAAATTATTACAGAAAATTATTTTGTAATTTTCTAACAAGCTCTGTTAATTCCATATGTAAGAGTAAGGTCCAGCTACTGGGAACTTGGGGTATACATACTGATATTTGTTTCAAGAGGATTAATTTATTATTTCTAATAAATTATTTCTAAGACACCTTCCCCTCAAGATCAGAAGGCCCAAAGCAGATTTAGTCAAATTTAGTGATACAACTCTCCCTTTTTTTCCCTAAAGTCAGCAGGTAACCATATTAGGCTAAGAATCAAAATGGGACTTCTAGGATATGAAACATTAACTATCATAAAACATGAAGGCCACTATTATTCTTATTAGAATATAAAAAAATTTAATATGTGAGCAAATGATCATTTTCCAGACTCATTCAGAAGCCAAGTTAAGTAATTGGGTTTTCCCATCCACTGCCAGCTGGCACAGAATCAGACTTAATGTGTAATAGTGGAAGTAAGGCTGGTAGGTTTGAGTCATATTTCAGTCATGACAATAGATCAGCTTGTATTAGAGAAGCAGTGGACATGGTTGTAAAGAAGGTTAATTCCCAGGCATATAAAGTGGAAATGGATAATGAAAGACTGTAATAATGAAGGCTTGTGAGAAAGTAAAAGGAAACCAAAGTTGCTGGATGAGCTAGTGAATGTCATATCAGAAATAGTTGGAACCTAACGTGGATGAATGTCTGGAAACAGCAATGTAAAGAAAAGCTATGATCCAAAGGTAGCAGGATCTTTTCCAAAAGCTTGAGTCCCAAACTGGAGACTCAGTAAGAATTTAGGTGGCTAACCACTTAAGTATTTAGGAATAGTGTTGAATCAATGGTCTCATCTTCAAAATGCAGTCTGCAAAAAATTATTTCATCAAGAGGTATATTTGCATGTAGAAATAACAAAACACTCTTAGCAGAAAGCCATACAGCATGCAGTAAGTTTTACTAGTTTCATGCAGTCCAAAATATTATTGACTCATAGTGTGGTATGTGATGTAATGATTATGAAGTATTAGTCTTACTTACTTTTCCATAACCCAAGAACATCACAGGACAATTAACAGAGTGATAAAATCTCTGTAGCTGTGATAGCAATTTGTTTTCTCTTAGTTCTGTTTGAGTTATCCTGTATTTAAACATAAGACTTTTTCTATATGTATAAAAACAAAAGAAAAATGAAAAAAAATTAATTACCAGAATGCACCAGCAAGTGAAAGATATGATTTATGTTCACATCTGACTATTAAAAGAGGCTTACTCCTAAATGAACTTGCTTTGTCCTATAGATCCTCCTCATTATCAGTAGAGCCATGGTGTATTAACAATGAACACAAAGGTACTACAAAAAAATACAACTGATAGAATAAAACCCTAATAAGACTATATTGCTTTGGGGTGTGTTCTTGCCAGACCTGTTTAAATACTTCTTAAAAAGGAATTTTGACTTGGAAACTGGGACCTACATGCATGACTTGAAGTCTGAAAACCATGGCTAGGAATGAGAAGAGTAGACTCTGTTTAGTGAGTTTAAGACTACAGAACTTAATCATTGTGATATATAAATGAACTCCAGTGTAACAGGACCTGTAAACAAAATTGCAAGAAGAGTAATTAGATATATTTTGCTTAGTGTCAGAATACATACTGATCATTTTCTGATGTTGTTCCTGACCTCGGTTTTGTTATGTTTTCTTCAGTTTTATAGCACTGGAATGAGGCAGAGCTAGGAACAGCTCCACAGAAAATCAGTTTCACCTGAATTCATCAAAAGCAGTCACTCAACTTGTCAATACATATGGCTTCAGGTACCACAAGAGGCAACAAGAAGGGAATGAATGCTGCAGAGCTCCTGTCTTTTATTGTGTTGCTTCGTTTAAAGAATTTATTTATCGCTCACATAAATGTGATATTAGAAGAAAAATGTTTCCTCCTGGGCATAAAGCCTTAAGGCAACTTACTGGCAGGTAAAAATTAGAACTAAGATTAGATTTTTTGAAAGGAAAATGGCAAGCATTTTGAAAAAAAATTTAAAGAAAGACCTTGTGGACATTACTGGAAAGCATGACACTCTATCCAGTTTATGTTAAGGCTAATAGAGTAGGTATTGAAAGACCCAGTGCATAAAAAGGTATGGCTGATGAACAGAATTCCTTGTACAAATACTGTGGGAGGGAGGATGAAAGTTCATGTCATCTGGATGGATGCAGCATTCTCCAAAAGCTGAAGTACTCCTCTTTAAATTGCTTGTGTCCCTTTGGTCTCTCTGGTTTTTTTCTAAATGGAAAAGTTGGTTTTGTCCCTAATACAGAAGATTGAACTGCCTTGTTCACCAGGAAGGAAAAGTAGCTCACAGTTCTGACTGAGAACAGGTGGCCTACAGTACAGACTGTGCAGAAAGTGGCTTCAGGTCAGGATTTCAGCTTTCAGCTTTCACTTCTTCAGTGAAGTGATCTGCCAGTGAGATGCACAGTGAACTAAGTGCATTGGCAAGGTTGGTGGGATTGAGCTCATCCTATTCCTGTGCTCCTCACATCCTCTTACACCAATCTTTTTCCAGAGGCACAGGGATGCTCAGACAGGTAAATGTGGAGTGGTCTTAAGGCTACAGCCATTTTAAGTGTGAAGGAATACATATCTATGTCCTTATTCACATGTTGGTTTACATGAGCAGTTTCTTTAAATAAAGACAAAAATAATGTAAACTTTACAGCAAGTGGATATATAATTCTGGAAGCCATCAAATGAAAGGATAATTTATACTGAATAAGTGTTTTCCTAGAAAATATGTTTACTTGTCTAGAAGTCTTGTGGGTGCCAAAACCTCATTTTTTAAAGACAACTGACTGCAGGAAAGCGGAAGGACTGTGCAGGCCATGCACTTCCCTTAAGCTATTACAATGATTGACTCAAATGGCTTGTTAGTTTAAGAGACTTCTAGCAGGAACTGGAGCATGCCATATACTGTTTATGTTTTAAGAAAACATGGGCTGTGTTGATTTACAGCTCTCTAGGTTTCTCCTTTAAGCAAAAATACAGACTCCAGATGAATTCCATAGAAGAAGAAGGGAAAAAAAAAAAAAAAGAAACACAAAATAAATGAACCCATACAAAATTCATAATTCTAGAGTTAGAGGACATTATACTCAGGCAAGTAGCAGCATTCAGTTTCCTAGTTTCACCATCTGCTTTTCAACTTCACTCCCTATGTGCTAAGCTAAAAGTTTTAGAAGGGCAGAGGGTCACCATTACTTCAAATAATTGGTATTTTAAATATGTCAGAAATACCATGAGTGCTGGCAGGAAGCCATTAGCTACAGACAAGGAAGCAAAATTTGTCTTCTCAGATTTATAATGAAAAGTCCATGCCTTACACTAAACCCCCACAAAGGAAGAATCTTTAGGGATCAGTTCAGTTCCTCAGAGTTTTTCATTTTCATCAGACTACTCCTCTGCCTTGTGTATTTTAAATAGCTGCTTGTGCAAGAGAATTCAAAACTTAGGGGAACAGAGCTCACACTGCATGAACTCTGGTTTCACACTTTGGAGAACAAAGATGATCTTAAATTCTTACATTCACATTTTACTTTGTTTTTTTTCCTTAAGTTCTGTTAATCTTATCACTCTCCCAGTTAGTAGCACAAAATTTTTCTTTAGCTTCATGAGCACAAAGGCTTCAATTTTGTCTGATTGTTAAGATACAATCCTAAAACCTTTAGCCACTGTATCACAGAGTGGGACTAAGCCTCTGAAGTCAAATACGGCACACCAAGATACTTTTCTACAAAGAGCTTAGAATTCAAAGGGAAATCAAGCTAAGCCTTTCAAAATGCAGTGCAGCCTAAGTGAGTCCAGTTAAGGAGGGACATGCAACAGCAGGTCTTGGTTAACAAATATATTGTTTACTTGTCTAGGTATATTTCTTCACACAGGCATTACTGAGTGGCATCTAATATAGCTTGACTGAAGGAAATAGGAGCTCCTGCACCCATTTAGTCTGAAGTGAAAATTCTTCAAACATGAATGGGAGTCATACCCTCTCCACCAAGTCACATCTATTTTGTTTTACTCTGGGGGAATCCCATCAAGTCTAGTAGAAGGGAGGGGGAGAATTTAGCAGCAAGAACTTTTAAAATTCCATATGACTTCTACCAGTCATTTTTAATTCACTGCTTCTTTCATGAAAATGGTACTTATTAGGTAAAATTTCATTTACCCCATAAAATTAATTTGAACTAATAATGCTTAGACAGTTCTTAGAAATGTGATATTAGTGTTGGCAGAGTTTCCTCTATTGTCTGCCATATTGTCTAAAATTATGCCAAGCCACAAGCTAGGTCATCACTGCTTATATAGAGTCAAGTAAAGCTAGTTAGCAATAGTATGCTTTTGGCAATTTTGGAGTTGCTATTTTAAAGCTCCTTTGCCTGGAGCTATCTGGTCTCAAGGGTTACAAAAGGAATCCTAGACTTTCCAGTATAGCATCCCAGACAAGGATGTATCCTGAGTTTTCAGTAATTGAGAATAGCCATAGGATTAGAGAACTATTTGATACTGTGTTTGGATAAGACCCTCAATTTAGATGTTATTCATATCAGATGTTTATTTTAAAGTGAGGCATATTTAGGGTTTTAGTAGCTCAAGCCAGATTCCACGTCAGCTTTCTCCATGCTATACATAGCCACCATCTGGCACAACTGCCCCAGCACAACCCCCAGGGTTCCAAAGGGCGCCTCTCTGGGACACCAGGAGAGCTTAGCACAGTTCAAAGCTGGTGCCTGTTCAACTGGAGCTGCAGCTCAGCCTCTGCAGGACTAACACTGGAGCAGATCACAGGTTGCCAGTACCTGACATTGAGGCTTGCATCAGACAAAGCTCAGATATTTGTTCTCTGTTCACCTGCATTTGTCTAAATTACAGGCTGAAAAGCTTCAAACAGGCTGCCACCTGATTTAAATGAGCCTGCTGGCCCTGTTTTCTAACATCACAGTGCTGAGTCAACTTACTCATGAGCAGGGGCTTGCCTATCAGGTCTCTAGAGAAACAGCCTGGTGTGCATGAGAACAGTGTTACAAGAATCTAGATAAGGAGAACAAACTTCAGGTAGACGAAAATATTTCATGGTGGGGAACTTAGTATTCATTTTTTTTCATTGCTGTCATCTCAGATTGATACAGGGTACTTGCTGAAACCTTTAGGTGAGGTTGTTGATACTCAAAAGCTCAGACCTTTAGCTCTTAGTATGATCTTTAGACCAACCTTGAATACATCCAGCTGCAGCTCTGACATTAATTAGTGGTACCAAATATTTTATGCAACCATTGAAGATTAACTGTATATGCAAAATACACAGCAATCTGCACAAATATGCTTGAACTATCATTATGGTTTTTTGCAAAAGCCATTGATGGATTGCCCTTAAAAGAGTATACATAAACTGTTTCCATTTCACACAGGGCAGAAACTTCCAGCCAGACCCCACAGAACAATGACTTAATTGGGCTATTAGGTAGTCAGCCCACATGACCATATTTACCACATTTTTCACTCTGTTTTCAAGGATAACTAATTAGAAGCATCTCATTCAAAGATATTAGGAAAGAGCTGAACACAACACCCGCTGTGTATAGTTTGTGTGTTGCATACACAAACAGTGCAGAATTGCACACTGGAGAAAGTCAATGTGTAGCTAATGCCACTACAAAGCAACAAAGCTTTTGGCATTTCACAAATACTGAGGAAAGTGAAGGTTAACAGATTTGGGATTATTTCTTTTATGCTAAAAGCCAAAACTTCTTTTATGCTAAAAGCCAAATAGCTTTCTTTTTGATTTGTGTGCTGCTTTACATTGTGATGCAAAATTGAAACAAAGGAAGTAGAGGGATAATCCTCTGTGATATCCTTAGAGAAACAGAGAAACCCTAGTAAGGTGCCTGGCTTCTGCCAGGGCAGAAGATGGTGTAACAGTTCTGCAGGGTTATACCAGGGGTATGTCCAGGCTAACAGCTAATACCTGGAAAAGACTGCAGCAGCACACTCATGTTGTGAGACATTCCCAGAATGCTTTTCCATCCTTTAGCCATTTGCAGGTTATTGGCTTCCAGAAGCAGATGTTGCAGGCTTTGTATGTGATGACCTTTGATGGAGACACTTCTGAGAATGCTTGGCTGCTTTTTTAATGCGTGGATGCCAGCAGTGCCCACACCACTCCTTGGCAAAGGATTCTTGCAACCATTTAGCTTTACATTGGATGAGGAGATACTTGCTTTTCCTTTTATTTGAGGTCTCCCTACTTCTAATCTGGCATGCTGACCAACTTGGGAGCACAGTCAAACAGCCAATACAACCTCACCACCTCCAGGGCACTGGATTTTTAGGACTCAGTCTCTCTCTGGTATCCCTTTCCCAAACTGAAGAGTCCTGGTCTTAGGGGGGAAGATCTTCCACACCTTAATAGCTTTCACTAGGCCTCTTCTAATTTTGTTTCATCCTTTTTGAGTTGAAGGTGCAGGACAGCACACCACATCTATAACTGGGGTGTTCCATTGAAGTATTCAGGGATGTACTGATATAATGTCTTCTACACTTTTGCTTTTAACTTTCAACACCATCCTTGCTTTCTGAAAGCTACTGATGTATCCACTCGTTAATGAGTAAATTCTTACTTGTGAGCTATAATAGTTTGTTCAGAATCCATCAGTTAATATTTTAATTGGGAGCATGTATTTTCATGAACACCACTTAATACTGAACTAAAATTGAATTTCAGCCTTCATTTGAAATTCCAGTCACTCAGTCCAATAAGGGCTACATGCAATTCATTCTTCCTATCCTCTAAAAACTGACATACTTGGAGGATTTTCTCACCTTGCTGCTTGTGCCCTTCCAATTTCTTTATGACTGCACTGAACGATCTCATCACATCAGCCACATCACATTTCACCATAATGTGCTGCTGATGTCCCTCTCTATAACTAAAACCAACCTTTTTCTCCTATCCTTGTGTATTAACTATTCAGTTATCTATGGAGTTATCTTCCCTTGTATGCAAAGGCCACCTCCTTTCCCTAAGAGCTCTCTGGAAATCCAGGAAGACTAAATCAGACTGCACCTTCAAAAGTTACAAGAGATTTCTGAGACGTGACTTCCTTTACAAAAACATTCATCCTTTGAAGTGTGTCATTTATCCATGTGTTGGTTATATAAAGTAGCTGTGCAGCAACAGCCAACTCACTGATTGAGTTTCCTGAATGTCCCCTGGAATTTCTTTTTGTGAAAGCATCAAGGAAGTTTATCCAAATGATTTTAACCTGTTAGGAAGAAACTGCATGCCAGCCCAAACATGAAGATATTTATAGGTTTCTTGCTGAAATCCTCTATAGATTGTAGCAGGAAAATCATACACTAGCATGCAAAGTCTTCTGCATTGTGCTTCATTAACTCAGAGCAGTAGTATAAGCAGGAGGGAAGAATTAAGAAAAAGCTGATAAAAAGGGGATAAAGGACCCTCAAGAGCCCAATCTCAGGTTCAAGAGAGCCTGTCTTTATCTACAGCAATGATTACAGACGCATATGTAATATGTATATGTATATTCCTCCAGAATCAGTATTTTGTAGTAGAGTACATAAGCTGGAGATGATAACTCTTTTATTATCTCACTTTCTCACTGTGAGGAAAAAAACTCATTTATACTTGAGCCACATGGGTATCCTGTGATGCCCCAAGAGGGGATGCAAGGCACCAGAAAGTAGCAACTGAGTGATAAACAGATATATCTCATCTCATATTACAAGTTTAATATTAGAAAGCAAAGTACTGAGGACATATTTTCAGAGGTCACAAGATCCCACCACTTCTGATCAGGTGGTATTTCAGTACCCTGTGAATTGGGCTTTGTGAACATTTGCAAAAATGCTAACCAAACACTAAAAAGGTCTCTTGTGGGCACCCTGTTTTGAGAACAGAATTATTGTGTGTCTACACTTTTATTAAAGCACAGTGATTTGGAGATTCTCCTTATTACTTAAATATTTCAATTAGAGCATTAGTTGTTGTCACTGACAATGACTGGAAACATCGCAACATAAAATGACACTTCGTGTTATCTCAGACTCATGGCAAACCCGTAAGTGTGATTACAATTTGAAAAGAGCCATATATTTTGAAATTTGCATTAATCAGAATGCTGCTGCAAAAAATGAATGTCAGCTGACTTCAGTGCTGCAGGGGTAGTGAATCAATGGGGCGTAACTACATAAACTGTGGTGTGTAATTAATGCATAACTAACTTTCACCTTTCAGTAGGGATTACAGTGGGTAATGGAAGCTTTAATATTGGCAAGGTCTTTGCTATACTCCTCTGATACACTGGAACAATGAATATGTGCCATCGTTGTTCTGGGAATTAATATGTTTAGGGACAAACTTCCAGATGTAAAAATATTTCTGGGCAATCTGAATGTATCACCTCACTGTTATTGTTACCCACTGGCTTCTTAAGCTTCTTACTGGAAGAAAGCTGTGCATATTCATCTTGCAAATTTCAGTGAAAATGTCAGAAACAAGAAGAAAAAGAATTCTTTAATAGTGGTGATTTTCTGAAACAGGTCTAAAATCTTCCTGAAAAATCTGAAAGCATCTATGGAGTTACTGCCAAAGAGAACTGGATGATGCATACACAGGGTTTACATTACATGTATGCAAAAGCTTCTTTTACTTTGAGTCTGGCCACTGTTTGACTAATTCTGATAAGGCACCTCTTTGAACAAGCACATGGAAAATAAAACCATCAAATTCTATTAAGTAAAAAGTCATGTCTTCCTTCTCCGTGAGTCTCAGCCACAAAATGGTGGAGGCTGGGAGAGCACTTAGAAGATGTGTCATTACATAATGGCCCCACTCTTGTATTTCCCCTCCGTCTGCTGTGGGTTATTGGTTTTCCCATAAGCCCTGTAAGTGTCCCCAGGACATAAGGGAGGGTAGAAAAACACCAAAAGTGAGAGGTAGAGGCAGCAAGCTCAAGAAAAAGCACAAGTGAACCCACAGAAGATAAGTTTTAAAAGGATGGAGTGAAGGATTAAAGAATCAAAAATGCAAAGTAGCCAGAGGAGGTGCTTAGCTGGGATCTCAAACAGTGCCCAATGCTCCACAAAATGTATGAGGAAGCAGTGGATTCTGGCAGGGCACTCCACTCAGAGACACAACAGAAAAAGAGAACAGAAACAGGACCTACAGTTGCTGAGGTATCCCCTCGTCGTGCTGCTTTTTATGACTGCACTTGGTGGTCAGCTCAGTTTGGACAAGGAGAACATGAGTAAGGATGTCAGGCACCAAAATCGAGTGGGCAACTGCAGCCAGAACCTTGGGAACAGGGTCTGGATTCAAAAGAAAGGCTACAGCCTGGTGCCTTTGATACACTCAGTATACTCCCCTCTCCCATGAATTGGAAGCACAGCCATACCCATCACTCTACAGCTGAGTTTTCAACTCCTCTGATCTGTAGAAAAATATATCAAACTTATGCCATAATCTATCACCCCAAGTCCCAAATCCAATAATGAAAAATCTTTGGGTATAACCTTGAAAATATGTAATGTTCTGTACTATATAGTGGAGTTTCCAGGCACAGAAAAGAGGAGGAAGCTGTTCTGAAAGCTTGGTTACAGCACATTAAAAAATGCAGGGAGTGTATAACTGGTGTGTAAGAGGTGACATTTGGGATATTTGTGCCAGCTGTGAAGCTAACTGAAAGTTTCTGTGGCTGGGCAGCCAGTTAAGATTATTTAAATTAAAATTCTTCCTGTAATGGTACTCCTGTGTCTCTCAGGAATGGTGACAGTTGTTTCATTACTCTTTTTAGAGCACATCTGGATATCTTGACCAAAAAAATTGAAATGGTAGGTACTATTTTATTCCAATTCTTTGTTATTGAACATGATAATAAGACCACAAGATCTAAATACTTTTTACTGTACTATAGAGCTTTCTCTTTATTCTTTGAAAGTGGCAAAACTACCACATTTTATTTTTAGAAATAAGACTGCATTTATTTAAGTTTTGTCTGTTTAGTCTCCTTCATTCTGACATTGTCTCCACAATTCTTCCTGGTTTTGGTAAGTATGTGCCTGCATTCACATGGCAACACTACGAGAAACAATAAAAAGTTCCATCTTAGGAACTCTGCCATATATGGATGACATTTTAGCTGTGCCCTTGGATGCACATGGTAGAATTAATTGCTTCTTCAGCATATTGGTGAGAAATGCTTTCAGCTGGTTGGTGGCTGAAGCTCAGTCTTAATTTAGGCCACTACATTTCAGTTTAACATAACTTTTCTGATAGGCTGGAAAGAACAGCTAAACTAATATTGCCTCTCCAACATTACCAAAGGTGTCATTTTCAGGAAACAACACAAAATGGAGAGGAATTAAAATCAGAACTAAGTCTGAGTAGCTGCAAACACTGCAAGTGTTGGGAGTTCAGAATCCGAATTCAGCATCATCTGTTACATTTGACCTTGAATGTATGAATTGGGATAAAACCATTGGAGAACCACATTATCTGGAGACCAACCCTCATATTTCTCCTTTTGCCAAACCAAGACCTAGTGCCCATTGTCTCTGCCTTCAAATGTGAATCCTGGTGTACGTCACCTCAGCTGTGGTGTGTCTCTCACTTGGAAGCCTGGTCCCTGTGTTCGCTATCTCCAGGGTGCAGAGGAACAGATGTGTGAGATTGGAGCTGTACAGGCATAAGACCATATGATCATTCTCAGCCAGTGGCTCATATGAGCTCACTTTCCTTCTCCACATGAATAAAGAGCGCTTTGTTTGTACTGCAGAATCAAAGACTACATGCAGGCAGTTCCCATGGTATAGTGGGGCTGCAGAAACTTGGCAGGAGGAGAAGCCAGTGCCAGATATGCTGTGTGGCCCCAACCAGCCTGCACCCTGGTTTGCATCCCACAGCCACCCACTTTGCAGACCAGGAAGAATAGTGAGAATTTTCTTTCAAAGCAGAGGACCGTGGAAAAAGCCCAACTGTACCTGTCTGATCTGTGGGGACATAATCAGTAGGAAAGAAAAAGCAACTGGAAAAGAGCCCAATATCCCCAGACAGCCTTCCTCCTCCAGGTTCTGCCATCCTGCTGTTCTTCTCTGCCAGCCAAGAGCCCTGCCTTGACATGTATCTTTTGTCTCCTAGGCTCACCTCCATTTCTCTTTGCTAAGACAGGGAATTAAAATCTCTCCTTCTGGCCAGTGTCTGACACATGTTGCCGTTGCCAAGAGAGAGAAGCCCTTTTCAAACACTGCTCCTTCTTTTCTCTGTGCAAACACAGCACTTAATTGATTTTGCAAACAGTTCAGCCTGCTTTTCCGAGGGTTATAGCAAACTGTAAAGTTTGCACTTTGCACTAAAACTTAGTGGTTAAAAAAATAAAAAATTGATCATACTCAGGCCTTGGAGAGTTTCCACACTGGATGGCGAGAGTTGCCTGTGCTGACAGGAGCAAGCATTGCCAGCTGTGTGTGTTGAAAGATGAGGAGATGTCCCACGCCAAAGAGCAGGGAGCACTTCTCTTCCCAAGGATGTACTTGTGTGTTAGTGAGTAGCAGCTTCTGTTAAAAGAAAACATATTACCAAAATACATGATCCTAACTGGGAGTAGGGACTGTTACCAACCACCCCTAAGTGCAAAAACCTTGCAAAGTGTTTGATATGAGCTGCCACATGTAGGACAAGACTGTAGAGTCTGAAATCATGGACCCATATTTTAAGGCAGAAGCTTGGGAGTTTTTAGGCTAACAAAATTTTTATAGGAATCCCTTGACAGAGGCTTTGGAGACTGACTTTTCTAAAGCTGGGGAGTCTGTCAGCCATTTTTCACTACAGAAACTAAAGGCAGGGTATACATTAGTTTGAAAACAGCTTGGATATCCTAAATCAAACCCCTAGTTTATTTTCCTGCTTCTCAGCTCCACGTGCAGTTGCATTTCACCACTGACTTCCACATGGCTGCATGATGATTCCACCCAGATTGGATCCTCTAAGAAGAAGTACCTAGTACTTTTTTTTAAATGAGAAGTTGATAGAAAACTTCTGTTGCACAAAGTCTGCAGGGACTATCTTAATCAGGTAAATTCAAAGTTTATAAGCCTTGAGAAGAATGAGAGAATCTTTTCTACATGTTTTATTCCTTTTTAGAGAATGTCTTGATACTGTGGATTGCAGATAGGTATTTCCATTCTTCTTGTGGATTATTAAAACTGAGTGAAAAGAGAAGGACAGCTGATAGCAAGTTTTCAGAACAAAAAGGCACTAAAGAAATGACATAAACTGCTTCACTTTGATAAACATTTTAACAAGTAACTGAAGTTCAAAGATGTAAGAGGCATTAGTGTTTACATTTTTTTTCCTTCTATAATTGTCTCTAGTTGGGAATTGAAGTGAAAACAAGCTTGGTTTACAGAAGGCCTGTTGTTGCCCCTCATAACATGACTTCTTCTTCATACACTTCCGGTATATTTACAAATTATATAGTTTTAACAACAAGGCAAACCTTTGCCCAGAAAATTTATAGTAGTGCCAGGTTCCCCATCCTTTCCTCTTCGATTTGAATCTATATTTCTTTGTGTATTAGTTTAGAGACAACAGGATACTTCATCATTACCTTCCCTGAAGGTGCCTTCTTTTATATTTCTGGAGCAGCCATGACTGCTACCTCTCAGTAAACTGCTGCAACCAGCCCATAATTGCCTTTCTTTAATAATAAATATAACATATGATGTATTTTTAACTTTTAAATTTGACATAGCCAGTGAATTTAACATCACACTATCTGTGTGAGGTTACAAAAATATGGTTAAGGAAATTTGGATTTGGAAATCTCAGGCATTTTGTCTAAACTAGCAAGATACCATGCCTGTTTTATGAATGGCAAAAAAAAAAAAATGGAAATTAACATTGATGACACCAGTTTGTTCTTTCCAACATGGTACACATTCTGTTCCTGGCTCTTGAAGGACCCATCACAAATGTTCCTGTACTGCAGCAGTGATAGATCCCTACTGCCTCCAACCTTTGTATCTTCACATATGTGAAAAAGAAAAGATGCATTATGTAACATTTTCTTATAATATATCTATAGGGAACCATTTATTGGTAAATATTCCCAATAGGACTGTAATTATATTCCCCAAAGGTTAAGGTCAAAATCAATTATTAATTATATAAAGATCAAAATGTAGAAATACTTAATTTTTTTGTTTAGTTCTACTTCAGTATATTTTACCATGTAACACTACCTATTTTATAGTGCCTTCTTACTGAGGATGTAGTAATTAGTATTTAGCTCATCATTTTTTAAAGTTGACAAGTCCATGATAGTCAGTGTGAGAATTACTAGAAACTAATTAAAATTACATCAATTTGTCTACTGTAGCTGTATTCACTGTGTACTTGAAGAAGTAAGAATTTGATGTCATGGCAGTGGCTGAAACCTCAGTGGTTACTCTTAGGACAAGCAGTGACTAAAGAAGCCTTTGGGATGGGCACAAGTCCCTGCTGATGTGCACGTGGGTTTGGCTTGGTTAGCCAGACCTGTTTTGCAGAAATATTTGTGCTGCAAAGCCTTAAAATTGGGCACCCTGCTGTGCATGTTTGAAATAGGGGACGAATGACATGTTTCCTGTGCCCAAACAGGGTTAAAACCTACAGGGTGACTGTAGGTTTATAAAAGTACAGAAGAAGAATCAAAGCTATAAATTTATAAAAGTTTATAAAAGTACAGAAGATCAATTTATAAAAGTACAGAAGAAGAATCAAAGCTATAATTCCTCCTCTCCTCCACTACTTGGCACCGCGAAGCACTAGCTGTTCTGTCACAACTCATATGGCACCTTTGCAGTGCATTTTTCTCTTCCATTCATAAATCCCAGAGGTCAGGAGTAGCACCACCAAGAACCTCCTCCTGCAGAAAGAGAACTGTTGAAGAATTACTGTTGAGCATGGCTGAAGAGCAGCACATAATATACAGCTTAGCAAGAGGAATAGTCTCGCAAAAGCTTAAGAGAAGAGTTTTGCTTTACTGGGGTGCCCAGAGGCAGCAGGTTTTTTGAATGTGTATCTGGATGTTGCTGGTTTTCCCTGTTGCTCTTTGCTCAGTAAGGCTGTGTTCATGTCCAGGTCTGACATACCTTCCCAAGGGGCTGGCTGGCTGAGAGCTGGCAACTGAGTGCTCAGCAGGAACCTCTGGTTTCTCTTACTGTTTTGCAGAACAAGGAATGTCCTTTTTTCCTCTGGGGTATAAGCAAAGAACATCCAATTTAATTTTGTTTGATTGCTTTTCAGTTTATAGTGCTGCATAGAATCACAGAATCCAGAGATGGAAGGGACCCTCAGGACCCGTGCTAGGGTCAAAAATCAGCAACCCAAGAATCACAGCATGTGCCTGAAAGTGTTGTCCAAACATATCCTGGACTCAGACAGGTTTGATGCTGTGAACACTTCTCTAGCAAGTAATCCACTTTCCTGAAGCTATAGCACACAGGTAATTGAGGGAAAACAGCCCCAAGAGATGTAAATATCTAACAAAAATGACATGGAAATTCTTAAAATTAAAACATTCCCTTCTCAAGTTGAACAAAATGTTTTCTTCAATCTGAAATCTCTCTTTTGGAGGAATTCTTGCGACTTCCAGATCTATCAAAAACATTGCCCCTGAGCACCACAATAAAAATCCACTGCTCAGAGCAAGATTAGGTAGCTAAAATGGAATGTACACTGAACCCTTGTGATGCTAAACCAAAGTATCTTGTCTCTCTTCTACCCCAGGAAGTATTAATATCTCAAATTAGGAATTCATCTGAGATAATGAGGGAAGTGACTAAACTGACTGTGAATTTGACAGTATACCTGAACAGTCAGCATGCAAAGCAGAAGAGATGCTAAAATAGCTATAGATGGCTCTGGTTTACATTTTCTTACTTTGCTTCCATGTACTTATCTTTTGTCTGACTGCACCAGCATACACATGAAATGAGTTCTGAGGCACTGTAAAGGAAGCTAAGTAGAATACTAAACACCTGTTTCCATCACTGCTCATCCACACAGAGGAGAGATAAAAACTTTCCTAAAGAATGAAATAAAGTCATAAAGCAGAGCAAATCCCTGGAGCACAGCACCACTTGCTGCATAATAAATAACAAGATTGTTACAGATGGTCCTGTTGTTCCAGGTGTAAAAACTCTGCATAACATTGTAGAAAGAAAACTGATTTTGGGTGCACCAAAATTAACAAAGTGAGATGGAGAAATGGATTTCTTCTCCTTTTGTGAACAAGTTCCCCGTGTGCTTTGCTGCTTTGAGGTCAGGAGAGATTCCTCACCCTTTCCCTTCTAATTTATCTGCTGCAGGGAAGCCTGCAGTGTTGTCCCTAGCCTGTTTTTCACGGGTTGCTCCAGAGATTGAGAGGGCACAGGAGAGCAGGAGGCCAACAACAATTCCTATGGCATCAGTTCTCCAAGCAATCCTTACCTCACCAAACACAGCAAGTTTAGTTCATTTTTACCATTTATCTATCAACCACTGCACAAAGAATGTATCATATTTTTCTTGACAAGCAAGACTGGCACTAAGGCAGGTGAGCAGGCTCTACCAAGGACCCTCAAGTAAGCTCAGCTGGTTAGAGCACTGTGATAATAATGCAAAGGTTGTGGGTTTAATCCCTATTCACTTAAAGGCTGGACTTGAAACCTTATGGGTCCCTTCCAACCAAAACTATTTTGTGATTCTATGTCATCAGAGTAGGTAGGACTTAGTTTATCTTAATACAAACTGTGAAAATAGCTACTGACCATAAACGCAATAATAGAGATTAAAGAATGGATAAACTGTTTAGTCTGAAAATACATGAGCTGGAGACATCCAAGGTCTCTGAGGATGCAAGTGTCAGGAAAAAAATTGCCAAACAACTTGAGTTCAAAGATAGAGTAACTTCTGCTTAACAGGATGACTCCTTGCTGAGCTTCAGGGGAGGCAGGGCTGTCTCCCTTTGTACATCCCTGGGAGATGAGATGTTACACACTGGAGTGCTGCACACAGCACCTGCACAGAGCTAAAGGCTGATGGACCTGTTTACATGGAGTGAAAAGTGATGTTGAAATCAAGTTCAAATTTTTTAAAAAAATTTAAAAGTAATGAAATATTGTGTTTGCCCTCACGATCAGGGTGGCTCAGGCATTGGACTTGAAGATCAGGGAGTTGCATAAGAATTCTGTTTTCCAGCCCACACTTAATGGTTAGAAGGAAGAGTAAGAAAAGTGAGCTTTCCTGGACATTTCTACATTGTATTTGCCCTGTTACCTGGTCTTGTTCCTTGGAACTGGAGACATCTGATTTTCATCTGCTGATCTGGGTGGAAGTGAGGTCATACCACAATGTCTGATACCTTTACTAACATATTGGGAATGTTTGCTCCAGCCATACCCTTCCTCCAAGAGAATAATACAAGTTTCACAGGTATGAGCAGAACCAAACAAGCCAAGGACTATTTCTGAGTCATGCTCATGTGGGAAGAGTCATAGGAGAAGTGTAGACAAGCACTATCACTCTAGTTATCATAGCAGTAAATCAAGTTTGAGACAGAATTCAACCTCATTCCGGTACATGGAAACTGGAGAGTTCAAGCAGGTCATAAATTGAATGATTTGAGTACCTCCTCTGGGCAAGGGGAAGAAAGTAACTTATTTTTCAGTAGCATTTTGTGTTTTAGTGTTTGTCCACCCATTTCTTTGGGTAATTGGGTTGGGCAAGAAACATCCAATGACTCTGAACTGATTGTTAGCCTGAAATTTGCACTGGGAAATGTTGGGAAGTGTTTGGAGACATACAGCTCAGAACTGAACAGCTTTAAGGTTACACCAGGAAAGCCAGACTTCTAGTATATATTCATTCATGAAGATTAATGTATAGAAACAGGTTCCAAAGCACTGAAATGAAATGAGTGAAAATGTTTTACTCTTTTACTCTTTGGTTACTAGGTCTCAAACCCTCAGACTTATAAAAGATATCCTCAGGCAGAATCAGGTCAGTGCTATGTCCTCAAAGGACCTACGAGCCCTGAATGTCCCTGCCCAGCCTCTCCTGTGGTTACAGCCACACTACCCATGGCTCAGGACCTCATCTTAACCCTTCCTGAGGCACACAGACCTTGTTTGAGCTATGCCAGAGGAGTCCTGGTCTCCAGCCCTGCTTCTTGGATGGAAGACCTATGCTGCAGCCTCATGTCCACCCCTGACTCTGTCTGTGTCCCTTTTTGCTCCAGAATGCATCTCCTGGATGGACCTGAGTTGGCTCATCAGTTGCTTTGCTTGTGGCTCCTAATAGACCCTGATATCAGCCTGATGTGTTCACATCCTGTGAGAAAGGCACCAAGCAGAACCTCAGCTTCTCCTCTCTTGTGGAGCAGTCCCACTTTCACTGCTTCCTGGCATTCTTGGATCATGTTTTGAGATTGAATAGCTCTGGGTTTGTATGTAACAGCCCCTCAGCAATGTAAAATAACAGTAAGATGTAACAGTGAGCCTCACAGCACAAAGACCTTTTTTGCTAAACAGAAAATTACCTACTTTTTAAAAGCACTGTATTCTGTTCTTTCATAAACAAACTCCTCATTTGAAGATGTCTTTCATAAGTCTTTCATTTTTAGTTATTTATCCTATGGGATTTTCCCAGTAAATTTATACACATGCAACAATAACATCCAAAGGTTGTATATGTAATCCTGGCACAACAAAATCATGCCAGATTAAGCTGTCTCTGTTCAACCCATACTTGACACTTCCTACTATCACTGGGCCAAACAAATAGCTGAGGTGTGGGTGTGTGCAGTTTATATGCATTGTTCCATTTTTTCCTGGCTCTTGAAACTCAGCCTTAATATTCTAAGGTATGGCTTTTTAACAGAATAAAATGTTCCTATTGATTTCTCAGGCAAGGATAAGACAGAAACATTAATAATTCAAAGGTATCTGCTGCTTTCAGGGTTTCAAAAGCTGGGTGTGTTGTCTGATATTTTCCAAAAGGTCAAAGTCATGTTTTCACTGACAGTGAAAGATTTCACATTTGGGTGTTATGACTTCACTTTACATCAAGTGAGCAATAAAAATCTGACAGTCAATGCACGTTTAGAAAGTTTGTGTCAATTTGACTGGTTCTCCTGCAGATGATTCTTTCAGCTGTATCTACTAATCATGTGGCCAAGGGAACTTTTTCTTCAAACTGTGAAACACCTCAGGGAGAAGAGCAGCCTCAGGCTGGCCTTTAACAGTGTTTTCCAAGGACTTCTGCTACAAGAAAAAATATTCCAATACATTTTCAGAGTAGCCCTAAGGAGATGTGGTTGGGCTTTTCTAGTAGGATGGGAGTGTAGAGAACCAGTATTTGGTCTGCTGGTTTGTGTCCTACAAGTTTAATAACCTCTAGCAGCCATCTGAAAGACAGCCAACTAGTTAAAAATTGATTCATCTATGGAGACACAGAAGATTAGTTTTAAAAAATAAAAATTGAATTATTTCTTGCAATCTGGAGTATTTTCTCTATAGCACTAACTTACTGCAAATTGAGAATGCACTCAATTTTTCAAAAAAGGTAACATAATCTAAGGATAAAGTAATCTTCAATATGGCATAATCATGAGAGCCTATGCATCTAAGCAAGTAGTCTCAGCTCATATTAATGAATTTTGGATAATGACCTGGCAGAGAACACAAAAATCTCTGCCGCCATGGTTGCAGCTGGATATTTAAAAAAAACTGATAAATTCTCTTCTCAGCAAAAACAGTGAAGAAAGTAAATCCCAACGGTAGGGTTGGGGTGCCTGTAGGATGCTGAAAAATGTGGGAGTCAAAACCATTAGAAGTTGGTCTGTTGACTTTATCCAAATCTAATTAGGCTAGAAATCTTGAAAGATTTGGGTTTCTTGAAAGATTTTCAGTAATATGTGATTTTTGGCTTGGGAGGAAATACTATGAGAACAGTCTTTTCATGGACATTAAAGTAGTAAACTTTGGTTGGAGCCAACCACACAGAACATGATGAGGTGTTTGCCAAGAGGGAATTGGAAAGGTTTAAAAACTTCAAACATTTTAGGCAGAAAAATAGTGATGAAATGTAAGCATCAGGGAAAATTCAAACTGGTTTGTGTATTACCTAAGTATGTTTCCTTTCCCCTAATGTGATGGCAAGGCTCCTGTTGCCTTTGTTGTGCTTTGAATTGTATCTTTAGCATTAGCTTAGCTTCAGTACAGTAGTTTATTATGAATACTTCCAGTGAAAATTTTGAGGAAAAATATATTCAGCCTTTACTTTTCTTCCATAACATGTTTACATTTTCATCCCTCCTCATGCTTACTTTCTGTAGAGCTGTCTTGAGCATCTGATCACTTACTCATGAGCACAGCCATATCCTTAAAGTCATTACCAGGCTTTCTTTGGTCTTAGCAGCACCACTTAGCTGCCAGAAAATATTATAGATCTCCATCTTAGCTTATAATGACAGTTTTTGAAGGGAACCAATAATTCTTTGTAGGGTGGGGATGTATTGGTGGCATATCACGGTGGAGTTTCCCTGAGCTTCTAACAAGGCCTCAGCTGCACTACCTTTTATACTATTATTCTTGCATATTAGAAGTCTGCTGCTTTATATAGTATGTGATGGGCAAAAAAAAGTATTGCTTCCCAGAGTTTAGGAATTGACTAAATTAGGTCAACAGAAATAATGGTGCATGGAGGTTCAATCTTTTAGACAGCAGTCCATTTGGCTGAGAGATCTGAGAATGCAAAACCATGGAACTTTTGAAACAGTTTGCAAATTATCTTGCAAAGAAAGTTATTTTCAAACACCTTTTGTCTCTGTCATAAATACAGGCATGATAATCTGTGAAAAGTGTTATTTATTATTTTGGCCAAATGAGGATAACTAGAATTCAGAGTAGTTTGAAATTTTCTCAGAAAAAAAAATATCCAGCCTGAAAATATTGTAATTATAATCTATATCAACTCACTTTATTTTCAACTATGTTGTTGAACTAAGGATCATCACTTGCTTCTCTTAGATTATATGCATACAAACACCAAACTCTGCTCCTCTAGATATACTTATCTACTGAGGAAAAGACAGTACTTCTAACAGCAAGAGGAGATATATTTCCATCCAATCTATTCAGTATAGAAAAAAAAAAAAAAACACATAAAATATCAATTACATGAAAACTGAATCAGTGGGAAAAACATTTCTGGTTTAGAACAGTATTACAGAATATCAGCCATGATCAGTTGTTTAAAGCACTGGGTAGATGGTGTGTATGCTTTTATAAGGCCAAATCGTTTTCAACTCCTTCTGTTATCTACTGATAATTTTAGGTTTTGGCTTATTTTATGAAAATATTTTATGTTTCAAAGTTCTTGGGGGAGGGAGAGCTTTTTTTTTTTCTTTTTTCTCATCTTCAGGAGCCTTTCTGTTATGGAAAGAAGTTATGGAAATCAGATAAAGGTCAGCAGATGAAACCAAAATATTGCCAACATGACAAGTCACAAAGTATCATCCTGTGCTTTCTGTCATTCTATCAACTCAAGCCTACCATGACTGTTCAACTCAACAGTGATAATTTATTTCCTCACCACCGGAAAGTGTATCCTGTTTAATTCCCTGAGAGACTAAGCCTCAGGTGATTACACTGTCTTCAGCCAACAGTGGCCCTATTCACCCTCCAAGTCTTTGAAATATTCCAAATTTACCACAGATAAAAACATCTACAATAATTACTGTAAGCTTCATAAAAAAGAGTGACTCAAAAGTTACTACTTGGATAAATACTACAATTTTTTTGTTTGTTTCCTTACTAGATATCAGGAACCTCACCCAGAAGAAATGCTCAGACCTGAGAGGACTGTGGGCTCACCTGTAGGAAATCAGACTCCATCAGTGCTCGCAGCCTACTGATCCCTAAGGAGCTCTGCAACAGCTAGCAGTGGATGTCCCTTTCCTTTTCTGGGTCATATATATCTCACTACTCCCGTAAGGCAAGAAAACAAGGAAACAAACAATGAAGCCAGGGGGCAATACCCATTCACTTCTTGAGTAAGATCAGAGCTAGCAAGGAACAAACAATACAGCTGAGGGGAGTTGCTTTTCCTGTCCAGGAGAACTACAGTCCTCATCCTGTGCCCTCTTAAATCTATACATAAGGGGTAAAAAGGTTTGGATTTTCAGAAATTTACCACTTACTTCAAAATAATGTGAGCAAAGAAGTGAATTGTACACTCTTCCAGACTGTAAAACATTTTTCCTATCACCAAAACTATTTTCATTTTGTAAGAGGTTACTTGATGTGTTAATTCACATAGCAGCAGAATTGTCAGGGCAGAGGACTGTGCTTAAACCTCCTTCTTCTTTTTTTTTTTCCCTAAGTATGCAAGATTTCTAATTTTGGCTTTAGCAGGATAGCTTCCCCTACAATCCTAACACACAAATAGTTTTCATCACTGTGCAGTCCAATACAAACAGCCCTAGAGAACACCTTCCAGGATTCCAGCAGCCACTTGGTATATCCTCTTTGGATAACTGTGTGGCTGCAGTAGGAATAAAGAGAACCTATGTACCTATCACTTACTTGTTTGAATTTTGCAATCTTACCTTCATCACTGCAAGTTATATTAGTCCTACTGCAGAATGAAGTTAGTGGTCTAAACATAAATTAAGCAAGCATGCTTTCCACTCCCCTTCTTTCTTCCAGTGCTATGTGATTTTTACCTAGGGTTTCCTAGATTTTCCTTTTCTTTTTAGCTCCCCTAAATTAACATACCCTTCACTGATATTATAGTCTCAAGCTAAGCATAAATCCAAGCATTCTTGAACTGAGTGAGAATTTATATCTATGTTTTGGGTTTGAATGAAACCAAAATCTTAGACAATAATCCAGTTCTCAGGAATAAAATTGAAATTGGCTAGGCACCAAGCTCACAGATCATTAGAGTGCTTTCTATAGGCTTTGTATATGTTACATTATGGTGATGTTTTCTTTTTTCCATATATTTCCTTTCTCATGATGTTTTTTGCAGTGTTGTAGCCCTAATGGCAGTTAATAAAAGGGAAATAAATATTGGTAAGAGAATCTGAAGTAAGTTTCATAGCTCTTAAATCAAATTAGCTTCTGTAGTCATGAACTAATCAATTGCCTTTCTCTTTTGTATGATTCAAGCTGGAAGTTGTGATTTAAGTTTTCTGTAATTTAGGGGTTTTTTTGTACAAAGCCTTTAGAAAGACATAAAATTAGCACATTAATAAAATGAAGTGCTGAATTTATGCCATTGAGAAAAAGAGCCATAACACACTCATACATATGTCTTACGCTGAAGAGAAATAAAATCCCAACTGTTCATGCCTAAAAAGTGAGTGCTAAATACTATTATTTCATATAGTTACATTAGAGGATTTGGCCAAAGATGTTGGAGTTGTTACTATCCTTGGAGGCAAATTATATTTTAACATAAAACCAGCTAAAAGTCATCAGAGGTAAAAATGGTGATGTCAAATCTGGAAATTAGTTTTTAATCTGGAAGCGGATGACATTTTAATACAATCCTTCTCTTGGGTGCTATGTCAAGAAATGATGATCACCCTTTAAATCAGGTCTGATAGCTTATTAGCAAAATATTTCATACTAAATTTGGTGTTAGTGCTGGGAGGGAGAACAAAAGAGATTTAGAAAACTCAGTTGATGTGGAGTTATACTGGGGAAATAAATCACCACCAGAACACCAGCTGGAGTAGTGGCTGAGACAGATAGCTTCTACCTAGCTCCCATTACACTTGATGTCAGCTTGCTGTAAGGTTTGTTTAAATTCAAGAGTCTGTCACTTGCCCTCAATTTAACAACTAATGTTTCACATGTTGAAATATTAAGAACAGGCTTCAGTGTTTTTAATTGTCATATCATTCCCAGCTAGCTGGGCCTGCTGTCACTGATTCTTAGCCCTTCTATAATATAAAGCTTCTTTTTTTTTCCTCCAATATGCACTAGGGGTTGGTGGAAGAACAAACATCAAGATGTCAGTGTCTGGTTCTGGTGGTCTCTGAAAGAAGTTTTTTTGACTTCCCTAGAACTGGCAGTTGTGCAAACCTGATGATCACAGTTTTAGCTAATGGCCAGCAGAGACAAGCAGTGTTCTCCAAAAACTTGAACCAAACCAGCAAGAACCTTATATTAACACAGGTTCCAATCCTACATGGAAAAGAGTGACTTGTCAGGACCTTCAGAAAATAAAAGAAAGTAACTACAAGTTACTAAGTTCCACAAAATGAGGTAGGCTTCATTTTCACTGGTGTTCTATTATATTCAGAACATTTCTGTTACAGATGACTATATTTTCACCTTGGATGAACATTTATCTGCACGAGGAAGTCAAGCATGCTCCACTCTAGGTAGTTCACATAAATTCAATATTGAGGACTAGAAGCCAGTCTCAGAGTGTCAGAGTCTAGATGAATTTGGTTTTGCAACATCTGCATTTTTGTGTGTTTCTAGGAAATTGGTCAACAATGGGTTGTGGCAAGGTCTTAATTCTCTATGTCTAGTTTCATGCTCCCAAACCACAATGCAGAAGGCTCTTCTGTTTTGATGTGGCAGGTGAAGTTAATAAGAAGGTGTCAGGAAATATTGTGATCTGTTGGAAAGTAAATCCATGTAGGTTTGAATAAGGTGAATTAGAAAAAATGTAAGGATTGCAAAGTTTTCAACTCTGGTAATAACACACGTATTGGCTTTGATAATTTCACATAGTATCCCAAAGGCAAAAGTTATGATTCTTGACCTCATTAGTACAGGCAGCAGGCTGAACATGGGCTTCAGTTGTTCCTGAGTTGTTTCTTCTTTGTACACTGAAATACACTCATCCTCCCAGGAATGTTTTGTTCATGTGCTTCTGTGACTGAGAAACCTTTTCAATGAAAAACAGGTCCTGTCAAATGTTTTTTGACCTAAATTATGTTCTTTTGTGCCACAAACCAACAAAGATGTTTATGGCCAGAATCATCAGCACTGCCACAAGTCCCCCAGTAGTATTTGTGGCAAATCAGTGAGACAAGTGTCATACTGCAGGCCCTGGGCAGCCTGTCACTGTAAGACAAACAAGTTTAAATATTGGAGCTCTGACAAACACAGTGCTTCAACAAGAATCTCAAATGCCTATGTTTTGGCATGGCAATCATGGCAGTCACTCCAAAACTGTACAAGTCCAAAAAAAAAAGTAGTGGAAAGGAATCTTTCCTCCTAAGCTCTAAAGTATAGCACGAACTATATAAGTGGTATCAACTAGCATTTATACTACACTATTATACTGTGAGGAGACTTAGAAAGAAGCTATGGAAAACTTGCAACTCTGTGTTTTGTAAGGACTGAGCTGGAACTAGACTGAGATATAACTACACTGTCACTCCTGAGTGAACTTGCTTGCATGAACTTGCCCATCAATAAAGACAACTCAGCCACTTGTCTTCTCTTTCAGGAAATAAAGAAAATAATAAAGTAGAGCTGGGCTGTGGAAGCTCACAGAGTCTCAGTTGCATCATTTGTCGGTTCCTATTGCAGAAATACTCACACAACCACTGAAGCATTGGTTGGGGTAAACATCTAGATGTCAGTCAGTCCATTCTTCTGTCTAAAACAAGAATTATCATCATTCCTAGTTCATTACATCTATCACCAGCTATCACTGACTTTAGGCAACAGTAGAGCAATGGGTTTGCTTACTTGAATATTGAAAGCAGACAAGTCCACCCTCCCTCCACCCAGCTTCCTTCAGTGTTGCACTGCCCGCTTGTAAAGAAATTCATCTTAATACCTCATCTGAAAATTCAGTCAGAACATATGTTCCTTGCCCTCTTTAGGTTCTCTGCTACTGCTATGAGAAGTCTGTGTTATCCCTGTAATATATGTAATATCTAATTTGTGGACAACACTAAGCTTGGTCAGTGTTGATTTGCTGGAGGGTAGAAGGCACTGCAGAGGGCCTGGACAGGCTGGATCAATGGGCCAAGACCAACAGCATGAAGTTCAACAAGGCAAAGTGCCAAGTCCTACATTTTGGCCACAACAACCTTATGCAATGACACAAGCTGGGGACAGAATGGCTGGAAAGCTGCCCCATTGAAAAGGACCTGGAGGTGCTGGTTGACAGCAGCTGAATATGATCCAGCTGGCCAAGAAGGCCAATGGCATCCTGGCCTGTATCAGCAATAGTGTGGCCAGCAGGACCAGGGCAGCAACCATCCCCCTCTATTTGGCACTAGTGAGGTCACACCTTGAGTTCTGTGTCCATTTCTGTGTCGGAACCCAGGATATCTCTCTGGCTGCCCTGGGTGGTCCGAGACCCTGGCAAGGGGTCCAGAGACCCAGGCACAAAGTCAAAAATACCAGTGCCTTCGATTTTAGCCCATGGGAGCAATTACCAACCTTATATGAAGAATTACAAACCACAAGAGTTTGATTAGAATAATAATTAGCTTATTACTGGGTGATAATGTAGAATTTTGGGGTTCATAAAGGAGGTTCAAGGAGGCAGGATGGAGGAGTCTGGGCGTGCCCCTGTCCTTCTCCTTCTTCTTGTCCTCCATCTTCTGCCGTGGTGGTGGCACTCTTGGACTGGTTTAGCATAGAGATGCACTGTCTAACATAGGTGATAGGTATTGGTATCCTACTATAAACATAGATCACATAATATTTAGTATATAAGATTACAACCACCCTCGGGGTAGTCAGTCAATGATGACCCACACTGTAGGACCCTAGCGGGGTGAGAACAAAATGTACCAGATAAGAAGCAATAAACAACCTTAAGAACCTGAACAAACCTATCCCGACTCTCTCTTCTGGCACTGGGACTTGGGACAAGGACTTTTCAACAACATTCTTGGGGGGTATCAGCCTAAGAACCAAGATTCTGGGCTCCTCAGTTTGGAAGGACATTGAAGTGCTGGATCAGAGAAGGGCAACAGAGCTGGTGAAGATTCTGGAGCACATGTCCTATGAGGAGCAGGGATTGTCTAGCCTGGAGAAGAGGAGGCTCAGGGGAGATCTTATAACTCTATATCTCCCTGAAAAGAGGTTGTAGCAAGGTGAGGGTTGGCATCTTCTCCCAGGCAACAACTGACAGGATGAGAGGACATAGTCTTAAGCTAAGTTTAGGTTGGACATCAGGAAGCAATCCTTCACAGAAAATGTAATTAGATATTGGAATGGGCTTCTCATGCAGGTGGTAGAGTCCCTGGAGGTGTTTAAAGAAAGACTGGATGTGGCACTTAATGCCATGGTCTTGTTAATGGTGGTGTTAGGATCTATGTATATCCATAGGTTGGATTCAATGATCTCAGAGGTCTTTTCCAACCTACTCGATTCTGTAATTCTGTGATTGTCTGATCTCTTTTTGTAGTCGTAGTCTGCTACTCAATGCCCCTTTAGCCCTTCCTTTGCAGACAAAGAAGTATAACTCCCTCAGGTTTTCCTCGAAGCTCATGTGATTTATGTCCCTGGCAATCTTTGACAGACACTTCATAGACCCTCTCCAAATCTTAACATCTCTCCTGACGTGTATGTGGGTTCCCAAAAGTATACATAGTAGACCAGGTATGCCCTAGTCCTCCAGCCACAGATTAAGCACAGAATGACCTCCCTTGATCTGCTGTGTTTCCCCTAAGTGGTTTGCTTTGATCATGATGGGAGCACATGTTTGGCACATGTTCAGCCTGGCATCAACTTTACTGATTGTTTAAAGGGATGTATTATGTCTGAATGCTTACAGTTGATCCTAAGCTCTTCTCCTGGTTTGCAATGTAAAAGATCTCTCGTGAATGGATTGGACCTTAGGTGAATTATACTAAGAGAAGAAGGTGACATGTAATAGTCACCAGATGGCTTCTGCCCACATGGTATTTTTTAAAGGAGGACTGTCCTGTGCTGCTTTCTTACAAGCTGATCTACTTTAGCTGCTCAGAAAACAGCTGTGGCAGTTCCTAAGAGCTGTTTACTGATTGAAACCATGTAATATTATTAGAAACATTTATAAGTATTTAAAACATAACAATGCTGAATGATCTAGCATCTTCATGGAACAGCTGATATGCTGGTACCATTCTCTGAGATATATTTTACAGCTGTAAATTGTGATTAAAAGAGTAGGAGAAAATGAGCACAACAGTGGGAGCTGTTCCAAGGGCAGTGATAAAGATCTCCTTCCTTGTCTGGAATTGCCCTTTAAGCCCTAGACTCTTAATCAGCAGCAAAAGGAAGCAAAAGCTTCCTTCCCTGACTAGACCTGATTTCAACAAAGATGTGAGAGTGTCTTTCACAAAATGCTCCCGTCACAATCTGTGTAAGAGGCGCTTTAAAAATAAAAATTAAAATAGCATGGTCGTTCGCTTCCTTCAGTTGTTAGACTAAATAATAAGGGACCAGCACCCTTTCTGATGGTCACTTTCATGAATACAAAGCTGACCCTGTTTAACTGAGATAAAGCAGTTCAGCCATGTGTGTTCTGCTTCTTCAGATACAGTTTATCTTGTTTAGATGATGACATTTGTGCTAGTAATCTACATCCAAAAAGTGAAATAAAATCTTTATAGGAAAAAAAGTACATAAAGTTTGCTGGGAGATAATTTGTATTCTTCAAATTTTCCCATAAGTAGAAAGGTTTTCCAATTTCAGATCTGACAGGGAATTAGGACTGTTGTCCTAAAGTGTCTTTCACACTGTGTCATGTAAAGAGCATAAATTTCTGTCTTACTAGCTCAGGACAGAGAAGGAACACAGGACAGACTGAAAAGCAGAGGCACATCTGTACCTCATTATTATGAAAGACCCTCTGGCCTTTCCAATGCTAACATAGCCCAAAGACAGTGAAACATGATGGAATAATGGTGACTAGGCCTGAAGAATGATGAATCCATATGGAAATGGGCTTTATGAAAGGAGCAAAGGAAGACTGACAGGAACTGGGGTCAGAAATAGCAGCAAAAGGTAGTCAGCTGCTGAGGCAGAATACCCTCTATGTTTTCAGTGTGTGGCTTGGCAGGTTGCTTGAATACTCTCCTTTGCTTGAACAGAGCAGTGGAAAAATTGCTAAATGTTGGTATTTAAGTGTTTAAAGAGCATCCCTGCATCTATATTGAAAGGAATTTTTATTCCAGGCATAGATAAGAATTTGAGTACTTTCAAAAAGTCCCATTAACCAGTTTTGTAAGTAATTAAGTGACTAGTGTGGTAAATCACTGGAGAAAGTCTTCCATTGTATACCCCAAGAGGAAAGCTGTTGTGTTTTATACGGGATAATCACTATTCCAAATACAATGAGTCAGGCTGTAGATCTGTCATGGAGAGCTTTGAACTCATAGCAAAAAGCCATAATTCATAGCACTTACAATTTGGAATATTTACTTAGGATTGCATGTGGCCATGGCTTTGTGGAGAATAGGAAATGTCACTAAATCTGCTTAGTCAAACTGACTGTATTGTTATAAGTGTTGCTCCCACATTTCTTTTCCCTTTCCCAGAAGACTCTCAGCTCAGAACTAGAGCCCTGAATCTGCCTTTCCCTAAAGGAAAAACATCTTTTCCCTTTGTTTGCCTATCCTTGTTGCTTTTATGACCTCTGGCAGCTTCAGAAATCTGCCCCATAGAAGACAAAAGAGCTATAGTTTCTGGTGTATGACTGATGAAGTAGGCATGTAGGCATGTCTGTAAGAGTTGGGGAATGGAGCTGCAACATACTTCAAGTGCTTCTATCTGGGGCACAGTTGAACATTATGCTGAATTAAGTTTGCTGACAAGTACCTCAGAGCAGTCTATGAAACCTCTTTTCCTGTTCAGGTTTGCTAGCTTTGATGTTCTTATCTGCAGTACTTTCAAAATGCAAAGGCTACCCAGAGAAGTTCAACATCTGAAGTTAAGTGTGAATTTAAATCGGTAAAAATACCCCCTCTTTCTTTGAACAGTTCCCATGGTATTCAGTCTAGTTATCTTGATCTTGTAAATATAGGTGAAATTTGTGAATTTGCACAGTCTACGTTTTTGTTCCCAATAAGTTGTCTTAGTTTACAGCTGATATTCATGTTAAGTGCTGAAGAAAACACTTTAGTTAAATATTAATTGGAGTGAGTCCAAAAAAATATGTTTCAACTAAAAAAAAAGCTGACAGCTTAAATTCCTGACCCAATTAAAACTTTTAAATTAAGCATGTTGGTCAGTAACATGTTAATTTTCCTTGCCACGTTGTGTAAGATGCTTTTAGCAGGCTGTGCTGTTCAGCCTAGGCAGAGTACAGACAGAGTATGCATAACTCCAAGGAAACCTCTCCCATCTGTTTGTGGGGGGTTTTTTGCCCTGCATCTTTAAGCCAACTCCCAAATGACAGAAATGGGATATTTGACAGGCATTAGGGGTTTGTATGGAAAGAGCAGCAAAATAATAAGTGAGCGGGACAATTTTCAGCTGGAAACTAGAAGCTGCAGGGTTTGCAGGTGGCTGTGGGATATCCTTTGTAGACTGGTCATGCAAATTGGATCAATAGGAAAGAGCTGATAGCAGGGCTCCAAAGGGCAGTGGTTTCAGTGAGTACAGGAGCAAGGCTGACAGTGATGCTTCCTTGCACAAGGATAGTGTTGTTGTTGTGGGTTTTAATCTGAGTTAGATGCATGAATACAGATGTCACTAGGAAAGAATTTAAAATGTTCAGGTTGCCAGAGGTTGTGAAAGAAATTAACAAGGGGTGATAATGTGATTGGTCACATGTTTGTTCTCAAAGTATTTTTCCCAAGAAAGCGTTAGCCTGGGTCATTCATGCCGTGCAGAGTAGAGGGTGCCCATCATGGTTTTGACTGCCCAATGTTCAATATCATGCAGGGCTCAATTCAGAGTAATAATCATGAATTATGGGGTTTCTTATCCATGTATCCAATTACCATTCATTAGCTTTGGGTTTGGGAAGAGATTTATATGAAAATATAAGCATATACAAGTGAATGTGTGCCTGCAGGGTGCCACAGTTTGTCTTTGCCTTTTGAAATTTTAAGAAACAAAGTATGAAATTACCACTTTCTCCACAGAAGGTAATGTATTGCACAGACATCACTGTGCAGAGCCAGGCATCAGATATGGAAATGAAGGGGAGGGTTAGCTCCTAGATTTCATTTTTAATGATTGGATTCTAAGCTAAATTTAGAGGGCCTTGTTTATTACAGGCTCTTCTGACACTGTCAAAGAATCAGTTAACTGCTACAGACAGCTTGCTAGTTAGGGTTTTATATAGGCTACCAAATGCTTCTATTTGTCTAATGCAATTGCAATTGAACTTCCTTGGGATATTTGCCTAAGGAGAAGTGGGGTTTGAGCATCAACTTAAATCTTGATGTTTCTATGACCAATACTACAGAAAATGACATAGTTCTGTTGATAGAAATTTGGTAAATTGGAAAAGATTAAGCAGAGAAGAATAAAGATGAGAGTGTGGGGTATCAAAAGGGATCAGAGAGGGGAGAGAGGATAGTAAAGAAGAGGACAAGGAGTGGTGAGGGTGTGGACAGACAGCAACAGGAAAGGCCTACAGAAGTAGGATAAAAGAAAGTAGGCAGTAGGGTCAGTGAGGAACTAGAAGGGATTGGATTCAACTATTTGAAAAAGCTCAGCAAAAGTCACATGTTTCCTCCAGTGATCTGCCTGAGCAGAGAGGAACAGTCTACTGTGATTACTGTTGCCTCAAACCATAGAGGTTTGTGCCATGATATTAAAAATCCAGCTGTGTTGATAGGCATCTCTAGAATTATCTTTTATAAGATCTGGAAAGGGGCTTGAAAATTACTGCATGTGAAAATATTAAGACTTTAAAATCAAACTCTTGACAACCATGTCAGAAATACTTACCTGTACTGTTTAAGTTGATTGTAACTTGAATTATGATACATTCTAAACAGAGCATAGTATGGCTTTTTTCCCCTCTCACTGTCTTCATGGGTTTGGCTTACATTATGTCACCTTTCATGACTCTTGGGGGTTTGTTCAGTATATTGGGAAGTATTAACAATACATTTTGGAGGCACTGCAAGTATTTTTAGAGGACTAATGATTTCTTATTCTGTGAGCCAAATTTCTTTACTGAATAATATCTTGAATTGAACCACAAGAAGACATTATCTGTTTGAAATAAACTGGAATTGCTGTGTTTTCCTGAGAGGATTCAGCTTTAAAAAAGGAAAGTCATTCATAAAAAAAGTAAATGTATCTCATTAAATGATTCTTTCAAAAGTTAATTTGATGTTTTCAAACTACTATGTTCTGCAGGCATATCAAAAAGATCTAGAGAGCTTGTAGGGATTTAGTAAAGTACCAGCTTAAAAACGAGCTAAAGAATGCTTAATGTCTCAGCTTTCTCACTGATTAATGTGTATTTTTAGTGGCTCCCAGTCTTTTAACTAATTAAAGCAATGTATTAAAGCTGTATATAGTTGACATTCACCAAATACCATGTGCAACATATTAACGTTAATAAAAGGGGAATTGCTGATTAATAAAAGGACACTGCTCTTAGTTATATAAATTATTCTTTAACTTGAAGACTGCTAATGTTGCTAATATAGCCCATTGTTGAATGCCTGCAACAAAGTTTTTAGTACCTCTGACTTTCATTAGTACAAAATCCTTGAGTGGTTTTTAATCACGCTGCAAATTTTTAAGCAGCTTTGAGACACCAAGAGAAATTACTCCTTTTAAACCCAGTAAGTCCTGACCTGTAGTTCTTAACCTATCCTTCCTTAGACACAACCATTGTGGAATGTTTAATGGGTGTGCATGCAAGTTCTAAATTCAAATTCAGCATCCCTACAGAGTATGGTTTCAACCCCACCATCAGTCTTACCCCCATCATCACTACCCCAGAGGTACAAAACTTCAAAAAAGGTAGATATGGAAAATTAGGAATTTGTTAAATTGATCCTAAAGTGAGTAAATCTTTGCAGGAAAAGAAGGTTAGTGTAGAACTGCATACTGGAAACCCAGCAGTGCACCACCTGTTAAGAAGGCTTGGATACAAGTGAAAAGGAAGCAAGCATGTCTAATCGAAACAACAAGTAGATTATTAGAATAAGAAGACATCTTTCAAAAAGATGGAATTGTATCCAAACAAGGAAAAGACAAAGGATTTTAAACTCTGGCAGATTAATTGTATAAATGCAATAGTGCATGTCAAAACAGAGCTCAAGGAACAATGAGCTAAAAGGATCAAATGAATATTAAATTTTTTTGCAGACATATGAAGAGCAGGAAGCATCCTAGAGAGGCCACAGAGCCAAATGGTACTCATGGCATTGAAGGAGCACTGAGGGGGCAAGAACTGCCAAGAAGCCAAATACATTTTTTACTTAGGCTTTCATTGTGAACTAAATTGGAGATCCATGTTAGATCCCTTTGGAGAGAGAAGATGTTCCTCAAAGAGTACATCTGACTTAGGTGGCTAGAGAGGTCACAGAAACATTGGCGATGGAAATACTAACTAATGATGGACAGTATTTATACCTGGGCTTTAGGAGAAGTCAAGGATGAAATTATTGGATTGACAATGGTAATGTGTAGCCACCTTGTCTAAAACTATTTTGGTACATGATGACTAGAATGATGGCAGATATTATACCAGTCTTTAAAACAGGTTCCAGGGAGAAGGAAGGAAACTACACGTCTGTAGCACAAGATTTCAACCAAACAAGTTAGTAAAGCTTTCAGAAATAATTTAGTTGATGGACATGTGAATATCTGTGATTGGTGTGAGAAGATGGCTGGTTCATAATTAGTCAAATTGGTTTCCTTCAAAAGCTCTTGGGAATCCAAAGAGCCATGGGGTAAGACATAGATCAGCTATGAGATAGGATGCAAGGGATGAAGGGAAATGCTAATTACAGCCTTTCAGAAAAGTCACCAAAGTCTGTGGGTGTCCATGCTCAAATCTGTGCTACCTAAATGACAGGGGGAGGGAGAAGACAAGAAAGACATTGAGTAGGAAGTGAAAGGATTTACAGAGGATTTGTGTTCTTTCTGATAGTAAGGATGAAGACAACAATGAAGAAGAGCAGAACTTTCTGAAACTAGTGACTGGGCAGTAGAATGTTACATGAAATTCATTGCAGGTAAAGGTAAGGTGGAAGAATTTGGTTTTGTATAAATAGTGGATTCTGCACTGACCAGTGACATTTAGGAGTGAAGTCTTTGGATTATGAACGACAATTCAGTGGAAAATGTACAATTCAATAGAATTCCAAAAAAAGCAAAATAAAAGGCATGATTTAGAAAGGAATGAAGGGCAAATCCATTATTTTGCATGCATAAATGCACTGTTCACCCTCAGCATTAATACTGCATGCAATTCTGCCTCCCTTATTATAAAAAAACCCAAAAAAAACAGAAAAATACATAAAATCATAGAATATGCAGAATTGGAAGGGACTTATCAGAATAATGAAGTCCAACTCCTGGCTCTGAGAAGGACAGTCCAAGAGTCACACCATGTGCCTGAGAGCGTTGTCCAAACACTTCTTGAACTCTGTCAGGCTGGTGCTGTAACCACTTCCCTGGGGAGCCTGTTCCAGTGCTCAGCCATCCTCTGGGTGAAGAAACTTCTTCCTAATATTAAACTTAATCCTCCCTTGACTCAGCTTCATGCTTTTTCCTCAAGTCTGTCACTGGTCATGCGAGTGAAGAAATTGGTGCCTGCCCCTTCTCTTCCCCACATGAGGAAGTTGCAGACAGCAATGAGATGCCCCCTCAGTCTCCAGGCTGAACAGACCGAGTGACCACAGCCATTCCTCATATGGCTTCCCCTTAAGGCCCTTCACCACCTTCATTGCCCTCCTTTGGACACTCTCTTAAGAGCTTAATGTCTTTTTTATATTGTGGTGCTCAAAACCCTATACTGTACTCAAGATAGGCTGCAAAAAAAAAAAAAAAAGCTTGACTAAAACTGGAAAATCTTTTCAAAGAAGATAATCAAGGATGATTGAGTACATGCCAGAACCATAGCCAGTGTAGGGTTTTGAAAAATAATTTTTGAAAAATATTTGAAAAATAAGGCAATATTTGTTTATAAGGCAATGTGATAGAGGTCTTCAGAATCATGCATTGTGTAGACATAAAGGTAAAGACTGCAAACTCTCTGTATTTTGCAGTGTGTGGCAGGCTTCTAGTCAGAACTGAATCCAAAGCAAATGGAAGAAGGCGGTTTTTGGTACAGCTGGTGGCAGACTTGAAGAACTCCTTTCCAAAGAATGTTGTGGATACTTAAATTTTGTGTGAGTTGAAAAGGATAACTTGGAAAAAAGATCTATTTAGGTTTTTTAAACGGACTAATCATGTTAGGCCTAGACTATGTCAATCTAAAAATACGTGGTGGTTAGGAGATAAGTCTCGTGCCTTATACTTACTCTTCATTGGCAGCTGTTTATTGCCATTGTTGAAGAGACTTTATGAAAAAGTAAATTGGTCTGTATTGGATTCTCAATTAGCATGCCTCAATGTAGGCTTTCCACTGGGATTATTCTAGGAGGATAAAATATATCGTTGTGATAAACCTCACTTGTTGGGAGAATTGAATGAATGATCTGCGCTGAAACAAATTTAATCTGTGGTTTATGAAGGATAGTCTTAAAACTAGAGAATCATTCAGGCAACATGCTTTATTGTGGTCAAGGCTGCCTAGAGTTTAAAAGAGTTAAAGTCTAAAACAGAAATGGTACTCATTATTTAACCCTTGTACAAGGCTTACCATTGCCAAACTCACCATCCTTCTCCAATCACAGGTGAAATTGGATCAACTACATGGTGACAGACAACTTTATTTGATTCAGGATTTGATTAGGAACATAAGGAGAAACAACACTGATTCACACTAGAAGTCCGTCTAACATCTTGCCTATGACAGAAGCCAGCCGAGAAAGATAATAAGGCATAAGGGATACCTTCCTTAAATATCTAGATCTACCCTTAGGCAAATTCTTATATGGAAACTGCTCCATGTGTTTTCCTTTCTCTACATCTCTTCCAGTTCTTCTGCATGTATTTTGAATGATAATGGATCTGTATAAAATATTTTGCATGTAGGGGTACATTTAGCAGGAGTATTTAAACATAGGATTTTATATAGTCGCATGATATCTTCTGCCTTGTTCTCCACTCCTTACTTAGAATTTCTTAATATGTGGTTGATTTTGTGTTTGCTATTGGACATAGAGTCAAAGTTTTTGGGGAAGTATAGCTCCTAGATCCTGTTACTGCATGGAAATATTGATTTCAGATCCTATAGTAATGGGTGTATAAATTTAGGATTGCTCTAAATTTATCTGAACTTCATCTGCTATTTTATGACCCAGTAAACCTCATAATAACTTTCAGCTAGACATTTCTCTTCATTGTCCTCAACAAATTGCCTTATAATGCAATTTTCTTGTCTTGTCCTTTGTGTGTCCCTTCCCAGCGACCTGCAGTGAAAGATACCGCCAAAGAGAATACATGTTTGGAGTCCTGCTTAATTTAATTTAGTCCTGACTCTACTGTTAATCCCATGCTTTCATAGTGAACTCTGTCAGAGGTATTTCCTCTCCGGACATTATGCCATGAAACAATAAGCACACATGTAATGTAAAACAATTCCATTTATCATTGGTTTCATGCCATGCTTTTCTACAGCAGATCAGCAAATGCTCTGATATAGTTTCTTTGTGGGAACTCAAGGGCTATGTTACTTAGAGTTATTAAGATTGTGACTGCTGTACTAAGGAAGGAAAAGCTTCAATGGAAGCCTGAGGCATTTTCTACAAAAGTTAAATACATTTCATAACAGCATTGTTGGCCAAACCCCTTCAGGATCACAATGAACTGGGTGCTGCTTGATACTGTGTTTCTCACTGCATGATAACATGCTATTGTAGTGAACTATGAGAAGAAAACCGTATTTAACATGTTTGTTACTCTCCTCCATAAACTTTAATGATAAATGACATTTGACACCATCAGTGGAAAATAAATGCTGGTGCAAAGCAATACCCAACACAATCAAATGGAGACCAGTATACAATTGAAATATTGTCCCATATGCTTGGCATATTAGCCACAGCCTCAAGGCAGCCCAAATTTATTGAAATGAGCTACAATCCCCTATAATCCCCCCCACTGACAATATTGATTAGGTGAATTCTTGGTAAAAGGGGTCTAGGGTATAAAACCTCTCAAACACCAACCTGGTGAAAAAGTTCAAAATTATTCTCTTTTTTCAACAGACTCTCTTACTGCCAGACCAAACTGGCATAAGTTTGTGCAGGAGGGGGCTGGAGAAAATGGGGGTACCCACAGCATCTGACATTCTGTAAGTTCTGTCTCTCTATGTTTATATGCCTTCTTTTCTCAACATATTCTTGACATATACTGCATGATTGCAGAAGTGTTCTTACTTTGGTACTTTGCTTCCTTCTGCCATTAATTTGAAATCAACAGGAGATAATTTCTTATTTTGTGGATAGGTAACAGCCCTAAGTCCACTAAATTCATTTTTCTGACAAAGCAGTTTTTCAAATTTGTGTATAAACAAGGGGCAAATACTGTACTTTTCCATTTGTAAAAGTTAAAGAACTTTATTAGCCTTCATGTATTTTCCTTTTTGCTACTCACTTTTTGTAAGAAATATATAATATTAATTTTAGAGAATAGTAATTACCAGGGGGCTAGACGTCCCATATTGGTGGTTCTGCATTACAAAGGTATCACTTGCAAGTAATGGGAGAGAAATATCACTTATGAAACTGCATTCTCAGACCAGTGATAATGTATAAGAAATAAAAGAACAGGTCTACCACGGTTAAAAGCCCAGTTTAACTGTAGCCAGAGCTGAAACACAATGCCATCTGTTTGTTTCATTCTTTCTGTGTTGAATTTTTGAATTTGTCATAAATAACTGCAAAGAACATTGGCAAAAATTATTTTAGATGATTCATCAATTGGTCGCACTGTTTAGCCTAATTTTTTTCCTGGGCTATAGAACTTCACTTCTCTGTACCTTCTGCCTGGCCTTAAATCCTGAGATCACAGGCATTGTGAAACTGTAAACCAGAAGATTTTAATTAAAGGTGACTGTTTAACTTTTGTGTCATGAGCAATTAAGTAACCCAGGAATAAGGTTTGTGCAGAAATTCCAATAGCAAGCATAGTAAAGACTGGCTTCTTTCATCAATCCATGAAAGATAAATGTAATCCCTGTTAAAAAAAAATAATCATAGGCTTGACATCAAAAAAGAAACCTAAAGAAAATATAGTTTCACAATCAGTGAGGGAATTGGAATTTCTATTTATCTTCTACTTCTGCCAATGATTTTTTTGGTTTCACATTGAATGAGTGGTTCACTTTATAGAGAAGTTATACATGGTAGTAGGACAATGATAGAATCATAAAGTGTTTTGTGTTGGACAGGACCCTAAAGATCATTTAGTTATAACCCCACTGCCATGGGCCAGCACATCTTCTGCTATGCCAAATTGCTCAAAGCCCCAGCCAGTCTGGATAGTCTCAGTCTCATCTGTTTCTTTACCCTCATTCTTTTCACTTGTTGCTCCATTTTGCTCTCCTTTATGTTAATCTACTTCAGGTCTTGCTTTGAAAAGTCTCCCATGTTCCTTGTCCTTGTTCTCAAGCTCTCCATTCCCCAAGCACCAGTGCCCCAGACTCCCAGTTTGGGTTCAGCAGCACTCCCTCAGGACTGCCCACCCATGGACCCACAGGAGGAGGTTCCTATGTTGAACTAATTTGTTAAGTACTGGAATGTACTTGCTGATGAACAAAACATACCTGAGGTAAGTTGTGTTTCACTGACCTAAGACTGGTTTTCCATAAAAAGCAGTCATTTCTAAAGAAGTCCCATGTTCCCTACACCTTGCTGATAACAGTATCCCGGTTTTCTGGCCAGAGATTCCTACAGGGCACCAGGCAAGATGTGCTGTGGCCAGCCTATTTTCAATCAGCTGCAAAGCTTGATGAAAGAAAATATTAATAGAAGTCTGTCCACATATACTATTTTAAAACTTTGTTTTTTAAAAGTGGTAAGTTTTCCCTCTTAAAACTCACATACATAAAAGTAATATTGCTTACTAAAAAAATACATTTTCGTTCTCTTCTGCCATGTGAAAATGAATAAGCTTGGGACTTATTAACTGATTAATTATAGAAGAAATTAAAAATTTTAATTTTCTTCCAGTAAAGGATGGTTGATTTTCTACATCCTAGGAATGGTGCTATTTACATAGTGTACAGTGGGGGTGCCACTGTACCAGATGTTTTGAATAGAGCCCCTTTTCAGAACTGCTGCCCAACTGATAGGTGCAAAATGAAATGAGGAAAATTCTCTCTCCCCCAAACAGACTGTGTAGCCTCCTGACTTGGTATATGAAAGTTTCTCCTTTGCCATATGTAGTTTTAAAGAGGTGGATGTAAGGAACGGGAAGAGATGCAAGCAGGCCTATATGGATTAAACCTGGAAAGCAAGACTGGACTTTGCCTAGTCAGGATTCACTTTTTTCTATGTTATCTGTTTAGCAGAGGCCACACAAGTTTCTCACCATGTAACTTCCATCCAGCATGGTAATTTATGTAAACTGTGACATACTGTAAAACATTGCATACTGAAAGGAAAAAAATCTCTCTGTGTATAAACAGCTAAACTTACTTTAAAGCTTGTACCCGATTGTGGTGTGAACTTCACCTCTGCGAACTTCATCTCTTGCCACTGAATCTTGGAAGTTCTTTGTTTTGTGAGCTTTCTATCAAATCCTCATCACAGTATTTGTGACTCTTAACCTTGCTGCAAATAAGCAAACACAGAGCTCATCTTTTTTATCCCTCTGACCTCTGCTTGTTTGTTTGACATCTCTTTTTCACCCTTAGCAGCTTCTTCCAGTGTTTAGGGTTTTTGTGTCATCAGTCTTAAGTTAGCTCATAAATTCCAACCAGGAACTTTTTTTTACCTGTTTCTGTGTATAAACACTGCTGTCTAAAGTCAAATTTTTACTATTAGAATAAATTGTGTTGTATAACACAACAATAATTCTAATACCAGTGTTCTGTCATTAGCCTAAATAAACATTCTGAGTGGTTTTTCCAAGTTTGCCACAACAGTTTAGGCTTTTTTCCTAGCAGTAGTCTTATCTGACTTTTAGTTCTGAAGTACAGGTCTTTTCTAAGGACTTTCATAATGCTAAATTTAAATACGTATATGAACATTACCTCCAAACCTGAAGTCAGTGAGGTCGAGGAAGACATTAATTTACATAATACCCAAGAAGCAAAAGAAGAACCAGTGCTTCCCTGTAGTTTGTCTCTGTATGACTTGACCTTTTTCAACGCTGATAAACCATATTTGCTCAAGTTTCATATTGGAACTACTAATGATAGCAAATTTTTTAGTTTTTCCATTGAAGCCTTTAAGAGGTCAAAGTACATCATCACCTGAGGGTAAGGGAAGTGTGTCCTCAACCATGTATTTTGCAAAGTTCCTATAATTTGTAATTTGTGCTTGCATTAGGAAGTTTAAGCTAAAATTACTCACTAGACCGCTTGTTTTACTAAAACTGGATATGGAATTACTTTTAACAATGTGAACAGCAGAATATACTCTAGCATTTTTTCTCACCTAGTTATTGGCTACAGATCCTATAAATCATTTACCAACTGTTGATAGCATAGGTGAGTTGTCTTTTTGATAGGAAAGTTTACTCAAATGTCATTTATATCAGAGAATTATTGGGAAGACCATAAGCCACTAATTCCAGATGCTGAGAATGTGCCTACCTCTAGGTCTGTAAAAGTTTATGAGTATTTCGTTTTTCCAGTCCTGTTCATGTAAAGTTCTTATTCAATATTTGAATGATAGAAGGAAAAGCACAAAACATTTATGCCTTCTCAGGGCTCCTTTGTGACAGGCTGTCTGTGTTGAAGCCATTTTTGAGGAGACAGTATAATGTAGACCTGACTGAACTACCTGTAAACTGGTTAGCATGGGAGTAGCAGAGCAGCATAGGACTGCACTAGGCAGAAAAAGCATTAGTTGTTCCATGACTTGGATAGCTTTTCAAGTGCATGTTTCAACACAGGTCACACCTTGTAGCTTGTTGTCCAGGCTAGCACAGGAGGTTGCAGCAGTATTCCCAGTGAAGATGTCCTCTCTGATTTTTGAGTTGAGCAATTCCAAGTCTAAACACTGAACACAGGGCCAATGCCATCATCAGGCACTGAAGGATGGTGTAAGGAGCCATAAAAAAGCTTGGACAGACTGATGTATCCACACAATGCAGTGAAGCAGCTGTGGGAGCAATATAACTCCTCTGGAGTGGCACTGACAGGAAGCAAAGCAAGCCTGTCTCTTGAACATGAAGCCTCTTGGACCTCAAGCACAGAAATGCTCTGACACATAAGCACTGCTTCCTTTTCTGGACACTGCTTCTAGGATATGCATGGCAAACTCCATCATGCACTTCCATGTCCTAGGAGAGCTTTTGTACAAAATTCCAGTTCCCTCAGTCCATGCCTTGCATTATCTTAAAGGCATAAAAATCAAAAATATAAATTTACTGCAGATCCTTGTCAAGTATAATAGAAGAACATCTTGTCAGACTTTTCCCATTTCCCATAGTAAAGGCAATCACATACAATATGAACCTCTTATACACCTTCTGCAAAATTTCATTATAAATACTTTTCTGTCATGTTGCCCTAATAGTCTTAAATAGTCTTAACATTCACTCCTTGAAAAGCTTTTAAGCCTTCCAGTTGTGTAGCATTCTTTTTGAGAGAGGATGACCAGGTCAGGTTGTACCCCCAGTTTAAGGAGAGTTGACTCAGGCTCTATTTGCCCTGTCCCCTGTCCATCTGACTTTTCTTTAGCTTTGCATCGCTGATCTGTTACCACAGACTGTCACCACAGTGTCCTTGAAGCAGAAGTGGCAGCCAGCTGTCCTTCCTGCCATAGTTTACAAAGCTGCAGGCAGAAGTCCGGCTGTGGAAGCTGTGTGGGATAAGGACCAGGGCAGTCTCCTGCCCTGCAGGACGGAGAGAGCTGGATTTCAGCTTGAACATTAGAGGGAGAAAGCTCTTGTTTCTCAAAACTAGCTCAGAAGGTGGTTTCTGGAGGAAGTGGGGCTGTGGTAGCATCAGAGAGCAAAGTATGCCCTATCAAGTGCCGGAATGATTATTCTTGTGTATCTTGCTCTTGCAGAACCCATGAGGCAAGTGTGAGTAGTGCAAATTTTGCTTACAGTCAGTACTAAAATTAATTTCTCAGTTTGTTGTCCATTCACTTACTGATGCCATCCCAAATTTTCTCATATCTTTTTTCACGACTTTCACAGTACTTGAAAAATGATGCTATCCTTTCCTTGTTTTCTCCTCTCTGCTTATACAGTGATACTAAGCACTGGAGCAGACTGCCAAGGGAAATCTTGGAGTCAACATTCCTGAAGGCATTTAAAGATGTGTAGATGTGGCACTTGGGGCCATGGTTTAGTGGTGGGCTTGGCAGTGCTGGATTAACAGTTGTACTGGCTGATCTTAAAGGTCCTTTCCAAACTAAATGATTCTATGATTCATGACAGAGCTCTACTGCAAAATGGCCACATACAGGAATCAGAAATGGGATCAGGCCATAAAAGAGGGCTTTAGAAATATTGCCCAGACATGCAGAGGTGAGGTTAAGAGAGCCAAAGCTCTGCTTGAACTGGCAAGGCCATCAAGGGCAGGACAAAGAGCTTCAGGTTCTGCAAAGGCAAAAAAAAGGCCAAAGAAGATGTGGACTCACTGCTAAGCAGAGTTCTTGATTTCATGGCTGCAAAGATGAAAAATTAAAAAATTGCTTCTATATTCTGAATTATAAAAATAAATCTTAACCCATTAAATCTCAATAATATACATAGATGAAGAAATCCTTTAGGACTGGATAGCTATGTTCACTTGCTGGCATACAGCATATATGATTTTAGCATATGACTCTTTCCTGACTGAAACTTAAATTCTTAAGGTCAGACAGCTTATAGTACTAACATTTGGTTAATCCTGTTTTATTATCAAGGATAGGCAAAGTGATGGGTGTTTTTTAAAGACACCTTTTTTTCTAGAAATGAAAGAATATAATATATTTTCATATTAAGTATTGTATGTCTTTGTTGCTACAGAAAAAAAACCTTGAAAACTTTAAAAAAAGCGTGAAGAGTAGGAAGCTAAAAGAAAAAAAGAGTCAAAATTATTACTCAGTTCTTGAAAGATAAGCTTATCACCTGGATTTTGAGGATCAAATGAATATTTTTGATTAATAGTTTGAATTGCCTGATTCAAAGCTGGATTATATCAATGGACAAGCTCTCATTAGTTGTTGCAACATCTGCTGCAAAAGGAAAATTACAAAGTAAAAGTATCTTTGCTAAGGCACCATTAAAAACTGTTCTGTCAAAATGTTTTCTGATTCCCTTTTGGTATTGGGCAACATGTCGTGTTTGTGGTTATGACTTCAACACAATGAAGCATAAAATATCTGCATGTACTGCAACAAAAAGCGTAATTTCTTTCCTCATAATGAGGTAGAACTGACAATTATTGTGAGATGCATGGAAAGTTTAGCTCTGTTTAAATACAAAATAATTGTTTCATGGCACTGTGTCCCAAGGCAAGGTCAGAAAATTCAACAGTATTAGAGGCAGTAGAAGATAGACCACTGGAGCCCTAGTTCTGCATCATAAATACAGTAATCCCTTCTGGGTTGCTTAAAAAAAATAGGAGAGTACTTTGACATTTAGAAAGCTAGTGTTAGAAGAGTTGCTGATCTAAAAAAAAATCAGTGATTTATTGCCACAGTTCCATTCAGCAATGAATTTGTAATGTGTTAGTTAATGAGAAAGATAGACTTAACCATCCTCCCATCCCCAGCCATGTTGCAGGAGGTTAACATCCCCCATCCTTTGATGGTTTACAGCAGCAGTTCATGCAGAATTGGGTGACTAACAGTATGGAGCAGATCCAGTCTCAATGGACATGATGCACATTTTCTTCAACCTCTGCAGCTCTTTGCCAGTACACTTCAATTATAATTGCATCATCACTGCAAGTCCTGTCTTTCATGTTTCCTGAATAAAAACAGTTGTTGTTTGACACGTGTACAAAGGGCTGGAAACAAGTCCCCTATTATTTTTAATACTGTTCTGTTGAGAATGAGAGTAGCCTTGTTTATCCAGTGAGAGATATAATTTGCAAAACAAGACTGGACCCTTTCTTCTGACTCACCTGTTTTGTACCTCATAGCTCCCATCTTAAGTGTTTCCTTTGCATTCCCTTTATAAATACCATCTGTTCTAAATAAAAAGTAAGTCAGGATGCTGTGTTTATATTCAAGTTTTTTAGTGCATGTAGATTCTACCATATGGTTTTATTTAATTCCTGAAAGGAAATTCCTTCAAAGTCCACCTGTGCAACAGCTGACTAGGAAACCTGCAGAGCTATTACAGTTCCCAAATAAGTTACTTCCTGCCCAGATTTCCACATAGAAGTCTTCCAAACCTGAAAAGAGGGTGTGATTTTGACCAGCAGCTGATTTTCCACTGTCTCCCAGCTTATCCACTTAAAAAAACCCCAAACAAACAAGCCAAAAGCAAACCCCAAAACTTAAATGATGTCATAGGCATCGGAAGATGTATGTGAGGGAGGAAGTTCTTCAGGCTGGGACCTTCTTTTCATGGCATCATTGGCTAGAACAGCAGGATTGTACCTGTGCTCAGAACTCCTGGGAATTACTCCTATGCAAATGCAGAGGTGGGCAAGAAAAACAGTATCAAGTTGAACATATAGTTTAAATATTACCTGAACAGTTTCTTCTGCAGATGCAGAAGAGAACCAATTTATAGTAATCTCAGTGCAGGAAAAGATCTTAAGGTAACTTTGTGTTTGCCCAGGTTCAGAGGCCTGGGAGCCAGATGAGCTTTTGGTGTGACTCCACATAGCCACAGGGCTAGAACTGGGTGGGAATGTTTTACCTATACTACACTAATTTGTGTGTTAAAAACTGTTTGAAATCCACCAAGATGATGAAGGAAGTTGTCTTAGAATAGCTAATGTGTCTGGGTGATCCTCTAGGCCACTTAGGGTAACTCCTTGTTCTGGTGTCTTCATTTATATCAGAATATGTTACCCTCTCAGGGTGACTGCTCTTGGAAAGAGTATATTGGGCAAGACATTTCTATTTCTCCAATTTGAAGCTTTTCTGTGTTAATTATTAAATATTTTGGAAAGCCCAGCCGTGAGGCCTGTAGCTTGGGGCAGTGGAAACTAAGGTTCAGGTCCTTGCTCCACAGAACGTGACGAAAACTACGAGAAGTGGATCACTCCAACAGCAGACTGAGAAACCTGCTCAGCTTTCACCTGTAGTCTGGTGTAAGTGTTGTGGAGCTGAATCAGACCAAGGAGTAATTTAAAACTTAGCCTGGCTTATCGGCTACTTTAATGTATATAATTTGGATCAAAAGTCTCCCCAAATGAAATTTCCACAGATATCAACACATTCCCACAGCCTTTTCTTAATCATGGGTATCTTCTGTCAATGTGGTTGGAGAATTCCCCGTCATGTGAACTGGGTTTTTACAATAGTGTGATATAAAAATAGCCAAAGACTCACAGGACCAGCTGAGAATAAGAAGAGCTTAAGAGAAAGAGATGTGCCAGTCCTGGACCTGCCGACAGAGAGAACTAGCAGAGGATCACACCCGTAGCTTTCCATAAGAGAAGGATATGATGGTATGGAGATCAGAAAGCAATAATATGACAACAACTTGGTAAATGTGAAAAGTATTTGTAGGAAGGCTACGTTCAGAATAATTTCACTTATGCCAAGAGATAATAAAATGCCTAGAAAGTCACTGCCAAAGAAAACTGAGAAATAGAGAGGTTTTCCAGAGGGAGAAGTCAGAGCTAGTTTAATTGTTAATCTATTCATAAATTACTTTATGCAAGACAGAATAATCAATATAATCAGTGATGTTTATTTACCTTATCATAATAATAATATTTTGTGTAGCTCAGGATAGTTTTACATTATTAATTGCACAGTAATAGAAGAGATACCTTCCTAGACATTGCCAAGATATATTTTGACCTCCTGCTGCCTTCAAATCTTCTTTGAAAAACAGACTCTGAATTTACATAAGAAAACCTTTCCTATTTTATAGAATGGGTTTTCTACTTGTTGTTTTCTTAAGTAATATTCTACTTTTGAGCAAACTTTCTCTTCACTCAATTACTAACTTACATGTGCATCATTGCTGTAAATCTCTATTATTATAAATCTCTCATGATACATAATTTTGTATTTATACTTATTTATCTGTCATGCATATTTGAAAATTCAATTTATCTTTTTTAAAAAACACATTGTTATGATAGCTTAAATTTTGTGCTTCCCTGGTGATTAATATTTGTGGGGGGTTTTTTTAGTTATTGTTCATCTGTTTACTATTTACAAAAAACTAATTTTTTTTTTTTTTGTGAATGATGAATGTACTCTCTTTCATACAGACACTTTTCCAAGTATTAGAAACTATGGCCATTTTACAGGTCTTACTGGAATATTAAGTCTCTCATTTTATAATCCCGTTAATTAGATAATTTTAACAGGGCAGGCTGAATAACTTATCCCAATAGAATTGTTCTCTAACTAAGGCATGAGTCCAGGATGTCTCGGTTACATGTCCCTTTTTGCCAAATTACTAAACCTTTTTGCGTGTCACTGTTTCCTTAAAGTGGAAAGAGCATGTGGAGTGTTAAAGCACATTTAATATTAGAAAGGGCCTTGAGATTCTTGTATAAGAGATACCACAGAAAATTAAAAACATTGGACTCCGTAGGTTCTTATCCATGCAGACTTTACTTCCAAAATTGCTATAAAGTTCCAGTTAACTGCGCATATGAATGGGTTTCAGTATGTTCTACAAACTGAAAATAAAAATTCTAAATCACCTTGAATACATCAGCTCTAGCCAAGCTTATGCCACACTTGCTTTTGAATTAAAAGGGTTTTGAATTAAAATTATTTTGAATTAAAGAGATTTTTTTTTCCAGATATATGGCTAGAGATGTTGAGATAAGTGAACTGATGTTAGGCATTGGGAAGCCCAGGTAAATTAGCCCAGAGAAAGAGCCCCAGGGATGAGCTCCCACAGTTTCCCACAGCTCAGAGTGCATTCTTGCAGTGTGCACAGGCAGGTATTTAGTGAGCTGCTCACAGAGATGATCTTGCTGGCCATCACTGGCATTTAATTCCCGGTGTTACCAGTGGAGCTTGTGGAAATGGGGATGAGTGCTGGCTCTTTCAATACTTGCCTTCAAGCCATTGTGTTACACTTAATTTAAAATCCTAGCTGATTTCAGGGAGGATTTGTATCAAAGCTGTTCTGAAAACTGCTGAGATATGCATATCATATCACAGAAAATCACCTTATTTTTACAAGCAGTACTCCAGTATGTTAATTATAAACAGATAGAAGTGACTTATATTACCATTAAGCTTTAATTTAAATTTGGACAAGCCTTTAGGAAATATAAGAGGTATGAAAACAACAACAAGGATAACGGAAACTGCAAAATTTTGATGACTTCAACTGCTGACCTAAAGAACAAGCTCAGATCAAGAAGCTGAAAGAGCAGGGGGGATGGAAGCTCTATCAAAACCACTTATCAAAATATATTACTGATATCATGCATAAAATATCTAAATTATTGCTACAGTTTTATTTCCCCATGGGCCAAATTTTGTTGCTATTTTCACAATAAAGAAAGAAAAAAATGTGTTTACCTGAATGGGAATAGTAGGATTACTACATTCTCATGGGGAAATGAGAATAATTCAGAAACACAAATGCTGGTTATGCATATGGATGTAAATTTGATGGTGAGTATAACTCACTTTCCCATGCTCTTCTTTGCCATTTGGTATCTGGTGAATATTATTCAAGCCCTTATAGCCCTAGAAAAATGTAGGCAGAATTATTAATTGTTAGGAAATAATCTCTCATGATTTTGAATTGATCTATTTCCAAGCAGGTCAAGTCCAGAGTTGGTTAGCTAATATAAATGTAGATTATCCCCCCCAAACCAGCTTCTTTTCCTAGTGTTTTTTACTAAAATTATGCACTATAAATAATTCAGAGCATTTGCAAGAACATGAAGTGAATTTTGACCTCCCAAGAGTGAATTTAAATTTGCTCCTGGCATGAATAAGAAAACAATTAAATTAATAGCAAGAAAATCACATTCCCTAATTTCAAGTGGGATCTGGACTTTATTATCCCACACAGCAGATGAACTGCCTTAACCACCAAACTGTTCGTTCTTCTGGCATGCCTTCCTCATTTCCAACACTACTTTATTCTGCACTGAAAATATAATTAAATACCTTACACTTTTTTTCTTTAGTGAACACTTTAGAAAAACTAATTTGTCCAAATAAAAATTCTGAAGCTTCTTGCAAATTTCTAATCTGCTGAACAGAACTATTGAAATGAATCTCTATTTTAAACCTTTTGGTTACAACATGCCTTGGTTGTGCCTTTGTCCCAAATGCGTGTTTTTTTCCACATTGCCATAGGAGGTCCCCTGCTGCTCACCTGGGTGCCTGGGAGAAGAGCTGGGGTCAGGGGGAGTAGAAGATGCTCAGCTTCCCCTGACCTCATCCTGCTCCTGGCCATGGATTGAGTCAGCTGGATCCAATTCTCTGCATCTTCCTGAGCAGACCTCAGAAGTAGGGTAGCTGAGCTTTCAGTTGACTGTGGGTACAGTCTGATGGCTGCTTGATTTTTTGTGTTTAATGCCAATCCTCTAGCACTTCTTTCCTCTTAAGAAGAAGTACCAGAAGTACTGGCAAGAGAGCCAAGCCTGGGGAGGAAAGGTGGTCTGTGGGCACCTGGAACAGCCCCACTCCTTAGGCTGTAGGGCAGGAGAAACAGTGTGGGTGGTGCTAGACCCACCTTATGGAAACTTGACAAGAAAAGAGGTGTTTTGTACTCCCTTCCCATCAGTGAGCCCCTCACATCAGCCCCTCATGTCAGCCCATTGCATAATACCAAGAGAAAAAAAAGTAGAAGCAGAGAGTTGAGAAAGTCCTTTGTCCTCCCTATGTTATTGGAAAACTTGGAAACCAACACCTCAAACCTGCAGCCCCTGTTCTATTGCTTTTATTACATGGATGGAATATCTTTGGACTGGAGTGATGTTTTCAGCTGACGTTAAACTCCGCACTAAAATTCTTATTTCACAGCAGCAGGATTATATGTGCCTTCGGGTACAAAAGCCTTTGCATCCTGTTGAAATGGAAGAAAAAATAAGAAAAAGAGATTGTCAATATTTTTCAAACTCTGATTAATAACCTGATTTTCATTTTGAGGTTAACATGCTAAATTTTAAGAAGATCTGTTGCGAGAAATAAGTGACACCAGAAGAAACGAGAGATTATTAATGGATGCCCATGATCTACTTGCCTCATTTTTCAGAGGAATTTTCCAGATGTTGCAGTAGCTGCACATCAACTTGCAAAGTTCTTAAATTAATTTCATGCTGATTTATTACTTCATCTTTTCATTTTTGCTTATTACTGTTGCTAATGTACTTTTATACTTTCTTTCTACAGAGGATATCCTAGACTCATTTTTCAAATGCAATCCTTTTGCTTGCCTCAACAGTAATATATCACAGCCTCCACCCACCTTTTGAGATAAACACTGATTTCTGCTTTAGAATTTTGGTCCACCTATAACTGAAAAATAGTGAATCTGACACATGTAGAGCCCCTGTATTCACATATAAATAATGGGGCATTTGATTACTCAGTCAGCATGCAGTAAATGCTGCAATTTAAGCAATAAAGGTAATCTGTTTTTTAATTCCGTACCATGTTCACTGCTGTAATTTCATGTGGAAGTACTTATAGTGGATAAATTAATAACCAATTGGATCTTTCTTACCTAATATTTCATAAATGTTAATGCAAATATTCCTCAGTTGCCCTAGAAGCTCTTCTTAGTCTGATTACTAGCTCCACTAGCTAGAGAGGAGAGGATTATTATTTATGGTTTTAGTACAAGGGGAAACCCCAGTTGCCAGTCTCCTCAACACAAAATCCTACCATAGCTAATCCAGTGGGGGTGGAGATAAAAATCTTACTGCATTTTCAGCTGGGGTCTCTCTATAAAATTACAAAATCAGCAACTGTGTTTGCTATAAACAGCCACTATACAAGCAGTGGAACTGTTCCTTTTTTGCCTTCACATTTGTGAGAGTTCCAGGGAAAGCTTCTCCCAAACGGGACTTCAAAAGAAATTTGATCTTTAAAAATTTTTTATAATGAGAAATATTTTATGTTGTATTGAAAATAAATTTTAAATATAATTTTTTTCCCATTTATGTAAACAAAAGTTTGTTTGAAAAATAAATTTGACGGCTAGGAAATCTTGAGAAACAGAGCTTGGTAATGATCTGAATTGAACTTCTAGCAACATATCTGCTTTTAGATGCATGAAAGAATTGGATGAACTCTCATTAGCATCCCAGAAGTATCATTTCTATGTAAGATGGACTTTATATGCAGTTTTTTGTACTTTCTTTCCTTCAGTTTTCCCCAGTATTTTGTACAACAGAAAACTGAATAATAGAAATTGCAGGGTTTTGTTTGAGCGGAAAGATTATTGAATTTCCATTTGGGTTTTACCTTTTTTTTGTTGTTATTTTTCCAGCACAGACCACCTAGATACCTTAAGCTTGGTGGTTGTTGGTGCTGCTCTAAACATCTGGCAGAGAAGTCTGCTGAGGGAGAATTGTTACTGTGTGATGACAAAATTAAAGCCTGCACAAATGGAGAAAATTAAGGTTTCCAAGGTTACCTTAAGGCATTTCCTGTCTGCTCCATGCTTTGCCCTGCAGAATCGTTGTTTGTTCATTCTGATATGGCATCTGTATGTACGTAAGCTCCAGGACTTTAAAATTGCAAACAGAACTATGTCCTGAAGTGAAAGGTCCCAAAGATAATTCTCCTGCTCTTTTTCCATGCAACAGTTCCACAGCTGTTCTCAGCACGGATGAGGGGCCGGTGCTGCAGAAAACAGCTGCCTGGGGAAACTTGGTCTGTCAAGATGATTCAATAAAGGATTAGGGCCTGCTGGTGAAGGAAGTTGTTTTCCTCAGCCTTTCATTGCTTAGGATGAGTTGAAGGAAAGGAGCATCTGCTAAAATTTTAGGTCTTACAGGTTTGTCAGAGACGCCTCTGCATACAAGGTAATCTTTCCTTTGAGGATCCAAATACGTAAATGAATGCAGGGACATAGCATTGAAGGCCTGCCCCTTTCACAAGTTTACTAAGTCCCACAGGAGTCAAGTGTGCCTGGCAGTGGGCCAGCAGTCCTTTTTAGTGAGTTGCTCAAGGTCAAGAGGAAAATCACTGACAAACTCGCACGCAGAATTCAGGTGTACATATCCCATGTCACATAGGCATGTTTCATTTTAGTGATGTGGATACACTGTTAGGGTTAGGCAGCTCAAAAAGCACAGTAGCTCTCCAATCTTGATAAAAATGCATGCATTATGCTCAATTAGACCTGTTGTAAATGATATTAGAACAATGTGTAACATTCAACATGGGCATAACACCCTGCAGTGTCATTGCAAACTGAAGATTAATAGCTGCACACAATGAACAACTTAAATTGCTTTCGGTACAAATTTTTATGATGACCTGAAGATAAGTTTTGCTATGCATGTATATTTTAAACAACTTTAAAGTTCTTGAAGTCAGTAAGTTCAAGGAAGGCTAACATTATTTTCCCAACATGCACATTTTAAAATGTTACCATAATTTGCATTTAGTGCAGTGTCCTGGCACACTGGCTACTCTCAAGGGTGTTTGCCTCGTCTATGCTAGTGAATGATCCTTTTTGACAAATGCAGTTTCCACATTTTTTCCCAATATTTTTCACTTGAAGTAATAGGATTAGCATTGCAGTAAAGAACAAATAAAGTCCCTATAACAATAATTTTGGTAGGAGCTTTTTTATTGCATTTTCTGATTTGATTTTAGGTGGTTACTTTAATAATAAGTCTTGGTTTTTGTATATCACACATCAACAACATCCTTTCAAAAAATCTGAATCTTCGAAACCCCTGAATCTTAAAAAAAATTTTTCTTTATTGTTGCAAATGCTCAACAAAAATTGAACCATGATTCATTTTTAAATTTTCTATTGACATAAATGGGATTGTTCATGTGTTCAACACCAAATTTATGTCTACTCTGAAAAAATCAAAGATTAAAAATTAATATGGCTTTTTTGTATTGATTTATTTTCCCCTGACCAATTACACTTCAGAGAAACTAATAGACTGAAATTAGCTTGTATTCTCCTACCCATTTATGTTTTTTCTTCTAAAAAAATCTGCAGATAAGCTGGTGGTGAAGAAGGTGCACTATCAGTATGGGGAAATCATCTAAGCTTTGCTAATCCACTTTGACCAAGGTGATACATCCAGCAAGGCATTTGTTTTATGGATGTTTATGCTCTCCATAAGTGCTTATTATGAAAGGTGAAAATCACATAGAGGTAGCTTCCATTTTAAAATGGGAGTCTGCAGGGGTTTTTTTAATACTTTTCCACATCAGACTTCAAAATGGGGTCCTTCTGGTCTGCAGGGTCTTTCCCCACTGCCTAATTACTGCTAATGACACCAAAACATAGGCAGTGTCATGAGCATTATTTCACTCTGTGAAATCCTGGACTTGCAAGCACAGACTTTGATGCACAGACTTTGATGATGTGCAGTGTCCCTGCACTAATTACAAGGGAATTTCAAGAACAATATTAATTCAGTTCTTGGCTATGGTCACACACAGCTGTCATATTTCTGCACCTGTACAATCTGCTTTCTAGTGCCAAATTCTGCAAGTCCTGGCTTTTGCAGCCCTGAATTCCGGTTTTATTTGCTAGGTATTAGGTTTATTTAACCCTTGCTAGCTGTTAGATTTACTTAACCTTTCCAATATCACCTGATCTGCAACATTTTCAGAAAGCTACAATACCTTAAACTGTGAGCACTGGGGAAGATATGGCGAGGTGTAGCTCATCCAGGTGTAAATTATGTAAACCACATATTTTTGTTTGTTAGCATTTCAATAAAGTGTGGGAAGACTTCAGGTGAGACAGCTGAGTCCCAGTGACAAGGGTTTGGTGCTTTGCACTATGAAACCTTTTGGGTGGCTGGCAGTGTGGGTCTTGGTGACTCGCTGGCACTTGGCTGCACCAACCAGTGCACTGGCTGAGGACGTGGAAGAGGTTCTTCTTCTGGGTTCCAGGTCCCCTGACTTTACTATTAAATATGTTTTCTTTCAGTGTCTGTACTGGAATGAACCACATGTCTGCATTTGTCAAACACAAGTGACAGAGTCATGGACAGAATGGATGTGAATGTCACAGCCATAGTGCAGGTGACCTGCCAGACTGATATATCCTCACAGAGAGGTAAAATTCCCTTTTGTACTGTGCCATGCACAGTACAAACTGGGCAGGAAGATGCACAGTGAATCATCAAAAGAGCTACAACTATGAATGTCTTGGTTTGCCTGCTCCTTTAAAGTGTGTGGAAATCCTTTCTCCCTGGGTTGTGGTGACCAAGTGGCACAGACTGACAGTGCAACCCAAGAATCTGCATCAGGGTGGGGTTACGCCACAGCCCAGACACACAATTTTTCCACCAGGAGGTTAGCACAGACACTTTCACTGATGGATTAAGCCCATTCACTGGCCTATAGACTCGTGTGCATCATGAATTGTCCCATATTTGCTTTTGCTGACTTTTCTGCAGAGGGCAGGCCAGCGTTAATGCAAAGTAGCATAGACAGAGATTAGGACTCTTGAGCCTTAAAATTGCATCTGAGACAGTGACTGTAGCTGCCACGCTACAGTCATGGATGTGAGGCATCACAAAAACAAGGGAATGATGAAGCAGGAGGAGTTGAAAGAAGCAAATCTAGGCAAGGAGGTATATATGCATCAGCATTTCTTCATGTAGAGTTTCTATGTAACATTGCAAATAAGATGAACTTACAGATCTGTATTTCCATTGGGATTTTAGCGAATCAGGCTTCTCTCCTCTGGTTTATGACATTACTTGAAGCTTTTGATAGAACTGCAACCTGGTAATTCACAACTCACTGTAATTCATGTATTATATAAATCTGTCAAGGACTTTCGATTATACCATAAACATTGATAACATAAATTTAAAATTTAAAGTAAAAATCTTTATATTGCTTATAATTGGACAAGGTACTGGCATCCATTAATTTTAATAATATATGAGGAAGATTAATTATTGTTGTAAATATTATTGTATTTAGACGTTAGATGCACAGGTAAACATCCATGCCCAGTGTATTCCTTTGATGGTGAGTATCTTTTACAAAGACCATTTGTGCTAGAAAAGACAATCTTCAACTTTTTTTTCAGATCTGTGTCTGTTTATCCCATTGCATATATCATTGCACTTCATCTGTGCACCATGAGATTCTAAACCACAACATATATGTTCCAGCAAACTAGAATATCTATATACAACAAACATAAAGCTAGCTGTCATCTAGCAATAAGGAAAAGCTGTAAATATCTGATCTGGGATGGGTCAGTGGGTGTTTCATTGTCCTCACGACAGATCAATAATAGCTGGTTTGCTGTATCTCTTGTCATCTTCCCTGGACTCGATGGTGTGCTTTATTGACCTTAATAACTACAGTAATACATCCAGAAGAAATGAAAAAAACCCCTCTTCTCTGTAATGAAAATCTGATAGCTTATCTGTCAAGCTGTCTTATGCAAAGAGCTATGCCTATTCTGCCCCATCCCCCAGGAAATTGCCATTAGATATGTCACAAGATTATGAACTACCACAGAATTTTATATGGGGTTCATATTGCAACTTCTCTATACAGTGGTATTTCTCCCAATCTCAGTTCTATCTTCAATAAATTGAATCCTGTTTCTTTCTGCCTTTTATTTTTATGACTTCTTTAACTGAAGAAATTTTTCATCAGGGAAAAGGAGAGTAAATGAAAGAAAACTAGGCCCATGGACCTCATGAACAGAATGGACCTCATCACCATTCTGTTTAACTAAAATTAGATGATTATATGTATTCAGAGACCAAATCCCCCATTCTCATTGCATAACTTTCAGCCCAGGAAGCACCTCTGAAGTGAAAATTTTCCATCACTGTATAAACAAAGTTCCTAAACTAGTGATTTCCAAAGATCTTTCAAAACATAGTTTACCTTCAGAATTATTTGGACTCCAAACCATTAGGTAAGAGTATGGTAGTACCAGTTTTGAGATATGAATGTTTACGAGCTATTCCAGAATTTCCATATTGGCAACATTTTCTTCATCTCACTCTACTTCTGCAGAAACAGAGACTGTTTGCTGGTTTTATATAAAGTCTTCCCTTGCAGACTTTAAAGATCTGATGTTATTCTTCTATCACTAATTGGACCTATTCATGCCTGCAGACCTCTCTCTCATTGCCATCCCTGTGGACTGTGATGTTCCTGACCAAGCACAGCTTTAGCACAGCTAAAGAGACACCAGCTGTTTCACAAGCTACCTATGTGCTTATGTGCTGCTATCAGGAATACTCAGTACTGGTGCTGACCCTTCGTGGCAGGCTTCCAGGCAAAAACAGGATTATATTTAGAAGCTGGATTGCATCAGGTTAACTGAAAAAGCTTCATAAATGCTTTTATTTTGAAATATTTCAAAAGCTGGAAACTGCCAGCAGTTGAGTCAAGAAAACGTTTGCTAATTTTTATTTGTCCATTGCATAGCATCTGAGTTTGAGTTAGGGTAATTAGCCATAATGTGCCCTTTTTGGCTGCTGTTTTATCATGGTGAGCATAAAGACTGACCACAAAAGCTGTCATGAGATTACTGTACCAGGAGCACTGATGCCGTTCTGTCAGCATTTCAAATTTTGCTACTGAGAAACATATAGATGAGTCTAAAGCTGAGGTCAAAGCAATTTGACAATAAACTTCTACAAAATGAAAACAATATTCTCTTTGTTGGCCTGTTTCTCTAGATGGGAATGCTTCAGTCTCCATTCTGTTTCCTACTGGCATTATTTTTTGGAATCTCAATTCTGCCTTTGTGAATTTTTTAGGAATAGTGTAAGACTGGAAGAAGAAAACCTCATGAATGGATCTGATGTATTTTGGACAAAAGATGTTGGGGGAGGACTGCAGAGCAAGAAGTGGTCACTGTGACTGTCCTGATCATGCCACCCATTGTACGATCTGGGTAAGTTAAGGTCACTCAGAACAAAAATCTCCCACTCCCCCAAAGCCAAAAAGAAATCCATTTTGACTGACAGTTTTAAAGCAGTAGAGACATCTTAATTAGAAACCATCTTGATGTGTATGAACTGGGAAGTCTTACATCAAGTCTGTGCTCTTACAGACTGATCCAATCCCTTGCTGTGCCAACACTGCATCACGCTTTGCAGTAGCACTGCACTGCCAAATTGCACAGGTGAGGCGCAGCTCCCAGAGCTCAGACAAGTGCAGAAGAACACCAGAATACCCACAGGACCCCAGGGTGTAGCACAAAGCCTTCTTCTTCATGGGTTACAGTTTGCAGCACAGAGTTCTGGCATGGCTTAGCCACAGGTGGAAGACTTAGAGATTTGCCCTGTCCATGCAGCAGCATATGGTAATGGACAGCTGCAGATTGAGGCCTGAGCAGCATTTATTCCACTGAAACTGGAGCTGCTTTCCCATTGCATCACTCTTCAGAATACCGTCCACCTACTTGAATGTTATTTGTCTGTAAATCCCAGCACATTTCCAATAGACCACGGGAGTAACTTGCAATTAGATAAAAATAACATTGGGTGTATTTCATGAACATTGTTATCAACTTTAAATGTTTTAAACAGGAAGGATTTGAAAATTACCATTTAAAATAGCTCACACACCAGTTCATGTTCCCAGGTTTTATTGCTGCACAGCAGCTGTGTGTTTTAAGGACCACTTTACAAAGAGTGCTGTCCCTCGGTGCAATTTGGCGATGGCTGAAGCACAAGCTCATCTTCAGGCAGCTGAGACATCATGGCAGCCCTGACATGCAGCATGAAAGGAGCATGTGAACTGCTGTCTGCTGCCACTTATGCACAGGAGTGCATGAGTCTGTGCCCTAGACAGAGCTCCAGGCAGTTCCAAAAGCCCACTCATATGGCAATAATTTGGAAACAAAAGGTACCTGGTAGCAATAGAAACAAACAGGCAAAGGTGAATAAGAGGAATGAGAAAAAAACCCTAGGAGTGCTTCAGCAGGTTCCTAGCTTTGTGAGCATCTTGAGGGCACCTTTTCACTGCATGCATAACTAACTTTTTTGAACAGAAACCTGCCCAGACTTTTCAAAATGCATTAGTGCTTTACATCTAAGTGTGGAAACCTCCTTTGTTTTAAAATTTCCTCAGCTTGGGTGCTTCTATAAAACACATAGACTACTAAAAATAATTAACTGTAAAATTAAAAATACATACCTTTTCTGTAGGAATAGCTATGGATTTTTATCTTGCTGCAGTCAGGCCAAGCATTAGGAAAACACACAATGACAATTCTGCAATTCTGACTGAAATGTACTGACAATGATAATCCTTTATCATCTTACCACTGGGAAGGTCCATTTCTTACATGCCATGTGTTTAGTGCAGCATGAAGGCAAAGCAGGCCTTAAAATTTCTACTCCCTTCAACAGTGCCAGCATCACAGAGTAGAGACATCACAATGATTATGACTGCTAAAAAGCCCTGGTAAACATCTACCAGGACTGTGGTAGAAGAAGGTAACTTCCAGTATGATATTTGAATTATTTACCTCTTTTCCCTAAATGCAGATGTTTTCCACAGCAGTAATCCTGACACCTGAGTAATAAGAAGAGCTGAATTTCTAATCAGGCTAAAACACCTGAGTGTAAACACAGTGCTGAGTCAGACATGTGCAGCCTGCAGCCCTTTAATCTATCAACTCCTAGGAACAACAGAGAAACAACTGAAACTGTGTTAGAGTTATGCAAAGAGAAGACACAGGAATTTTCATCAGAGAGAGGCTCTAAAGGCAGCCAAAGTGGATGAAAACAAATCAACCTGGCTGGCTCCTTTACCTGTCTTCCTCAGACCACGGTTGTGGTCTGTCTATGTCCATAGCTGGCAAAGCCCTCCTTTCTGGGACAGGGTGAAATGGGTGACTTGCAAAACCAATCACTGGTCTGACTGAGTGGGGAAAAAAAAAAGTACTCAAAGGCTGATGAAATCCTGATTGTTCACTGTTAGAAAATCTCACCAGTAGCAGGATAACCTCACAAGATGATAACTTGTTCCATTTTAGAGACCCCTACTTGAGTGCTTTGCTGCCCCTGTTTCTTGGTATTGAAGCACATGACAATTGAATCTGGAAGCTTCCTTACACTGAGAGAAGGGCAGAGCTTCCCTAGTTTTAGGATGAGTGGCTCAGGATGGGTCCCAAGCCACAAGCACTTCCGTCATTCAGTGAGTCAGTATCCTCTGAGGATGCCATTAATAAAAAGCAAAACATACAACCCTAATTTAGCACACATTTGGTTCTTAACAAAACCCAGCTCCATCTTTTGATGTTCATTTTTAATGTTGACTTTTTCCCTGAGAAGAGATACACCTATTTTTTTGAAGATAAGAGGAAACCTTCTCCCAATGCTCCTAGGCAAAAGTTGATTCACTAAATGTACCTACAAAGTTGATCTACTTGTCTCTTTCAACTAGTAAAGCTTTCTCAGGTCAGTCATTAGCAAAGGCTGCCCTGAATTCAGCCAGGCATTTTTATTTTTAGTCAGGACAAAATATCCTTCAGATTTGTTGCCACCAAGAAATTTAGTATAGATTAGAATATAAAGACTCTCCAGCCCAGGCAGAGTCCTTGTGCCAGATTAGTCTTCAGTAGATGAACATTGGCTGCAGAGTTTTACCTGAGCACAGAGCAAGGGCTTGATCTTCTGCAGTTTTTACACTGTTAACTGTGAGTGGGAGGAATGGCTCACCCTCCAGATGATTTCCCTCCATCTGATTTGATTCTGCTGGGATTGTCCTACAAATACATCAGTCTTGGCTTCCTCTCTGAAGAGATTTACACTTGCTTTTGAAGTCTTTTAACTTGAAGGAGAATTTGTGCTAGATGAAGAAGGGGTTAGCTGTGTTGCAGGGCTTCTAAAAGGGTTTAGAAAGCTTTTGAGGAAAAAAAAAAACAAACCTCTAGCAAAAATTCAGTAGTTTTCCAACGGAAAAAATTACCAACATAACTGAAGGGCAGATCTCACATACACCACACTGTTGTACTCAAACTTCTGCCCACAAATACAAAGAAAAAAATCTTGTGGAAGGTTGTGGAATTCTGAACCAATTTTTTGGGGGGGAAGGGGGCGAAAAGGGTTCACTGGTCAATATATTCCACTTAATCCTATTTGTAGCAACTCGGCAGAAAAGGTAAAAAGGAAAAAAGTTCTAGTAGTGCACAAACACAGATGTTTGGTGTTTCAAGAAAGAATTTGCAAAGATCCAAATGCAAGTTATTTCCCAGTTTCTGGTTGAAAGCCCATTGGAATCAGAAGGCTCGATACCATCAGGTTTTTGAAAAATACCATGTTTGCTACCTTGTTTGTTACTCAAATGTTAACAATTGTATTTATGGAATTGTTTTCTACTTGGTTTTTTGTTTACAGCTTGCTGCTGCATCCTGTGCAAATCCTGTAATTCATTGACTAAGAAAAGAATTGCATTGCTACAGTTTTATGGGTGTTAGGGGACTGGTAAATGGTAAAACGGGATAAGAATCAAGGGAAACAGAAGATGAAGTCTCACATATCCTTTAACCAGTCTGGTACTAAACATGACTGCCATGTCTTTCCAGTCTACTAATTCTCATATGTAGCAAGTAAACAGAAACACCAAACACTGCTACAGGCAGACTGCATGCCAAGAATGTAGCTAGCACTGGGCTTGCTAACCTCCAACTTCCTCTAACATCTCACACTGGAGTGCTCTGAGTCTGTGTACACAAAACAAAGGTTTTCCTATTTCTAAATAGGGACCGAAGCTACCTCAGCAGCCTTTGATTCTATTCTAGGACAATAGACAGATGTAAGCCAGGAACTTTGCTTTTGTTTATAACAAAGAAATGGCACGTTTATTCACTTGAATGCATTCAGTAAATAGGTAAAGCTATATAGTTATAGTTTGACAAAGACCTAAACACATCCTAAAATTATAATTATAATTTATTAATTATAAAGCAAAACAAGTGTATTTGGGCAACAATTTAGCTACCAAATTTGAACCTACCAGATTAGTGCAATACCAGAGAAGTTTTTGAGATAATTTCAGACAAGATTCATTAAGCTGTAAATGTGATTATGAAAAGACACAATCATCACATTTCATTTTTGTATTACTAAATACTGTTTTTAACAAACTTCTAAAGAACATTCTCTTCTATAATGTGTAGGTTTTCAGTATTCTGAGTGTCTCACTAAGACTGTGTGGTTGTCATTTAAGCCCTCACAGACTTTGTGGGAAACTCTGTCTCCTTTGAAATGAATATTTAGGTCTCCTGTGCTATGATGGGATTTCTTGATTTCAGACACAGGAAGGAATCTAGGGGCAAAGGGGAAGAATATTTCTTACCATAGCAGACAGATGGAAACAAACCTTTAACAGAGGAGCCCTGATGGAAAGTATCAATTATCCCTCAGGCTGATAAAGCCTTAAATATGCGAAATGGATAAGCTTTCTCCAAAGCACAGGAGACTGTGAAGGTTGTTCCTCCTGGCTCTTTGAAGCTGTGACCTGGTCCAAGGAATAAATGCTAGCAGTAATGCAGACAGAGCACCCTTGTTCCTGTACTTCTCCATGTTGCAACGATATTTGTTTGCAAGGTATTTATATGAACCTGCTCAGGTAATTGATCAGAATCAAAACTTTTTCTGACAAGTTTTTGTTTTGAGCAAACAAACACAAAACCAGAACCCAAACCAAAAGAAAAGCTTGGATCAGTTGTTCCATCCCCCACTTGCTGCATCAATCCACAGGGATAAAACAGCCATGCTACTCAAGTAAGGAGTGCAGGAAAATAAGAGCACATCTGTAGAGTGAAATATCGCACTGGGGGCCCATTGTCCAGCCTAGGTGCACTTCAGAGGATGCATTTCAGACAAGCATTAATCTGGTCCTATATCCTGATCCTTATTTACCAAGACTGTTTCTGGAGCATATCTTTTAGCTTAATTTTCCACAGAGGGCACACAGTTGCAACACTCTGGAACTGTTCCCCAACAGGAATGCAAGCATGAGCAGTGGAAGATACCTGGAAAATAATTTGTAAGGTGCCAAGCTACAGCACTCAGGTAGGCTTACCCTTCACATGTCAGAGCTGAGGAAGTAATAAATGGTGGGGAGAGAGCATGGGCATAACTTAAACTGGCCTGACACCACAAGTGAGAAGGCAGCCTTTGATTTATAAGTGCTGGCTGAACAGTGCCAATTGGTTAAGGTATGACCGACCCTTGCTGGGCTTTGATGTCCTTTTACTGAAGATTTTTCCTTCCAGTGGCAAGGAAAGTATGGGTGTTGCTTGTTTGCCTCAGCAGAACAAGGATGACCTAGTTTAAACTGCTAGGGGAAGTGTCTTAAACTAACCTGGCTTACGTGGCACTGAGGCAGCACTGAGCCCTCAAGGGCTCCCCTCTGGGCCCTGCTCTGTGGGCAGTGACCTGCAGAGAGGAGCTGAGATGTTTTGCACAGGTCTGACTACCTGATAAATTAACATGTCATAAACTGTGACTTCAGGGTTTGCAAGTTGCCTTCACACACTTGCCTTCATACAGGCCTCCTGGGTGAAGGCAAGGAATATGTGTTCACAATCTGATTCAGAACATGAGAAAAGCTTTTATTTCTTTTTACATTTTTTCTTATTTTTCACTACTGTCTTTATCCCTTAACTGATTCCAAGCTTTTTGATACCTTTTGTCTGTCACTTCACTGTTTTTCTTCCAGTGGGTATCTTTATCTGATAAACCAATGCTCTTGTACAATACAGCTCTGTCTTTGTTGGCATCTTGTGTAAAAACTATATTCCAAGCTGATAAACAGAATTTAAATGAATAGGTTGCAAGTAAGATTGTAAGACAGTACCAACTGGATTAAAAGATGCTGGTGACAACTAAGTGCAGCAGCAATCCTAAATTAGATGAAGGGTCAACTAAGCTCAGAACACCAGGACTGAGCTGCACAAAGGGAATAGGCTGCCACCACGAGCAGTGGTGCTGCCTGAGGGGCCCAGAAGGTCACTTCATGATATGAAGGATGGAGGGAAGAGGGAGACAAAGGGTTGTAAGCACTGAAGAGAAAGGCTTTGCAAAGGGGCTGAGTAGAATGCAGGAAATGGGTAAAAACATGCAGAGTTAGTTAGACAGCTGTCTGTCTTCATATGTGTGTTGTCAGATGTTGAATGAGGAGGTGGCTCTGTGACATTGGGAAAAAATCTGGAGTCCGTGAAATCATATATTGAAATCTTGTAACAGAGAACATTTTCTTATGTGGAAATCAAAACTTAGAATCTCCCAGGTGGAGGTTCTGCCCAGAAACTGAGTATAACCACACATACTTAATGGCCTTCACCAGACCCTAAGCTGGTCACCAGACCCTACCATGTACTGTCATATGGCAATCCAGCTCCATGGTAACAGTTTTGGATCTGGACATCCCAAATAAGAAATGGGCATTCCTCAAAACTGGTGGTAGAAAACTGTGATCTGTGCCAGCAGTCTGCCTGTACACTGTCACCCATTACAGAAACATTTGTCAATGCCCAACATCTTGCCTACAAAACGTTGGTTAGCTAAAACCTGACAGGAGCTGACAAGTGCAATAGCAGCCCCAGAGTGGGGGTAAAACTCCTCTTCTGGAGTAAGTTTAAAGAAACAGAAATTCTCACCAGAAATATAGACCATAAGCAAGCTCGTTCAAAAATTATGTGTGCTATAGACAAAAACACCAAGGGGAACAATCTGAGAGCAGATTTTACAGATAATACTGGATGAAATGAGGCCTTGAGCCGTGAACAAAGAAACATACTGCCTCATTTTGGTGAGTAGAGAATGTTAATTTAGGCTCCTTTTAATCAATAAGATTGAATTAACTGAATATATCATTTAATTCTTTGACTGAAATCAATCCACATGCCTTACAGAAGGGACAGTAGTGCTGTGGGTAAGGCAGATAACCTACTCCAGTGCTGTCAGTTGGGAAAAGAAAACTCTTCCAGAAGGTGAAATAAGCTTTTGTGCAATAAACCTGTCAGGCATGCAAAAGCTAAAATCACTCAGTTCAATGATACCACTGTGGAAAAATGGCAACTAAAAAGAAGATAAGAAACAGCAAAGCATCATGTACATGCAATGAAAATTCATCAGCCTTTCCAAAAAATCATTGAATATAAAGCTTTTAGCATAAAGATGCCCCCCACAGATCTTGTGTTAAGATTTGGGCAACAGTACAAGTCTTTGCTTATTGAAAAGAGAGCAGGATTTGTGAAATGCATAGAAACTATCACCATGGACAATCAGATGCAGTGAAGACAAGGACTTGTTACAGCCCAATCTGTTTGGTTTCAAACACATTTACTTTTACAACCCTGAGGGCATCGCCAGTCCTGACCATCCCTGCCCACTCCCTAGGGCTCCCCCTAGCTTCCCATGGCCGAGTGCCCTTGGCTGGGGTGGTGGGATGGGCCCTGAATGCCAGGCTCTGCCATCATCCACCCAGGGTACCCCCAACCTTCTCAGCCCCAGGACTTCATGTGGCCCTGACAGTTTTCATAGATGAAAACCAGGAGAAAATTTACTTTTAAAAAGGGGCACCTAGAATTTGACCAAGCGTGCTCAAAGTACTGAACGAGTTAACTGTTAAGATGTAATCACGTCTACAAACTTTGTAATATATGCAATAAATCTTTTAAAAAGGCCCTAAAAATCTGGTCTGTGGAAATTCCCTGTGAAGAAACACAGCTCAGGTGAAGCATATGATTTATAGATAACTGGGCTTTAGTCAGTAAGTTGGTTTTGCCTCTGGAGCAGAAATGGAAATCTGCATGCAACGGGATAGAGTTGTTGATAGAGACAGGAATAATTTAAATCAGTTCTAAAAGCCCAGGGTCTTACAAAAGCTCCAGCTGCTAAGAATACTTTGGGATCTAAGGAAGGAAGAGATGTCTGTTTTTGTCAGACACTTTGGTCAGATATGACTTTAGCAACTGCTGGGGGAGGGAAAAACGGTCAGAAAGACTGGGTGAAGATGAGTCCTGGCCCATGTAATGCAGCAAATGTAACTGAGGGACACTAAAATAGCCTAGCAGACCAGCTGAGAGCAAAACCAACCTAGCAAATGCCAAAGCTGTGCTTCATGGAGCAAGAGAGAGGCTGTAGCAAGGAAAGGGGTTCAAGGACCAGACACCCGACCACCCACACAAAGGGGCAAGATCTTCACAGCCTGTGAGGTGTCTCCTTAGGGAGGTGGAACCGAGCTTTTGGTCCATTCCTGGTTCTCACCCAAGCTGAAAGCTGAGCCAGCATGCATGTGAGCAGCTTCAAAAGGACATAATTTACCTTAGGCACACAATCAGTGAACGAATTTTTACCGATTAAAAGAAAATCGGAGCTGTGCAGAACTGGCCAAGTCTCCAGATGTTCATGGAGCTTTGTACACGGTGTCTGTGGGGTTTTCCAAATTCCAAAACAATTGCATAAAATGAGTAAGAGATTCGTTTGGGGTCATTTTCAGAGGAAAGAGAAACATCATGTTTCAAACCCCCTTTCCTATGAAATACAGATGCTAGTGCTTACAAACTGTGAGCAGAACTGACACAAAAAGACCTAGAAGGAGAAAAGGAAGAAGCTTGTTGGAGTGACTGTTCCCCTCTGCTCCCAAAGCCCCTTCTCCTAGATCTTTCCTGCAACTTTTCAGTCATTCTAAATCTTAACAAAGTTTTAGGAGTTTAACAATTCTTTTGCAATGCTTCCCTACCACAAGAGAATACTCATTCTTTCTACAATGTATTTTTAGGCTGCATAAAACTGATCCTATTCTATTGGTAATGTTTTCTTGTAATTTACTGAAATTCTCATTTAAAAAAACACAGGCCACATTTATTGGATGACTGGTTCAAATATTTCATGAATTCCTACGCCAGTTGTGTTTCACAGACCTGAGCACAATGCAGTAGCCAGACATGTGCGCTACATTCCAATAACATGGTGTCAAACAAAGTATTCAATCAGAAGTCAAAATAATTTAACAAATACTTCCAATCTCACTCAGCCCTCGCCAAACTAGGACTTGTATGTGAGGGGAAGCTTTTTGGCACAGTGACTGTGGAAAAAAACCCTGTTTCCCTGGAGTAACTTTGGAAGTGCAGTAGTTTGGAATAAAGTTACAGAGCTCTCACACTGGAATTTATACCCTAGCCTAAATCATTATTTTGCTGTAGATTCTAACTTCTGTGTGAGCTGATACTGTGTAGACAGGTGAATTCAGGTGAAATCCTTTCCAAATCTTGAGTTTCAGAGCAACTGTAGGAAGGTACAACCTGTTTACCAAGGAGTAGAGATTAGGGGGGTGACAAGAGAAGTGAGCCCCCAGCAGCCCCCAGGATGCTGCAGGATGTCCAGCAGGATGTCTCCCAGCTGGGCTTGGCAAGCCGCAACAGGGATGCTGCCCAAGGGGCTCTGTGCTGTGCTACCAGCAAGCTGGGAAGTGTTTCTGCTTTTTCTGCTAGAAGCCACTGTCACTGGCCATGGGAAGGTGAGCTGGGGAGAGTTGCTGGTCTCTAGGAGCTGGCCATGTCCAAGGCAGCTGCTCTCTGCCTGAAAACTTTCCCCCCACCTTGTTTCTGTGTGATGGGACAGGCAGCCACAGCCCCCATGTAGGCTCTAACAGATACTTGTTTGGCAGAAAGTCCCTCTTGTGCTGGTTTGTCCCAGTGCTAACTTCGAGGACACATCAGTTTTCATGGATGTCACAGTGTGAATCTCCAGGACCAGCACAACCCCATTTTGGGCATGACCTATCTGAAAGCCAAACATCCTTTACCTGCTCTCCTCCTTATTCAGGTAATTTTTTTGGGTTTTGACACAAAGATGAAACTAGAAAGCTTTTATTGTGTAGGGTATGTATCCTTAAACTTGCTTTTTTTAGTAGTGCTTGTGCTCTATGTGTTGGCTGTGACACCTTGGAAAACGACAGTGGCAGACTCGATTATTTCTACTTTCAAGGGCTGGTCTCCCATATCTCTGCTCACATGCTCAAGTTCCCAAACCAATATTAGGGTTCTGCCTGTGGCAGAAAAGCAGGATACTGCATTTGCTTTCTTTATGGCTGTGACTTATTTTTTGGTACATTTCTTTCTGCAATGTGAAAGAAATAGGCCAGTATCTGCAAGATTTGGTTCTCCTTTGCTGCGTTTCTTGGGCTGGTAGTTACTACAGGGTCAGCACAAAATTATGAACAAGATATGTCTCCAAAACCTGAACACTTTAAATCTGCTTTGCAGAAACGTAGAAGTCTGGAAAACTATATAAAGGAGGGCTATTTTCATTCGCAGTGATGTCTCAGTGAGCGGCTGCTGCAAGATGTGTTTAGCAAAGAAACACGGATAAGGCTGAGGAGAGCTTGTACACAAGTTAGCTACACATTTACCTCAGGGCTGCCTGTCCGCAGCCGAACCCTGCAGGTAGGTATTCTTTAACCACCTCGGGCAGCACCTCTCGCCGGATGGCGGAGCTTTGCACGGCTGTGGCTGCCGGGCACAGGAGCGGAGCCGCCCCCAGACCGGGACGAGCCTCCGCTCCCCTTCCAGCGCCCGCGCTCCGCTCGCTCCGCAGCCCAGCGCGGCTTTCCGCGCCCGGGTAGCCGGACACGCGTCTCCAGGACCCCGGGTACGACGTACCGGGGGCAGCAGCGGGCCGGGCCGGGCCGGGCCGGGCCAAGCCGGGCCAAGCGGGGCGCCCGGGGACCGCTGCCCGAACTCCGACCAGGGCGGGGCGGGGCGGGGGCGCGGCTGAGCGCGGCGCAGGGAGCGGCGCGGCCCCGGCTCCGCCTCTGCTCCTGCCCCGCCTGGACGGGACGGGGCGGCCCCGGGCAGGAGCGTGCGGCGGCAGGAGCTTTCCTTGTCCTCCTCCTCCTCCTCCTCCTCCACCACCGCGTCACCCCGTGCCGGCTCCCCGCGGCGGCAATGCGCTGCCGGGACCGCCCGGCCGAGCGGCGCTGAGGGGGCGGGCGGGCGGACAAAGGCTGCGGGCTGTGCCGGCGCTGGGGCGCGATGGAGCGGCGCGGCGGCTGAGGCGGCTCGGTGGGGCGAGCCGAGCCGGGCCGGGCCGGGCGAGATCGGCACATGGTGCGCGGCTGGTGCCCGGCGCTGCGCACCCGCGGGCGGGCCGAGGGGCCACCATGGACAACTTCTTGGCGGAGGTGAGCGCGGGCCGGTGGGATCCTCCTCCTCCTTCTCCAACGTGGGTCGCTTTTGTGGGACAGGATACCGGCAGCAAAGCGGCAGGAAGCTCGCGGAAAGTGTTCGTTCCCTCGAGTTTGCGGGGTGTGCGGCGGAGCAGCGCCGGGAGAGCGGGAGGGAGGGAGGGAGGGAACTGCGCTCCCCAGGTTCCCGAGCTCTGTGGCCGTGGCCGGGGCGGAACGCGGAGCCGCCGAGCTGGAGCGGTGCTGCTCGGCGCTAACTGGGGCTCCCTGGAGCGGCGGGGATGGAGGCTCCGGTGCCGCCGCTCTGCCCCCCAGCCCCGCGCACACCGGCCGGCGGCGGGGACCCCGCGGGACTCGGGGCCGCCGGTGCGGACGCTGCCCCGCTTCCTGCTGCCTGCGGCAGGGCAGCCTCTGAAAGCGTGCCGAGGTGGGAGTGGGGAGTCCCTCCTCGGGGGTTCCCTGTGTGAAAGGCGGGGAGCGCGCTTTGTGCGCCTTGCACGGGCACGAGAGGCTTCAAGCGATGTAGGTTAGAGGCAGGGATGCGGTTGGGCACCCTTTCTTAAAGGTTTGTTTTTTGAGGGTTTGTTATTAAATCCAGACGAAATCTTTTATGCAAAATGCAAAGGAGGGTGGCTGAAGTCCTGGAAGTCATTTGAGCTTTATCGTGGACTTGTGGATCTTGACAACTTCAGTATGTCGGGTGAAGAAACCAAATCAAAGGTGCTTTGCTACTGACTCCGGGTATTTGATAAAATTCAGAACCTGGGTCCTCTTCTGGTCCAAGCTGAATTTTGTACAACAATATTTTACTGGATCAGTTGATCCCGCCTGGTGTCGACACAGCCTTATGAACATAAAGTGTGCAGGATCAATGTCTTCTCTGTGTGTGTTGTGCCTGTAGTTTGCTGGCAAAGCCCATGACTGGGTTGTGACTTCTGGTGACTGCCTGCACACTTGCTTTAGTTGCACCTCTTGCCGAAGCGGTTGCACTGTCAGGGTTGTAAATACAGGCCAGGCATCTGTTTCACAGGGCTGTGATTAATCTGCAAAACTGTCCTTTGCCCTCGTGAAACAACATCCCTCGTGTTCTTGGTGCTGCTGTTGATGCTTCCACAAGAAAAATAGGTGATCTGTTTACTGAAATAGTAATTAGTCAAATAAAAGAAGGTCATACGCTTTATTGCTTGTTGCCTTTTCATTTGTCAGACAACAAAAGTTCTGTCAAGTGCAATAAGTAGGAAGAAATGCAGGATTACCTTTGATGAAGTCTGAGTTAAGTAGTAATACTGTGGTTTTTTTCCTTTAGAGGATGTAGCCCTCACCTTTCAAAGGCTTGTAAGCCATGAGCAATATGGTAGTATTAACCTAGCCTTGCAAAATTAATCTGAAGAGTCATTCACCCCAACACAAAGTACTGCAGTGTGCCCTACATAAAGGTGAAGAAGAGTTTTCATGGTTTTGAATCCCCTATTAGGCAAAATTACTTGCTCCAGGGAAATTACAAGTAAATTTTGCCAGTCTGTGTTAGCATTTCAGCATATATTTATGTTAATCTGTGGTTGCTTCTTGTGGACTTTGATCTTTCTTAAGAACTTTGACTCCCTTTCAACATGTTGATAATACTTTAAAAGATCAGTAAATATAGCACCTCGACTTTATTCTGCATCCAAAGTCCCACCCACAAGTATAAACATTTTCCTTCCCTCACGCTGGAGCAGAGCATATGTAAATGGAAAATAGGGAGCATGAGGCACAATAGCAGAAAGGCACTGAGTCTGACCCAGCTACCACAGAAGAATGTCTGTTGAAGGCACTGGATTGAGCCACTAGGTAATTTAATTTGTGCGAGGCAGACATCCTGCAGCTGCTCTTTACAAAAATATTTGCTGACTTATCTAAGGGAATTGCTGTTCTTGTTAAAATAAGTTATAGTGTGAGGAAGAAGGAGGAAGCTGGATGAAAGGCACAGGTGAAAAGCCCAATGTGCTCTGCTCTTCCTTGTCAGCGATGTAAGCCTGCTGATATGATTATATTTTGGGACAAAAGCTGATAGTGGGGAGGGTAAATACTTGCACTTCAGAGGGGTTGTTCCTCAGCATTACCAAGAAGCTCCTGTTCACCACACTGGAGGCAGAAGTGTCTTCAGGCTGCTGTTGCAGAAAATATTGAACAACCTAAAGGGGTTAATAGGAAAAAACCAAAACCCTGCAATATTATTTCTCCCATGTTTTTTCCATAGCTAGCTAAATATAACACGCCTCAGTGATGCTTACTGGAACAAAATGAGACAACTGACTGAGACACCTCCAGAGAACAGGAGGTGCATCAGATGGGAGGTACTCCTGTTGGGACTTGCTGCCTTAAGTGAGGTGTGGGATAACGCCAGGCTCCTGCCAATCATCTGACACTGCCATCATTTGTGACTTAGCAGCTCTATGGCTTCTCCATCTTGCTGCCCAGTTTTCTTTCTTTGCTCTTTCTTAGTATTTTCAGCTTTTATTGTTAAAGGACAACAAGTGGTTGTACTTGTCTCCTGGGAAGCCTTGATTTCCATCCCTGTCCCAATTTTCTAGCACGACCAATTAAAAAAAAACCCCATGGCTTTAAGTGAAGAATTAGGCTAGAAAAGTTTGTCCTGTACTTACTTCACAACATGCTTTAATTGCTGCAAGGTATTAATGTAATAACAAAGTTGCATTCTAAATACAGAGGAAAAGTGTTTTCTGAGACTTTTTTAAGGCTGTTGATTTGTCTATGCTACCTTACAGTCTTTGAGGAAAGTTGGAGGTAGAATTTTAATTTTTTTGGTTTGTTTTTGTAGTCATATTTGCTTATCTAAAGTATTAAAACCTGTAGAAATCCTGTATGGGTATGTGCAATAGAGCCATTTGGCTGCATTGCTCAAAACAGCCTGAAAAAATTGTTCCCATATGTTTTACCAACAGCCAGAGTGCTCTCAAGGGAGCAGGCTCCTGTGGTAGCTGAGGTCAGACTTTTTTCCAGTGAGAATGCGTCCCTGCTAAAAGGGGATGTATGCCATGAGGGAAGGAAGAAAGTAATTTCTAGATGAGGCAGAGGACAAGGAGAGGGGAGCTCAAACTGCCCCTTCAGCATCTCAAGTTCCCAAGCAGGGCTTATCAGGGCAGCAGGGGAAGAGGATGCAGAAGTCCTCCTTATCTTATTCCTTTTACATGGTAGTCACTTCGGCCAATACGTACGGGCTGTTGCACTGAACCGTGGTTGCTGTCCTTGTCACAGAAGAAGTGTGGCATTTGCTGACTCAGCAGAGGTCAGAAAGGGCTTGAGGCTGGGAGAAACTTCTGTAGGTCATCTTGTCCAAACGTGGCCTCCAAGCTGGTGCTCAGCCCCTGGGGAACTGACTTGCAGCATGGTGTGCGTAGTGGTGGCTGCAGGGATTGTGTGGATTTAGCTGTTGCCAACCTTAAAGGATTCTTCCCACCCTGGCAACTGTGGAAATTGAGGAGAAAGGAGGAGAACAACTGTGTGTCCTGCCTTCTGTAGCATGTCTGGGTAGATGATGTTGAAGGAGATCACTATAAAAGCATCACTGTCACAGAGGTCCTGCTGATGTTTCTCCGACACTGCACAGGAGTTTATTTGGAACTGCAGGGTGCTCTCCCTATGTCCTTTGAGGCACAGCAGATACTCTGTGTCTGCCATGCTTTTATTTGTAGCGTTACCACTGGTACCTGGAGTTCAAAGTGGTTTCTTTAATTTCTGCTGTCCACAGTTGCACATACTTGCCTGTGTACCCTGTTGGAAGGAGAGGGCTCCCAGCATGTGCTCTGAGGGAACAAGTGTTGAACCTCCCTCTGTGGGAAGGATATGGGACAAAAATTTAGCTTGCGGAAGCTGTCGGAGGAGTACCTGCTTGAACATGGAAACTCTTAATTCAGTTACGCAGCTTGCAGCAAACTTTTCCTTGATGCTCTCTGGTTGCAACATTTGGCAGATCACAGCCTCACAGCACTGAGTCCTTTGAGGGGTTCATCACCTCCTGCAGACAGGTGGGCTTGGCACCACCAAGGTTATTCACTTAAAGAGAAAACTTGGTGATGCAAATAAATACTTGCATTGATATACATGGATTCTGGCTGTGCTGTGCAGCACAGTGTATGCATTTGGGATGACCTTTGAAGTCTCCCCAGTTTTCATTTACAAGTGTTTTTGATGATAACACAAGCATGAGTCTGATGTTCTGGCTTTTGGTATTGGTGTAAGCTGTGTAGCTTACACCCAGAGAAGTTGTCATTTAGACTGGTGGGGCAAAACCATCATCCCGTGAGTGATGGCATTAAAGGTGTTTCTGGAGACCTTCTGAGCACCAAAGCCATGCCAGATAGAAACAGTGGCTCTTTTGGCTGTTGACATTGGCTGTGTTCTCTGAAGTTTCTGAGCTGTGACTTCTCACATTTAGCTTTTCTTGAAAGCTGATGGTTGTTTTGTCTACAGTTATTTTTAGGTTAATTAGAGGGCACTGTTTTTTGAATAGATGTTTCAGCAGGGCTTAGCATTACCTTATCAAATCAGAAAGATAAAGTGTTTTTTCAGGTTTATTTATCCAAGCTGCAAATCACATTCAGCTCATCAGTATCATGTAATGGTTACTGCCCATCACAGATACTTCACATGTGCCTTTCATATGACAAATTTGTGCAACTGGAACATTGTCGTTGCTGGGCTGGAGCCTAGCAACCCTGCTGGCACTGCACATATTGTAAAATGACACAAGAATTCTCTTAAAGCTGCAAAATACGTAAGTTTTGAAGTTGGCAATAGAGGCTCTACATTCTGCAGGGTCTGCTTGTGGTTTTTTTGGTATGTTCAGTCGATCTCCAACCAAAGAAAAGCTGTGAAACCCACTATTACAGAAGACTTGGCTGCTTCTGAGTCTGGGGCGTTTTTTATGTTCTGGTGACACCTCACTGAAATGTTAACTTTTTTTTTTGTCTTTTCCCTAATTGAAGGTTTGTGTTAGCACTTTGTGTGTAAGCTATTTTGCTCTAACAAGGTGTTATTCTTTATACATATTTTCATTTGGCGAGTACTGTGTATGGATGATATTGACAGTTGTGAACCTCTTCAGATTCTTCCTGTTTCAGAACTGTCACACAGCCTGCTGTCTGGTAAAAGGGAATAGTATTTGAAAGCATGGCTAGTCCCAACTTATTTTTGAGGCCAAGTGGCATAGGCTTTTATCAGAAATGTTCCACATTTTTTCCCATGATTCTGTGATGGCAGAAGAGGACCACTTTGGAGGAGAGAGGGAAACAAAAAGGAAGGGTAGCTTGAGCTTTCAGTGTCATGTGGGGACTTTAGTGCAATTGTCCAATTAGTAACCTGAGAAACCTTACAACCTTTTAGTGCTCTTGTTGCTCCAGTGTTCTTCACCACATAGAAGGAAAAGTTTGGGGCCCCTTATCAATAATTATGCATGGTTGCACCACAGTGGGCTTCTGCTCTGGTGATTTCAGGTGAGTCTTCGTTTTCAGCATGGTAAGACCAGTATAGTCTCATGAATCTGTTTTCTGACTTCAGAAGATAGCTGAAGAAAATCTTGTAGGTCCCTGGCTCTGTGTGCTGGAGCATTTGTGTGAATATCTATACACAGTGTCACTGTCCTAACCAACCCCTAGCGAGTGAAGAATGTACCTCTTTCTTTTTCTTTCTTTCTTTCTTTCTTTCTTTCTTTCTTTCTTTCTTTCTTCCTTCCTTCCTTCCTTCCTTCCTTCCTTCCTTCCTTCCTTCCTTCCTTCCTTGATTATTAATATTGGTGGTACTTTCAAAAAAAAATTCCAGCAAGACAGATGCCTTTTTGTGTCTCTTGGATGGGTGCAGACCCAGTGGAAGTGCAGCAGCCTCCAGCCAAGAGCAGGAGCTGCAGCTCCACCCCTGGAGCGTCCGGCGTGTTGACTGCAGTGCAGTGGCAGTTCTGAAGGGAAGGGTGTCCTCTGGGTAGTTTGATCTCACCAACCTTTTTGGCTGCAGGGCCAGTATTTTTCCTTAGTGAATCACTGTCGCCAGATGTGGTCAGGGGCAGGAACATAGTTTTGGGTGGAGTACAGCTAGAAGGGCAGGAGGTAAAAGTCACTCTGAATTTAGACTTTTGCTGAGGGGGCAAAAAAAAAAGGAATTATCAGCCTTATGTCACTAATTGTGACAACTTGACAAGTTTTGGGATGTGACCTCAAAACCTGCTAGATTGATTATGACTTCAGGATTGTATCAGAGGGTTATGGCTTGGGCGTTCTTGTTTCTCTTGGTTTTTCCTGATATTTATCATTATGTGACATTTTAAACCATTAGTGAGAAATAAATGAGGATGATTTGGTGTTGGGACCATAGCTAATGGTAGATTACGGGGTTTAGGTGTTATTGGTTTAAATTTTGCATGGTAGCTTTTTTTTTTCTCTCTAATTATTTAGGATTTTCTAAGATGTCCTATGTCTGAAATATGAGATCATCCATTGGCCATATTTACTGTAATGCAACTTTGTTCTGGACAGCCCCCTGATTAAGAAAGGTTAAGTGGATTATCCTTTTCTTAAGAAGTCTGTTAAGTAGCTCAAACACTCCATTCTTATAAAGGCAGAAGTTTTCAAAGTTTGGATTCAGAATGGGAACTGATATTGACTATGCTCCAGATCTGCCTTGTCCTATATCCATGTCCTTCAGCTATATCCATGCTGAAGAAGAAACTACAACTTTGCTATGTGGAAAGTATGAGTATTATGTTGGGAAAATATACTGGGAAATATTCATTAGGAGAGAAGGAATGAGTAAAGATCACTTGCATTTCTAAATGCTCCCATAAGAAGAAGAAGGGGGATGTTGGGGGAGAATATACTGTCCACTTCTAGACTCATTTCTACAGAGCTGGTGATTAACACTGTCATCTCAGGTAGGTTCAAATATGATTTATGCTTGTTCCTGATATCCTGAGCCAGGACAGCCAGTGTAGGGATGTCTGGCAGCTTTTCTGCAAGGTCTTGTTCTGTGGGCATTGTGACTGGAGGGACACTTTCCCATTGCAGACCAGTGACTGACTGGGGAAGGCTGCTGAGTTGATTCAGCTGTAAATGCGTCATAGCCGTGCTTGTTTTACTCATAAATGTAAATACTTGGTCTCTATTTAGCTGCTGTTTTCCTTTGGGCTAAGTGACCTTTTTTCAGTCCAGCCTGTGAAAGCCTTCTTATTTGGGATAAAGTTTAGGTAGTTCGGTTTTTTTTATTGAAATTCCAAATATGAGTGATGTTGGAGTAACTTAATAATATATGAGGGCTTTTTGTTGAATAGGTTACTAGGAACAGACACAATTTTGGTTCACATTGAAAGCATGGCAGAAATTGGGGTGTGTTCAGTTTTGCTGGCCAAAGTTAACATTTCTATTTTCTGTAGGCTCTTCTGTGGAGGGGTTTAACATAAAATTTCTGTATGAGATCTTGTAGTTTCTCCTAGTGTGCAGTTGTGCTTAGGTATTTTTTCACCAAGGGGTAGCCACAGTCAGAAACTGGAAAAAAACCAAGGCACACTTCAGCCCTTTTAAGGCTTTGAGGAAAACTCTGCAGTTTACCCTGGTGTATGGAAGGAAGTCTTCAAAAGTGAAAGATACTGGTCACTTGTATGGTTTGCTAAACTTGCATTGAAAATTCAGATGCAATACACCTTAAGCTGGATTTCTCATGTGTTTTAGTGACCCTGTCCCCTGTGGGTAAATGTAAGCATATTGGAGCAGAGCCTAAATATGGGAGTCAGTGTAATACCTTTTTCTCCTTCTAGGATGAATGGCATACTGCAGGAAAACTTTATAAAGGATAGACTTTACTCCTGTACCATCCAGTATCCTGCCAGACTTTTGAGCTTATTAGGCTTCCTGTATTTGTATGTTAATACATTATAGCAGATACATACATTGTATGTATTATTAATTATTGTATGTATTAATTGTTTCAGTGGGTCATCTTGCCTGGTTTATGGTATCAGACTTTCTTTTCTTTGAGGTTATGTTGTCTTCATCTTGCAACAAGCCTTGCTAGGCTTTTAACTTAATGTTAAGCTAAGGTGAATGTTCAAGAAATCAATGTTCTTTTTAATCCATCTGTTCGATAGATTAAATGTTTCTATGACATTTTTGGTGGGTTTGGTTCTGGTTTGTTCCAAATGAGAGAAGAAGGAAGAAAGAGAGGGTAACTCAGCAGCAGATTTCAGGGACCAAGCTGTGCCTTTACGTGGGATCCTGGCTGGTGGCGTGCATAGGGTGAAAGGCTGTGTTGAAGGACTCAGGAAATAAAAGATTTATTGCCCTTTGATGTATTGGTATTGCCTTTTCCTATATATTCTTGGGAAACTATTCATAATCCTTTATTATAGGTCAGTGCTACAAGAGTGTGTTAATACAAGTCCCTCTTGTTTTGGAGAATGCCCATAAGGGCATTGCTGTAAGGACACCTTAGCAGAGGAAAATGTTTGGTTGTTGCTTTTTTCCTTGGGGGGGGCAAAACTATTCCCACTCTGGAACATATGGGCATTTTATCATGGCACATCTGGCTCTATACTGAGGTTGTCATTAAGAGTATTGATGGTCTTCTGGGTTGTGTTCACTGTTCTTAACTTCCTGGCATGGTAATGCTGGCAGAGTGGCACCCTGCTGCCCAAGTCTGCAATCATGGTTTCAAAGTCAGGACTGATTGTGGTGCCTACAGGACAACCTCAGGTAGAGACCTGAGGCTCTAGGGTTGCTGAGCCTCAGCAGGAATTACAAAGCAGGGTATTACTGAAAGTTGTCATCAGAGTTAACACCCCAAATCCCTTGGCCCTCTTTCTCTTACAGACTTTCAGAAGGCTTTAGAGAACTACTTTTGATGAACTTTCTAGCATCTGGAGAAAACATTTCTGTAGTTCTTGAAACGATTGTGAACTGTGAAAGTGGTGCTACTGGAAAAGCCTTGTGTGGTTTCGGTGTTGTGTGCTGCCTGTGGATCTTGCTGAGAGAAGTGCACAATTTCTCTGAAAGGTTCTCACGCCTTCTTTTTTGCTTTCAGCCAAACTGGCCCTGGGTTTGGGGACAGGAGATAAGAAAAGTTTATTCCTTGCTTTAAAAAAGTATTGATGTTTACAGCATTATCGGAAATGAATTATTTGTTCTTATTTTAGTTGCTGTTGTTTAGAGTGACATTAAAATGTTTTCTCAGATTAAGTTAAATATATTCATTAAGAGAATAGGATTGTTTTTCTTATGAAGTTGTTTATCTTGAGGAGAAGTCAAATCCTTTTGTTTAATGTACGCATCTGATTACAGAGCGAGTGGACATCATTTCTATTTGACCATTTTAGTGGATCAAACCCAGCTTTGTGTCTTGGTTAGGTTATATTTTTATTTGCTTCAGAAAGGAGCCAAGTTGGCGGGACACGAGTCACGTCAGGAGTCACATTGGAGTTCACGTCAGGACAAGAAGTAGATGCTTATTGTGCAGGTCAGACTTCTTGCTTTGTTGGCTGTCTCCTTGGATCTCTTCCCCTTATTAAATATAGACTGGGTTTGTGATTAGGGTTTATCCCCTCATTACAGCTTTCTGGTGATGGGTACGATGAATAGGTTTGTTTGGTGTGTCCAATCAATTAGTATATTCCCCAGAAGAAAATAAGAGCAGCGTTTACAGCAGGGCTTTGAAGGGTGGCATTTCCTGCTGCCTTTCAGACCGTGTACCAGGAGGAGTGTCCCATGAAGTGAGCTCTTTGTTCTTGAAACTCCAGTCGGATTCTGCCATGTGATACTTGATAAGCTATTTCAAAGAATAAGCATATGCACCAAATCTATGCTAGAAAATGTAATTTATGCAACAGCCCCTTTCTTCCCTCCTTGCAATAACATTTCTAATAATTTGCACAACAAATTTGAGAAGTTTTTACAGATGATAGATGGGATTTTGGCATTTTCACAGCACTTAAGGTAAAAGGCTGATTCTCTGTTTTGTGTTAATTTTAAGAGTCTCTACTCCTAATTTCTGTTCCTATCATACCATTTCTACCATTATTTTGCCTTGGTGATCCAGTACCTTAAATGACTAGGACTCTGGTGCAGTAGTTAATACCCTAGATTTCTTTTGTACAGAGCCCCATAAATAAACTTAATTGCAATGTGATGAAATAGTTGTATTAAACTTTTACTGTGTAGTTATACCTTTGTCAGTAGGATGCCTTTGTACCATGCAGTTAAGGTGGAGATGCCATCAGTACCTGGGGGAGGGCAGAAAGTGTTACGGAAATCTGTGCATTTTCTTAGAAGTATCCAGTGATCCTTTGCTGGTGGCTTGTTCTTAGCAGTCCTTACTGAGTGAAAAAGGAAAACACTAAGTTATGGAATCCTTTCCCTTCAGACAGGGATTCAGCAGTTACTGTGTTCCAGGTGCTTCTGGACTAAGGCAAATAAAGACTGTAATTCTAAATTTTGATTTCTTGAACTTGTGTGCCACTTACAGAAACACTTCTTTATATTGCTTGGAAACATTTGATTTGAAAAGTTCACAGTTGCTTTATGCAGTTAGAGAGCCCACAAGAGCTTTGTTGTTTTCCTGGTATTTTTTGTTCTCTTCCTGCTGGAAGGCATCAGAAGTTTTGGTAAGCAGTATGAGCTATGACTATCCAAGAGCACAGGGATGTGCCTCACACTCTGCGTGTAGACATTAAGCAAGAAGAGTGGCTGCACATAAATCATTGGCTAAATTGAAGGGACAAGAAAGGCTTAAGGCAGCAAAGGACCAGACACCTGCAGCAAGAGATCATGGGTCACACTGCTGCTGGGATGGTCCCAGGGACTCCTGGGTTGGTAAAGGAGAGGAGCTAGCATCAGGGTCTGAGCAGAAGCAGATGCTTTAGCAGGATGGCTCCTCAAAGGGGGCTCCTTGTTGGATACAATGTCTGATAGTTACCGCTTATAATGCATGAATTAAGCTTTTTTTTTTGCTTTGTAGTTCCTTTCAAATTTGTAGAATAAGCTTCTGCTGCTGTTGTCTAACCAGCTGGAGTTTTCCTAGCAGTAAGTTTTCAGTGTGTATTTGCTGGTTTGGTCTTTGGTATTATAGAATCATAGAATAGCCTAAGTTGGAAGAGACCCTCAAGAATCATTGAAATCCAACTCCTGGCCCTGCACAAGTCACCCTAAGAATCACACCATGTACCTGAAAGCATTGCCCAAATGCTTCTTGATCTCTGTCAGGCTTGGTGCTGTGACCACTTCCCTGGGGAGCCTGTTCCAGTGCCCAAACACCCTCTGGGTGAAGAAACCTCTTCATGATATCCAACCTAAACCTCCCCTGACACAGTTCCATGTCATTCCCTTGGGTCCTGTCACTGGGCACCAGAGAGAAGAGTCTGCCCCTCTGCTTTCCCTCAGAAGGAAGTTTTAGACAGTGATGAGGTCTCCCCTTAACTCTTGTCTTCTCCTGGCTGAAAAGACCAAGTTACCACAGCTGCTCTTCATATGGCTTTCCCTCCAGATTCTTCACCATCTTTGTGGGCCTCCTTTGGATGTTCCTTAATGGCTTTATACCTTTCTTACATCATGGCACCTAAAACTGCACACAGGACTCAAGATTGAGGCCACCCCAGTGCAGAGCAGGACAATCCCCTCCCTTGCCCGGCTGTCCATGCTTTCCCTGATGCCCCCTCAGGACATGGGTGGCCCTCCTGGCTACCAGGGCACTGCTGACTCATATCCAACTTTCCATCAACCAGGGCTCCCAGGTCCCTTTCCACAGTGCTACTATCCAGCCTCTCATTCCCCAGCCTGCACATAGATTCAGGGCTGCCTCATCCCAGGTGCAGAATCTGGCACTTTCCCTTGTTGAACTTCATACAGTTGGTGATTGCCCAGCCCTCTGATTTGTCAAGATCTCTCTGCAGGGCCTGTCTTCTTGTGAGGGAGTCAGCAGCTCCTTCCATTATAAATGCCAAAATTTTGGAAAGTCTTGCATTTTATAGTAGTCTTTTAAAATCTCTTTTCTTTTTTTTTTTTAGTGGTATTGAGCAATGACGTGCTTCTAGATAGTAGAAGTGTTGGTATAGGCATATTGGAGAAATCTGTGTTTTTTCTCAAGAAAGCTGCTGTAACATATGTTGCGAAAAATAGGACTTTGGCATTTGTTAGTAGTGCTTCATGGGTGGCAAAAATTATTGTAATAAAATTTTCCCTTTGCGGGGAACTGAAGTTCCTACTTTTTGTTGCTGTGTGATCATCTTTTCCACTCATTTTGTTCCAGACACTCTACCAGAAGAACTAATAGTCAGCAAGTGGCTCTTTCTCCCCAGAAGTCTAGTTGTGGTATTACCGCTCGTTTTTAAGGAAAGAGCTGGATTTTTATCAGATCTTTGTAACTGTTAGAAAAGGGAAGAATTTCAAGTGTTCTCTTGTCTTGGCAAATGCTTTGCTGCTGAGGCTGCTAGAGGTAGTCTGTACCTGAGACCATTGGGATGTTTGCTCTTTACATCTTCACTTGTGGAAGGGTCTGAGACCACCAGGAAGTAAGGATGCTCCTTGTGTGTGCTTTGAAAAAGAAAAGGTTGCGTCAGTAAGCTCAAAGGTATGACTCTCTAAGGTGCTGGTTCCTTTGTGGGTGTGTATATTTATTTATATTTATTAGCTTGCTGATATTTTATTGTACTCCAGCCGCAATGCTGTTCCTTCCTTTCCCTGTGTACCAATGGCATGGGGGAAGAGAATACCTTGTGTTGTTTGTTGATGTAAATCTAAACAGGATATTTGTGCCTTCTGTTGACCTGTTGTTTCTTATCTACGATTCTTGTATATTGCATGTATTTTCTTACATTTCTTCAATTTAAGTAAATTATTTGGCACAGCTGCTGTAACTGCACAGGAGGAAATATATGGCAAGGAATTGCTTCAAGGTTGTCTAGAAGCAAAAAAAAATTGTTTAGTTTGTGTATATTCTTCCTCTTTCTGACCTTTGTCGTTGGAATTAACTGAAGCAGTAAAAAAAAAAAAAAAAAAAAAGCTATTTGTTTGTTTATTTTTCCCAGTGACCTGGGAAGCTTGTTCACAGCTCAAAAATATTCTTGCCAAGAATAACATAAATTTCTGAATTGCTGAAAGCTGAAATTCCCTGATGGAAGGGTGGTTTGTTGAGGAGAAAAAAACAAGGTCAGAAGTAGTAGCCATTAGTGGCTATAAATAAAGTTACTCAGTTGGGCCCTCAGACAGATAAAAGAGAGAAGTTGTTCCAGTTTTTCGTCTTTACCATGTGGTAAAAAGTAAGGTATGTCATGCCCTGCCGTTTTTTAGATGGCTTTAAAAATAGCTCCACTTGTGCTGTTTTCTGCTCAAAGGAAGGTTTTCAAGCTTACTTGGATAAGTGACAAAAGCTGTTTGGCCCCAGTTTGAAATAAATACATGAATTTATGAATCATTTCACTTTTAGTAGAGTTGTGCTCCCTGCAGGGGAGTGTCTATTCTGTCAGTACATTTACAGTTCTGATAAAACTCTGACTTTTGTTTTTTACCCAAATCTGTGATCGTGTGAGCAATATGGAAATGGTGTAGGGAGTAGCTAATGTGTACCCATGGGTCAGTTGGCCTTGTCTTTTGAAAAATAAAGCATGAAGAAGAAGCAGAGTGATTTTCTTCCTTGGGGACAACAGCCATGGAAGTGACGAGGATGCAACAAACCAGCCTGAAGTAGCAATGCACTGAGACTGCCCTGGGGACTCTGGCAGAGTCTTGAAGACTCCAGGGGCTCCCTGCAGAGTTTGGGAACCACTTCAGACAGACGGCTGGTTTTCTTAGGCTCCAGGTGTTGGGATTAACCTTATTCAGAAGGGCACCAAGTGCAGTCTGGGTCTTTCTGTGTCTTTATTGCACTGTGTACAGTGCTGAACCCACAAATTACAGTTTTAGTTTAAAAGTCTTTGTTTAAGAAGCAACTCCCTTCTATGCTTAGTTGTGTTTTGTCCCAATTAAGTGAAGGATTTTGGGGCTTGCCTGAATAGCTAAGTAATAATTAACCTCTCTATGAGTTAGTGGTGCAGAACTAGAACGTTTATCTTCAGAGCTAGATTTCTTCTGCCTTGGTTTTGGCTGACCGAGCAGTGACACGTGTCATGTCCTCTTTCCCCTTTAATGCCAGGTGTGTTTGTGGACATGTTACACATGTCGAGTTTCATTGGAAAGTAATAATAAAGATGCAATGCTCTTGGGCTCATCCTGACTCCAAAGCTTAGTGCTGAGTGTCCTACTCATTGTGGCTCCCGGCTCCCTGTGTGCGTTTTGCCCAGCAGCTCTTCCGAGGCTGAGGGCGCTGTTATGAAGGTCTCTCCTGAGCCAGGGGGGGTGCAGGTGAGCGTGATGTTCCCAGTCTGTGAGTTTTGCTTCTCTTAACAGTAGATGTTGGCAGTTCCCAAACAATAATTTGGCAGTTCCCAAACTGCAGTAGAGGTTTCTGACTGGGCAGGAGTGGGAAGTTGCTGGATAAGCAAAGGCTTGTGGGTGGGTGGGTAGGTTTAAAGGCACAGAAGAGTGTTAGGGTTTTGGTGATCTATAGCTAAGCTATGTGATCATGTCTAAAGATAAAAAGCCCAAAACAAGCAGTGAGAGTTAGTGTTGAGGCTTGGGTTACTAAAATTTGGCACCTTAACCTGCATAGTACCAGGTTGTGTAATTTTTTCCATGGAAATTTAGCTCCTGATGTTGCTGTACTTAAAATAAGTAAAGACATGGTAATCCCACGATGAATATGGGACAGAGTTCCACCTGAGTAAGAGCAGAGTCATAAGGTGTTTAAAATTAAGCATTTTCTGAAATACCTCCTATTTTTCATTTCCAGCTGAGTGCACGTCACTTGGCTTCTTACACGTCACAATCCAAGCTTGCTGTGGGAGAATTTATAAACATTTAGGGAAAGCTGTCCCTAACCATGACAGGGAAGGTTGAACTAGATAATCTTTAAAGGTCCCTTCCAACATAAACCAGTCTATGACTGTGAACACTGCATCTGTTGGGATTCGGGAAACTCCCAAAAATCCACTTAACAGTAACCAGGAAAAAATTATTAAAATCCAGGAGGTAACTACCGCTGATGTTGGTACAAGTTGTATTGAAGTGGCAGTGACCATGGTCCAAGCACAGCTTCTGCAGCTCTGCAGTGCACACTTCAGGGCCGCTCTGTGTTGCTGCCGTAGCTCCCGTGTGGGCAGCAGTGGCAGGCACAGCCTGGCGTGGCCTCCGCAGCCGTGTCCATCCTGCCGTCCTGTCAGGGACCAAGGCAGGAAGCCTCTGCCACAATCATGTCTCTGTGCTCTTCACACACAGACGTGGCTTTGTTAGTAGATGACTTGTCTAACTTACTACTGCTTTTTAACCCATCTCAGGATCATTGTTACATTGATCTGTTCATTGACCGTAGAGCTGCTTTTGTTGCAGACATGTCCTTGGAAAGACAGAAATCAGTTTTTCATTTCTACTAAATTTCTTTTAATGAAGCTGCCAAGCTGTCTCCTTACCTGTACAGGGCATGGCATGTATTGAGGGAAGAACATTTTACCTGTGGTGCCTTTTGTAGGGAAGATGTTCAAAGCTGACCCACAAGATCCATAGGAGATTTTTTTTTTGTTTTTTAGGAAACTGTCCTTAAGAGGCTACTGTCTTTGAAAGACTACAAATACCGATGCCATATTGGCACACAGAAGGCCAAGTACAATGATGTTTCCTTTAAATTATCAGAAAGGAAGCAGAGCAGTGGATGAAGTTGAGAGTAAAGAAGCGGGTGCCATGTGGCTCCTACCTCTGCCGATGCAATAGAAATGCCTCAGGGCTGGATGGGGTAATTACACATCAGCCTTTGTCTTTCAGGCACCAGATGGTATCATGAGAGCTGCTGTTAGGAGCAAAAAGTCCCAAGTTGGAAATACGGTGTAGAAAAGAGACTTAAAGAAGCATTGAACGTTGCTCTTTCTTCCAAATGAGCAGGAAGAAGTTTCATGTGACATTATTCATTATTGTGTAAAGTAGTAACTGAGTTTTACAGGGCAAGCAGTGCTCCACACCTGTGGTGCAGCATGGCCCATGTTACTCATGCAGCTGCCTCGGGAACAGCGGGTGTGGATGTGTGTGCACTCGGGGTGATCCATCACCAGCCCATGCTCAGTCTTGAGAATTCAAGAATAAACTTGCTGGGGAAAATGTCTGCTGGAAGCTTTTTATTTTGCAAGAGAGGAACCACTGAACAATTCACATCTTTTATTTCTGTAAACATGTCCGTAAATAATTTTTCAACAAAAAGTAAATGGACACCGTTTTATCTGAGAAAAAGACTTGTACAGCATATGAGGCTGAAAAACCCCAAACAAGCTTCTTGAAAGTTGGCTGAAGTTGTGTATTTCCTCAGGAAGTTGAATATGTTTGAAGTGGGTCTTAACGTGATCTGGAGGAATGAAAATGGGGCGTCTCTTCATGCTAGCAATGGGCCTAGATTCTGTAGCTCTGTACAAGTGGAATCTTGCTTATGTGAATGTGAGGTGTGGATTTTACTCCTATGAGAAGAGACTGTCATAAAACCATGTGTATATCTGAAAATATACACAGAAGTTCCGAAGGTCACATTTGTGCATAAACAAATAGTCTCGTGTCTCTCTGAAGATAAAAGGGATCTGAAAATGTGACCAAAACAATGTCATGTCGGCGGTCTCTTCAAAAGATCTATGTTCAGTGATAAACACGCTGCCAGAATTGAGCTGTGCTCATCTTATGAGTAAGCAGCTAGAATTATGATGAAATTATAGTAATTTCTTCAAAATAAAGACAAGTTGGTACTTGAAACAACAGTGAAGTTGTAGGAAGAGTAGCTCATGAGCAATGGGAGGAAGGTGATATCATGTGCATGCTGTTGTGGGATTTGAATGATTTAAACTGCATTGCTGCACGTGCCAAAGTGCTGCAGCCCTCAACAAAAGCTTCACTGTGCCTTTGTCATGATTGTCCAGTTACTGCAGCATTTTCCTTTTCCAATATGTTTTTTCCTTTCCAATATGTTTTCCCTTTCCCTGGCTGGAGAGGTGTAGTGTATAAAAAAGGCTCTTGCCCTCCCTGGGAGTTTGCACCCATGCAAATAAAACCAGACCTACTGCCTGTGCTAAGCAGGGGGCCAAGTTCTGGGTAACTTGCTTGGAGGAGGAGGAGCAGCAGGCACATAGTCCCTGCGGCTTGCAATATTTTCCACTGCACACAGGGAAATGGTATGGAGCTCTGAGGACTCGAAATTAATTTCCTTAGAGGTGAGGAAATCTCTGTTCCTGCCTGCAGAATGAAGTATTTCATATGCTGCATCGTGGGTTAGAGGTAGTATATGTGGTAAGCAGAAAGTTATTGCTCCAATTTGAGATGATGATTTATGATTTCTTTGAAAAGAAAATCGGTTATTTTTAAGGCCAAGTCTTTTTGACCAGCCAAGTAAAATCTTGGAGGAAGCTAGTACAGAGCTGGAAGTCTGGGAACGCATTGCTACTGCAACATTTATTTGGAGTGAAGCCTAAGCGGCTTTTTGAATTTCCTTCTTCCTAGAGTTCAGGAGTGCTGAAGAGCCACCAGCTTCAGCAAAACTGTCTTGTGAGGCTGGGTGTTTGGGTAATCATGAGCAAGATGCTTCTCAGTTGTTTGCCGCTGAGATTAGCGATAACTGAGTGTTGTGTTTGTTTTGAAGAGTAAAAATACAGTTTTGGCTAAAGCAGTATGAATAATCAGTCACACGCTTGAAACACATTTTTTTTTTTTTTTTTTTTTGAAATGACATTTCTGAAAGTAATTCAGAAGGGATGAGTACCCCTCCAGGTGACCAAGTTGGAGCATTTTTCTGAGAAGAGGTCTGGGCTGAAGAAGCAATCATTCATTCTTGGGTTTGTGTCACATTCATATCAGCTGAAATCAAGCACGTGCTCTTTCTGACTAAGGAGGCTTTCCTGAATCCTCTTCTGTTCTACACTAATTAGCCAAAAATACTTCTCTTTGCACAATTCCATGCTTCAGCATTTGTGGGAAAGTTGTTTTTTGAGTAGTGTTTGGGTAATTTTATTTTACCTAAGAGTACTTAAAAAATCCCAACAAAACAAGGCAAAACTCAAACAGAAAAAATAGCTGGATTTTTATTTTTAATTGACAGCATAATAATCTGAGGAGTGACTTTATTATTAACGTGAAAAGTAGTAAAAGATACTGACTGGCTGGATATAGGCAGAGGAAGGCATTTATATTTGTTTTATACTTGCATTCTTTTGTTCCATAAAAATCTGATTATGAGCATGTACAATGAAATATGTTTTAACAGCACTGTGTGACGCAATCATGGAAAATTCTCAGTTTGAGCTTCTGCAGGCTTGCTATGAAGCCCATTTGCTTAGAGTTTTGTTTGGGTTATTACTTCTGCTTTTAGGACTTTGGGTTTGTTTGGGGTTTTTGTTTCGTTTTGTTTTGTTTTTTAATTTAAGAATAAGCACCTCTCCGGGCAGGGAAGAATAAGTAATACTGCATTTTGAGTGCTGCACCTGCTTTTTAATTTAGTCACACTGGTAATTTGACTTGAAATTATTGTGCAGTCAGCTTCTTTATAGATAATTTAAAGCATCATCCTTGTGATGGAAAGCTTGCCCTCCCAGGTCTCACAGACTGGGGAACTGCACCATGCTGTGGGAAGCAGATGTTTATGGAATTGTCGGGCTGGCGTTTACAGAGTAGTTGATTGATTTAATTCAAAAGTTTACAGAGGAGTTGGTTGATGTATTTCATTGCAAAGTAAAATGAATTTCCATGTAAATGTTCATGCTGCTGAGTAGACACACTTTCAGAGGTAACTGAAGAGAAAAGTCATGGTTCCCTGGGCGTTAGGGTCAATGAGAGTTGCTTGTGAGAAGCTGCTGCCCAGTGTGCTGACTCATAGCTTCCAGCATACCTTTCCAGTGGCACGGTGAGGGAGGAAGCTGGGAGATGCAGAGCAGGGATGTGTAAATTGACTGGAGCAGCTACCTTGTAAGAGAAAATGATGCTTTTGTCAGACTTAAAGTTGCTCTATGATCTGTGTGTGTTGTCTATCTGTTGCCTGACAGCGGTATCTCTCTACAAGTACCTGTAAGGAGATGGTAGCCAGGTGGGATTGGTCTCTTCTCACAAGTAACAAGTGATAAGACAAGAGGAAACAGCTTCCAGTTGCACCAGGGAAGATCTAGACTGGATATGAGCAAAAGTTTTTCACCAAGTGTGTTGTCAAGCTTTGGATCAGAATGCCAAGGGAAGTGATGGAATCACCATACCTGGAGATATTTAAAATATGTGCAGACATGACACTTAGGGATGTGCTTGAGTGATCAATGATCTTAGATGTCTTTCTCAACCTAAATGATTCTGTGATGTTGTGTTAGTCTGTGGGTAGTCTGAGGTATTCGATGATGTGTACTGAAATATGACTACTTCTTGAAGACAAGATGTTTAGAGTGGAAAGAGAAGCTTGCTCTTGGCTATGGTCTTGCTAGCTCTTGCTAGAAGCTTGATCTCCCTGCCTGTTGGTGCATGCTGAGATCACCAGCATCATAAAGATACTTCTGCTTCATATGCAAATAATGTGTCAATCTCCCTACGTCTCTGCTGTCATTTCATTACTTTCACGAGTCTAAAAGTCTGCTGAATTTCGGTTTTGGATATCAGAGAGTCATAGAATTGTCTGGGTTGGAATGGACCTTAAAAACCATTTAGTTCCAACCCTCCTCTGCATGTGCCCTCCCTTTCCCTGGGCAGGGACACCTTCCACTAGACCAGGTTGCTCGAAGTCCCATCCAGACTATACTTTGAACACTTCCAGACAGGGGGCATCCACAGGTTCTCTGGGCAAGCTCACAGGAAAGAGTTTCTTCCTTATATTTAATGTAAACATATCCTCTCTCAGTTCAAAGCCATTCCTCCTTGTGCTTACACTACATGCTCTTCCAAAAAGTCTTTCTCCAGCTTTTTTGTAGGCCCACTTTAGGTATTGGAAGACCATAAAATGGTTTCCTTGGAGCCTTCTCTTCTTCAGCCTAAACAACCCCAACTCTGTCTTTGTAGGAGAGTTGCTCCATACCCCCAGGCATCTTCGTGGCCTTTCTTTGTCTCATATATCTCTGTCTCAAAGCAGCTGTGTTCTTGCCAGTCCTTCCCTCTGGTCTTGTATCAGTTTTTCTAATATGGGGAAGCACAGCTTCCACAGCTGGCACTTGCAGGTTCTTCCAGGCTGGAGAAAATGTGACTGTCAGTCACAGCTGGCAGGTGTTTGTGTGAAGGAAACAGGATCTCCTTCCTGGCTGAGTTTGGCATCTTGACCCAAGTAGGTCACATCAGTTAGTAAAGAGTGTGATCTTATTTCAGACCTGACCCTGGAGAAATGGGGGGAAAAAATTCTGCTTCTTGGCTGCAGCAATGCTTCACTGCTTGCTTGAGCTAATCCCCTTGGCTAATGGGAAGGGCTTAGGTGCTAGGAGTTCCCACCTTGATATATGAATAGTGCATCACTGGGAGATTACAGTACATGGTCAAAATCATTTGGCTGCATCATGGTCCTTTGCCTGCTGACAGGCATGTAGCTGTTCAACTCTGATTTAATAATGCTTTTGCACACTGGACGTAGTAAACTAGAAGAGAGTCTGAACCCACAAGTATTTCCTTACTCCTGGTTATCTCTGAGATATTTTGTCAGGGGGTAATGCTTTAAATCACTTCTGTTTGGTTAAGCTCTTCTAATTGCTTTGTGGTTTAGTTTTGGATTAAATCTTCAACAACTGCTGTACAGTAAAACATGCATGTGTGCAAAAAAAATTACAGAAGCAACTTCTCTGTATTTCTGCTTCTCCTGCTCCTGCCATAAGTAGGCTGAAGTAGTAATTTTCCCTTTTGACATTTACCAGCTCTTGTAAACATGCACTGAAGAAACAAAAAAAAAATTTTGAATACTGGAGTCATCCAGTAGATGTCCGTCCTTGTCATGGAAACAAGGATGCAGAATGGGAATGCCTGAAGTCTCTAGGTGTGCCTGCAAATGAGGAAATGTGACGCACCTTTCTGTTGAAAGGTGGAGTGCAGATTTTAAGCTTCTTTGGAAAGGTGATGCAAGCCATGAGGAAAGGCGTGTCACTGCACATCCAAGGAACCTGTGAGCTGCTTTGTATGACTGCCTTGGGGGTTTGTCTATAGATATGAGGTGGAACAATATGCAATTACAGGGTTTGTCCAGCATATGATGTGCAAGTGTCTATGACAGGAGCAGAGAGGGTTTGCTCATATAAAATACATGCTCTGTTTCTGTGTTTCCTACTAAAAGTGTTCCCTTTTGACAGTTCAGTAGTGAATGAACTTCAAAGGAGTAATTTTTTTTAATGTAATAAGTAGGAAAAATGCCAGTAAAAGCAATAATGACTTGCCACAATGACTCCGCTGACTTGCCTTGTAGATATTTCATTTTATAGTTGCACAAGTGCATAAGAATCTAAACAGATACCCTAATAAGGGTAGCATTACTGCAAGGAAATGTATCTGGTCAGGGAGAAGTGGAGTAAGCAAAAAAGCAGGAGATTGCTTTTCAGAGGATTGTGACCTTGGGCGGCTGAATATAATGAATGCAGTGTTTCAGGCTCTCTTTTTACCTTGCAACTGCTGCATACCATTGATATTCATCAGCAGTGACCAGGCTCTGCAGTGGGGAGCATCGCAAAGCATCCATCACCTTATTTCCCATAGAAGTTTAAAGCTGATAAAAAGCAAGTGATCAAAGTGCATGCAATGTGTCTTTTATCTGAACGTCATGGATATCTAACTTTACCCACTATATAAACTTTATTGCTAAATCTTCCTTCAATATGGATCCCAAACTCTCTTTTATACTAAGTTGCACCTTCTGCCTGTATTACAGTGGTGTGAAATGCCACCTGTGCAGCCTGCTTTGGTGTCACGTTTCCTCTGGGAAAGCAGAGATTAGCCCTGATTGACAGTCTTCTGCTCATGCTGTGCAACAGCTGAGAAAGAGACCAGGCTGAGATTTAATTTCTCTTCCACTACTGCCACCTAATTTTCCTTGTCCTGTGTGTTGGCAAGGTGAATTAGGTGTTTTCAATGGCCTGTTGCAATTTATTTTTCTTTAAAAACATATGATCACAGGTTTGAGAAGTAACTCGTAATCAGCTATTTCATATTTGCTGACACCTTTGTGTTTGTTTTATGGTTGGTAGATTAGATCCTGTTTATAAACTATTTACAAACAATAAATTTTGAATTCAATAACAAGTTATTTAGTTTACAGGCTTCTGTCCTTTGTAGGACACATTCTCTTCATATTTCAAGAGAAAACTGAAAAACATTGAAAGACAACAGTGATCAAATCTTACATGATTTACGTCTTTGTTCGTGGCTGAGTTCTAAAATTTGTTGGCAGTCTTTTCTGAGCTCCTGACCTGAGAAGGAGGAGAAGATAATCATTGGAGAAGGTGGGAATGGGAAGAGCTAGCAGTTCTCCTGTCTGCTCCAGGCCCAAGAGAAGTCTCAGGGAGTGTTTTCTCCCAGGCATCCCAAAATATTGATCAGGATACATAGGACAAAAAAAAAAGATGATATAGGAAAGTGGAAGAAAGGACACTCTTCAGGATTGTAGACAGGTGCAATAATTTCGGAGAGTCCTCTTAATATCCTTTTTTCAGATGCTGGGAATGTGAATTAATTCTAAAATAAATGGAAAGTGGAATAAACTTTTTTTTTTCCCCCATGTGTGTAGACTCTTGTGTCTCTTCACAGGTGTGCTGGGGAGTCTAACTGAGGGTCACCCTTCAACTCTTTTCCCACCACTCCCTCTCTTCTAAAAATAGAGAAAATATATTTAAACAGTGTTACCCAGATTACTCTTTTACTTAGATTCTTAGTTCTGTTCTGTTGACAAGAGCTCCCATAACTCTCCAGCAAAGAATCTTTTCTTTTTCTGTGTAGAAGTACAATTAGTTAGTGTGTTACAAATGCTTTCGTACACTGCTGGGATTTAATTAAAGCACTGTTGCCTACCTGCTTTTGTTTTTGAAGATGCGCATTTCATTGCTCCATGCAAGGCACTGAGATTCAGAAAGTCAGAGGGCAAAAAGCTTCAGATATTATGCACCAAAAAAAGTGCAAATGTCCTTCTGAGCTACAAAACCCTTCCCGCAGTGAGGCTGGTCACGCATGTTCTGTATCAGGAGCCAGGCTGAGCTCAGGCAGTGCTCAGCAAGCACAGCAATGTACCTCTGCATCCCCCAGGCTCCCTGTAAGCACCCATTGTGCTTGCCAGCCTTTCTGCCTCGGGTGCATGGGAATAAGCCAGTGCTCTGCCCTCTAATGATAAAGCGTGCCATTACGTTTTGCTTAATTGGTTGTGTTTTCATCAGGTGATCTCCAGACAGGTAATTTGGAGTTCCTCAGTGATTATTGTGGTTTGCAGTGTACAAATTAGTGTGGGAAGTTGCTAACATTAGCCTTCCAACTTGGGACTTTAGTGGCAGTGTCGGCTCTTTCAGTGTTCATCCAAATTGCAAAAGGCAAGGAGGGAGAGCATGGAAGGATGCTGTGTTGCCTGCCATTTGCTGGGACATCCATGCTCTGGAAGCCAGGCAGCACAGGTGGGCTTCAGATGTGGAGGAATATGATTCCCCTCCTCCTTACCACCTGGATTTTTAGTATTTTTATTTGTTTAATTTTTAAGGATGATTAGGTCCTGGGAATGAAGTACTGGTTCCCCACCACCTCAAGTTGTTTCATAACCCGTACTGGACCCATTCTGTATGATGCTGCAAGCCTGATAACGTCTGCCCAAGGCTTCATAACATCTGTCCAAGCTTCCTAAATGCACCTCAGTGTGGTGCTACCCACTTGCTGCAGGCTAGAAATCCACGTTTTTCTGGCTAGGTGTAGACACGATGTGTTTAATCTTCAGCAGGCTTCCCTGGGCTCCCGTTCCTGCCTTTGAGCTGTGGTGCACTGCCTTGTGCCCACCCTGAGGGACCACACATGTGTGGGGCAGGCTGCTGGGCTGCCCAAGTGTCTCATCTTTTGGAGCTGGTGTGAAGAGGGGCTTGTCCCAAACCCAGGACATTGCCCCTGAGTTTTAGCAGAGCATATGAACAGGATGGAGCAGGTGCTGGTGGTGGAAGCTGCTCAGTGAGTCACTGTGGCTCGTAGGAATGGAGGATCTGAGCTCCAACTGCTAAGCTCTGAGCAGCCCAGACCTCTCAACTGTTTGTGGTGAAAGTGTAGCTGGGATTTGTTCCTCAGCGAGGGGTCAGACCAGTCAGATGGGCTTCAGAAAAGCAAGGCTGAAATGCTTGTTGAAAAGGCTACTGTATGGGTGCAACAGCACATCCTGATTTACCAACTGTTTTTCATCTGTTTCTCCTTATTTTATAGATGTTTACCTATATGCAGGGTCCTATGGACATCTGAAGGACATCATAGGTGGGCAAAGTTAGCAAAGAGTTCTGGTGTTTTTAGGGCAAACCCCATATAGCTTGCTAAAATTTGATTTAAAACAAACAAAAACCAAACAAAAAAACACCCTCCCAAAACCAAAAAAGCCACTCAAACTGAAGCATGAACTAGCCAAGTAAAGAAATAATTCCATATAAAATACATACTTCTAATACTTGCGTGTGGCAAGAGGGAGATAGATTGTGGAAGCAAAGCTGCCAAGTGAAAGGAAGCATAAGGAATCATCAATTGTGAATTCAATGTGGGGATTAATACAACTTAGCAAAAGAACTTATGACCTGACATTTAAAAATCTCCTATTTTCAATAATCAGTGTTTCTGTTAATAAAAGAATTAAAGAACTGTGGTCCATTATTCTGTTTTCTCACTCCCTTTTACACTTTCTTAGCCTTGGAATGAAATCTTGCTAAGTCTCATGACACCAAAGTGTGCCCTGTGTCTCTACAAAATCATGAGTTTTAATTTCAAACAGGTATGGAGCTTGGAAGAAAACAGGGGAAAATACCCCAAACTACTTACAAAGAATGTGGGCTGGGTGGGTCAATTTGTCTTATGGCTCTGATCTTATAGCTGTTTTTTGCAGCAATTGAGTCTGGAAATACTTTCCTTGCTTGCCCATCCCTACTTCATCTCATGAAAATTGTTCATGTACAAAGTGATATTTTTGAGTTACAGGGAGACATAAACAAAATACAAAAAAATCCCTCTAATGTTTTCAGACCTGTAAAAGGATCATGAAAACTGACAATATAGAACATAAAACTAAAGTGGAACCTTTTGTGCTTTGATGCTAGTAAATTGAAAAGTGAAAGCTGTAGTATTATTCTTGGGAATAATTTTTAAGTATGCTTGTTACCTTGCATGGTCTGCTGTTTAATATGGATTAGTTTTTTCATACCAGAATCCCACTTGAGTCAAGGTATTCTTTCCAGGAATTGCCTGCTTCTTTGGCGTGAGAAGGGAAAAAGAAAAAGGCAACGCTGAGCTTCCTAGAAGCCAGGAATAGTCCTTACCTTGCGAAATGCAATGCCTCCTGCTTGCTTTTAGGTGCAACACTGGCACTGTATCAGTGATGCTTCTTGACGCAAGAAGGCTTTGACTAATACTACCAGAATAAAATCAGATAGCTGACAAAGACTATTCAAAGGTAGAAAATGTGTATTGATCAGAAATTTCATCTGCTTTGCAAATTCAAATCAGGCTGAATCATTATAATGCCCCTCTAGACAAGGCAAACCCATGCTTGTGTAGCACAACTAGCATCTGTAGAAAAACTAGTAGTGCTATATAGTTGTTTCGTACTGGATTATCTTCAAAAATTTCCATATCCAGGTACATAGAGAACGATGTTAAGAACTGAACAGTGCTTGACTAATGAACCTAATGAAAAGTCTAATGTCTCATGAAAGTAAATGGTAAATGCTTCTCTCCAGAACAAATGCCAAAGCGAATGTTTTTTTCTTTTTACACTAATCAGCTTTGAAGTACTCAGTTAAGATGTTCCCCTTCAACAAAATGTTTTGAAATGAGACTGAACATGTACTTTTGGAGGCAGAAATTCACATTTTGGAAACAAGACTCTCCTTGGGCTTTACAGAGAGTCAATGTGAAACATCTCTCAAGTTCTCTCAGACTGAACTTTGATTCAGAATGGCTGGTCTTTCCCATGCCCTGTGGCTGGTGCTTGTGAGTTGGCTTGCCTGGTCTTTGCTTTGTCCAGACAGGAGAGGCAAGAGGAACATGAAAAAAATTGCTTGGGTATTTTGCAAAACTTGTGAAAAGTGGTTTTGAGACCATTAGCCACCTGTGGCAGATGACTTCTAAGTTTTTAAGGGGAAAGTTTCTGAAGAAGAGCGAAACTGTTGGAGCTGAGCCCCAACAAAGACAGTAGTGAAGAAATTTCTACCTTTGCTTTGCCTGATCTATCTTTGAAACACCAGTCCCAAGAGGGCAGCTTAAGCAGAGAACGAGAAAGGAGTGCCAGCGTGACTTCTCACACGTGTGGATTTAAAAATCTTTCTCCCTCTTGATGTGAGTTTATAAGCTTGTCATGTAGCATAAGCAAAACATTGCCAAGCTGGCAGCTTTTGGACTGGGGACTGCCAGGCCCAACCAGGCAGGCATGGTGGGTGAGCTACAGGCGTTTTGGCAGGCTGTTCTCCTTTTCCCTGAGTCACTGGTAGAGCTGCACAGCAGTGTAAGAGCTGACTAGATGATGTGGCAAAGAGTATGTAAGCAGAAGCTAGTGGTGATTGAAATTGTCTTGTTTGGGCAGTCGTGCTGGGACAACTACTGCCGCTGGCTGCGTTGCTGTAGGTTTTGGTGAACGATTCCTAGTGGAGTCTCTTCCCCTGTTGCTTTCTTGCACACTGTCCTTCCTCTGCTCTGCGTTCCTGAAAATACTTGTTGGAATTTCTGTGCTTGGCTTTGTTGTTAGGGTTTTTTTTGTTGCTGTTGTTTTGTTCATGTGTTTTCACATTTCTGGTCATGACTGCAATTCATTAAAAAATGAGTTTCTGAAAAAAAATATGAGTGCTTGACAACACCGTGCTGTCATCAAAGACAAAACTGCAACTCCTGTTGAATTCTGTGGTTGCAGCACTAGGGCTTGTTTGGTTCTCAGAATGAATATTAAGGGGGGTTTTGAGTGTATTGTATATTCCTCTTCAAGAACTCAAATAAGGGGAGAGAATTACATGCTGCTTTTAAGATGACCATTAGTACACCAGGATGTCTGTCATTTGGCTGGCCATTGCTACCCCCTGCCCCAATGCAGACCCTGAGGCAAAGATGTACCATGGCACCAAGCTCTTTTGCTGTGTGCTCCCTACATCTCACTGCTGTCATCAGTAGCTGTCTCCTCTTCCTTCTCCTCACCCACATGTTTGGGTTTTTTTTGAATTACCTATCTTCCTGAGTTTTAACAGATAAAAATCCTGCCTCCTCCTTCCAAGCTAAGACAGAGGGGTGAGAGTGGTGGAGGCAGTGCCATAAGACAGGCAAGTCTGTGATACCCGAGGATGATGATGTAAAGTGGGACTTGAAACTGTAGATCCAGTAGATAGAGAAAAGTTGCTGAATGTGTTTCCCTGCTTCATTTTTGCAGTTCTGTTCGTGGATAGTTGCCAAGTAGTACTTGAAGCAATGATTTTTAATTTCAGAACTCATCAGAAATGCCATTGTCTCAACTGCACATAAACTGTTATTTCTTTACCTTACCTTTGCCGGCACAAGAACAAGCTGTTGTCTGCCAGCAGGCTGTCTGGCTTGACCACAATCAATAATGGCAGTAGGCTTTCCAAACCCCTGCACTGTCATGTTTCTGCAGCCATGATGCTGGGGTATGGGTTAGGCAGTCTTGAATGTGAAAAAAAGTAGTTTGCAAAACTTGTCAAAACAAGTTTGCTGAATCTCTCATGAAAGTCATAACTCAGACTGTACCAATACCAGTAACTCTTACAAAAAGATTTGATGGTTCCTTCTTGCTGAGTTTGCTTTTGAGTGCATGATAAAGTTGCTACTTCCTAGCCATGTGGAAATCTGTTGTCCTCAAGAGCCGACAACCACATCTTCAAAAGCTCTAGCAGAGAAGTGCAATTGCTTTTTGATGGAATTGCCTTTTGGCTTTTCACTGAGGTTTGTTAGTGATGAGTGTCTTCACACTCAACAGTGGAAGATGAGGAGGAATATGCTTGCCCACCTGCATGTATTGAGAGTATTGTCTGTGTGCTGTTTGTATTGGGCATAATTGGAAGATAAAAATTTTTGTGCTGTTACTTGTTGGGGTTTTTGAAATGTATGTAGAAAATACTATCTTATATGAAGCAGTCGTCGTATAAGAAGTGCTGGTGCCTTCAAAGGGCTGAGGAAGGTATGAATTTATTCTGGTTCCCTTTCAAGTCAGTAATAATATATGTTTTAATCTAGTTTCTTGTTTTTAAAGTAGTATACCATCACTAGCTCTGTGCTATCTCCAGTTACTGAAACAGGAGGAGATGGAGCCTGTTCAAGGTTAATCAGCAGATGTTGTGCAGACCTCGGGAGCAGGAGAGCTGGTGCTTTGATCTGATGTGCGAGATTGACAGACGACAGAAACATCTCATTTTCAAGGACATTTTACTCTGCAGGAAACTAACCCCCCTTGAACTGGCCTTATAGCCCATGGAAACATCTTCATGCTTTTTCTGCTTTAAAACAGGAAAGAAAATAGTATTGTTTAAGAGACAGAACTAAATTTGTTGAGAGGGAGGTGTTAGTATTTTACCCGAGTGTTTTCTGAGGAAATTGTGAATACTACAGTAAGGGTTTGAAAAGTAATTTTACCCCATTAAGCTCAATTAAGTATATGCCTTGATTTATGTAGATAATCAGTTCATAAAACCGAGTTTAAGGAACTGAAATTTAGATTGCATTTTCAAATAAACTTACAAAGTTGTGCTTTGTCTCACTATGTACAGGGTTCAGCTAGTCCTTCTCTGTAACTCTGTCCATCCCTTTCCACCCTGTCCCTGAATAAACACTGCTGATTCCTGACTGTTGGTGGAGAGGGGTAGCATGGCTATCAAGGAATGGAGCCTATTGGTGGCAATGTCTTGGAGCAGTTTCTGGAGTATTCATTTATTTCCCTTTTGTACATCGTGTGACAGTAATAAACACAGACCTTTATAGTAGTTCCCACATTCAGCCACCACTGATGACCAGCTTTTCTGGAAGCCTTTTGTTGATGGAAAGCAGCACCAGGGAAGCCAGGCAGTGCAAAGGAGGGCATCCTAGACCAACATTCTGAATTAAAGAGCAATACATCAGACAAATGGCTATAACTGCTTGTTTCCCTGGACTTAGATATGGAAGAACAGGTCTGGTTTTCTGCTCAAGAGGCTGAATGGTTCATATATGTAAAGTCAGTGAAGGATATTCAGCTTCCAGTGAACTTTCCACTGAGTAGTCTGGCCAGGCACTTCATACGGCTTGGGGTACCTAAATTTAAGTGTCTTCAGTAGCCAAGGCCAACAGGGAAGGATGAGTTTTCAGAACAATAACTGACTATTAGTATGAAATTAGCAAATTTGTGGGTTTTTTCTTGATGACTTCTTTCTTTTTGTGGCTCCTCCTTAATTGTTGTCAGTTTGTGACTTAGGAAAGAGAAGGAATGAAGATAAATGTGGTTTTGGTTACCTTTTGTATTAAAAAGCTATGTCCTTCTTGACCTAGTTAATAACATCTCTTCCTGTCTCTCAGACTTTGTATTTGGAGCCAAGCTACTGAGGTGCATAAACAAAAGGTTCTCTAAATACATATTGACTATTGTTCCTTTCACTTTGCCAAGCCTCAATAGTGACGTGTTTTTTGAATGCAATAACCTACATTCATTGCTGTTAATATAAAGCAGTTTTAACTGTTTTGAATCAACTGCATTGATGTGTGGACTGTATTTCACATTATAAAGTGTGAATGACTAGTGTTTGCACTGAGATGAGAACAGTCGTTATACAGTATCTGCTTTTTCATATGTAGACATATATATGATATATAGTATATAAAATGTAATTAATGTGCAGTTATTGTATTCAGCATACAACATGGATGCCATATAAAATCTAACTTGTTGATTAGAGTTTTGCAATGAATGATCTAGCGTTTTACTTAACTGAGACTTCATCAATTTTGTGATTTTCAGCATACGTATCCAACAGAAAGTAAAAAATGAATGGATTTTTGTCATCTCCATGAACAGAATACTCAGGAGGACAAGAAGTAGTGTTTGCATTTTCAGCATCAAAATCTGTGAGGTAGGAGGACCCAGGACTTCTCCAGGTGGTCTTGCAGCTGTGAGATTTGAAAAGCTATTTCCTTTCATTTTTGCAGTCAGGAGAAATTTATTTGCTACGGAAATGATGGCATACAGCTGTTCGTCTACAAACACTATCCCAAGTATTTTTACAACCTTACTTCATGGAAATAAAAAACACTGGGCTGTAGTTAGTGCTCCATGGCTCTCTTTGCCCTCTTACCACAGAAGGCTGGCTTGTCAGAAAGCTCTGCAGTAACCCAAGACACCAGGCTTCTCCCTGTGAAAGAGGTTGGGGTCAATGTAGCCATGATGTGCATTGAGAGGATTCCTTCCTCAGGTGGGTCCTGTATGCCAAGTCTTGTGCATAAATTAGGCACTGGTGATAATTATGTCACCGGTGCATGGCTAATGCACTGCAGAGGGATGGCAGCTGGATCAGTGTCTGTAGCTTGCATAGTTGACAAGGTGTCTCTTGCCAAGACCTTTTTGTTTTCCCCACCCAGAGGGGAAGGCCCATGGACAGACAGTCCATTGTAGAGCTACCTTGCCAGGGAACATGTTGTATTTGCATTCCAGATGCCTCCGGCTTTGTGAACTGTATTGTTCCAGCCTCCTTTGAATAGCAGCTATTGACCCCTAACAATGTACATTTGTTTAAATCAACCCCTTTCCCTGCTTTAAAAAGCTTATTATAGCACTAGCCCAACCAAATGAAGGCTTCTGTGCAGGCTGCTTCTTTTCCCCTTCATAGCCAGAAAAAAACTTTGCAGCATTAGTTATTTAATTTCAAGATGGAAAACATTCTCCTCCTTCTGAGAAGCTATTTTCAATGCTGAGGTTTTGGCAAATTTTGTTGCGGCTTAATGTTTACAAGCTTTTCATTGCTCTTGAAAGCATAAACTTCACATTACTTGAGCTTCTGAGATGCTGGCAAATAATAAACCACTGGAATAACAGGGGTTTGGTTCTCCTGAAACACTTGAAGAACTTGACTGCATTTTGGAGATACCTTTTTTTGCTCTTTTTCTGTGCATTTAAGTGGATTAAGTTCATGTAGAAGGAGACAATGAAGACTGACCAGGACAGAACTTTAGTGCCCAGCACAAGATGGCAAAAGTATTTTGGGCGGGGGGGCTGTAGGCTGGGACCAAATCCTCTTTGCTGCTTGGGGTGACAGTAGTACATGCATCCACCCCTCAAGCCGCCACGTCTCCAGATCCTGATGCTGACAGTAGCCACCATCATTAAATCCCTTGCAATTTGTGAACCAAACTATGACTCTGCTGTGGGGGGAAGCTTGGCTTCTGTGGGGTTATTAGGCCGAGGCAGAAAAGATCAGTGAAATAAAAAATTTTCTGAGAGCTGGACAACCTTGAAGTTTTTCCATTTTATGCCATAACAAGCCCATTAATAACAGCATAATATTCAAACAGTGGTTGTCTGATTGAGTGGGATGGTTTAATGAGCTGAGGATTCTTTCTTCTGGTGTCTTGTGTTAAGTCAGGAGTATCTCATGTCATGAGGTTTCTGTAGACATTACTGAACACGTTACTAAAGTGTTGCCTGCAAGTTGATGGAGGTGATCCTGCCCCTCTGCTCACCCTTGGTGAGCTGTGAGCTGGAGTGCTGTGTCCAGTTGTGTGCTCCCCAGTGCAGGAGAGATATAGATATACTGGATAGGGTCTAAAAAAGGACCAGAAAGATTATGAAGGGTCACTCCCCTAGGACTACAAGCTGAGAGAGCTAGAGTTCTTAAGCCTGGATAAGACTCAGGGGGAATCTCACCAGTGTGTAAATACCTGGAGGGAAGATAAAAGAAGAGGGAGCAGGCTCTTCTTTGTGATGCTCAGTGACAGGCTCAGAGGCAGTGGGCACAGGCTGAGACACAGGAGGCTCACATTGAACGTCAGGAAACATCTTCTACTGTGAGAGTGACTGAGTGCTTTCACAGCCAGCTCTGTGTGAGCCTCCTCGAGCCCCTGGGCTAGAGGCTCTCCAGACGTCCCTGTCGATTTCAGCCTTCTGTGCTGAGGCAAGAATGGAGTGAGGTGGCTGAGGACTTGCAGGAATCACAGGCAAAGCTCAGCTCACCTTACTTTCATTTTATGGCAGGGTGTAGCATGGGTGCATCATCAGATCATCTCTCTTACTGTGCACTCATGCTTATGGGCTTTAGACCCATTCCACAGTGAATTAAGTGGGCTCTGCATTCAGCTCCACAGGGGTTGGCGGGCAGCTGCAAGCCTCAGGTTTTCATTCTCAGCCACTATTGGGGACAGTGAGCTGATGGCAGCACCTGCATTAATGTGAAAAAAACCATTTGTCTCTACATGGCAGTTGTGGTAGATATTCTGTAGTACCAAATGTGTAGCCTTCAAAGTTGTCATCGCTCCTGTGTCTGTACCTGAGGGACACAGGACATTCCTGTTTGCTGGCTCTGGTGCAGAGGTAGTAGAGGAAGTCCAAGAGCAATGCCCTCACATCAGCCTTCCTTCCTTTGGGAAGTGCAGGGTGAGAAATACCCTTGGACCAGTCAGCATGGGGATGTTTGTGGTGTTTAAGAGAATAAAAACAGAGCAGTGCCCTGGGTTTTCTGATGACCAGAGTCTGATGTAGACCCATGAAAGTGGGTAGAAGTGTTCCAGATGCTGTTACTGGATTTTGAATTCAAATCCTATCTATTGCTTTACCACTTCTGGGGAGCCATCTCCCCACTGTTTCCCAGTCCCCTGCTTCCCTCTGCCCACCTCAGGTACTGGTGCTCTCCTTTCCTCTTCTGTCTACCCTAACCCTGCACTTTTGAGTTGATAAGCCTTGCATCTGAACTGCTTCAGGATTGCTGTATACCTAGAAACGAGACTTTGGAAGTAAAAGGGCAAATGCCCCAGGCATTTGCAGCATTGAAAATGCAAAGCGGTTTGTGAAAAGATGCAGTGGCAAAAAATAAAGAGGGATGTTCTTGCCTCGTCCTCTGTGTCCAGGTGAGCTCTTCCCATTTAGGGAAACCAAACAGCAAGAGTTTTTAAATTCTCCATGAGTACTATTTTGTCTCAGTGCTGCTATTGTCCTGTCAGAGAAGGAAAAATAACATTTATTCAACATTATCTAAAAGCATATGTAACTTGTAATGTCGCTGCAGTTCATGGTAAGCTCACGGGCCACTCACCTTAAATAGGCAACAGAACAAAAACCTGTATTTGTCTTGATTATTTATCAGGACTGCACCCCCTCCACCTTAAAAAGACTTAATATCTGGTTTCCCCAAACCTTATGATTGTCAGGGTACATCCCAGCACTTTCCCACCACTCCTTTTCTTTTTCTTTAGGAGGTTATTTGACTGTTCTGGTGAAAAAACGCTCTGTCCTCTGAAAGCCACTGAAATACTGTTGCCCTGATATGGAGCCAGATTTTTGAAGAGAATGAGAGTATAGTTGGGGTTGGGAGTCAGGCCATGGGTCACTGCTGCTCAGTGTTTTCATGCCAGCTAAAGTCTTCTCCTACGCAGGAGCAACTTGAGTAGCTACTGCTTATGGGATGGCTTTTGCTGCAGCTGCAGCATCAACTGTGGTCCTCCTCCCTTGTTCTCAGTGCTAGATATTTCTGTTTCCTTAATGCTGCATCTACCAGCCAGATGGTAGATGCAGCTTTAAGCTCTACCTGCTCTACTAGACTGACTTAGGTGTCTTACTGACTTTGGTGTCTCACTGACTTTGGTGTCTCACTGATAGTGTCTCCAATGCCTCCATAGCAAATATCAGTTCTTTGTAACCTTGCTTGCTACTAGTTGGTCTTTTTTTTCTTTTTAATCCTCTGCATTGTTGTGCAGCCAAGAGAGGAGAACCATATAAAGGGAAGTAGTTTAGAAAAAAGGTGAAAGATAGAAGTGCTGGGAGTGTCTGACTGAGGCTGAAAATAAACAGGTAGAGAGCCAGCTGGCTTTGGGGCGTATCTTCTAAACTGTGTGTAAGTTCAAACACTGTCCTGTAATTTTACATGTGGTAGCATGAGGCACATGACTCAGAGAATCAGAGGATTGGCTCCAGCTGCTCTTGCCGGCATTTAGAAACTTGTAAAAAAAAAAAAAAAAAAGGCACTTCAGTGTAGGTCTCCTATGTTTACTGATTGAGCAGAAACCAACAAATACTTGCTAAGAGATTATTTTCTTTTGCTTGCTTATTTGAATTTTGCTTTCTCTTTCTCTCCTATTCCTTGATAAGTGTTTCCAGAGGAAAATAGTGAATACAATTCTTTTTTCAGTTTTTCTTTATGTCATCTATAACTCTGTTTTTTCTATTGCAGGGGTCTCGGGTCTGGCTGCGAGAAAATAATCAGCATTATCCCAGCACTGTTCATTCCTGTGCAGAAGGAGTTGTCGTATTCAGGACAGACTATGGTCAGGTATGGGCATTGCTTCTCTATGCTTTGTCTTTTTCACAACTCCATAGAAAATAAGCTTTCACAGAAACACAGAATGGGTCAGATTGGAAGGGACCACAGTGGATCATCTGGTCCAACCTCCCTGATTAAGCAGGGTCATCCTAGAGCACATGGCACAGGATTGTGTCCAGATGGTTCTTGAATATCTCCAGTGAGGGAGACTCCACAACCTCTCTGGGCACCTCTTCCAGTGCTGGTCACCCTTTACCTGCATTAAAGAAGTTTTAACTTGTGTTTAGGGGGAACTTCCTGTGCATCAATTTCTTCTGGTAACCTCTTTTCCTGTTGTTTGGCACCACCAAGAAGAGCCTGGCTCCATCCTCCTGACATTCTCCTTTCAGATACTTATACAGATTAATGAGGTCATTTCACAGTTGCCTCTTCTTGAGGTTGAATAGGTCCAGCTTCCTCAGCCTTTCTTAAGGCTGAGATGAGAGAGATTCTCCAGACTCTTTACCAATTTTGTAGCTCTCTGCTGGACCTGGTCCAGAAGCTCCATGAATCTCTTGTACTGTGGACTCAAGAACTGCACACAATACCCCAGGACTGGCCTCACCAGGACTGGGCAGAGGGGCAGGATCACCTTCCTTGACCTGCTGGTAATGCTCTTCCTAATGTATCTCAAGATACCATTGGCCTTCTTGGCCATAAGGACACACTGTTGGCTCATGGACAGCTTGTTGTCCACCAGGATCCCCAGGTCCTTCTGTGCAGGACCCTGCAGTTGCCTTTGTTGAATTTCAGAAAGTTCTTCTCTGCCCAGCTCTCCAACCTGTTGAGGTCCCTCTGAAAGGCTGCACAACCTGAAGAATTGACCTCTCCTCCCAGCTTTGTGTCAGCAGTGAACTTCCTGAGAAGGGACTCTATTCACTCATCCAAGCCATTGATGAACAAAAATAAATAATACTAGGCCCAGTATAGAACCCTGGGGGACACCATAAGTGACAGACCTCCAACCAGACTCTGTACCACTGATCACAACCCCCTGGGATCTGCCACTCAGCCAGTTCTGAATCCATTCTACTGTCTACTCATCCAGCTTAACACTTTTCGAGTTTGCCTATGAGGATTTAGTGAGAGACAGTGTCAGAAGCCTTGCTGATCTCAATTTAGAAAATATCCACTACGCTCCCTTCATCCATCCAGGTAGTTGTTCCAGCACAGAAGGCAATCAGTCTGATCAAACATACTTTTTACTTTTAGTGAACCCATGCTGACTACTCTTGATCACCTTCTTGTCTCCCATGTGGGTCGAGATGGCCTACAGAATGAGGCACTCCCTCACCTTTTCATGGACTGAGGTGAGGCTGCCTGGCTGGTAGTTCCCTGAGTTCTCCTTCTTGCTCGTTTTGAAGACTGGGGTGACGTTTGCTTTCTTCCAGCCCTCAGGCTACTCTCCTGATCTCCATGACCTTTCAAAGGTGATTGTGAGCAGCCTTGCTGTGGTGTTCACCAGCTTTCTTAGCTATCCATGGATGTATCCTGTCAGGGCCCATGGACTTGTGGATCTCAACTTTGCCTAGGTGTTCTCTGACCAAATCCTCCTTGACTAAGGAAAAGTCTTCCTCCTGATGTTCATTTGCCCTTGTTTCCAGGGTCAGACATCCCTGAGGATCTTGTCAGTGAAGATTGATGCAAAGAAGGCATTCAGGAACTCTGGCTTCTCTGTGTCCTCTGTTACCAGGGTCTCCCCTCCATTTATTAATGGGCCCACATTATCCTTTGGTTTCTTCTTGTTATTGATGTTTTTGAAGAAGCCCTGTTTATTATCTTTTATATGCTTGGCCCTATTTAATTCTAGATGGCCTTGGCCTTTCTAGTCTCATTTCTGCTTATCCTGATCACCTTTCTAAATTCATTCCAAGGGGCCTGATCTTACTTTCATCTCCTGTGAACTTTTTTGCTTATACTTGAGCAATGGCAGTTCTTTATCCATTCACAGATGTTTCTGGTGCCCTTGGTCTGACTGTTTCTCATTGGGTTGCATTGTTCTTGAGGTTGAAAGAAGTGAGCCTTGATTATTGACTAAGTCTCCTGGATCCCTCTTCCCTACAAGGTCAGCTCCCATGGAATTCTTCCAGGAATATCCCTAAAGAGGCCAAAGTTAGCTGGTCCATGGTCATAATCTTGCTCGCTGCCCTGCCACCTCTTTGTTCAATACTGAACAAATACCCCACAATCTCATGGCCTCTCTAGCCAAGGCTGTGCCCAACCATCATCTCCAATAAGGCCTTCCTTGTTGGTTACTGTGAGGTCAAGCAGCGCAACATTCCTTGTGGGATCCTCCAGTATCTGTGACAGGAAGTTGTCATCTGTGCTTTCCAGGAACCTCCTGGCCTGTTTGTGCTTTGCTGTGTAGCTTTCCAGCAGATGTCAGGGTAGTTAAAGCCCCTCCTATGTGACTCTGAGGCTGCTGTAATTGCCTGTGGAAGGGCTCACTCACCTCCTCCTCCTGGTCAGGCAGCCTGGAGCAAACACCCATGGAGTGCCAGTCTTACTCATCTGCCCTTTTATGCTGACCCATAAGCTCTCGACTTGCTTGTCATCCACCCCAAGAGAGAGCTCAATACATGCCAAGTGTTGCCTCACAGAGAGGGCAACTCCACCACTGTGCTTTCCTGGTCTGTGTCTCCTAAACAGTGTGTAGCCCTTCATGGCAACATTCCTCTCTGGGAGCTATCCCACCACATCTCCATAATCACAATAAGATTGAAGTCTTGCTGACAGAAGTGAGTCACATCTAAGCCAGCGTGCCTGGCGCTGCATAGGCCATTCTGTTGTCAAAACCCCCAAAATTATGGTGGTGACACCAGCTATGTATTTGCTCTTTGTGTGGAGGGCATAGTGGGAAACTAAAAAGTTTGTGAATAAAAGATTCATTTTGTATGACCTGAATATGCAACTTGGTTTTAATGGTTCTTTCTGTCAGTTGCTATGATTGTGTCTGACAAAGCTGAAGTAATGCTGCTGGGTCTGAGAGCTTTGTTCCACATAGGTTGATGATTATGTAGTTTACTGGAGGAAGGTGGCCTCCCCAAGATTATATTCTCTTACAGTAACAGAAAGTTGGGACTGGCAGATGGCCAGAAAAATAAAAGCATGTCTTTCAGAGACAGGGAACCCTTGCTTTCTTTCCATGCATTACTCCAGGCAGGAAAGGAATCAGACAGAATTGCAGAGTGGCTTTTGATGGGCAAGATGTAATGTACACATGATTAAATTGGTACTGTGCTGGCACTGTGGGATGAAAATGATGGAGTGACCACATCAGTGAAGAAGGGAAGAGCTGTGCATGTCATCTGTCTGGACTTCTCTAGGGCCTTTGACACGGAACCCCATAACATCCTTCCCTCTAGAATGGAGAGGTATGGATTGATTGGATGAGCTCTTTGGTGGTTGAGGAGTTGGTTGGATGGTTGCATTCAGACAGTGGTGGGCAACAGCTGAATTGGTGACAAGGATGTCCCTTGGGGTTCTGGACTGGGACCAAAACAGTTTAATGCCTTCATCAATGGCATTGGGAGTGGGATAGAGCACAGCCTCAGCAAGTTTCCAGATGACACCAAGCTGAGTGCTGCAGCTGACATGCCTGAAGGATGGGATGGCATCCAGAGGGACCTGGACAAGCTTGAGAGCTGGGCACATGCATGTACTTCATGAAGTTCTATAAGGTCAAGTACAGGGTCCATGCATTTGAGTTAGGGCATCTGCTGGTATCCAAACAGATTGGTTGAGAACAGCCTTGCCAAGAGGGATTTCAGGGTGCTGGTGGATGAAAAGCTGGACATTAGCTGGCAGTGTGTGGACAGCCCAGGAAACCAACTGTATCTTGGGTTGTTTCAAAAGCAGCATTGCCAGTAGGTCAGGCGAGGGAGTTCTGCCCCTCTACTCTGCTCTCATGAGACCTCACCTGGAGTGCTGTATCCAGTTCTGAGACCTGAAGCACAGAAAGGTCACCAACCTGTTGGAGCCATGGAGGAAGGCCCTGGAAATGATCAAAGGGATGGAATGCCTCTCTTCTGAGGTCAGGCTGAGAAACCTGAGGTTGTTCAGCATGGAGAAGAGAAGGCTCCAAGGGGACCTTATAGCACCTTCTAGTACCAAAATGGGCCTAGAAGAAGTCTGGGGACAAACCTTTTAGCAGGGCCTGTTGCAGTAGGACAAGGGGTAGTTGTTTTAAACTATAAGAGGGTAGATTTAGACAAGATTAGGGAAGAAATTCTTTATTTGGAGGGTCATGAAGTACTGGAACGTATTGCCCAGAGAAGTTGTGGATACCTGAAAGTCTTTGATGTCAGGTTGAATGGGGTTTTAAGCAACTTGGTCTAGTGGAAGGTATTCCCCCATGCAGCAGGGGGCTTGGACTAGATGACCTTTACAGGTCTCTTCCAATCCAACACATTCTATGATTCTGTCATTCTTTTCTATTGCACCAAGTTATTGGTGACCCAGACACACATGGTATGGGGGAAGACATCCACAAAATTAGACTGAGAAGAACAACTACCACTGGGTACAAACCCTCCTCTCAGAGAAACAAGAAAGCCACCTGTGTGCTGGTGTGTTCGCTGTGGGTTGCATGTAAAACCTTTAAGGTTCTCAGATTTGAGACATTGCATATTTTGACTTTTCCTACTGAAATTTGAAGTCCAGTTAAGTGGAAAGGCTGAACCTTCTCCTCTGTTGGCTTTTTCAAGTTAAAATAAGAAGGCTCCATCACATGAAAGCATCACCATTACATTTGAGCTGCAGTGTAGGAAGGATGCTGTGTGTGTTGTTGCGCCACTGGATTTCCTGAACATCCTTCAGGAAATGTCATCTTGAACATGTCTTTCATCTTAAACACAAGCCCTCTCCAGCTCCTAGTAAGAGTGACCCACATGCTTACATGGGAGACTACCTGTAATTTTCACAGGATATTGTAACTGGATGTGTAGCCATAAAGACCCTGACTTTTAGAAGTGTTTTGAGCTGCAAAATCCTTATACTTAAGGGAACCACAGATGCCCCTCCAAGAGGGACAGCTTGCTTTGGTGCCCTAGAAAAGAATGGCAGAGCTAGTGCTGACCTCCACCAGCAGGTAAGTTGCTTGTTAATGGTGTTCTGTGTGCATGTTGTCTGTGATAGTACTGCCTTTCCATGGTCTCCATAATGCAAGCTGAAACTTCAGGTAATATGGAAAAAGTCTCAAATCCTTACTGTGATGTCATCCAACTGATTACATTTGCTTAGAAAACCCTGGTGTTATAAACATCACTGGGCAAAAAGTTTCCTCCTTTGTTTGGGTGTGCCCATGTTAAAACCAGGTGGTGCAAAATAAGAAGGACATAGGGATCAGCCTTCATACCTGTCATGTGGCATTCCACCTCCTCAGTGGGTCTGACCTGGCCGCTGCACAGCCAAAGGCATAGTAGAAATTCACTGCATTTGATAACTTTAATAATTTTCAGGGCTTATGGTTTCAGGAGTGGACTTAGTGTGTAAAAGGACTGTGCCAGCTGACATTGGTCAATTAACATCTTTTTTTCCCATTACTTTTCCTGATGTGCTTTTAGACCATCCTGCCCTTGCTGTTTGGTTACCTATGGGCTGCCGAAGGTTGCAAGCAGGTGAAATGGAACTGAGATAACACTTGACTGTTACCTCTGGCTCTTTGGCAGTCCCTGCAATGCTTGATATCACTTTGAAGAACCAGAGAGGGGAAGCAAGGAGTGAGGTTGCAGAAATATGGGGTGATGATGCTTTTTGAAGCATGGTTATTGTATTGATTTCCACATAATTTTGACAGCTGGAGCTCATGTTCAAGTCTAATGACAAACTGATGAAAGCATTGGGACCTTATCAAAGCACAGCATTGTTATTCATCTTCTCTGATTCAGTAGCTTCTAGTAGACTTTGCCCTTTTCACCTTTCCACCGAGCATTTTGTATGTCTTCTGAAGACATGACTGGCAGGGAAGTGTGACTGAGGAGGTGTGTTGCTGGAGTTGGTTTCGAATTTTACTTTTTAAAGTCTGGACTTCAAGTCTTTGCCAATGTCAGTGCAGAATTACTAAAATTTCGTAGCACAGTACATTACTTCTTAGTTTCTTCTTTCTGTTCTTCTGTGAGTGGCAGGAATTAATTTGCCACAAAAACCTGTAGCAGCATACAGTTGTATGCTGAAGGAGTGGTTGTAGGGAATCCTACCCAGTGTGAAGGTAGAATTATATAATGATACTTTAACAAGCTGCATAGCAATTTCTTGATTAACACGTGATGATATAATTCCTTCTTGAGTGTTCTTGTATTTATTGCCTGAATGTTAAACAGTTCATTTGCTAATTATCATTAAAGACAACTGTGATATTGTTGTCTGCTGTTGCCATCCTCTGTGTGAGATGGCTGTAAAACTAGCTGATTTGATGGACTGTGAGGAGTATCTGATACCTGAGATATGGTGTACTAAAATGGGGAATATCACATTTTAAGTCTGGATTTCCCTGAGCAAATAGCTATGAAAAATTCTTAGCTCTTTATAAAAGAAAAATGTGGCACTGTATGGGGGTAGATGAAAGCCTCATTAAATACAAGGAGGGGAAGAGTACGTCAGGCCTGTGTTTCAGCACCCTGGCCCAAGATAAAGGAGTGGGAGATGAAAGGTGTGACCTCCCTTTTAGCATATGCTCATGATGCTGGGCTGCAGCTGGCTCTGGAGTAGCTCTCCAAAGCTTCTTGCAGGCTGGCCTTCAAAACAGAGAGTCTGCAGTGACTGGAAAAGCTATGATGTGCAGACAATTCATGTTGCAAATATGTTTCCCTTTACAAGCACAAACCACATGCTTTCCAGAAAAGAATATAGTCACTTGCTAGCTGGTGGGTGGGTTGCTTGTGTTGTTTGTTTTTTTGTTCCACTAGTGTGCAAGGAGCTGGTGAAGGGCTCTGTCCTGGATGTTTTGGAAACACCATGTCTATGACGATACTGTATTAATACAGTATATTCATACTGAGTATGAATATATTAAGTATGTCAGTGAAGTCTATGAACACTTAAAATTAAAAAAGTAGGTCCTAGTCTTTCTTTGTGTGTTTGGATACATATTCATATATATGATGACTTTACAGTTACTGCCCTTTTTTTATGTTTGAGGATATTTTTGCTACGTCTGGTTTTAGGGTTGAAATGATTTCTTCCTTCAAAGTTTATTTACAGTAAAGCAGACATTTCCTCATTGTCTTACTGTATTTTTAATGAAGTTGTGTGAGCTTATAAAGTACTCAAGTGACTGTTTAAATAAAATCCTGAAGGCTCTGCTGTCATTCTATGCTTTGTTTGAAATTACTTACTTTGAAACCACTTACTCAGTGGTTCCATTGAGAAAAAAACCTCTTTCCAGTTTCTCTCCTTTTTGTTCTTTTTTCTGAATACTATGAACTTTATTTCAGTTTGAAGAGGACTGCATTGTGCTCCTGACTTGTACAGACACACGTGAAACTGTCTGCAGTGAAAGCATAGATAGCAAATTAAAAAAAGCTTTGGAGGAGTGAAATCTTTCAGAAGAGCTCTGTTGTGTTGCATGGCATTGATTTCAAGAACATTTTTCTAGTCTCCTAAATAGGACACTCTACTCTTTCTTCCATTTGTACATCCAAGTATATATAAAAGTAATGCAAATAAATATATAGTCAGCATCTAAGGGCTCTTTTCTTTTAATGCAATCATGGTTGTTGATGTAAGTAGCACTATGTTTAAGCCCCTTTGAGAATTGAGGACTTCCAGAACAGCACCTAAGAACACGCATTTTTAATAACATCCATTCCCTTGTATATATGTAAGATATAACTAATGTATGTGTGTGTAGGGGAAATCTTATCTGAGCAAACTCATCCAAGGAGAAATAAAAGTAGAATCAATTGCTGCAAACTGTCCTCAGACCGACACTAAAATGAAGGATACTTAATTGCATACCTACTTAGCTGACTGAGAGAAACTTTTACATCAAATGTTATAAATAGAAGCAGCTGAGTGATAATATCCAAAAAATGTAGGCTCTTTAAAAACAGATGTCATATTTCACCAGTAAAAACTTTGTCAGTTAAACCAGTTTTCAGTGAATTTTCTTCACAAAGAAGTTCTTCACAGCACGATGTTATGTCAGCAAACAGAGTAGAGCTTGGTATCCTTAGTTTCAAATCAGAGGCACCTGTAAATGGTTTGGGCAGCAACAAAAGTATATTTTCCTGTGTGTTTAACTTATCGTGGCTCTTTTACGGCATTTCTGCATCTCAGGAATTGGAAGGCTACAGATGTTCCTTGTTAAACACAGCTCAAGTATGTTTTCCATGGAGGTTTTAACTTTTTTTCTTTTTCTTTTTCTTTCTGGATTGTAGGCTGTGAGAGTTTCTCATTGTGACCTCATTCAGAAGTCGTAGACCTGGGCTTTGTTTGAGGTTTGCGGTTTGTTCTTTCTGTTTTGGTTAGTTTGGGGAGGGGAGGGGGGTCCTTTAGTTTGACTTTTGAGGTAGCAATAGAATTATGTTGAAGTTACTGTGTGGTTATAGCAGGAGAGCTCATGTTTTCCTCACTTTTGGTTTAAAATTAAAGAGAAAGCCCCAAACCTGCAGGTAATGGCTAAGCATTTCTCATAAGGACTCTTTTCTTCGCCTTGTGTCCTTTCTCACCCTTACTTGGGACTTTCTTGTGCTAGCCTTTGCTGTTGTGAGGAGCCCTTTCAAACAAGAGTCTTCCGTTCATATTCACTGGGCATGAATAACACCACTGAAGTGACTTGGCGTAAGTTACTGAAGTCAGTAGGACTGTTTATCAGTAAATGCTGTGTTTGGCTGCATCCATAGTTCATAGGATCAGGCATTGGAGAAGTAAATCCTTCTGGACAGGGATTTTTTTAGCTAGCATTGAAAAGTGTCATGCTTGCTTCTAGCTCTTCCACATGAAGGCCGGAAAATATTTCAAACAGTGTTTTTTGGACATTTCCCTGAATTCAGTATCTATTACCCTTCAAATGCACATTTGCAAGAGAGCACTTTAAAGAAGCCCTTTGTGAGCTCCCTTGTATATACAGCCTCTTAAGAAAACACACAAATATATGCAGTGGACTTTGGTCTTGGCTACTTCTAGAGTTAAATGAATCCATCTCTTTTTGCAAACCTTATTTATGAAGACTTTCATATTTTTAATTTAATGGTGCATATGAAGGGTAGTGACTACTGATTCCGGACATTGGGTAGCTCATGTGTGTTTTGGGCAGCAGATCCCCTGCCTTTGGGGCTCAGGGTCAATGCCAAATTCAGCAGCTTTACAGCAGGAAATCAGATTCCATCTGTCTAAACATTGTAAAGTTCATTTTATTCTCCAGTTAGTCATATTTGGCTTGCTTTTAATAATTCTACTGATTAGCGTATTTAAAAAAACCTTGGTGCTGTGGCTATTAGTATGCTAATTTCCTGGGGGGTTTTGGTGTTTTGGGTCTTTTTTATTGTTGTTGTTTTTAAGGGATATGTGAGGGAGTTTTTGGTTTGGCGGATGGTGTGGAGTTGGGGAGAGCCAGAAGTCAGCCAGAGCGCCTTTTAGTACTCAGGATTTATCTTCTGTGGAGAAGTGTTTACATCTTTATGTTGGATGTCAAAGTTCAGTGACTCTCGCTGCAAGCATCTGTTGGCGCGCCTGTAAACAGAGCTCGTGACAGATGTGCGCCGGCAGCTTCCTCCGGGAGCATCCGCAGGGAGTCTGGCCTCCCTGCCTTGCACAACTGCACTTGGCTGTCCCAGGGGCCCTTTGGTGCCCCAGCCTGTGGGGCATCTCCTAGAAGGAGCTGGAGGAGGGGTGGCTGTGCCCTGCTGGCCCGTGCTTGCTCCATCCCGTGAAGAGCAGAAAGGCGCCAGTGAAGCAGGCGACGCGGCAGAGGCTGCACGTGCCCTGCAAGCCCACGTGTGCCACAGGCCCACTGAGCCGTGCCACCCCAGCCCTCCTGTGAAGCGTTTAATGGAGTGTAACTGCAGTGCACAAAAGCCTCCCCGTGCCTGGTAAGGATTTAATGCAACTGCAGCAAACGTTTTCCTTAATGGAAAGGCTGCTTCTAACCCCAAGCGTTACTTGTCAGTACCGTGTTTGAGCAGTGGTTCGAGTGGAAGCACTCACAAATTGAACAAGTGTTTTGGTTTTTTTCCATGTATGCCATCTTCTTTTACTTTTTGAGTACTTGCTGATTGGAAAAATCATTAATTTGGGTCTCTTAAATTCTCCAGCATGGAAATATTAAAAAGGCATTTAATTATGCTAAAGGAAGCAATATCTATATCAGAGAACATTTTTCTGCCCCTAATTTGGCTTGTCTTTTTATCCCTTTATATCAAGGGTGATATTTTTACATGACTGCCATTCTCTGAATATTTGTTAAAGGGTAATAAGGAAAAGCCTCTTTTTGTGTGTACTTTTCCCTGAACTATGTGTCTATTACATAAAAAATACAGAGCAAGTTATGAATTACTTCTTGGATATGTTTCACATGTTCTGTCCTTACTTTTTTCCTGTTACTTGCCTTTCTGCCAAAACCACTATCAGTTTGATTGATTTCAGGAAGGGGAAAGTTTTAGTCCTGAAGTGAGATATTTTAAAAGAAAGGCTGAATTGTAAAAAAACACCAAAGCAAAACAAAACAAAAACCTAAAAGCCAAACCCCAAAACCCATCCCTACTGCCAGACCAGGGTGATGGTATTATTCCTGCAAAATGAACTTTTTGGCTACTAGTGCATGGCCAGTTTTGGTCAGAAGTCAGGGAGTTTGCAAGTGAGCAGTCAGGAGATTCCTAATGCACAAATGATGGGGGCAGGAGGGCTCAGCAATGACCGTAAATAACTCCTTTAATGTTGGATTTTCAAGGGTTTTGTTCTGTGCTGCCTAAACATAACAGTAGTGTTTGCTCTAGCTTTACTGAAATTAATTTGTTTGGCATTAGTGTGGCCGTTGTTAAGTGTTTTTCCTAACAATATAAATTAAATCTGTATGAACAAAAGCATTTATCTGTGAGCAGAGTTGTTCTATGCTTTTTATAAGACCTGATTGAAAGTAGTTGGCATCTGAGACGCTGACAAAGAGGTACTTTCTGCTTCCCCCTGGTTTGCTGTGGCCACGTAATGGGTTGTGGCTACGTTAACAGTTGAGATGTCAGTCTTCTCTCTTGCTTTCTGCAAAGAAAATCCAAACCATCTGTCTTTTTTTGGTGCCTTTATTATGCTTGTACTAAAGATAGCAAAAGTGCTTTGTTTTAAGATTAAAGCAGATGTACACAGGCTGCCATATTAATTTCTTTTGTAAGGGAACACAGTTCAGCTGTTCACAAAATATGGGAAGGAATTCAGGCAGCATCATGCCAAAAAACAACGACAACGATGAATCTGTAGCTCCATGATGAACAAGCTTGTCACTTTGGTTGTTCCCCTGTTCCTAAATTCCCTTGGATGTGAGGCTGGTCTCATTGTTCAGCATTGTTGGTGTTTTTAGGAACATATGGTTTAGGTTAAGCACAATTATGTGCAGGGATACTTTGCTCTGCAACAGGGCATTGCTCAGTTTTGCTCTGGTGAGACTTTGTACCTTACAGTGCAGATAAATGGTGGGTGAGAGATTTTTACTTGAAAAGAATGAGTTGAGCAAAACACAAGTGGCCTAGAGTGCCCTATTTTTTATTATATAGATTTTTAATTTTCTTTTTTTTTTAATTAAAAAGTCAAATGACTGGATAATTCTGGACAGGATTTTACACAATGATGGCTTCTGAGAAAATGTTGGTGCATGTGCAAGCACCATTTAAAAAAGTTGATAGTGGTGAGCAGAGGCCACCATCTCTCCTTTGCAGTCAGCCCCTGGGAGCCAGTGTTTGGCAAAACCATGTCCCATCCCCATCCCACTTCTCCATCAGGGACTGAGGACTGTGCTTAAGGGTGTGAGCTGTGAAAAACCTTTTTTTTCATTGCTATTTCAAGTCATTTGAATAATGTAAGCAGTGTAGCCATTGGGCAGGTGTGTGGGGTACTGCATTACACGTGCTGGTGATCCCAACCCATGGGCTGGACAGCAGGTATGGTGAGGTGGGGTGATGGATCTGTAGGAAAAGAGACTGTGTCCATTGGCAGCTCCTCTGGGGAAGGCTGCAGTGCCTCTGTCTGCATAGTGCTGGTTCTGTAGATGGAAAGCTGATTTGATCTTTGCCTTATCCTGTGATCACTCAAGTAGTTCCTGAAATCTATGTTACCTCTGTGTACCAGAGAAATACAGAAACAAAGGGGGATCTTCTGCAGCTCCAGGTACCCTTCATTATATAAGCTAACTTTAAACAAACTAAATCTGAACAGCTAGATTAGTGTTTCAATGCCAGATCACTTTCAAAGCTTGATGTTTGAAATACTGTTTAAAAGGTGAAGTACTTGCAGAGCTTCACGTTCATTTAGCAGGCAACACAGGAGCTTCCCTTTGTGATAAGATGTGTCATTGCACCTTTGGGAGCCTCATGACATTTGTATTCTTGAACATTTCAAAGTGACTTGTTTGAAAACGTCAAGTGTTCTCATGAGAACACTATCAGAGCAAGATTTCCCCTAAAGCATTTCTGCAGTGTGATAATAAACTCTTTCAATGTTAGCTGCAAAAGGAACTTTAAACGCTCTTTCATAGTGGTGCTTTTATTTATGCTAAACCAGGGGAAGAAAATGTTAGTGTAGGTCATGTGCCTCTTCCTCATCCAGCACTCTTTATTTTGTAAAACAAGCCAGGTCCTGTTTAGCATACACACGGTGAAGCTGAGAGGCAATTGAAGGAGATTTATCTACCCAAGCTGACTTAACCAAAGATAATCACAAAATGTACATGGAGAAAACCCCTCTGTGTTGCAAAGTCATACCCTGGAGAGTTCAGAAATGCTGCAGGGCCTCTTTTTGCACTGTAGAAAAAGCACTGTGCTGCCTCTTTGCAGTGAGGTGGTTGTGGCACACACTGAAGAGGAGAGGAACCTGTAGCAGGGGGAGCAGTATCAGTTGTCTCTAAGCAGCTTCTGGATGTTGTGGAGTTACAAGGATGTGTGCTTATGAGGGTAGAAGTAAAGGGTGCTTCCTCAAAGCACCCTAGTAGTCTTTTTTGCTCTTTTTTTTGTTCGTTTAAGGGGGGGGTTTTGTGCCTCCTACCTGCCCTTTGTTCTATCTTCCATGTACGGGCTCCTGTGCTTTTACTTGTTTGGTCTCTCCAGGCTTCTGCTTCAGATTCAGTTCCCATTCATCATTCATCCTGCTCATCCATCCCTGCAGCCCTGCTCCCTGCTTCTCTCTGACACGAGCACACGAGCAAACCCAGCACGCCAGGCCGCAGGGCGGGCTGGCAGCTCCTGGGGCTGGGAGCCTGGGCTCTGTCCCCGTGGGTGATGGCCAGGGCCCCTGCCCTTCCCAGCTGGAGCAGGACAGCGGGGAGACCTCGCTGTAAACCCAGCAAACCTCAACAAAGCACCAAGTCTCATGCAGCCAAAGGAGGCTGCCGAGGAGCACAAGGGTCAGATGAGCTCGTCGCTCTCTGTTCGCAGGCCTAGGTCAGGGGCATGTGGTGGTTTGAAAGCAAAACCAGTGAAAGACTCCAAGTCAGAAACACAATTTAATAAGAGGAAAAGAAAAGAAATAAAAGAAAGTAAAATAAAAGTAATAGTACAAAAAACCACTGACAGAGTCAGAATACAACCTGACACCCTGTTAGGGTGGCAGTGGCAGTCCAGATGAGATGGTCTTGTCAAAGCAGTGATCCTGTAGAAAGGTCTGGTAGCTCTTGTCTCCTCTGGGAGTCCAGTGGATAAAAAGCTGCCTGTGCTGTCTCAAACCCTGGATTATATCCAGGTGGGAATGCTTGGCTCCCCCGCCTGGGCGGAGCATCTCACAGTGGGGATGATCTCATTCTGTGAGTCATGCAGTGGGTCCTTGATGGCCCATTAATCAGAGATAGCTCCTGGAGGGAGTTATCTATGAGTCATGGGCAAGGCATTGTTAGGCTCATTAACAGAAGATAAGGAAAACACTGCCCCACCTTGGCTCCAACGGCTCATGGGGATAGAATACAAACCTTGGGCACAATTTTACATGGTAACCTAGGACAGGCAGCACGAACAGCAGCATGGTGGAGCTGCCAAGGGAAGCTCCAGCAGAGCATGCCAAGGGCGGGAAGCCTTTGCCAAGGTGTTCGGCTGCTAAATGGCTCTACTGAAGGCTTGCTACGTGATTTTTCTCCAGTGATTTGTAACTTTGTAGAGCTGATGACTTCTACAGGAAAGATAAAATCTTGCCTCTTGGAAACAGTTGTTCCATTTTTAAATTAAACGTGACTCTCCAAAGAGCGGCCTGGTAGAATATGCATGTATCAAATCACCAGAGTTATTGTAGGCCTGAATGACACAAAAGTACTGTTTTGCCTGTGATGATAAAATAAGCTACTTTGAAAAAACACACATTACACTAGTAAAATGTATACCTGCCACTGAATACTTTATCCAAAACTTTCACATGTAGCAGAATTGGGAAATATATTTGGGAAGGGAGCAATCTTAATAGGTAAAAGTGACACAAGCCTATAATGAAAATAATTATGTGTATTTTACTGCTGATTGTTTCTCTCTTGAAAGCCTGTTTTTTCACTAGCATTAGCAAGGAGTTCTAATTAGAAGTAAATAATAAATCCATTCCATTATTAATGCTGCTTTCAGGCAGGCATTTAATAGACATTGAAATCTGATGGTCAGACTTCACTGGCATCAGTGCATCATTACTGGTTTAAATGCAATTACAGAGAGCTTCTGTCACCACAAGATTTTCCCAGAAAATGTAAAGTTCTGATAAGGATACTTCAAGGTCTGCTAGGCATTTGAGATATGTTAATGTTTTTCACATGCCCTCAGTGGTGGGGGGGGGGGGGTGGGGGTGGAAGAGAGGGCAGTATTACTGCGTGATCAGGAAAGCAAAGGGAGCGTGACAAAGCCTTGGTAAGTCCAGCACACGAGGATGTATTTCTAGGAGGAATGTGATCACTGCACTGAGTTTGTATATGAACAAAACTCTTCATGTGGGTATGGGCTGCAGCCAGCAAAGACTGTGCAGAAGGTGAACAGGAGGCCAAGAAGCGTAAGGCTGCTGGGGGTCCATTTTTTCTTAAGCAGTATGCTTGGTTTTCTTCTGGGTTGTTTTTCTTGGAATTTTTTTTTAAATGCTTGCCCTACATTCCCTGTGTGTCTGTGTTAACAGATCAGACCAGACGCTGCTGTGAATATTCAATTACTCCAAATTGGTTGCTGATCTCTGTTAATCCCAAGCATGCTGACAGTGTACGTATCAAATGCATTTGTTCATATTTCAGAAATTAGCAGAGTCATTGCAATGCAGTGCAGTGTCTTAATGCCCCTAATAGGCTGATACAGCTCTTCTGGAAAGTATTGTCATGTGTGCGTGTGTTGTATAGATGGTGAACTGGGGAAATGTGTGTGTAGGTGCTCACACAGATATATAATGTGTACTGTTTCTTAAAATCAGTGGACTTAGATTGTGTTTACTCTGCATCACATGCAGGTCCATATCTGTAGAAAAAAAGATGGACAACAGTAGCCTACACAGGTTTTCTAAGTGAAGGTCTGATTTTTTTCAGTTATAGCGTCACACTGATGCTAGATTAAAGCAAAACCCGAGGCCTTGGCTAAGACAAAGCAGTCAGGTAGAGTAGTATTGAGCTTGTGGTATTGATAAGCTCCACAGATGCACTTTGAAAAGTCCTTCAACATCTCTACTTGAGTCAGTGCTGTTTGAATATGAAATCCTTAAATCTGACTCTCCACAAGCTGAAACAAACAGCGTACTGTACATTATGTCCTTAGAGCAGATTAGGCAGCTTGAAGTCGACAAAGATTCAGACACCACGGTGATTCAGAGCTTCGGAAGCTGCTCTCGAGTCATGCATTTTTTGCATAACTTCTAACTTGTGTACAACTGATGCACTTATCAGTTTTATTGTGGACACTATGTAAATACTAAGCACCTTATCACATGTGGTTCAAGGTTGCAGTTACAAGCAGTGCTTCCTCTATTTATGTATGAAAGAAATGTCTTACTAGAAGTGTGCAATTGAATAGCAAACTAGGGACAAACATTACCACACTGATGCTTGTAAAGCAAACTCACCTTTGAAGTGATAGCAATGGGAAACAGTAGCCAATTCTCTTTTCTCAAAAGATTTCTAAAGGGACAGACTAATTTTTATAATGGAAGATGAAATTAACTTATAAGGAAGCTGTTGGAACCTGGTTCCAGTTTTTTTCAACGCTGGTGAGTGGTATCTTGAGCTGCTAGGACTTGTGAATTCATGGTGCCAGACTTTGCCATGTGAAAGGGAATCCCGTCAGCCTCTTTCCCTTACACAGCACAGGTTTTACCTCTGTTTTTAATTTGCATTTAGGATTATGTGTCAGTGATCGAAATACACCAGTAGAAGTGTTACTCTGAAGACAGTGTCCTGTCATCTCCATAGTAGCTCAGGTGTGGAGGGATGTAAAGTAGCAGGTCCTGCATTTGCAGCAGGACCCAACAGAAGCAGGTGAGATACTGGCTGAGGTGACCCTTCTCCTCCCAATCTTGGCATTAACTTTTCTTTTTGGCAGGCATAGGGGGCAATTGTGCACAAGTTGCATAAGGAGAGATAGCTATCATCTGTATTTCCAGACTTACTTACTGGTCCAAAATACTCTTGCCTTCTGGAAGAGTTTGTGAGATGATGGAAAAGTGGAACAAAAATCTGGATGCTAAGCTAGTAGTTTCATCTACTCCTGTAATTAAGCTCTGAGCACTTGCAGCTTTGTTGAATCTCTGTTTTATTTGAAGCTAATTTAGTTTCCATTCTGGCAGGAACTGTCCTGTTAATGTCAGTTTTGTCCTTACCCTCCTTGGCACAGTGCATGCTTTCCAGAGACCAGTGTGTTATTTCTGTCTGGAGAAGGCACCCCTGCTATACTGATGTAGCTTTTGAATTACACAGCTACCAGCATGCACATCCCTAGGGTGAGTAACAGCTTTGCAGTACATGTGTAAATATTTACATCCATTTCCCTCCCACTTGGTAAAGCACTCCATTTTTGTACAGTACAAAGTGCTTTGTATACAGAAAAAAACACATTGTTTAGTTGGTCGGGTTTGTTTTGAGGGGGCGTTATGTTTATTTAACAGAAGGCCAAACGAGTTGCAGCATGCATTTTGTGGGGTAGTCCTGCTTTCATCCAGTTTCACAGCTGGGCTGGCAGATTTATGATGAGGTGAGGGACTTCTTCAAGGTCAGACAGTGAATCAGTGGTTGGGGGAGAACCTCAGGTCTTGCTGACTCCAGCGCTTTATTGAAAAGTTCCAGCACACAGGTCTGGCTTTGCAAATTAATGCAGAAAATAAAGCAAACTTATCCTCAGCCCCACAGTTAATTTCAGTAAACAAATTTTGTGGGGACTGTTATGCTTATTTAGAATGAGCTTGATTGGTACTGATAGGCTCAGACCTGTCCTTACAGTAGCGGGGAATTCTGGAAATTATTGTGGTGATTTCTTTTCACTCTTTGAAAAGATTTGAGTGCTTAAACCAACACATTCAATACAAGTAGATGTATGCATCAGCTACTGCTGTTTTATCTTTGTTGCAGAGCAGTAACACGTGAAGATCCTTATCCATTTGTTACACCACTGTACCAAGTAGGGCATAAAAGCAAAAGTGACAAACTTGTAGTGCTGGAACCATTGGAAAACTTATGGAAGGTTTAGGTTGGCATCTCACTGTGTTGCAGTCAGGTAGGATGAGCTTCAGCAGTGAGGATGGCTGAGGCTCCTGCAGCCAGCCCCAGCAGCAGCTGTTCTTTTAAGGACCAAGTGCCTCCCTGGCATTTTCCTTTTGCAGGAACATGCAGTATGCCCATACATGTCATCAGAGGACCGGCTCTTGCTGCCTTGGACTTGCAAGAGAGAGGTTACTTAGGTTTAGAGCTCTGTCCAGGTTTTTCATTCCTGTGATTTTATCTTTTTCTAGCATTTATGTAGATGGCAGTTCCTGGCTGTTGTCTACAGCTAAGGGCACCACAGGATGCTTGGTGAGTGAGGTGAGTTTGTGAATGCTATTTGCTAATTTCCAGTTATGAAACTTAAGTGATCTGCATTTCTGTTAGACAAAAAACTTACGAGCCTACCACTGGAAAAAACAATTAGTGCCAGTGTCAGCACTGCTTTGCCAACAGCAGAGCATCTTGCTACGTTGTCCTGACACGTCTGCTGAGTTTGGAGTCACCCAGAGTGGTGGGACTTCCATGATTTGTCAGCATTAATTCCAGCTTCTTTCCTTTGTGCTGCTTCATCTGAACGCATGCTTGGCTATCCGTGTCTGAGTGTGCAAGGCCTCATGAATAAAGTTTGGAAAATATAGCAATGAAATTATTTTTTTAACTGTTTTGGTTTACATTATTTTCTTTACTTTCTCACTAAGCTGTATTTTGAACAGGCATATGGTTTTATTTAATTTTCTCATCAAAATGTGCTGTTGCCAACTTCAGGTCTTAAACTTTCTTTTGTTGTGTATTGACTGCAGTATTCCTGGGGCACTTCTTTGTGCTTTTATTTTTTGTCTTCTACATATGCATGCAAATGGATATATTCAGTTCAGTTCTTCTGTGATAACTGAGTTTTGGCCTTGATTTGAATTCCTCTTATCACTTGTGTGTGCATGCAAAAGTTAGAGCGTATCAGGAAAGTAAGATGTGCTCTCACTATCTGTCAGATGCAAGGCAAAAATAAAATCTCCAGCTTTATGCATTTAATAGTAAATTAATAGAGATCTTATCATTTGTTAGAGATGTATATTACTAACCTCAGCTGAAAGCATGATGTGTGGTAGGAAATCAAGCTAATACTTGCTCCATCCATTAAAAGGAGCAAGCACAGCAAGAGGCCAGAATAATGAGATGAGAATAAAGGGAGCAATGAATTTTACTATAGTTTTGAAAGCTCATTATTGGACAAGAGGTTTTTGAAGAGGCTTGAAAGAAATGCCAGCTCTTGCTGTTGGAGTACAAATGGAGTTTGAACTTTCTTTTAAAAGATCTTGCATCTGTTGCAAGAGTATTGAACTACATGGTAGTGATAAGTGTCTGAGTTTTGGTCTCTGAGCTCATGGAAAGCTTAGTTTCTGGGTGTATAAATTTAGTATTAAAAGGCCTGTTATTCACTTTGTGGTTTGTGTTTGAAAATAGGTCTGTGGGTCAAAAAGAAAAACAAACCCAAACCACCCTCAAATGGTGCTCTTTGTTTTTCTATTTTGTTTGAGAAGAATTGCAACTTTTTAATTATAAGTAGTCTGAAACAGGTCTGTAACCATGGGAACATAAGCATTTTTCCTAATAGAAATACTAACGAACACACCCCATTACACTTTCCTGCTCCCAGTAAGTTTAGCAGCCGTATGTGCAGCAGTTCTTCGGGCAGTACCTGCACTGATTTTCACTTGTGTGCATTGGGTTTAGCCAGAGATGCTGTTGCCATCCCTGCAGGGCAGATGTAGCCTGAGGTTGGCGAGGTGAGCACCCAGCAGGGTGAAAGCTGTCTATCTGATGTGAGCACAGTGTGTGGTCGGTGGAGTAACCAGAATCTGTGCTCCTGGCAGCCTCTTCCCACTGGAAATAAACATTTACGGGTTGCTGATCTTTGCCCAGCCATCTAGCGGGAGTGCTTGCCTGAACTTGTCTCAGCAGTGTTATCTTCTGAGATCTTTAGACAAGATAGTAGTGTCTTACTAACGTTTAAATCTCCTTTGTGGTTTGGGAGCATGTCCTGTGCCCTTCCTACATGGCATATTTTGGGCCTTGATAGCTTGAATTGTGGAATCTCTGTTTTGTGTGGTCAGTATCCCATTCAAAGCATCTGCCTGTATCTGGTCCAAGGGGATGTCTCTCCACTGGTTCAAAGCATTTTTCAGAGATCACTGAATTGACAAGTCTGCATGCTAACTCACATTTTGCACCACTGTTTAGAAATGAGATTGTCTTCCACCCTTCCCTTTCTTCACAGCACTTTTTCTTTCTAGGAAGTGGATTGTGCAAAGTTAAAATAAAAGCCTCTGTGTGAGCGCTGCCACCACTGTAACTTCAGCTAATGCAGCAGAGTGGTTTCACTGTAGTAGTGCAGTTGGATGAGAGGAAAGACATGCTTGCAATTAAGTGCTGATTTTCTAGGGGCAAAGCTGTTCTCAGTTTCTTCGTGACTGGGCAGAAATATTTCCTTTATGTCCAAGGACACCAGGCCAGTCAGCATGGTTTTTGTTTCAAATGCACACGGAAAAGGGTCAAGTGATTGGAGAAATAAGCTGATACAGCTCTGTTGGAAGGGCTTTGAGTTCAAGTTGCTGGCACTACAGTAGAGGGAAGGACCTTTGGACTGCTGGAGCCCACAGCATTAAGGGAATAATATTTGAGTTTTATTGCTTTTGTGCGTGTTTTAATTGGATTGAACTGTGCCCCAAGGGGCCTGGAAAAACATTTTGGCAGATGTGCTAGCACTTTCCCGACTGTGTGGGCAGCCTGCTAACCCTGGAACAAGTAACCCCAGTAGCCCCATGAGCAAAAGAAAATTCACTGAAAAAGCACCATCAGTGTAATCATGGTGAGGTCAAGGGCCTCTGCTGGGAAAACCGCCTATCTGTGATTCACTGGATGCATCAGCAGGATCTGGGGTAGACCTGTCCTAACGGGAGAAGTCTCTGGTGATGAGCAGTGAATTTGTGTGGAGACCAGCAGTTGCTGGCAGCCCTGCCCATCTGGGTGCTTGAGTTACCTTGCAGGGGCAGGAGCAAGTGGAGGGGATCCAAGTGAGTGCAGCTTCAGCTTCGTTATTGACTTAATCCCTTTGATGAGTTGTTTGCCTGGCATGTGCTCTCCTTGGCTTGTCCTCTCTAGAAGTGCATCCTGATAGTCCAGGTTAAACCTTTCCCTCACCAACAGGCTTCCTCTGCCGGTACCTGGGCTGCAAGTACTGCTTCCCTGCCTGGGAACATGAAGCAGTGTTCATGGACAGCCTCGTGGTAGGGTGGAGGTTCTGTCTTTTTATGCAGCATCTGATAAGGGGACCTATTTTGGTCTTGGTCAGATCAGTTAAATCAAACCTTATAAAAAATGATAATTGAGATCAGGTGCTCTAATTTAGATAGTGGTAAGGACCTGTATAGCTTGCTTTTAGGGATGCTAAATTTCTTCCCAGCAGTTGTTGAATATTTGATATTAAGATTCTGTGCTCAACTTCCAGCACCTGAGCTGGAGCCTTTTCAAGCCATTTCCTTCTCTGAAAATTCCAGCTACAAAGAAACTTAATTTGGTGCTTTGGAAACTTGCATTTATACCTGTGCAGTTTTTGCCTGTGGTCATTCTCTTGGTATGCTCCTGTGGGGTGTTATTTCTTCCCACAGCATAGTAGTATTTCTGCAGAGAAGCACAAGATTGTGTATTTTCTTGAATCTGCAAAGCATGGAAGGCCTTGTAAAGGTAGTATCAGCAAATTTTTTGGTTTGACTGAACTTTTTCAGGTGAGTGAAGCCCAGAATTGAGAACTTCCAATATAGCAATAGTTTTATATTCTTTTCAATACAGGCATCTCATAAGAATAACTTCATTTTAAAATTGTATTTAATTTTAATTTTTAAACTATACTAGGAAAAAAAAATAGGATTTTCTTTTACCTACCTGTCTTGAGCTAAATGAAGTGTTGGGCGATTCCTCAGTGGTACCTCTGTGGATGTAACATTGTTGGAGGCCTTTGCAGGCTTTGCCTTGTTAGCTGTGTCTTGTTTGTCAGAGCGTATGCGAACAAAAAAGTGTATGAAGATACTGGTATAAATATTTCTACTTGAAGTCGTACTAATGGAATGCACTTTTTTCCCCTTCCCCACCTCTGTGTTGTAACTGTGGCAAGCATAAACAGTTACTCAAAGGCCCAAGTCTGGCCCTCAATCCAGAGCACTTGACTTTTGACAGGACATAGTGTCTTTTTTAAAGAGTCCAGCTGTGCTGCTCATGGTGGTGCAATGGGAATCAGTCTTGCCCTGATGTGTCCACAGCACGCTTGCTCATTTGTTGCTTCATGAAGCATCTTTCTTTATTGCTGAGGCTGTGTTTCCATGATTGCCCTGCTATTAAGCAGAAATACAACCACACTTGAACTTGGCTATTAGATAGTACCTCTATCCCACCTTTATGGAACTGCCCAGATGTGTCCGTCCTGTGGTCTTTACTTTCCACACCCCTGAGAGTGGATTTCCTTGCATGATGTAACATGTGATGGTGCATGATTGGAGCCATGGGCTTCATTGGTCTTGGATGAGGACAATTGAACTTGGGTATCACACAGAACTCAGGCCTTAAAAATCAGATGGGCAAGAGTTGGGAGCCATTAATCCTGCACAAGAAGTGCCTGTAGAGAAGTTTTCTCTGCTGGTTTAAGTTAATATTGTGAATAGCAAAAATCAATATCCAAATGGATGGTAGTGAATGCAAGATACTTTAGGGGGAAGGAAAAAGATTTGCAGTATTTCAGGGCTCAGACTTTACTAAATAGAAACAGAATTTAGGTATTTTTAGGTTTTGCTGTTACACAGCTGCTCACATCAGAAGATCATAATGGTCTCTTTAGCTTCCTAATCTTTGGCTGTAGGATTGAAACATGCTCTTGTTTCTAGAAACTTCTCATTTAATCTGCCAGGCTGAAGCTATTTGCAAAAAAATTATGGCATTGTCAGAGCAATAGAGAGCTTGTGTGGAACTAAGTCACTGGATTTAACCAGAAAGCATAAGCCTAGACTCAGTTTTGAAGCATACACAAGATGGAACAGGCGAGAAAAGTGATAAAATAATGGAATCATTTTGGTTAGAAAAGACCACAAAGATCATTGAGTACAACTGTTAACCTGGCACTGCCATTGCTTGAATCATGTTAGGTCAGTACTCTCAGGGAGAAGTGGCATAAGCTCAGGCTCCGGGTAGCTAAATTAAATGGTTCTTAAATGCATCCTTTGTCTTCTAATCTGGTGCTGTTTGTGTTCTGTAGGAGGATTTTTCAGTGTTATAGCTTGTATGCTCCACTGTAGTAGGTTCAGGCAAGTGTACCCATTAGCCTGTAAGTTACATGGAAGAAAAATAATCAGACCAACTCTGTGTTTTTGGTTTTTTTTTCCTTCTACATGCCTTGCAGCAGAACTTGCCTTCTTTCTAATTAGGAGGAGAAAAAAAAGGGAAAATAAGAAAAATTTAAGTCCTTGCTCATCTTGTATTCCACCAGAAATCATAATGAGCAACATAAGGAACTTTGCAGACTATTAGAAATTCATGGTGGATAATTCTAGCATTTTAGAGGGATAGGGACTGGGATGTAAAAAGCCAAACAACCCATACAATCCCCAGTGTCTGTCAGTGCAGGGTGTTAGGATTCACACCTGCCTGGGCTTGTCTGCTGTCAGGTCAGCTCTGTCCTGTGTGGACAAATGGCTTCATTCCCTGTTCTCCAAGCCTGTTTCACGTTCAGGCCAATGCACTGAAAGTCTCTGTTACAAAAAGAACAACTGGTTGGTGTCCTAACAGGGAGATTGCACCCTCAATGAGATTGTGTATCTATAAGCTAAACCTGTCTTGGGAGGTGAGAGGAGTCGCATCTTTAGGGGAAGAGAACATTGAAAAGGCAGCCTTTTGTCGGTAGCAGGGATCTTTAAAGCTGAATTTTAAGATGTGTATTTATCAGAAAACACAGTAAAATAAACTTCTTTGAGTACTGAGAGTAGCCTGGGAAGGTAAGTAGAGGGCAACACTGTTCACTAGTATACGAGATTGCCATGTCCATGTATCTCTCTCACAACCTTTCCGCCAAAGCAAGCAATCAGAAAAGATGGTCCAATTTTAATCTGTCTCTTTGAATCAGTTTTTAGTAACATGTTAAGGTAATCTCACAGTATTTCATGTTGGACTTCTGGCTAACCCTCATTTTAAAGAATATAAACTGGAGCTTTTACAGCTTCATGTGCATGAGGTTTGTCAAAGTAAATTCGAAAACAAACAGCAGTATCCTTACAAAGACAGAAAAGTACTGGTGTATTTTTCTTTGCAGCAACAGTTTGGGTTTTTCTGTCCAGAGCTATAAACATTATGAGCATGTGTAAAGCTACCAAGTAATTCTCTGAATATAAGACATCTTTGTTGTCTGTCTCCATATTTCTGACACAACTACTGAAGTAGTAATGTCCTTATTTGGGGTGGAAAAAATAGTGCTGTGAATTACTCTTTGCTGGTATCATGGGAACTGGTTGCAATTGGGCTTCTCCAACATACACATACATGCTATCTAGTATGTGATTCAGCTGTGGCTTTCAAATGTAGGCACAGGCAAGCTGTGGAAAATAAAATCACACACACACACCTTTTAATAAGGAGAGCCACCTTCATGTGTGTTCAGTTTGCCCTTTTGTTTCTTGCAGGGCAGGAGTTTTGTAGTTCAAATGCAAACCAGCCAGTTTATATGCAGATTTTATGGAGTAACATATAGAACAGTCTCTCAAACTTTTACAGCCAAGAGCAACTTCTTTCCCTCATCTGTATATAGTGCACATTCTCACACATAAAGCACTATCTGTGCCATGCAATAAGACTTGTGACATGACTTTGAAAAGTATTGCATCTCTCAACTTCTCCATCTACCTGTATCTGTGGATTCATGCCCTGCAATGAACGGTTGTTGCTCCTGTCTCCCCACCAAGTTCTAGCAGTGTCATTGTCCTTTTCTTCAAGGAAGCCTACCACAGGAATATGACTAAGACAACCTATATTCAAACCTTTTGTCATTCCTTTTTTTACAAAAAAAAAATTAAGATTTTGTATTTAACATCCACAAGCTTTTCTCAAGTCCAATGAAAGGAATTCTTACCTGCATAATAACAGAAAATGAACAGTATTATATGCAATATTATCTCTATGGATGTAAGAAAGGGGAACTTTTAGAGACTCTTAAGACAGAAAGAAGAAAAGGTCTTCTAATCTGTTGTATGAATTCTTGGGCTCCTGGGCCTGGTATATTTGTCCATGCTCCTTGTAATATTACCAAGCAAAAGAATGTAATATTGTTTTTCCCCAATCTAGACACATTAAAATTTTGAAGTGTTTTCATATTTGTGCTTTAAAAAAATCTCTAAGAGGTCTTTGTACTAGACACTGTAAAACTTTATAGCAAAGAAGTAGAGTTTTTTCCTAAAAAGGTTTCAGTCGAAGAAAGAGCCCACTCTGGCATTCCTAACAATGTATGCTTTATTTGAGTAATAATCAAATCTACTAGTATGCATTTGAGAGAGTCTAAGTAATTGGTACCTGACTGTGTAATCAGTCTGAGTACTGCTCCTGCATCAGCCCAGGAGTGCACTGTGCAACTTCAGTGCAAGTCAGAAGGTGACTGTGCTGCTTGTAAATAAGCAATTTCTCTTTTTCACATCTTTTTTTTCAAGATTTTGAACTAGAGGATAAATAAGCATTTATGCCCTTTCCCTTATTTCTGCACCTTTTCAAAACAAGATACCGTAGGGTTTATTTATTTATTTACTTATTTAAATTTATGTGTTGCTTTTTTTCCCCTCTTTTTTATACTTCACTGCTTCCATCTCTCTTCACTGTGGTTTCATGATTGGACTATATTGTACAATATTCAGCTGGTTTTGTTCATCTTAGAGCCGTTGTTGGGCAGCAGAGGCCTGGAAAACTTTGGTCAGGCAGCGTTCTCCCCTAAATGTAAATGAAAATATCATAAATGACCTGTCAGGGGCATTCTGACCCCTCTGACTCAGTGAAGGCTGGCATGTGGCTGCAGGAACCCTTCAACTCCAGCTGCATGTGGGTCTGAGGGATCTCAGTGCTCTCGGGGCGTGGATCTGGGTTTCACGTTTGTAATGAAAAAGGCTTAACCGCCTTGGCTGCTATCTTAAGATATGTGCAGCTTGGTTTCATGCTTGTCCAAACCTGTTTTGTTCTTCCTGGCAGCAGCCTCTCCTCTTGCTTCAGCTAACAGTGCCGGGAAGGGCGGGGGGGACGGAGAGCCGGTCCCCATTACGCGGGTTTGGGAAGTCTCAGATTTCCTTGCTGATCACTGTTGGGGCTCTCTAGGACAGTTCAGCCTAACATGTTGGTGGGCACCTTGTTGTGAGAACAACATGCAAACATGAGAGCCCTGAGAGTCTTGAAGCTTTTGGGTTTGCTGTGTGGCACAGCTAGCAAGGGGCCTGGGTAACTCTTTAGGGGGAATTCCTGGTTGAAGAGAATGAAACAAAGCCCTACTGCAACATGCTGGCTGACAAATAGCAATGCTCAGTGACCCACAGTGCTTCTCCAGGAGCTGTCAGTGGTCATCTGCTGGAGATGGCTGCTGTTGTCTAAGCGCTCTGGTCTTGGAGAAAAGTAAGATTCCAAGGACAGAATATACTCCATGGAACTGTAAAATAAGATGGCGTTGTGCTTTTATGAAAATAATGTTTATGATAATTTTTGATGCTGAGATCTCCTTGATTAACCTATCAGGATATATTATTAAGAAAAGCCCAAGGTTTTTCTCACTGTATAGAAATTCAAAATTATTCCAGTTTTTTCCTCCTTTCTCCCACCTTTCACCTGTCAGTTACTATTTTTGCCAAGTCACCTGAGCAGCAGTAGGAGCAGAGGGACCCCCTGCCCTCTGCAGTGACCCGTGGTTGTCTGCTGGTAGGGAGGCAAGGTCCCTTGCTCCTTCCCTCTGCAGACACAGAGTCTTTTGTCACGGTCCTGCTAGCAGGGCATGTGAGAGCATTGCCTCTCGGGAGGGATTACTGCATATTATTATTGCAGACTTGGGCAGCCAACCCTGCAGTAATCAGACACTGGCAGGTTGCTAGCCACAGAAACAGCACTGTGAACCAGGCTGTTGAGGTTCAGTGTCTGAGCCTCTGAGAAGAGGGGTCACTGGGCTGCAGAGCTGAAGCTGATCTCTTTATCGCTGGCAAAGCCAGTAAATCCATGCCTGCTGCATGAAGCTTTCTGCTGTGGCCTCTTGCCCCTGTTGGCACTGCCACGGGTTGTGGTGAGCTTCACTACGGGGCCCAGGGAGATAGATCAGCGAGAAAGCTGAGTGAGTGATCAATCCCAGTAGACCCAGGCTAGTTCTGAACATGGACTGTCATGTGCCTCTGGACCACATGTGCTGGGATCCTGGTTAACAGACATGGGGAGGAGGAAGCTGTACTCATACTGTGTGAAGCCAGCTGAGATCCAGTTCCAGCCTAGATTATGAGATAGGGCCAAAGCTTCTTCTGTCCCAAGATGGGACTGCCCCTGGCAATGGTTATGAATGGCACTGGCTAATTCTGAGTGTGGCTAAACTACCTGCACTTATTTTTTTTTTATTTGACAGTGCTTCCATACTAGCAAAAAATAATTTGTTGATATTTAGGGTGCCTTCTCAGGCAGGGGAAACCATGCTGTTGAGAGACCCAGCGCTAACTTGGGTAGGTTAAAAGGCGGCTTTGGACACCTTCTGAGAGCTGATCTGAGTTGCTGCCTACAGTATAATTACAATTACCTCTGCATGTCAGAACCAGGCACATAAGTAAGAGGAGGTCACCTCCTCCTGCGGTTGTTTAAGGGCACCTTTCATTATCTTAGGTCAGAACTGGAAAAAATCCCAGTTGCTGTTCAGCTGAATTAATGGCTGTAGTGACAGAGGGAGTGGCCTTGCTGTTTCTCCTCAGACAGCATTTTCCTGAAAGCCTGATGAATTGTTTTCAGATCAGCACACATGGTAAAAGCCAACTTCAAAATGGCATAGCCTTGTTGACTAGGCTGCTATAGAAACTGTTCTGTGTGCTTAGGTTTGGGGAAAATGCCCAATGTTTCATGTTCATCTGCCCATAATTCTGCTTTGAGCATTCTCCATTGTGTGTTATGGCTCATCATGTCCATATTTGTTTACTTTGATAGATGTTCTTAGGAGTTTACTATATTCAGGGCTTCAGTTCCTCCCTTTCCCACCTCTTGCCCTCCCTCTCCTCCCCACAGTGTAAGGTACCCTTGTACACCTGCAAGTTTTGGGGAAGGGAAGTTGAGTAGATGGTTACCTCGTTTAAAGGACCACTTTGAGCTGTAGATAAAATATGCCCTTGGCTGTCTTCCTAGCAGTACAGCTGTGTCAAAACCTCTCACTGCAGGCAACCTGCAGGAACAGCAGGTAGTAAATGCTGGCTTAATGAAAAGCCCCTCTGATCCTTTAAAGATGAGAAGAGTGTGAGTGAGGGGCTGATGTTCACGCCAGGGTTGTACCGAGTTCCTATTTTCTGGGCTTGAGCAACAGTAAGTGGTGCCAGGGGTGTAGGCAGGAGTGTGGCGTGGCAGTAAACGGGAGAGGTTGGTTTGTCTTTTACAAGGCAGTTAGGAACACTGTAGAAATGCCATTTTGTAATATTGTAGAAAAAAGATTAGAAGTTAACTTTAAAAAGAAACAACAAAAAAGGGCTTTCGCTGTCATCTAAAACAAATAATTCATGCTTCAATTTGGACTTAGGCTTTCACAAGCGGGAATTAAATGAAGTGTGTGTGTCAGGGGCTAGGTTAGATATTAGGGGTAGAATCTTCACCCAGAGGGTGGTTGGGCACTTGAACAGACTTCCCAGGGAAATGGTCATGACAGCAAGCCTGACAGAGTTCAAAGAGCATCTGGACAATGCTGTTAGTCACATGGTTTAGTTCTAGGTAGTTCTGCAAGGAGCAGGGAGCTGGACTCCATGATCTTTAAGAGTCCCTCTCAACTTGAGATAGTCTATGATCTGTGATCTTTGCAAAGTCATACAGAGCTCATATTTGAGCATCTCTCATTTAGATTTTTTATTCTTGTAAGATAAAGACAAAAAAACCCTAAAACAATTTTTTTTTTAACAAGCAAATATGAGAGTAGACCCTTATCTAAATTTCACTGGAGTGGGTTCAAAAGGACTTGAAAATTAATCCCTCAAAGATAATTTCAAGTTCCACCAGTTCACTCTCGTGTCAATCTCTTGCCTATTCTACTTCTCTGGAAACATGTCAATATGTAAAGATCTAAAAGGTGTTTCTTTAAATTAAGGCAGGAAGGTCCTATAGGAGCAGGCACATTGCTGTTGTGGACAAAAGGTTGTTTGATTAAAAAGCTAAGTACAATCAAATATTGTTGCTGTGAGGCATACTAGCAAAAATCAAGCCAAGATTTGGAGAAATTAAAAAAAACCTGAGGGAAACATAAATTGAGAGTTTTATAGTTAAAAGTTGTCAGGAGATCTAAAAGCTGAGATTGCATGTTTATGGACTTCCTCTATACGTATGCAAATTGTCATGTCTTTAATTCACAAACAGCTTTAAAAATAGTCAGTGCAGAGGGGGTTTTTTGCCCTCAGCACTGGATTCATGACTAATAGCTGTCAGTATCCTATTTTTGTTCTATATTATTTTATTGCCTCAATATATTTAGGGCATCTCACATAACATTTACACTCCAATTTCAATAGAGTATTAATTCGTTGTCTGACAGCCCGTTTGTGTTTCCAGTGACATTTAGGTCCTCCCTTGGGTGTGGGCAGAACAGACAGGGAACCAGTTGACTGACAGCTGGACTGAGGTGTACCTCTGCCAGTGTTTCAGGGACTGGACACTTTGAATTCAAAATGAAATGCATGTGTGGGTTGGAAAGCAAGTTCTTGCCTTGACAACTGGGACAGGGTGGTTGCAAAGGGACAGATCTCTCTGTGGGGAGGTGATGGGCAGGAGAGGGCACCAGGAGGAAAACTGGGACCATAATGGCAAGAGACAGAGGTGTGAGGGAGGGAGGAGAAATGACTGGAAATAGGGGAGGTTTTGCAAGAGGAACGCAGAGGTGGAGTTGGTGGTGGAAAGCCCTGGAGGAGAAGCATGCTTTGCATTGTTGCCAGTGGTGTAAGACCTGCAGGAGAAGAAGGTGTGAGTGAATTGGGTCTTGGAGGTACTGTTTGAGCCTCTGTGGGTGGTGTCTTTCAGGATGGAGGTAGTTGAGGGTTGTAAGACTTGGCAGTCCTCCCTGACTGGTGCATTGCTGTAGGAGTGCACTGGATCATGCTGCCAGCAGCCAAATGCAATCTGTGCTGGCTCTTCTCCAGCCTGACTCCTGGCCATGTTGGTTGTCTCACGGCTGGCATGAGGGTGACCCTGGCACTGGAGCCTCCTGGGGTGCTCCTGCAGGTCTGCCAGCTCCTGGCACCCAGCCAGTACCAGGTGAGTGAGCCATGAGCTGGAGCAAAACCTTCGGTGCCTGCCTGCATCCAACCAGAACTGAAGGGTTGGTTGCTGCTTGGTGGGAGGGGTGAAGGAAACCTAAGTCCTAAATTGTCTCAGCACATGGAAATTTGCCAGAATGATCATCCATTTCCATGCTAAGACCTTTCTTCTGGGTCTGTTTTCCTTTTAGTCCCTCCCAGCAACCTTGCAACAGGAGGAGCACCCCAGCCCACTGGGGAGCAGCCCCGCCCTGTGCGGGGAGACCAGCTTGCCCTGGGTTGATTCAAGGACCTTTCATCCATTACAGCTGGTGTTGTGGCAGAGCCTCCTTGGTTTTGGCAATAATACAGTGGTGATAAATGCCAGAAACCCTCCTGATGGGAAATTCCTACCAGGCAGCTGTGCCTGGCAGCAGCTTCCTAGGCAGCTCCTGGTCCCCCTGTGCATGACTTCATGCAGGTGGGACAATTCCTACAGGGTTTGGGCACCATTGGCACCCACAGGCTATGGGGGCTACACCAGCATCCCAGGTGGGGTCAGTTCATGTAAAGTGTTGGGTTGAGAGGAATGTAGAGGGATGAGGCCAAAAGGCTCACAACGGCATTGCTCGGATTTTGTTTGGAATCACTGAGAGCATCACTGGATTATCGCCTTCTCTGGTGAGCCTTCATTTGGGATGAGGCTTGCTCTACAGGGATGTTCCTCTAGAGCTCCTGCTCCCATAGAAACATTGCCTCTAATTTCACTGCTGTGGAGTGCACACAGGCTGCTCCTATTCTAGTCTTGGAGACAGTCCAGTCAGCTATCTACAGGGCTTTTTCCTTTTTAATTTTGTTCTTAGAAAAAAGACCTACTGAGATTAATTGCTTTGTGTCTCAAAAAAGCTGGTATAATTTGTAGGCTGCTTATTGACCATAGTTGTTCCACTTCTTGATAATGGGGCATATTATTCAAATTCGGCTTTGTTCATTCAATTGCAAATAGTCATTGTTTATTTCTATGAATCACAGAATAAATACAAATTTGAAACTGAAAGTTTCACTTGAGCAGTAAGTAATGTTGAGAGGAAAGCTAATGCTTTCCGTGCCTGGCATTGTCCATAGACACACTTTTCCATTGTGTAAAAAATGATGGATAAAGGGTGAGAGTTCTTAATGTTTTGGTCTTCCTCCTGTGGAGACCATCAGTTTTTACCCCCTTGTCCTTTGAGCTAGTTAAGGTGATGTGCACTGAAAGCAAAAGGAGTGATTGCCATTACATCTGTTTACTGGTTGCTCCTTACAGTAACACTGATTTGGGAGTGCCTTTGGTGGGGTGTCCCAAGAGAGATGGAGATTGAACCCATGGGGAACATGGGCCCAGACCTTCTGTTTCTCTGCTACAAGATAGGGTCTGGTCTCTGCCTCATCTCACAGAGATGTGCAGATCAGAGTCTCCTCCCTGGGTTTCTGTGTGGCCAGAGCTGGTCAGACCTTGCTGCTGTCTGGCTTCCTGTCACGAAGCTGGAGACACGTGCTGGGGTACATGTCCTGTGTCCTGTCCTTGGACTGCTTCACTTGGTCCAGCATTGTGGGAAAGCTTGGGCAGCTGCAATTCTCTCACTTTTTTGTTCACAAACAGAAAGGAGCACTTTTGCATGGTGAAGAAGGTGCTGGTGACATGTGAGGGATGTTGCATATTTTCTGTAGTACTACAGTCTCAGTATTTATAGATGGGCTTTTTAAACTTTGAGCTTTGTGGTGTCCACAGGTGCTGCAAGTAATGCAAGGTCACTTGGAAAGAAAGTTAAAGATGCATCTTTTTGTTTTTTCCTGGCAAGAATTATATGGACTGCCTAGAGGCTTAGCTTGCAGTAGTGTAATCTGGGTAAAATGGATGTGTTTAGTTCAAAATAAATTGCTTAGTTGTCTGTATGGGGAAGCCCAATGGAAGGGTTGTAAGTGCTGAACTTTTAATTAGAAACTTGTTCATACTGGATGACAGAGTTTGTCTATGAATGGAAATGGTTCAGAGTGAAGTAAACTTGAAATACCACTTGTGGAATGGGCTCTATGTGGGAAGTGTTGATCAGACAAGGTTGTTGACAGTGGTCAGCACATAGAGGAACAACAAAGAGAGGCACAATTTAGTGGCTGGCTGAGCTCTGCTGTGACACTGACCAGGGCTGTCATCCTGGCAGGGTGCTTCCCCTCACTGTGGAGCTTGGAAGCAGAAAGGGATATTCTGCGTGGGTGTGAGAACCTGAAAGTTGTAGTAGGAAAGCCATTTGGGGAAGTGCTGCAAGTCATTGCTGGTGCTGTCTTTGCTGGAGGCTGGGGACAGGGTGAGGAGGGCTTCAGGGCAGGCTCCCCGCGCTTGAACCTGGGAGCAGCTACTGACACAGATGTCCCAGGCCCCAGTGAGTCTGAGAAGTGATATGAAATGGGGACTGAGAGGAAGGGCTTGGAAGGGGGTTGATTAGTAGGACAAAGAACAAAGACTGAAAATGGCAGGAACCAAAGTGAGCAGAGGGTAAGGATAAAATGTAGGATTAGCACAACTTACAGGGTGTTACTCAACTGATTGGGTAGGTTCAGTGATGTGCAAAGTGATCATTTAGACATATTCCATTAGAGATCAAGATTAACATCCGTCAGGTAAGGGAGATCAGGGAGTGCAATGGTTCCCAGCACAAAAGGGTGAGAATTTTACAAAACAGGTGGGAAATAGGCTGATTCTCAGTTGTTGTGTTTGTGGGAGAGTTGGTTGAAGAAAAGGCCAGAAAGTCACAGATTGGTAATAATTTTTTCCTGACATCAATAAATGTTTTACATAAAATTATTTCATTTTCTTCCATAGTTTCATAGGTAAGAAACTTCATTGTGGAGTTTTCTGGTTACTTTGATTGAGATTAAATTACATCAAAGCAAACCTTGGGCCCTGGTACATCTTGTCTGAAAGATTATTTTGGAACAACACAGTGGGTATCTAAGGTCAACTGTCACAGAAAAATAGTAAATTACTGGACAAAAACATTACTTGGGTTGTACTCTTTCAATGATTAAATGTAGAATTTTACAATAGCAACAGTTCTTCTGCTTTATGTTCGATCTTAAATTACTTTGAATTTATGAGAGAGCATCCTTGTTCTGTATTTTATGTATCTAATTAGACAGTAGATCTCTCTAGGAAAAACGGGTAAAATACTACATTTTTATTTTTGTTTTTAATCTCTGGGTCCTTGGACTTAGCATGATTTATTTTTATCCCTGGAAGGCTGCATTCCAGAGCTTGTAATGGCCTCCTTTTTCTGCTTGGAATCGTCTATAAAGACATTTTGTAAGATTTATTGCATTCTTTTAACTTCTTAACATGAGGGAAACACAAATGATGATCTTCAGTTCAGACCAACAGCAGAGAATGAAAAAAGAATTAATATTTTTAAGTGGATGTTTCTCTGTGCAGCCCTGTGTGTTTTGCTGGGCCATGCTCATCTCTGCTGTGGGGTCAGTAACAATAGGCAGAAAGATGCCTCAGAAAACAGAGGGCACTGATGTTGTGAAAGTATGAGCCAAGTCCTCTGGAGCTGCTCTTGGGCCATAGATTTTCGTGGACATCACAGTAGCCATTGGGATTAACCCTGTGAAGGGTTCACATAGGACATCCGTGGGACAGCAACAGGAATGCTGTGGGCTTTACTTTTTGGGTCAATTAGTTTTGTTTTCTGGTGCTTGTGGACTGCCCAGATGCGGTAGCAGGTGGTTTTCTAGTATCACAGGAATTACTGAAAAAAATTGTGGTTGTTTGCTTGTATATTTTTACTTCGTAAACCTGTCTCTCAGACAACTTCTGTACAGTAGCTCTTTGTTTTCAGTTTTCCTGTCCTACTGAATTTTATGTTTACCATATTTTACATTATCCTTCTGGTTATATGGATTTGAGCAACTTAATTTAAACTGACAAAACTTTCTGGCTTATGTGTTTGGATATCAAGATTATCTTGTGTAAGGCCCTGGAGTTTATAGAGTACACCTAGGGTTGATAAAAAAAATACTTGTGCAGGAAAGAGCAGCCGAAGGAGGTTGGTTTCTCCATGTCTGTTGCCCCTACCAATAAACTCTAGAGATTTATTGGAACAAGACTGACAACAGGGATGTGTTAAGCTGCATAACCATGCCCAAGCAGGCAGTACTTGGCATCAGTCAGGCAGTACCACGTTCAGCGTGTGTTATTATGGCGTGGCTATGGCAGGTGACCAGCTGATGCAGTTGCTGCCCACGTGGTGGGTAATGGGTCACTGTGTAGAAGAGGCTGTTTTAAAATGCTTGCAATATGTGAAGTCTTCAGTAGGTGACCTTGCACGTTTTCAGAGAGCAGTTTCAGTAATGATCTAGCTCGTGTCAGGGCTTCCAAGGTGCATATGAGCCTACTTCTACCTTTAAATAAAAATCTCGCAGAAATCGCACTAAAACAATGAAGGTTGTAATTCAAATACCAACTTGTTGATCAGGAAACTTTTGGAGTAGCTTCTGCCTTCCTCCCATGCAATATGGGTCATCAGCACCAGACCAAAACCTCGCCTCCTTGTGAAAAACACCCTTAGAGATTCAGTTGTGTATGGGCTCCATGCAGACTGGAAGTCCTGGGTGTGACTTGTAGCTTTTGCAAGAAGTGGGGATTGTGGGGTTTTTTGATGTACATAAGCACTTAATTCAGCATTCTCTTAAACTCACTTGACTCAGCTATTGTGAAATCTCTTGATGCCATTTAATGATCTGGTTCAAGCAGGGATTTTTTAAATTTGGCATCGTGTCATAAAATGGTACCATAAGAGAGAAAGCATGTGTACTCTTCTTGTTAAGAGCCTACTTTGCTTGTGTTAATAAATTGTATTACAAATTACATCTTTTGTTAAAACATAATTCCCATTTTCCATTTTCTTGAGCTCAGGGGTATTTTTTTCAATGCAGAAAATTATTTTTACATTGTTTTGTGGTATTTCCCTTAAATGGAAGCGTTGAAAGACAACTTTTTTTTCCCCCCCCCCCCCACATGCCAGATTAATTGTGCAGGATAGCATTGGTCCTCTGGCTTTTTAGGCTAATTCTTCATTTGAGTCTCTTTTTGGCATGTTTATCACAGCACTAGTAAGCTGTGGTAGGGACAGCAGGGCATCTTTGAAAGGTTCTCCTTTCTTAGTAAAATGCACTTGACTGTTGTTAGGCTGAGTTTGCTGTTTTGTTTTATACTTCTTAAGCTTGTTCTTTTCGTCATTGTTCTTTGCATTGGTCCATTCTATCTCAACCTCTAATTTTCATTTCCAGTATAATATTAAGAGTTCTTATTTTGCATGCTGTCTCTTTAAGGTTTAATTTAGATTCTTCCATGTATTCAGCATGTTTGTTATCTTGAACCATTTATATCTAGAAAGGAAAGAAGTTTTTGCTGAATTCTCATTTAGGCTTGTCTTAAATCTTATTCTAGCTTCCTGCATATTTCACTTGACCTTCTAGAAATGCTGGGAGGATCCTTGAGGATGGATGATCCTGCACTCTGCCAACAGGGTCCTCTTGAAGTTCAGGAGCCAACTTGGTCGTCTTCCTGTTCTTTGTGCTGACCCTGCAGAATGGCTCTGGGTTCCTATTTCCTGAGGATTTCAAGTGCTATAATATTTCATAACACGATCTTCTAGTTAGTAATGATAAAGTTCAAGGTAGTTTTTCCATGTTCTTATCCTACTAAAGGCGTGATTCCAGATGAAATAAAACAAAGCAGGCCTTTCAGAGCTTGAGCAGCAGGGCTGCAAAAAGCCCATTTTAAGGAGATGAGGTCTGTACATGTGATCCTGCAGCCCTCTCTCATGACTTTGATCTTGTTAGATGATTTTGATCAAGTGTTCCAGTGAGTTTAAGAAATCTGAGGGATATATGTTTCTGGCAAAAATTAAAAATAAAGGAAAAGTAGCTTCCCAGTTTTCAAGAAGAGCTCCTTCTTCTTTCTTATTTGGGTGGCAGCCGTTATTGGAAGTTGGTGTGTTTTCTAGCCAAGTGATGCACAGTCCTATCTCTGAATCACCTCACAAAACAATTTCCTCATCCAAATAAGAAGGCAGTGTGTGGCAGAAATGGAAGTATTAGAACAACTAGACTGAAGAAGAGAAAAGAGTGAGTTAGAGTGGGACGGATGAATCTGCAGAGACCATCTTCTGTAGTGCTGCCACATGCAACTCATTTGTCATGTTGTTTTTCTTGGTGTTTGTCTGTGAATTCTTCACATTAATAAACACGCTGAGTGATGTGTGGGGTGCTCTGCCTACCCTACTAACTGGTGCACCACTCATCAAAGGATAGTCATCACAAATATGGAGATTATCCTCCTAGAAGTGATATTTTGCTTCCTTTCCATGTTCACATGAGATGCACTCACAGGATATGTGTCATCCTTTTCTGGTTTCCTAATTCTCTCACTGAGCCTATTTTTCTGTATCCGGGATGATACATAGCCTCTGTTAAGTTGCTTACTTTTCTAGGATTTACACTCCTTATATCCCTTTTATTTCCAAATCCTTCAGCTTGTGGTATTTTTGTTCTACCAGTATGACCTTTGAGTTTTCCTTAATGGTTCTTCGGACTAGGAACTGCAGTTTATAACTTTTGAGATGTAATTCTCTCTAATTCCACTTACAGTTTGTGTGGTTAGTCTTGGAACTGCTAACACAGTTTTCAGCCCAAAAACGTTTTGCTATCAGTTGATGCTCTTCACATTCATTCTGTGTATTAGATGTTCTGTCTGGACCACATGCTCCTACAGGTGGCTGCTTTCTCCATCTTGGCAGGGTTCCTCTGCTCTGTACAAATCCTTGTCCTGTCATCTTTATGGTTCTTCATCGCAAAATAAGGCTCTCATCTCTCCACGTCTGTCGTTTTCCCCCAGGCAGGGATTATACCTAGGATACTCTGAATCTGTTGGAACTTTCTGATGGTTTGTTCACATACCCTATTGTTGTCAGTGACGCCTCCCAGCTCCTGTAAGAAATTTCTTTCCCAGATCTCCTTTCTTCCCCATCCTTCCTTCAGTATGCTTTTGTGCTGGTGCAAGTGACATCTGTAATGATGTGATGGCCTGTGCCAGCATTTGTTACGTTTAGGATATTATTTTAATGAAGAAATGTCTTCAGGCTGTACTTCTCTGTCAGCAGTTGTGCAGAGCTTCGGTGTTTAATCTGATCTGCCTTCAGCCTCTTGCTTCTTCATCCTCTCTTTCTCACTTGTCTCAGCAGGACGGACAACATCACTGCTTGTCTGGATGGCCTTCTATACAGTGTCACTTGTTCAGTCTTTTATTGCCAGGAACATCCATTAGGTTTTGTGGTGAAAATCCTCCAGGGGGTTTCCTCCTCCTGCGCAGAGGTGCCCCCTCAGGCACAGCGTGACTCCCAGCCCACAGCAGCATTCCCGCAGTGCTCGCTGGTGCTTGGCTGACAGTCATGGCTCTGCTTCTGTTGGCTTCATAAATATTATTTTAAAGGATTTTGGAAGGGTTTGGGTTTTTTCTGATGTTCCACGTTAGTATTTCCACAAAGTACTTGCATTAATTGCATGCTTTTAACACTGAAATGGCGCCATTAGCAGGGACAAGTATTGCCCAAGGAGTGTGGGCTTTGCAAATGTGGGCATATGTCTATACAGATGAGGTGCCAAGATGTAAATTTGCAGGAAATGGGATGCTGAGTTCAAAATCAATTGTTTTGTAGTCTTTATTGATGTTATTAGTATTCATAAAAGTTTAACTATATTGAGGATGTGTACATCTTCTTGCATATTTATGATAGTTTTATAGAAGATACATAGAAGTGTTTTCCAACCGAGTATTTAAATTATTTTTTAGAGCTTTTACTGTTTGTTAAGAACTGGCTTCAGAAACTTGTCCCAAAAGTCAATTAAGAAATCTGTTGGCATATTCATTTCTAAATATCTGCTGCACAAAGAACTTAGAATGCCACTTGCATTAGGAGTAGTGACCGTTTCCTGACTGGAAGTTGAATGGAAACATTTAAGTGGATTTCAGATCAAACATATGAACACTTGCAGCCTATTGGAGCATTAATTTTAATTTGCTGTTTTGCACAGTCAAACATTTCCTTCTTGGGCAATTTGAGTGTAAGTGGGTTTTACTGTAAGAGGTGGTTTATTGTTTGGTTTGTTTTGCATTTTTGAAAATGGTTATTGCTTGGTTTATTTTTCTCTTGATAAAGTCTAGCAGTAATCCAGTGTGAAACAAGATTGCATTTGCCCTTAGACAGAAAAAGCCCTTACAGTGCTCAGTGCACTGTCAGTATGTTCTAGTTTCTTATGGCCCATGTAAGTATTTGGGGCTTCAGTCAGCATCAGAGAAGCTTTAGAGGCGGGTGTCCCTGCCAGGCTATTATGTTTTGCAAGTCTGCACACTGATAAGCTGGATGGGGTTATGAATGGATATGAAAGCTCCATTCTCAGACAGGAATTTTTGAATGTGTGCTCTGATTAATTTTGGTTTTGTTTCCCCTCTTTCAGGTATTCACTTATAAACAGAGCACAATCACACACCAAAAAGTAATGCCCATGCATCAAACAAGCACAGAGAGCGTGGAAGACATGGCAGCACTTGTAGATCTCCATGAAGGCTCCATTATGCACAACTTATTCCAGCGATATCAGCAAGATAAAATATATGTAAGTTTTTTTCTAAAATTAAGAAATATATCCAGAAGGCATGTTTTTGAATGTCTAAGTGCTGTGTGTGTTTTGCTGTTCTGTGCTACCTCCTCTCCTAATGCTTTCCAGTTCCTTGTGTAGCCACATAGAGCTGAAGCATGCCTCATAGGGTGACATCTCACCCACAATGATGGAGGGAGAAGGTAGCTCAGGCTGGACATGGAATTCCTTGGAAATCTTGAAAAACTGTCATGTCATACACTTCTACATTTCCAGTGACCCAGTTGTGTAAGGGACTCTCATTTTCCTCTTCTTTAGATTCTCTCACCCAACAACATGTGCTGGGTATGTCACCAGGGAGGATGTGATGGAACTTAGTCTGTCACTGCCATTTGAGATACTCTTAGACCAAAATCCAATTCTGATCAGCTTCCCCTCTTGTATTGTAGTAGAAAGAAGCATATGATTGTCAAGCTGTTAAATAAAGATAGTTGGATTTGGGGGTCTATGAGAACAGACAGCTGTTTATCAGTTTCCAAAACTAGGAATTAGTCAACACAGAATTTCCTTTAACTCTGTAATGAAGATTTTTATGATTATTTTTACTTGCTCCTTCAATATTTTCATTAATCTTGAACTAACTAGATGCAGATCTTTCCTGAGTCTGGAACTGTACTAAGTATGAGAAAGGTATAAGGAATATTAGCAGCTGCTACAGGTTGCAAAATTGCACTTTTCATTGGTTCAGTGGTTGGCCTTTTTGGTTTGGGTTTTTTTACTAATAATTGAAGAACACAATTTTTGTTTCATCACATCACTTGATTTGACCATATAGATGCTTTATTTCAAGTTTCATCTGCTGAGTTTGGCTTCTTTTTTTTTGAATATTGTGCTGGTTTGAAAGCAAAACCAGTGAAAGACTCTTAAGTCAGAAACACAATTTAATAAGAGGAAAAGAAAAGAAATAAAAGAAAGTAAAGTAAAATAAAAGCACTAGTATAAAAAAACCACTGACAGAGTCAGAATACAACCTGACACCCTGTTAGGGTGGTAGTGTCAGTCCAGATGAGATGGTCTTGTCAAAGCAGTGATTCTGTAGAAAGGTCTGGTAGCTCTTGTCTCCTCTGGGAGTCCAGTGGATGAAAGCTGCCTGTGCTGTCCCAAACCCTGGATTTATCCAGGTGGGAATGCTTGGCTCCTCCCCCTGGGCAGAGCACCTCACAATGGGATGATCTCATTCTATGAGTCATGCAGTGGGTCCTTGATGGCCCATTAAACAGAGATAACTCCCAGAGGAGGTTATCTATGAGTCATGTGGCAAGGCATTGTTAGGCTCATTAACAGAAGATAAGGAAAACACTGCCCCACCTTGGCTCCAATGGCTCATGGGGATAGAATACAAACCTTGGGCACAATTTTACATTGTAACCTAGGACAAATATTAACATATCTAAGTGAAAAAATAAACTTTCCCTGTATTTAAGATTTGATGAAAAGAAAAAAAGGGCACAATGAAATAATATTCCTTTGCACATTACCCTAAAAGTGCCTAGCATGGGGAATCCTCAATACTGAGGCAGTTATCTTTACATAAGTCTTTACATATCTTTTTTCTCAAAACAAATGAACAGTTTAACTTTTCAGAAAAATCAGCAAACAAGACATGAATAGCATAAATGAACAATCCTGCATGTGCGAGGAAGAAACTTGATAAAAGTTTAGTTTTTCATCAGTGTTGTTAGATTAGCACATGGTGCTCAGTGTGAGTCAAAATTAAAAAAAATTGTTTCAGGATGTTCACTCATACAGAGGACATGTCCCCCTTTTAAAAACCGTGAGGGTATGAGTGTGATTTTCTTGATGAGGCATAGAACAGCCTTGTTCTGAAGAGACGTGTCCTAGCTCCTTTCTTAGCTTGTCAAGGCAAGTTTAGGGTGTTCTGATCCTTGGTGCTTAGTGCAGTGAACGTTTCCAGACAAACAGGTTTGTGTGCTGTTAATGATGACAGATCTGCAGTTGCTACTGACTGTGCATTGTCCCTTCAGATTTCCTAATTTAACTGCTTATTCTTTTGAATCTACCTGAAAAATGATTGAAAAGGTGGTTGGAAAAAAACTTGTGTTTTGAAATGCATATGAAAACCTCTCTGTTGGCCTGTATGTGTAACCAGGACCTGACTATAGAAGCATCTTCTTTTCTCCAACTTCACTGGTACCCCTCCTGCAGCAGTAGTAGTGTTTTAGCAGGAAAGGGCTTCAGGAACAAAAATATCCAAAAGCTGACTGAATGTCTTGAGTAATTTCATGGAAGTTTATAAATATAGGAGGATGTATTTTAGAAGGGGGTGTTTTCAAAAGGAGGTCTGTCATTTTAAGCTAAAATTTCTTCACTATATTGAGCAATTCAATGATATTTTAATGTTTAATGTTAAAAAAAAAAAAGACTGAAGATGCATTAAGCTTACCTTTGTTGAAGGTTACTTTGCAGCTGATCATTCAAACTTGCTCAATCATTCTTCTTTGTGACCAAACTAGTTCTAGTACAGGACAGTAAAAGCCATTGGAATTTATGCCAGGAGCCATCAAAAATTTCCACGTTATACATTTGCCCTCTCCCTTGACCAAGAATTGCTTCATCATTGTAGTTCACACATTGTCTCTTGTATCTACCTCATCACCTTGGCCTTACCTGCCTCTGGTGCATTAGGGATAAATTGGGAAGGCATGTACCACTCTCTACTGTGGGCTTAGGGGCTGATCATCCCATTGAAAGACTTCTTGCCATCCCTGGATAGAAACCACCATCTAATTGCTCTGTTCTGGCTTTTTGCTTACAGACGCCTTTTTACCTTAGTTCTGTGCACCTCCTTGTCCACATCCTAAGTAGGAGAAAGAGATATGCAAAGGTGTATGCTGTCGTTTTTTGAGTTCTATGCTTGTAGTACTACAAATATATTAGTGTGGTTCTTGAGCATGGCAGTGTTTTTTTAGTTTTCTCAGTGGCATTGAGACCAGAAAACGCCTTTTTACCTTTGCAAAGAATAGACTTAGTTGGGATTTAAGTTTTGGGTCTTTCTTGTTCATACACACATAAAAACTATATCAAGTGCAATATACTTAATTGCAGAGTAAAGTGTATATAATTTCAAAAGTACAGAAAAAACAATTAAAGGGAAATTTAAACAGTTACTTTCTCAGAAAGACAATTATTTATGCAGATTGCCCACTGTTAACTTATGTGTTTTTCTGTATTTGAAGAGCTGTTTCTCCAGCAGTTAATGAGCAGTTAAATAAATATCTTCACATGTTTGAGCTCAGTTTAATATTCTGTTACTTATTACCATTTTTGTCGCACATACTCATACCCTGTTCTTAAACTTTTCACTACTTCCTAATTCATACTACAATGTTATTTGCTGTGGATGCCAAGTTTTGTCAAACATGTCAGTGAGTTTATTTGCTGCTGCCAACAACTGCAGCTAAAAAGGGTCAGCAGAGGATTTTCTGTATTTCCTGATATCTCCTGCGGAGGGATTGACTTAGATTACAGATTATGTTCATAGTTTGAATTATGCCTGGCTCTGAACATGATGAGTTGAGGCTCTCAGCTGAGTTGTGCTGTTTGCGAGGTGGATCACACAATGTTGTTCTTGTCTATGTGCAACCATCTTTTTGTATCAGTGTCAAGTCTGTTAACATCTTATGATACATTTTGTGTGAATTTCCATTAAAGAGTGTGTGCTTTCCCTTTTTGGCCTGTGAGAAGCATAGGATATACAAGTCTTTTTTTGATTCTTCCAGGCAGGCTGGTGCTGTCTGGTATTTTTTTCAGGCTTTGTGATTAATACTGCACTTACATGAAAGTTTGGTTCCGTGCTATCACTACGTTTGTTGTCCAGGAGAGGACAAAATTGAGGATGGCAGTGATCTCATACAGTGCACGGACTTTAACTGCTACTTCATCTCCCATTTGGTTCCTATTGGAAACAACAGTTGGTGATCCAGATGTGGACATCAGCATACAAGATTTAATGCTCATCTTTGAATGCTCAGATTAGTTTGCATGCTAGACTGGTATGTGGAAAAATATGGAAGCTAAAAATGGAAGGTGCCCACATTTGAAAACAGAGCCTTTTGTGAAGGCACTTGGGGAATTTGGCCACCTCTGAAGTGAGGCCATCACAGGGCACATAGTGTGGAGAGGCCAAGTGCTGTGGCAGCCACTCTTGTCAACGTTCAAAGGCAAATTGTTCCCAAGCTGTTGATTATGGTTTACTTTTAGTTAAGTACACACTGCGGAGCAGACTGGCTCAGCCTTGGAGAGAATGCCACAAACCACACGGCGTGGATTGTGTTGTGAGTTGCAGAAATTATGGTGTTTGGGCTGGCTCTGCGATGAGTTGCAGTTGTCTTGTCTCTGCCAAGACAGAGGTTGGTTATTGATGTAGGTGAGCAAATTTCAGAAGGGCAGAGTGGAGGATGAGAGAGCAGCTTTTGCTGAGGTGAGAGGCAGGTTGGAAATAACTTCAGTATATATTATGCAGGTCAGTGTAGAGGCTTTCAGCATCATATCCACCCTCATTTGCATGAGTTTGAGCAACAAACAAGTTTCGAAAACTTTTGACTAGCTTTTTCCCTTTTGAATTAAGTTAAGAAGTCCTAGGTAGGCACATTCCCCTTTGAAGTGGTGATGATGATTTGACACGTGCCTGTCTTGTTTAGGTGGAGGATGTGCACATCCATCCCAGAGCGGCATTTTGCTTGGGTGGCAGTGTGGCAGTCCCTTGGTCACCCTCCCCTGATGGAGCGGGAGAGTGACCTCCAGGCTGTCCAACAGTTGGGTGTGGTGTCCAGGAAGGGTGAGGGACACAAACTATTTTTGCTCACTCTCAAATTAGGACTGAAGCTTGTCCGCCGATAATTATAACCATCTGTTATGTTTGCGTGCATATGTATGAAAAGTTCTGTACCAGCCACGTCGACATGTAGTGCTGTACCAGCCACATCCACATCAGAAGGAGGATGATGGTAATTAGGAGCTCAGTTTTCATGGCTAGCTTCCCTTCTGTCTTCAGCTGAAGCAACAAAGACAGAATAACTTGGATGAAAAAGCAACATTTATCCAATTTTTAAGAAAGGTGTTAAATTAGAAAAGTTGTCTCTTCCCTGACAAGGTTGTTGCCGAGCTCCTAGTCACTTAATTGTACAAAATGCTCAGTTCTATCTGTTCTTAAAAGGTATTTTCCGTTATTTTTGCATTGATTTTTAAATCTATTAGTGTTTATTTACTTAAGCAGCATGTTCAGTTCTAGTTTGTTAAGCTTGCAGCAATTAGATAATTTATCTCCCTCGAAGTCATGAGGGCTCCCAGAGGCAACTAGCTGATGTTTGTGCAGTATTAATCAATAATCACCACAGGGGTTTTTTCAAATTCTGTTTGCAGACACAGACACTTTAGTATCTAGGTCAGTTGCTCTCTGTGACTTGTTTTTCTGGATTTTTGCATATTTGGTTTTTTTCCGAGTACAGTAAAACTCCTTTTGAATCCAGTGCAGTTGCTCTGTACACAGTTGTGCTGTGATGGTCAGCAGGAAGTGGATATTGCTGCATGTTACAGTGAGAAAATAGAGGGGCACACTAAAGTCATGGTTGATGTAATGCAGACAGACATAATTCATACACTTTAGTAGCACTCCTGCTCAGATGTCCTCTAACATGGACACAAGTTGTAGGTGAAGGCAGAGAAACAAAGGAAGATCAGTGGAAGCTAATAGAATCATAGAATCACTGAGGTTGGAAAAGACCTCCAATGTCTTCAAGGCCAACCTTTGACTGAATACCACCATAAATACCACTAAACCATAGTCTTAAAGTGTTTACTAATAGAGACAAAACCTCATGACTGATTTATTAAATGGAAAAAGTTGGACACACTCCGTGCGGAAACTGATCCTAAAAAGAATGTGTATCATGGACCCCTACAACATCCTGGACAGCTCTACAGCCTTGGTCTTTGGCCTGTTGTGTGCCTTGTTATAAGTAATTGTGGGCCATGGACTTAAAAAACCCCAGACAATGGTACACAGAGTCTGTGTCATTAATTAGTACTATATAAATATAGTACATGTCCCTAGAAACAATTGCACGAGCCCCTAGAACTGCATTTGTCCTGGTCTTGTCTGCAATCCAGCTGTGGTTGCACAGTTCCTCTCCAGAGGCATCCAGTGCTGTAGAGCAGTCCTAGGTAACCACCTGTTTGCAGGATCTGCTCTGTGGTCACCGAGGAAACTGCTGTTTATTTAATTGCTCTGCTTTTACAGTAAAGAAATCTTAAAAGTGTGCTGATGAATCACAGTGTTTTTCACACTTTCCTGTGCTACTGAGAAGACGGGTAAAATTTTTGCCACCAGCTCTTTCCCTGGAAATGTGGAGAGCAGAGAATGCTGTTGCTAAGAATGCATGACAAATGTCTATACATAGCTGCTTACCTCCATAATTAGAATGTAATGCTTGCACACATCAGATAATGTTTTCAAAATGTGGTTCAAAGTGAGTTCCTGTCTCCAAGCATTAATTACAGCTTCCATTTCACATCTGTTACTAGAGAGCAGCAGACAAAGATCTATAAAAACACAGCAGGCTTTTAATTGGAAATCTAGTGAAATTTATTACTGGTGATTGTTATTTCTAAAGGCTGGTCAGTTATATAGATCAACAATTGTCTACCACAGCCAAATTATCATTATTTTTTATTTGGTTGGTTTTTTGTTTTCTTTTTTTAAATATGTGTTAGGGGAGAAACATAGCTGTAATGATATGAGAAGTAAACAAATGCCATCAGTTGGTTAACCAACCTTGCTTCTGACTTCCTTCATTCTGCATGACTTGTGGAACTGCTAATAGTTATAATAACAACAGCAATAAAGAGTGTTTGTCTGAACTTTGTCCTCACAAAGTCCTCAACTGAAAATACTGGGGATTTTACAGGTACATATTTTCAGATCTCAGGAAGTATTTCAGCCTGAGGTGGTGTGATCAATGTGATACTATTAAAGGAAGTGAAAGATGTGTGTCACTGAGTACACTGCCATGTATGCCACAGCTACACAAACACTTTGCAGTGTGTGCAGTGGCTACATGTGCACGATGCCTACACCAACACATAAATTTGCATTACAGTTTGCAGCACATTAGGTGTTGTTGGTAACCTGCTGGGTGTACACACAGCAGTAAGGATCTTACCTGCTAGCATCAGTGGGCTGCTTTAGTAAGACGGAGAGGGTGAAGAGGTCGAAGTTTTATTAAAACATGGAAGCTTGCTCTTTCTGTTCTGCTCTGTACCAGTATTTTTTTTCTCAGTTGGTTAGTTGGTTGGTTGGGGAATAAATAATAGATGGACTGGCAACAGGGTCAATTTCTGTCTGTTGACTTCCATGAATTTTTTATTTATCATATAAAAGCTCTAAGCTGTATTTGATGAAAACTTCATATAGAAAACTGCAAAGTAGAAATCTATCATCATGTGCAGATTTTGTCATTGATGATGGTATATATTGCTAATGTCTTCCCAGATTTGAAGGCTATTCGTGTTGTTTTCTCCATACCTTTATTGTATGTCACTGCTAACTCTATGAGCCAAGAGCAGAAAGCAGACCAACATGCAGAATCAAAAGAAAAATTATCAGTCATTTGCACAAGTGCCAACAGCAGCTTAGTGCTGTTCAGTCAGAGCTTTTGCAAACGCTGCTGAATGCTTCTGCACACGCCGTTGCCTCACTTGGAGGTAAGCTTTGGCTCCTTTCTGTAAGCTCTGTTGTTCCCAGACCAGCAAAGTCATTGAAAGGAGGGCAGGAATTTGAGCTCCAAAACTTAGAGCGCTTACCTGTCACCAGCACATGATTTCTTTACACGAGTTAGGCTTTTACTGTAAAGCGAGCTGTAAAGTGAGCTGCAATAAATTCACTGCTTGTGCTGCACCGTCCAACTGTCTTACACACATATTCCAGCAGTTTAACACTAGAAATGCTGCAAACAACTCATTTAAGTTGGGAGTGAATTAACTTACTCTTATAGCTATTGTTTATCTGTGTAAATGGATTATTGATTCATAGCCAGGCTGTTATTTTTATTTGAAAAGAAGTAGTGCCTTTCACACCAGCAGTTTCAGCTTTTTCCCTTTAACGTTTGTCAGTCTCTCCTTTTAAAAGCAAATGGAATCCAAAAGTTCAGTTTAGCAGGTTTTTGACAGTTAATTCCCTTTGCCATCTCAGTCCTGATTTCTCGACTGACACCTATTTGGCAGCAGTTCATTGCCATCCAGCTAACTACCTGGCATAGACTTAGATTTCAGTTATGCTGGGTTTTGACTTCTCTTTTCATGCTCTGTTGAAGAGTAATTCCTGTTCTTCCTGCTTTCTTCCTAAAAAAGGCCCTCTCCATAGAAGAGGTTTAAAGAAGAATATTAAAGAGCCATGGAAGTTGTGGAAATGTAGATATCAGTATGTAAAATACTTGCAGGCAGAACTAAACAGATCTGCAAAGCTTTATATAAAAATATTTCACCAATGTTTTAGAGACACTGCTCTGGTTCATCATTTTACCAACATTTTGGTTTTCCTTTGTGTGTATTTTCTCTGAAAAGCCCCTTCATCTCTCCAGTATGAATGTATAGGAAGGAAGAGGACCATTTTTTTCTTTTCCTTGCTGGAGGGTAAATTAGACCTTCAGACAGTTTTGAAAGACTCATTTGAGCATTGTGCAATAACAAAGCAGGAGGAAGAACTAGTGTGTGGCCACAGGCCATTTGAAATGAAGTGATAAGCCATGGGGTCTCTGCTTTTTGTGAGGCCTTTTTTGATTTGAGCTAGAGCTCGCCTGGTTAAAATTGTGCACACAGATTGCTACAGTCTCACGTGCAAACTTATTTTCACATGCTGTATTGCAGCCCATGAAAATAACAAAAATCAATGTCTTGTTCTGATCAATCGTGTTTATGTTCAGGAGGTCACTGCCTCTATCTGCCTGGCAATGGTGAAGAGAGAAATTCTTCAGTAATTGTTTATATGAAAACTGTACAAAAGATCATTATTCTGACCCAGTAGATAGGACTGCTACATGGTAGATATTGCATTGTATTACTCAGCAAAAAAGTACAGTAAAAACAAGGAGACAGTGCTTTTTATACAGGAGAAAAACTGTGAATATCTTAAAGAAGGAAAAACGTCTATCTGATGTCTGTATTATTATCTGCTGGTTTGGTTTTTACCTTTGGCTGTAATAGTGCTCTTTTATCAACCTTTCTTTGTATTGATTTCATACTTCCTGACTGGATCAGTTTTCATGTGGATTCAGGATAACACTTGTAGTGCTTCCTTGAGTAATCCCTGCCCACATGGAATAATCTGTCCAGTAGGAGAAAATTAAGAGAAAAGGAAGATGAAATTAAGCTGCGCGTGTATCTCCTAACCAAGTGGAGAGGTCTTCACCATCTCTGAGCCTTCTGTGGAAGAAGAAAGGCGTCTGCCTCTGTGTGTTTTGGGGTATTTACACTGACAGCTAAAGTGACCAAGACCCAGTTTTTAGCACTTAAGAAACAGACCTAGGCAGTTTCATTTAGCTTCCTAGGACAAGGACTCAATGAATGTGCAAGATTGAAGCTGTAGGGAGCGGAAAGATTCTCTTAGTGTAGAGGTTAAGGTAGCTGGGTTACAAAGTGCAACTTTTTTCCTGAAGAGATAGCGCAGCCTTTGCCCTTGGAGAGGCTTGGGAACACAATGGTATTGCTTCATACTGTTGCACTAAGGGAAGCTTAAGGTCACATTAGCTGGATTGAAGGGTCAACATAAAACACAAGGCTGCATCTAAGAGGGTGTCCAAGTCGTCTGTGATCATCTGAAATCATGTTTTAAAATAACCCAAAACTGTTCCAGAATCTTCTTGTGAACTGTGCTGGTGGAATCGAGTGTAAAGCCTGGCTTTGAAAAGGCCTTAGTCTGTTGTGCCTTGGATCCAATCTGTGCTCAGCACAGAAGGAGAAAAGGCCAGCAGGGAAGTGGTTGGTAGGAGAGGCTGCTGCAATTTCCATCATGGACTGAAGGACATGGTTTGAAAGTGCAGCTGAGCAGTGTGAGAAGACACTTTCCAAAAAGGGACAGGGAGTACATGTGAGAAGGTGGGTCTTGGCTGTAGGTAGCTGACCTTTCTAGTGACATTCCATGTCATGTTCTGGTTCCCTGCTAAAAGTCCTCTGCTCTGAGTGCTAACTCCTGTATTTGTAGTGTGGCCTGTGTATTTACAAACTGCTCATTTTGCAATCAATCCTACAGCTGACCTTAAGAAGAAAAAAGGACAGTTTAGAGGTCGTAAGTTGTTGAGTGCATTGACAAGGAACACAGATACAGAGAAAAGCAAAGCTGATGTAAATTTGGGCGGTTGGAAGTTCATCATGAGTCACCAGACATGGTAAGGACTCCAGTAGCCCAAGCATGTAAAGATGATTATAGAGTATGGCATTTCCATCTTAGAAATGGCTTGACTGGTTGAAAACATGTAGTTTTGAAAAACATTTAAAATTGTAGTTTAGTACTTCGATTATGGTTTTTAAGAGAGAAGCATTGCCTCAGACATGAGACAACTAGATGCTGTCTCACTGAAATTAGCATAGGACTAGCTGAAAAACAGGGTATACTTACCACAGTGAGGATAAATCCAGGTCCTACCATGAACGAGGGCATTAATTACCATCCCCTTTATGGTATATCATCACCCCTTCTTCTGCCTCTCCTAAAAAGCACACCAATGTGGCCCAGCCATCTTTCTCCTTTTTCTGCTCATGTGTAGTGGTAGACATTTGGTTGTCTTTGCCACAGAATAAACTCAGCCCTGATTACCATCAATCCTTTCACCTGAGAGAGCTCTGAACCACAAAAGCCATGTCTGCAGTGTGGAGCAAACTCTTCTGTTCCCAGGTTTTTCATCCTGACACCTTAAAATTTGGTGTTGAAAACATAACGAAGTTTGGCTGTTTTGTGGTCTTTAAAAAGTTGCCTGCCACCGCATGTTCTGTGAAAACACTGGTTTTGTTATTTGGTAATGTTCCTGTAGCTGTGATGATTTAAAGTAAGTGAGATGCAGAGGTTGTGTGGAATGGTGATAAAAATCTTTTCCCATGCCTTTTGTAAAAGTAACTTAGAAGTACCTTTGAGGTGAGCCAGTTGTACTGCAGTTTAATTTGAAGTTTCCCATATATTAAGGGTAAGCCCAGAAAGTAATATTGTGGAATAAATTGACAGGTTGATAGCAATACTCAGTTTTTTTAAAAAAAAACTTTTACTTTTCAGGCACAGAATCAGTACCTTAAGGGAGTCCAGGAAAGTCAGGAGTTGTTCAAAAACAATCCTGAAACGTATTTTTTGAACCATCAGTAAACATCCTTTTCTTTCTGTAATAACATAGATTTTTCATATTCTAAAGCAGAAAGGCTTGAAATTGCTCTTAAGAGAGTTGGACAAAGTCCTGTTCTTCAATGTTAATGTATGTATCTGTAACAAAACATCTTAATTTCTGTATTTGATCTATTCCAGCATCTCTAGTTCCAAGCTGTGAAGAATATTTTGAGTTTTGGTGGTAGTAAAGAAACACAATGATAGAAAGAAATAGACTAATGCAGTCGTCTTCTGCCTGTTTCAATTGTGCAAGCACTTTTGGTTTCTTTTGAGGTTGTTGGTCAAAGATTTAGTTTAGGAGCAGCGCATAATGCACTTCAACAGAGTCCTCCAGTCTGCTTCTGCCTTCTCTCTCCCACTCTCCCTGTAGCATGAGATATGGAAAGCATAAAAGAAGTGTGTGTCCTTCCCTGCTTCCCCCTTTTTATTTATTTATTTATGAAAGCAGAAAGACTGGGATGTCTCAGATATTAGAAGTCTGGGAAGTACAGAGGGACACCGTGATGTAGAGGGTGAAAGGTCATGAGAAAAGCAGTGTAGAATAAATTTAATTACGTTACAGGGGGAAAGTGAGCTTGGGTAGAACACAGATATCATAAAGGATCCTCAGAAAAAGAAAAGTTACTGTGGAGAAGTTTTGACATAAAAAGGAAGAAGTGGAAGGTGTATGGTTGCTGGATATGGAGCAAACATGAAAAGATATACCGCAAAATTCTAAAAAGCATCTGTGAAGGGGAAAACATGAAAAACAGGGTAGCTCTGGTGTATTCAGTATGTTTGGTTTATAGGACTAATGAAGAGGTCTTCCATTAGGGCAGTTTTCTTTTTCATTGCATTTTCATTATAGAGAATCTGAAAGAAAATAGAGGGGAAAATTTTAACTATACTTCTTTTCTCTTTTAGTCTGAAAGCCTTTTCTATGTGGGAAAGTAAGACATTTCAAATTGTATTTTGCTCATACATTGCAAACTTTTTTCTTGTAATTTTAAGTGTAAAATACACTAAAGTGTATTTGGATCAATAAAACCTTGTATGCCTTTTAGATTTGTTTGGTATCAAACTAAAATAAATTGATTATTTCTTTATTTAAAAAAACAGCAAACACCCTCTCATGTTAGACAGGACTTCTCTGACTATGTTAAGTTTTGCTAGAGTATTTTTGTGGGTATCAGCAGTCTTTTTGAGCTCTTGTTAAAGAACAAATTGTTTTTCAGTGTTTGAAGAATGGTGGGATGATTTCAAGGCAGAGGCTCAAAGCTAATTGCTATCAGAAGGCAACAAGCAAAACAAAAAGCGTTCAAAGAACTGGTGAAAAATCTCTTCCTTTCTGAAGTTACATCTTTTATTTTGTCTTGTCTTACATGATGTCTAGCTGAAAAGATAGGATTTCAAAACTTCTAGTTTTGAAAGTCCTTGTAAAGGATCAGCAAACAATCTTGGTTTTGCTTTTTGCTGAACGGGGGAGCAGGATTGTCTGTGGCTTGTGAGCTAAAGTGTTTTAGGAGATGAATTAACAATGTAAAATTCCAGTAAAAGTTTGAAAGTGCAAAAGGAACCCAACCCTTAATACAGTAATCAAATTGCTGCATTAAGATTCAGGCTGAGTAACTCAACTTTCATTTATTCTTTGGTTTAAATAACTATATTAGTTGTGATCTGATAACAAGTTGTTGCTGGTTTAGTCTGTACCAAAGTAATTCAAGAGTTTGTGTGTGGTTCTGTCTGAAGTGTTGAGTCAGTCATATAACACGGAATAGTAAACTGCCCTGTTCATGGCCATGGATTTAAGGGGTCGGGCTTCTAACCGGAGTTCTCACAGTATATCACTGAAAAAACTCTCAAACTATTTCAGCTGGAAATCTTCAGAATTCCCCCATCTGCTTGGTAGTGCTCTGGCAGCATTTCTCCTATTTATAAATGCTTTGGAATGCTGTCATTAAAATAAGTAATTATCGACTTCCAGAATCAGATTAGAAACTGCAAAGAACAAAAAGAAAATTTAGATTACTGCCTTACAAGCAAAGTGGAAGTGACATTCTTCTGTGAAAATACGTTTTCTAAAATATCACCTGTTTTGTGATGTTGGCATAATATAGTAATTTAGAGATCCTGCTTCTGATTGCTAAGTCATTTAATTTGCCATATGATGATGTCTGGTGCAGAAATAGTGTTCAGGAGACAACACACGTCCACTGAGCAGTGCTGCATTTTTTGTGTGTTTTTACAGTGGTTTAACCTGCTGCTAAGATGCTTGCATTTGCCAAACCAGAAGGTCTGCCCTGCAAGAAAAGGGTTGTGTTGTATGGCTGCTCAGGGTCTCCAAGGGAGGGCAAGTGGAGGAGCCTACAAGGATGATTGAGAGGGACTTTCTACAGGGGCATGCACTGACAGGACAAAGGGGAATGGCTTCAAAGAGAAAAAGAGTATGTTTAGGTTAACTATTAGGAAAAAATTCTTTGCTGTGAGGGTTGGGACACTAGAACTGTTTGCCTAGAGAAGTTGTGGATGCCTTGTCTCTGGAAGTGGTAAAGGCCACATTGGGTGGGGCACTGAGCAATCTGTCCTAGTGGAAAATGTCCCTGCCCACAACAAGGGTGTTGGAAATACATGATCTTTGCTCTCCTTCCAACCCAGGCCATTCTGTGATTCTATGAAATTGGGAGCATTCTTCGTGGGAGTACCCTTCCCCCCTCCCCCAAGTCCCTAACTTCATGGCTCTTAGAGCTGCCAGGGTAGAGTCCAGGATCTACTGCTTATGAAATATTGCTACTAGTAAGACCTTGTGATAGGTACTGGATGGGATAAGTAGTTAAGCCTGGAAGTGATGTAGGAAATGATTCTTGCAGCAGCAGATCTTGCTGCAGTTGAGTATCCCAGAGGCAATTTACAAAGACTTCTGGAAGATTTGTCTTTTAACGTGAACTTCTAAAATAATTGGAATAGTTTTTAATAACAGTGCTGCTTCAGCCCATTGGTGCTTTGCTGAACTACCTTGGGTAAAGGCAGAACTTTTGCTTGGGCCAGCTAACTCTTTACTTCATGCAGACTAAGCCGATTGTGATTACCCCTGGGTCGGACTGTGACACCTGGTAGATGATAAGTGTGATACTCTGTGTCTGTGAAGAATATACTTTTTCCATGATCTTGCCTTGGGGTGAGGAAGTTGTTTTTTGAAGTCCTGAGTTTGTTCTGTCACGTGGCATTATAATTTGGTGGCAGTTTGTCCATGCATTTAACTTGTCCTACAAAGGAATAGTACATGCCTAAAGCACCAAAAGAACTTAAAGCACTGGAACAACAAAACTGCACCTTTGTCAGTAGAGGTTGTGGTTCTTCACGTTTTTTGCTGAAAGAAAAAAAACAGAGAAAATAATTTTTTAAATAGTGACATGTCCTCACTCCATGAGGTGATTTAGAAATTGTTTTCACCAGTATGATTTCTGCTGTTCACCAGGTTTTATTGCCGTAATACACCACCCATTTCTCTATCATACCTTATTGAATTACAAGGCAATGAAGCCAGCTCACTTTATTTAATAAACTATTATAATTCACAGTAATGACTAATATTCTGGAAGTCTTTCTGTCACTTTAAAAAATTGTGCTTAAATCACGTGAAAGATTGCCCCATTTTAAATGAGTGTATGCAGAAGGGGACTGCTGTCACTTCTTCTGATATTTACTGTTTAGAAGAGAAGCAAGAAAAGTCATAATGTGTAGCCGATGGTGATGCATTTTTGCCAGTGCTTTATCGTGGAGGTATTGTTCTGTCTACAGGTACTTAATCTTGCAGAAGCTATAGAGTGATTATTTACTTATGAAGCTAGATGGTATCATGTTTCATGGGGATTTTTTTATTTACATCTTTGACATGGCATCTGTTGTAATGGTGTGCCTCAAGTAACTCTTTTCCAAAGACTTCAGCCAGACTTTAATAAGGGAAAGAGGAAGATCTGTAGCAGTCTCTTTTATTGGTCATACTTGCTCTGCAGTCATGTAATTAAAAAAGAAGCCTCTTAAAATTTTTCCCTGTGCAATCTGTGCTGAAATATGTATCAAACAGAGGAAGGTTTTTTTTCAGAGCCTTCCTTATTACTTATTTAAGAATCCAAGAGGAGATGATCCCAGGAAATTAAGCTGTTGTCTCAGTGCTGTAATTGCCCTGCCATACGATCTCATGTTGAAATGGTATCTCTCCTCTAGATGAAATCTTCTGAGCTGTTGCACAGCATGGGAGGATGGGGGGGTGGTGTTATAAAACACACAGATTGAAAATTTACCACTCTGTAAAAGGTACTAGAGTACAGTGAGGAGGGATATTCCCCTCACTGCTAATAAAACTGTCGTGATTTCAAGGACACCACTGCAGTTCCCTTAGCAAAAGCTCAAAGCTGCCATTTGTGTCGGGGCTGATGGAGGGTGAACAGGTGGATAATGGGGACTAACAGCAGGGTAACAGTGAGAAAGGAGAGCTGATGCACAGTGATAATTGCATGTTAATTAAGGAGAAAAAGAGGGAGGCAGGTAGATGCAGGCTCTACATGCTGCAGAAGAGACTGATAGAGGGGAAAGGAAGGTATGGGGGAACTGGTGGTCCCTTTGTTTTAGTGAATGCCCTGTGTTGGATTGGAGAAGGAGGCTGCAGGAGGAGCACATGGGACTGCCTTTCAGTGGTTTGCAAGATGCTGCTCCCTGTACCCATCCGTCTCTGGTAAGGATGCTGTGGAGATGAGGAGAAGCCCCAGTCTTGCTGTCAGCTTCGCAGCTGGCTGCTGTCGGCGACGAGAGGGTTGACTGCTGGTGAGGCATCTGTCTGTACGTGGGGGCTGTGTTACAGGGCTGGAGACTGCCCAGCCTGGCTCTTCACCAGTCCAGAGCAGGGCTGTTGAAGCCAGGTGTCAGCTTCCTGCCTGTAACCGCAGAAAGGGCATTTAACAAAATGAAATCTTTATCGCGGCAGTCACACTGCACCTGCCATACAGTGCATCAATTAATTTCACATGCCCCAGAAACTCTGGAGATAGCATGCTTAATGTTATCTCCTACCTCACTTAATGTGATTTTATTAGAAAAATATATTGAAGTGAATAGAGGGTGGGGGAGAAATTGAAAAGCATTGTGAACAGACTGTTGGAAATGATCAGGTTACCGCAGCCTAATGAGTTAAGGCAATGGGAATGGGCATAAGCTGCTACCTGGGTGGTTTTAACTGATGTGCTCTCTAACTGCAGTGGGATAGAAATTAATGACTTGCCAGCTGCTGTTCTGCATCCAACTAATATTAAAATATTGAGGAAACCCAGTGGTTTTGGAGCATCTGTCGCTTCACACACTTTTCTTAGAACCAGCGATTCTAAACATAGTGTTCCTAGTGTCTACCATAATGCCTGGTACTTCTGTTAAAAGTGAGTAGCAGAGAAGGACTTAGATACTCTACATGGAAATACAGATTTTTTCTGCCATTACTTTGGGCTCAGTAGGGTTTTTAGTAAGTTCATCAAGTCCCTAAGGACACATGAGAAGCAGCTGTAGGCCAGCGCTGATAGGCATTACCATGCAGCTGTAAGCAGCATTAAGAAGGGATTTATACAGTCAATAAGCTCAGTGTTATAGGTGGGGTAAGCCTGAAAACATGACAGAGGTGGGAACAATTTTCACCCTTTCGTTGCATTTCTTGAAAGGAAGAAGTCAGGGAAAATTGCTGGCCACCTTTATCCAAAGGATTATTACAGTTTTGCAAATGTGTGGTTTTTTTGTGTCATTAGAGAAAGAGTGTTAATCTGTTCCACTGCACATGTGATAACAGCTCTGGGGGGTGCTGTGTGCTTGCAGACCTACATAGGTTCCATAGTTGCCTCCGTGAACCCCTACAAGAGCATCCCGGGGCTGTACGAGCGCGCCGCCATGGAGCGATACAGCAAGCACCACATGGGAGAGATGGCGCCGCACATCTTCGCCGTGGCCAATGAGTGCTACCGCTGCCTCTGGAAGCGCCACGACAGCCAGTGCATCCTCATCAGGTGAGTGGTGGCTGCTGCTGCTTTGGGTATCCCTGGTGGTGAGCCTTCCAAGGGGATTTGGGAGCATGGCTGTGGGCCACGCTTCTTCTTTTCTCTCTTCTCTTCTCTTCTCTTCTCTTCTCTTCTCTTCTCTTCTCTTCTCTTCTCTTCTCTTCTCTTCTCTTCTCTTCTCTTCTTTCTTCTCTTTTTTCTTCTCTTTTCTCTTCTTTTCTCTTCTTTTCTCTTTTCTCTTTTCTCTTTTCTCTTTTCTCTTTTCTTTTCTCTTCTCTTTTCTGTTCTCTTTTCTCTTTTCTCTTTTCTTTTCTCTTCTCTTTTCTGTTCTCTTCTCCTCTTTTCTTCTCTTTTTTCCTTTCCTTTCCTTTCCTTTCCTTTCCTTTCCTTTCCTTTCCTTTCCTTTCCTTTCCTTTCCTTTCCTTTCCTTTCCTTTCCTTTCCTTTCCTTTTTCCTTTTTCCTTTTTCCTTTTTCCTTTTTCCTTTTTCCTTTTTCCTTTTTCCTTTTTCCTTTTTCCTTTCCTTTCCTTTTTCCTTTCCTTTTTCCTTTCCTTTTCCAAAAGAAAGCAGGCTGTTAAAACACTTCCAAGAGAGTTCTGAACTTGTTTTGTGTCATTCTGTGCACCTCTAACAAAACGTTAATTTTTTTTACGCATCTTACAATTATATTTAGTGAAAAAATCTGTTGTATTTTTGTGCATTTTTTCGGTCTTCACACATCAAATGTTACCCTAAGTGTTTTCTCACCCATTTAAACATCTGTGTGCAGCTCAGTAGTTTGTCATACAAGACCCTGATTCCTGTATGGAGAGGAAAAGAAAAAATTAACCTACCAGTTGTTGAGATATGCAGTAAATAAGAATAGCAAAAGAGAAACCCCTCCACATTTCAGCCACTTAATTCTGCCTGATTAATCTTCCTTGCTTAATCTTGTTGTGCTTTAATTTAATGGTGATTTAATAGCTTCCCGTTTGAACCACTGTGTCGCTGGTATTCAGGATCTGGCCGAGTGTGCATTAGGGAGCAGTTGGCATTTCAATAGCTTTTCACTGCTTTCAGCTCCTCCTTCCTTCTGGCTCCAGAAGAGCTGAAAACGCAGCCAGCTCTTCTCCCATTCCCTAGCCTGCCAGCTCAGCTGTGTTGGCTCACACACAGGCAGGGAGACCAAGGTCTGGCCCGCCAGATAGAGAGTAGCAGGTCACTGCAGCATGGCACCAGCCACCGGGCTCCGGGCAGGGAGTGATGCTCAGGGGAGTAAGAGACCTTGGCTTTCCACTCCATCTCCTCTCTTGCCTTCACAATTTTTGTGATTAGGCCTCCTTGCTGTCACCTTCCTGCACCATGAAGTTACACGTGTAGAGCTCTTCAGGCACAAGTTGATGTGATTTCAGCTGTCCCCTGACCTCCCCAGGAGTCCTTGTGGTGGCTGTAGGACTGACTGCAGCATGGGGCAGATGGTGCGACAGAGAGGGGATGAGGCAGAGTGAGAGCAACACCTTTTGCAATAGACAGTTTCTACTGTCATTTCAGATTATGAGCCAGGTTGCAAGGCTTCATGGATAAGAGAGGGATTTGGTGTATGTAGTTCAGCACCCAAGCTGTTGTTAGAAATGTGGATTAGCTGCAACACAGCCAGGCTTGCTTGCAACTTTCTGCAGCCTCTCAGGTCAACAGCGCCCACCTGCCCTCACCTCTAGGCAGGTTCTGCTTTGCAGTGACACAGAGCTGAAAAGTGTATTTTTTCAGATTTCTTCAACTGTATTTCTCCTTCTTATTACTGAATACATAGTTCTGTACATATAAAGATGAGTTCAGGTAAGAGTCCAAGCAAAAATGAAATTCACAGAGATCTTTGTCATGTGACAATAGCTAGTCTGGAGTCATGATTTTGTGTTCTATTGCCAGACAGTTATTTGTGAACAGCCTGTGTACACAAGTTTAGGGACCAAAGCTATTTCTGGTGGCCGTTGGTATTTTTTGCTATGCTGTACTAGCCTCAGTATTTTACCTTTCATTCCAGTTGCCCACAAGCTGCCAAGAGGAACGCAGGTTATGTCCTAAAATGGACATGAGTAGAAGTCTGTGATGTTCCAGGGGAATCTTCAGCACTCTCTGCTCTGTAAACCATGTGCTTTGGTACAGATAAGCCATAATATGGATAAGTTTTGTATTAGGAATCCCTTTTAAAATTGTTTACTGTGGTCATGGGTTAAAACAATGATTTGTGTAAGTTCTGTGTTTCAGGTAAGTGGCACAATACAACCATATAAGGGTATCTTGTTACTGCAGAAATTGAGGAAACATGCAATTCAGATTAAAAAAATTGAATGCCAAATCTGCTTTCCTAAAAGAGCATTATCTGCTCTATCTGCAAAGGACTCAGAATAGGATTTTTTTAAAATTACTGGCAGTTTCCATGGCCTTCCTACAGCTTAGGAATGTCCCTGTTGTCATATATCTAGTTTAGGGCTTAGGAAGTGGAGATACAACTGTGCTTTCCAAATTCAGCATCCTGGTCATTCCTGTATCTTTTACTGGCTTAAAATTGCAACAAGTCACTGTACTGTCACTGTAACTTTCTTGTCTACTACTGGCATTTGAAAAAGAAAGTAGTCAAGTGGAGCTCTTTGGTGTTTGAATTCAGACAAATATTCTGGTCTTGCATTTAATGTCAGAGATGATAAAGAGGAAAACTCTGTTGCACCTCGAAAACACAGTTAAAATGAGGGAATTATTCAGGTAGGTCTCACATTCTGATAGGCAGTTTGAGCTGCTCCTGAACTCGGGATCTCAGCACTCGGTAGTAAATTCTAACACCCCACAAAGGGAGGCGCTTGGAATGCTTTTTGATGATCATCTGGACTTGAAGTGCCCCCTGCTGGCCCCCAGAATTAGCTCAGCTTTGATTTGGAGCTTCTTCAAGCTTTTTGCTCAAAAACCTGTGAAAAAGTTTCTAGTGTTTCGAAATATTAATATTAGGATATTTTTCTGACTGGGGTAGGGTGAGAGGGTGAATTGAAGAACACGAATTAGAAAAACTCGGAATATCATTTAAATGTGAGACCATTTTTTCCAGTATAACCATCCAGATCAGAGGTGAAAAGGAAGGAAATCAGAAGAGATGATAAATTGAATCATCCAAAGATGCTTATTTATTGGTGTGTGTGAAAGGCATTAATTCATGATAATACTGCATTAAAAGGATTTAGCAGCCTAAAATGTCAGCAAAGTGGCACACTGAAGAAGCTGTACACAACTGGTATATTAGGATATATACATAGTTGTGAAATAGTTTTTTAACTCTCCCAGGCTAAAAAACTAGAGGGTTTTGCAGACAAAACCATCAGCATCAATGAATTCCCAGCTTCATGTTGGTCTGAACCATTACTGCAGGGTCCAGTTTCATTTAAAACAGAGGGGAAAAAAAGCCCACCGTGTTTAAAACATATGATTTTTCAGTTGGGTGCCTCAGGAACATGAAGGAAGTCCTAATTTGAACCATAGGCAAGCAGCTTGTCCTGGTGTAGAAAAGAGGCTGAGCTCTCTAACGATTAGCTGAAGTTCACAAGTTGAGACCAAGTTCAAACCTCCATGCCTTTATTACAAGAATAGGAAAATATCTGTAGGTTTGGTTTGGGATTTTTTTCCTGCTCTGTTTAAGGTGATCTAGTCTGTGCAGAAGCAAACACATGCTCTTCTCTCAGATAAAATTGCAATTGATCCATGTCAGGGCACTCCCAAAGAAGTGTAAAGGGAGCTGCAGCCATTGCTCTGTATGACACTGAAGTTAGTGCCGTGAGTGGGAATTCACTGTCTGATACCAGTTTGTTCTCTCTGTTACTATCTAATGGCCTGAAACTTTTTTTGTTGTTTTTCAGCTTGAAAATCAATACGAACCAATCCCTTTATATGGGACCCAGACCTGTGATGGGTGTGATGTGCACCAAAGTTCAGATGTGCCTTTGATGAAGTATATTTGCTGAAGGGGACTGTTTTGTCTGTGTCGATCTGTGTTGGGGTTTTAAAGGCAGCAGACTGTAAGAACCCCGAAAACCTCACTTGGCCAGACTCTTAAAAGGACTTACAATTGTTCATGTACTCAGACACACAGGAGAAATACTGACCAGATATTCTCAAGGGGTCAAAACAACAAAAAACTTTATTGGCAACTTTAGAAAATGAGAGAACTTTTGCAAGGTTTTAGAGCAGCATTCCATCAACAAAACACTTCTCAAAGCATATACTTAGCCCTTTAACTTTGCAAACTCTAAGCTCATTGAATTTTAAGTTACACAAAACTTTGAGAAGAGAGGATTAGAGGAAGAAAGGGAAAGAGAGAAAGGCAGAAAAGATACAGAAAAGAACAAGTATAGCTACCACTCCTGGTCCCAGGAGTGTTCAGCTGATAGAAATTCCAAGAGGAGGTAGGGTCAAGACGTGTGCTGGCCTCTTGTCTCAGTTCAAGTACCCTTTGGCCTTCCTGGGCCCTTCCACCAAGTGGGGCTTCTGATCATTTGGCTCTCAGGAACTGGGTTAGGGGTTCCAGAAGTGCTTATGGAGCAGTGCCTTTGGTGTGCCAGTGATTAGCAGCCACTGTCTCTTACCCAGACAGAAAAGGGAAATGATTTAGTGTTATGTCCTGCAGAATGAGGAGTCTCTCTAAGTGACCCCTTTTTACACTGTTGTACTCATGAGTCCAGTCTGCTGTGCCCTTGGCCCTGCATAAAACAAATCATGGAGAAAGTCTAAAAATCTTCTAAGTGGGGGCCTTCTGGCCTGCTGTCAGACTTAATGTGTTCACAATCCTGAACGTGCTGATGTGGAACAAGCTGGGCACTTAAATTCATGGGCTGGAAAGGCTGCTGGAAAGGTTGCACTAAAAAATTCACCCTTTTACTGACCTTGTAGGCGAAAGCTTTTAAAGGACTCTGAAGGATGGATCCCATGTAACTGTAAAAGTGAATAGAATGGAGTGGTTACTACTAAAGAGTAGAGAATGTAGTGTAAATTCTTCCTTTGGACTTTGTGGATCTGAAGGTGGTTCAGAGGAAAATTTTAAAAAGTAATAAAAAGTATAACATGGGAAATGGCTAATGGAGATAAGCACCTTGAATTTGAGGCACTAACCATCAAATCATGCGCAGCAGAAAGAGCGCCAGGATGAATTGTTGGTTTCTCCTTCCAGCATGAGAACTGAGAGGTATCAAATGAAGCTAATAGGAGGTCAATATGAAAAAACTAGAACATTTGCTCTTTAAGGGAGTATGGCTAGAAACTCTTAGAAGGTAAATATATATTGAGGGTTACAAGACACGTAAAAACAGGTTTAAATCAGGAAGCCTCTGAATAGCAAATAACTGGAAGCTGGAAGAACAAAGAAGGAAAATAATTGTATGTCTTCCATGGGCATCTCCAGTTGACAACTGTCAGAATAGGACACTGGGCAGATTCAGAACTGAAGCAGTTCTGAGTCTCTTCTGTTCTAAGAAAAAAACAAGAGCATATAATTGAGCATAACACCAGCTGTATCAGAGAGAGGTGCAGGAAATATTTTTCCATTGGCTTTGAATATCTCACTTGTAGAATGGCTCTCAGTTACAGTGGGGTAACTTTCAGCTTCCACAGAACTACAGATTCTCCACATCAAGGGACAGTGGGTGGGGGCAGAGGAAGGATGGTATCAGTGAAAGAGATGATGTCCTCAATGTCACCCTGTGCATGCTGTTGAGCTATATGCATGGCTCAGAGGGAGAGAATTAGGCAGGAAAAGGTGTGTATCACTTGATGGTTTACTGCACCAGACAAGAATAATACAAGGGTTTGTGAAGCTCTCTCAAAACTACTAGCAGAAATGGTTTTTTATCGTGAGTATTGAATGCAGGAATATTAAGTATTTGCTTCTTGGGCAGAAGAGATGAGTGAGTGAGGGCCTGCAAAGAAAAAAGGAAGAAATACTGTCCTGGTTTAGAGCAAGTTTGGGAGGAAACTTCCGAAGAAGTCCTTCTAGAAAGCAGATTCAAGTGGCCCCTCTCCCAACAGGTTCGGGAAAAGATTTTCTTGGAGAAAAGTGGAAGAAACTTGTTTATTTAACAAGCAAAATACTAACAAGCATAAAAATTAATATTAAACAATAAAACCTCTCGCTGTTCTGAAGAGATAGCAAATTCAGAGAGTCCTTGTTGTAAAGTGTAGCTCGGCTCGCTCAGTCTCTTATCAGTCCCTCCGGTGCTGGAAAATGCCCGCTGGGCCACAGGTGCGAGCTCCCAGTGTTTTTCTGAGGTTTCAGTCCAGAGCAGGCCCAATCAGTTCCAAGGAAAAAAAAAAGCCACAGGCCGAGGAACTTCTCTGCCTCAGCTAGCTAAAAAAACCCCACTAACTAAAAGCAAAGGAGAGCTCTCTCCCATTGTCCATGCTGCAGACAACACAGTCTGTGAGAGGGAATGCAGAGAAGCAAGAGCAGTTTCTGCAAAGAAACTGTGCACTTCCTTTTTCCCCCTTCACTCTCAGAACCAGCCTTAAAGGTGCAGAACTCAGTATCCACATGAACAGAACAGACAATTGGGGATACAAGCATCATAAAATCACCCCAGGACAAATACTGAAAAGGCCAGACGTCAAGGGTAGTATTACGTAAAAAACACTACAGGATTTGTTTGATGTGGTATAAATATAATGGATGAATCACACTTGCTGGAGCATATTGGCACTTATGAGGATGTCTCATTATGTTTCCTGAATGTCTCTTCCCTAATTTTATTGTTGACATTCATTTGCAGGAAGATGTCATGCTGGTTTTTTGGGTGGTACCTTTCTTCTTTGCTCTTTACTAGAAAGCATCATTATACCTTGTTGTAACCTAAAATCAGTGGGGTCATTACTCAGCAATGGCACAACAAAAGACTGTCAAATTATCTAAGCTTGCTCCACATGCCCAGTTGTGCTCCATCAAAGTCAGTGACAGAATTCCCACTTGCTACAATGGAAAAGGTGAAGTAAGATTGGAATGTACCCTCTTTCTTTGGGAGTAAACTGGGATGAGGTGCAGCTTAATTAGGAGCTAGGCCACAGCTTAGAAGAGTGAGCAAACTAGACAAAACTTTACCCAGAAGTTACATTTCTTAATGGCTCACACTGTGTGGTTAGGCTACATAACTGAAGGGAAAGGGTATTGGGGAAATGAGCCAAATCTAAACTTTCCCTTTTAGAGTGTTGGTTTTGAAGAGAAATGGAGTATATTGACTTCTATTTGTATCAGCAGGGTTGCTTATTAACAAGTTTGTTTTCAAAATGTCAATTTCGCATTATCAAATAGCTTTGTTCTTCTGTGGGTGGTGATGAGAGGTTTTATATCTTTAATGGTAATGCGAGGTGGAAATTGTATATTTTGAACTTGCATAAATCTGATTTGTTTCAGTAGATATATAAAGAGTTTGCTTAAAGATTATGCAGCTCACTAAGAATTTCAGTATTAATTATACAAGTAGCCTTTATGTGTTAGAGTGTGTGCATTGGTGTCTTTAACTTCTCCTCACAGCAGGGCTCCTTCATTAGCTAGATTGCTACAATGTATCCCAAACTTTCCCATCTTAATTCTTGGTTTGGTCTTTATCCCTGACCATTGCCATGCCTTTGTTGTGACTTTGTTTTAACGTGATGGTAGGAAGTGTTGGATAATTGTTTGCATTCAGAGAGCTCTTTGTTGCCTCCTAGGTGTGTGTGCATATGCAGTCAGTGCCTTGAAATGCTGTCTGAGCAGTGGTATGAAGCCTAAGAATGGCTTGTGTTTTTCCCTGGATGTCATATTCAGGAAGTTTAACAGGGTGTTCTGCCTCCATTTGACCATCACTTCTAATCACCCCAGTCTTCCTTACCTCTAGTAATGTAGAGTTTGGATGGCCAGCCAGAGGGTTCTTTACTGGCCACTGGGACAGTGCAAACCATTTTCTTTTCTTCTTTCAGTGGCGAAAGTGGTGCTGGAAAGACGGAGAGCACTAAGCTGATTCTCAAGTTCTTGTCTGCAATGAGCCAACATTCACTGGAGCTGTCCTCCAGAGAGAAGACCTCCTGTGTGGAGCAAGCCATTCTTGAGAGCAGGTATTGGATCTTTCAATACACGGGTATTTTTTTCAGAAGACTTAAGCCTTGACATTGAAATAAGAGCTTGCAGTGTAATCAAGTATGTGTATGTGTTTACCAAACAGTAAAATGTATACTGGAGAAAGGGAAATTTAACAAAATTACCTGGCTGCTCTATAGAGTTGTGAGAACGGTGGTATCTCTTAGTGAAGGAAAAATATGCGGAGTTTTGAAATGGATGAAGCTTTAATGGTGGCTTTCCATTTTTTTCGGGGCTGAATTCAGGTAATCAGAGTAAGGGAAATGGGTGGTGGGAGGGAGAAACCTTTGGTTCAGTTTGTGTAGCCTGAGGATACATTAGAACAAGATACAGCATGGTGAGGATAAAGTGCTCAAGTGGTAAAAGCATGCTGAGGAAAGGGAGGATAAGGAGAACTGATAAGACAGATGAGTAAATGCATCAGATAAATTGGACACAATCTGCGCAAGCAAAAAAGAAATCTTGGTGTTCAAGTGAAATGACACGGTTCTAAACTATTTAAAAACAAAGGCAATTTGAGATGCTATTACTTTTGTTTATCTTGCTTCATCTCTGCTGTACGTGCTGTATCTTGATGTAGTTTGTTGGGGTTTTTTTAATTGCCCTAGGACAAGGACTCCTTACATCTGTCTAGCAATTTGCATGTGCTGAGATTTCTTATTTCTATCATTTGAGTACTGCAGTGAGAATTATGTGCATCTTTTGAGCAATTACAAAAGAAGTAACAAGTAGCTGTTACTACTCTGCAGCTGCAGAGTAGCTCAGAATGATTTATCTTCTTGTTGCATGAATACTTGTATCTTCTGCTAGGAAACTGAAATGCCCATTGCTAAATGGAGGGTAGTGCTGGGATGTAGGCTGCTGCTGAGGAGAGTGTCAGAGGGGGGCTTGTCAGAGTGCTATTCCTTTCACCAGCCCCATGTGAAGCTGTTGGCATGCTGGTCACATGTTAACACTCCTGTCGTTCTCTGTCTTCACAGTCCAATTATGGAAGCTTTTGGCAATGCAAAGACTGTTTACAACAACAACTCAAGTCGCTTTGGGAAGTTTATTCAGCTGAACATCTGTCAGAAAGGAAACATTCAGGGAGGAAGAATTATGGATTGTATCCTCGTTTGGTGATTTGACCCCTGTTTGGGAAGCACCCATGTACCTCCTTGATGGAGGACTGAAGGAGAACTGGCTTGCCTTTGTCTGTCCTTTCACCCCATCCTGAAATATATGCAATTAAACTGAGCTGATATAGGTGGGAGGTGGAAGCAGCAACACCAAATTCACACATGCTTTTGTGTCAGCGTGGGGTGTATGGGGTGTATTTGGAGGAGCAACTTTTTGTATTGCTACCACTAGTGTGACATGGCTCATGTGCATTTCCCATGTAATGAGCTAAAACAGCCTCGGGAGTACTCTTGAGTAACTTGAGTTGTCAGCCATTTCCCTCATTACTGTATCCAAAGATAAGCTGCTTACTTCCCTGGAAAAGTACTTGAAAGAGCAGAGCTGCTCAATTTCTGCAGGCTGAGTCTGGGTGAGTTAAATCCTCAGGTTTGTCCTGCATTTGGCAAAATCAGACTATGAGCCAGCTCCACCAGAGGACCTGAGGTGTCAGGATGAGAAATTTTCCAAGGAGATCCTACCTGCAGTTTTAAACATAAACTACTTTTTCAGTGGGAAAAAAAAAATTATTGAGGTTGTTTCCAAGCTTTAGGGAAAAAAAAAAGGAAAACAGATGCCATTTGAAATGCAGAATCTGCCAAGTCCAGTTTTGCTGGGATGAAAGAAGAGGTGTTGATACACTGATATTTGAACGGCTACAATATTATCATTGTTGCCACTTTATTTATCTTGTTGTAGGTGTATTGTATGAAACAGGCTTAGCATGTTGTAAGAGAAGACCATAATAGTCTTCCTATTGTTTCAAATGAAAGCAGGAACATTATAAAAATTTCTGCATTAATTGATTTTTACTTTATTCCTTGACTGAAGCTTTTCTTGCTGGCTCCAGATTTATTGGAAAAAGTAAGTTGATGTTTGCTTTTGTTTAGTTAATTGTGTTTGATTTAATTTTTGTCTGAAACTGTGGATAAAAAAAATTGTCTTTAAAAATGATCACTTAAGTGGAAACTATTTTTTTTTTACTTTGACAGAATCGTGTAGTAAGACAAAACCCCGGGGAAAGAAATTATCATATATTCTATGCTCTGCTGGCAGGGATAGAAGAGAGAGAGAAAGGTGAGTGGCAAAGCACAAGTCACAGCTGTAGTGTTTTTCTGCTAGCAGTCAGCAGTGGTGACAGCAGTGGAGAATTTAACTGCAGAAACCCACTAACCCAAGCTGAGAAATAGGTTATTTATTCAGCTGGGATTCAGTGAGTGTGAATTTGAGCTCAACTTGATAAAGGAACCCACTTAGCTGAAGAATGTCACTGAGCTGACGGTAGTTTTCCTCCCAGCTTCTGCTGTGGCCTTGGGAAAATTACCTGGGGACAAACATGCCTCACTGTGTTCAAACTGAATATTTTTGCTGGTACTAAATAACTCCACAGCAACAAAGATAAATAATTCTGGTCGCTCTAATCCTTTCTCATAAAGAATAAATCCACTGAACAAAAAAAAATTACATTTGTATATGTGCAAAATTGCCTAAAGTTGTCTCAGCATCTCCCTGTGGGCTTGCTGCCTTTGCATGCTAAAAAGTAGAGTTAACTCTATTATGAAGCTAAACAAAACAAAAGACAGCAAAATAACCCTCCATCTGATTTTAATATAAAACCTTGTCTTATGCATTGTCATAATTTCTGAGCAAATGAATTGTGAACTGTTTAACTCTGACATAATAACATGTGGAATACTTTTGTTTTGGTATTTCTTTTCACTCACCCTGTTTTCTCTCATTAGATGCTTTTTACTTATCTGTACCTGAGAACTACCACTACCTGAACCAGTCTGGATGTGTAGCAGATAAGACAATCAGTGACAAAGATTCTTTCAAGGAAGTCATTGTGAGTTGCTTCCCTATTTCTTTTGCTTTAAAAGTGCTGGAAGTTCAAGTGTGTGGGGCCCATTGACAGAGCAGGGTACAAAGCCTTCCTGTGCTTTCCTCCATGTGCAGTCTCTCATTGAGGCATTAATTTTACGGGGGCTTATATTTTCTCAAAATGCTTCACTGTCATTTTGAGCATGCCTTTATCTTTCCTCCAGTATTTCATTTTCACTCTCTAAAAAAGAGAGTTGTTTCAAAATGTGCTGTAATTTAGCAAAATGCTTATGTTTTGAAATGAGAAGAATATCTGTTGGGAAGTCAGTAAGACTTTTACATGCCTTTGCCATTCCCTGCATTGTTTTATATTACAGCTATATATCTATATCACTGTTTTTCAATCTGAAAGCTTTGCCCAAATCATGTGGCTTCTACTGGGTGGAGTCTGCAGTGCAGCACCCAGGCAGTGAAGCACATGTGACTCTTTAAGTTGCAGCTGGGAAATCCACTAGTGTGGAGTAAGTTATGCAAAAGGGTTATGAAAACATAAGCACAGATTTAAAAAATGGGTCCTGATGGAATCTCTCTGAATGGCTTTATATCTTACATCCACAGCAATTAGTCCATACTGACCACGCTAATTGGGTATTGTAGCACTGAGGTGATGTATGTTAGATTTTAAAAATCAGATAAAACATTTGGTTTTATGCCCTTCACCAAACTGTTTTTGCGTAGCTATGTTAATCTTTTTGCCAAATTGATGAACAAATGTGTAGTGGATGCAGCAGATTTTTTCAGTGCAAAAATCCCTCATCTTGTATGGCAGAAGGAAGTGTTGGAAACGTTGATAACTTACTATATTGTAGTCACATGCTGAAGTTGATTATCATAACATTTAATTTGTGCTAATTGCCCCAGAGTAGGCAGAGCATGAAATCAGCTGGGTGGGTGATGTTTGCCTGCAGCATGGGCAGGCTGGGAGCAGGGGCTGCCAGGCTGTATTCCCAGAGTAGGAGGTGGGCAGAGACCCCCACAGCTCATCCTTACCTGTCTTTTCCTGTCATGGTCATCTCCTTTGCCTGCTTTTATTGCAGTGAAAGTCTTGGAAATGTTACTTAAGGGGGACTTTTTTGGTAGGAGACAGGGAGAGACAGCACAGTGAGCATGGAGATGAACTCATAGTGCTGCTGCCCTTTTGGTGTGAAAGGTCTTCTTTACAAATTAAACTTTCAGCCATTATCTCTACCTTGCTTTGAATTATGGGATGAGTCTGAGGCTTTTTCATTTGTAATGGATGATTTATGAAAGATAAAATGTGTCATCTGTCAAACACCTGCAGTGACTATAACATGATGAGTCTGACTGTAAGGATACAAAACTGATCTGGTCTCAGACAGGCTGATATTACACTCAAATTTGGAAAGTTTAATTATTTCAAAAGGCGTACAATTACCCCTTCTGTGTCGAAGAAAAGCATGTGTTCCTCTTGTTTTAGTGTTCTTTAATATTTTACTATTTGCTCTTCTCCTCATTTATGTAGTTGAGCCTTGATTGTTGCTATATTGTTTATTCATAAATTCAACACTTTTTATATAGAAGCCTTTCTTATTCAGTTTTACTGGAAGTTGTCAGACCACATTGGTAAGATGCATGTTTGGGCACAAAAATGATCAAATCTTACATGCTGCTGTGTTTCCTCCCCCATGCCTTCTACCTACAAGGCCAAGAGGCAAATTTTGGTAAAAACATGTGGGAGGTAATCAATTAATAATTCAAATTAGAATAATTGCATCTGGTGCACAACTCAGTGAGTTGTTCCAATATTTATACAATTTTAATGATGAATTTGAAAGCAAATTACAGCATTATTACAGCATCAAATTGAAATTTCTTAAAAGCAGAGTGATACTACATGTTCCAAGATGTTCCAGTGATGCCTTAGAGTGTATTCAATTTTGGATGAAACCCAAAGCTCTCTTTTAGTCCTGACTTGCTTGCTTTTCTAAGGCCTCCCATTTTTGAGTCCGTGTGCATGTTATTGAAGAAGCTCTCATGTCATTCCAGACTGCAATGGAAGTGATGGAGTTCAGCAGGGAGGAAGTACGAGAAGTTCTGAGGCTTTTGGCTGGCATTTTGCATCTGGGAAACATTGAGTTCATCACTGCTGGTGGGGCACAAGTGTCCTTTAAAACAGGTGAGAAGGCTGTGCATCCAAATTTGAACGTTTCTTGGGGTTCTGAAAGCCTTATTTATTCATTGTTATTATATCACAACACCACAAGGACAGGCAATGAAAGGGTTTTACTGCTTTTTAACATCTGTAAATGTTGATTAAAATGTTACTTTGGGAGGATGGAGTTTGACAGATAAGGCAGACTAGTCTGCTGCTGGATGCTAGGTCTTAATATTTGTTCCATTAATAGTAATGAAATTCTATTTTAATCTAATTCCTTCTTTGAAGAATTCTCAAATTGATAAAACATAAGTGTTCAAATACATTCCCTAACCAAGAACTCCACTGGAAGTACCTTTTTTTAGAGCTTTTGATGTTTCAGTTACATATCTGAAAGAATGTGCTGGTGGGTCTCAAGAATGAGCTGGTGGGCATTTTAAATGTTTGTTTAAATACAGCATTAGAGAGTAGCCTTAGGTACTGCTTTATATACCACATTATAGCAAAACTGAAAATGAAAGTATGCATGGAAGAAAAGTTTCATTGGTTTATCCTCATCATCTTAAGCAAAGCAGAAACACATTCGTGTGGACAAAGAGTCAGTTCCTGTTTGTATCTGTAAAAATGTGTTAGGGCGAGCAGTAGATTGTTTGAAATCTTGACGTGTAATATTAAAAGGAAAATAAATATTTGTGACTTACTTGTGATGTATTTGTACTCTTAATTTCCTTCAGTTGTACATATGTATGCCTTTTCATGAGCAGCAAAACAGTATCCTAGAATTTCTAGTTGTGTTTTCATCTCTAATCCCTGTCATTTTAGGAGCATCTTAAATGCTAGTGGTAGTAGTAGTAATAACAATAATAATAATGGCAGAAAACCAAATTGGTCTCATAGCTTTATACATTTGAGGACATATTTATATTTGTCTTTTTCTTTTGCCAGCCCTGGGTAGATCTGCTGAATTACTGGGGTTGGACTCCACACAGCTAACAGAAGCATTGACTCAGAGGTCGATGATACTCAGGGGAGAAGAAATCCTAACACCTCTTAGTATACAACAGGTAAAGGCATCTCAATTTTGACATGTTTTTAGGGTCTTTGAAAGATGTCTTGGTCTTCAAGTCCAGAGAAATCATTGATCACTCAAGAACAGAAGCTCAGCTCATGCATCAGAGTTGTAATCAAAAGTACTACTATAGTTTTTTTGGGAAGGGTATAATCCCTTTAAATCCCATCCTATAATTCCAGCCAGGGCTTATAGCTTGTCTCTTGTTATTCTTATGAAGCCTGATTACTTCCCATTTTTTTCCAAATTCTAAACATGTAGGCTGATATTTTTTTTTTACCATGGACACTTGTGTCAGGGGAGTGTTTTTTCAAAATTTTCAGGGGAAACATTTTCATAATTTACCTTAGAAATAGGTATGCATAACATTGTTTCCCTCTGGAAAAGGGTGAATTAAGGTATCTTTCCTCCACCCCTGAAGTTTATAATTTCCTAGGTTTTTGTATGCTTTAGCCCTGAAACATAATTCTAAAGCCACATATGCGTCCAGCTGTTTTAAGTTAAACTGTTAAAGCTCGAATCATGATGCCTTGTAGGTGTTAATACAATTGCTGCCAAGCTACATAGGAATAGGAAGCTGCTTGCATTATACATTGTATTGTGCTGTGCTAAGGACACTGACAGTAGAGTGTGGTCAGTTCTCAGTCATGGGGTGGTTGATGTGTTGTGTATTCCCTCTCTAATGCAGGCAATAGACAGCAGAGATTCTATGGCTATGGCACTTTATTCTCAGTGTTTTGCATGGGTCATTAAGAAAATCAATAGCAGAATCAGGAGCAAGGAAGACTTCAAGACTATTGGAATATTGGACATATTTGGATTTGAAAACTTTGAGGTAGGTTTCAAAAGCTGATTCAAATGGATTGTTTGATATTTATGCTTTATTGCTTTACGTATTTTTTGCCATCTTCTCTGGAACTTGATTTTTAAATATGTTATTACCTAACCCATTCCCTTGTTTGCCAAGTAAAATACTTGAAGTGTGTGCATTTTTGAAAATTTCTTGTCTCTTTAGATAAACCGTTTCGAGCAGTTCAATATTAACTATGCAAATGAGAAGCTTCAGGAGTATTTCAACAAGCACATCTTTTCTTTGGAGCAACTGGAATACAGCAGGTAAGAGAGAGAGGAGAAATTTGAAAGAATTTTGACAATATCATGTTCACTTGAAGTCTTAGTTCCCAGCTACCTTAGCTTCCTTTGAAAGTCTCTGTCTGGAGCTATGTATTTTATAAAAGCAAGCTGATTTTGCTGTAACTTGCAATATAATTACACCAGCTTCTCCTATTTCTACAACCAAAATAATTTCAATAAAAAGACCTGCTTTTTTTTCCTTAGGGAAGGACTAATTTGGGAGGATATTGACTGGACAGACAATGGAGAGTGCTTGGATCTTATTGAAAAAGTAAGAAAGAATTTTGATACTGCTACCAATTTTTAGTTCTTTTGTTCTAAGGTAATATGTCTTTAAAATATTTGTCAACACAAAAAGCAAGTGAAGAGAATGGTGGATCTTGCATGTCTGAATAGCAAACTTTTAATCAGATCATTTTCATGTATGACTATGTTAAGGATTATATTGTGAGCTCTTTTCCTTGCAGCAACTTTCCTCCATGTGTGGTTATACACAAAATATTTGGAGATGATTAAAAAGAATCATTTGTTCCATGCTCACTCTTGCCATCAGTGCAGGGGGGCTGTGTGAGCTTGTCTCCATGGCAGGGTGTGTGACTGCAAGGGTTCAGACGAGCGCAGAAGCGAGTGGCAGCGGGCAGGGGATCCAGCTGGCAGGACGTGACTGCAGTCAGGGCAGTGTGGCTTTTCAGGAGCTGCTCTGAGCCCTTGGGAAGTGGCTTATTAAAATGTGCACCTGGAGAACTGTGTTTTTCTGAGAGGCCATATCAACCTGGAGCTTGCTGGACACATTAATTAACTGGGGGGTAGCTTGCTTTGTTTACCACGCCTTCTAGCATGAGAAGTAGGGAACATCAAAGGAAATTACACAGAGGCATATGTAAAGCAAAGGGAGGTTGTGCTTCACACAGGGTGAAATTCAATGGCGCATCTTTTGCTCTGCCCCTGGGCACTGTGGGTGCTAAAAGTTTGCATGGTTCAACAACTGGGTGGATAATTATATGAAAGAAACTTTTTTTGAAAGGCTGTTTTACACAAACTCCTCGGACTCCTGATGACTCCTGATCATCGGAGGTCTTGAAGGTTGGGGATGTGTTCTGGAGCAATGTCACTGTATGCATCTAAAAACTGCTTCCATCAAGAGAACTGATTCTTCCAGTAGCTTCTTTTTCTTTATTTTGCCCACAGATCATATGCTCTATATTTCAAAAGGAGAGTTGCCAGAAAAATAGGATTACAGTCACCTTAAAGAGTGGGGGTTTGTTGTATATGAGTGGTTTTGTGCATCTCTGCATGCGGCAACTTCAAGGGCTTTGTGATTTTTTCCAGACTGGGGACAGCAGCTGTGTCCATCCATGTACTAATTAATCTTGTGCCTCTTCTTGCTGTTCTAGAAACTGGGACTACTGGCACTCATCAATGAGGAGAGCCATTTTCCTCAAGCTACTGACTCCACCTTACTGGAGAAGTTGAATGCCCAGCATGCTGTATGTGACGTTTTGCTGATATTTGCTGTGCAAATTATGTAGGAGCTCTTTGCCTCAGTAGAAATTCATGGTTCAAATATATGGATGCATAGTTCTAGAGGCTTTCTTGGATGTGATCCTACTTCCATGGCAATCCATATACTTTGCTGTCTAGGCTGAGTTGGTTACTGGAAGAACATCTTGTTGCTGTTGTCTTAAAGGCTTCTACTGTGGTGAATAAGTCAAATTCAACTCTTAATGAGAGCTCTGTCAACCTGCAGTAGCTCAGATTATTTAGCTCTTCAATTTCCCTTGATGTAATAAAGCATTCACCTTGATGCTGTTTCCTGGAAGTTTGCTGTTTCCTCTATCCAGATTAGTGTTACCTTTATTTGTGATACTGGAATTATTTTGCACAATTTCTGTGATGCAGGCATATCCACCAATCTTCATAACTGCCTGTTTAAGACACAGCCTTCTCTTTCAAAGTGCCTTTTATAGATGGTTCTGCCAGATGGGGTTCAGGTTTAGTATAATGCCTTTTTATGTGCTATAAATCTGTTATTACTGCATTTGAAGCAGCCCAGACTAACAAATCCTATTATCGTGAGTTGCTTGTTTGCTTTTGGAGCAAACTAATCTTCCAGGGAGTTTACTGGAAGACAGTGGTCTGTTTAGGTATGGGTTGAGAGGATAATGTGACAACCCCCTCCAAATATTTTTCTCTCTTTTTTTCCCCCTCCAATTAGAACAATCCTTTTTATGTAAAACCGAGGGTTGCTGTTCACAACTTTGGAGTGAAGCACTACGCTGGGGAGGTAATTCCTTTATTTGCTGAAATTATTCCAAGCAGAACTTTCATTAGCTTAATTTTCCCCCAAGGCTGCTCAAAATTAACTAAAGCACTCTGTTCCCTCAGCACTTTTTACAGCACCGCTCCTGTGAGAGGTGCCTGACTGTTTGGCTTGTTGTTTGAACCGGCTCTGTTTCCTTCTAGGTCCAATATGATGTCAGGGGGATCTTGGAGAAGAACAGAGACACTTTTAGAGATGATCTTCTGAACTTGTTACGTGAAAGCAGGTAAGTTTCTGCAATTTTTGTTAAGGATATGATACTAAGGGGTGTTGTGTCAACTAATTCTGCCAGGATTGAACACCTAAATCTGCTGAGGTTTGAGTATGTTAGATGTTGCATAGCAGCAGACCCCGACAGACCTGAAATGAGCATATCATATCACAGAAATGAGCATATCAGGGTTGCCTGTAAGCAGGTCAGACTGTAATGGCTTCTGACAAAGTTGGGTTTACCTACATTGTACTATTGTTGCTGTTCAGTCCAGGGGGTTCCTAGAAATTTAACTTGCTGCTCTGTAATGGGTGAGGATGCTGGAAGGTGGTCATGGTTTTTAACTGTTTCAGAGTGCCTCATAGGCAGCGTGCATGTGTGGGTTTTTTACTTCATGTTTGTATTTCTGGCATTCCCTAATTGGTTGAACACTTGCTGTTGGAGACTACCACAGTGCAAACTGCCGTATACCAATTGCTTCAAGAGGAGAACTTATATTAAGATTTATCTGACTAAAAGTCTGAGCTTGGATGCCTTTGGTACCTGCATGTCTCATGTCATTCTGTAGTGTAAGGTCTTAGGGTCCTTATAGTGGCACCCTGTGAGCGTGGTGGTACCACATCCCTTCTTGTAGGTGTTTGGTTGAGACTCCAGGACACACAGAGTAATGACAGAAGAAGAGGGAGCTGAGCCTGGATGTTGCTGTCTCATCTGCTGCCCTCCCCTATCTCATCCAGTCATCCTGCCTTGCTGTGCGAGTTACTTGTTTGTAAATCCCTTAAGCCCTTCTGTGCAGGGGAAACTTAATAAGCAAACCCCTCTCTATGTTATTTGTTCTGGATTTATGACATTTTTGATAACATCTGTCAACTGAAGTATTTAGGTAAAAAGAATAAATGAGTTAAACTTGGCTGGGCCTGGTTTTGCTTTTGCACCAACATCTGTGTGGAGCTTGAATTAAAATGTTTGTGTTTCTGTAGAAATGCTAAGAGGAGAGTACCCATCTGATAGGGCAGAAAACAGCATACACAGCTGTTATCTGAAAGTGAGGCTTGCATGAGTGGCTGTTTTGTGTTATGTCCCTAACCAAGCTGGAAGTCTTGTTTTTTAGTCTTTGTTCAGGTACAGTTCTGGTTGCAGTCAGCTGGAGTTTTGGTTGAGTGAGTGGAATAAAATGCAGTAAAGCCTTTAGGACTTCACACTTCATTTCCCTAATGATGCCTTTGGAGTGGAGAAGAAAGAACCCACTTTTTTTTTGTTTTTGTTTTGTTTTTTTCTCCCCTGGATAAATTCTGCAAAGGCAAGATCTATTGTTTATTAAAGATTGTGGAGAATATCAATAAGTATGTTTATGATGGAGGAGCTTCTTGCTAAGGGCTTTCTTTGCATTCTACAATGGTGAACCTCATAGTCTGTTAAGATACACTTTAGAAATACTATTTTCCTTTTCCATTTCAGTCTTGATTTCATCTATGATCTATTTGAACACGTTTCAAGTCGCAACAATCAGGACACTCTTAAATGCGGAAGCAAGCACCGAAAACCCACTGTCAGTCTCCAGTTCAAGGTTAGTTAATGTGTCATCTCTGCTCTGTAGCTAATCAGTAATAGACAGACCCTGGTCAGTAAAGGACAGCTGCAGATTGAAAAAGGCAAAACTTGAGCATGAAAACATTGCTGTCTCCTATGACACTGCCCTTGCTAATTAACCGATTGACTGTCCTGGCTAGCTTCAGGTAGACACTAACCTTTCTATCACACCATTCCCACAAAACTCCTGTTGCATTCCCCATTTGCCTATTTGTTATTTTAAAGCTCATCTATGAGGTTGGTCTCTCTTGTCCTGGTTTGTCTTTATAATCTAAATCCAGCCACAAAATCCCCCAAAGCCTTACAGCAGTGCCTGTATGCTAAGAAAAATAACTGCTAAATAAATACCTCATTAAGGTGTTGCCTTCCTTTAACTTAAATTTTGGAAGGCATTTTTGTTGAACACCTTTTTATGAGGCTTTATAACCTCTCATCAAAAATGGCACCAAATTGAAATCTAGCATAAAGTCTATCTGCAAATTATTTAAAAGGGAAAGACTGGCATGAAACATCTCCTAAATTGCACAAGTACAAGTCTGGATTAGTTGCCTTTCATTTTGTTTGAATTAATATACATTTGCAGAGTTCATTCACTTTTTTTTTAAAAGAGCAGACTAGAACCGCTTAAGGGCAGATTTTATCCTAATAGACTATTGCTGAATGTTGGACAGAACAGCAAGGAGTGTATGCTGGGGCACACACAATGCCTTTTATTAAAAAACACTGATGTTGTATTTTCAGGACAGCTTGCTTTGTGCTACCATAACTCATCTCAGAAGTATCCATTTCTTGTCATGAGATGGTGTTATTTGCTGGTTCTCTGGGGTAGCAGAAGGTACTGTTTCCACTTGGTCATTTGTATATGTGCAAAGTAGACCTTTAAGGTGTTAACCTTACAAAAACAGGCCATGTTTTTTCACCCATTTAGCAAGGTAGAATAATGTGTAGTATTCCTTCTGTTCTCTGTCAGGGGCCCTGGAAAGCATAAGGGTGATAAAACGTGAAATCAAAACATTATTGCCTCTTATCTAATGCTGCAGTAACTGACCATTAACCAGCTGGGCCGCTTTACAAGAGCCTGAGCTTCACATCATGCCTTTTCCAGAGAATTAGGTTCAGTGTTTTTTGCATGTTTTAAAGCCTTCCAGGGATTAGTCCATCTTATTTCAACTGAAGATAAGAACTTTGCCTTCACAGTTTTATTTTCATGATAAATTGGTTGACTCTTCTTTTCATTTGATGACCTGCCTAATGCAGGCCTGGGGGTGCACACAGAATAACAGAGTTTAGATACCATCTGTTTCAGCCTGTTGATTACAGCAGGGCAAGCTCCAGATTAGCTCATCACCTGACAGTGTCTTAGAGGCTTGCAGCGGTGTGCAGAATCTGGCTGGCCTGTACCACAGGTGAAAGTGAAAATAGTTTAAATCATTTCTTTTAGACTGACCAACTTTTCCAATCTCTAAGTGGAATCCTGGATTGAGAGAATTGTCCACAGATGTAATGCTCGCATGGGTTTAATATGAATGAAGCCTTTACTTTTCAAAGCTGTAAATATTTGTCTTTACCCAAAGATTTTTATCTTTGTATGTTTTGTGGTATATTTGCTGCCTAGCTCCCTGGTCCGTAGGCTGGCACAGGCAAGTGAGCCAAGAACTACCACCATTTATGTTCCCAGTTATTTCACTGTTTGCTCACTTTGCCCTGCACCAGCTCCTGTGCACAGCCATAACTCTGCCTGCTGCCTTTACACTGCAGGTTCAATCACCAAGTAAGTGCTTGGTCTGCAGATTAAAGCAAGAATTTGTTATAACAGACTGACATTGACAGTTTTGCTGCAAGACATATGGCAGGACAGTATTGCTCCTTTAAAATGTGCACTTTCTACCTCCTTGGCAGCCTGCTCTGTATTTTCTCTGCTGCCTGGCACAAATGGCCACCTTTGAGGACTGTAACTTTACCATTCCTAACTTTGTGGGCTCTTCAGAGCCTGAGCTCCTCTCAGGTGCAATCATCTGATTCTCTGCAAAGTAAATGCAAGACTTCAGTTTAAAAAGGTTCATCATACTTAATGATACAGAATGAGGCAAGTTGGAATAAGATACGGAATGATGGCTCAGGAGGGAAAGGGGCGGATGTGTAATTAAAGTAATAATCATAAAAGGACTGAGCGATTTTGTGATTTTTATCTCCAGGCTGAGGTTCAGACAACTGATAGAACTCTGAATGATCCAATGCACATTAGACTAAAGTTAGGAAAAAACCTGTTTTCTTCAGGGAAGATGGAAAATGAGTGGGTTTGGGGCAGTTGAAATGAAAAGAGGAAATCTGAGTTGGTTTATTTTGCCATAGGCCCCTTATCCTTCCTTTTGACGTGCTCAAGTTTAGCTGTTTGGGAATATAGATCCTAAGTCTTAAGCAGTCATTTGAAAGATTGCATAAACAACAACTAGGTATTTCCTTATGAACAGTTTCCTTCATATCAATCTGTGAATCTTGTTGATTGTAAAACGGTGATGCCAGTTTAGATCAGAGGAGCCAGTGGGAGAAGCAAACACACTCGTGTTGACCCCGTCTGTTGGGAAGCAAGAGCTTCCACGGTGCAGTAACTCCTGGTGTGCACCACTAGGTGCTGCAGTTAGATGCTGTCTGCAGTGCTGAGCTGCAGGAGTTCTTGTCCGGGGTTATGTTGCTTGTACAAAAATCCAGCTTGTGAAGTACTATCTCCTCTCTATCTGTGTTTCAGGAATCACTTCATTCTTTAATGGCAACGCTGAGTTCTTCAAATCCTTTCTTTGTTCGGTGCATCAAACCCAACATGCAGAAGGTAAGATTTTAAATGGTGTCCACCTTTTCTGTACATCTCAGGCCTAATCTTTTGCTGCCTGTCTGGTTATTTACCACTGTGTGAAGCAGAGGGTAGCATTCTTCACTGATTTTATAGAAGGCTATGCAAGAGGAAAGCATTGTGAAGGGCATTTGATTGATTTTTTTTTTTTTTTTTTTGCACATGGCCTATGCACCTCTTTAATAGTCATTGCTCACAACTCTGATGAATGACTGGCTCTAAGGAAAATTATAAACAGAAGGTAGGAGGCTGCACTTGTGTGACAACTCTGTGAGAGCCTTTTGAGGGAGAAAACATCAGAATCACAAAGTTTGTTTTAAGTCACCAGAGGCAGTGATTCAGAAAAACTGGTGTGAATGACTCTGTTGTCAGACTCTTAGTCTTTTCAATTTATGAAGATACCTCGAATTGTACATGCTGGATGTTTTGTTCTGTTTCAAAATTTTGTTCTTAAAACAGGCTTGGAGACTAAGATTTACAATATCATTTTGTCTTTTGAGTTACAGATAATGAAATGCAGTGTGAAGATTTGCCAAAATCTGTTTTGGGCATAATAGACTGTGATTCAGGCATGATCTTCTTTTGTCAAAAATATAACAGGCAGAGGTGCTAATGAATTTAATTTATGATTTTCTCGTGGCAACTCAGAGATTGGTGACTTTACTATAAATCCATATTTACATGTTCCATTTTTCTGGGCTGTCTAGTAAACAGCTGTGCAATAGTAGGATAGTAACAAAACGAATGTGTGGATTTCATTGTATGTTTTAGTGCTACCAGGACAGCACGTCCTTGACTTTACATGTTTTCAGTTGCTGACGGTTAACTCTGCTTTTGTGCTGCCAAACATTTGTGATGTGCCAAATAACGTGCAGGTTTTGGGCACCTTAGCAAGAGGGAGCAGCCTGGAAGCAAATAAAAACTACTTTCTGTGTCTTGAGGTGTTTGGTGCTCTGAGGTGTGAAGCCACCAGGCAGTTGAACCCACGTGGATGACAGAGCCCTGGCAAGTAGCTGCGATTTGCGAGCCTGCGTGCTTAGCAAAGTCCTTGATCACAGAAGGAAGGCAGTTTTGAAAAATTTGTTTGTTTCCCTGCTCCTGCTTCTGTCTGGAAGCCCCAGGATGCTTATATAGAAGGATTTTGGTAACAAACTCACAGGTTTTCCTCATCTGTCCTTTCATACCTGACTAATAAGGCTGATCTCCACAGTAGCAAAGTTACAAGGATTTGCTGTGATTGATGCAAGAACCAGGCACTAGTTGCACTTCCATAGCAAGGAAAACACCAAGTTCCCACTCCTATGTTCCTTGTTCTTCCAGTCTTTTCCCACTAAAATGCTTCATCCCTGACAAATTTGGCATGTGTTACTGTATCTGCACATATATTTTACTACCACTAAAACACAATTCTCACAGAGTGAGCAGCTGTGCAAGGAAAAGAAGCTTGAGACAGTCTCTGGGGACCACCTCTAACTGCAGGAACAGATTGCTTCTGTAGACAATCCATTTCAATGTACATGTAAAATCTCACTGAAGTCTTATCCAAAGATGGTTGTACTTGTTTTCCATTTGCCTTTATCTGATTGCAAATTTAACTTGAATCAATGGCTTTACTAAATAAGAAATACTGTTTGAAGAACAAGAGTCCGATGTCACAGAGCTTTTCTGTTGTAGCTGACTCAGTAGAAGTTGACTGAAAATGAGAAGGAAAGCCATATATAATGCTTGTCGATGGCATTCTTCATTCGGGGAAGTGTTACTAAAATGCACCTTTGGGATTCACTGTTGGAAGTTTTGTCTGCTGTACACTGCTCTCTGTCCCCCACTCCACGTTGAACAGAAACAGTGATTTTTAGTGCTGACCTTCTGACATTGTTGGTGTCTCTCCTGCAGCAGTGCAGGTACTGCAGCAGGCACAAAACCAGCATTTGGCTGCTGTGTATCTTTGCTGGATTCTGTAGGTGCACATCCCATTGTGCGGTTTGTAGTTCATCCTGTCATACTACATGTTGCTCCTTTTCAGTTAGAGGGATAAAAGGTGACTCAATTTGCACAGCTGTGAACCAGCATGGAGCTGTTCATGGACTACCAGGGATCACCACATGACTCACTGTGCAGGGCTGGTTAGGAAAAAAACAGCTTGAAAGATTCAGATGAGCTACTGAAGTGGAGTAAACTTGGATCAAAAGAAAGGTCTTCACTGAGCATTTTCCTCTGAGTTTTCCTTTTGCAGTGATATGGAATGATAACTGTCACTCGGAAGATACTTAAACAGTGCTTGCCAAATACCTAAGTATGTGGAAGAAAGGAGTGTTTTACTGCTTTTTTGAAACACATGGCATTTAAGGAGGGCTGGGCTAGAGAGATTCATCAAGGAGAGAGCTGAAGTTGAGTTATTGGGAGCAAAGCCTCTCCATCTACTTGTTCCTCTCTGGATTGGGTACAAGTAGTGGACACATCTGTTGGTGAACATCCTTTGTAATGGGAGGGGAGGAGCTGGGGGAGCTCAAGAAATGTGTTTGAATTATGTAGGTGAATGAAGTTAAGCAAATAGAAGTCAAATGCAAGCCTTTGAAAAGCAGAATGTATAGCAAACTACTTTCTCTGCTGTTCTAGATATTGAAGCGTGTTCATGTTAGTAGCAGATGTGATAATTTACAGTAATTATTTAATTGTTTTAATTTTTCAAAAGTTCAATTTTTAAATGTGTTGCAGTGGCAAGCAAAAACAATTCAGCATAAGCAGTAAACCACTGGACATTTACATATGAAAGAAGGTTCTACACTCATTAGTGCAATTTCCTAAAGGGAGCGCATGAAGTACGTGACCTTTTGTCACAAGACATTTCGACAGGCAGGCCTCAGACAGAAGGACAGAGGACCCATTAATCTTTGGGAGACCCCAGAACAATCAGTGTATCTGTTTTCACAATTTCCAGTCTGTTCAAAACTATCCATAATGTGGAAACTTTTCCACTTGGTATGCTTTATGAGTGTTTTCTGCTAATGAAGTGTCTTTCTTCTCAGCTCCCCTTATCTTCACTGCAGCTGGCACAACTATGTATCATTTCATCCCTTTGAACTTTAGCACATCTTTCTCTGCTTCTTGGTTTCATATTTCTTTTTCTGTCTCCTGTTCTATTTGATAATGAGTCCTCCCTGCAACCTTGCCTTTTCTGATCTGTCTCCTTTTCTTTGTGTACCTTCAGTTAAAAAACAAACACCGCCACAAAAAAACCCAACAACAAAACCAAAACAACAACAAAAAAGACACTGTCTTTTTAAAAGAAGCTGCAGCTATTGCTACAATCATCAGCTGAATGTTTCTTCCAGCTTGCTGCTATTAATAAAGTTGCTAAGCCTTGGTGCTATTCAGGAGACAGATCAGAGTAAATTTAAGATCTAAACTTCCTGTTCAAGCTGTTTCAGAGGAGAAGTTTTCCTGTTGCCCAGAAGCAGCCAGCCTTGGGCAGCTTGGCTCAAGGGCTTTCTCAGGTTCCCTTTTCCATTTAGGCTATTTCTTGAAAATATATTGGCATAATCTCCAGTGGCACAATACTGGATCATAGCAAGTGGCCCCATCTCTGGCATCTGCAGGGCCTCAGCTGTGCTGATCTCTCAAAACTTCAGTTATTACAGATTATTTTTATAATGACCTCTTCTTGAGACTTCAACAAGTTCAGATGTGGCTGTTCTTTTCTGCCCATAAATAGGTGCATGCACTTCTCTTTTGTTACAGATCTAAGGCAAATTTGGTCCTGATAGACAAAATCCTGGCTTAATTATAGTTCACATGAAGTATTTGATGTAGACAAAAATTTCACTTTTTAAGTTGGTTTTACAGGAAACGTGTGTTGGTGTGTGCCACTAGGCAACAAGGTTGCAGGGTCTCTACTCACATCCCTGTCTGCTCATTTATTGTCTGTCTCATTCCTCTGTTGTAGTGATGGTCTTCTCACTGTCAAGATGAAAGCCACCTTCTCTCAGCCTCTAAAGGGACAATTCTATTTCTCTTCATGTTTTTACATTAACTGGTTTTTTTATCTTAAAATTTAATTAGGTCAGGTAAATAAGTGAGACAAAATTAAACCTGTGTTGTAAACCTACTGCAGGGTAGGGGCTGCAGGGAGCAACAGGAAAAATGAAACTGGTAATACCTTAGCAGTTCAAAGGAAGTCTGGTAGAAAAAAGTATGTAATAATTTCTGTGTGATCTGCTGCTTAGAGTCCTATCATGTGCCATATACATTCTGGGAAAATTAGTATCAAGGCAATGAGATTGTTAACATTGCTTCTGGGGACAGAGCCATTTGAAGGGATCAAGGTATGGCTGTTGGCACCTGCAGTGTATTTTGAGGCATAGGTCATTAATGACCATGAGACACCCTGGAATAGCAAGCAGTTTGTCGTCTAATATGACATGAGATACAAACCTATTTTGCTTGGCGCCTGAATTAAAGTTGTGTGTTCTTAAAATATCTCTGAATCATTGCAAACGTAAGTATAGCATGAAACCAGCCTAAACACCAGGTAGAAGTACAGCTCAGGAATGCAGTGCAAAGGAAAAGTGATAGCAGAGCTTGACCCCATCTGCAAGGGTGATTGTGTACAGGGTGTGGAGCAGGAACAAGAGCAGGGAACGAAGTAGGTGAACTGGTTGTCAAGCTGGAATTGCAGTATTGTCATATTGAGAGTTGACTGTATGAATTACTGAGTTTGCCTTCTAGGGAGATTTTTTGGGGGGGGGCAGAAATATGGATAAGAAGAGTGCAAGTCTAATGGTACTGCACTGGGAAGAGCACTGACACATAACCTTGAAAGATTCAGGGAGAGAAATTCTGAACTTCAAGGGTATTCTACTGTACCTGAAGCACAGGATTGCTAAGCATCTGGATAACTTTACTTTCAGAAGTCTTTATTTAAAGAAAATATCCTTAATAAGGTGGTCTAGTTCCAAACTTCTATGCCCATTCTACTGGAGTTGTATACCAAGCCTTGGCTTCATACAGTAACAGTCAGCATACGCTGGGTTCCCTTGCTGGGGAGCAGATGCCTTTGTATGTTTTTAAAGATGCTGAGCCCAGCAGTTAAAAGCCAAGAAGTGTTAGGCCCTAAATGGAGGTGTCTCTATGGTTTAGTCAGTTGCCAAGCCCTGGGGTAGCTCTTCTGCAGCAAAGCTGCAGTGGTGTCTGGTACTGGGAGCTAGCAGATCACAGGGTAGATTTGACTTGCTGTCTATAAGAAAAAGATAATAGATGGACTGATCACATTAATAGTTACTCTGTCATACCTTGAAAGTAGAGGAAATTGGTAATATAGCCCAGGTGGAGCTGCTGTGTGTGGGGGGGGCTGTCTGTAGAAAGTTAAGGTCTAGCAGTATTCATTTACAGCTGTATAAGCAACTCATATATTAGAGATCTTTATTGCCTTTTTTAAAAATCTCTCTTTAATCTCAGCTGTTCGCAATAAATACTTGGTTTAAGAAGGCTTTCTGGCTGCCAATTACTGCTGTCATTGCTTCTGGAGGCAGCAGAGCCACGGGCTCTGAGCACAGATTGCTCTTGCTTGGGCAGCTTGGGTGAGACTCAGGAAGCTGCTGCTCAGGCTCATTATTTGGGAGGAGAGCAACCACTTCCCAAAAACACAGCATGTTGGCCTGATCTCGCAGGTCAACAAATGCATGGGGCCAATTGCAAACTATTTATCCTCCTTACCCTTTAACCAGTCCATAAAGTTTTATTATTCATAGCCAGGAAGGTGCAGTCGGAAGCTGTGGTGGTGTGCCTGGCCAATGCCACTTAATTCAGCTACCTGGATCTTGTTGCCTTGGGTTTTGCAGAATTACATAGCTTCAAATCAAGACCTGTGGAGTATGTCCCAGCTGCATCACTTTCTGACACATCACTTGAGTAATTAGGTCAGGTGCTAGAGGACTCGTTCCTTAGGTAAAAGTGATAAGGAGAGTGGGTGTGAAGAGAGCAGTCCCTCCTGCTCGCAGAGTGCTGGCAGTAATGTTATGTGTGAATCTGAATCCCTATCTGAAAAAACAAGGTGTTTCGTGCTACATGTAATCCATGCCTCTCTTCTGTGTCCTCTCTAAAAGATCACTCCCATCACTGCTGTGGTGCAGCCTCTTCGTTTTACTGCCTGAGGTTGTCCCTTTGTCCCCATGTCAGAGTGTCCCCGCTTGCTGGGCTGAAGTAGGTCATTCCGCTCTCCAGGCAGTCACCCAGACAAGGCATGTTCTTCTTCATCAAGGTTTGTTGTTTGCTAAGCAGGGCTGACGAGGCATTCCTTTGCTAAGTGTATTAGGGTTTGTCTTACAGTGACCGTGGTTAAGGAGTTTAAAATTGAGCTGTTTAAGGCTAGGGACAGAGAGCTGAGATGGGATGCTGCAGGCGAAGGAGCAGACACTCTGCTGTAAAGGTTGCACCCAACTCCAGGCAGAGCAGGCAAACAAGAGTTTTGCATGTTTGGCAGCACGTACCATTTGGTAGGACTCCGTCCACAAGTGGCAGGAGCAATTTCTAGATTTTGACTAGTAACCGTGGCAGCATGTAAGCAGGATGGAGGGACGCATGGGGAGCAATTGCTGCTATGGGGGAGGCCCAGATGGCAAAGTACCAGAACAATTCTATGGAAAAATCAAATGCCCAGGGATGGGATATTTTTGATGTGTAATGTTTGCTGTGTAGTTCAGTATAGTATCTAGAAGTGAGAAAGATTTTGACTGCTTCAGCAATTGATCTGCCAGTAGCAGAGGATCTTACTGCCTACAGCTGACTTCAGGCACTACAATAGTTCTTGCATGTTGTGCCACCTGATGGATTTTTTTGTGGCTTGTGAATTCCTTTATATGTGGCTATATGGTATGGATAGGCAACTACTGATCCCAAGTCTGAAGTATTTGCTTTTTATAAATACCAGCAAAGAACTTGGCTTTTCATCCTTCTTGTGTGCTCTACCAGGCATTTGAATTGCAAACATTGTCATGCAAATGTATGCGTTGAAAAACTGTGTACTTCATCAAGCTCAGGAAGTTTTCTTCTTTAACTGCTGGGAAAAAAAAAAGTCCCCCCATTTCTAAATGGCAATTTACATTCAAATCCTGTTTGCTGTGTTCTCATGGTAACTACTCCAACATGCACAGTCCATGATAAATAGACATCCCTAGAGCTCCAAAAGCATCGCTGGGGTACAGAGCATTGTTCTTTAGCAAAAACTTCAAAGTTCGCAAGTCTCTCCCTTGCTAAGCTGTGTCTTAGGGCATATTGTGCATTTTATCTCTTAAAGTTTAGGAATATTTTGGCTGTGAAATATATTTACATTCTTGCTGCCTATAAGGTGAGATTAGCCTTCATGTCCTGTTAGTCAGGAATATCTTCAGTGATTGCTGTAGAGCCAGCCCTCGCTAGGCTTGACTTCCTTTGAGTAGCAGCAGGAATGAATTAAGCAAGTACAGCCAAAGATATCACATGAAAGACTTGAAATACCAGTGAGCTGAAGAAAGCTCTGTTCTGTGTGTGTCTGTGTGTGTGTGCATAGCTGCAACTGCTAAAGATTCAGTTCTTCATGATGGACGAACACGGAAGGGGGAAAACGTCTTAAAAGGTAAGGGGTTTAATTCATGCAGGTTTTTAAAATATTTTAATCTTGCATACCTGAAGCTGCAGTGGACTTGCAGAAAAAGAATAGAAAGTGCCTGGAGTTTGCCTGAGTGAGCTGTACTGGAAATGTTTCTGTGCTTGTATTTTCTTTTAAAGAGAGTAAATGCATGAAGAATCAAGTTTATGAAAAAAGAACTAAATCTACTGGTTAATCATATTTTCAAACGCCAGGAGAGCTTTGCTGCCAAGCAGTCTGCTTTAATAAATCACACTGTTTGAAAGTTAAAGGGGTGATTGTTTGCAGAGCTGGGAAAAAGTCGACAGAAGCAGAGCTGTGTGTGCAGAGGGGGGAAGACCTGTGTTGTAGTGAGGGTCTGCTTTCTGGAGAAAGATCTTTTCTGTTGATCAGTCCATAGTGTAGATTCAGGAAAACCAGCTATGTAAAGTTAAGGATTATAGTATTCCTGCCATTTATTAGGGCATAAGGCATGTATTTTTGCTTTGATTGCATGATAAGAAATTAATACTTGGGATGAATGTATTCAGGGTGGGGGGAGTCAAGCAAGGTATCTTCAGAACCCAGAAGTCTAAAATAATTTTGTGGTTTTACTGAAGAAACTTGGATGGGGCAGGTTTGAAACAGTGATTTTTTTTTTTTTTTTGCCGTAGAAATACAGGAAATGGAATATGCCTGGGGAAAAAAAATATTGCAAGTAGTGGAAAGGACAGCATAGCAGTTGATATATTTTGACCTTATTTGTTGTGTCAGCTTTCCCTTCTGCCCCCAATGAAATAACCCTCTCACACAGCAGGTAAAATAGTGCTGTTCCCCACTGGTTGCCTTTGCTTCTGAGATCTGCACTTCGTGCCTTGGTTTCTCACTTAAAGTGCTTGTCTCTGCAAATATTAGAATTCAGCCACAGGGTAGAAAATTAGGATAAAATTGCTTGAGAGAACCTGTTATGAAGGGAATGGGTTTGATCCTGCATCATTGAAGTCTATGGGAGTTTTATTCTGGTCTCAAGAAGTGCAGCCATGGATTTGCCTTGCAAATCTAGATGGAGGGTATATGATCTGATAAAGCGCCTATGGGACCAGGAAACAGTGTTGCCATAACTTGTAGTTGTTCTTCTCTCACTGATGTTAAAATACGTCCTTTTAAACCCCAGGTGGTAGCAGTAGTGGTAGGTCAAAATGTAGGTGCTTTTGTTGTATGCATATTGATGATATGTATTCAGTATTTCTTTTGCTAAATCTTCTTAGTTTCAAAAAAGTTAAGATTTATTTTGTTTCTCGTTTGTTGGCTTATTCAAAAAATGTATTTACAACCTGTAACATAAATGAAAGCTTAACAACAGTGGTTATAACAGATTTCTGAAAGTTAGAGTGCTGTCCCAGCTATTCACACATCTTTGGCAAAGCTACTCTTAGAACACAAAATCTGTGTGAAGAGCAGAAGTTAATGTTGTTTAAGAGTAGAACTTGGATCAGTTACTAAACCTTTTTCTCTTTGACTGTATCTGTCTGTTTGTGTACAGATATATATGTATATATGTGAGTTTTCTTAATTTAGTCACAGGATGCAGCAAAGACTTTGGGTGGGGGAGAAACCTCACTATGATGCATTTGTAAGGACTAAGTACACTTCAGAACATCTGGTGCCACCTCATCAGATGAAACATTAAACACAAAATGCTTACTGAAAGCACCTCTAAGTGTTTTATCTTTGTTGTCTTACACTCAGAATTTACCGTTTCTGGTGGGTTTAGGCAGTTTATAAACCTCAGTAGCAAGGCAGGTCCATTCCTATCACTATCATTAGAAGTCAGGTTGTGGTTTCAGGTGTATCAAGTGGAGTGTAGTAGCTGTAAAGTCCGAGTTTGAGGACATCATCAGAGCTGCAAGGGTGGTCAGTCTATCCTACAGGAAGTTTTTGGCTGATGCATGATGAGGTTTGAGGTTGCTCTCATTGGTTTGTCTCCTCTCCACATTCCTGATGCATATTCCCTGTTCAAGCGACAGGGAGCTGGGCAGCTGGTGCTGCTTACAAGAGCTTTGCTGGGAAGGTGATAGCAGTACTATTCCTTAGGCTTTGTGGCCAGTATTTGTTTTGTTGCTTGGTCCCAAGCACCAGGTAAGCGCATTCAGGTCTGTGAAGTTGCTACTTGCCAAGAAGCCCATTGCATGATGTAAATCATTTGGGACAGTGGCAAGTTTTTTGTTCTGGCAGCCACCTTGGATTGTGGTACACACCTGTGAGCATTATACAACATCTAGTGTAGAGAAGATTGAGTTTGTCACCAAACTCATAGTGCTGTGTTCTATTTCCACTGTTTACATGATGCAATCAATCATGGCATTTCTGAAACTCGCTCTATAGATCTAGAAATCCCCCAAGTATGTGGCAAATAGGTGCTTTGGAGGGGTCTCCAAACCTTCATTAGTGAAGCAGAGATAATGTAGATGGATTGAGAGGAGACATCCACTTTCAGAAAGCCAGATAAATACCAAATCATCTGTGATACTGGCTTTGTCAAACGAACCACTGCCCCAGATTCAGCATGATGAAGATGAGTATGTCCATCTGCAGCTTGCCAAACACACCATTTGTGCATGCTTCATACTTAGCCAAAAAGAATCAGTGATCAGCCTCATCAATTAAAAGTAGTATTTCAAAGGGAGGAATAAAGACTTTTATTAGAAGTGGTGTAGCACTGAAATTAGCTTCCAGGAAGTTTTTAATGTAGGCAAACAATTCGCATGTCAAACAAAATTGCTTTTAGGAAAGTTGATTTTATCTCAAGTGTCCCCTTCTGAGTCAAGCATTAAGAGTTATGTTGGGTTGTATACTAAGCCAGCCTAGGAATTTCTGAGGGAAGAAATGGCTGTTCAGCCATCTAAAATTGCATTTCCCTGTGACCCCTGGCATGCACAACATAGCACATCTCAAATCAGCCTGGTTCTTACAGGGCATGTACATCTCATTGGCCTCAATGAGTTCTAAGGACACATGCAAATGCTTTGCTTAAGTTATTACTGGTTTGATGCTGCTTTGGCCAGCAGGTAACAGAGCACCTGGAGCCACAATACCTCTTGTCACACAGCTGTGGAGAGACATTTGTGCAGCTCCCTTACAGTGCATGTCCAGCCTAAATTCACAAATCATCTGCACAGAGAAGAGAAGACTTACTACATCTATTGCTTCCAGCCATGTGTGTTCCATGCAGCTGGCCAGTTCCTTGACAATGAGTGCTGGTAAGGCTGCAATGAAAATGCACTGAACCAGTCATGTTTGTTTTCACCACGATCAGAAAATATGGAAGAGGGATAGAAAAAAAAATCCACTGCTAGGACAAGAAAAGGCATTTTCTTATTTTAATATGACACAACAGATTGTAAGGCCATAAGTAAGAGCAGGAGTTTCTCCACAAAATCATCTTAAAAATGGATAGAGTCAACCGAATGTGTCGTTCATGTAACTAAGTGAAGGTGGAACTAAACCTTACTGAAACAAAGAGCTGTTGACCAGCATCCATGGCTGTGAATTCTGCAGGCTTGGAGGAGATTAGCAGTGGCATCACAATTAGGTCACTCAGATGGCAGTTGAATGTTAAATTAGTTAGATCCTGATGTATTGTTACCATTTATTATAATGCTTCCTTTCTCTCGCTTTTTAGATATGAATGTGTAGATAAACCAGTTAATAGTTATTTTGATAACAGTATTGATGGTAAGGAGGTTTATTGCCATTCATTTTGGATAACTTGGCACCATGCTGATAAAGCAAAGTGAATTTACTCTATAGATAATTCTTACTTCACAGTTGTATAGGAATTGGAATAAAAAAGTCACATGATTGCTTGTCAATGCATAACCTATTGCAATGAGGTGACAGTGGTGGGAGATTTTCTTCTGTACTGAATGCAATTAGTATCAATGCAGAAGACACAGGAGCTTCCTGCTGTTCTGGCCCAAGGTGATGTTGACTGATTTGTGTGTGGCCTCTGTGGCAGCATGGAGAGCTGTGATCCATGCAGCTCCTCCGTCTCATGTTTATATAAAAAATGAAGAAATCAGTAAAGGGGCTTTTTGTTTGACTTACACTGGAAATTTCAGAATTGCCAGAAATATCTAATTTGATTTTGATGTAGTTCTCAGAAACATCAGAGAACTGAAGGAGTAGACGCTCCAACTCTCAGTGGGAGGATGGGATAGGAGTGTTGTGTTATAACAAGCTGTCCAAGGAGAACATATTTATTGCCTTTTCCTGTGAAAGTAATATACACAAGAAGGAACACCTGCCGCCTTTTTCTGCTCCTGCTCTGCAAACACACACCTACACATATTTCACTAGTCTTGTCTCTTCTCTAGTCAGATGCAGATCTGCAAAGCAAGTCCTGAGTATATAATGTAAAAGTGTATAGGAATACAAGAACAGCAGCTCAGAGGACCAAATTCTAAGAAAAATGCCAAAATTAGACTGACATTTTCTGAGATGTATTGAGATGTAAGAAGTAGTAGTAATTACACACCAGTTACATGGGATTGAGCTGGGCCATTCATGTGGGCCATCACACAATTCTTGCTGTCAGCTAGGTAGACATCTGTGCTGGTTACAGGGATCTCCATCACCTCTGTAAACTTGAATTTCCCCTCTCTAAATTTAAAAATGGTCTTTAACATAGTGTTACAGGGTTCCCGATGCTTAAAGGAGATCTCCAGACCACACACTGCAAATCTTCTGGAGCCCAGCTCTGGGGCAGCCCCTGCAGTACCCTGGGCTCCCTCGGGTTGAAGCAAGCCTTTGGAAATGATCCAAATCAGGCAGAGCCATGTGCAGCCCACTGAGGCATTTTTGGTGCAGAGAGCCTTGTGTGCTGTGCGCTGTGGCAAGGGCCAGCGCAGGGAGTTGGGAGGCAGGGATGCTCCGGGAGGGCTGGGTAGCAGAGCCCAGAGGCAGCTGTGAATGGAGCCCTGTGCTGGGTGGGAATAATCTGCCCTTTCAGTGCTGCCCGACCTCCGGTGTCCTAGCAACACAAAGCTGCTCGGCTGAATATTTCATGGCGTTCCTCATTTGCACATATCTGATACTGGCTGTGATTTAAGCCTGGCTGATTTCCCATTATGGCTTTCGAACAACAGGCTCGGTACAGGAAGGAGAGGAGAAAGGGCTACTTAGGAGAAATTTTGTGAAACCACTTACTCTTTTTTTGGCAGGAGAATGTCTCTGAAATGTTTCCTTGCTTGAGAAAGCCCTGAGCAGCAAGTCTGAGCATTACGTCAGCCTTGTGCTTTGTAGGCACCCTATATGGAGAGAATGAACTGCGTGCAGGGGCAAAATGCACTGGAGAAACTGCTGGTGGCCTCGGTATTGAAAAGGGGGCATGATCAAGTGCTGACTTTTTAACATTTCTTGAATTTGATTTTAATTTTTTTGGCTGTGAAGTTGCTGGCCCTTGGGGCCTTACAACAAGCAGGCACACTCCACATTTAAATCAACTAATGCCAACTGACGCTTTTGTTATTCTAAATCTTGTAGTTTGCAGAGGTGTACACACATGATGGTTGCGTCACACAGCTGAGCAGCACAGGTTTGCTCAAAAGTTATTGAACTGACTTTTGAAATAGCAGTGAATTTCAAGTATTCTCTTTAAAGCAATGCCTCAAAATAGAAGAATATCAGTATGTTAATGGCATTTGGCTATGGAATCCTAAAGAGATACTGTGTGATGAGATCTAGAGAAGCAGCAGGTGGGTGCCCAAGGCTGAAGCTGAGAATAAAGTGATTTGGATTCAGAATCCTTCTTTACTCTTCCTGTGCTCTAGGAGTTGATGTCCCTTATCCCTCTGTGGAATGCATTGTTAGTGCCCTCCACCTATGAGCTGGAAGTGAAGTTCTTCTACCTCCTCCTTTTCACTTAACCTGCAGTAAAGAGGAGGCAATAACCCTATATCCTCTCTTCCCTTGCATGCAGCTGTAGTCTGAAAAGACGTTGTTCAGTTTTGTGTCACCAGGAAGAGCAAAGAGAATTGTGATAATGTGGATCAAAGTTATCTGCAATACCATTTGAGGATGTACTGCTGTGCTAGTATATCAGTGAGAACTGGCTTCTTGGAGGGTTTCAAGGATGAGATGACTTGTAGTAGCAGAACACCAGGTACTAGAAACGCACAGGATTAGGTTTTTACAGAGATTGCTATAAGGTTTCACAGGCATGTCAGGCTTTGGCTGTGCAAGAGGAAATTCATCTTAAACATGTTCTCTCAAGTATTTCCATCCTAGTTTTCAATTCTGTGATGAAACTTTGTATCTTTTGGGACTAAATTCTTGATACCACGCACTATTATCTGAAGAAATCATGTTAGAGGGACCATGGTAAAACACGTCTTACTGCTTTTAAGCATTTAGTAATGTATTTATATGCCCAGCCTGCCAGTAAACTATCAAATAAAAAAATCTTTTAAGGTATTGATAGAAAGTCTGTCATGGAAGAACAACAGTACAGTGGAAAAATTAAAACAAAACAAAAAAACCCCAAAACAAAACAACAACAACAAAAAAAAACCCACCACACCAAAAGAAAAAGAAGGGTGAGATCTCAGTCTCTTTAAGTTATTTAATGACATGGAGGGTCAGGGTTTCTTGCTGCAGCTGATCTGTGTGCAGCCTCAGCAGATGTGGAGTGGTGTGTGCACAAGTCTTCTTAACCCATAATGAACAATGGAGATGTTGATGTTGGTTGTCTTGACATGGGGTTGGTAAGGAAGGATAGCTGTCCCTGCAATTAGTACTTCACAGCATGTTTCTTCATGGTAGGTCTGTGGCTCAGGCAGCCTGATTGATTTTCTGCAGAAGAAGCCTGCTGACTACTCACAATGTGTGGAGAATGAGGCCAGATTGGGGTTTAGTCTGCAGGGACTGGAGGCTTTAGTAGGGACGACCTCAGCTGAAATGGCAGCAGATTACACACAGGTGGAAAGGAGGGTTCATGAAGTGTTCCAGCTGGGGTCCATGCTGTGAGTCACACCTTCTGTCAGTGTGCTGAGACCCTGCCAGCAAGGCTTCAGACCTTAAATCCCTGTTTCACAAATGCTTTTAATTGTCTGTCTCACATGGATGGTCCTGCAGTTCTGGGACAAACAGCCCATGGGACTTGCTGTGCATTTCAATGGAGGCCCTGAATAATGTATCCAAACAACAAGGGCTCACTTCAGCTGAAAGTTTAGGCAATCACTTACAGAGCTGTAAATATGTCCTTAGAAAACTTTGGTATCTGCAGCGTTTAGGCCTGTGCCTTTAACAATCCATTCCTATTCCATGAAATTGTAACCAGTGTGTAAGAAATAATGAGTAGCTAGCATTCCTCTGGGCCCATATGAGAGAGGTAGCAAATCCTGGTTTCATTTCGAAGAAATTATGGATACCTTTGAAAAGGAAAGTACACAAAGGGGCTGTTGTATATTTACTCAGGGGTAGCTTTTAGCCCATACAAACCAAACAGAAAGATTGAAACGCAAGAGTACAGGGACAATAACTGATAAAAAGTATATTAAATAGCCCTGCAATTGTGATTTTATTGTTGTTGATGAAAACATTGAAATCTCAGCAAGCCAGTCAGAATCATTTAAACATCTTTTCCCCTACAAAGCAGCTGCTTCCAGCTCTTCACTGAACACAGTCAAGCAGGACCTGAAAAACAACCAGAGCATCTCTGTGGATGGATCTAATTCAACAGTGTCTTGACCTAGTTGATGAAATCTTTAAACACTAGTGCAAATAATCAGTGTAGCAATGTACTGCCTTGTAGTTCTTAAATGGGCTTAAAAATGCCCTTGGAATGCCCTTGCTTGTAAAGTAAGCTGGGTGACAGGCTGAATATAAATACAAAAGCATTTTCACATTCATTTATTGAGTCTCCTGCTTTGACTGTTTTGGTAGAGTAGAAGACCTCTAAAATTACAGCGTTCCTTCTCTGCAGTACTATTTTTAGCTCAGGAAACTCTAACCTGTGGCATGAGAGTGGCTAATTTTGCTGTCTGTCTCTTATCTGAAATGCTCAGGCCTGGAAGATGAGTGATGCAGGTCAGATGCTGTAGTAGGAGTTGAAGTGATCAGCTAATGATATAAATGATATAAATGCTGCTGGTAAATGCAGTGCTTTCATGTTCAGACCTGTAGAGACTGTAAAAGGAGCCAGCGTGTCATTACTGAGCTTGCAGTGAAATCTGGCATGGAGTCTGCAGGGGAACTTTTTTGAGGCACAATGATTGTTGCAATATACCCATGTTATTTTTTAGAAAGTTACTACCAGCAGTGCAAGTAATTTTTAAAGGCTTTTTATGGATTTTTGGGGTGGGTGTGTGGAAAAAGGCCAGGAGAACTTTGGACATGTGAAATACTTACTGTTATTTCAGGTTTATTCAAATATTCCTTGACTTGTCAATCAGTAGAAATCCCAAATAAATAATAGCTGTGGCATGTTTTTTGTTTTTATTGTCCTGTATTTTTATGGTGATTATCTGGACACAAGTACTCTGGAGCAGTAAAAGAATGCCTTCCAAAACAAAGCAGGTATCAAACTTGTCTGTGTTTCAGCCCAAACCTGTTCCAGTTAGAGCTGGCTGCATGCTAGAGAAAAATGTAGAGGGTTTCTTCCTCTGAAATAGGCTTGTAGGTGACTGGGACCTGATGCTCCAGGTCCTTGGGCAGGACATGCACAGTTTTAATGTTCCTTGTGCTGTAAGCACATGAATTCTGAGGTTGAAAATCTGTTAAATAAATAGTTGTCATCAAAGCTGATGGTGCAAATGACTGAAGAAATGATGGCTAGAAAAGCAGGGGCTAAAATGATTTGTTGGAGGTAGAGGGATGACACACACAGCAGTGCAGCTGAAGTCTCCAGGTTTGACAGGCCTTATCCCTTCCTGTCCTGGTGTCATAGAGCATTTTCCTATTGCAGGCAAGGGCATTTCCCTTTCACTTCTTTCAGGTTACTGGCTTGAATCCTTGACACCAGTAAAGGCTGCCTGGCAGTACATTTGGATAAGAATCATTGAGCATAATTTGGTTTAAAAAAGGCAAGCAGTGGGCATGCAAAATTCTTCATATAAGTTCAGATAGATCATAAATATTAGAAATTAAATTAGTCACAGTTTTCAAACTTTTCTGTGAGGAAAGCCTGGAGTTTATTTTGACTTACAGAGCTGTTGACTGAAATCAGAAGACCATGGGGACCATTTCAGAAACATCTAGCTTAGTAAGTCTTGCTATTTCTGACAAAATATACACATTTGTATGTAAAAACTACTTCCCCCTATAAAGCAGAGAAAGACTGACCTCTTTTTAATTTCTGATGGTTTTCTCCAAAGTAAAAGTGCCAGGTTTTCATTTTAGGAGTAAAAGAGCAGATTTAAAGAAACTAAGACATTGAAAAAATTTACTGGTGTTTAAATTTATAAAAATTTTTTTTTGCATCTTATCTGTTTCATCTTTTCTTTCTCTGCTTGTATCTTCCATGAAAGACTTTCCTAAGCCAGGAAAGCCAACAGTTTAAGACAGTAGCAAAGCTGAAATAGTTCTGCACAAGTTCTTACAGAGAAATCCAGAAGTAAGGGAGTGGGATTTTTTTCCCTCTCTCCTCTCACCCCTATCCCTCTTTCCAGTCTCTCTGTGAACTCCCTCCTGCCTACCTAAAGTCTGTGAAGCTGCTGTAATTCATCATTACTGTGCCTGTACTCTGGTGAGGCAGCCAGAGTGAGGCAGTTCAGGGAGGAAGAAGGATTTCTACAGGGTGAAGTCAGGTATGCTCTGTGTTTCAGCAGATGATGGATTTCTGTGCAAATGGTGCACAGAATGAAAAAGTGTTGTGTTCTCTCTGTTATTCAGACCTTGGGGTCTTCACTAAGGGTACTGTCCAAGGAAAGGTGATGATGTTTTTTCTTAAAGCTCAGTCAGGCTGTAATCTGAAGAACTATTTTATTACTAAAATTATGCGTAGGTGTTAGATGTCTGTCCTAATGACTGCTTCTAATTGGGATTTCAGGTAGAAGCTTTGCTCTTTGGGAGATTCACCACAGATCAGAGCAAGCATTTAGCAGCTTAGGGAACCAAAGTCTCGCCAGTTGAGACTCTAGGTCATATTTAAGTCTTGGCTTTGGTGCTGTCTGGTGGAAATCCAGAGGAGACTTTTGGATCCAGGAAACCATGAATTACAAGTTGCGTCTGCACCACAAAAAAAAGCACCCTTATCATGTGGAACAGACCTGGCTTGTAATTATTAATTTCACATTGATATTGCTCAGTGCCTTATCATGACTTGACTGATGCAATTCTAGCTATTGTCTGGTGATTTTGCGTGCTGGAGTGGTTCAGCACTGCCATTCCATGATAAAAGTGAAAATTTAGTTGATTGTATCTCTGAGACAATTTTGGAAGCTATCTGTTGACTTTTTTTTCTGTTGCCTTCTGTTTTGTAAATTTGATCCTACTTTGAAGGAGTCCTAATGACTTCAATTTTTTACTTTGGAAGACATACTGTTTTAAAATCAGTCATGGTTCTGTTGTCTACCTGAAGTTTTCCTAGAGAGTACAATTGCTTCCTGAGCATTCATTTGTGAACCAAGTCAAGCTTTAACAGCAATGCTGGTAGAAATTCAGCAGACCCCAGAGCTGAGTCCTGTCCTGTATTACTTTGGTATCAATTGAAAAGTTAGCTTGCTTACCACAGGAAGTCTGAAGGAGCATCAGTAAAGAGGGAAAGCTGATCATCAGCTGCACAGGTAACCCTTTGCATAGAGATTTGATACTGTCGCAGGTTTAACTCATTGTTGCACCAAACAGTGTTCAAGTGGAGATGGTTGTCACTGTCTCAGAAGTGTCAACAGTTCAGTAGTGGGATAGGTGTAGTTCTTGCACGCTCTGGTTCACTAAAGGCACACACAATTGATTTCTTTAATTGTGAGGAGTCCTGCTGGAAGTTAGGCTAAAGATTATCCCTGCTGTGTGTGTGGGAAAAGCATAAGAGATGAGTCCAGCACATCTCTTATCACCAACCCTCAGTTTACTCAAAGCAGCCATACTTGTTGCAGATGTAATTCCAATGATACGCCAGGAGGATTTGACCCTTCAATTTAATGTCTCGTGTCTGTGAGTAATTAAAAATAGCAAGTAATGTAAAGTGATGGAGTAGGTGTTTAAAGTGGTTGATTAAAGTTGGAATGGTCTCCATGTGGTCCTGTGTTTATAGCATGCTAAAATCTCTTGCAGTGTTTAATGCTTTTATTTAAAAATGCAGGTGTTTGAAGTTAAGGTATCTGTGTAAGATTTCCGCCTTCTGGTGACAGAGCAGGGCTGTTTCAAACTTCTGTAGTTGTAGGGAAAATGTTACCAAAATGTTTCTTCTTCCTCTGTGAATCAAGACTTTTGTAAACAGTAACATGAGCTTTCGAACCAGGTGTGGTGCTGACTTTTGGCTCGTTAAGTGCCTGGAGGTGACAATAAAAGGTTTAGGTGGTACAGCAGCCATCTGTCTCTCAAAGCAGGAGCTGCTCCCTTGCAGAGGGAGAGGCTGCCTAGTGAGAGAGACATCTGTCATGTCACCAGCATTTTGCCTGGCTGTGGTGTGTCCCCACTACCATCCGTGCATCTTCCTCCCCACCTCATACCGAAATACAGTGTTGTGTTTGCAAGTCTTGAGAAAAACTTCATCTTTTGAGCCACCAAGCTTGAATGTAGAAAAAGGACTTAAACTCGTTTTAGTGTTAAAGGAAAAAAAAAAAAAAAGAGCTGTGTCTGCTTGTGGCAAGCATCAGCCTTGAGTTACACAAGGTGAAAAGAGAAAGTTTTTCCTTACAATTTCTGTGTGTACATCTGTGTCAATTCCCTGCCACTTGCACAGAAAGAGGCAGCCATGGACATGCAAAGGGCAGCTTTGCCAGGCTGGTTCCCTGACACTTGGATGCCATACAGTGGACACATACAGGAAACCCCGTTGGCCATGGCAGTATTGATACCCTCACTGAAAGCATTCATGCTGTGTGTTCACAGAAATACAGAGATTTTACTCATGGTGGAAAAATCCAAATAAAACACGTTGTTGAGGAAGAAGAGTTTGTTCACATCTTTCATACAGAAGTTTTCTCCCTCTGGTGTCACCACTAGCACGGAGCATTCTGTTTCATGAGTAAAGGCACTGATGGAAAAGGTTATACTGGGTAGATACAATGGACTTTTGAATCTGTGCTTTCCTGAAGGTATTTTTTATAAAAACTTGAGTGTGTAATTTATTTGTCAAGTTAAAATTTGGGGGAGTAATTTGTTTGCAAAGTTGAACAAGAGGCATGATTAGAACCAGTTAATAAATACAAAGGCAGTCCTCTGGTTGACAGTCTCCCAGGGCTTGATCTTGCTGTCATTTCTGTCAGCTGAAGAACTTCAGATCTTTATGTGAACAATTGACTGTGAGATTCCATCTCGTGGACTTGCAAAATACTGAACACTGTGCTCCAGCTCTGCAAATGGCTGTGGAGGAGGGTCAGCTGATGGGTTAAAGTGGATGATGATAATTCATGCTGATGAATTAAATGGTGTGTTTACATGTGGTGGCATTTCCGTATGGGGGTTGCCCGTGTTTTGCCAGGCAGCAATTAGTGCTGTCTTGAGCAGCTTTGCATGGCTCTGTCTGGGTTACCTCAAACCATGGTGAAAACAGAGGTGACTCGGGCGGTTCTCAGATGGGATGAGAACATTCCTGAGGCTCCCAATGGCGGAACCATACTGATCAGTATTCACAGCTTTCCATAACTGAATGATTGTGGGGTTATCTGTTTTCTGACTGGAAAACAATGCTGAAAGAACTGCTGGCAAACTAAGGGAAACTTACTTCAGATAGTCGGGGCATGGGAGGGGGGATCTGTCTACAGAAGAGAATATTTCTACTGTTCAGAATAGCAATAAATAGAAACTCTTCTAAATACAGCTTATTTAAGATTTGAGGTACCACTGGCAAACTTTCCTCCTTATCCATACCAGAAATTGTCAATACACTAAAAATTGAATGGCTTATATTTCTGTATCTTCAACATTTGGGGTCGTCTACAGGGACTCTAAATTTAATTGCTGAAGAAGCAAAATAGTCAAGCTTATAGCTGTTGAACTGTTAGCTGCCTGTGCTTCTTTCTGTTGTTTCTGCCTGCACAGCAATAGCCTACAAATACAAATGAAATGGAAAGAGACAGCTGATTAGATTAAATGGCTGTAAATGCTCTGTCTATGGAAATGATATTCTGTAATTACCCCCTGATTTCCATTCTGGAGGTATTTTTATATGCTCAGGACTGCTAATATCCTTTAAGACATTGTGTATCTAGTTATTAGGCTTTGTGCATTTCAGATTCATACAATTTGCCCTTCTTTATTTCCCCTGACATCTCCAACCATTGCTATTAAAATCGTTGTTTTGAACCTGCTCATTTCAGATGCCAGACCAGTTTGATCAGACAGTGGTGCTTAACCAGCTGCGCTATTCTGGGATGTTGGAGACGGTCAGGATTCGGAGGGCTGGCTTCCCGGTCCGGAGGCCCTTTCAAGACTTTTATAAAAGGTAAACACACTGACTTGTGGACTTCAAGTGTAAGTCGTGGGTACCAAGTCAATATTCCCATGTTGAGGAACAGAAGTCAAAAGAATCATATGGCAAAAATAGAACTTAATCTCTTAAATGAAGCATAAATCCTTTTTGATTGCCAGGTATAAAGTCCTCATGAGAAACTTAACTCTCCCTGAAGATGTAAATGAGAAATGTGCCGTCTTACTTCGTCTGTATGACAACACAAGCACTGAATGGCAGCTTGGAAAAAATAAGGTAAAATAACCTGACTGTGCATATTGTGGTGCTGGTGCATATACAAAGCTGGGGGGACAGGATTTAGACTGCACAGCTGCAGACGTGTAGTTCTAATGGTAATTACTTCTGGCCTTTAAAGAAGCTGCACTTGCCTGTTGGTGCTCTTGAAACTCTAAAGCAACAATTAATGGTTGTGCTGAGGAATTTGCTGTCTAAGGCACTTAGAAACTGACTGGTGATTTCAGTCACAGAGAAAGAGCCCACCTCAATTTTCTGTCACTGCTCACAAGTGGTAGGTGAGGATCCACTGGTGAGGATCAGAACTTAAAATTCGGTATTTGGATTTTTTTCATTTTCAGAAGTATAGAACATGTGAGGTAACACTTTTGTTCTGCAGGGAACTCCACTCATACTAGTAAACTGACCTAACCAATACCTCTTCAGTGGCAGAAATCAGGGGGAAGAATTTTAGCCAGTGTTCACATGGCAGAATTGAGCTCCAAGTGTGTTTGCCATCCTAGTCTGAAAGTCTTTTCCAGAGGTACATTAGACCTTGAGATGTGTTCTACCAGACAACCTGAACTTTACCCACTTTTTTTCTTTGAAGAAAAAAAAGAATCCAATTATTTGAGAATACATTAAAGAATCAAATTTTAGTTTGAGAAATAAAACAATCCAGGTGTTTTTAGGTGATCATTTTGCAAGTTCGATTGTAGACAACAACTTGTGATTTGTGCTCTTGGTTTCAGCCAGTGATGTGAAAGCATTTCAGACTGGGGAGAAGATTCCCCATTTCAGGATTTGAGATCTCCTAAATATTAAAAACTTTTTAAAAATGCTTTTTAGTGCCATAAAGTAGAGAATATATTTTGTAAAATCTGATTGATTTCTATAGGACATTCTCTTCCCTTCCCCCTCTACTCCCCCCAGCTGTATGGTTGGGTTTCTTCTCTTCCTCTGTATGCTTAAGGACTCTTAGATTTGCATTGTGAAAGTTGTTTTAATCATCTTATAGTTGCTGTAAGAAGGAAGAAAGAATCCGAAATATTCTGATGGTAATTGATGTCATCTTCCATCCCATTTTTGTAGCCAATGGCTTACAAATAGCACAGCAGTAGCATTCAGCTGCAGAGCTGGGCTGTGCATCCCATTCTGTTTCAGATGTAGCATATGAACAGTATTTATGCATGGACCCTGGAGAGTGCTTTGCGTGTTAGGGACACATGTTTATCAGAAATTGTTTTTACCAACTGCTCATCATGACCTCAACAGGAGCCAGAGCTCTGTTGTCACTTCCCTTACTGTGGCCTGGGCTCATCCTCCCCCAGGAGCTGCCTGCACATTTGTGAGACTGCATAAAAAGCAGAAGAGCACAAGAGGACACTGCTTTCAGATTGATCATGGGATGAGACACTATCCTGCCCCTATATTATTTTAAGGGCATAATAATGACATGGCAATGATTTGGCTTCAATGTGATTTTTTTCCTTGTCTTTTACATCTCAAGCTGTAATGCACCTGTTTTCCTGGTCAGGAAAAGGCATTAGCCTGAGCTTAATACCTGCTTACCATCCATTTTTATTCCAGAAGTAGCTGAATGCTTTTCTGAAGAATCTTGTTGCATTTTTGAAAGCCTGTGTGTAGAGCAAAGGAAGATTGCCCACTGAGTGAAAGAAAAGGCTTTTTTTCCACGAGGGAAAACTGCATATAGAAAGAGTTGCCCAGTGCAGCTCTGACATTGGGACTTCGAGCTGTCTGTGGGACTTTTTCCATTCCTGTTTCTTGGGTAATTTGTGCTAGAAAGTCCCTTTCTAGCTTTGTTCAAAACTCACAACTGTGCCTGTCCTTGAGAGTGCTGCTTTGGCTTTGATTGTGGGCTTTTCTTCATGTAAACAAAAACCAGCTGCTTTTGCATGTGAACACCCCCAAAATGTGAACACCCCCATTAGATTATTTTTGGGGGTTTTTTTTTGTGGGGATGGGGGTGGAGTGAGGGATTTTTGGTTGGGTTTTTGGGTTTTTTTCACATCAAGAGAAAATACTCAGCACTTCAAAGATGCATTCCTGCTTTTAGGTGTCTTTGCAGCCCTCCTCCCTTAGCAGAGCCCACCCTGTCCATGAGCTTTCCTCATCCCCACGTTGTGGTGTGCAGCCTGGCTCTCATCCCACATAATCAAAGTGTCACTGAACTGGCTATTTCCAGCTGCCCATGTGTTAGGCAGCAGCATGCCAGGCTGTTGTCACCCATAGCTGACACCAGCATACTTGGCCTTTAAAAAAGAAAAGTTGAGAAGAGCTGGAAAAAGCGCTGACAGCAGATAGCTCCCCACTATGTGAGTGTGTGGTAAAGAGCAGATGTCAAAGCAGGTGGAAGAGGCAAGCTGCCTCCCCCATGCCCCTGCTTGACTGGAGAAGCACTTTTACTCATTTAAGGCAGAATAGGCTGTGTTAGCTCAGTTTATGTCAATACCATGTGCTAAAGCTGCCTCTGAGAGGCACTAGGCAGTGCAGGTGAATGATCCAGGTTAGTGCTTGGAGGAGGGCCTGGGAAGCATTCTGTCTGAGGGAGGGCGGCCAGCTCTGGTGGGCTCTCCTGGCCCTGGTGGCTCTCTCCATGTAATGGCAGGAAAACACAGTTGAGTCGATGCGAACATGAAGGCACCCTCATTTCTGCCTACTTCTGCAGTCTTGGAGCAGTGTCTTTGGAAGCAGTAAGCCTCGTAAGGGGTTGTGGAGCCTGGTGTGCCTGTGAAAAAAGTAAATTATCAGGGTGGATTTCTGTCCCTCTAATTAGAAAGTTCATGCTAAGTCCTGCAGCTTCTTTGGCCTGTGTTACTCTGGTGGGAAAGGCTGTTTAATGAATCCAGTAATTACATTACATTTGGAAAAACCCTGCTCCTGATTAAAAGTTACAATAGAGTAATCTGACCCTTCCCAATGAAATCCAAAGTTAGAGGATCATCTGCTGGTGTTTTCTTTTAAGAGGGTTTACCTTTCATTTTTATCTTTTCTGCTGAGGAAATTGTACATTTTTCTCTGAATTCAAAGCTGAGGCTTGCTGGTTGGACTGATCTGGCTCTTTCTTAAATACGATGCTCAACAAAATTTGTTAAGCCAGAAGTTTTCTTATGTAGGTGTTTCTCCGGGAGTCCTTAGAACACAAGTTGGAGAAACAGCGAGAAGTGGAAGTCACCAAGGCAGCAATGATCATCCGAGCACACATCTTGGGTTATGCAGCCCGGTAAGTGATACATGAAAATATTAATGGTAAGGATTTGAAATAAATGGATGGGCTGTCAAGAAGTTAAATCCTTCTGACACAATTCTCAACTTTTGTGGGGGCCAGGCATTCAAATCCTGTAAGTGGCTTTTGAAAATAGCAGCTGAAAATATCCATGAACAATGCAAAGTTTGAATTGTTTTAATATAATGAATAGGGCAATACAGAAATTTGGAGGTCAGTCAGTATCCATCTGATTGTATCAGGGCATTAGAGCCATGGTAGGAACTCTAGTTGGATGGCACCCAGTGGGGCTGCCCCAAGTCATCAGCTGAGATTCTGATTTATCTTTGCTTCTTCATGGTAAAAAAACCAGAAGGAAAATAAAACTAATACATGTGGTTCTTGGGGAACCAAGACGTTATGTTACTGATTAATGTTTGACTTGTTTACCTGGCTTCATGCATTATGTGTTAGGTGGAGTTGTCCATCCTGTCTATTTATTTCTCTGCTTTTTCTACAAGTCAGTTGAGGACAGTTTAAGGAAGCTTGTTTGCATAATGAGGTCATTTCTTTTCATGTGCTCATTAGTCCTGTTCTTATATTCTGACCAGTATGTTACTTAAAAACAATGTCCCTTTTTTAATGCCAGCTATCCTGCTACACATGGTCTTTCTTTTCAGACATGTGGGATGACTATATATAGTCTTTCTCTGCATGTGTGCACACACACAGAACTGTCTTTTTAGCATCTCCTTGGCAGGGGCATAAGAACATGTAAGAACATGTGCATTTCCTTAATGAAGACACACATGGTGCTGTCAAGAAATGAGAGAATCTTGCTTCTCAAGGGGAGAAGAATGTGAACAGTGGGGAACTATCGCAGAGGTAGAACTATCATGGGCTCACTATTGCAGGTCACTATGGCAAGATCCCTCACAACTGTTTCACCACAAATTTGTTTCCTTTTTTCTCCCCCCAGAAAGCGGTATAGAAAGGTTCTCTACTATGTGGTTGTGATACAGAAGAACTACAGAGCATTTAGTGGTAGGAAGAAGTTCCTGTGCCTGAAGAAAGCAGCCACAGTCCTTCAGAAGCAGTGGCGAGGCCAGCTTGCTCGGCGTCTTTACAAGGAGCGACTGGAGGAGAAGCGGAGACAAGAGGAGGAAAGAAGAAAAGAGGAGGAAGAAAGGTGCATTCTCTGGCTTACATCACTCTGCTGCCTGTGCTGTATTAAGTGTTGGTCTGAAAGCCTTTATTTCAGGCTATTATTGAACAAGTGACTTTCAAAACCTTTGCTGCTTTTGCTAAAAGAGGCATATAGCGATCATGGTAGTTTCATATTCACAAACATATTCGTTGTGATCTTATTTTTGGCTGTCTTTTCCAGGTGGCAGATGATCTCTGTAAGCTGAGCTATTGCCATAGCCAAGGAATGTGATGAGCTTATGTTGAGCTTGATTGACTGACTCTTTTTTCTTCACTCACTTTTAGGGAAAGACAAAGGCAAGAAGCAGAGCGTCTTGCCCAGCAGGTAAATTATATTCTTAATGCTTTCAGCCACGCTGTTTACCTGAGTATCTCAACCCAGCAATTAAAAAAATAAAAGGTACCTGTAGCATTAAAACTAAACTAATTACAGGAGCTGGCAGATAAAGCCAAAGGAAACTCAATATAGTTTGCATGGAAATTTCCTTCACCTGATGCTTCATTTAATTTCCAGCAAAGATTGAATTTTCTGCACATACTTGGACTTCCTCTGCTCAGCTATCACTGAGCAAATGTAATCATGCTTTAACTTTTTTCTTTTGCTTTCCTTTTCATTTTTTGCTGATACCAAGATATGAATGAGCATGGTGGAGTATAGAGCTTTAGAAATAATTTTCTTAAAAAAAGCTTGCATTCAGGGGCCTAACTTGATTTTGTTTGATTTTATTTTTATGCAGGCTGAAGAAGAGAGAAAGAAGCAGGAACTGGCTGCCATTCAGAAAGCTCAGAAGGAGGCAGAGCTGAAGCAGGAGGTGGAGAAGCAGAAAGAAAGCAGGCAGGTGGAAGAAATCCTGCGTCTGGAAAAAGAAATCGAGGACCTGCAGCGCGTGAAGAAGCAGCAGGAGCTGTCCTTGACAGAGGCTTCGTTACAGAGGCTGCAGCAGCGTCGGGATGAGGAGCTCCGGCGGCTTGAGGATGAGGCATGCCGAGCAGCCCAGGAGTTCCTGGAATCTCTGAACTTTGATGAGATTGACGAATGCGTCCGAAACATTGAGAGGTCTCTCACTGTGGGCAGTGGGTATCCTGCTGAGCTGGCTGAACAGACTGGAAATGCCTGCAGTGAAAAGCCCAATTTTAACTTCAGCCAGCCATATCCTGAGGAGGAGGTAGATGAGGGCTTTGAAGCCGATGATGATGCATTTAAGGATTCGCCCAACCCGAGTGAGCATGGCCATTCTGATCAAAGGACCAGTGGCATCAGAACAAGCGATGATTCCTCAGAAGAGGATCCTTACATGAACGATACCGTGGTGCCAACAATTCCTGCTGCCAGTGACACCATGGTCATACCTCCTGCCCATGACACTGTGAGCCTCCACAACTCTTCAGGCGGCGAATCCACGTACTGCATGCCAGAAAACGTGTCCTGCAGACCCCCAAATTCTGTGGAACTTATTTCTCCCGACGGAGACTATGATTACGACCAGGACGATTACGAAGATGGTGCTATCACTTCTGGCAGCAGCGTGACCTTCTCTAACTCGCACAGTAGCCAGTGGTCACCAGACTACCGGTGCTCAGTGGGCACGTACAATAGCTCTGGAGCATACCGCTTCAGCTCTGAGGGGGCTCAGTCTTCTGTGAGTAGCAATCTTTCTATTCTATAATAATTGATAGGTGCTTTCTGATTTTTTTTTTCCCTGCTGTAGACTCACTGTAGTTGTTCTTAGAAAACAACGTGTGGCTTGATTTACTCAGAGAGCCTATGGAAATAGTGATCTGTTGCCATCTAGATGCCACTGGGGTGAGTGCATTAGAGTCAGAGGCAGCTCAGATGCTGTTTGCAGTCCTGGGCTTCTGCACAGATATGGTTTTAACTGCTTTAATGCAACACTGTGTGTTACGTGGCGAGAAGCTCAGTGCACAGCGAAGTTCTTCTCTGTGCATGCGTTTGGAGTTGGGGTACCAGGTACCTTGTTGGGGAATTGATTTCAGGAAAACCAAATTTAGTTATGTATGCAAGTTGCAAGATATTGAAGAGTAAGATGCTTGCAGAAGTCCCTGACATACCAGGTATATTTTGAGATTAGTTGAAGAGTAAAGTTCACGCAATGGAAAATGTTTAAATTATTGAGGCAGACACACATTCTGCGAAGAAAATTTTCAGTGCTGTTTACTGAGTATACTGTGGGGTTTCCTTCTACAAATATTTTTGAAAGAGTATGATTTCCTCTACCACTCACCCAGTGTTTCTGTCAGACTGTTTGACTGGGAAAGTGAAAAGGTGTTTCAGGAACACTGACTTGTTTGGAAGGAAAATTTTAATGATATAATGTCTCCTACATTTGAAGTGGTGATAAGCAGTCCAAGAGCCATTGTGGGTGTTGGAATAAGTTGACAGTTCTTGCCTGAGAAAAAAACTACTTTCAGTGTCTCTGCTGAGGATGCCTTTCTGCTGCATGACTCTGGATGTGTGTCAGATACAGAACAGAAATTTTGACTTTCTGGGGTGAGGGAAAGCTAGTGCCACAGCTTGTGCAATGTTTCTTTTTCAACACCTTTTTTAGCTGTTCCCCACAGCACTTCAGTGATAGGGGCAAGCAGCACAAGGTAGCTTACCCTGACCATACTCTTGCAAAGGGATAACTTTCCTGAGCTCCACAAAGCTTTTACACAGATTTGTGTAATCAAATAGTTCAAGCTGCATTTTACTACAATGTGCTCCTTCGTTAGCTGGGTGAAAACAAGTGCGGAATCATGTCCTTCCAATACATGATAAAATGCTTTAGCTAGAGCCTTCTAAACCAACTTGATCTAAGCTCTTTCCTGAGAGATTATGACCTTTCTTTCCTTTCTTGTGTAGTTTGAAGACAGTGAAGAAGATTTTGACTCCAGGTTTGATACAGATGATGAACTTTCCTACCGGAGGGATTCAGTCTATAGTTGTGTCAGCCTGCCCTACTTTCACAGTTTTCTGTACATGAAAGGTACTGGATTAATCAGAATTTGCTAAATAGACAACATAACCAGAAATTTCTTGTATATTACATTCCAACTCCTGTAGAGTTAAGCTATTTTCTTATTTTTCAAAGGGTGATGGAAAAGTGACTTTATTGAATTTGAGCTGTTCCCAAGTTAAGTTACTTGCCGTGGCTTACATCTAGCAATGTATTTCCCCTCTGCAAAAAAAGATCAATATTTTGAGCTGCCTCTGTTACATCTTTGCTGGCTCACAAACAATGAAATATTCAGTATAAATACAGAAAAATAACTCACAAAGTCAAATTATACCAAATTTTGAGGAAAGCTGATTCCTGCTCTCAATACCTTGTAACACAGCATTCTGCGTTGCAGAGCAATTTTACTGACCTTAGTCAAATTTCACTTTGGATCTGGAAGACATGAAGAAGGTTACATGTAGCAAAGGGGTGTGAGAGACTCTGAAAGAATATACACAGGAGTTCTCTGCTTAAAATTCTTGGGTTTATCTTCTGATGATTGATAGCAAAATGTAATCTAGCTGAATCCTTGTATGATTTCATCACTATAGTGTACCTTATGTTCCTGGAATAGGAACAGTCATGAGTGTACACACCACAACATTTGTGTGAAAAATAATGCAGTTGACAGCGCCATGGCCATTACTTTCTGACATAGCTAGCAGTTTTTGTGGGATGACAGGAGCATATCAGTTTGGTTAAAATTTTTATGACTGCACTGTAACTCCAGTGCAAGGTGCATTGCCTACTCTATGACCACACTTCAGTGTGGCTGAGCTCACACTGGGGTATTTCCTACTCTACGCTTTGTAGGGTTTTGTGGTTACCTTCTAATAACCTGAGCAGAGGAAAGATCTTAATGCTAAATTTTTTTTAGATTATCACTGAAATACATTGAAAGGTGTCCTAAAGATCAGATTCTCATGTGCAGCAAGACTTTGCAGTAATTCATTATTATAGATATGTATATGTACATGTAATTATAGGTATGTTACATATACTTTCGTAATAAAGAATCTTACTACAGTTCATAATTTAAGGGTATTTAGATTGACAGCAATATTGGTGGTCATAAGGATATGCAAAAATGAGGTTTTGTGGCTTACAGCAGAGACTCAGTTTAACTGCAGTGTTGTTGGTCAGCACCTTCCAGTTTTGGTGCTGTTCACAGCATCTGTTTTATGATATAGCTGTTTGTTTTAACTGCATATAAACAGACATTTGTCTCTTGCCAGGTGGCCTAATCAACACATGGAAGCGACGCTGGTGTGTCCTGAAAGATGAGACCTTCCTGTGGTTTCGTTCTAAGCAGGAAGCACTTAAGCAGGGTTGGCTTCATAAAAAGGGCGGTGGATCGTCTACGCTTTCCAGAAGGAACTGGAAGAAAAGATGGTTTGTTCTCAGACAGTCCAAACTCATGTACTTTGAAAATGACAGTGAAGAAAAGCTAAAGGGTGCCATGGATGTCCGAACTGCCAAGTAGGTTTACATGGTTTTATGTTAGCCATGGTTCCCTCAAAGTGGTACTTGGGTCTCAGTCTGAGAAGGCACTGAGTGCCCTGCCTACAAATTGTGTGAATGCAAGCAGGAGAGTGTGTGTGGTGAAGTTAGTGAAAGCAAGGGTTGTCCTTAGTTGGCTCTCTCTTAAGTCTAGAGAGTGCTCCAGAGCTAAGCCAGTGCCAAAACTTCAGAAAATGCTGCTATAATGAACCCGTCTATGCTTTCCCCCAGACTAGAGGCCCTGCTTAGTCTGTAATGATTCCCAAGGCAATTTGGGGCATGTTGCCAAGTAGCTTCAGGCAAACCCAGAATGAAGAGGGTGGAATTAATAGGCCCTGAGTATATTGAAGTTCGCATGGGTCAAAGCTGAATCTTCTGTATGTATTTAGATTTTTTTTTAATGCTTTAAATAATTGTGGTAGTGTAAAAAAAAAGTCTTTCAAATGCATATATTCATTAAAAAAGCAAGATTACTAAACCTAATAACTTACGCCTTGTTAACTGAAGTTCCTTAAGCCCAAGAATTTTATGCTTCCTGAAGCATGCAGAAAAAAAGTTTTCTACTGGATGGTATTTTTCCTTCTAAACAATTTAGGATTATCTACCTAATTTAAAAATTAAAATGTGCTAACATTAGTTGTCTCTTTTCTCGATAAAGTGTACCTAAGCTTTCATCCAAAGTAGAGAGAAACAGAAATGGTTAGTAACAGTCAATTCCACTCTGTGCCTTGTAATCTGCAACATCCAATTTGTTTGTTACTTTAACAGAGAGCTTAAACTAAATTGAAATCTTTGATTAATCTTTTCTTTTGCAGTCCTAGCTTCAGCCTGATTTCAAGTAGGACAGAAAAGAGTTTCATTGAGAATCCTGACTTGCTCCTGAAAAACCAATGGGCTGTTGGGGCAGTCAAGTAAATCTCTGAATAGAAGCTGAAGAACCTACCTTTTTGTTGTTGTTGTTAAAACTAGATTTGACTCTGTCTCATGTACCATAGCATTTATTTAGCATATTTTTCTAATATGTTCAATCAATCATTCTTTTTTGTTGTTGTTACCTCATTGCTCCATTGGCTGTGCCCTATAGATATTCTTTGCTGCACGTACCTTTAAAATTGTCAGACAAAAGTTACTGAACCTCGTTTGAACTGTAGGTTCAATCAGTGACTATTTGAATATAAATTAGCTAAAAGAAAGGGTTACATGTATTTAAAGGACTGTGTTTCATAGGAAATAAAAAATAGCTTTTCTAGATAATGTTAATATTTACTGAGTGCATTCCTAACCTATAGTGCAACTCATGTATTTCACTACTCTCTATTAGAGACCCTGTTCAATTTAAAACATCTCAGGCTGATTCGCTTAAAACACAGAAGAGGGAGGTATTCTACTGGACACTGTAACTGAGAGGGAAGGAATCAAACTGTACAAAATTACAGCTTTTTGTTTTGATAGCAGATAGATCGTCCTTATGAGTCTGATATGCAGAGCTTGCATATATTGTTTATAGGACAGAGATTTATGAGAATAGTATAGCTGATAAGGAAATACAGCCAGTTAAGGAAATAGTAAGCTTCAGACAAATACAGCAAAACTGCATAAAGGAAATTAGGTTTATTTCTTAAGCTACAGGGAAATCTAATGTTATACTTTAATTATTGCTAAAAATCTTCACAGTTGTTTTTTATATCAATACTTAGATGTCCAAACTAAAAAATAGAAATATGTAATTTTTCAGCAGATGAGTGCTCAGATTTATATGGAAGTCATGTTTGGAATTGTCTTTATGCTAACTCACAACCTCACAGAACCACTAATCAAAGTTTTGTTTGCTTTCAGTTTTCAATCTTCAACAGCCGTCTTTTTTAGCAATCCAAAATTCACTTGGTTATGCAGTCAGTTCAGAAATATATCCATTTCTTAACTCAGTTATCTTTGCCTCTCTTGGGGTTTTGATAATGCTTTGCTTTTTCTTTAGTTCTTGGTAAAATGGTAACAGAATGGTCACTTTGGTGACCATTCATAGTAGTTTGAATATTTGTACTGTCTAAGCAGAGAACACAGCTTTAGTTTGGCGAACTAGTACTGGGTCTGATAAATCACGTTGTGACTCTTGCAAATGACCCTGATGAAGACTGACTGCTGTTATTTTAAGTAGCAGTAGTTTGTGGCCTTCTCAGCAGAACAGAATTTTCAAAATATTGATAATCTGTAATGCTCAATCTTGGTGTTTTCCCTTTTTTTCAGAGAGATTGTTGATAATACAGGCAAAGAAAATGGTATTGATCTAATAATGAGTGATAGGACCTACCACTTAATTGCTGAATCTCCCGAGGATGCAAGGTATGAAAATCGTTGGGCCTATCTTCTTTTCCTTTTCTTTTCCTTTTTAACCTCTATGCCATTCTGACTTTGGCTTGTCATTACTTTGTTTCACTTACTGTAAAAAAATATTCAGGCTGTGTTAAACGCATTGCATTTAACACACTTTCTGAAAGGCTTGCTAAGGAGACAACCTTATGGCAGACAATTACTGGGAAGAGTCAGATTGCCAATTTGCCTAGAATTTGGCTGTTCCCAATTTGTTGCTAGCAACTTTCTGAAATACAATTTGTCTGTAGAAAAGCAGATGTTAGCCACTGATGCTTGCCTTGTGGATTTCTCTGCTGTGTTTAGCTGCTTTGATCAAATCAATATTTGAGACCCTGTAGTCTGCCTGAAATGAAGCACTTTGTTCTTAGGGGTAAGATCTGTTTGTTTAAACAGAACCTAATTTTTTTCAGATAGAAGATGTAATGTAGTCACTGTATTTTAGAGAAAAAGCATATTGATGTAAGAGGAGTGTGTAAGAGAGTGCTTCCCTTTCTGCATATTTAAAAAGGGTCTTGCTTTTACTGCTAAAGGATCTATATCTAACCACGGGGGAGGCAGGTGGGTGAGGAGCAAGTCTGACTTGTCAGATCAGTTGTAGAGCATCTTTAAAAAAAATCCCCATGCTACAATTCATGCAAGATAATAATATGCTTGCCTATAAAAATCAAGTATTTAAATAAAGTTAACTTAGTAATCAGAACTTATTACCCATTGCCTTGCTGCCCCAAGGCCAGAATACAGCATGGCTTTGTCAACATCACTTGAGCTACTTTGCTCAGAAGCCTCCAAAGTTCTTTTGTATTCTGTTCTTTGCGAAGGTAGAATGCCTTCCTGTATCACAGGACCCTGAGTACAGGTGTTGATGTAGCAATGCAAAATCCGTCCTCAATTTTTTAGGTATCCTTGAAGTTATCCTTGAAATAACTTAAGAGCTTTCTAGCAGTTACTGTTAAGATTCTTTTGGGATGTAAGCATATTTTAAAATGAAGGCTTAGCTAAAGTCTCTTCTGCCAGACTTGTGTACATGCCCTAGGGACCAATAAGCAATTATCAGCACACAGACTTGTCTGTTGCCATGCATCTCCTTAATTTCTTTCTTAAAGGTGGAGGAGGAGACACTATACACTCTTGTTGTGTATACTATGAATAACAAACCATCCAGATTGAATTACCTTTTACCAGTGTATTTCCTGTTTCTTTTTTCTCACTCATCCCAGAAGACTTAATGAGGAAGATGTGTAAGGATTTGCAGACAGGCTTAAGTCAAAGCCTTGTTAATAAAGCATTGTGAAAAGTGAAGTATGAATCATTGGGCTGTGTTTGGTCCACATCTGCTATTGAAAAAATATTTTGTACCTGGGCTAAATCAGGTTCTGAGGTTGCTTTTTGTTCAAGTTAAGGGAAAAACCAAGGAAAACATGGCACAGGCCCCCAGAAGAGAAGTTACTATTATTGAAGAAGTAATGCTTCAGTGGGCAGCCACTGCTGAGGGTTTGTTCCTTTCAAATCCCTAGCCTTTTTCCCTATTTCTGTGTTCTGGGACTCAGCTGAAAAACAAAGGAGGTCCTGAGAGGGAAGACAGCAAAAATAAAGTCTGCCTTTGTCTTTTGCAAAGTGCCATGATTCATTTAATTTTCATTGTTTACACAAAGATTAAATGAAATCGGGAAAACTCTGAATTATTCTTTAAAATCCATCCAAAAATTATCACTAGATGTGCATACAGTGCTATTAAGTTTTGTTTGTTTGTTTGTTTTTAATTGAAATAGAAGTTTCACTTTAAATACATTTGCAATTCCCAAGCCCAGAAGCTAAATTTAATTTGTGGGGGGTTTTTTTGGTAGGTGAGGCTTAGTTTTCTTTACTTCAGTTTTAGCTTTTCTTCAGCTGGTGGTTTCTCCTCTTTAGATGACAGCTTCTCTCCTTTTTTTGTGGGATTGCCTTACATCCAGCAAAGTGTTAAGTACAACCTCTCTGTGGGTGTCTCTGAGTCTTAAAAAAAGAATCAGAACTAAATATGTTCTCATCTGCTTTATGGTCTGGCAATCTCAGTCTTTGTTTTTCTTCATTGCTTGCACTGTTTCTAATAAAAGAGTGAGCCAATAAAAAGAATTTAGGATATGGCAGTGATGGTACTGTTTGATAGCCTACACATTTTTTCTTGAGCTCTTTTAGCAGTTCAGTTTCCAGAAATCTACACTTTGGGGGAACAATTGGCTTCTGAATGCTGGAGTTGAGGAGGCAGCTCTTCAGTGTCCTAGGCAAAAATTCCCTGACTAAAAGCAATTGCAGAAAAGATAACCTCATATTTAAGTCCAGTAGTTTTGCAGTAGGTTGAGTGTTTGCTCAACCCCATGGTGATGGAGAAGACTGCAGGAAAGTGAGGAGTCTGTTTTAAAGGCTGGGCTTTTGAGCTCTTTGAAAACTTGGCCCCAGGTGGTTTTCATTAGAATGGCAAATTCATATCTCAAAGAATGGCATTCAGGAACCTGTTGAACAGGCCAAGCTCTGCCCTTAGATTTCAGTGGGATTCCTTAGAGCAGTTGAGCTTTATCATATACAAGTGCCAGAAGGATAGAGGTTTCCCAGAAGCAGAAGGTGTGGTTGGAATTAAATCCATCTGCAATTGCTGGTCAGGACTCGGGGCTGAAGCACTGGAAACCTCTCTGCCACTTTTCCTGTTGTGGATATATAGAGTGCCACTGGAGTGGCACAAATCAGCTTATCCTTCCAGCTGCTGGATTTTTCAGTGCTGCATAGAGAACAAAAAACTGTAGAGGTATTTGCTCGGGGGTTTTATTATTTTTTCCCTCTCAGTTGTGCTTCTACAGAGAACTCAGTGGACTTGGGTGGTCTTTCCAGAAGTGTCACTGTAAGAAATTAGCACCAGTCATGCTATCAGTGCAGCAAAATTTATAATCTGAAGGTTAGGATTCCCATTAAAGGCTTTGTGTGTAGCTAGCAATGTATTTTATTCCAGATGAAACATGTGGAATGTATTACAGAGACTCTCCAAGCACTCGGATGTTTCAGTGTGCTTACAGCAGTTTGTCAGGGATGCCACTTAGTGTACAAGGTACTTTTTGTCAGGAGGAAGGGTATGACACCAGCTTGGATGGGAGATCTGGAGGGGCTTGCTTGCACCCAGTGTTACTTGAACTGACATAAAGCCTTGCTGCTTTTATGCCCGTTGACAAAAGGAATCTTAAGCAATTTCAAAAACCTGCAGAACCTGCTGGACCTCTGCAGAACAAAGGTGACAGAAGGCTTGTGCAGAGCCAAAATTTTACTTACACTGCTGCTTTTCTCTCCCCAGCCAGTGGTTCAGTGTACTGAGTCAAGTCCATGCGTCCACAGAGCAGGAGATCCGGGAGATGCATGATGAGCAGGCTAATCCACAGAATGCTGTGGTAAGTCTAAATCTGAAGAACTTTTCAAACCAAGTATTTTTAGAAAACAGGGGCACTGTGGTGACCACAGCTTCTGAGAGTCACAACCTACTTTGTTTAAACGTGGTAGCTGTGACACTGGCTAGAGCTTCCGCGTGCTCGGTCCTGTAGCTGTACAAGGAGAGAGTGGGACTTCTTACTCCTCTCCCATCATTCACCTTGATGAAAAATGACTATTGGTTTGGGGGTGGTTTTTTTCTGTGTATGCTTGATTTTGAAATTTTGCTGAAATATACTGTTAATGAGTAAATTAAAGACCCAAGAGTTAAAAATTTGAGATTTCTCTGATCCTGCCTTTATCATTTTGTACAACATACATTGGTAATTAATAGAATACATTTGGAACCTTAATATCAAGCAAATGAAAATAAAAACTTCTGCTTAATGGCTTTAGAAGTTTGTTTGGAGAGGATGCCATTTATATTGGGATGGCAGTTTTCAGTCAAAAATTCAAGCATGTTTGGAAGCATAGAAAAGATCAGGTTTTGAGCTGCCTCCATCCTAACTACAAATAATCTTTTACTGTACGTATTCATCCAAGTCTCTCAGTTTTCTTCTCAGTAGTTGTAATGGTTAAGAGAAACTGATGCTCAAACCTGCTTGATCAAAGCTGCTGCTTCTTTCTCCTGTCTCTCAGAAGAGTACTGTGAGTAATGTAATTGTGAATGTCTTCCTCATTTTCTGGTTGGCTATTTGTTTATAGGGTACACTCGATGTAGGACTAATTGATTCTGTCTGTGCTGCTGACAATCCAGATAGGTAAGTCAGAACCGTGCCTGGTGACTTCCTTTTTCTTCTGTCTCTAGCCAAAATCAAACTTTATACTTTAGTCTCAGTATTCTACTGGCCAACCATGTATTAAAGTGATTCATTATTGCCTCCCTTTCCATAGCACTAAACACCACATGTTAAAACATGGAATAGGAATGACGGTGCATTTGGAGGGGCTTCAATAATTTCTGTGACATGGCTTCATACGTGAACTCTTCAGCTCCTAAAGTGATCCAAAACTGGAAGATTAAATATTTCTTTCATTTATACAAATAATGCTCCTGAGAGAAAAAGAACAGCTAATTTTTGAGTTCCTTAGTAATGTAGTGGGCAAAAAAAATTAATTTTAATTTTTTTTTCTGTTCAGCTTCTCCTTCATGAATGTTGTATTCTTCAGGGATGAAAATTATTTCCCCAGAATAAAAATGTCTTCTAACAAAGAAGACAGTGCAGCATGAAAAGAACAAAAATGTTGGGTTATTCTTAGTTCTTGAACTACTAATGGTGTTTAGGGAAATAAAAAGTAATCTGGGTTCAGACTACAACTGGTTTATAAGGTTACTGGATGTAGGTGTTATTTGCACTGTAGGGGCTCACTCCAGTTTCTCCTCATTGTGTACATGTGTAAAACAGCTGGTTTTAAGTTAGTGCTTTGTCCTTGGCCTGCCAAAACACAGATACCAGAAGTAACAGTGAATTTATAGCCCAGGTTTCGTAAACAATACAGCACAAATGTCCAGAACTTTCACAATTTTAAATTAGCATTTCTCCTGCATTAAATTAATGTAATAAGTTAAGTATTTCTCTTACAAGCATTTTTCACATGGATTTTTTAGTCTTGTGGGGGGATTTTATGTTATGTTTTGGGGGTTTGCTCCAGATGAAAAAATTAATGGTAAAGGGTTAAAGCAAGCGTTGTAGGCTGAGGAACCTGCCTGTCTGATCCAGAGAGCCATCAGCACACTTCTCTTGGGCTAGTTCTTCGTGCTTCAGTGAATCCTGGTGTAGAATTGGGTAAAAGCCAGACTCTCATTAAAAATAGATTGTATTCTCTGTGAATTGGGTTGCACTGCATTAAAAATAAAAGAATCCATGTTCACACGCTCACTGCTTTACTATAGACCTTTGTATACTGTAGTTCGTTTTAGCTAATGTAGCTACTGACTGAAGCAGACACTCCAAATAGATCCTACCCTGGAACAGTTCTGATTCACATGCAAAGCTGATTAAAGTTTGGAAGTTTTTCTCACCACAGATTTATTTTGAGATATGACAAGTTGCAATTTGATGTGAACTTTCCCACCATTCACAGCCCATGCATTTTGGTGTGAATGTAACATAACTGAGTCTTTTCAAATGCTTAATTTTTTTTTAAGATGATAACTAAATAATGCATTAGAGGTGGACCATATTTGTCTCCATAGAAAATGCAAACAATGAACAGTTTTTATGGTTATGGGGGGTGGGATAAACAGCATGTATGCTGATTTTAAAGGCTGTTTCAATTGTCATTTACTTTCATAGACCCAATTCATTTGTGATCATCACTGCTAATCGAGTTCTTCACTGTAATGCTGACACTCCTGAAGAGATGCATCACTGGATAACCCTGCTCCAGAGGTCAAAGGGGGACACTAGAGTGGAGGGACAAGAATTCATTGTGAGGGGTAAGAACTGAGTGGGGCAGTAAAAAGTAAATAACATCCGTTATGCTTTGAAGAGATTGTTCCCACAATACAATGTGGGTAATATGCCAACATGATTAGTGTTGCAGCCTCATCTTTGTGTGGTGGACTTTACTCATAAAATAATACAGCTGAAATTATATTCTTGTTGTGCTATGAAAGAAAACACTGTAATGATGACAAGGTTTTTTTAATAAGTTGACAAGATAATTCTTCTAGTGAAACATCAAAATTGAAAGGTTTTCATATTAATTTTATTTTTATAATTTCATTGTTTGAGAGTTTTACTCTATATTGTTTCATATGTGAGCTTATCAATTCACATAGTTTTTGTTGCTGTTGAAAGTATACAACTAACCTTTAGCAACTTACTTTTGTCCAATTCTGTTCAAGAGAAAGAAATGTGATTCAAATCATATCCTTAACAGGGTGGTTACACAAGGAAGTAAAGAACAGCCCAAAGATGTCCTCATTAAAACTAAAGAAGCGTTGGTTTGTTTTGACGCACAATTCTTTGGACTACTACAAGAGTTCGGAGAAAAATGCTTTGAAATTGGGTACACTCGTCCTGAACAGCCTCTGCTCAGTGGTCCCACCTGATGAAAAAATCTTCAAAGAGACAGGTAAGTGTTTGCTTTTGTTCAGGTAAGCCTTCTGTCCTTCTAGCTAGTAATGCAAGAAACAATGCATAAGAATATTTTAAATGGATTATTATGCGTGCAGTTCCATGAACAAATCTGGTTCCCAAGTCACTGAGGTGTTCTACAGGAATTACTGGGTGAAAAACAAAGGTAATATACAGAGGAGTAAAATTGGTTTTCACCAACATTCAAATTATCACAGGCTGACACTGCTGCCAAGTTAGTGTAAACACTTATGCTTACACATCAAAGACCTGGGGAAAGATATGGGTAGCATTCTCCTCATGCATTATTTTGTGTGCTGAGGAGCTATGAGGGCCAACATTGGAGCAGGTATAGGGAGATGCAGAGTAAGAGTGCTGTTTGTGGTAACCTACATACTACACCTGAGTCAGCTCCACTGTGCACTTTCAGAACTGGTTTTCAACTCAGAAGCGTCTGTTTGCAAATGAGAAGTGACTGTTGACAGTTCTGTATTATCTCATTGGGGTCACTGACATTTCAAAGAGGCTTTCACTAGTGAAAAGATGAAATACATTTCCTTTTACTGACTGTTTCATAAAAAGCCTATACGATGATGCAGAGAGAGAATTTGAACTGAAGTGCTCTTCCTGTCATAGTTTCCATTTCATTGGTGTAAAATGAAAGACAGAGGAGGTAGCTTGTGCTTTATGCCTGTTTGTACGTGTGCCACGGACTATGAAAGACTCTGGCGTACAAAGCAAGTCTGTCTCAGATTTTCCTCTTACAGACAGGACTGGAGAAGTAGGACCCACGAGCTACAAGCACCTAAGAGTATTTCACAATATTAACAGTGTTACAGGGATTTTAACTAAGATTACTGGATGAAACGGGGCTGCATGATGCATAGTTGTAGTCTGAGGCTACTTCTTTAAAGGAGAAAATCTCCTTTAATACCACAGTATCTGTATTATGACAGTTAATAACTCGCGCATCTTCAGTTCCAGAAAGTGCCAGCGTGAGTTGGGATGCAGCCCTGGGTGTCTGCTGGGCTGCAGCCTGCATGATGACCAATTTTGCTGTTGTGCCAGGTTACTGGAATGTGACCGTGTACGGACGCAAACACTGTTACCGTCTCTATACAAAATTGCTTAATGAGGCGACCCGCTGGTCAAGTGCCATCCAAAACGTGATCGACACAAAGGCTCCCATTGATACTCCAACTCAGCAGCTTATTCAGGATATTAAGGTAGGCACAAGCAGGATGGCGTGGGGTGAGAAAGAATGGTTCCTTAAATCTCTGTTTTGGCTTTGCTGTATTGGGTAATAAAGCAGAAAATTACATTTTAATTACACAGTGACATGGACTAAAATTGTGAAACCTGAATGTATTCTCTGACCTGATAAAGGAATTTCTGCCTAAACAGTAGAAGAGCAAACTTTGAAGTGCAGCTTGGAGGGCAAGAAGGATGTAACTTTTTTCCATTAAAACAGTAACAAGTTTTACTGGTTTGTGTAACTTGACAGAGGTGGCTACACCTGGCAGTAAAGCACATTGTGCAGGTTCATGAGTTAGCAGACAAGTTTAGCTCAGTCCACAGTGAGCAGCACACCAGGATGTGGACTAAACAGCTCTTCTAACTTTTTTTTTTGTCATTATCGTCCTTTTTTTTATGATAGCATGGGCTAAGCATCTCATATCTCTGTGTGATTAGAAAAACATTCAATTAATGCTTCCTGTTTTATGATCTCATTGGAGACAGTGCATGCACAGCCAAAGAATGTCCTTCTGGAGCTTTTTGCTAATGTGCATTTATGAGAGAGGATGGTGATTCTCACAAGAGATAAAGAAATAGGCAAGAGGGGAGAACTGCTATTGACCTTTTCCCTTAGAGAGTGCCACCACTTCTCTCGTGGAAAAGAGGTATTAAGTTCTCAATTCCAAGATTTTGAATGCTGTTCTTCAGAGCAAGAGAAATATATGGAACTCAGGACTGGTAGAGTACAGTGGTCACACATCTGTCAAACTTAGCCTAAGAAGAACAGTAAGAGCAGTATTTGGATGTCAGAGTGAGTGCACCAGGTTTACAGCAGCACTTTGGACTATTTTATTCAGTAGCTCATGCAGTTTCTAACTGAAAGGCCAATTAGATATGTGGAGAAATACTTTTAAATAAAACTTCAGTACAGATGTCATATTTCCCATTATGAATTACTTGAGTAAAAATGAGTAAAAAATGAAAACACACTTCAAAAATTGTTATGATACTTCATTTTGGTGTCCTGCAGCTCTGCTGTAGTTTGGGGTTTTTTTACTGCATAGATAAAGCAAGCCTATCCAAGGGGTGAGGTTGGCAGGTACTGAGCATTCATAGCCCACAGCATGCCGTGGCAGCCACAGCACCCACAACTGGATTTCACACCAAACAATGTTGGTAACACTGATTGCTCAGTTTTTATAACCAACCTAAGGGCACAAAGCGTTGCATTATTCTTAAAGCTTCACCCCAAATCCTGGTTTTTTCTTACCCCAATAGGAAAACTGTCTGAATGCTGATGTGGTTGAACAGATTTATAAGAGGAATCCTATTCTCCGTTACACTCATCATCCATTGCACTCACCATTACTGCCACTGCCATATGGGGACATCAATCTAAACTGTAAGTTTTCCAATAATAGAACCACTTTTCCTTATGAAAGATTAAACCAGAGGATGGAATTTTTAAGTCTACAGTGAAGTAATGGTGGCAAAATACATGTTTTTAATACAAATAGACAAGTTTCCCTGTTCTCTTTTGAGAATAGCAATTTGACTAGCATACAGCCATGGGCTTGTGGTGTTCCTGCAAAAGTATTACAGAAGGGAAAGTTGCCATTGCTTTCAGCAATACAGACTGAATTTGAAAAGTCTTGCACTGAAATAAGCAACTAAACCTGATTCACTCAGTCTTCTTGAATCATATTCTTCTCCTCAAATTATTGTTGCTTCCTACCCCATGCAGGAAGCTGCAGCAGCCACAGCTTCCAATGGACAGGTGTATGTTTTATCAGATGGGATAGAAAGCCTTATTTATGGGAAGTAACATTTATGAGTATACATGGTTTTAAAAAGTAATGCTTTGTTTAGTCCCGAAATTAGTGTAATCATCTCTTTTAATCTTCTTGATTCAAACACTAATTTAGAAGTCTCTTTTGAATGAATGGTTCAAAGCTATTGATGATTGTGAACTTGGTGTCCTTATAAAGGATTTGGTTAATTTCCAACTGCATATTAAACAAGATATTACTCAGACCACAAGTTTCATCCTTGGGATGAGGGTGGGAGGTTAATATGGAGTGTGATATGGCACTTCAGTAGCATGACTTGCTCTGTCACAAAAAACAATCAATCAAGATACAGTGTTTCAGTTATTAAATTTGGAACAAATCTCAATAGCAAATCAGCTCATATAATGAGTTTGTATCATACATTTGAAATGGAAAATATAGATTCTCGTATCCTCATAACAAATGTCACAGAGTAACATTAAGCGATTTCCACATCAAGCCTGAGTGCTTTTTCTTTCATATCTCAGTCTAAGCACATTTCTCCCAATATTTCTTTTATAGTGCTGAAGGACAAAGGCTACACAACTCTGCAGGATGAAGCCATCAAGATATTTAATTCTTTACAGCAGCTGGAGTCTATGTCTGATCCCATCCCTATAATCCAAGGCATCCTCCAAACAGGACATGATTTACGACCTCTCCGAGATGAGCTCTACTGTCAGCTTATCAAGCAAACCAATAAAGTGCCTAACCCTGGGAGCGTGGGGAACCTCTATAGCTGGCAAATACTCACCTGCATGAGTTGCACATTTTTGCCCAGTCGCAGCATCCTCAAATATCTCAAGTTTCATCTCAAAAGGTGAGAACCTTTGATCTACTAAAGCACCACAACTTCTAACAGTGTTTAGATATCTAGAAGTGAGACTTAAAGATGTATTCACTTAGCAAACTGGCTATGCCAAACAGTGAATCTAAAAAGAAAATGTTATACGAAAAGTGTGTGTGAATTGGTCTGGATGGAATTGCACACATTTGAAGAATCAATCAAAATGCCACAAAGTTGAATGCACAGTTTGTTAATGTTGGCAAAAGGGGCACTGTATAAACTTAAATGACTTTCAGCCCATATCCCTAGGTTCCATTCTCAACTGTCCAAACCAACCTGTTAAAATTTCTTCATCCCACTTACTTTAATTTTATGAGATATGCATCACAGACATAAAAGAACAGTATCATATTTGAAGATGTATTTGAGTTACAAACCTATGATTGCAAATCTGATTTTAAATTATTAGTGAACATTAAATAATAATAAATCACAGTTGTCAGTTCAGCATTACCCAGAATGTGGAGTTCCTCTTCATGATGCAATGGAAGAATGCAGAGTGTGTCATTAGGAAAGTTAGTCCACCAACAAACTCAATAATTTAAAAGCTTTGTCTGCACTTGGAGCGTGTCGTTAAATAGTGTGCTGAATACAGAAATACTCTCAGGGGAGAAAAATTCTCAAATAAGCAAACTTCACAGACTAGCAGCTTAAAGTAATAATCTTTATCTCACAGGGTTCGTGACCAGTTTCCAGGAACTGAAATGGAGAAATATGCACTTTTTACTTACGAATCTCTGAAGAAAACCAAATGCAGAGAGTTTGTGCCATCGCGAGATGAAATAGAAGCACTGATTGGCAGGCAGGAGATGACATCCACAGTTTATTGCCATGGTGGGGGCTCCTGTAAGATTACGATCAACTCACACACTACAGCTGGAGAGGTGAGAAGTGGTGACAGAATGTCTTTGGGACAAAATCAGTGTGTCCCTTTACATGCCAGTCCCAGGCAGCAGTAGTGTTACACTTTGGAAGCACTGGGGCTTTCTCTGCCAGTCTCTCCTTTCTGATAAAGAAAAGCTTCCGGTGCTGTCCCTCCCTGCAGTATGTTCTGGAGAAATCCCTGCCATAAAAACTGTGCTGCAGAGGATTACCCAGCTGTAGTTCCTTCTCCCAGGAAGAATTACAGGAAAGACTAAGCAACTAGGTGGAGAGCATTACTGGAGAAACTTTAGTAGACATTGGTGTGTGTGAGAGCCAAGCTGCTTCCTAAAACTGGAAGACTCTTGCTGAGGGGGTTATATCTGGCCAGGAGATAGCACATATTCTGAAAGAATGAAAATTACAGTGGAATTTGACAACAATTAATAATGCTGATAAGGACAAGTTAATAATGTTTTTAGCCTAATGTAAAATCTAGCTCTTTTTTTTTCTAAGTATCTGTCTTACTCTGTGGTACTGTTTTTCCATGCTATGGTTTTTTCATGTGCTGTTTTTCATTAGGTGGTTGAAAAGTTAATTCGTGGCTTGGCCATGGAGGATAGCAGAAATATGTTTGCTTTGTTTGAATACAACGGAACTACTGATAAAGCAATTGAAAGCAGAACCATTGTAGCTGATGTCTTGGCGAAGTTTGAAAAGTGAGTATACCTCTCCTTCTCTCTTCACTCTAATTTAAAGTAGCAATTAAATAAATTTCCAATGTCAGTAATACTGAATTTTCTCTTTGACTTGCTTGTTTGTGATGATGCAGCTGAATTAGACACATGGCCATTTCTGGAACAAAAGGATCTCATTTTAGTTTTCTTAAAAGACTTAATAGCCACCTATCCCCTTGTGTTAGTTTTCCTCTGTCCTGACACCAGTAGAGTAGTATTTCTCATCACTATTTCCACATTTTCTTTTCCACTACTACAAATTTTTCCACCATTACTGGCAATGTGTGATAACTGACCTCCAGGGTGCCACTGCCATTCTGACTGTTACCTAACTTCACATGGAAGTTACCACAGTACAGCTTATAACATTCCTCCTACCAGTAAAATTGAAACCACCCATAGTGCTGCAGTAAGAAAATGTAATACAAGCCTAAATACCTGTTTGTCATCCTTACTTTTTATGCATGGCAATCAGCCCCCTTTATCCACATAAAAGTGGGGAAAAAAGGAATGTTTTATAACAGGACTTAATAATGTGGCTTTTATTAACTCCTGACTTACCTAAAAGTCAACATTTATTAAGAGAAGATGGGGTAGAAACTGTTGGCTTGAGAACTGAGTCAACATTTGCTGTAATACACAGCAAGGCTCTAAATACACAGACGCACATAAAGCAAAGTTCAACTGATGCCTTGCTTAGATTCCACAGGTGGCAATTTAGAAAAGAGTTTGACTTCACAGATCTGATCTCTCTCCCTGTTCACAATGCAGGCTTGCTGCCACTGCTGAAGCTGGGGAGATGCACTGGAAGTTCTACTTCAAGCTCTACTGCTTCCTGGACACAGAAAATGTCCCAAAAGATAGTGTGGAATTTGCCTTTATGTTTGAGCAGGTAAAGAACAAAGGTTCTGTTTTGAGGCACTTTTAAGAGGAGGAAAAAAAGCAAGAAACCTAGGCAGCACAGAAAGAGTTTTGGTTTTGCTTCTGTTCAACTAAATGCGCTACTACTCAAGCATTAAGAGCAAAGGAAGTGTTTCAGTGGTCAAAATGGGCCTATCCTGACATAAGTGAAGCATGTATGATTTCTCTAGTTTTATGTTTCTTACTTCTGCATTACTTGTCAACTGCTTTCTGTATAGTGGTAGAAAAATGGATAACTGGGTCTAAGCTGCATAAAAAGGAATAATACTTGCTTTTAATTTTCCTCTTCTTACACCATTTTCTGAAGAAATTGTAAGAAATAAAGTGAAAACAGTGTAAGTGGCAACAAATTAATTAATAAGAGACTCCTGCTGGTAACTGAACAGCACTAATTGAGCAATAGCTTTTTATCTTTTAAAAAACTGATTGTTTCATAGGTACCATAGGATAATAGTATAATAATCCAGTCTCAGCAGTAACAATAGGACAGCTATGATGAACAGAAATCCACGTCCTGAACATGCTGAGCTCAGAATAAGGCTACACTGCAAAACATAAAATAAGTTAAATTGACTTCTAATGAAAATTAAATGCATCAGCAGCTGGATTTCTGTTATCCAATATCTACAGTCCCTGTAGTTACTCAGAAACTCCCTGATGGCATTTATTACTGTTGATTGATCTTCTCCTGTTCTACTATATTACAAATGATTAAAAATTCTTCCAGTAGTCAGCTTCTTCCAGGGGGCACTAGACACAGATCAAGATTTCTGTATATGGTTAAGGTTTCTGGCTCTTTGCAACACCAAGACACTGACATTTTGTTGGTGAACAAGACTGATGTGATCGAGAGCTGACGTGCCTCAATTTTTATACATATGAAGGGTTTTCCTCTTCTACATCTTCCCTGTGATAGAGTATTCTCCCTTGTTCAGTTTAGGTTTTAAGGCACCATATGACATCACAAGTCTACCAAAAGTCTCCTTCCAGAGCCTACTATTGTAGCTCAGTCCAAAACTGTTTATTGTTGGCTGAAGGATCTGGACAATAAGTTGCCTTGGTTGGACTTAGAAACATGGACACTCTGTTGTTACCTCTAGAGGAGTCATCCAGTGCCTCTTTTGGGATGAACTTCAAACAGCAAGAAGAAAATCCATGAGAACTCTGCATATAATCTGCTATGTTACATTATTGGCTTAAGAGGCAGATTCAGGCAGTTTTCTGTATGAGCAACTAAAACAAGCACATTTGCTGAAGCAGATTGTTTTCATGGAGCATTCTGTGCTGACTACTGCTTAGCCAAATACTTTATGTCTTGCCAAAACCAGTAGCATTTGCTATAAAGCATGACATTCAGTCCCTACTAGCAATATTACAGCAATAACTTGAAGAGGTAACATCACATTCTAACATCAATTCTGTTCTATTTTTTCTAATTATCTGCTTTTGTGTCAGTCATCAACTTTTTTTCAGACAATTATGAAAATTCCCTTCTGTCATCAGTTTTAACTCTGCAATCTCCATTATTTTAAAGTCTGAATCCTTAAATAATTGTAAGGTGCTGAAGAAAATCTTTTAGTTCTTCTTCCTCATTAAAATACTGTCCTTCCATTTCTAAAAGACAGCACTTTCTTCTGCATGTGTACAGTTCCAGGTAAACCATTTTGCATGTTTAAAGGCACACTTTGTACACCTAAACAAACTAGTTGTTACTTAGCTGTGAATTATCTCTGTGTATTTACTAAACTTGCCGTTCCTGGATCTCCAGATGCAATGCATGTTTGTTTCCTCTACTACTGTCATATGAAAGAAAGCACCTAGCTGCTGCACATTTTCACAGGTTTGAACAAGTGTGCAGAGAGCTGGGATTTTGAGGAGTCTTCTTGGTTCAGAATTTCATCCCTGATGCTACAGAGCACTGTAATATGTAGATGTTGTACTGACTTGATTTGGCATCCATTGAAGATGTATTTTTTCCCCTCACTAAAATTACAAAGCTGTCCTAGAGCTTGGCTGGTTTGGCTGGAAACATCAGTTTTCACAGCCAGATTATTGACAGCAGTAAACTAAACTGGAGACCCATTTCTTCCTAATGCCCTTGAACACAGATGGCTTCTCCTCAATCAAATGTTTCGATCCTGTTTTCTCCCCTTTACATTTTATTTGTCTTTTTTGTAGTTCAGTTACTCTTAGATATGAGAGTTCACTAAAAGTTGTCCTAGTAAAAGTAATTCCCATTTAGCAGGTTCCTCAGTTGCCTTGCAGTTCTTATGGTAAACCCGGTCTTATCCAGCTTAAATTTGCCGAGAGATTTACCCCATTTGATTTATTTAATGGATCATTTATTTCAGGTCCTGGGTTGGCCTGGGAGTAAATCTACTCCCCTTGTTTCTCATATTTCTTTCAAAGGCTGCTTTATAAAAGGCTACCTTTTTTTTCCCCTTGACAGGCTCATGAAGCAGTGATTAAAGGACATTATCCTGCTCCTGAGGAAACCCTCCAGGTCCTTGCAGCTTTGCGTCTTCAGTACCTTCAGGGAGATTACACTGTGCACACCACTGTACCAGAACTGGAGGAAGTCTATCCCTTGAAAAAGCTGAAGTCTAGGATTACACAGTCAACCAAAACATTTACTGCATCAGAGAAGGCCGAGAAGAAACGAGCCAGCTTTCTTGAAGGAACACTGCGGAGGAGTTTCCGCAGTGGCTCTGTCAGCAAACAGAAGGTTGAGGAGGATCAGATGTTAGACATGTGGGTCAAAGAGGAAATCTCAGCTTCCAGGACTAGTATTATTGACAAATGGAAAAAACTCCAGAGGATGAATCAGGAGCAGGCCATGGCAAAGTACATGGCTTTGATTAAGGAATGGCCTGGCTATGGTTCAACACTCTTTGACGTAGAGGTAAGACCATATGAACATTCAAACTTCAGCTTACACTGTGTAGGTGATGATTTCATTCCGGAGCGGTGAAACCATAAATACAGTATCACAATGCTCAGACAGCTGATGTAATAAACTTTGAGCTATTAAAAGCCTACTCCCATTGGCAAGCACTGTAGCTATTTAAATCCACCAGTTAACTGTAAAATAGAGGGACAGAATGCTATTCTGACAGGTTGAAAATGAGTATAAGTATAAAAGGCTCCATTTAAAGAGGGACGAGCAATATGCACTTTTTAACAAATGGTTACAGACAAAAACATCAACAGTAAGTGTTGTGTGGCTCCCGCTGTTCCCCTTGCTGATAATTTACTTTTTTTTTCTCTAGTGTAAAGAAGGGGGATTCCCACAGGAGTTGTGGCTTGGAGTCAGTGCTGATGCAGTTTCTGTCTACAAGCGTGGGGAAGGAAGGCCTCTGGAGGTGTTCCAGTATGAACATATCTTGTCATTCGGTGCTCCGCTTGCCAACACCTACAAGATCGTGGTGGATGAAAGAGAACTGCTTTTTGAAACTAGCGAGGTAAGAGCAAGGTAGTTTTGTTATTGTGGTCTTCCTGTTCTGATAGCCAGGCCACGCAGTAATTCAAGTAATGGCTGCAAATGTTTGAGATTTGTTCAAGATCCCTGTAAAGCTCAAGGGAAGACAGAATGACATGGATAGAAGTGCTGAGTATTTTTATTTGTTTAGCTGCAAAAGGGTTTTGTTGAAAGTTTGACAGTTTTATGTTGTTAGTGTCCAAAGAAATTAATTCATACACTGTTACCTTACTAAGAACTGTGCTCTTTATACTCTTGGCAGGTGGTTGACATTGCAAAGCTGATGAAAGCTTACATCAGTATGATCGTGAAAAAACGCTACAGCACCTCTCGATCTGTGAGCAGTCATGGAAGTCAGGGCAGCTCCAGGTGAAAACAAAACCAGTTCTACTGCACCCTAAATAGAATATATCACTCCTTGGCCTCAGAACGACCTGGGGACATTGATCACCTTTGTTGACAAGCTAACCAAGAACCAGAGTTTCAACGGAAAATATCTTCAAACAATGTTTAGAAAGACCACAGGGGGACAGGGGAAAATCAGCTGAAATTGTCACATACTAGAACTGCTGGCTCATTCAAAACTTTCCAAAGCATTATTACTTTCAGTTGATGTAACAAATGCCTTAGGACTCAATCCACTGCAATACAAGCAGTAATAAGTGCCTTACGATATTAAGCCTAACTTGTATTGACCTGAAATTGCTGATAAAAGTCAAGAGGATTTCCATTGTCCTTTCTGAACACTGAAAACAAGTTATATTCATCCATTCTGCACTAATCTACTGGCCTGTATACAGGTGGGAAGGGGGAGGGAAGAAGAGCAAGGTATATTTTTTTGGAGCGCTGCTGGCAGCTTTCCTGATGGACGCCAACACTTTGTTTCCCCTTGCTTCCATGGATGTGCACATTGTGCATGCGTATTTGAGCTGTCAGTAAAATTTGACAAATTTTATTCTGTATTTCACAAGTCTTTTGAAGCAAAGGGAATAAGTATGTGCAATGGTGTAAACAATCTTTCTGTACATTTTAATAGTTCAGAGTTATAGTTGTTACAATTGTATGGTTACTTTATAAGCAGTTTTATTAACAAGTAAATTCCAAAATTTTCATACATTGATTTTACTTTTGCAAATATGTATTACCATATAAGTAGCAGAAGTCTGCATTCTGTATCTGCTGTATGATAAAGAGAGATGTAGCTGAGAGTATTTATAGACTACTCTAATATGGAAATACAGCTATCAGTTCAATTCTCCATAATGTCAGCTTAAGTTTTTAATATTAATTTTTTCTTTGAAAGACATCACTGTTTTATACTTTTGGCTGGACTCTTCAACCCAGACCAACTGCCAAAGGCCAGAGCCCTTCAGAGTTGACTAGAGAAGGCAACATTTTACAATGCAACTGCTTTAATACAGAGTTTTCTATTTTACCTGGTTGCCTGATGAAGGTTCTTGATAGTACCCTGTAAATAAATTGGGGAATATCAGCTAATAATAATTTGATTTTGGACTTTTATTTTTGTACAGAAATACTGTAATATAAGGCAAAACCTTGTTCAAAGGTATCTTTTTGTCCACAGAAAAAAAAAAAAGAAAAAAAGAAACCTGAAAAACCTTACTGTTATTAAAAAACCTCAGCCTTTAAGGAATCATGCCTACTTACTGGGAAAAAAAAAGTCCAGCAATAAAGAAAATATATGTAATGTGCTCTGTTTCTATTTCCTACTGAGTCAGACTTTTAAGAAAACCCTAATTTCCTGTCTTCTCAGGAGGCAAGCCTACAGCACAGGCTACATATGTGCATGTGTGTGTGTGCTTTTGCTTGGAAAGGTGCGTGTGCTGTGTGTTGTCTGGGACAGGTGCCCTTGTCCATGCAATGTGTCTTTGCACCACATAGAGGGAAGGACTGCTGAACAATTCCATGCCACAGGGAATGTGCAAGTGAGGCTTTTGCTATTTATGTAGCCCTGATGAAAGATGCCTTGTTTTTGTTAGCCAGCCACATCATGGCAGTGCAGCATGCACTGCCCTCACTCTGTACATGGCCTTTGTAGACTACAAGGCTTGCTCTGAGAAATCCTCCACCCTCCTTCCACTGCCAGATACTTCTAGTCACTCCATCTGTGATACCACCCTTCAGTCCCTATAGGCTTGCTAAATCACACTATTAATGTAATATATCCACCCTCCCAGAAAAGGTTAACTTAATTTAAGGAAGACAAGAAGAATGAAAGAAACTGTAACTTCAGTATGTATAGTTACACACACACAGAGTATCTGAGACTGACATTTTTCTTCTTTTTTTCTCATTTTTCCCATATGTAAGTTGTTTAGAAAGTATTTAGCTGCTTCTAGAAAGGCATCCTTGAAATGGCACAATTTATACATTTCAGCCAGCACAGCAAAAACGTTCAATTTTGCCTGTGCATAAACATGCTCAGAGAAGTCCCTGCACATCAGTATAATCAGTAGTTGGTTAACAACCCAGGAATACACAAGATGACAGTCTTGTACTGGGTCACAGTCTTGAGAAGCAGACACCTCTACCTGATTCATGTGCCTCCTGACTGACTTCTGGATGCTCTCAGTCATTGGGAGGATGTTTGCTCTTGGTCAGTACACAGAAGTGCCTGTCACTACATCACTGTAATTGAAAGCTGAGCTTCATTCATGCCAAGTCTATCAACCTGCCATGCAAATCTTAGTCAAATAACTGTTACTGAGGCAAAGAGAAAAAACCCATAATTGTCAATACTCAACAGAATGAACGCACAGATTATCAAAATAAATACAGCGTAATAGACACATCTGGGTTTGGAAGTGGAATGCCTGTCCATGCACTTGGAACTGAGCCCAATTGTGGAACTGCCACTCATTGCCCTCTGGAAGAGGGTGGTTATCCCAGGTGGTTACCCAGCTCTGTCAAAAGCCCTCCGGGAGCACACGTTGGGTTCCGAGCCTTGGACTGCACCTGGTTGGAATACAGCCACACCTAGGAGAGCCCAGGAGCCCACCAGCCAGGCACCCTGCAAGAGCACAAGACTGGGCAGAAACCATGCAGTCAGGCCTGGGAATAGTGTCAGCTGCAATGGAAATAAAATTTTATAGCTTCATCTTTGTATGCCCTTAAATCATAAAATTGCAGAATGGTTTGGGTTGGAAGGGACCTTAAAGATCATTTAGTTGCAATCCCCTTCTTGTGGGCAGGGACACCTTCCACTAGACCAGGTTGCTCAGGGCTCCATCAAGTGTTCAAGTACGGACTTGAACACTTCCAGAGATGGGGCATTCACAGCTTCTCTGGGCAGCCTGTGCCAGTGCCTCACCACCCTCACAATAAAGAATTTCTAATATCTAATCTAAACTGATTCCTCTCTCAGTTTGAAGCAATTCCCCCTCGCTCTGTCATTACATTACTCTGTCTTGCCCTTATAAAAACTCCTGCTGCAGCTCTCTTGTAGTCCCCTTTAGGTACTGGAAGGCTGCTCTAAAGCTTCCTTGGAGCCTTTACCTGGTAGAATGACCCCAACTCTCCCAGCCTGTCTTCATAAAAGAGGTGCACCATCCCCCTAATCATATTTGTGGCTCTCCTCTGGACTTAGCCGACCATGCCTCAATTCATCCTACATCTTCAGGCTTTTGACTAGCACTTTCCCTGTGCCTCATAATACAATACGACCATTTGTCTGTGTGCCAGAATTCTTAATAAACTTAATTACAGAAGCTCTGCAGAGGAAATTGCTTCACCCCAGAAGTGTTGCATCAGAAAGCTAGGTTTCAAGCCCCACATTTCTGCTGCATTACACGTACTCACAGGTCTGCACCAGCTCCAATGCCCAACAGGCACGCTACAGGACTGCCAGTCATGCTGGCCCAAGTCCATTTTACAGAAATATGGCCAGAACAGTGTCTGCTTTTTCAGTGCTGACAGACTCTTTCTCACAGCACATGCACTCCATATCATTTACGACTCTGCGAAGTACAAAAGGGTACCAACCACATATGACAGCACTGCCCTGAATAAAACCAATTCTCTGTGGAGCCCAGCCCTAGCAAGTCACTGCATTTCACTCCACAACCTCCCATAACATCACAACAGACACGAGGCCTTTGGTACAGTACAAAACCTCTCCGTGCCACAACAGCCATAGGAAGCCAGCAGAAGAGGGCAGCAGCGATCCAAGAAGTGAACAACGATACACCGAGTGGTTCCACCAGTACTATGAATTTGCCTCGTCTTTATCAAGAAGTTGGGGTAGAAGAGGGAACAGGGAAGGAGTCTTCTCATTGTTCTTGCTCTCCACCTGTCACAAAGAACTGTCTCAGGTCGCTCAAAGAATCACCAGCTAAAAGGTACCAGCAAAAACAGGTTTAATATTAAAGTGAAAGAGTGACAAAATTTGTTTAAAGGTTTGCCCTACTGCTTACTAGATTGTTAAAGCACATAGAGAAAAACTGAACTAAAATCAATCAATCAAAGTCTAAAATCTACCAAAAGTAACTTACATGGAGGCTGGGGATGGAAAAGGGTACGAATGGGAAAGGATAAGGATAAAAAGGAATGAGGGACATCCACCTATTTGAGTTATAAGGTTCAGAGTGGACCCCTTTGTCAAACTTAGTCCCAGAAGTGACCAGTGGTTTAGGCCTAAAGGTTTAAACTGCACTTAAACTTAAAAGAACTTAATTGATAGCCTAATTCAAACAATTTAACAAAAGATTCTACACAACTTACTACAAGCATGACAGTAATGCACAGGCCTAACTTACTAATCTAACATATTTAAGAATCTAAGAGACCTATATTCATAGTAAATTTTCTATGGATATGCATATTCACACTTGCACACACACAGACCTAAAGGAGTATGCACCTGTGAAAATTTCCCCTGGAGTTCAGCTCATGTTGGATGCCTTAGCATCTTTTCTAAGAGCGAAGGGTTGAACCTCAAGCAGTGGGGGTATCACCCAAGGTCTGTCACTGGCTCCAGGTATAGCAAATTTGAGAGTTCACTCATAGGGCCCTGAGAGGCCTTATGCAGAAGGAGGCTGCCGATTGCAGCCCACTGTGGTCCTGGAGAGTTCACAGGGTCTCACTTAGGACTGATGCTTATAGGGTTGCAAGAAACCTGGTTTAAGTGATAGTAATTTTCCATCCTGGCAGCAATTCAGGTCAGTAATTTCTTTGAAAGTTGGATAACAAAAACATTGTTCCACTTGGGTTGTTATTTAGGCAAGAAAAATAATTTTCTAAGGGTGTTTGTTAAAAAGCAGGAGCTCAGCAGACAGCCCAAGTTCCTGGGAACAGTGTTTCTGATGAACTCAAGAGGAATTTAGCCCAGTTGTTACTTCCTTTTTCTTGCACAGAAGTTCATTTTTCCTTTGCTCCCAGATACCCACACACATCTCTTTGGGCAGACAGGAATCACACTCCTGTATTACCAGCTGACCAACAATAAGGGGAACAGGAGCAGGGACAGGGACAGACTTTGCCAGAGGTTTAGGAAAGGGGAGAACTAGAGTAACCAATCTAGTTGCAAAAGAAGGCTTAAGAGGGGATACTTCAGTTAAGCACAAGCATACAAAACCTCAGCCACTAGACAGGACTATGGGGTATCCCTCTGCACCCCCACTGGGATATTAAATACTTCTGTTAAGTGCCTGTACACCAACACACAGTAGGGGAAACAAGCAAGAGCAGCAAGAGACACTTGTCTCTGTGTGCAGCGACAAGGCTTCGACCTCACTGCAAGTACAGAGATGTGGTGGGATAGCTCCCAGAGTGGGAAGTTGCCATGAAGGGCTACACGCTATTTAGGAGAGACAAACCAGGAAAGCATGGTGGTGGAGTTGCCCTCTCTGTGAGGCAACACTTAGAACTCTGTCTCAGGGTGGATGATGAGTGAGTCAGGAGCTTATGGGTCAGGATAAAAGGACAGATGAGTAAGGCTGACCCTCTGTGGTGTTTGCTCCAGGCTGCCTGACCGGGAGGGCAAAGTGTGTTAGGCCTTCTACAGGCAATTACAGCAGCCTCAAAGTCAAAGGCTCTAATTCATGTGGGGGACTTCAACCACCCTGACACCTGCTGGAAAGCTACACAGCAAAGCACAAACAGGCCGGTGGCATCCTAGAAATCAGTGATGACAACTTCCTGCCACAGGTAGTGGAGGATCCCACAAGGAATGTTGTGCTGCTAAATGCATAGACAAACAGGGAAAGCCTTGATGGAGATGTGAAGGTTGGGTGCAGCCTTGGCTGTAGTGGCCATGAGATTGTGGGGTTCAGTAACAGGTGAGGAGGAAGCAGGGTAGCAAGTAAGATTACAACCATGGACTTCAGAAGAGCTAACTGTGGCCACCTCAGGAACCTTCTTGGAAGAATCCCATAGGAACAGGCCTTGCAGGGAAGAGGGGTCTGAGAGAGCTGGTCAATATTCAAGGATCATTTCCTCCAGGCTCAAGAACAATGCATCCTGATAAGCAAGAAATCAGGCAAAGGCCAATCACACTTGTTAAATGAAAAAAGAACTGCTGTCATACATGTCCCATACATATATGGGAAAATATACAGGAGATGGAAGCAGGGTCAGGCCACTTTGAATATAGAAAGTCATCACAGTAAGCAGAAATGAGGCAAGGACAGTCAAGGCCCATCTGGAATTAAATCTGGCCAAGAATGTCAAGGAAAAGAAAGGCTTTTTCAAATAAATCAGTAACAAAAGGAAACAAAAGGATAATGTGGAACTGTTACTAAATGGAGGGGGGTCCCTTGCTGAACGCCCTCTTTGTATCAATCTTCACTGACAAGATCAGTCCTCAGGGATGTCTGACCCTGGAGACAAGGGCAAATGAACGTCAGGAGGAAGACCTTCCCTTGGCTGAGGAAGATTTGGTCAGAGAACATGTAGGCAAATTTGAGATCCACAAGTCCATAGGCCATGAGATGCGTCCATGAATCCTGAGAGAGCAGGCGGACATCATGGCAAGGCTGCTAACAACCACCTTTGAAAGGTCATGGAGATCAGGAGAGGTGCCTGAGGGCTGAAAGAAAGCAAAAGTCACCCCAGTCTTAAAAAAGGGCAAGAAGGAGGACTCAGGGAACTACCAGCCACACAGCCTCACCTCAATCCATGAAAAGGTGAAGGTGTGCCTCATTCTGAAGTGACAAAACAAAGCTGGGAGAAGTGGTCAATACCCCAGAACGCTGTGCAGCCCTTCGGGAAAACCTTGACAGGCTGCAGAGATGGACAAAGAACTGTCTGAAATCCAACAAGGGCAAATGCAGGGTCCTGCCCCTGGAGAAGAACAACCTTATACACCAGGACAGGCTGGGGCCTGACCTGCTGGAAAGCAGCTCTATGGAGAAGGACCTGAGAGTCCTGATGAGCAACAAGCTGTCCATGAGCCAACAGTGTGTCCTTATGGCCAAGAAGGCCAATGAGATCCTGGGATACATTAGAAATAGCATTGCCAGCAGGTCAAGGGAGGTGATCCTGCCCCTCTGCTCAAGCCCTGCTGAGGCACATCTGGAGTGCTGTGTCCAGTTCTGGGCTCCTCAGTAAGAGACATGGAGCTCCTGGAGCAGGTCCAGCAGAGGGTGAAAAAGACGATTACAGGACTGGAGCATACCTGTTATAAGAAAAGGCTGAGGGAACTGGGCCTGTTCAGCCTTGAGAAGAGAACTGAGGTGGAGTCTTATCAATGTTAATAAGCATCTGCAGGGAGAGTATCAAGAGGATGTAGTCAGACTCTTGCAAGTGCCAAGCAGTAGGACAAGAGGCAGAAACTGATGCACAGAAAGTTCCACCTGAACATGAGGAAAGGACTTCTTTACTGTGGGGGTGCCTGAGAACTGGGGCAGATTGCCCAGAGAGATTGTGAAGTCTCTCTTACTGGAGATATTCAAGAACTGTCTGGACACAATCCTGTGCCATGTGCTCTGAGAAACAGAGATGACCCTACTCGAGCAGGGAGGTTGAACCAGATGATCCACTGTAGTCCCTTCCAGCTTGATCCATTCTGTGAAACATCCTTTAATTTGAATGCGTTAGAATTAAAAACCAATAGGTTCTGATGAAATTCTGCCTTTAAGTCCTGTTTTCTCAATCATAAATAAGGCTCTTGCATGCAATCTGCACAATTCCATATAAAGGAGACTATCTATTCTGCATTCTGAATGACATTTCTCTTTTTTCTTACACCCTGCCTTCTGAGAAAGTATTTCCCCATCCATTCACACTGCTACCACATTCAGATGTCTAGATACAGTGCTAGTATCCAGTTTTCTCTACCTAGGCATTTCTCTCACTAGGAACTTCTCAGTTTACTAAACCTAACATTGCACCTAACGTTTTTATTTAGATCACTCTTTCTACAAATAAAGGCAAAATGTCCAAACTTGCTGATACAAAGTAATTTTGATTCTTCCTTGACAATGACAACTCCTGTATGAACTTGCCTGTTTCATAAACTCTAAACAAATGCTAGTCTCAAAAAGGCTGCTGGCCTGCTTGGCCTGCTGTCACACGAAACTGACCCAAGAGTGGAGCTAAACCTATAAAGTCATTATCGATTCTCCACCACATATAATCAAACAGGTAATGCCATCTAAGAGATTACAGTAATTAGCTCCAAAATTAGATCTGTGAAAATCAATTATTCTTACTGATCTTCTACATGGCATGATTGCACAGACAAGAAGATCAGCATGGTTTGGTGTTAAACACGTATAAATTGTTGTATAAATATTTTATGAGATTCCTGTACAGTACTATTTCTGACTTGTTTTAAGGTGCTTAACTGGCTTTGACCATAGCTGTTGAGCCATACATTTTTCTTCTGTAAACTCCTATGTCCCAAGTCCTAAACAGTCACATTAGAAATACTATTTTTTCTAGTAACTCAAGACATAAATGTTTATAATTGCTAGAATAAGTGTGTGTAATTGCTACATAAGCTCAATTCTAGAAAACCTGGATTCAGAAAAGAACAACACTGCATTTGAGCATGGAATATTTACTACTGTCCTCACACACTTTTCCAAACAAAAAGGAATATCTGATATGGGAGATATTAGAGCTTCCTGATCATGATCTCTGTTACAGAAAATATAAACTTGAAGCATTATTCTTCCATAAATTAATTCATTGTTGAGTTCTACTCTTAAAGGTTTGAGTTCACAGGCATTAAGAAGCATAACCTCTAGCAGTGAGGGAAAAAAAAATCCCAAACACTAGCATTTTTGAATAAGAGGCAGCATCAGTACTCATGTATTTTCATCACTTGTGTTAAATTTGTCATCTTATGCTATCTGGTATTATGCACCTTGTATTGAGTTTGCATGGCAAGGTTCTAGTAGTGGCAGGGGAAGGAAGGAAGGAAGGAAGGAAGGAAGGAAGGAAGGAAGGAAGGAAGGAAGGAAGGAAGGAAGGAAGGAAGGAAGGAAGGAAGGAAGGAAGGAAGGAAGGAAGGAAGGAAGGAAGGAAGGAAGGAAGGAAGGAAGGAAGGAAGGAAGGAAGGAAGGAAGGAAGGAAGGAAGGAAGGAAGGAAGGAAGGAAGGAAGGAAGGAAGGAAGGAAGGAAGGAAGGAAGGAAGGAAGGAAGGAAGGAAGGAAGGAAGGAAGGAAGGAAGGAAGGAAGGAAGGAAGGAAGGAAGGAAGGAAGGAAGGAAGGAAGGAAGGAAGGAAGGAAGGAAGGAAGGAAGGAAGGAAGGAAGGAAGGAAGGAAGGAAGGAAGGAAGGAGGGAGGGAGGAGGGAGGGAGGGAGGGAGGGAGGGAGGGAGGGAGGGAGGGAGGGAGGGAGGGAGGGAGGGAGGGAGGGAGGGAGGGAGGGAGGGAGGGAGGGAGGGAGGAAGGGAGGAAGGGAGGAAGGGAGGAAGGGAGGAAGGGAGGAAGGGAGGAAGGAAGGAAGGAAGGAAGGAAGGAAGGAAGGAAGGAAGGAAGGAAGGAAGGAAGGAAGGAAGGAAGGAAGGAAGGAAGGAAGGAAGGAAGGAAGGAAGGAAGGAAGGAAACTACAGGTGTGACTTCTGTGAAAAGCTGCCAGGAGATTTCCCTTCTGTCAGATTGTCTGCAGAGCCAATGGCTGCCAGCTCCAACACAGACCTGCTGTTGGCCAAGGCCGAGTACATCAGTGATGGTGGTAGTACCTCTTGGATAATATATGTAAGAAGGGGAAAAAACCTGCTGTGCAACAGCAGGTGGGAGACAGGAATGAGAACATGTGGCAGAAACAACACTGCTGACACCAAGGTCAGAAGAAGGAAGGGAGGAGGTGCTCCAGTCACTGCAGCAGAGATTCCCCTGCAGCCCGTGGAGCAGCCCGTGGTGGAGTAGCCATCCCTCTGCAGCCCATGAAGATCCATGGATCCAGAGAGCCACCTGCAGTCAATTGAGGACCCCACACTGGAGCAGGTGGATGCCCAAATGAGGCTCTGGCCTTGTGGGAAACCCACACTGGACCAGCTTTAGTGGCAGGACTTGTGACCCCACAGGGGACCCTCACTGGAGCAGCCTGAAGGACTGCACCACATGAAAGGGACCCTACGCTGGAGCAGGGGAAGAATGTGAGGAGTCCTCTCCCTGAGGAGAAAGAAGCAGCAGAGAAAACGTGTGATGAACTCACGGCAGCCCACATTCCCTGCTCCCCTGCACCACTGTGGGGAAGAGGAGGATGAGAAATCAGGAGTAAAGTTAAGCCTGGGAAGAAGGGAGGAGGGGGAGGGAAGGTGTTTGGAAAGCAGTTTTAAGATCTGGTTTTATTTTTCATTATTTGATTGGTAATTAAACTAATTTCCCAGTGCTGAGTCTGTTTTGCCTATGTCAGTAACTGGTGAGTGATCTCTCTCTGTCCTTCTCTTGACTGCTGAGCCTTTGGTTATATTTTCTCTCCCCTACCCAGCTGAGGAGGGGAAATATGGAGTGGCTGTGTGGGCATCTGGCACAAAGCCACAGTCAAGCTACCACCCAGTTTTAGTTTACAAGGTCAGTCAGGTCCTATGTATTTCAACTGCCCAACAGATAAATATTTCAGTGGAACACAAGAGTATTTTGAAATGCAGAGACTTGCACATACAATACTTTACAGACATGTCACAGTTTTAATTGTATTTTGCATATCACAGGACAACACTTAATGCACTCCTGTTCCATAGTTAAATATTATATTACAGTTAAATAAAAGAACAAAGAGCTTGGGATGTAGTTTCAAACTGTCTGCCAATTATTAATTGGAAAGTTATTCTACAGTTCAGTGGTAACCAGGAAAGATATTAGAGTTTAGTGAAAAGACACAGGAGAAATTCCATAAAAGCATGCATGAAGCTTCAGGATGAATAGGATTACTTAAAAGTGCGTATGTCACCAATGACACCAGTCTTTAAAGAGTTTTGAGGGATCTAGGCAACTAAAGACTTTTAATGTTAACTACTCAATACTATAATAAAGTATATAAAGAGTGGACACCTGAAGAAATATGATCTATTGAGAAGAGACAGCATAGGTTCTGATTAATAAAGCTCTGCCCTAGAGGTCTGCTGAAGTTCTCTGACAGATCTCTGAAGTAGGGCAGTCTGGGTTACCTGGATTTCAAAAAGGGTTTTGGCAAAATTCATCATCTAAGGCTTAAAAAGGAAGCTATGTACTCACATAAGAAGTCCTGATGTGGATAAATAATTAGCTAGAAGCTAGGGAACAGACAGTAAGAGCAAACAATCCATTCCAAACAAAGGAAGGAGCTCATTCCTGAGGTTTGGGAGAGGCTCTAAGATCTTCAAGCTATTGAGCAGTGAACTGGAAAATGATGAAGAGCAAGCTTAGAGCTTAGTGATGACATCAAGTTATTCAGGAAAGTCAGGATAAGGGCAAACTAAAAAAACCTGCATGACTTTACAAAACTGAATAGTTGTCCAATCAAATGGTAAATAAATTCCATGTAGATAAAGTGAGGTGAGTGAGGTGAGAGGGGGGAAGCCCCATACCAGAATGAGCTATACAGCAGGCTCTGAAGGGAACATCAGCACTTAGGGACAAAATGATGACATTTCATTAGTTACAGAAAAAAAAAAAGAAAACCAGTCCTTAGAAATTATTACAAAAGCAAACCATGGTGCAGTGTTATGAAACTATTCAAATCTATGATCTATTCCTACTTCAAACAAATGCAGAGATGATCTGACTACAACCACGCGAGAAAGTTATTTCTTGCTGGAAAAAATCTTATTTCAGTTATAGAACTGAAAAAATTTCAGAAAAAGGGAAGATGCATGTTCAAACTCATACCTTACTAAGAGCAACTAAGACACAAGAGTGCTGCAATAGTAACAGTGACTAAGACACAATTCCTCAGCCTCAAAGCAGAGACAAGTAAGAAAGTGCCATGGGTATGACTGGGCAAAGAGTCAATAATCCTGCACTAATTATAGGTCACTAATAGGACAAGGGAAGCAATTCTTCCCCTCATTCTACCATTTGTGAGACCACATATGGAATACTTTGTCCAGTTGGGGACAGCCCAAGACAAGACAGACACTGACATACTGGAAGGAGTCTGGAGGGCCCCTGGAAGGTCAGTGGCACACAGCTGATGGCATAGAAGGAAAGGCTGGGAGAGTTGGGTTCACTCACCCTGGAGGACAGAGGTTAACAGGGATCTACTTACAGAGTACCTGATGTGTGCTTATAGAACAGATGGGGACAGGGCCCTTCCCTACAAGGTGCAGTACTAAATTAGATGAAATGGGTGAAATAAGCAAACTTGAATAGATAATAAGAAAATACTCTTTGCAATGAATGTGGCCAAATGTTCAAACAGGTTGCCCGGAGTGCATTGCAGAATCTCTAGCCCTGAGAGATGATCGAAGCTAATCTGGGCATGACACAGAGCAACATGCCACAGCCAAGTAACAGGGGTGCTGAGTGTGTCTGTGGGGAGAAGGGTCAGACCAAATGTCTTACAGGCATGCCTTCCAAACCAACCTAGTCCATGAACCTGTGATGAAATGAATGGAAAACAAGCCTAAACAAAAAAGAAAAAGGAGGGAAATTCATTCTATTTTGTGCTGAAATCCTCAACTGAATCCAATATTTACTCTATGATGACATCAGCATTTTCAAACATATTTCAGAAGCATTAGAATGCTTTTATATTTGTAAACTCCTTTGAAACAACCTCTTTCAAAGCTTTCTCCTTGGTTTCTATCCATAATCTACACTGTAGTCCCTAGCACCAGACCTGCAGTCCCTAACCTAATTATGTGCATTACAGCTCACACATCCAACCGCTCACTGGTTGCTAGTCCTAGTTTTTCCCATATCAAACTGCACACAAACCTTTTAAACCCTGGCAGGCAAAACATCAAAGTACAGGAAGATCAAAGCCAGACAACCTATTTGCTACTATTTTTTTCTGAAAAAGACTTCTAAACTTTCAATGGCTGGGAATGAAGCATCCATTTCTTCTCTCACATTAATGTTTATACCAGAGTGCTTTCAGTAAAATCATTCAAACCAAGCTCAGGAAAAATCAACAGTGAAAAAAGGTAGAACTGGCATCCATCAGGCATTCTGTCTTTCCATTAGCTAAATTACAAAACCTATTCTGGAAGAGCTTTTCATCAATTTCTGTTCATATCCTTCATGGTATATGACAGGAAAACAGAGGAGTAATCTAGAATGGATGCAGGTTTAATCAAAATCCAAAAGAGTTCCCTTATTTGTAGTCTACCCTTTCCACTGAGACCTCACCTCATCCTCCCCTCTGCCAGATTCCATCACCCCTTTTCTGAGGAGAGGGGGGAATTTTTAAACACCAGTGACTGAAGGGAGTGTCACAGAGAGTAAAAATTTGGGGCAGGGGGGACATACAATCATCCTCAAATGTTTAAAAAAAGAAGTGGAATATTGGTAAGGGAGGATTGCCTCAAACCTGACATGGTTATAATCCTTAGGGGAGTGGGATTATATTGCCATTATCCTACAGCTGGTTAAACGCAATTTTTAACATTTTAACTCCAGCGTGCTTTCTGAGTCTTATTATCCCACGGTCACTTTAAAAGTGCATGAGGAATATCTGACTCCTTCCTAGGCTTACCTATTAACTGTTTGGAGTTAGCTAGATTTGGATGCTGAATAGGACCGCCCACATTGCTGAAATAACTGAATGCCAGCAAGGGAAAGCAAATTGCCGCCGGCTAAGCTGGGGATGGTTTCTGCAAGTTACGGGCAGCGTTCACTAAAGCAGCAGCTTGGCATCCTGCAATGACCTGAAAAAAGGGTGAGTACAGGAGAAACTCTCTCATTTGTGCCCATCTCTCTACCTCCTCTTCCTTGCAAAAAGGCTGTTTTTGCTCCTGTGGGCCGTTAAGATTTCCTGTTAGGATTCCCTCCGCTGCCTCTCTCAAAACCAGGGAAGCCAACCACTACTGCTCAGCCTAGGAAAGCGCGAGATGCCCGAGCGACAGCGGGAGGGGTGCTCATTAACTGCGAGCAACAGCTTGCACACACAGGAGACAGCTGCCTGCTTTCCAGCACACGGGGAACACACTGCTTTGACCAAGCCTTTTTAGGACAAATTTTTATTCATCGGCACAAAACCGAAGCAAGAGAATAAAGTATTTCTCCAGCCTTGCTGCAACTACTTCCCTTTCTTTTCTGTGTGTGTTTCAGGTTACTAGAGGAGCCTGTCTCTTACATTTTGCTCTCTCAGACTTTCAGAGACAACATTTAATCACATTTAAGCTGGGCTTATTATTCAGGTAGGTCTGCCTGGCTTTGGGTTTTTAGACATAAGAGCACAGAAATAACTAATTAGCATAAAACGAAAATGTCCTTTAGAAAAATGTTAATTGCCTATGTAGAATAACATTCTGGATGTTTCCTCTCAGGTGCCAGAGAGAGCATGTGGAATAAGAAAAATAAAGTAACTCCTTTCCAAGGCTATTTGGGGAAAACACACCGTAGACTTGCAATCCCCAGCCAATGTTACAACTTAATGCTGTAATTTTATTTCGTCTTCTTTTACCTCAGAGGAAAAAAAAAAAAGATACGCTGACCTTCAAGTGAGACTCCTTTTCCCATCAAAAAAACATTCTAACAGGGTAACCCAAGCCTGAAACAGATGCCAATTCCCAATTCAAAATTATTATTCTTGCTCTTGCAGTAAAAATTATTTTATTTTAAACATTTTATCCTGTGAGACACTTTCAACTATTCCAATTATTGGCTCTCGTTATTCAGCAACAGATGCCCGAGTGACAATTCTCACCAGGCATGCTCCCCAGAATTCAGATTCCCAGCAGTCACATCAGCTACTAAGCACATCACCAGCTCAAACGTAGTGCCATGCTTCCATCTGGAGCCTGGGGCTGGCCAGAGAGGTAGTAGTGCAGATGACAGGACAGCACAGTATAGATTTTAAGTATGTTTCTTGGATATTGAAGATGCAGGTGTAAGCCATCAAATTCCCATAGGCTCCATTGTGGTCTTAGAAGCTTCCAGCATTATGGCAACAGCAACTTACTTCCATTTGTGTTTTTTAAGATTTTGGGGGATGTTATCATAGAATTATGGAATCACAGAATGTCAAGGAGTTGGAATAGACCTTAAAAATCCTTTAGTCTCACTTCCCCTGCCATGGGCAGGGATACCTCCCACTAGACCAAGCTGCTCAAGGCTTTATCCAGCCTGGCTTTGAATGATGCCAGGGATGGGGCATCCACAACGCCCCTCCTGGGCAACCTCTTCCAGTGTGTGCCCACCAGCATAGTAAAGAATTTCTTCTTAATGTCTAACCTAAATTTCCCCTCTTTCAATTTTAACCCATTACCCCTTGTCCTATCACTGTAGCTCCTGACAGAGCCCCTCTCCAGCTTCCCTGTAGGCTCCCTTCAGATACAGGAAGGTTGCTATGAGGACTGCACACAATCTCCTCTTATCCAAGCTGAACAGCCCCGACTTCCTCAACCTGTCTTCGCAGGGGAGGTGCTCCAATGCTCTTTTCAACTTGGTGGCCCTCCTCTGGGTGTGCTGCAACTCTGCTTGGCTGTGGCACACAAACGCGAGCAGGAGATGAAGGACAAGAGTCACTGGCAACACCTCCCGGTGGGCTTCACCTTCCCAAATCTAGAAGGCAGCTGGGTTTCCCAGCTTTCCCCCAGCATGGAACCGGAATGCCCATGCCGGTCTCTTCTCCTGCAGCCCGGGAAAACTCCCGCCGCGGGCGGCAGCCTCGGTCCCGGCGCCTCTCCCCGCCCACCACCGCCCCCGTCCCGGTCCCCGCCCGCCGGGCGGCGCCCCCGCGGCACCTGCGCGGAGGCGGGCCGGGGTAACGCGGGGGCAGCGCCGCGCTCCGCCCCGGGCCCGCCTCCGCCGCCCCGGCCCGGCCCGGCCCCAGCCCCAGCCTCAGCTCCAGCCCCGCCCGGCCCAGCCGCAGCCCGGGGCCGCTCCAAGCCATGGCGAGCGCGGCGGTGCCCGCGCAGCCCCGCGAAGCGGAGGCCCCGCAGGAGCGCGGCGCGGCGGCGCCCGGGGAGCCGGAGCCGGCGGAGGCGTCAGGCGGGGCCGGGGCGGCGGCGGTGCTGGGAGAGACGGGGCTGGCCCTGGGCTGCTGCATCGCGGCGGCGCTGAGCTGGGAGCGGCCCCTGCGCAGCCTGGGCGGCTTCGTCTGCGCCAACCTGGTCTTCTGGTGAGCCGGCCGGGCCGGGGTGGGCGCCGGGGTCGGGACCGCCCCCCGGGATGGGAAAGCCCCGGCCCGGCCCCGCCCGAGCCGGGCGTCTCCTCCCCCGACCCCGCGCCTCCCGCGGCCCCCGGGAGCTGCGTTTGCCCCCCTGCCCCCCTCTCCCGGCCGCTCTTCGTGGGGACCCGCGCCCCCAGCGAAGGAAGGTCCCGCTTCTGGCTTCACCTGCGCCACGGCATTCCCTGCCCCCAGCCGCCGCGCCGGGTCCGGCCATCGCCCTCGGGCTGAGCGCGTCTGCTCGGTCGGGTTCTTTGGCCGCCGCTTTCTGCCCCAGCCTCGCACATACACACCTTCGGCCCCCACATCCCACAGCCTGATGCGTGGTGATGATGAGGAGGAGTCTCAGATGGGAGCTGAGCAGGGCGGCTGCAGGACACCCCGCCGAGAGCTCGCATTTGTCACAGCCCAGATGAGCCGCGGGCCCGCATTTCTGTGCAGCTTTGAAACCTGCTGAAATCAGGTCCCGACCCCATCGGTAGTGCTGTGCTGATGCCCTGGTCCGGTACTTTAGAGTTCACTTCGGGTATATGTGCTTTTCCGAATTGGTGGCCTACTTAGTGGAGTCTTTGTGAAGTGGGCACGGCCGGAATGTTACTGCAGTGCACCAGTTCTCTTTTTGGACTAAGCTTTTTGTAGTCGGAGACATACATAGTTGAATAAACCCCAGAGATTAACATAGGGATGTGTTCATTGTTGTGTTTGTCGTGTCTCTTCTGTTCATTTCCTTAGGAAAAAAGTTGTCTTTCTATGTGAAACTTCTTCAGGGCTTTCCTGTGATCTCAGGTTTTGCCAATGCCTATGATTTTTGCTTTCTGATCTAAAATGTTGTTGTATGCCTGCTTGATCATGTAGAGCAATTTATAAATAAGTTCATTGTCTAATAATACTGCAGAGGCTCTTACGACTCAATAGTGTTTCCTTTCCTCTTAAGCAAATAAGAGGTAAACAAGCAGTGCAGTTCATTAATAGCAAACTCCTCTTGATTCTGCATAACCCTAACAGTGTGATGTTTATACATGAGATCCAAGTTATAGAAAGAAAACTTTCTGGAGCTTTGTGCTGCACAAGAAAATCTCAGCAAATATTTTCAAAACCATTTTATCCTCTTTGATTCCAAGAGCAGAGTGGGCATGACGTCTAGTTCAGGTTGACTTTTATTATTCATCTTGCTCTCAGGTATCCATGGTAAATCCTTTCATTGAGAAAGTTACATGGTTTTGCTCTCATTTTCTGCATACTTCAGAGGTCACCTGTTCTTTCAGCCATTTGGAAGGGTCATAATGCTTTATATTTCTTTTCAACATGGCTCTAATAAAATTTTCAGGGACGACACCTAGCAGAATACATTTCCATGTCTCAAGGAATAGTAGCTGCTGGGCAACCCATTGACTTTTATTTTGCCAGATTTGATAAAAAGCAAGGTCCACAATGCCTGCATTTTTCAATGCCTGTAGGAAGTCTCCTTTGGTAGCCTTACTGGCAGCTTGGTATGTGACCAGTATATGAAGTTATTTTATCAAAATTCATAGCTCACTCTACTTTGTTACTTTCAAAGTGAGCTGGAACAGCAAAAGTCAGGGCACAGATTGCTCATTTTAATTTGGAGGTATGCACCTCAGAAGGAAGCTCGCTGTCCTAGTGCCAGGGAGTTTTGAGAGGTGTAGATGAACTAGGAAATGTGTAGAAACAGGAATGATGACCAGTAAACTTCTGTGGTTTGAGAACATCAGGAAAGATCTCGTTAGCAAACCCATGAAATCTGGCACTTTGAAAATGAAACAGTCATTTAAATCTAAGGTCACATTTCCCTGTTTGGTATTGTTATCATGGGTGTTTGGAGAACAGTGTGTTTGCTGCTTCTCCTTTTCTTTGAGATCTGGCTGGTCAGCCTGGTTTGTGATGACTCAGACATAGCGACCTATTGCTTCAGGACGGGGAACAAGTGTCCATCCCTGCTGCCTGTGAAGTCTCTCCTAACAGGGCTTTGTGCTGGCTACAGGTAGAAAGAACATTTCCTAGTTGCTGTTTCATGTCCCTCTTTCTTTGTCGTGTGCCTAAGAGTATCCCTGCCCCGTAGGGGGAGTCCCCATGCCTGTGGCCTCTAATCAGGATGTCTCAGAGTTGAGAAGTCTGTATTGCTGGATGGGAGATTTCTCCCACTATGGCACCAACAGCATTGGTGGAAGAGGGAGAAAGGAGACATGAGGTTTAATTTTACAGTTTTCTGAATTTTGGAAAAGCAGATCCTTCCTCCCATCAGGTCCTTCCTCTCATCCATTTAATTTTGTTGAGACTGTTTTCCTCACAGTTAGTTTAGTTCTTGTATGTACACCCATCAAAATACTTTGTGTGTAAACTTTTGCAGTTGAAGCTGCTGAGAATGAACTGTTTTTCTGGTGTCACAGGATTTTTTTTTTTTAAATATATTACATTGTAGCCTCTTGTGTTAAAAATCTTTTAGCCATTGTACTGTATATAAATGCATTTTTGATGGCGACTACTAAGGTATTGTTCTTGTAAGTACAAGAAGTTTATTAATTTCATTCTGGTTTCGTTGATTTATTGTGGACTCTTTAATAAGAGAGTAGTAAAAGTAGACACAAATCTGGCTACTGAAAAAGCATTTTTCAGTTACCACCTCCATTATTTTTCACCATGAATAGCTTTAACCTCTTGCCCCAAAGGAACCTGACTGAAAATCTTTAAAATGAACAAGGGTTAAATATAAATATTATTTTGCACCTAACCATCTGAAATACGATTTAGATTTTTGTGCTGTATATAGTTTGCAGAATGAAGTAAAAAATAACACAGGAAAACTAGGTTGCAGTTTTTCCCATTTTACACCCATTGTACTGAAAAAGTGCAATTGGCCCAAGAACAGAGAAACTCTCTGCTGATGCCAGAAGTTCACTCTACATGTTCTAAGTTGTAGGCTGTTGACTGATAACTTTCAGTCTTAGGTTTAATCTTACCTAAATATTAACATTCAGTCCTAGATTTTTAAGCTAACATTCTATCCCGATTATTATTCTCTGCGTGTATGGAATAAAGGGAACAGTGGCAGCTTTTTGTTCTCCCAATCTGTAATTTTAAATTTCTGCAAGGTCAGAGGAACAAGTTTATTTTCAGTAATTCTGTGCTGTTCCATGTGTTTTCTAGTTTGCAGATATCTATTTCAAATATGTGTTTTCTATCTGCAGGTAAATATTTCAAACCTAAGTACATTCATGTCTGCAAGGTCATCCCTGTATACACCAGTTCTATCTGTTCACCAATTGCCCAGTTTCCTGATTTCCCTAGGATTTTTTTTGAAGGGAGGCATCAGAAATACTAAGATGTAATAAATCTTTTTTCTTTTCCCATTTCCTTGTGGAATGAATTTATTACATTACCTATTTGGTATTCTCTTCACCAGCCCAAATCCACATTTTTCTTTGAAGATTTTAATACATCTTCTGACCTCAGAAGGTATATTTGCATGTTACTCCAGGTCTAGTTTTAACAATGTTACCTGATGTTATGTACTGGCTCAACAAAGTAACTGGCCAACTGTGTAAAATACAAGTATCAGACAGGTGTGGAGACCTAACTTGCCACTAAAAATAGTCTTTTGTCACCATCCATGCTCATATTTTTTGGTTTTGTTTGGTCTCAGACATAGTGAATATTTCCATTGTCAGAGAGAAACAAGAGAGAAAACAATATTGCATATATCTGAATTGTCTGTGTGCATTGCATCAGGTAAAGATTGTGTATTTTACAGACAGAAAATCCAATTGCTCTTTAAATGTTAGTAAAAAACCACACAGAGTTTAGAGGCTTGGTGTGTTTTGTTTTTAAGTATCCAATTTGTTTTAGGAGTTTTTATTGAAGTGTTTTTGTTTTAAAGTATCCAGTTCACTTTAAGATTTGTTCTTAAAGTGCTTCTTACTTAAAATCTCTGCTTGACACTGATAAAGTATACAATGAAGAGATCTCAAAGTACTTTTCATTCATTCATTTGTTCTTTCAATGTAAGAAAACAGTACTAAGCTAAGCATTTCTTTCATGTATTTGCACACAACTTGTAAATTCTACCACTACTATACCTCGATGCTTGCCTATAAAGCAAGCAAGGTTTCTGCCCATTTAGAGAGCAGTGTGCATGCACAATGTATGCTTGCATTTTTATTCTTTGATACAAGAAAGAAACTGATCTTTAAGACATGCAGCAGCCCTGTTTTGTATATTTGTGGACTGTACCTTTTTGTTTACTATCGGCGCTGGCTGTGGCTATCCCTGGAAATGTAGTCTAGGGGAACTACTCAGACAGAACATTCTTGGTGACAAAATGTCAAATTAAGTGAGAACTGGAAAGAAAGAAATCCTTGAAATCAAAACATAAAGAAAAATACGTGAAAATTAAGTGAGTTGGAATAAGGCAAGGTATTGATATTCTGAGGCCAGTTTGTAGTATGCTGGTCTTCAGATCACTTAATTAAATTTGTAATATCTTCCAAGTCAGGAGAACACATATTGATTTTTCCTTATAGTGCCCAGATGCTAAATATGGGTTTGAATGTGGGGAATTTTGGTCTTTGGCTGTCTTTGTTACAGGAAATCTTGGAGCTACATTCATAGTTGTTTTGGGATTACTTTCCAAAAATCCATAATATCAGGATAGCGCACAAATGAATACTCCTGCCTTAAATTCTAAGAGTTTGTCTCTGATCACTCAAGTAGGAGTAGCAGAGTAGGTTAAGTATTGATATCATTCTTTTGTAATGATAATATGTTCATTATCAGAAAAGAGAAGAAAAAAATTCTGGCATAGACAGTTTTGAAATTCACTGTGCATTCACGTGAATGGGTTTCTTGTATGGTTACTAGTTTGTTTCTTCTAGTCTGATAGTCCTAAATTATTTAACTTGCTGCCTTTTGCTAAGTCTTTGTAACTTATTGATATTGAGATTTTTTTTATTACACCTAGCTATAGTACAGCAAATAGCTGATATTTCTTCAAGCTTAAAAAAATGTTTGTGGTTTGTTGTTTTTTGCTTCCTAGAAGGTGATATTCTAAAATACTCTTCTTCAAGTATAGCTAAAATTCCAACCTCAGCACTAGTTGTGATACAATTTTAGGGTCTACTTGTTTTTACCCAGGCAGTTTTAGGCTTATGTTCAGTTTTCCAATACAAATTATGAAAACTTTTGAAGGGTTTGGAAGTAGAAAACTGGAACAGAAAGTTAAATTCATTTGATTTAGTTAGCAAAAATAATTAAAAGCCATTAACAGCTTTTTAGTGACAGTTTGCGTACTTTTGGCTGAGAGATTAGTTTACAGGAATGAAAATTGACATTGTTTAAGAGCCAGACGGTGTTACATAAAAACCTGGACAGTTGACAGCATTTTTCAACCAATAAGATGAAATCAGGATCAGTCAGAAAAGAAATCAAGTGGGGTAATTGAGGAAAAGCGATCATTACTGAATAATTTAGGATCAAATCTGGGATGAGAACTTTTTGGAAGACGGAAATCCAGAACAAAGGAGAATAGAAATGAATTGCAGCATGGCTTGTGTTTATTCTGTCTTGCTGAAACATACGTATGCTGTGTCTAGTTATTTCAAGAGAGAAATTATAATTTCTTTGTGTATTGCTTCAAAATAATGAGACCTTTCAAATAGTAAGTAGAATTTCGAGAACAATGGACGTTTTAGGGGGATATGCTATGCTCCATGGTGGATGTTACAGGACTAATGAGAGCATTAAAGAAAAGGAGATTTAGGGCAGCACGGTAGAGGTGCTACTGCTCAAAGTGCTGCTACTGTATGAGAAAATGGGATTAAGATTTCTTCTGTACTTTGCCAGAGCACAGGTTAATTAAGGTCATCTGGGCATTTGTCTGCAAAAACAAAGGAAGCAAGGTTATTTGATGTTATGTGTTTAAATCAAAATAATGTTAACTTCCATGGAAATATCATACCCTGTTTTCACTGATGGAAGAGTAGAATTTGGTGTCATGGTAGACTTAGAAGGTGTGTAATTTAAGTCATTTAAACTTTCTCCTTCTCAATTGTTTTTTATGTGCCTGTCTGAATGCAACAGGTTGCAGTAAATCTGATCCAAAAGCACAAATATTGAAACATGATTCTAACTGCTGCATTCCTCAAGAGGTTTCCTTGCAAACAGTGTGAGATAATTTTGCAATGTGAAATGATTAACTTAATCCTATTTCCCAGACCACCAATATACTTCGAAATGTACCACTTTATAAGCACATTTATCCTTGATGATTAAATGCAAAGCATTGGAATGATTTTTCTAGTGTTTTTTCTTATTTTTTGTTTTATTTAGACTTCTTTTTAAGAGCTGGTTTCTTGAATTGGGGTAGAAAACATACACAATTTGAATTTCTATCCTATGTGTTAAGTTAGCATTGTCCAGCTGTCTTTGCTTTTGCCCTGAAACCTGTGCACAGATGTTCCAGAGAACTACCCCTTCTACAGATGGCAGTCAAAGTAACAGTAATTTAGATTTCTGGGAGTCTGTTTCTTAGGACAAGAGGTTTATTTATTATTCAAATTTTTTTCCTAGTAAGTTCTAGAAGGTTTTCAAAAAAACCCCTGATTTAGTCTGTGCTTTCTGGCTGAATAAATATGACCCTAATCTTTTCAATGAAACCTGACAAATAAGCTCTTTGAATAAAAGGTTGATGCCTGAGTTTTCTTTGTCTTAATAAAGAAAAAAAATGATACAAGTCTTAGAATAATAAGCATGCATTTTCTGCTTGAGGGTTATTTTTTTAATTGTTTCATTTTATGTAGCTAGTGATAAATTTTTTAGATTTCTGGGTGCTTTCGAATGGAACACTCTTTGCTAGCTGGCACATAGGTTACAAATCAATTGGTTTTCAGTCCTTCATTTTAGTCTGTTTGAAATATCTCAAATACCTAAGTTTTTGGATGGAACTCAGAGAAAAACCTGAATTGAGAAATGGTGCTTCTTTCTAATTTATGTCTTTATGGAAGGCTTTTCTTCACTAAATTAGACATGATCTAAAACATTTTTAATGTCATGTTTTTAAGAGGCATTCTATTACAACATTTCACAGGTTTTCAGTTAAACAGATATACAGCTTTCTAAGTTCAAGATGCCAGGCACCCGGAATGCTGGTGTGCATATTTTAAATTTTAATTAACATAAGATGTGGAGGAAATGCCTTTGAAATTATTTTATTCAACAAGTTGTGTTTTTTGGAAGGAAAGTTTTTTAGACTGAATTTAGGTCTTTGTTCCTTCTAAAATCTTTGACAGCACATACACAGATGTGGTTTTTTACATGTAATTCCCTCTCTTCAACACAGAATCTGCTGTACGAGTTTTTGTGTATTTTTCAGACATGCAGGTTGACAGTTAAATAGCATATAAATATAATAATATTGTACCAAATTCTATTCTAGAAAGAGATTCTACCAAAAGAAAAGGTGTGCATAACTTATTCTGTCTTAACTGAAAATCTATATGTTTTGTATAGGAATTGGGAAGGGATTTTTGCACTGTAATTCTTGAACAGTTTGGTAAATACTTTGGCTCAGACCAGGTGTCTTGGTTTTGGCTGGGATGGAATTATTTTTCTTCCTGGTACAGTGTTGCAGTGCTGTATTTTGGATTCAGTATGAGAATGAAGTTGATAACACACTGACGTTTCAGTTGTTGCTGAGCAGTGCTTATCCTAAGTCAAGGACTTTCCAGTTTTCCATGCTCTACCAGAGGGCAGGTGCACAAGAAGGCAGGAAGGAACACAGCCAGGACAGCTGAACTGAAGTGGCCAAAGGGATATTCCAAACTACAGTGTGTCATTCCTAGTACACAGCCTGGGAGGAGCTGGCCAGGAGCTGCCCATCACTGATCTGGCTGGGCTGAGCACTTGGTATTGTGCATCAGTGGTTTTTCTCGGATTTTATTCCTCTCTCTTTTTGTTGTATCACATTTCATTTTTTATTATTATTGTTACTCTTAATAACTTTATTTCAATTATTAAAGTGCTCTTAAGCCCCAGTTTTTACTTCTTTCCATTCTGCTTCCCATCTCACCAGGGCAGGAGAAAAGTGAGGAACCTTAGTTGCCAGCTAGTGTTATACCACAAGATGTACTAAAGGAACAATAGGAAAAATACTGGATTATTGAGTTCTGACTTCCAATGTTTTGAATACACAAGTCTTGGATTTCCATATTTGTAGATACAGCATTTTGATATTTACAGCGGCTTAGTATGAAAATCATTTCTATAGGAGAGCAATTCACATAAAAGTTGTAAATTTAGTAGACATAAGAAGCAGGATTCACAAATTGCTTTGGAATGGTTTTTCAGTTAGGAGAGTTTAAGCATGAAATTACCTGTAAATAAAAGAGATTTGAATATATATTTTTCCTTCTTGGTTCACAGGAGGGCAAAGGAAATGACTGACCTGGTGATCAGTAAGGGCACAAGATTTCTGATACTAACTTTACCATGTCTTTCAAAAATGTTGTTCAGGTATTTCATGCTGTAATTAGAAGAAAACAAGTCCTCTTCCCCTTCTCCAGAACTCTTGCTTGAGACAGTCACCAAAATTTATTGCAACAAGACAGGTGTTGATCACTCCAGCAGAAAGCATGGAAAGAATGGTCTACATTCAGCTCCAAGCAGGATATAGTTACCACCAGGAAACAGTTATTACCACATCTTTTCCTTACCCAAATGCCTTCACTGTAGATGTTTGTCTGAAACAGTGTTGGGTGGTCCCCTGTAAGAGCAAAGTACACAGAGCTTTGAAATTAGCTGTTCATTATTCTCAAAATGCACTACAAATATTTCCTGTCCACAGGGGAGGGCCATTCTCTATGTGGTATATGTCATAGGCTGTGCTTGCTTACCAGTGTCTCATTGGAAGAAGACCAACTCTGGCTGAAAAGTGTCAGTAGATTTTCACCTAAACATTTTATGAGGAAACAGTTATATACCAACCTGTGCTCTTTAGAACTCCACAGAATTACTCTGAAGAGTTTGGCCTCTGGTTTTAAGATGTAAATATGAGTTTGTAGAACACAGAACTGAAGTCCACAAGTCACTCATGCAGCCAATAAATGCGTTGTAAAAGCTGATGGTGAGGCAAAGCTCCATGCTCACATCTGTGTTATTGACAGCTTTCATTTATTTATGTGATTGTCTCTGGAATTCATCTAAGGATAGATGGTTATTAAAAATGAACCTGCTAAGGCTTTCCAGAAATAACTAGCACTGCTGATAGTCTAAATAATTTCATTTTTGATTAAATGGGTTTTTTACACTTTGTATTTACAAAGTGCGAAGTGCATTCCTAGTTCTAGAATGTGTTGTAAAAAACCCAAAACCTTAACAGCTGATATGAAAGAATCAAATTGATTTATTTAACATTTGAAACAAGGTGGCAGGTCTCTGCCTTCCCTGTATCTCATGATACAATTAAAAATAGCTTTTGTCATGCATTGTAACTTTTTATTATGTTTACTGACTGCAATATTGTATGATATTGTTAACCTTCAGAATTTCTTAGCTGGCTCATGGCACTTGACTAACTTTGTACAATCCAGTTTGTGCAGTTAATTGTCCTGGGTGCTCTGGGACAATTCTGGTACACTGTGAGTTACCTGCTTTTTGATACAACAAATCGACAGTATTGACATATGACCACCCCATACTATAAAGAACTGGAGAAAAGATAAGAAGAAGAAGGTACCTTAGGCTACTTTTCTATCTTTAGCTTCACCATCATGCAGTTGAAGAATTTCTACTTTTAATTGTGGAAGTTGTCAAGTTTGATTCTTACTCATACAGTTTAGAATCATTTCAGTACAGCTGCAGCATAACCAGGCCCAGAAACAGAAACTGCCGTGCCTTTAAGTTCTGAGGTCAGCATCTTACCAAAAAATATTTGCCAACCACTTCTAATAGCCTAAAATAGTCACAGAAAGAAAATACCATTCAGATTGGTAGGAGCTTCATGAGGTCTCTAGTATGACTTGCAGCTCAAAATAAGATCAGTACTTAATTCAAATCAGATTGCTCAGGGTTTTGTCTTCACAGCCATCAAGGCTGGAAATTCTACAATCTTTATGCACAACCACTGCTTAGTTATCCATTTCATTTCACAAAAATGATTTCTCAATCTTCCACAGTGGAGTTGAGTGGCAGGCTTGGCTCCATCACACTTACATTCTTCCTATATAGAAGAATGTAGGTTGGAAGGACAGCTGGAGGTCAGCTAGTCTGGCTTGCTCAAATGAGCTCCAGTTGGAACACATTGCTCGGGTTCTTGCACAATTAAGGTTTTGAAAGTCCTGTTCCATAGTGGCCTGCTACCTGCTTAGCACCTCCAGTAGCTCTTTCACTTGAGTGGTCTGACCAGAGGACATCCTTCACAGTGGGGCCACTGTTGCCATCAGTGCAGGGGGCAGGTGTTCCTTGCAGCCTCAAAGCCAGGTGGCCATATCCCACCCCTGGGGCTGTGTCTGAGTGAGTGCCTTTCCTCTTCAGGGAGAGCCTGTTTCAGCCAGCAACAGGGACTGAGTCCTGGGCACCTCATGGCTGGGGGCTTTTGCAGCCCTGTACTGCCTACAGCAGAATTTCTTGTCCCCTTGTTGTGCAAGCTGTCCTGTTAACTGCTGAAGGGGAGATATATGGAATGGATAATTTTGTGCATTGTTTTAACCTTTGCTTTCTTAACCCACCACCCCCCCCAAAAAACATTCACAAAATACTGCAGAATTCAAGGGGGGAACAAATCTTGGTTATGTCTCTAGTAATGTTTTTTACTTCTACACCACTTGAAAAGAAATTAAACAATTTGAACTTCAGTCTGTTTTGTTTATTAAAAAGGAGAGCATGTTAAGTAAGCTTCTCTTACATAGCATTCTTCTACAAAACAGAAGGAGTGCATTGTATGAAGATGTCATTCTGGAGCCTTTCATTCTTGTCAGATATGTGTGTTAGAAATGCTTAAGAGTAAAGTCTGTTATTTTTCTTTAAAAAGAAGGGGGTAAAATGCCCTAACCACAGAAACTGTTAGTCTGGTTGCTATGCATCATGTTGATAATTCCTAGAAGAATTTTGAATCCTGACAGTGGTAGCATAGTAAGTGTTTTTCAGATCCCAGCATGTTGAACTAACCTTTTGATAAGCTTATGATAGATACATGCCGAAAAAGTACAAGGGGACCTTATCAGCTTTTCACCAGGAAGGGCTTCAAGGACACAGATCTCTGACATATGGCTTACAAACAGTTTTCTAATCTGTGCTGCTCTGGCACCTGAGGGCTGACACAAGCTGGCTATGAGTAAATTTACAAGGGATGGTCTTTTGTGCAAACATCACAGGTAAAGAGCTAATAATGTTAAGGCATGGGAAGTTCAGTCAGAACAATTCAAAGCTCTCCAAATAAGTGAAGAGTCCTTGTTTAGTGACTACATTACCTGCTTCAACTAGACTACAGCTTTTTTCCTCAAACATTGGAGCAGAGAGACTGCAGTATCAAGAAGGTGGAATGACATGACTTGGAAGCATCTTTCAGAGAGGATGCTACCTTGTTAATCCTTATTTGCTAATCCTAGTCCGCATTAGTGCAATTGTTTTTAACAGCAGGTGACAGCTGTGATTGCAGTGAAACTAACAGTATGGTTTAGTTGTGAGCATAAAGTAGGTCAAACACGTTCTGTGCATTTTTTGAAATATATACTCAGCCTTCTTAGTAAGCATCTGATCTTACCTTGAAAAGCTAGTAGGATGTGTGTGTACATACACACATGCACACATTTGTATATAAATTTTGGTATTGATGTATATATTTGAGAGCATCAAAGAGTGGCCAATGGTAATAGCTAAATCAGGGCATTCTGTGTGATTCTGTAAACATTCATGCACCAGCACCATGAAGACCCTATAGAACAGACATGTTATTAAGCCAAAACAATTTAAAGGTCTGCATTTGTTATAAACTTCTGCTGCTTAGAAGTTGGCTGAAAAATTCTTCATTTGATTTTTTAATACAGTATCACATCTCTCCCATTATCAATAAATTAAGTAGGCTAAACAAAGTCTTCCGTGCAGTGGAACTTAACAAACACAAATAAAGATTTTTAATGCTAAATAATATTACCAAGAAAAATAGTAGGACAACATGATGCCAAGCTGTTACAGGTTTCGATTTATTGAGCTATGATTGGGCAGTTTTGATAGAGGTTGCCTTGTAATCGTTTTTCTCTGCACTTCTCTGTTGGTTTTTTTGAGCTGGCTGAATTATATAAAGGTGCTGATTTTTTTATTATTTTTATTTTATAGAAAAGTCTTATAATTCAAATTCTCTACTGATGTAAAAACCCTTTATATTTGGATAAAACCTTCAGAGTGAGCTTATGTGTTTGTATTGGAATTCATATACTGGTCTGCTCAGGGTGACTGGTGTTATGAGTTAGCGTTAAATGCAAAAATTAGCGGCATGGACTTTTTTTAATGCAGTCTTTCTTTTTGAGGTTTTTAAGGAAAACTGGAGCAGTTTGCTACTACAGCAGTGTGTCCCGAGCTTGTTAGAAATATTGTGAAGTCAATTTTCTTTCTAAAAATCCAAGTATGCTCAAAGGGTGCCTCTTGGCTTCCTGCAGTGGCCATGTTTGCTACTATGTTCACTCCCCTTCCCCCTCTTTCATGCAGAAAAGCTCTGCAGCAGAAATAGGGAAGCCAGCTGCCCTGTTTTCAAATCTGAGAGGTTTCTTGAAAACACCTCAGCTTTATATGGTTTTGTTTCTGTTGGTATTCTCATCCAGTGCCTTGGACAGTGGCTTTTTACTGGGTTTGGCTAACTTCAACTTTTTTGAGATTAATTGCTTTTACTTTGAAAAATTCACTTGTCCACTATTTCTATTCAGATCTCTGATTTAAAGTGTTCGAAACCAGCTATTAAAATACTTCAGCTTTTTAAAATTATTTAGTTGAATTTTAACTATTTTTACTTCACATTCTTTTTTTTGTGAGTTTGGATGTTTGCCAATAAAACAGATAACAGAGCTAATCTCCAAACACACCTGGATAGCTAAATCAGCAGTGCATGAGATTATAATTCATACTTTCTGAGTCTAGGTCTGTTTGATCTGACTAGACATGTTCTAAGATATTATGTAATTAAAAACAAAATTCATGAAAGCTTGTTATGAAGACAAGTTTTAGTGTTATGCTGTGATATAGATTTACCTCATCTTTGTGTTTGAAAGAATGATTTGTATAAAAATCTTGCTTGAGCATAGGTTCTGTAAGAAACAAAAGAAAATTTTTAACCTTTTTTCTGTGCATGGTGCCAAGACAATTAATTTTAATGAAACCACGGTAAATTTAAAAAGTAGTATTTTCTGTGTAATAATTAAAATATTTTGTTTTCTTTATTTTCTCTGTGCTTAAATAAAAGTATGGACAAAAATCTACTACAAACTCAGTATTTAATCTTTGTATCTTTAAATGCCATGCTTTGAGCTCTCAATATTTTCTTCTTATGGAAAGGTTGTGGGGAGAAATTGAATTCAATTATTGCAATCTGAGTCTCTTTCTTCCTATTTATTTTCAGTATTAGTGGCAGCTGTCAGTTTTTGCATGCTTCCAGTGAGTTTTAGTCATCATTTATTTCTTCTTGTCATTCTAGGTTTGTTGCATTGACCCCTTGGAGAGTGTATCATCTGACTTCCCTTATAATCCTTGGAGTGTTAATTTTTCAGATAATGAAGGATTTGGTATTCTCAAAGATAAAAGGTAAGTGTACTGATAGAGTTCCATGCTTAAAGACCTGCAATTTGGAGCATGCTAGTTCATTCCTAAAGCCATGTCAATGCTATGATTATTGTAAAAGTATCAGCTAATTTTAGAGAGTGATAGTAGATCTGTGATGGTCTATTGCCATTTTCAATGAAGTTTTGCTATATTTTATAGGAAGGGCATTAGGAGATTTGTTTTAGCACTTAGATGTGTGTATTTGTTATGAGTAGGCAGTCATTCTTGTTTCTTAACTGCTAGGTCTAAAAATGCATTTTTTGCTAAAATACAAAGTTTGCCTAAACATTCATACTTCTTCCAGCATTATTAATGTAATTTTTGGAAATTTTGGGACATCAAATGTAAATCAGTGAAATTTTTAAATAGAGAAATTACTTATCTTAGCACAGTTGAAATAAGAATTGAGCAGTATTTTCTTTTTATTTTGTGTAGCGTTTAGTTTCCAGTATAAAGCATATAAAGTCTTATGTGAATACAACAAGTTTTGAAAGGGATTTTGAGTTTATTGGCTGGTCTGGTGTTTTGTTTTTGTTTTGTTTTCAATTTCTGTCCTGTACTTCATTACCATCTTGAAAATTCTTTGACAAAATGCTCATCCTAAGTTTTAGTTTTGATTGCCATAAAGGTTTTTTTTTAAAGATTCTTATTTTGCCTTTTGTTTGTTGTTAAATCTCATACAAAGTTTGGAAAACCATCTGAACATAGTACAAAAGCAGGAAATAGGTGTCAGAGAAGCATGATATTCCTCTGTGATGTACTAATATGTCATTTCTGACTGCCAAAGCCCGTGGTTCCCTGCTAAGTTACAGCAGGTATTTGCTACCTTTTCTGAAGTATCATTTACTGTCCTTCCCTTTTCTGCGAGTCTTGGTTACCATTCTGTTTCCTGCTTGAGTATTACAAGCCCAGAGGCCAATTTACAAAGCTAAGCAGAATTTGATTTTTTAAGCTCTGTGCCCTATGAATGACCACAAATATTGAATACCTTGCTAGCTGGAAGGAATGATTTTGGTAATTCACTTGTACCTGTAATTAATAGTTTTGTAGTGACCAAATCCAAGATGTACTAGTCTCATGTTTGTGTGATTATTTAGCCATTCATTTTAGAGATGAGGCTAGGAAAACCTCTGTTTCTTAGCTTATAGAATAATTATTTACTGTAGTAAACTCATTTATTTTACTATTGCCTTTGATGTCATTGTAGACAGAGTTCAAGAAAAATCAGGCTCTCAAAGTAATACTGTAGGAGTCTTGTAGTAATGAACAGAAATCAATGAAGTGCCACTCCAAAAAGCAGAAAAAATTCATCCCATTATAACACATCTATGTAGCTGTTCCACGCTTCCAGCCAGCCACTAGATGGCAAGACTATTACAGATTCATGAGGACTGTGGAGTGGTTGTCAATGTGCAGAAGTAAAGGGTATGTTGATGTAAAAGTTATGTTCATTGTCATCTTCCACATGACATCCTTCCATGTGGAAGTGTAGACCCAGAAGATCCTGACTTTTCCATTTATGATTTTAACTGTATGTTAAGTTTACAGAAAGCAATTCAAGAATGAGTACTGTAAAATAATATAGCTTTCCTGTTTGACTGATACAGAGAATTCCTTGGTCATTTTGTCCCAATTCTGTACATGTTCTATGAATAAAAATAAAAATTCTTTCTGATTAGTGCATTGTGTTTCATCTTACATTCCTACAATTGCAGGTGCGCAGCTTTGGAGGACCATCACTGGCAAGTAGGTGTTTTATTTTTAATGCATGGTTATTTATTACTTTTTATAGTGGGCCTGGAATTTTTTCAGAAGTCCTAGTTTTCCTCTAATAAATTGCTGAATTATTTTGATCTTAAAATATTTTCTAGGTTAATTAGTGCTTGTTGATAATTTTTAATAAATTCTTTCTTCTGATTTGAGTTATATTAAAGTATAGAATAACATATCAGAATATTTCTAGAAATGCTTTTTCTTACACTAGGATTATCATGTTTTGTGTTTTCTGGGAATTAGTGCTTTCTTTGAAAGGCAGAATAATACTGTGTTGGTGAAGGAGGTCACTTTTAGAACTTCATTATACCAGTGCTCCTGATTAGAAGTAGGTAAGCTTGTTGGGGTTTCTCTTTAAATCAACACAAGTAATTGATCATTATAATTGCCAATAAATATTTTTGATATCCATATGAATAGAAATTAATAATTCTGAAGCCTGTTGTCTTGCAATTAATCTGTCTTAGGCAAATGTTTATGTCATGTTAGTGTAGAGTATATAATTTACTTAATTTGTTGGCAGTTGTCCTGGTTCCAACAAGGACAAGGTTAACTTTTGCAGTAGCCAGAAGGGTCATGGCAAGGCCTACAGGTTATTCTCTACCACATCTCCTCATTTCCCAGGGGTGGGGGAAGGAGTCCCTTCCAGGTCACACAGTGTGGCAGCATGGTCAGGTGTGGTTGGGGGTTTATGCATGGCGTGTGAATCATTCACCTGCCATGTACACACCAATATTGTTGCTGTTACTGTTTGTTGTTCATTCTCGTTGCTGTTTCCCATAAATTGTTCTTATTTCAATCCATGATCTTTACCTTTCCTATCTCCAGTTCTCCTGTCCAGCCCTCCACAGGGGAAGGGGTGATAGGGGAGTGAGCGAGCAGTGTATGGTTTGGAGTGTTTCAGTGGGAACACTGGATTGGGGAACATCATTCCTTAACCACAGCAGCAATATAATCAGTGTCTAAATGATTTGCAGACAATACATTTTCAGAAGAAAAGGCTGCATATTTAAGGCATTATTCTTCTAAACAGACCATCAGGATTTATTATATATCTGAAATAATTTGAAAGCATATTGATGGTACACTATTGTATTATAGCCTGAGACTGAAGAAACAGTAATGCAGAGTTGAAAAAGTGAAGATGTCAGATTTTGTTCTCTTTCTAGAGACAGATACAGAAATTAGTTCAGAAAGCAGTTCAGATGTGCAGCTCCTGTTCAGTTTCATACCTGTAAACTTCCACAGGTATGAAATCTCTTCAGACTTTCCTATAAGCAAGAAATGGAGTGATATGGAATTGATGACAGCTTAGTTGATGAACTGAACAGAGTAAAATGCTTCTTTTACCATAGCTGGTGCTACTTCTTGTATTTGTGTAGAGTGGCAGTGCTTCAAAAATTTTAATTGAGAAGCTTTTGCTGTGGCACAGTAGATTAGTGAGACTTTTGTTTCATTTCTTCCACCTGTTCTTTGCCAGAGAAATTTACATGACATTTACTATCTTTCAAGGTTTTGAATCTGACTTTACCTGTCTGTTTACATTTGAGAAGAGGAATGCAAAAAAAAGTAAAATTTCTTGTGAAGTGAAAGGAAACATAGGTTTTTGACTGCCTTTTGTTTCCATGAAAAATAATTCTGCAGTCTGATAACTTTTTTTTTCTCTTATTCCCCAGTTTGTCAGGTCCTCAAACCAGAATAACTGATTTTAATGAAAAGACTATAAATAGTACTTTAAATTTCTTGATTTCAGGTTTTCAATTGTTCAGAATCCTGGACTTGATTTGCTGTTCTGTGGGGAGACAATGCAGAGTGGAAAAGAGAATTTGATGAGCTCACCATAGCTCATGCCCTTGGGTAATACAATACAAGCATTGTATGTGTCCATCTAGCCCAGCATCTGCTCTCTGAAGGGATCCAGCCAGGAGAAACACGACCTTGGGTAATGTCCTGCATTAAAGCATGACAAGCTTGCAAGGTTCTCCTGGTGTACTTTCCCTGCAGTTTGGAGTTGAACCTTACCCCCAGCCCAAGCTGTTCTAAGTGGACCTTCCGTGAATTTGTCTCGTTGCTTTTGTTGTTACAAACTTCTGCTGTTGGCAACATCCTCTAGCACAGAGATCCACAGCTGAACCACGTGCTCTGTGAACAGTCTTCTGTTTGTTTACTGATCTGTAAGAGTTTGTAAGCTCTTCCTACATTTTTTGTTGTTGGAAGAAATACTGAGCATTACTCTCTATTAGTATTCTCAAGCAAGGTGTGACTTTAATAAACTTCTGTCCTGTCCTGTTCTCTTCAGCTCATGACTGCTTAATTGTTCCTAAAATAGAGGTTCTCTGAGTTTTAATGTCTTCATTGTGCTTTTCTGCATTTTTCTTCCATTTCTGTGCTACTTTTTGTTGGGGGGACAGAATTACAAATAGCATTCAGGGAGATCCTTGGACTATACATTGTCCCTCTCTTCATAATAAATTCCAACTCGTGATTGGGGTTTTTTTAACCTCTACTGAGCTCTGAGATGTTTTCATGGATACATAATCACTTCAAGGTAATGTCCTGAGTAGTAAAGATTGGCTTAAAGCCCATGTGGCTTTAAGAGGTTTTAGGGTTTTTTCTCTTTGAATTTCTTCACATTTCATCTGCCTTTTTGCAAGAAATCATGTGATACTGGATTAAATTCTGCTGTTCCTTGCAACTGGTCTCTGTCTTTGCCAGAATAATTCCTCTCATTTCTCATGGCTTCTCAGGCTCCATAAAAGCATTTGATGATAGACTTTGTTGAAAGCCTTCTCAGAAATCCAGGTGATTTTTTATGGACATTGGTGTTCATCTAGAAGCAGGTTCACTTTTTGAAAGGACAGAAGGTTTGTGATGTGATGTCCTTTACACCTTACACTAGGACAGGCATGCATGTCCTTTGTTAGTTTTCCTGACAGTTTGCACAGAGCAGAGAGGAGTGTTCAGTGGTTTGCAGTTCTCTGGCTCCTGCCTACCTTCCCTAAAAATAGATATTGCTTTTATTGCTTTAGACACTTCGCAGTCCTCTGCCTTAAGGCAGCTTTAAGAGACACTGTTTAACATAAATGAAATTTCAACTGTTGCACCCAACCTTTCATTTACAGCTTTTATATGTTCACATAAAGACTTTGCATTTGTTTGCGCTGTGGGTGGGTTTTCCTTTTTCTGAATGCAAGTAAAAATGGGCCTGATGATTGTGTTGAAATTGAAAGAAATACTGTAAGATGTTGAGGCTGGGTGCATGGTTTCCTTTTATTTTACTCTAATTTGGATATTAACAACTGTTTTCATGTTATTGTATATGAGCAAAATGTGCCAAGTGTATCCCCATATCCAGCAGGGAATCACCTGCTCTTAAATAACTTACAGAGAAAAAATGTGGTAGACCTGTGATACTTTCAGTGAGAGACAATGCCTATTCTAATAAATGTCTATCCTGATAAATTAAATGTGTGCATGATTTTTCTTCGACATCACGGCCCTACAGCCCTGCATCCATAGTTTGTAACTGCCTTAAGGTCCATGCAGAATGGCTATGTGCAGGCAGGAAAGGATTTCTGGTCTGTGCCAACTTTGAAACTCCTTTGGATTGTTTTGGCAAGTGCTAGTTGGCATCTGCCAAAAATGTGCTAAGAGCTATTTTAATGGTTTGGCTGCAGAACTGACCAATTCTAGTGCCTGACAGAATTACTTCACAGTTAGGTTTATCAAAACAGAAGTAGATAGAAAGTACCAAAAATTATCTGAACAGACTCGTTTCCTGCCCTGCTTTTTTATTATGTGATTCTGGTTTTGAATATTAATATCAGTCACTATCACAGTAGGATGTTTCATAAATGGTGGCACTGATTTCTGATGAGTTTTTATAGTGAAATGGTAAAGCTTTGGTAATTGGAGGGTGAATTACTGATTGTGACTGTTTTGAAACTTGCATTTTTTCAACATTCATGTGCATTGTGTATTTTGTCTGATGCATGTACATTCAAAGTATCAGATTGAAGTACTTCATTGAAAATGAATTTGTGGCATTTGTTAATTAATTAATTTTTTAATTTGTGGCACATATTTTTGGTCCTCTTTCATCCTTGTTGAGCACTGCTGACTAGTCAAAGCAAGCATAACCTCACTTTTTTCATTGCCATACCTTAAGTGCAGAATGCTTGCTGTCTCACATGTAAAATGTGTCTATGTAGGAAGACCTCTGATTGTATTTCTAATGGAGTCATTTAATACTCTTTTAATACTCTGGGGAGGCTCTCTACTTCCTTCTCTTGAAGCAGTTTGTGTATTTTTTGAAACCCCTTCCCTTTAAAGGCATCAGTGAGCAGTGATTCAAGCTGTAGAGGGAGGAGAGGAAAACAATTAGCAAATAAAATAAGCAGGCATTGAATTTGAAGCAGCACTAATTATGATAAAATGCTTGTAATGCTATTTTAAGTTTAAAATTTTCAAACTGAATATAAGCTGAACCTTCCTTAGGGAAGGTAGCACTATGGCAATTTTTTTTTTCCTAAATCTGATTCTGTTTCTGAGGAACAGCTGTACTGATATCTTGCCTTTTTAAAAAATGGGTGACAGCTGTTAAAGGAGTATTGGAAAAGGTCACTTGTTAAATTACTCTTCCTCATTTTTTTTTAAATAAAATAATTTTTTTTATTTTATGTTTATTTAGGTTTTATTTCTTCCTATCTAGTGAGATTTCTTTGAAATCTGGTGCTTCTTTAGTCAGTAGATGTATTAGAATATCCACAGGAATTGTAGCACACCTTAATTTCTTGAGTGGTCAAACTTAACAAGGTCAAATTAATATTAATGCAAAATTATTCTTTTATAGCAAGCCTAAAAAACCCTAGTTGCAGCCTGAGAAGTGACTAAGCCACAGTCCTTTTAAATGGCTATCAGGGAGTGGCTGAAGAGAATAAGCCAGAAAGAAAGGAGTTAGTGCTCTGAAGACCAGCAGCTCTGCATAGCTTGTTTTCAGTCCCCAGTTGTGTTTTATCATTTTCTCAAATCAAAGCTGCTGACTTCTGGGAACAGCCTTGCCTGACCAGTCGTGGTGTTGGGCTCCCTACTGCACTAATGGCTGCTTCAGCCACACAGGCTGCAGTAGGTGTGCAGTACTTACTATAGTATTATACGTTGAATGTTTTGGGTACAGTTCTTTGTGCTATGAAAATAAATCCTGAAAGGGTTCTCCTGGCCTTGTAGGTTGAAAGAAAGTGGGTTTTTTTATTCCCAAAGCACATGTTCTCCTCTGCTTCCAAGAGGAGGGAAAAATAAGCAAGTGCAGCAAAATGAACAGCATGTCTCATCACTGCTGCTCATATGATCAGGTCAATGAAATTTGGAATTTTGTACGAAAAACCAGTAACATTTACAAGAGAAAAAAGACACTTCTTGGTTGAAGCTTTTAACTGGCAGCAGTCCTTTTTGAAGCACTTTAGGACTTGATGTTGAAAAGCACGGGTTAATTTTGAAGCGCTCTTGACTCTTGGTAGTTAGCTAACTGGGATATTTCTGAAATAATAGCCTTCACTGATAGAAGGTTACAAACAGACACACAGAGGTTATTTTCTAAGCCCAGGACATTCCTGTTCCTCACCACCCCCCTCCTCCAGTCCCTTCTTTGTGGATTCCTTTTATGAGAGTTAGCTGTGGTGATACTTGTGAGCTCCCAGAGGCAACAAACTTGCTGCTCACTTCCAGGCGAGTGTTACTGTTTGGTAGCTAACAACATCCATTACTGGGTCAGCTGATGTGACAGATCAGCTTCAAATTCAGGTCATAGCTTTTCCAGACCTGAATTCATCTTTTGAGCTACACTGATTTCACACTTGCATCAGCCCAGCTCATAGACATTTGTATGCATTACAATAGTCAGTGTGTTCTGAAGAACAGTATTCTGTGCTAGCACCATTCAGAGCTTGACAGACTTCATGTAATGTGTGACTATTGCACTTTTTTCCAAGAAGAAAAAATAATCTTTTTAATATAATCATAACTCCATAATGCACTTGTACAAAAGTGTTCCTAATATGTCACTGAGAGCAATGGAAAAAACTCTTCATATATATCAGACAGTTGCCCCTTTCATCTAATTACCATGCTTTGCTTATTATATCAGAAGCTTTACATTCCTCTGATTTGCATATGTTTTTCCTGCTGGGTTTGCTTAAGACAATCTGCAAGTCATGTGCCTAAATATTTCTGACGTAGTCTGCTTAGTCTGTTTTCATGATCAATGGAGAAGTATTCAAAATACTTCATGAGATATATATCCCGATCTATCTCTTCCCAAACAAATGTCTGCAGGCTGGTCAGGTAGGTATATTGTGTCTTAATGGTGACTGTTTGTTCCCCTTGAATATATACAGGAAGCCTAGGGTGGTGAGGCAAGTGAGGGCATTTGCAACCCTTGTCATTGTTCTTGTTGATCTGAAGGCTTGTCTGTTTTGGAGATGCCATTGGCTGCTGCTCGTGGTTACAAAAAGAAGCTGACTCTTGCCACAACACACGGGAATACCAGTCCATACCAGTAACAACTGCAGGGCATGGAGGTTTGATTTATTTACCTCTTTGTATACATAAGTTTCTCTGAAATGAGTCTCAGGCACAGTATGATTGTGTATTCAGATAACTCTTGAGACACCAAGGATATGCTGCTTCACTGTATCTCAAAATAAAAGTCCTGTCCTTCAGCATGTTGCTAAGAGATTTCTTTGCAGATGAGGATTAGGTAATAAGAGGTCTTTTTCCATTAGGAACTTCAACAAGATCAAGGCTGTAGAAATGTTTCTGTTTTACACTTGTTAATCCATTTCCATAATGTTATAGATAGGGACAAACATAATGTAAGCCAAGGGCATTCGTGTGGCCCAGTCACTACCAGAACATGGCACCTTCAGTTCCAGCTTCTGTTGTGCAGTCTCTTTGTCTTGTTTTGGTCATCCAGACAAGATCCATTCCACATGGCCCTACACAACTGCATGAAATCCAGTAACAGACTGAAGAAAATACTTCCTCTGGACCTACAGCAAGGCAGAGGGCAGAATATAGTCTAACAGATAAATAGATACAAATAGGCTCCAGAGCCTATTTGCTTCTTCATTTATTTCAGTGTAATCTGAAGGCATCTTGAGTACCTAGACTTCCAGCCTTGGAATTTCATAGTGGTTGCTGTTCTGTTCATTTCAGCTCATACATTCATATGAGTTTGTGTTGGAAGAGGTATGTAGCTGGATAACATACCTCAAACAATTCTGCTTCAAATATGGTTCCCCCAAATGTTCTTAATATATAAAAGCTGTTGCAGTCCTTCAGGAAGTGCATGCATTCTTGTGGAAAGCAAATGGAAGTTGAGTTTTATTTGCAGCCTAAACCCTTATTTTTGTCTTGTCAAATATAGCATGTTCCTGATGAGTTAGGATAGTTGGTTTTGTGCCATTTCCCAGTCTGAGCTCCTATGTCTTTTGAACCCTGATTCTGTCCTTTGCAGTGTCTGCCACTCCTCCTGGGGTATTGCAGTCACTCATCTGAAGGATTAAGGGAAATACTGAAGGAAAATGTTAAGGACTTACCAGTCTCATATAACAAGGCACTTCTAATACCCTGCCCTTGCCATTTGGTTTAGCTTTTCAATTAAATGTGAAGTTATTGTATTTTTGCAGTTTGCTTTTAAGTGTCATACAGCAAAATCGCAAAAGCATTGTAGCAGTTAAGATGAATGCTTTCCTCTTTTCTTCAGGACAGGCTGTGTACTTTTTAAAAAGAAATGTGCCTTCTTTTCACTGTTTTGGATACTGAATAACCCTCCTTGACTGCTTTAACAGCTTCTTAGCTTTGTTATTTACTTGCTCAGTATCTTTCTAATATCCAAGTGAGAGCAGTTGATCTAAAATTGCTTGGATAGCCCTTTTTTTTCCCAGTTTTACTTCATAAATTGTAATTCCTGGAGAAATTAATTCCTCTACTTATTTGTCCCACAATCCTGTCCTTTTCTCTACCCCACTGGCTAGCTGTAATCAAAATCACTCAGAATTATTTTAAACTTCTAGTTCTATTTAGACAGCTCTGAAAGCATTCCCTATTGTTTATTTTGGGGTTTCAGTACCATGGTACTAAGGAATCATTCGGAAGACTGCTGTTGTGTATCTCTGGGAATTTTTTTTCTTCTGTTCTGGTAACAGAAATGTTCTTATACAAATATGTAATTAAAATTTTAAGATTCAAATTAATACCTTCCATAGTCTGATTTGACAGTGCTTTTGGTCTTGCTAATCTCACAAACAAGTGATTTCAGTTATAATTTCTAAGCATGTTGCTTGAAAACTTTTTGGGGGGTGTGTGTGCTCTATTTGAATCTTCTCTGGGATAAGGAAATATTATTCCTTTATTAAGCCAGAACGATTAATTTCATGAAATAACTCAAGACAATTTCATGTGGAGGCTTCAGAAGGTCCTTATACCTAGCATTGTGGTTGGACTGGATGATCTTGAAAGCCTTTTCCAAACTAAATGATTCTGTGATTTTACCAGTTTGCCTTCAAGCTGGAAAAAAAAGTTCATCTGGGTACCGTGAGATGTGCATTTTTACTAACTTAAATAAACTAATTCTAAAATACTTTTTTTTTTAAAAAAATAATATTTTGTTTAAGTGAAGTCACTTCATCCATGATTAAATATGTGAAATAAATACCTGATATAAGTGCACTCTGTGCAAACTTCAGGGTGTGCTGCATCCTGTGCAAAAGTGGCTCAGTATTTAATTTGTTACACATTGGTAAAAATTAAGTGCTACACTCAGTTGGAAAATGTGGTCATAGTCTGTGGTGTTGGGAGGATGGATATACAGCCTTTGTTTGTTATTTTTTGTTTAAAAATAGTGCATTTCTTCTTCAGCAATTTTCAACATACAGTAAAGCCAGCTCTATTCCATGTGTGATATTTTGAAGTATGGAGCTGCAGTCACTGTTCAGTTATTTGTGAGAGTTTTGCTTCTGGATCCACTTTGTCTAAAACGCAGTTCTGCTAAAGCTGTCTGTGAGTGCAGGCAGGTGGATTTGCCCCTTGTGAACAGCCTAAGAGCTGCTAATTCTGAGCTGACCCAGTTCTGACATGCTCACTGGCATGCCATGTGCCACCCGTATTGTCATCACTGGGGAAAAACTGCAACCTCCCCGCTGCTGCCTGCCATCATCTCACATCTTGTTTTTGTCTCTGTGTTTATTGTAATGGTAGAATGTTTATTTTGATCACAGCACTAACCAGACACTAGGTAGAAGATACGTAGAATTGAAGGTATTTGGGGTTTTTTTTAGTTCAGCTTTTTTTCTAGCCCTGTGAAAATAAAAGAACTTCTTAAAGCTGCTGCATTTGAATTTGTAGACTTGTACAGTGTGGTCGCCTGCTGTCAGGCAAGTTTTCCCAGCTTGCAGCAAGGGAGTTCAGAGGTGTCCTTCACTTTTTAATACTTCCATATTTCTTACTTCTACAGCAATATTGGCAACGGTAGTATTTACCAACTGAGCTAAAGCTTTAAAAATCTTAATTACAGGGAAAACAAACCATACTGTCTTCAGTTTTGAGATGTGGGCCACACTTTGGTCATACAATGAAAGCTACAAGCTTCTCTTAAAATACTTGACTATCCTGTCTTCATGGGTTGACTTAAGTCTGTGAACATCTCTGTAGAGAAAATCTAGCTGAAAAACTGCAGAGGAATTGTGCTGGTACCATCCATCTCAGATTACTTTTTCTGTTTTCAGGGACACCTTGTGAAGCAAGCAATTAATCTTGTTGTGGTGTGCAACACCCCCAGAGAGAGTATCAAATAAATTAAAAGGGGCAATATCTGGTTACCTCCTGAATCTAATGAAATGTTGTTTTCTGGCTATTCTTGAGCAGGTCAGCTTTTTCATGCTAACCGTAGCATCTGCTATTTTTTCCCTATTTTTTTTTCAAAGCTGCTTGGAAATTGTCAGTACCGGCAGGCATACTTACATATTGTTGTCAATTCTGAATATTACTGCACTTTCAGTATAAATACTTTGCTTTGGGTTTTGTTTTTGTTTGGTTTGGTTTGGGGGTTTTTTTGCTTATTTCTATTTACAAATTGTTGTTATAAATAGAATCCTTCATCGGCAGGGTGTTGAAGGATACACACTTAATTTGGCTGCCAGCCTAAATGGCATTACAGGAAAACCTGTCCAGGGATGTGATTGACAGGTACTCTGCTAATAAGAAAGTGAAACTTGGAATCGAGTGTATGTGGTAGAAAGTGACAAAGCCCCCTCATATCTTAAATAAGGATTCTTCCATTTGAAGGATTCAAGAGGCTTGGACATAGTCTTACAAAATGTCAGCCAAAAAGTAATGTCATGCACTTCAACTCTTGTGTTGAACTTACTAGGTTCAAGTTACAAGAACTGCCTCTTGAAGGGTGGCAACAGCCTTCCCAACCAGCTCAGACAGGAAAGGAGATGACATGGATTCAGTCACATCATTTTGAACAGAACAACTGGTTACTGCCTCAGTCAGGTCTCACCCTGAATATTTATCCCTAATCCATAAAGATTTGTGAACAAGTATTCTGTATTCTGTGATTTTCTAATTTTTGATCAGAATCCATGTGTCTTGCAATTTGTAGTTGTGACTACACAGAAGTAGCTTCATATCAATACAACAGAACTGACACTAAGTTACTGACTGGAGTGCAATATTTAATTCCTAATTTTCAGGTGGAGATACTGTATGCCAAGGCTTTGCAGACAGCACAAACTGGAAAAAGTCAATTCCTTGTAAAGGACATCTGTTTTCTAGGGCAATCCTCTGAGTTAGCAAGGCTGTCTCTTCCAGTTCAAAGACTTCAAAGAGCTTAGGCAGACAGAGTAAGATGTCTAGACAGTCAGACCTTAGCTGCACATTGTTGTAAGTTTGAATTGGTTAACAGGCAATAGTACTTTTTTAGAGTACCAAGGTACCAAGCCTTGCTAGAGAACAGAAATGTGACATACAGTCGAAACATCCTTTTTCTAACTCTTTGTAGGTTTGCACCATAAAGTAAATGTAACTACTGCCTAGTCCAGAAGCAGCCTGTCTGATTGCCACAGAGCTGCTGGATATGTTTGCCTGCCTCAGAGATTTGTTTTGTTTGCAAATATAATGTTGCTATTTTTCACATTTTTCATGTATTTTAAAATGCACATTGTTATAGAATTAGGTGGGTTGCATTAAATTAGTGCCTAAACTAGCAGAATATTGTTGCAACAAGTACGAGACAGATCACAAGTAAAGGATGACTGCATTTTTGATGAGTGTAAGAGTGTGAATGGAATGACAGACCTCAAATTGCTCATCAGGAGAGAAACTCACAAAGCTGACCTTTTCAAAGGGTAGAGAGTAAATTTAAGCGAAAAGAGTAATGTTAAAATGGTCATGTACTGTGCGTATGTTTGTTCCATTGCACATGTAATATTTTTGCCATCGGTGGTTTTATTCTATTCTTACCACTTTCCATTTTAACAGTTGAACAACTGTGAGAGATAACTTGCAATCCTGAAGTCATTTGACTTGTCATCTTAAAGGGTATTTATAAACTATAGCATTCAGGGAGCTCCCAGTGTTACCTTAAATAGGGAGACTCCTTTTAGGATTAAGAGGAAAATTGAACTGTTTCATTTTGGAATGATTTTTCTTAAATGTAAGTCTAATGATGGTTGATTAAAAACTCCATAAAAATGGGTAGCAAGCTTAACCATATTCTGTATTTTTATATTATCACTAAAGACTGCATGGAAAGCAAATGGAATGACTTAAACACGTGAAAAAGATGGTTTTTTCTCATGCAAATACAAGTAGCTTTTATTCTCTTTTAATATTGGCCTATATTAACTGTTTCCTGTAGGCAGAAATGCTGCTTTTGCTATTTTACTTTTTTGAGAAGAGTAGGGTTTGTTCCACACAAAAAACAAAAAAAAGTGCTGGTCCCCCAACAGCATTGAGTTAATTTCTGTCAAGTTTTCAAATTCTAAACAATTTTTAAAGGATTATGGAAATCTGGGGGCAATAAGAAAGAAAAGGAAGCAAGCAATTTTGATTAATTTGAGAACTTGATAAAGGAAGCAAGAAACATTTGTGATCAATGAAACAAGGTATTTAGAAATATATACTAGTTATTGACATGGAGGCAAGAGGACATCCTTGCTTAGAATATTTAGAATGGTACTAGTCAAGAGAAAGATCAGAAGTAGAGAAGTAGTCAGGTACTTTCTATAGTAGTCAAGTTTTGACCTTTAATTGCATCTGGTTTGCCAAATGCAAGCATTAGATTACAAAATGCATGATGGAAATTATTTATAGGGTACACAAGAACATATAGTTTTAGTTGGGTTTTTTTGTTGTTGTTTTTTTAATGCTGCAGACATCTGGGTGTTTGTAACATGTGAGGGTGTGCTTCCCAGCCCGGCATCTGATTAGTCACTAATTTAGTAAGGAATGTCCTGGCACAGTTTTGTTGAAGCATGTGAGCCTATCAGCAGAATAACATACTATATTCTTTTAGGTGTTTCAACATACAGTTGAGTAAAACAGCTCAGCTGTTTTGAAACAAACTTCATGATATTCCTTCCAAGTCTCCTTTTCTTCTCTTATTTCTTATTGACAGAAGAGGTGTTGCATATTCACTTGCTAAAACACATTTCATGCTTTAAACATTTTTTAATTAATATTGCAAATGTTTTAGAGTCTAAATAACACTGAAGATAAATTCTAGACAGTTATAAATATTTTATTTTTATGCTAAGGGAAACAGAAAGTAACATATGCTCATATTCTGTGTGTTCTGCAAGTTTCCACACTCAATGAATACAAATGGTCAGACATATTAAGGTGACCAGTTTAATTAAAATTTTCAGAGATAAATATTTGCTGAAGCGCAAAACCACATTCTCCCAAGTCAACCTGTATGCTATGGCCACAGTACCACATGACACACATTTCCTTTTCCTAGCTTAGATTTTCCCTGGCTCCTCTTTCAGAGGTTCAGCCTTTTTTAACTGAGTGCTTGGATTAGTAGTATGACTAATAGATCACTGATGTAGTTGTGGCCATTGAGGTTACTGCAGGTCAGTTCATAGCGAGAGGTAATGCTTAAGAGAATTTCAGTGAATTAAAAAATATTTGCTGTTTGTGCTGGAACTATTCTGACATATGTACTCATAAGGGATTTGAAAAGGCAGTGAATAGTGGGATGGCCAGGTATCAAATTATTCAAGAAAATTAAGACAAGGACCAACTATGAACAATTTCAGAAGATCCTTACAGGATTCTTTCTCAGTAAAATTGCATCTGAAATTCAGTATAGATAACTGTGAAGTTATGCAGAAATACCAGTACTAAATTCACATATAATAGTGTCTGAAGGTGATTGTAACCACTCATGAATAAGATGTGTTTCACAAAACCAGCATTGAACAGCAGACTGAATCTGCTGTTAAGTATCAGTAAAAAAGACATGCAGGGAAAAAGCATGTCAGTGACAGTCGCCACTCTCATAAATCTACTGTATGTCCAAATCCTGAATATTCTGTACAGGACTGATCTGCTACCTTCCAGAAAATGGTACAGGAGAAAAAAATAATCCAGAGAACAACAACAAGGTAGATCAAATACATAGAACTATTTCCTTATAAAGAACAAGTAAATGAGGTAGGGCATTTGAAAAGAGAAAATGAGTTATTAAAGAGAAATACAGTAGACGTCTCTCAAAATACCACACGGAACATGCCTTCTCTCCCACACTTTTGGAATGAGGAGGCATCAAAATAGTAGAAAGCCCAGGAAAAATAAAAATACACAATAAGTTTCAGGAATCCTTGACACATGATTGTTGTGAATATTAGAACTGTAGATGGATTTTAAATCTAAATTACAGGACAGTTTGTTTAAAGGAAATTAATTGAAGGCTTTTAAATAAAAAAATCACCACCTCTTTGGAAGTCCCCAAGCTTCTGATTGTTGGAAGCTCTGTTGTATTTTATGGAGCTATCATTATGTATTATCCCATATTTTTATTCTGTTGCTCAGGTATCCGCAGGTATTCAGTTGTAGCAAGCGTTAAAGACAGGGCACAGGGCTGGATGGGCCTTTGGTGGACCCAGTCTAGCTGGTCTTGGTAACACAAGCATTGACTTTTTATTCAGGTAAGTGACACAGTAAGACTAAAATAAATGTAGCTATTTATATCTGCATTTGTATATAAATTGTATATAAATGTTAAACTCTGAGAAATCCGAGAAGGGCACGTGAGATAGCTGTTGCTCAATTTTAGATGGGGTGTCTGTTGCTACCACCACATTCCAAGGAAGTTGCAAGGTCAGTGTGTACCTTAACATTGCGCTTTTATGCATTTAGGCATGAGATCAGAGTAATATAATTAATCAGAGCAACAATATCTGAGGTTTGCATGTCTGATCTTTTAAAAAATACTGTTCTAAACATGTGTAGCTTGCCTTAGACCACAAACTGAGATGTGTCTGAACAATTACTGTATGAAGTTCTCATGTCAGGGCTGTACAGAACAAGCTTCCATTGTGTTCACCATACACAGACAATTTTCTTAGAATGTTTACCTTGACAACTTCTGTCCTAACTGGTTAGCTGAATCAGACATTTTTTATTATAACTGAAGTCTCAAAGTGTGGGAATTCAGCTAGAAATCATCCATGTGATGATACACAGAAATAGAAGTTTCTGAAAACAGCACGTAAGTAGAAGTTTTTTGCTAAAGTTTTAAATACTTTGCTCAAAATCCTTGCAGATGTACCTTGGAAAATACTTATTTCTTCAATCATTAATCAAACTCAAAACATACTGAAGAGGATTTTTTTTTTTTTTAATTCTAACGAATAATTTTAGCAGCTGGAAATTAGTATTTTGGGGCTTTCTTAGCTACTGAAAGGAGGTGAAAAGCACTGCAGGTTACCTGAAAAGCAGTTGAAAAACTATGTATTTAAAGTGCTCTGAATGCTTGTCAAGTAAATTCTTTTGGGGTTTTTTTTGTGGGTTTATTTTGTTTTGGTTTGGATTTATGTTTGTTTGGTATTTTTGTGGTTTGTTTGTTGGGTTTTTTAATATGACAAAAAACCTCACTGAATTAAAGTAAAAGTCTGAGAAGAGAGGGTTTTTTCCCACCCTCGTACTTCCCTTCTTTATAGGAACATCTATAGGAACATCCAGGGAGATGGGTTCGAAGATCTTTAATCAACATTCCAAAGGAAACAGCAAAAGCTGTGGTAAAATATTGTGTGTTTTACAGACTTATATGGATATGTGCAAATTTTTATATAAGTAATTCTAAATTGAAAGCTTAATTTTTCAGTCTCCTAGCAGCGAATTGTACTTTTAAAATGTTTCATACAGCTTAATAAAAAGGATTCTTTATACATCTTTTGATATTCATTAAAAAATTAGAGAAAAGGAAGTTTTGGCAATGACAGGAGCGGCTGTTGTGCTGTACAGTATGTCTGTACTTGTGTTCTAAACCACCTTATGAAATGCACTGAATTTAAATAAAAATTAATAGTCAATGAGTAGGGAATGGCAAATTTGTCTTTGGGACAAAAGCCTAGCTAACTGAAGTTAGTTTTGTCTTCCCAGCAGCTCTGTGAGCCCCTGAGCAGAATGTCACACATGCTGTCATCCTCTCCGGGCAGGGTGAAGGTTATCGCGTGCTCTGCCCTTCTGGCTGAGTGCTCTGGCAGCGCTTGCCTGGCCAGCTTGGGGGATTCCTCTCAGTCACAACTCAGCAGGTGCCCTTGCTGACAAACGTGTTAAGCTGCAGGTCCTCATTGATCATCATCCCTCATCTGAACCCTTCTTGACTTCTACTAGCCCAGGCGCCATTTGACTGTAGTTTTTTGGGGGTAGGTGTGGTTGTGGGAGAGCGCTGAGTTCTCTCTTGCAGTCTTGGCTGCCCCTTTGCCTTTTCCGTGGAGCTGTGTGGTGTTGCATTGGCCTCCCATTGCTTTAAATTTGCAGATGTTTCACAGAGGGCTGGATATTAAAAGAGCAGAATGGTTGGGTTTGACAAGTATTCACTTTGAAGAAATTGTGAAGAAATTGGTTTACACAGTCACTGCAGGATAAAGTTAGCTTTGTTTTAATCAGTGCACTCAGAATTAACCATCTTACCCAGCTTCTAATTGTGTATGAACTGCCATTGTGTGAAACATACTGTTGCTTTGTATAATGTATTTCTTCCTGCTGCTTCTCATTATTACCTATCTTACCCTTCTATGTTGGCACAAGTGATACTATGTAGAACTATTTTCTTTAAGTTTTGGTGTTAGCATTTAAGAAGGATATGTCTGCTTTCTCTCTTCAGCTGGTAGGGCTATAATGTGAGGTCAAAACGTAATATGAACTGTGGTGACAGGTTCCTATATTTTTTTTAAGCCAGCTGGTTGATCAGTGTACACAAATACATGCCTTCCAAAGTGGCGTGCACTCTGACATTTTTCTCCCTGATTCTAGTGTGTAAATACTTTAAATTTTGCTTATATAAATGTACATGTTACTGTTTTCTGTAGTATATCAGAACTTGCTGTTACAAGTGTTGGATTTGAAAAGTAGCATACAGATTACCAGTTTCTCCACCACATGAAATTATGGCCTTGAAACTGAGTCATGTTAGTGACAATTTAATAATCTTTTCTTTTGCTGCAACTGCACAGTTTTATAAACTACCACACCGAGACTGAAGAAAGAAAATTCTAATGAAAAAAATCTCTTTTTAAAGGGAGAGAATACGATTGTAATTTTGCCATTGAACTGGAGAGTTCATCCCTTGTCACATAGTAAGCAAACAGATAGGTTGATGTTAGTAAGTTGATAAATTTGCAGTCATTTAGTCATCTGTCTCCCTTCCACTACACAGGCGTTGAAAAAAGCTGTGGAGCTTAAGGAATCAAAATGAATCATACCTAGTATGAAAACATTTGGCTAGCAATTCTGAATATTAATCAAAACTTTGGCTCTTTGTGCTGAGACAGAAGAATGGGGTTGGTGTCAGTGAAAATTATGAATGATATATAACTGTATGCTGTGCTTACATTATAATGTACTTGAAGTCCTGCAGTTATTCATCCTTAAGCTTCTATGGTCTAATTCAGAACTGGTGGCCTGGACTTGGATCTAGTTATGGCTTGCAGTTGCACTAATCCCTCACTGGAGAGATTTTCTTACGCTGCACCAAAGAAGAAATTACATGATTAGGTGGAAGACTGGCTCCTATTCTCATGTTCATAGGATGATTGCAGCATTGAAGTAATGGTGGGTCATCTAAGAAAACTGTAAGCATACCAGCAACATCTTTTATACATAGGTGCTCTCAGTATGTGGTCTGAGTATCTCGCTGTATGGTCTGCCTTTCACATAGTTCATCTTCTTGTCAGTAGGAAAAGAAAACAACTGCTGAGAAGAAACAAATTCAGAGTGCTACAAACCAAGAGGCAGGGAGATGGGCAGTTTTCAGAATCTTGAGAATCTTTCAGAATCTTGCCTAGGGAACAAAAATGCATTTTAATGTGACTTGACTGAATTACAGATCATGAGATGAACTAGTGCCTTTGTAGAAATGTAGTATAATAAATCAGATAATTTCACGAAACAATATGTAAAAGGTTTCTTGAAAATTTTGAAAAAATATTGTTATCTTTAGAAATGGTTGAGATCATTGCTAGGTGGGTTTGGGTATTTTGTTTAGTCTTTTTTTTTTTTTTGCCTCCAAATATTTGTTTCTTTTATAGCTGTTTAACAAGATTCCATGGCCAAAAAGTCACAGAGCAGTTGAGATTTTCACCCTTAGTGGTAAGATCTACCTTCCTGTCTCCAGCTCCTCTCTGTTTGTCACACAAATCCAGCATGATCTGTCATATTTGTAAAGAGCAAGATTTGTTACCTTCATGTGACTAAAATGTAATAATCTGCTTTTAAAACGGCAGTTGAAATGTCTCTTAATTCCTTTAACTCCTCTTTCTGCTTGTGTTTGGAACTTGGAAATACTGTCATGCACCAGGGAGCATTATTATGCGTGCTTTGTGAGAAACACTAAAACCTCATAGTGACAATTCATTGTTGCTGATACAAATCAGGTTTTGGTGTCTGTTGGTAGTCAGTTTGCTTTCATACTCAATTTTTTATGATTCTCTAAAAATACATATTCATGTGCTTTGTTCTGCCCAGTGAATATTTCTTGCATGTGGTATCTCGTTTAGCTTTCTGAATGTTGCACTACTCTTTTTTTTTGTCAAAATGGAATGCTGTTTGTTTGGGGTGTTTTTTCTGAAAATGCAACTTGTGATCTTAAAAATGCTTAACAATTAATTATTTCATCCAGGTACAAATAAGAATCCTGCATAATATGCAGAATTCCATGAAGAAAGAAAAATTTTCTTGAGCACTTTTTTTCCTTTGCTTTTATTGGTATTCGACTGTTGAAAGTTTTTTTTTTTTCTTTTTCTTTTTTATCCAATCCTGAACCTTGGTACAGCTAAATACCATGTTTTGTGTGTAATAGGTGTCTTCATCTTTTTTAGCACGCTGCTTACTGCTTGTGGTTACACCTGGTGTAATACCCCAGCAAAGAACTGAACGTTTTCAGCAAGTCCAGTTAGAGGATTTTTCATTTACGCTTGTATGAAAGTTTTCCTGTCTTTTAAAACCAACCTCCTCTGTATATCTAACAGTGTACAAAGAGATGTCAAAGTTAAGTAGATATAATAAGTATTTGCAGGTTGAAGTCAGCTTTACATAGAAAACATTGAGACAATTTTAGCAAATTTTGGTTGAAATTATAGGGAAATTGGACATGCCCTTCAAATTGATGAAGTTTGGTAAAACATAGACTTTCATATGTGTGTGGTTATAAACATATAAATGTTATATAAATATATAAATGTACATGCCTGCATACACACACACAAATGTGATAATTTTATTCAGTTTCCCATATTGGAAAAGAGGGGAAATAGTCAATTTTGGGGGACTTCATGTATGTTAATAATATGATTTTTTTTTCAATAACATTAAAAATCATTTCACATTAATTTTCATCCTAAACATGTCTTTGACAATGATGGTAATTTTTAAACCCATGCTTTTGCTGAAGTACAAACCATCTGCCTAAAGTAAAATGCTAGATTTTTCCATTCATTCTGGAAATGCAAACTAAACTAGAGTGGGACTATATATATATATATATATTTTTTTTTTTTAATGTCAGTTGAGGGTTTTTAGGGCCTCTTTAAGTGTACAGTACAGAGTTCATTTTTCTTTTCATTCACATTATTGGAATGTGAGATGAGACTCATTCATAGCTGAATAATTAGAACAGGGTTATACATTGAAAGCACTTTGTTTCCTTTTAGGTGAGGAGAGACATTGAAGGCAGCAGTGGTTTTGAGTAGTTCTGGAGCTGGTTGTCCATCTAAAGCATACTCACAGGCTGATTAATTATAATCTTTGAAAGCTTTCAGCCCGGGTGAGACACACCACCTACCTTCTAAAACCCTTGAGCATTGTCAGTATCTATCTGAGCGTGTAAAACAGTGTATGTGATACTATTTCCAACCCTTTTAGCTTTTCAGTGAGGCTACTTCCTTGTCTCTGGCAAGAACATAGCTTGTATTACCCTTCTTTTGCTGAAGATTTCTGCAGTCTTTGGTGCCTGCCTGTAAAAGAAAAATTTTACATAGATGTCCATATTATTTGGGGAAAAGGCCAGTTACTTGACAATTATGTTCATGTCAGTTCATGTCAGATAACATGTTCAGTCCAAGTCTGTACTCAGCAAGAGCAAAACATGTAAGATTCCCTAATCAAGCAATATGATCAGACTGGCATCTGATCTGCATGCCAGCACATCTTTTGGGGTGTCTTCATACCTGACAGTAAAGAGCTGTTACTCAACAGCTCTCAAGGAAGTTTTCGGAAAGGTCCAGAAGAGGTCAGCCTAGTTGAAAACAGGATAATGGAGAGAAGCAGAAATAGGAATAATTTATTCTTAAAGTTACCAAATAACATAAAGAAGATTAGGTACTCTGGAAAACTCTGTCTAAAAATGTGGTAATGACAGCCAACAGAGCATGAGGAACAACTTAGAAAAGAGGTCAAAATGTGTAAATAATAGTATGCTCTCACTGGGAATAACTATATTTCTGGTCTCTCCTACCTTAAATTGGTTATGGTAAACACAGGAAGAATTTGCAAAAGAGTAGCGAGGATGTTTGAGGGCATGCAAGAGCTTACATGTATGATACAGGTGAGCAAAATAGGGCTTTTAAAGCTGAATGAGCTGACCAAAAGGACGACATTGTAGATAGAATCTGCTTCCTCTTGATTACAAACCCAAGGGCTTCCATGTTTCTTTCAGAAGTAACAGCACAAGGGGGAGGAATTCACTGTAAGTTAGAAAGGGTTGTTCTTTCTGTTGAATAACCAACAGAGCTAAGGGGAGGGAAAATTTCAAAAAATGCAAGAAGTGAGAGAGACGGAGCAAGATTGGAATGTAGCAGCTCAGACAAAGAAGTTGCTCAGAGAAGCACAGATTAGTCATGTGAATTCCGGCCTCAAAAGAGGCAAGAAGGAACTTAGAAGGACAGAGAAGAGTGATTCAAGTCTAGTGCAGTTAATGCAGTGCTTAGCTGCAACTAAGCAAGGAAATAATCTCCTTGAAAAATAACATGGGTAGGAAAAGACTTTCCTTTCTCATTCTGTCATTTCTAGTCACTTGGAGTTTTCCATATTGGGAAAGTTTAAAACTGATTTTTAGCAATGATAAAAAATAATTCTAAACAGCTTCATCTTTCAATTTTGCAGTCCTATCAAAAAAACCCCCAAACTATAATGGTCTGCAAAAACAATAAATCACTGCGAAAAGCTAAAGAGAGTTAACTGTCATCTGCCTGTTCCAGTATAAGACTTCTTGGAAACCAGTTAAAGTGGCTAGATCAGAACAAACAATATTGGGTGGGGGTTGGCTGTTTTTTTTGTTCCCAAACAGTATGCAGTTAAGGTGCAGATGCCCTTGCCACAAGATGTTACAGGTGTTATCATAGGATGGAAATCCACTCAGAGCTAAAAAAATAGGCATCACTGCAGGCTCAGATCTCCACAAGCTGGAGTCTGGAAGACTATCTGTTGAAAGCAGCAATGTATTGTTTCCTTGGTTGTTCCTTTTGGACACATTAGAAGATGTCAAAGCCCTTTGGTCTGATTCAGTACAGTACAATACTTCTGTTCACCTCCTGCTGTCCCACCCAAGTGTTCTTGGAGAGGTCATTCCATCTCATGCTGCTGTGAAATAATCTGGAACCTGATCTGCTGGAAACCTGCAGATGGGCCAATAGAAATTCTTATTCCCCTGGGCGCAGAAGAATTTAGAATGATCAGAAAAATGACATGATTTTTCTAGACAGTCTTCTTTGTGGTACCGAGCCAAATACTTCAGTGTGATTGCTATTCCACTAATTATGCACTCATGCTGTTCTCAAGTATGATTTTCAAAAGTGATGAGCACTGATACCAGTAGAAACTGGTCTTTGAGTATTGAAGTGTTTTATAAAAGCTCTAATTCCAAGCTAACAGGTCCTTGACATTTTAGATAGGTGCTCATTTAGTAGACAGTTTTGAACCTAATCTTTCCAGGTCATCCTTATGAAAAAGTAAAGGTGATATTATCCTCCTTGCCTCAGTGAGGGCTGGGAAGAGTTGTAAGGAATTGTAAAAGTAAACAGTTTTTCTGCTGTTAAGCTCTGTGTGCAGAGTGTGACCAAGAAATAACAGTCCAAAGCTGCACTTGAAGAGTTTGGAGTACATCAAGTTCCAAGGCTGAAATACAGGGACACACATGATACTGAAAGCTTTTCAGCTTCTGAGTGTGATCATCAAGTGCATTAAAATGGAGTATTTAGTAAATGTATGTGGTTGTGTAAGAGTATATTGCAGTGCATGGAAACTAAAGCAGCCCAAGTTGCATAAGGGGTTCAGTTTTATTTGTTTTCATTTTTAATGCTACATTTCAATTTTGAATGATTCTCCTACGTGTTTGCAGATTTTAGTTATTTCCTTTGCTTCATTTCCTAATTAGAAGACATCACGACTTTGATCTTAAAATGAAACTTTTACACAGAATCGCTTCATTAATTAAGATTTTTGAATTTAGCACCTCTGTTGTTTCGGGGTAAGCTTGAAATTCAACTCTTAATTATTTCATCTATAACTATCAGAAGTAAGAAAAGAAAAAAGAAAGAAAAGAAAAAAAAATGATTACATTGGAATATGCAGGTATTGGTGACCATGGAAAGTCTCAGTTGTAGGCAGGACATTTAGTTATGCTTATTTATATATTGCATTGCATAATTTAGTCAGAGAACTTTACTCTTGTTTTTTTAGATCTTACTAGTCCTTTTGAAGATATTTAGAAGAAAAAAAGAAGAAAGGGTAGAAAGAAGTTAAAAGTTAAACATCTTTCCAGAAATTATGTATTAATCACAATGCACCATATAGAGCTTAGCAAATCAAACACACATGGCATACCTTTTTTCCAGCTTTGCATAATTTTTTAAAATTTATTTTTAACATGTGACATCCCCAGGACAATTCTTACTGTCTCAATGCAGGACAGGCAGGTGTAAATCTTGCTGGGTTCCTTCCTAGAAAAAGAGATTTCTTATCTGATGATGGTGTCTGGTTGTAATGGGGATTTGAAAATATATTAAGAACAACAAGTCAACCTGTTCAATGAAGGAAGGAAGCTGTGCGAAGGAGCAGTGCTGAGCCGTGTGCTGAACGACAGACACACGGGATCCTTGGAGTCTTGGACTGTGTGACAAAGCTGCACCAGCACAGATAAGGTTGCAGGGGTGTTGAAAATTAATAGAGACATAGCTGGTGTAGCTGGAGTGACAGAATCCTTGTCATGCATGCAGCAATAGGAGGAAAAGCCACAGGAGGAAATCCATATTCAATTCACCATCACAGAAGCAATCAAAGTATTTTGGCAGAAAGCCTCCTCCTGCCAGCATACCTCTGTTTTTGAGGACTCTTTCAGCACAGTGTTCTGGTATTCCTATATAAGATTAGTTGTAGCAGATGGAGTTGGAATTGGAACTTATAAGCAATGCAATTAATCCTTATTGAAAACTTGGTCTTCCTATTCTTTATTTAAAAGAATTACTTAGTTTTTGTGGATTTTTTCATCTGTGAATTTAGTCATTGGAGAATAATTTGGCTTCTTCTTACAGCTTGTGACTGACGCTTTGCCGGGAGGAAAAAAAGGATTTTTTATAGTTTTAAGAGTAAACTCTTCGCTCTCATATTTTCAAGCCTGTCACTTTATTAAAGTGTGAGTGATTTAGCTTCTCATCATTTCTGTTGCTGCTTACACCTTGAGAAAAATGGGAGATGTTGAGGAAGATTTCCAGTAGAAGCAGAAAAATAAAAGCACTAAGTGGGTGGTGATTCTCCCTCACATGACCAGAAGGAAAACAAACTGTTTGGCTTTTGGCTGTGCTTGCTACTAAACACCCTGTCATAGTGTGTGAGGTGAGTCACGACTTGTTTATTTATAGCCACGGCCAATCAAAGCCGACCGCTCTGAACTTCATTCAAGACCAGCAGCACTTAGGATGTCTTGTAAACATTTGCTCTCTGAGCAAGGAGCATTCTTCCTGGCAGCGAGCAGCACAGGTGCCTGGCTGGTGGCTCCTAAAACACAAAACAGACTACAAGATCCTTGCCTGGATTACCTAGATTGGTAGAGAGGGACTGAGAATTCCCTTTTCCATCTGAAATGCCAGACAGTGAGGATCTGGGACAAGATGACAGGTACTGTACTTTGCTTGTGCTGGCCCTCCTGTGCAGTGCAGCAAGGACTGAGGCTTCGTGTAATTAATCTGTGTGTGCTCCTGAGTGCTCAGCCTGAGATCAGCTTTCTCTGCGTTGTAACCGATCTTCTGCTTCTTGAGGGCTTTGCCTCTAGTGCTAACCTTCTCAGGAGGGAAGTGTGAGCCTTGATGTCTGATAGAGGGTAAATGGAACACCTCTGAGGTACTTCTTACACTGAAGCTGAAGGGAAGAAAATACTGTGTGGTTTCTAGCTGGTCACTTTTTCCTTCAAAGCCTCAATATGTCAGGCATGGAAATAGTTTAGTCGGAGCCATAGTTTTGACAGAACACTAACTCATTTCTCTGAGATAGGGCACTGTGTCCCTTTGAGGTATGCCTGTTTTTCTGAAGTTCATTATGAAGCTTTTATTTTAATTAGCTGATAAAACCAACAGTCGGGACAAAAAAAAAATTGAATCCAAAGCTTGATTACAATTTTAAAAATACTGTTTTCTCAAATATGATCCAGCACATTCCTGTGAAAGAAATGCCCTAATTAAATTTAGCCAAATACATTTTTAAAAAGGTATTTGAAAAAAAGATTTTATTGATATTTGGCTATGACAGAGTTTATAATCTAGATTTCTTAAAGTCCACATGGTTTTTCCATAGTCTTGATGCTAATCAAAATGTTGGCTCTGAAATGGTGTTAATGAAATATTTGATGTTGTAAAAAGAGTCTTTGTCATATATGTAGAAATAGATGCTGGTTTTTTTAGAAGTTAGTGAAAAAAATGCCAGAACACGGAGGCAAATCTAAGAAATTAAGCAAATACAGGGATCAGAATTGGGCATCTCTTACGGCTTTGGGTTTGATTTCTTCTACTTATATTTAAATCTGAACATTTATGTGGATGTTTTTTCCAGTATGTTTGTCAGTGTGTTGTGAGATGAGGTACAGGAGGTAGTTCTGGTTGTCTGTTGTAGAGCAGCACATTCAAGCACAGTCCCCTAACTGGATGAGCGTGGGTGAACGGATCCCCAGGGGCAGTTGGGTCTCTGCAGGGGTGGCGTCACCTACACATTTCCGTTTGCAGGGATATCTGGGTTGTGCCCTATATATATATATGACATAGATTACAATTGATTGCAGTTGAAGGTAGCATTTTTGCTTCTTTTAAGGAAATGTTGACTCATTACTGATAACCACCAAAGCATTAATTGCTATTCTTTAAAAAATGTTTGGTGAGGTCTCCACTTTGTTCAATTGTTTAGTTTTCAATAAAGAAAAACGGAAATATGTGTGACCCCTTTAAAAAGGTTTTCAGCTTTGTAATAATACCTAATTTATTTTGTTCACAATTCTTTCTCTATAAAGGCTTGCAGCTAGCTTTGGCAGCTAAACAGAAGGCCTAAGACTCTAAGACCTCTTTTTCTATCAGAGTTGGGAGTTTTTTGTTTTGGAAGAAAAAAGATGAGCTTTTCTAAAGCAGTAACTTGAAAAAACATAACAGAGCCTGCTCTGCCCATTTATCATTCTTGAAGCCACCATTAAATTAACTGACCCTGATGCTCATCCCTCATCCTTTTGTGTCTTTGCTATTGAGCAAAAAAGTTCGAGAAAGTAGTTTAATCAAAAGGTTCCAATTTTTTTTTCCTGAAATTAATTTGCCTTTTTGTCTTGGTCATAACAAATAGGATATAACTGGAAAACATTGCTAAAGAAGTGCTAATGAGGTTTGGTAGAGGTCAGAATATTTTGGTCCAAGTTAAACAAGAGGGAATAGAAGGAGGAGCTATGGGAGCTATACAGGAGCAATTAATCTTAAAATTGCAAAGGAAGAAATTGTAATGTAAATGTACAGATAATGGTATAATTTTAAGGGCATACTGAATCAAAGCTTCAGCTTGTATGCATTTATAAAAGGAAAGCAGTAGTATTTTCGTGGAAGGTGCAGAATGAGTTTTGATCCCTGATTGGTTTCAGTGCACTGCCCTCCTTGAAGGCCCTTCTCAGATGCAATTACTTCTTACATCCTCTCTCCTCTCAAGTTCATGTCCTACTTCAGAAAATATGTAATACTGTGTCACAAGTGTATTTCATGAACATTGTTACATCATAGTTAAATATGTGGCATTGGTCAATACTCTGTTAGTCATACTGCAAATGAAAATGAAAAATAAGCAAAGGAACAAATTCACAAATATTTCTGAGTAAGGCTAGCCAAAAAGAGAAGAGTTGTGAAGAGCAGGTACCCACTCATATCTTCTGTTTTGTTTTGGCACACAATCATGGGTGGTAACAGAGGAAGAACCATGATGAAATACGTAGCCACAGGTGGAGGATTGAAAACAATTTAGCATAAGGAGATATTTTCTCTCAGTAATTCTTCATCATCAAGTCCACTATAGTTTTGGTGTAAAGACGGTATAATTTTTTTTTTTTTTTTTGAAAATTGACAATTTGTGAGGAATCTAATGATAGTCAAGAATGTATAAAAGACACTGTGAATATCGATCCTGAAGTGGTGGAAACACATGGCTTTAGGAACTCTCAGTAATGCATCAGAGTAGCAAATGATAACCTACTTATGCAAAATACATTAAAACCCATGGAAAAGAGTCAGATGAAGTTGTGCACAGAAAAAGTCATCATGTTAGGTAACACAAAAAGTAATTTTAAAAAATATTCTTTGGCACTTGAAAACACAGTTTTCCTTATTTTTTTTTGTGCAGCTGTTCTGCACTTCCTAGATGTTTGACTTTGAAAGGCCTTGAACTAGGAATATCCCAGATGAAAAATGTGGAGGCTGTCAAGGAGGAAAATCAATTGATTTTGTGAAAAAGCACTAAAAGAGTTGTCTTTGCAAAAGAAAAATAATTCTAAAAGAATTGCTTCCAACAGCTGGGCAGATCTGTTTAAAGTCCTGCAAATGGAACTTTATGGTCTTGTTGCCTAGTAAGGAGTTTTCTTACTTTTTTGAACAAAAATATCTCTTTTGTGTTTGTAACAGTTGCAAACGGGAACCTAACGTGAAAGATGCCAGCCCTTGGACCATCTTGGTAAACGGGCAACAGCACGTAGTAAATAGCATTATGGGTTTTGCTAAACAGAAAGCAAGTCAACAATAGTATTTACTTGGCACTGAAACACTTCGTTTTCATGCAAAAAGACATTTTTAAAAATCTTAATGACTAAGTCCTGAATTTGGACTAATGGCACGTGACTGTCAGATCATGCTTTGAATGACCTGGAACTGCAGTAGTAGCTGGTGTTCTCCTCAGGGGAGCTGGGCAGGAGTAGTACAGGTCAGAGGAAGGGTTTCCTGTCAGAGCTGACCTACCAGTCTGCTCACCAGAGTCTGCCAAGAGGAGCTCGACAATGAAATGCCCCAATTTAGCTGGAGTATATTTTGTCTTAGCAGGACATTCAGCAAAAAGTGACAACATTTAATACTGTCTGCTGTATTAAGGAACTTGTATACTGGAACCACCTTCAAAAAAAGCTGGAATCAACCAGTTTGTGTTTAGTCAGCTGAAGAAATACATTGCAGCTCCTTATTAAGGCTTCATAAGATGACTGATGTACAATACCTGAATTGAAGAGATGAACACATGCCCTGCAAAATAAAATCTTGTTAGATTTTATTTTAAAATTCGGTCATTTTTTTTGTTTAAGCAATCTGTTGGACAAGATGAATTCCCCTATCTCTTTGTAGAACACTTCAGTGTATTTTTATAAGAATAAATTTGCAATCATTTTCAGAAAACTTTGTTCTCGACTAGTAATATCAGCAAAAAAACTACCTTAATTTATTGGATTGATATTGTTTAATAGGACAGCAGTGGTAGAATGCTCCCATGTCAGTTAAGGAGAAGAAAATATAACTATGGCTTTAATTTAACACTATGCAAGGAGTATATAGAGTCAGGGATGAAAGGTTGCTTATCTGTCTCATGGCCCCACCAGTCTGCTATGCAGCCCATTGAGAGAGGCACATCCAGCCTCATCTTAAACATATTTCTTGTACAGTAATATTACAAAAAAAATCATCTTGGTCAGGAAATGAAAGGGGGAAAGCTGTGAAATAAGATGTTTTTTCAGCTTTTTATTCCACACCTTCCCTTGGAAAAAAACCAAATCAGGAACAGCAAATTGGACTGATCCACTGTTAATAAAAACCACAAAATTAAAGTGTCAGATGGAGATAGATGAGGCCAGGAAGAAAACACTTTAAGAGTTTGAGAAGCAATGTTACACAGTATTAACACAATTAATTTAGTTCTTGTAAACAATGTATTTGAACTACTGGAGGTATGATAATTAAAGGAGATTTTTGGATTGGGAAGTGTTAGCTACTCTTTAGGGCTGATAACTACATTCTCCAGCTTCAATTTAAAAACAAAATCTGTCTCTATATCCTAGAGATTCCAAGGGTGCCAAAGCCTCAACATTGAAGGGATGATCAAATTTGATCAGTTAAAGGATGTTAGCGACAGTACTGCATACACACTACTAACATCAGTTAGTGGGCCTAAATCTGTGCAGCCCCTGTGGATTAGCAATGGGAAAGAGGATGCATAGGAATATCTACAAGCTGAAGAGATTTCTGTTACAAAAGCTTTGTAATAATCTGGAGCAAAAAGGTTGTAGGTTAAAATTCTCCCTGAAGTCTAAGAATGGAGTATATTTGTAGATGCTTCCTAGTTTTGCTTTTTCTTTTGTGGAAGTCTTTTGATGGAAGGATGATTTTACATGGTATCCCAGTGATTCATTTAAATTGCAGGTCTTGTTGACTTGGTCATGGCCACATGACACAAATACAATTATTTTAGTATACTTAATGATTGCATAGGATCCAAAAGTGGCACAGGATAGAGCCCAGTTCTACATACTCACCTTTAAAATTAGCCACATAGGTCATTAGGGTGCTGTGCTGTGAGTTTAGTAGTGCTGGCCATTCTGTCTTTCCACATAGTGCACATAGCATTCACAGATGTGTTACATTGTGTGTCTATAAGGCTAATCAATAGTGCATCGTGTTCCACCACAGTTCAATAGTAGGTTTTAGAGGTTTTGCCATTGGTAGTTTAATATACTTAACTGTAAAATTTCCTTTTAACACTATTTTATGTTTTGGAAAGGGAAAGGGGTGTTTATTTTCATTTTCAGTATGTGTCCTCCTGAAATTTTTATGTTAAAAAAAAAATTACACATACCTTTTTAGTCTAGATATTATTTTAAATCTCTTATCTCTGTACCTTAATAATTTAGAAGAAAAATTTCAAAACCTATTTTTTTTGTATAGGTCTTCAGATATAAAATGTTTGCTTCAGAGAAAAACTGAATCATTGTAATTACTCTCTTCCGCACTGTGGTGACTTCTTTCCTACAGCAGAAACCTGTGAAAGCTCTGAAAAGGTAGACCTGCTTGATTGGGGTTTGCTAACAGTTTACACACTGGATTTAATTTATTAAGTTTCATTATGAACTCCTGGTTGCCTGTTTGTCCTTTGATATCCAGATCCCTTACAGTTGCACCATTCTGTAAGTTCTATATATTACCTTTTTAAAAACTACCAAATAGCCATATTACCTATATTTTGATTTGCATATCTTTGGGAATGTGACTTTTGGTTCTTCCACCTTGACTACTACATTCTAAGTAACCCTGAAAATTACAGAGTGCACAGGCTTCAAATGTGTGTGGTTACAGTTGGGAAATCAAGAGGGTTTAGAAGCTCTATAATTACTAACTCTATGTTTATGTGGGTGCAGTCCTTCCGATCCTCCACATCATGGTGTTCTCTTGTCACTGCTGCCATTCTGAGCAGTGTGTCTGCATGAAGATACACAGAAAACTCTGTATGCATATTTTTAAAAAATCCAGCACATCACGAAGAGATCTTTAAGCCAGTAACATGAGATCTGCTGACCTTTCTGAGAGAAATGTGATGGGGCTTTGCTTGAACAGATGTCTAGCTACAAGATGGGAGCATGACACCATCAGTCATTTTTAGCGAACATAATGCCACTGACTCTTCTGCCAGGGTTTGTGACTGTGATCAGTGGAAGCGTCTGGGTGGTAGAGTGTTTTGGGTAGGTTTTTTTTACAATTACTAGGCAACAGTTTATATATTTGCTCAGTTATAGAAATGATGCAATAGGCAGTCAGAAGGATGTGAGTAATTACTTTTTTCTGAGCATCCTCAATCTTATTGATGGTAGTTTTAGAATGGAAGTGTAGCATTGTATATCAAACTAAGGATAAGTGGTGGGAGTTGAGAATATTATTCTCAACTAACTGAGAATGTTAATAGAGAAAGAATGTTATTCTTTCTAAAAGATCCGCAAAAGCCTTTGAAAGTATTCAGATTTGGCTGCTTATCCCCAGAGGAGCACCCGGACAGCAGTCCTCAAAGCTGTTTTGGCAGGAAGTATAGGGTTCACATTTAAGTAATGTCTTAAGGTGCTGTGAGTACCTTAATTAACTCCACTAATATTATGCTGAAATAGATTTATATTCTTGGTTGGCTTATGTCATTGTCAGGCACTCCACATTCGTCATCTGCATCACTTCACATGTCTTCTTCTTCCCTTTTTATCTTTAAAAGTACCATTGGAAAATTAATTTCTCTGGGGTATGCATCATTGTGTGCCTGTTTACTTTCGATCTAATGCAGGTTTAATAGATCTCTTTGTTTTTACAGGGCCATGGCACAACCTCTCTGTCTTTGTGTACATACATTATATGTTGTACATGCAACTGTATAATGGACTTCCTTTCTTTCTCACTCCCCCTTCATCAGGATCTGTTATGTTGTTGTAGTGATGTGATTTCCTCTTGGAAAAATCAGAATCTGTTGCTTCCCCCTTGTTCCAACCCTCTTGACTATGGGTAAAACTGTTATTTCAGTCAGCTCAGGCTAAAAAGACAGAAAGACAGACATCACCAAGGCTGGTAGTTGTTGGGAGGTGTGAACAAGAAGAGGCAGCCATGTGCATCTGGTGGTCACACTGAAGATCACCAAGCTGACTTTCATACACCTCTAATTGCCTAAGATCAGAATAAGGCTTCAAAATAGTCCCTGGTGTTCCTTGTAAAATAGAAAATTGTAGCTATTGTAGAACTGATAAAGGTGTCTTACGATTTCTTGTGGCCTAGAAGCAACTGCCAAGTACTCTTTTGTGGAGCTCAGTAGTGGGTTTGCAAAGTTTTGAAGCAAATTTCATCTGTACCCTCCACTCCTCTTTCTTGTCTTCTTGTCCATGCACCACATGTGGCCCACAGGGCCAAAGCATATAGCAATATATTTTATCTGCACTGCAGCTCATGCTTTCAACAGCTTGGCTAAAGAAAGCATCACTATCACCAGGCGAGGCAACTACAGACAGCTTTCCCTGCACCACTTCTTCATAATTTACATTTTTTTTTAGTTGTTACTAGTTATCCCATTGTGCCTTGTTATAGCACCTTCTCTTTAATCTTTATAAGTTTTCATTTTTCATTTCATTCATAAGTCTTTATAAGTTTTCATTTTTATTCTACTTTATGCTTTCATCTTTCCCCCCTCTGTTTTTGCAATTAGCTTAAAATTACTAAAGTGAGTATCTACGGTTGTCCTAGGTATTTCAAAGCTCTAATTTGATAGCAGCCATCAGGCCTTTTCATTTTTGCTTTGTGCTTCCACAAAGTTCTACTTTGTCAACAATTTTAAATAAAGGGTAGCAGTAAAAGTCTGTGAAAGGATTTTGTTACTCAGGGCATTGTCTTAATAGTAGTTTTAAGTACTGGAATAAATGAGTAGCTCTTAAAATACTTACTATTAATGCTGTAGAATGGCTTATAGAAGCTAGAAACAGTGTTTCTTTAGGGGGAGTAGCCTATCCATAAAAATTGCAGTTCCTGTAGGCCAAACCCCTTGTATAATACTTTTCTGAAGCTGCTAATTAGCAGAGATGATGGAAATTGAAATCTCTACGGTGGGTGGGATGCAGACAGAAAGGTCTGTGTAACATTGCTCATCCCCCCAGCTGGGTTCCTGCAGTGATCTCTGTGAGTTATGTTATGGTTTTATTTGCATGCTCTGTCATGGGCAAATATCTGCATTCAGTGCCTTGCGTGGCTGGGAAATTCCAAAAGTCACCTCCACTGATGTCCAAGACACAGGAACATCCTATGCATTTCAGGTGTGCTGTTTTAAATAGTTCATTGGGTTCTTTCCTCAAAGGGGAGGAAAAACGCCTCACCCTGGCTATTTTGTAATGTAAGAGGAAACCACACCACTGCAACAACATCAAGACTATAACGCAGTCAGGAATAGGGCACCAGTTTTGGGGTTTGGACTTAATGAGCACTGTGGCTGCGTCCCCGCTGTGTCCCCCGCGCCCCTCCCGTCCCTGGCTGTCCCCGCGCGGCTGTGTCACTGTGCCACCACCTCGTGGCGAACGAGGGCAGCCGGGAGGGCGGGAAGGGTCTCCGCGGAGCATTTCTGACCGGAATTGTGCCCTTTTACAAACACGAGGCCGCGGAGACCGCGTGTAGCTGACAGGAGTGGGGAGTTTGATGTGACCCTCGGTGTGTCCCCTTATGGCTGTGCACCGACCCGTGTACAGTCCTTTTTCCACAATGTACATTTTTATTATGTTGTAATTCAATCTACCTGTGACAAAATGTCAAAATGACAAAATGTTTACTATTAATGCAGTGATGGATTAGACATGTAATGGGTTATATATCTCAGTGAAATGACCAGAGTTGCTCATGGCTGGCTTGCATTCACTCTGATCAAAGCTGTGTGTACTCAGCATCATGCAAAAAGTAACTCAACAAAGCTGGTGTAGAATTTACTTTAGATTCTCAGTGTTTGCACGGTGGTTCGTCCTTTCTTTGTACCAGTTTGACTTGACATTGAGTGGCCTGTGTGTGTTTTTATTATTTGTTGTTGTTTCATATAACAGCTTTGTTGTAGACGCTCTGTTTACTCCACAAAGGTAAATGATGTGACCATTTAAGCTCAATATTGGGTAAACTGATCAGCCCTAAATGTGATAGATACATATGCTATCCCATGGTCTTCCAAAAATTCTTTTGTACAGGTTTTGGGGAGGGATGTTGTTATTTTATTAAATGTACTGAACAGTCATAAGGTAAGCTTTAGAAACAGTCCTTTCAATATCATAGAAAAACTAAAATTCAGTAGGAAAATGAATGTAAACAACAAGACGTCAAGAGCAATTCTTTTTTTTTCTAGGTTGGGTAGCACTTTCATCATCACAGTTTGCAGAACAAGATAAAAAATAGGAAAGAAAAAGCACAAGGATTATATGCATAAAATGTATTAATATGTGTGGCCATCTTGTGGCAATGAAAAGTACTGTGGTATATTTTTTAAAGAAAAAATAATATTAAAAAACAAGTTTGGGCTCAGTTGCTTGATTTAGATGTCAACTGTGCCTTGAACTCAATGTCTTCATATGACCAGAATGAATAAGCAGTAATTTTTGTGTGGACTGAAAACTGCTACTACTGAACAGAATAATTTTTTTTTAGTTAAAAAGATCAAATTAGCTCAATATAAAATACGAAGAAACAAGCACAGGTGTCTCTAGCATACCAGAGGCTAAGGCTTTACATGATGTTTTCAACCAGTTTCAACTTCCATATGAGCTGTAAACAAAGTCGGGTATTTTTGTTTGTTTTACTCAGCTGGAAAGTCACCGATTCCAGTCAAGACTACAGACCCAGAATAAATCAGTGCATTTCAGAAGCACTGATGAATTTATTTGTATTTCTTCAAGAAATGTCCCACTTTAAGGAACAAAACCCTGGCAAGGTAAGCACTCCCCAGTAAGACTGATAGTTCTATATGATTTAATAAAAAGGTGAGATAGATTTAGACAAAAAACCCAAGTGAACAAGCAAAAAATACCCAGAAAATGTACATTCTGACACATTCAGTCATGAGTCTCTGCTAACTTTTTTGTTACTGTGAAGAATATGGGTAGGTTGTCTGTGAGAAAAGCTGTTCACAGTAAAGCTTATAGCAATAAAGTCTATCCCCTTACAGCTGTTGGAACTTCATCAGTTATTCCATTGACTTTTTAAAGGAAATTAAAAAAAACACAATTTAATAAAAACTTAAAAAGCCAAGTAAATAGGCATGTTTCTGAGCATAAACATGAGGGGTTTTCTCAAATAACTGTAGTTTTCAGGAATAGCTGCATAAAGAGAGTTCCTCATACTTCATTGTGGCAATTTTTCTTCTATACACTAATAGTTGGTGATTTTCCTTTTTTCTACTGGAAAGACTGAGCTGGAGAACCCAGCTCATGAAGAGGCAAGCAAGAGTAACGCTTCCTTTTCCTCCAAGTTGGAAGAACATCATTATTTAGTTCTAGTCAAAAGTGAACCAGGGTTGTTGGTTTTTTTCCAAAGAGAAATATAAATAATATAAATGTATATTATGATAATAATAGATAATATTTTTATATTTGTATTGCTACATACAAGTTAAAAGAAGACTACAAGGCTTTTTCTCCTCTTTTAATCTCTCTTAATTTAGCCAGAAAATCTTTCCTGAAAACAGGCCGTTCAGAATTAGCAAATAGAAAGTATGTGTTACCACACTCAAATATTAGCATTTTAGACTGAAAATACAGATGAGCAACTGGATTAAAAAAAGAAAATTACAGAGAAATGAAAATTATCTAGGAAAAAAGAATAAATTATATAAAGAGAAATTGTATGTTTGGACAATAAAGTTATATTTAAAAGAAGTAAGTTTATAGTGAAGTAAGGAAATGTGGTATCAGTAATGTGGTAACATGACAGTAACTGTATGTTAAGAGATATCTAATACTAGTTTAGAAAAGATAATTTTGATAGCATGTTTTCCCTTCTTTTCCCTGACCTCATTCTCTAAGCCATGTCATTATTTTACTGCTATAATTAGAAGCAAATTAGGCAGTAATGCTGTTTGCAAAATTTCTTTGAGTTAACCATTTTATTGCAATTCAGCTCCAAAAGCAAATGGATCCTTTCTGCAAACTTTCAACTTGAGCACTGTGCAGTTATGAAAGATGCACTGTTATATCTCAGTCACCACAAAGGCCAAACCTTAAATTTTATATTGAAAATTCAGCTCAGTCTTGTCATTAACAGAGATGCTAGAGCAGCCAGCAAGTGTCAAGAGATTGCTTGCCAGCAATTGAGAGAAAACAGTTTCACAAAGTAACACAACAGGGGAGAGAGCTGTAGCTGGAGGAAGGATGTTTTGCTTTTGTAAGCATGCCGCAAGCATGCATTGTAATATTGCAATCACTGAGTTGGGTTTTTTCCTGCATATAAATTGTCCAGTCTATTTTCCTGCAAAGAGGGTATAATTTCTAGTAATTTTAGCAATAAACATGAGCTCGTTAAAACTTTACAGTAAATAAATAAAAATAGCATGTTTTTATGATAGAAGAGGGGATGCTTCCTAATTATCCAAAATGGACTGTTTAATGCTTATTCTCACCAGAAGTGTTAAAAGTAATTCCCAGTTTTAAAAAGCAAACTTCAGTTTTGCACTGCATTCTAGATTTCATTAGCATGCAACATCTTTCTTTTGCAAAATGATCTAATCATTCAAGTGAAAGTGTTAATGGTGAATTTTAATGTCTTTGCCAGTTTTGCCTACTAGTCTGCAGCATATGTACATTTTTCACTGTCTTGGGAAGTTACATTCCTGGAGTTGTCCTCTCCTATGTCTTGTGTAAGTATGGTCTCTTTTCCAGTCGTGATTTGTGCATATGTACGTTCATTATTTGGTCTCTGTGTAAGGACTGTTTATTTATTTATATGCCTGTTTACACACTCATGCAAGTTTGCAGAAGACACCAATCTTGGTGGTGCAGTTGACCAGTCTGAGGGACAGGATGCCATCCAGAGGGACCTGAACAAGCTCGAGAAGTGGTCCCATGGGAACCTCATGAGGTTTAATGAGACCAAGTGCAAGGTGCTGCTCCTGGGTCAGGGTAAACCCTGGTATCAGCCCAGGCTGGGGGATGAACAGATCCAGATCAGCCCTGCCCAGAAGGACTCGGGGGTGCTGGGGGATGAGAGGCTGGACATGACCCAGCCATGTGCACTCACAGCCCAGAAAGCCAAACGTGTCCTGAGCTGCATCCAAAGCAGCGTGGGCAGCAGGTGAGGGAGGGGATTCTGCCCCTCTGCTCTGTGACACCCCACCTGGAGTCCTGGGGGTCCCCAGCAGAGGAATGACATGGACTTGTTGAGTCCAAAGGAGGGACGACATGGAGATTATCAGAGGGCCGTGGCACCTCTCCTATGAAGACAGGCTGAGCAAGTTGGGGATGTTCAGCCTGGAGAAGAGAACACTCCGGGGAGACACCTTTCATTTCCTAAAGAGGGCTTATGAGAAAGCTGGGGACAAACATTTGGGCAGTGCCTGTTGCAGTAGCACAAGAGGTAATGGTCTTAAACTGAAGGAGGGTCAATTTAGGTTAGTAAGGAAGAAATTTTTTACAATTTTTTATCATATGAAAATCAGCTTACAAGTTTTTTCAGTGTGTTGATTCTGGTGCAATGTTGCAAAATCACATTTGTCAAGTTGAGATATCAAAATCAGGCTAAGTCAAAGTAATGATAAATGTTATAATGACCTGAAAGCATGTCTTACTGATAGTAAAAAACATGTCAATTGATATGAATATAATGGTATTTTCTGTGATAAGTGGGAATGCCTCCTGAAAACTGGATTTTACCTTAAAAGTGTCTGGCATGGGCATTTCACACTGCATTTTTATGTATAACTAACTGTATTATGTAAAATTAGTACTTATCTGATGCAAAGGCATTGTTTAAGCTTTATTGAGTAACTTCTTGTACAGCAATATTTCAATACATTTTTTTTTCTCTGTCTTCATTTTTATCACAGTATTGTGTGCCTTTTTATGTCCCTTCCTTAAGTGCAATGAATTTGGACAGAAACTGTGCAGCAAAATAAAGACTGTTCTGATGAAACTAGATTTTGGAATAGTGGAATATATCAACCAGAAGAAAAAAGAGAGATCTGGTGAGTAGTGAATTATAGTCCCATATTTTATTATATAATATTATAATATTTCTGTATGCAGAGCATTTTATTCACCTTGCAGAAAGTTTGGTTTGTCCTGAGAAGCCAACTGTAGAGATATTTCTTGCTTTGAACCTGGCTACTGTTGAATGTGACAATGTATGTCAAATGTCTGGGTATGATAATAAAGAAATTATTACTTCATGGAAAGAAACACAGCAAGCTCTTTGTATGTGATTAGATGTACTGCTTATAAGTTTTCAGGAAAAAACTATTTGTAAGCTTGCAAGGCTTATCTCTTTAGATAAGGCAAACTTGCACAGCAGAGACTCAATGAAGAGTCTCAAAATAAGTACATAACAAAATTTTCAGTAAGAGACTGAATTCTGTTCCACCTTGTTTTCACTCCCTCCAGCCAAAAGAATTTATTTTCTTCTCCAAATGCTCCAAAAGCATCTAAGAATTGCCACAGGATAGCAGCTACAAATTAATCCAAGTTTCTACGTGGAAAGGGGAGAAATCAATTTAAAACAAAACCTCACCTATCTCACTCAAAATCTTTCTAATACTGGAAACCTTTAGATTTTAAGCAATAAAGCTGTTTCAAGGAAAATCTGTATATGAACAGTGTTAGATTGTTTTTTGTATGTGTTCCAGTTTTGGTAATTAAACCTTTGTAGTGTTGTCACACTACTTGCAGGTAGCCTACCCTTTTTAATTAGTGCTACTTCAGTAGACTTAATATCTGCTTTAAAACATGCATTTCTTGTAACCATTGTACAATTCATTATACAGTGTGCTGTTCCTAAACCCAAGGAGAACCACCATGTGTCTTTCCCCTTTCTCTTACATGTGATGTGATAGTAATTGGAAATATGGAATAATGAATTGGAAATTTTCTTTCATGTATTATTCTACTTGCTCAGTTTTTAGTTGAAACTGGCAGAGAAAAAGATGAGACTACAGTTTATTAAACTTCATAAGCCAGCACTGGTTGAGGTTAGATGCATTCTTTCCTGCATCTCATCCTCCAGTTTAATTTAAGCCAGACAAGTTCCCTATCTTGCTTTGCCCCTTGGGTTCACTACATGGGCTCACAAACCTTATGTTGGCACAAGAGAGGAAAGAGCAACCAAGAACACTATGACTGTGTTTTTCACTTTATATTGGTTTAGAAAATTCTCAGACAGAGGAGGCAAAATTTGTATCTCTACTTATCTGTAAAGAACAACATTCCACCAGACTTTAGAGGATGCTTTGTATGCATATTTGCATATGACTATGAATGCAGGGTAGCCAGGTGTTGGTAGAAGAAGGGGTTTATGAATGAAGATTACATGCAATTATCGAGAAAATTGCATTTTACCAGCAGTGTAGTCTAAAAGAGAGATATTTATTGCCAGGGCAGATGACATTCTAGTGAGCAACAGAGACTCCTGAAGGAAGTACAATGCAGGTAAATAGACCTACTGGAATGTATTCAGAATTTCTCCCACTTTGGTTGCTGTATTTTGATAAGCAGCCAGTCTCTCAGTCAGGCTTGTTTCCCTGGTAGCATAGCACATAAATGATGCACTGTGTCAGCAGGTGGAAGGTTATCGTGCTACACAAGCTGTGTGACAGAGAACACTGAACCTGAAAATCTGTTGTCATGAGTAGGATAAAAAATATATCTTTTTTCTTTCAGAAACAGCAAAAACAAAACCCACAGAAGATGACAGTGAATTAGACATATCAGCTCTGTGTCCTAAGGTGACTTGTTTTTCAGTCAGCCCTGTCTTGCTTTTAAAATCTATATAGATAATGGGAGGATATCTAGATTGCTGTCTCTGTTCTTCTGTGGAAGACTTTAACTTCCCCAGGAGGCTGTGTTCCTGAATTAAGCAGTAAGCTTTAGAAGTGATTCAGAGTCTCCACCTTTAGCCTTATACTAATTAACATGCTGCATTTGTGACTTCTGGCCTTCAAGGTAATGGCTTCATTGGCCTACTGAGCTAAGAATGTGTTCATTTTGTATTGGCTGTAGAATGATTACATTAATATTTAAAAGCAAAGGTGGTTACTTTTATTTCCAACAGTGAAATTGCAGTTGATTTTTATCAAATTAAAATATAAAAGGGAAACATTAATACAGAACCTACATAATTTGTCAGATATTTTTGTAATCACTTGTCTAATAGTTTTCAATGGTGATGCAAATAGGTATATTAGGTATAAAATCTTTCTAGACATGTATGAGAACACTCAAATTTCTCATTTTTCTTGTAGTATTCTAAATGACTGTATGGCAAAGATTTTTTTCTGTTATAATCAGAATACCAGTTGATATTAAAAAGTCATCTTAATAGAAATTATTATGCAGTATTTGATCTGTAGTGTATAAAGCCTGACTTCGACAGTGATTGTTTTGGAGGTGGTTTTGTGCTGGGGAAAAAAAAAACAACAGAAAAATATATCCCATGGGAAAAAATTTGTAGCTGACATAACTAAATATTGTTCAATAAATTGGTAAAGGATAATGATTTTTTTTTGTTCAGCTGATTTTTGATGGTCTTATAGCTATTGGGCTGGTTTTTCTGGTCCAAGTTTACTCTTTTGTTACATTATGCATATTTTGTATTTGCAGGCTCATTTTGCTTTCACTACAGTAGGGTTGCTTTCAGAATCAATAACTGGAATAACTGGAATTTTCTATGCTTCTTTAGTGTAGTACAGCCTTTAGTTATTACAAAGAGAGATTGCTTCACTTCTAAGCATTGTAGAGTATTTTCATGTTTCTTCAATTAAGGCTTAAATAGGAGGTGATTTATGTTGCTATGACATATGTTTTCTGTGTAGGTTAGTCCTGCAATTGTTGCCAAAGAGCTGTCAGTGTCTGACACAGATGTCTCAGAAGTATCCTGGACCGATAATGGGACCTTTAACTTATCCGAGGGGTATTCTCCACAGACAGACACGTCTGACGGTATGTAACAGCTTTGTCCATATCATCAGTGGGCCCCAGACATACAAGTTACCTCAAAATGATTAGGCAATTTGAGGACAGAAGGTTTTGGGGTTGTTACTTTTCTCTATGAAACAAATTTCAGGTTAATCTTAGTGTTTTATATAGTTTTGGATACATCTTGTGTAAGAACTGTCCTCATCTTAAAAATGTTAAAATACATCAGTAAGTGTCTAAATAAATAAGTAAAATCAACACATTCAATAAGTGCCAGATGTAGCATTCACTTCTACCAAACCTTTAAGCAAGTAAACCTTTTAAAATTACTACCAATGCTTTTGTGGATAAGCTAAGCAAATAAAAGCTGAGAAAGAAACAGTGAATACAATGACTTGTTAAACAGCCAATTAAAGAAAGTATTGTTAGGTTTTACTACTAGAAATGAAAAAGCCAGCAATGAGCCTATGAAGACTTAGACTAGGAAAAGATTCTCAAGCACTTGGCTTGATCTTGACCAGAAAAAAGTTCTTACTTTTTACAGACCAAGCTATCAGTAAAGACTTTGCTGGAATAAAGATTAAGGACAACAGTAGTTTGGTGTCATCTCACCTGAAGATCTGTTGCTCTGCTCATTGCAGAAATTGCATTTCTCCTAGGAAAAGTTCCCTGTAAATGACAAGCAGGATGATACTACAGGCCACATTAATAATTTCAGTTGTTTTCCTAATATTTCATGTTGAAAATAGACAGCACGGTATGATCACAGAACCATAAGTTGTAAAAAGCAATTGTCATTCTTCTCATCTATGTTCCTATCCAAAGCAGGTTCAAAGCTCTTAATTAAAGCTTTATGAAGTTTCTCAGGGCTGTGACCACTTGAATTCTGAATACCTCTAGCGGCAGAGATTCAGCAACTTCCCTGGAAAGCCTTTTTCAATATTTGCTTATCTTCATGATGAAAAGGATTTTTCTTATAGTGAGTCAAAATTTCCCATATTCCAGTTTGTGTCAGTTTGCTCTGATCCTTTCACTGTGCACTTTCTAGAAAAGTAAGGCCCATCTTCTCTCTGCTTTCCCATTCAGTAGTTAAACTGAATTCCCTCTTTGCCACCTTTTCTTGGGGCCGAACTAGGCCCATTCTCTCAGCATCTACGTACATCCTGTTCTCTAGCCCCCTAAATCATCACGCTGGCCCTCCAGGGGCTTCAGTCCTGTATGCCATTGTCTGTCTAGAACTGGAGAGGTCAAAATTGGGCAATGTACTTCAATGTGTACTCTCAGTTGCTGAATAGAGAAGGAAAATCCCTACCATTGACTTTCTGCCTTCAATTTAGCTACTACAACTCAGTGTGTGGTTGGCCTTCCTTGCTGCAAGGGCATAGCACTGACTTGCTGCCCTCAGATCTTCTTCTGGAAAGCTGCTTTCTGTCTTGTTGTCCCCACCCTGTACTGCTGCACAAGTTATTCCATCTCAGATGCAGGACTTCACATTTGCTTTTGTTGAATGTCGTGATGTTCCTTTTCAGCCTGTTCCTTTCTCCAGCCTGTTGAGGTCCCTCTGAAGGCTTCCTGACTTCCAGAAAATGAAATACACCTGCCCCACAGCCATTTCTTTCTGCCCATGAACTTGCAGAGTGCACTCCAGCCTGTCATCCAAGTCATTAAATCCTTGAACAGTGCTGGTTTCAGTCCCTGTGACCGACACCAATAACCAGCCTCACCTTGTGTCGCTGGTGAAGCCTTTCACCCCGCAGTCTGGCTACTTTTCCACCCACCTTACAGTTCCCTTACCCTGTTTGCACCCCAGCTTGGCTGTAAGGATCATGTGGGAAACTCTATTCAAACGTTGCTAAGTGAAAAATAACAACATCCACTCCACTTCCCCATGGAGCATTTCAGCAAATGGAACATACACCAAAGTGCAAGATAAATGGGATGCATCTGAGGACTGGCTCCATCTCCTGTCAAAGCTCTGTGCCTTGGAGCCACCACTCTGCATGCAGCACAACCCTTCCTCCTCACCTTCCCAGCCTGTCTTTCCTAAAGAAAATGGAGAAAATGACATATGAGTCATTTTTTAGGATTTATTTCCTTAACCCTTATGAATGCTCCTACAACAAGCTCCTATTGCTTGTTTTCATAGAAAGTAAGTTCAAACATTACTTTTTACCTTCTCATTCAAATACTTGATGAAAGTATTCGCTTGTGCTTATTTAGGCTTCTTCCACAGGCCATGCACACCACAGTATGTTTTACACATTTCTAATACAAATACTGTGTCATTCCTTAATGTAGCCATTAAAATTTAATGTTTGATTACATCCCGCTTTTTATCCTCTTTCAAACATGAAACAATTCTGATCATACGTAGGGTTTCCACTTTCTGTTTCCTTTTTAATACAAGCATTGGCCAAGAAAGGAAAAAGAAATTAGGCTTTACATTGGTTTTATATCTTTATTTTAAAAGATAAACATTCTTTTTCATTATTCCATATGCATGTTAAAAGCTTGTAACACATCCTTACATGTTTACATATTTGTAGTTTATATATATTGTGAAGAAAAATAAATTTTAGGACTTCATATGGTTGGTATATTTAGAAATTGCTGTGCTGAAGGTTTGTATGGGTTATTTCATTACAGATAGATACCTAAAAAAGTTAGCTTTAAAAAGTTACTTCGTTCAAATAGTTAGGTTGATACCAGTTGTTTTGTGATGCTAGATTTATGACCTCAAAACCATTTTGGTTTAGATGTCACACAAAGCTCCTTCTAGTAGAGAACTGCTAGAGTAAGGATTAGTAAATGTATTCAGAGGAACACTTGCTACCTGCATTTTTCCATGTGGCTGCCTTTTTGGGATCCTTTTGTGAGTGCTAACACTGTTTTCTTCTGTTAACCCTGAAATAGATTTTGACCGACCTAGTGATCACGAAGAAGCTTTCGCTAGAGATCTGTTAGAGTTTCCCTCTTTAGAAAACGGTGCCGGCACAAACGATGACGACGACTCAAGCATCGGTTTGCCCACCCAGCAAAAACGAAGGAAAGAGCAAACTGATGTCAAGGCGGATCACGCTTCCAGACAGAGTAAAGAGAGACCATCCACTGCAGGGTTGTCCTTGCCTTTGACCAGTGACCAAACCCTTAATTTAATGAGTGGAATTGCTGGCAATGTCATCACGGCTGCGGTGTCTGCTGCCATCAAAGACCAGCTGCAGTCCCTACAGCAAGCTCCCTCGCAGGCAGCGCCCAGTTTGAGCGAGGAGACAGACACAGAGGAAGCTGATGATTTTGAACTGCTTGACCAGTCTGAGCTAGAGCAGATTGAGAAAGAATTGGGACTTTCTCAAGGTCAAGAAGCAGAATCCCAGGAAAAGAAAAAGTCTTCAGGCTTCCTTTCAAATCTGCTTGGAAGTCATTAGCCGGGAAGCTGCAGCTGGTAACACAGAAGAAATTAAACATAAAATACAAAAAAAATACTATCAAATGAAAAAAAAAAAAAAAAAAAAAAAAAGAAGAAAATTCTGAGCTGTAAGCTTTAACTATCCCTTTAGATGTGTTGTAATAATTTCCCATATGCAGAGTGAATTAACTGGATAAATATCAGCTAATACTGATAGTTTAATGTTTCTGGTAGTTATACCTCAATGTAATAGCATGGAAATGAATTATCTATCCACTGTTTGGTCGCAGATGCGTGGTGGAAGTCAGTTGTTCAAAACAGTTGGGGGAGAGGTTTCTTTTATCTTTTTGCCAACCATGTATTTTGGGGTCCTGAGCCAAATTTTCAATATCAGCGGTTTATTTACTCTAGTTTTCCCATCATGTAATACAATTAATGACTCATATTGTGAGGGCAAGTTATCAGAGGGCTGCAGTGAGGTTAACTACATCTCACCTCCTTCAATCCTACCAAAAAGTATGGATGTCTGCAGTTAGCATTATGTGTAGTGCATCTACTATATGTGAAACACATTAACTGGCACAACTCGAGTTTAAATATGTGTGCAACACTATAAAACCCCCTAGATTTCATACTTAAAACCTTTGGATTATTTTGGATATGGTGATGCATTTCCAAGTTTTTTGCTGTTATAGGCTTGTAGAGTTGTAAAGTGGCATGTTATATGACTGACCACCTGCTGTGTTCCTTGATGGAGTCTGGTCCTTGGCAGTATTGCCCATGTGAAGTCAGCCAATGAATCTGTATGTTTAAAAGTTAATATTGTGTAAACTGAACAACCTTTCTGGGAGCAGGTGAGGATAGTTATTGTTCAGGGTAGAGATTAAAGATTTAAAAAAAAAGCATAAAGGCTTTTTATGTGCCACTTCCTCATTTCAAGATTCTGTAGGTTTTGGTTTGGCTTTTTCTTCCCATGATAGCTGCTTGCACTTGGTACAAAAGTTGTATTGCAAGCTGATTATTTTAAGATACTTAGACGCATTTGGTGAGGTCAGTTGCTAGAGAAGACACTCAGAATCTTCTTCTTGGCATGTAATTTAAAACAAAAAAAGAACTTGTTTAAATTATTTGCCAGTTTAAAGTCCACACATGCTGAGTGAGTGGCATGGGACCTCAAGCAGATAACTTGTTTTTCTAGGGCTTTTTTGTTCACCTGTGACAAAACTGCATTGCAATACCAAGCAATAGTAATCCAAGAAACAGGAAGAAATAAAGCTAGTTTTTTTAAATGTGATGTAAACCATTTTGAGGGACCATGTCAGCTTTTACTACTACTCAAGTCAATTTCCATTTGCTGGCATTTGAAGAGGTAAATACTGTCATCTAGGACCCTCAAAAAGTACAGCAACAGATGATAAAAATCTTCCACTAACATACATGTGTAGGTAAACCTGTGTTTGAAATTAACTTCATTTTGTATTTTTTTTCCTTTTTGAGGTGGAAAAAATAGGCAGATGGCCAAAAAGAATATAGCAAAAGGAAGGATGCTGAGATTTTTTGACACTAGCTTTATTGTTGCTTGTGCTTTTTGTGTCAGTAACTCATATTGACCGTGTTTGCTGTCCTTTACCAGTAAAAGGGTAAGCCTGTGCCTTCATTATCAAATACATTATGAAATAAGTGGATGCTGGATATAGATTCCACAAGGTGCAGCTTTCAAAATTACAGTATCTGAACACCTGAATTTCTAGAAATCCTTAGAAAACATGGCCCATATCACTTCCACAGCAGCAGTTACTAAGGTTCTTCTTTAGTATTCACCAGCCTGTTCTTCTCATTTGGAAAAAACAAATAAACAAAAAAAATCAAATACCCAACCAAAATTTAAAAAAAGCTTTTGTTGAAAAATCAGTCAGTTAAAAAAATTCTCAGATGACTTAAAAGCCTAATTTCCTTGCCGCATGTTTAGGACAATCTGTACAGTTAAAAGAGTACAAATCCAAGTTGCTGATGAAGCTTTGTAGGACACCCAAACAACTGTGTGCTTCCTTGTCCAGGAGTACTGGTGCCAGAAGGGGAAACAGGCTGTGGGACAGGGAGAGGCAGGAGGGAGGGAGCAGTCCTTCACAGGCTTTTCTGGAGCAGATTGGCAGGACAGACTAGCTGGCTGTCAATGGTGGCATTGTAGCAGTGTGCACTTTATTGTTGTTTTACAAAAAATACTTGTGGTTATGAAAGTATGTAACACAGGGGCACTCTTCTAGAATAATAGATTAGATCAGAAGGAAAAGCAGTTGGAGGAGTTTCTCAGACTTTTTGTTAATTACCCATTTTCTGGTTTCAAGATAGGTAAATAGATTGATTTTTCTCCAGTATGAGTCTCTTTTATTTTTTTCCAGAAAGAAAAAACCAACCAAAACTTGAACAAGTAAATCATTAAAGTTAGGGACATAGTTGTGTATCTGAGTGTCTTTAGAATTTTTTTTTTCTGCTGTCATGGTAGTCAATTACATTCAAACCCCTAAATACTGTGTAATGGGAAGGATGTAATTCTGTAACATTTCATATTCTTCCTCAGGTAGTGAAAAGATGTCTAATTTTCTGCAGGAAATTCTCTCTTCCCTTCCACACAACCACATGTAAGAAACACTTCGCTTGGACACAATACATTCCACTGCCAGCAGTTTGCCAGCAAAACACAAAGAAAATGTTTCTCTCCTTTGTGGATCCCTTCCACACTGCCCTCAGCTGGAAATCCCTTGAGAAAACTTCATTTTGCTATACTATAAAAGCAGCCACTAAATAGCAGTTTCTTAAAAATTCCTGTCACAATGGTCCACAGCATCTTTCCTACCTCCTGTCATCACCTTCGCATCCTTCAAACTGAATGCATGGGCAGGAAGACGGGCAAGGGGGTATAAGGCAGTACATAGCTTTGAAACGTGCAGTTTTTCCATGGAAAGCCTGCTTGCCTGTGATTTCCAGTCAAAAGGCACACGGGCAGCATAGAGGGCATAGTGTGGGGTAACAGTGTGTGATCCTGCCCTGGGATCAGTACTGCTTGTGCTGTCTGTGTGCTCCTACCTGGCAGTAAAGGGCTCACCCTCCTGTGCCTTGCCTTGCAGAGGCTTCTTCACGCGTCCTGATGGAAGGACGTGTGTCAGGGCAGGGATGCAGGTCCCTCTTTCATACTCGGAAAATTTCCCCTTTGTCAGTACACGTGAGTGACAGGATCACCACCATCTCATTGGTGGCTTTAGATGTATCAAATCTAGCGCAAAATCGCCCGTTTCCAGCACACAGGGTTTCCATGTGTACGTAGCACACACCAGCTGACCATTCTTCTGTTTGTTAGTGGAGAAAAATACTGTTCTATGCAGAGTTTAAATAATTGTAACCCAAAGTAACAGGATCTGAAGAGATACTCGTTCTACTTGTTCTGTGTTTGTTCTGCACTTTTTCCAGGCTGTCCCAGCCTTCTGAACAAATATCCCTGTAGTCTCCAAGTCTGTTCTCAGCACACGAGCGGTGTCGCAGTCTGTGAGTAACCCCCACCCGGGCAACCAGAAACTGGAGAATTACAAAATGTCCATATTTAAGTATTCTGCAGCACTTTACCTGCCTGATCACTGTTTTGTAAACATGGAACTATTATATTGATTGTTTTAATAAATATGTGTTAGTTTTTATCTTTCATCATCTCATGGTGTGTTTGCTCACAGAAATGGAAAAAAAAAAAAACAAAAACAAAAAAATACCAAACAAAAAACCCCACAAAACAAACAAACAAAAAACCCCACACAAAACACCAACCCTGTAACAACAAACGGGGTGACTCTTTACAACTACCTGAGAGGAGGTTCTATCCAGCTGGGGTTCAGCCTCGTCCCTCAGGTAACCAGTGATAGGACAAGAAGACAGTCGTAAGCTGCAACAGGGAAGGTTTGGGTTGGGGTTAGTTAGAATTTCTTCGCAGCAAGGGTGATTAGATACTGGAATGGGCTGCCCAGGGAGGTGGTGGAGTCACGGTCTCCGGAGGTGTTTCAGGACAGCCCGGATGTGGCGCTCCGTGTCATGGTCCAGTCGACAAGGCGGTGTTCGGCCACAGGTTGGGCTCGATGATCTAAAACATCTTTTCCAACCCAACTGATTCTGTGAAAACAGTCAAACAACCCAAACAAAAAGAAAGAAAACCCCACCAAAACCCACGCGGCCGAAGCAAACAGCCGCACCCCCGCAGGGCCCGCCGGGCGCCGCTCCCGCTCCGGGCGCCGCCCCTGCGCTGCGCCCTCCGGGCCGCCAGGGGGCGCGCGGGCCGCTCCCGCCGGACGCCGCGCGGCCGCTTCCTGCCCGCGCGCCCCGCCCCGCGCCCGGCCCCGCCAGCTCCGCCGGCCGCAGGTGCGCGTCCCGGGCGGGGGGCGGGGTGGGACCGGGGGTGCCCGGGCCTGGGGGCGGGATGGGACCGGAGGGTCCGGCCCGGTCCGGCCCGGCGCGGCGCGGCGCGGCGCGGCGCCGGCTGCGTTCCCTTGGGATGCAGGTTCCCTGTGAGCCCGGCCTGGTCCACGCCTGGCCTGGTGGCTCCCGGCTGCCGCCTGCGCCCCGTCTTATTTCTTGAGGTTTTTTTTTTTTAATTTGTATTTTTTTATCTATAGGTTTTGCCCGGATTTTTGTTGTCCGTGTTGTAAAGACCTTCCTGTGCACCGATCAGGAACGCGGGCTCAGCTTAAATCCAGCCGAAGGCAGCTGAAAATCAGCAGTAATAAAGAGCCTCGGGGAGATCGCGGTTTGTTTGGAAGGGCTTGGCTGTGCTGCGGGCTCGGAGTGCCTGGGGTTTCCTTTTCCTCAGCCCCACACAAGGTAGGGCTCGGGGCTTCGGCCCCGTGGCTTGAAACGGGAGGGGAAAATGCAGGCGGGTCGTGGGAAGATGTTGTGTAACTACACGGATTTCTCTGTTTTATGCACTTCTCGTTGTAAACACGTCTCTACTCAGACGTCGTAGTCAGAGGTGAAGGTTTATGGCTTTAGTTTCTCTTAGCTACTGACCTTATCTTCTGAGCTGCTTTCTTTGGTGTGGGGTGGACGGGAGGAGGTTGGGTGTTTTTAAATGCCCCCGCGGTAATGTGGCGTGTCGCTTCTGTCTGTCCGTCATGGGCCGGAACGGAGTGTTCTGCCTCAGGGCCCTGCAGGGATTTGTCACTAACAGCCAGCGTGGCTCTGGGTCCGTGGTTTAGGCAAAGGTTGGGGCTTGGGCGGGGAGAAGGGCAGGGAGCGCTGCAGGCGGCAGGGGAACGCCTCAGGGAATACCTGGAGTTTCAGTGGGTGGAGAACAGATTTTTCTCTGAAATGCAAAAAGCATCTGTTACACTGAGAAGGTGCTTATAGCACTCCAGATAAAATAATATGGCCTTTATTTTCTGCATCCCCCTGTCACTGTAGCACTGCAGAAAGCACAAGCAGTAATAAGTAAGGAGCCCAGTGGTTCCAAGGAATGAGCGTTTCGTAATGTGTGTTATTTACAATGTTACATGTTGTTTACATGTTTATGACTTCTACTACTGCTTTTCCCTGTTAGCAGTTTCAGGGAGGGGCTGCTCTTCCTCTCCCTGCTTTCAGACCTCCTCATCCTGATGTATTATTTCATTTTTCTCCAGATTAAGCCATAGTTTTTCTAAATCAATTAAAAGATGAGGGTGCTTTCTGTGATCTCCAGATCACAGGTTTTTTTGCTCTTTGCTTCTGGTGCATTCAAGAGATTCCATTGACTTTGTCAAAAAAAAAAAAAAAACAACAATGAAAAAAATCCTAAGTTTCATTAATCACTGAGAAGGAGGGAAATGTATGGGTTTGGAAAGGACAGCATCAGTGGCAGGTCACTGCTGTGCAGTTGTCCTGTCCCAGCCCCAGTCCTGTCCCCATCCCAGCTCAGCTGGATGGTGAGAAGTGGAAGGAGACCAGGGTTAGCAGTGGCTTCAAGTGCTAGATCTAGGCATGACTGAATGCATCTCTAGATGAACAGCGCTACAGGGTAAAGTGTTGTCAACACTACATGCAGTGCTCCAAAGTAGCTAAGAAGGCTTTATTTTTAAATGCAGTAACTTTTTTGCCATTTAATAGGGCTGTGGGAAATAGAAAATAGGCCTGTAATCAGGTTTTCCCTTTTTACTCTTATTTCTGTGGAATCGCTGGTCTCCTCGAAAGTCTTACAGTTGGCAGAACACAAGATTGTTAAGAACCTTCAGTCACTGATCTTCAGTGAAAAGTGTAGAGCTTTAGAAATACTGTTGCTGTGACTGGGGTCCCTTTCCTGCATCCCAATCCTAACAGGCACAGCAGGTTCTGCATCCAGAGCTGGGATGCTCAGCTTCTGCTGTGGTACAATTAAACTCAAAGTCTTTTATTTTCATGTTTCCTCTCTTGCTCTGCTCTCATTGCTGATGCTGGTGAATAATAAATTTAATTTTGTGCAAAAACTGTGTGTCTAACACTGCCTTTAAAGAAGGTTGTCAGGATGTTGTGTTGGGGCTTTTTTGTGTCCGTTACTTAATTTTTCTAGGATGACTTTATTTTTTCCCACTTTCTAGTAATGGCCACCTACACTTGCATCACTTGCCGCGTGGCTTTCAAGGATGGTGACATTCAGCGTGCCCATTACAAAACCGACTGGCACAGGTACAACCTGAAGCGTAAAGTTGCTGACATGCCTCCTGTCACTGCTGAGAATTTCCAAGAGAGAGTCCTGGCGCAGAGAGCAGTAGCAGAGGAGCAGAACAAAATCACTGCCACTTACTGCACAGTGTGCAGCAAGAGGTTCTCCACCTTCAATGCCTATGAGAATCACCTGAAGTCCAAGAAGCACGTGGAGCTGGAGAAGAAAGCTGTCCAAGCCGTCAGCAAGCAGGTGAAAATATTAAATGAGAAGAATCTGGAAAAGGGGCTGGCCCCAGAGAGTGTAAATAAAGATGAAATGAACACAGCCATTCAGCAAGCCATCAGAGCCCAGCCATCTTCATCTCCAAAGAAGACACCTCTACCTCCTAGCAATGCGAGTGGCTCTCCAGTTTCCAGGGAAAGCGCCAGCTTGTCCCAGAGCAGAGAACGACCAGAAATACCTCCACGGTTGCAGTGGTTTGAACAGCAAGCAAGGAAGCTGGCCAAGCAACAAGCAGAGGAAGAAGAGGATAATGAGGAAGAGGATAATGAAGAAGGTAAGGCAGTAAACACACTGACAGAAGATAGCTTGGGATAAGCTATGGTTAGAGCAAAAGCTTCCTCCTATGTCTCTAGCAGTGCAGCATTTTCCATCACAAATGGTCTTGCTGTTGATAAGATTTTCAGTTTAACAACAGAGCTAAGGTTGGCCCATGTTTGCAGTCAAGGACTGTGTGTAAGTGTCTGAACTGCCAGCTGTTCAGCTTACAGACGGACACTGATGCATGTAAAGATTGAATATAGTCACTAGTATGAGCACTATTTCCCACATAAAATGTCAAAGGATGTTTTCTTTAAAGAAGGCTAATGTAACAGGTTATCCTAAAACTACTTCTGAAAAATAAATTAACAAAAATCATTTGCTATTGTCCCAACTCATTTCCTGATCTGTTGAAGGGAGATGGTTGGTTTTGTTTCCCTTTGCCGCCTAAGACCAGAGGAGAAAGTTTGCTCTTTAACCTGACTATGTGGCATCACTTCTCAGCACATTGACGTCTGTGTTAAAATGGGTTTAAGAGTTGCCACTCCAGTGGCTTTTTCCTGTAAATACAGCTCTGTGTTGGAGGTCAGCCTGGAAAGCAGACAGCTGAAAGGATCAGAGCTTCAGAATTTCCAGAAAAGGGTTATTTTTAACCTGGGTGCTTTCAGTGCTCTAGTTGACAGTGCAGCTCCAAACACATCTGTTGGAGCAGTTGAATGGGGTGACTGAGCTTGTAGCCAGGGGACAGGTATGAATGAGGTGGAACTTCATTCCAGCTACTGAAACCCGTGTCACATTACTGCATCTGTTACAGCAGTTTTGTGCTCTTGAAATTTCAGTTGCAGTTCAGTGACTGTTCTACATGAGAAGAAACATTTACCTCTGAAGATACATCATAACACCTAAAGAAGAAGCCAGCTTGCATTTGTCTAGTATTAATGTGTTAATCATAAATTGTATTGCAAAAATCTCAGTAGGTTTCTGAATGTTGATTGTTCTTTAAAGTGTGTGAATAGGAGTGTGTGTTCCCTCACTGCTGGAAATGAGTATTTTCCTATGTTACCAGAGTTGTCTTGTTTTCAATGAGCCATGCTTGTGTTCTTGCCCTGTGGTGAATTAAATTAAAGGCCTAGAAACAGCATTTAAGTCTTAATAGTTGAGAAAATGGAGAGGGAAAAGTGTCAGATCAGCCACCGTTTTTTATGAGCAGCCTTGTGCTTTGCTGTGCATCTTAAAAAGAAATGTCTTTTACTGGCAATGGTAGATCCTTGCACCTGGAAGTGACTGTGTGGCACTTTGCTGTAAGAACAAAAAATGCCATATGTTCTATGATGCCTTCTTCTCACTTATTTGGGACTTACTTTGCTTGGGGAAATTATAAAATAAATATATTTTTTTAAAACTTCTTTTAAAAGACTGGGAAGATATGGATTCTGATGAAGACTTTGGCTCTGATGAAGAGATGGAAAGTGTGGAAGAAGAGGAACAACAGGCAGAGGCTGAAAGCACTCCTGCTGTTGGGGCCATACCCGTCACAGACTGCTTATTCTGTCCCCATCACTCAAGATCTCTCACAAAAAATGTGGCGCATATGACAAAAATCCACAGCTTCTTTATTCCAGACATAGAGTACCTTGTGGATCTCAGAGGACTAATCAAGTATCTCGGTATGACAGAATTTTCTCTTAATTTTTTGTCAGTATAATTGTATTCTGATCGTGCTTATTTTCATTTGGATATGGCACCAAATGTTTTGGTTTGAGTTGTTGGTATTTTGTCTGAGTGCTGTCAGTATGTTGATCATGAGCAGGACTACAGGCTTCTAGGGAGAATAAGAGAAAACTTGGGTGAGCAAACATGGTCATGTACCCTGTAGGTCTCACATAGTTTTCTGTTCTTGAGAAACTTGTTCAGACAGCACGAAATCTGGGACAAAAATCTGTTGCTAAAGCGTCCATATGAACTGCATTGTCCTACCAGTGAGTCACAAGTTTTTGTCTCTTTGATTTACAATCAATCAATCTCTTGTGAGAGAGCTAAAAGCTAGCTTCAAGTTTTAAAAAAATGATGGGAATAAAATAATTTTGGAGTATTGGATAGAAAAACATATTGGAAGTGTGAAATTTGTTATGGAGAATACTGAATGACCCACACCTTGTCACAAGAAATCTTTAAATGGCCAGACTTGTCCTGGTGGGGCCATATGGTCAAGGCCTAGGAACAGCAGGGCTATCCTGGAAATTAAGGGCTTGAGGCTCCTATTAAGTCTCTCTGCCTGCAAGCTGGGAAGGCTTTGTCACAGAAATGTTGATTACTGGCTAGGGAGATTTTGTTCAGACCAATAGAAGTGCCAATGTTCTCTGCAGGAGAGAAAGTTGGTGTTGGGAAAATCTGCATCTGGTGCAATGAAAAGGGGAAATCCTTCTACTCTACAGAAGCGGTCCAGGCTCATATGAATGATAAAAGCCACTGCAAACTCTTCACAGATGGAGATGCTGCCCTGGAATTTGCGGATTTTTATGATTTTAGGTGAGGTAATTTCTCTTTGAGTGGGACACAGGTGGGGACAGAGAAAAGGACAGTTAAATATTACATTAGAAACTATTATTCATTCTTAAAATTTAATGGTGTTTTGGGTTCCAGTACTTACTTTGCTTTGCTGGTTCCCCACTATCTTAGGTAACAAGAAGATTGGTTGTCTTCTTTTGTGATGGTTATTACTGTCCTACATCAAAGTACATTTTGAATTCTGTTTTGTATGTTTGCTGTTACTGAATTGAGATTTCGGTGCACCAGCAAAGGCCATAAAAGGTCATAACTGTCTTTCCCATTACCTTTTAAACTGATTGTGAACTTAACACTTGTAAGTTTCTTACATAAGTTTTATTGTTTAGCTGGAGTTGAACAGGACTGCTGTGATTTATAAGAGGCCTCTTGTTGAACTTCCTGCAACTTATCTTAAGCTATGTTCATTTTGGTCAGAAATACCTCGTACTGTGGTGACAGGTGGAGCTTCTGGGAGCACTTGTTCAGTAGCTGTGCAGAGCTGGTGACCTGCACTGTGGTGGCTTTTCACCATGAGTCACTATTAAGTGTGCAGCAGCAGAACTGTGCTGAGTTGCAGAACTGGGTGGAGGAAAGGGGTTCCTTGTCTCCAGTCTCTGTTCAGGGCAGGGTTCTGCTGTTAGGAACTGAGACCAAGGCAGGTGAAACATGACAATGTTTATGCCTTGCTGTAGCTGTGCATGGTGGTTCTTTTGTCGAGTGGGTCTGGATAGCTGTGGCTGCTCACCATATTTAAACCATGTATTGCTGCTCTTCCACAGGAGCAGTTACCCTGATCACGAGGATGGGAAAGATGTGGAAGGTTCTGGAAAGCACCTGGCAGAGAAGGAGTTGGATTATGATGATGACACCATGGAGCTGATCCTTCCATCAGGTGGGCACAGGGTTTGTGTTGCAGCTTACGTTCCCTGCAGTTCCCATATCTGCCTCCAGTACCTGCAGCACAGGCCATTGTGTTTTCCTGTGGGAATGGGGTTATGTCCTCCATTATTTTCACTGCCAAGTAGATCAGATTCTTCAGCACTGGTGGGTACGTGGACTGGGACAGTGTGTGGCTTTGCCCGTTTTACTTCTTCATTATCATGTGATTCTCATGGTACACTCCAACAAGAGTTTCCATATCTGTTTGAATGCAACTTGGAGAGGCTATAACTTAGGTTATCTAGTGTAGGGTGTTTTTTTGTAGAGAGCCAGCTCCTACCTAATTCAATAAACTAGTTCAGTAAATTAAATTATTAAATAGCCTATCTCTAGTTCAGCATTTGGCATTCTCACTTGGGTTTTTTTTCATTTGTTTGGTGGTTTTGTATGAGGGGATCTCAGCCCTTTAATTTTGAAAAGTGCTGCCAACTCTGCAGTTACACAAATTTTCCTGAATGTCAGCAAGTGGCTTTACTCTTGAAACAGCATTGCCTCTCTGCTCATTCCACTAATTGAAATTTTCTTTTCTGATAACTGCCTGTTTATTATGTGAGCTAAGGCCCTCTTGAGCAGCAGCACATTTTGTGTTTTTTCTTCAAGCAGCTCTTACAGTAATTACATTGATTTCCTAATAATCCTAAAATTTTTAAGGTTCTGCACCCTTTAAACATATTTCTCAGCAGAGGGATTTTCCGTAGTTTTCAAGGTGTGCTTGAGCACTCCATTTCAGAAGCTGTTTGATGATGGATAATAGGATGTCCCCTCCTGTGAGCAGGTGCCAGAGTGGGTCACCGTTCCTTGATGAGGTACTACAAGCAGCGTTTTGGTGTGACAAGAGCCGTGGCTGTTGCGAAGAACAAGAAAGCCGTGGGTCGGGTGCTGCAGCAGTACCGAGCCTTGGGCTGGACGGGGCAGGCAGGTGAGTGACAGTGGGAGGGCTTTGCAGAGGAGGAGGCTCTGCGATGTCAGCACTCTACAGTTCCAGAGGTCAACTTTGCTTTACACATGGGGTGTATGCAGTAGTTTGTCTTCCACTCAGTTAATTTTAATTCCTGACATCCAAGCAGATATAGGAAGTTTGTTTCTAAAATCCAGGGCAGCTTATGTGCAAGCTTTTCATTCCGTTGTTTGTGATACTTGGTGACTTCCTGAGATTTCTGCCTGCCCAAACGACTGCTATTAATTAATATAAGTCATGCTTTGACATGATACTTTTTCAGTTGAGGAACAGTGTTGTGGTCTGTATCCACTTTTGAAATATAAGAATCGTGCTTGGAATGCAAAACAAGCTTCTGTCTTAATCACAGTCATGAGTATTTGTAGGGGGAACTGGGCTTTCCCCAGAGAAAAGTGGCAAGAAGAGTGCCAGTATGGGAAGGAAAACCTAACAGGTAACTGCTGAAGTACGTGGGCAGGTCAGCAGGTTTGCATACAAGTTTTAAGTAAAGTGACTGACATTGATCCATCTCTCTTCCTTCTCTCTCCCTGCAGGGGCCATCTCTGCTCAGCAGCGTGACATGCAGTACCTGCAGAGGATGAAGTCAAAGTGGATGCTCAAGACAGGAATGAGTAACAATGCTACAAAGCAGATGCATTTCCGGATGCAAGTCAGATTCTGAGTTCCGAAGAGAACTGCCTACAAGTGGTTATGGGAAGGGGCATTTAATGATTTTGGGGTTGTGGATTGTCTTATTAAAATGGACTTGGTACCTGTCATATGCTGATGTGTTTGCTAGTGTGCCTTCCTCTGTAAAAAGACCGGCAGGGAGCTTGTCTCTTCTGACATAACAATGGGCCTAACTTAAAAATAAAATATCTTCAGTGGAACATGTGGCAGAGTAGTCATGGCTATGACTGAAGGTACATGTGTAGTCTTGCTGCCCATCTTTGTGCAGCCCATTTCTGGGGAGGTGTCGACATTGTCATTTGTCTGAGTATCTTCAGTTTCCAATTCTACTAACTGGTTGAAGTCAAGAGGAGATCCTAGATCTAAATGATTCAGATGGAGTGTATTGAATGTTTCCAGTTGTGATGCCAGATGTATTAGCTGGGTTCTATTTTGGAGTTCTAGCTGGCTCTACTGGGCTGAAAATTTGAGAGTAGAGTTTCATGGAAGGTTAAGTAATAATTGTTTGAAGAAATGCACTGATGGAAAACATAACTCCAGGATTAATACTGTCCTCAGAATTAGGCTGACTGTACTTGGCCAGCTCAAGGCTAGATTAATAATCTGCAGTGTTGTTGTTTTACATCGGATGTAATGAATTTTCATTTCCTGAAAAATTATCCTAACATTTAGATGAATGTCAATCAAAATTTTGCATTTCCTGCTTAAAACTCTGAAGATACTGTGGATGACAGTGCTTGTTGTTCCCTCTCAGTACTGGTGTTTGGTTATCATCATGTAGTGACCCAAGACGTGTATTGGCTGAAAACAGGCAGGCTCTCCCACTTAAGCAGGTGAACTGTTGTCATCTGCTGCAGAGAAAACCTGCATGTTAAAAGAGCTCAGGCAGCAGTGCTGTGTTGGTCCTGCTGGTGTGGATGTTAAAGATTTCCATGACTTCAGCAGTTCTGACCTTCCTGTAAGGAGGTGGGTGCCTTTGGAGACATGGGCTGGCTCCTGACCCCCTGAGTTGTGTGCTGGACACTGAGTGTGTGCCACAGGAACATGGCTGTTTCCTCGCCTGTCAGTTCATTGGGGAGGCAGCTGGCTACAGCCAGGTTTCACTTCTGCATTTAGGTTTGCTCTGGATTCCTGAGGAGTGGCTTTCACTGGTGTGATTTTGATACAAGTTTGTTTTCTTTCTTTCTTTCTTGTCAGTGGTGTGTGCCTTATATCACTGAGAATAGTAAGGAAAGACTGTGTTAACACTGACTGAAAGTAGTTCTCTAGGCTCCCTAAGAGGTAAGTTCAGAAGAAGCAGCACCATCGTCATCAGCACTTTTGAGAGAGCAGTGTATTTTTGGGAATCTTAGGAAGGTGATAATTTCATAGTGAAGGTGAATACTGTGTGGCGGTTTTGGTTTTGTGGATTTGTCTGTGGTGTTTTGCTCATTAGTGATTTTTTGTTTCTTTAGTGAAAGTTCTGCCTTGGAAGATTTTTGCTGTTCCTGCATTTACTGAGAACAAAGAGCTTGAGCAGTAATGGAGGTTTGGCACAGCATTTAGTAAGTAAACTGGGTAATACATTTTAAAAAGGTGCAGATTCGAGTGAAGGGAAAACTGAAGCAGAGAGAATTTTCAAGAAAGGCTGTGTTCACATCCAAAACCTTAAACTAAGGTTGGATTGATTGAGTACCTCCTTTTTCCTGACAAGGTAGAGTTACTGCCATTGTATATCCCTAGCTGGATCTGGTACATATTTGAATTTATTGTAGAGGGTTCGCTCTGGGCTGTTCACTCTCAAAGTCAGAGGTAAGACACCTGGTCTCAGCTAATGTGACTCACGCAATGTGAATCTTCAGACCCCATATTCCTTATTACAGTCATGACCTGGCCCAGCCTGTGACTGTGGTATGGATTTCTAGCAATGAGGGTATATGCAGTATATGAGGGTATTTGACAAGTCTCACCATCTGGCCATTGGGAACTACTCATGTCTTTTTCTTTGGAGAATTACTATCAAAGGGTCTTATGTTTATGGATAAGTTAGATTGTCTTTACACATAGGACAAAATAAAATGCCACAAAATTACAGAAATAGAAGGGTTACGACTTACTAACCTGAATATTGAGACTTGCAGAACTGGCTTTGAATACCAGAATAAGTCACAAGTAAGAATCGGAGCAGTATGCAGTCTTGAGCTTTTGGAAAACACTCATGGAATATACAAAAATTACATTAAAGATTAAAGAATTATTCTGGAAGAGTCTTAGGAATAATCTAATACGATTGCTTAAATCTTAGTGTTTAGGGAGCCTTGGCAGTGAAGGCAGAAATACAAGGAGATAATTGATCCACTGACAAATTACTTTGCGGCCGTAAGATTCAGGCTGAAGGTGCGTGGAGTTTGCCACTCTCCTCAACATGAAAGGGAACCAAAGGCAAGTCCTGTTCTCTGTGCAGACTTGCTCAAAGAAGCCTGCTGTTTATGAGGAGATAGGGATTGCCTGAATTTCCTGAACAGTCTAGTTCAGAAAAAATGCTGGTAAGTAAACACGAAAAATGTTTGTCATTTTGCAGGTCACAGGGAAGCAGAAGGAAGTAATTGGTATAATTTGTGCCTATGATTCTGTCCTATACATCTTGCTGCAGTTTAGTCAGAAGAAAATGGAAGACAGGTATGGGAACCTATTGGTGTTTACAGAGGAGTTGTAGTACTCACGTGAAAATGGCTGCCTTGGAAAACCAGCAGAGGGCGTAGGAAAGCTTTTCCCAGAATTGTGTTGACTAAGAAAATGAATAAAGCCTAGTAAGAGTGCATTCATGCAGAACAGAGGTAGGGTGAGACTGCAAAGCTCACCATTACCATGAGTCAAGATTAGCACCAGGCTTCTGTGAGATGAATTGTTATTAATATCTTTATGTAGGTCCTGGGAGAGCAGTGCATGTGCACTGCTGGCACAGGATAGCTGGAGCAACTATATGGGAATTGTCAGCAAGTTCAGCGACAGTGCTACAGTCTGCACAGCTTTTAGGTAAATTCAACTATGTCAAAGTATTTGAGAGTATTTTTATTAAGCACACTTCTCAGTTTTTTGTCTTTTACCTCCCTGTACCAGGAATAGCTGAGGGCAAATTTTTGTTTCCTAAGAGAATTCCAAATTAGATTAGTTCCTATCAGGGAGCTGTGTTTCCAGCTGTGATCTAGCCTTGCACTTGTGCTCGACTGCTCTAACCTTGCATTTTCTGGCTCTTACAATGAGTAGATTTGAGACTGTCTTTGGATACAATGGGTACTCTGGAGCAAGAATTTCCTAGTATGATTGTAATCCAGTGGGCATGCTGTTCCCAGAGCAGGAGATCATCCCTTCTCAAGCGGTGCATTCATTGTAGGAAGGGCTGGTAAGAAGCATAGCAAAGGTACCTCATTTTGGACAAGGCTGGGGTTCTGCCTGCCTGTCCATCCATTAACAACTGGGTATTGAAGTGATCCCAGTGCTGCATCAGGCACTGCAGAATGAAGCAGCAGAATAAAAGAACTGGTGAAGCTGGTGGAGCACATCTGTATATCTGACATCTTTTGAAAGTAGTTATTCTGTTTTGTACACTTTAGTTACCTAAAAACAAGCCTGATGCTGCTAGAGAGAGAGAAAAGCATGTACCTGTCATCTGGAAGGAAGGGGCTGGGAATGAGAGAGAAACATATCGATGTAGTGTGGCAGAGACACAGGAGACTCAGAAATGTAAAATGAATTAACAGCTAATTATACTGAAGCTTCAAGTCAAGTATTTAAAGTAAGCAGCCCCTTTAAGAGTTCACTATTGATCCCCGATTAGTTTCTGCAAGGCAAAGGGCCTGACATGTAAAGGTGTTGGACTGTTGCCCATCTAACAGCTGACGCTTGAGGGGCATCTCAGGGAGATTCTCCACTGCAGCTCCTAGGAGTTACTTTTGATCTCATCAAACTGAGACATCCAGTGCTAGTGGCTTCATCTGCTCAGGGCTTTGGGCATCTTCCTCCACAGTCAGCTCAGTGCTGTTGGTGGCACACTGCACTGCAGGCACTCAAGTGGGCTTACACTATCATGACCTGCAATGGATGGAAGGTTATAAATAAGCTTTAGGACACATCTAAAATTAAAATGAAAAGTAAAAATACGTATTAAACTCCTTGAGTCCTAATGTTTAATTGCTTTAATCCAACGGTCTACCATGCTGCAGTTGCAGAATAGCAGTCACCAGACTATCATCAAATCCTCAGCAGCTGGCAAAGCCTGGATATTTAAAATTATTATCTAAAGGCACTTCTGACCCAAAGGAAATTTCTGTTGTCTCCCACTGCATCCCAAACTGTGTGAGATGCAGCAGCCAGGCACTTTAGGAGCCGTAGAAGTGGTGACAGGAACCTGTAACTGGTTTTGTGTTAAGGATTTCTGCACATCTAGTGTACTAGACTAAGAGACAGTGATAAATCCTAGCTGGGCCAGGAAGGGAATCAGAATCACTCTGAAAGTTCTTCCCAGTGTGAAGTTACATGATACACTTGTTGTCTTGGAATCTTATTTGTTTTTTACTGTATTTATGTATTCAACTTAATATTTGCCAGCAATTTACAGTAATAAATTCCATAACCTTCCATGTGGCAGTAAGAGGCTTGCTCCTCCTGCTTTGTGTTAATAGACAAAAGAGAATGTGTACCAGGACTCAAAAGAACTTCATGTTCACATCAGATAACCTCATATCTTAATATTCCTTTCCTGAAGGATCTTCAGGAAACAGGTCTGGGTGGGAATGACTGGCAATCAATAAGCTGAAAAACAGACTTAGCAGTAGCAAATGCTATTGATTACAGAAGGGGAAAAGGAAAATCTTTACATTTTGTATGAGCTCTAGAGGCCACAAAGAATAACCTGATGTTTTACAAAAATGAAATTTGTAGCAAGATACACTCCTCCTTGGAACACTTCTTTGTTTATTCTGCCAGCTCAATGAGAACTTTAATATTTAATGCATGCCAGGAAGACCCAGCGAGAAGTTTACAAAACTGAGTGGCTCAATAAGTAGTCACAAGACCAACAGAAGTTGCATTTCTGCAACAAATGGATAAACCAAGGACTTCAGATGTGTAAAAGCAGTGCAGCAGGATAACCTGTTACTCAGCTCTGGTGACATTTTCCAGCAAGCTGGGGTGGAAGGAGTCTTCCTGAGCATCCTCCCTGTCTCATGGGCTGCGGTGCTCCAGAGCTTTTGGCCTCTGCAGCACACTTACATCAGGCTTTGCAGCACATGGGGGTGCAGCCCTCAAGAACAGCTGAAGCCTGACTGTGCTGTCCCTGCCTCAGCTTCCTCTGGTTTTTGTGGTTCTTTTAACCTAGAAAGAGGGCATACTTGTAAACCTCAGGGCCAATTTGCCTTTCATTGCTCCACCTCAACCAAATCCCTCCATGCAAAAACAGTTTCACATTTCCTACCCCTGCCAAGGCCTGTTAATGGTTTGCAAGGTTTATATAGTCATCTTCACATATGTTTGCTTCTCTTTTTCTGGTTTGGGTATGCTCTTTACAGACACGAAAGCAGCCTGGCTTTCCTAGGCAAGATCTGCATTTAGTCTTTCATTGTTCTGCTGCACTAACACTAATGCCTTAACAGGTAGGGCAGCCATGTGTTTGCTCATGATATATGCACTGAAAATCTTGATAAAATATTCCTGAAGTGTTCCAAAATCCAGATATTTTCTGACATCTTTCATAGGAGCAGTCATACCTAGTTTACTTATTTCCTTGCAATCACAGTGTTTCAGTAGATCCTGCCATTCAAGTTGCCATATTTTAACTAAACTGTACTGTGGAGGCTTCCAAAATATGGCATTTCAAAATGAAGAATTGTTTCAAGGGTTTTTTCACACTAGGTACTAAGCATTACCAACTGATAGTACCTTGAACTGGCCATAAGCCAACAATAAACCCAGACTGTTACTTTTACTGTAGTAATGTGTTACATTGATCCCACATCCAAGTAAATGACTGGTAAATGGCATTGTATTTCTTCAGCTTCAGTCCAGGACATGGAAGTTGCCGCTGCTTTCCTGCTAGTGGAAGGTTCATTGTCCCACAGAGAAGGGAAGAGTGACCTGTGAGGTGCAGAGCTGTGTCCATCACCCTTGGATATTGGAGAGTTTTGCCAACAGGTGTCAGTAGAAGCCTCATAATTCATCATAGAGTCTGTCTTGGTTTCCTTCCTTGTCTCCTGAACTCAGCCATGCCTGACATAGCTGCTGCATGAGAGAACACATTGTGCTTAGGTTTGTCCTTGACTCTTTGCCACCTAAAGCCATCGTGGTTCTTCCTGTGGTTCCTGACAGACAGATGGCTTTTTATAGAAGAGGGGAGGAGCAGTACCATCATGGCACAATCCCATAGCCATTTACAGAGCACAGAGAGGATTAGGTGGCTCTGCTGTGCCCACACAGTTCTCTAGAAAGGAGCTATCAGGAATTTATCAGCAGGATCTAATGCAACATCTTGCCTTGCCGCAGGTCTGGGCACTTGTCTTGAATTGTAATCTGAAGCAGAATGTCCTCTCCTGAGGGCAGATGCTTTTCAGATAGCTGACCAGAACTGACTTGAAGGTTTGAGTGCTTGCAGGAGGGTGCCCTCTTCTTAATTAATAGACCGGCTGTTCAAATTCTTGTTACTAGGCAGCTAAATATAGAAATCAGCCAGATGCCTTTGAAGTTTTATTTTAAATGACTTGCTCTTTTGGCCCCATGAATCATCCATTTTTTCTGTATTGTGGCATGGCTCCAAGAGGCAATCCCAGCACAGCCATTAAGAATAGCTGAGGTACTTGGGGCAGGATTACAGCCAAAGCTGTACGTGCGTTCCGAAGTTACTCAGGGTCAGGAATCAGTGCCAGAAACTGCAGTCAGCCCACCTTGAACATTTATCATGTCCCAACGGCAAGATCGCCCAGACTCAGAAGGTCACAAAGCATTGAATCGTTTGGAAATCCACCCGTTCTTTCCGTGGTTAGATACCCTTGCACTGTATCCTTGTTTTGCTGCTGTTCCTCTTGTTCCTGGGTCATCTCAAGCTGGCTAGGAGCTCACAGGGCTCAGTAGAGTAGCCCCAAATCCATGCTTTGTTCATTGACACCAGCCCTCAGTTAGGAATTTGGGCTCTGAGTAAAGCAAAGGAAGCCGCTTGGTAACTCTAGCAAACAACCAAAGGAACTCTGATAGCAGGATAACTTTTTACATTTCTTTCTTCGTGCAGTTTGTGTCAGCAGGAGCAGATCACAGCTCCCATGCTCACCTAAGCGAGGCATTCCAGTGTGAAGGCTCCTGAACTTTCAAGCCCGTTTATATGCCTATCTGTGACAGCAGCAGATATTAACAGCAAATCAGTCAAGCAGAGAAAATAAATAAATCCTTTGTTATTCTGTATAATATTTTACTGGCTCACTGATTGTGGGGAAATAATGCCCTTCAGACTGGCTAGGCTGTTTGATGTCCAGTGGCAAGTGCAAGAAGTAGCCGTGCCTGGGACTGAAAGTCATACAAATGCATTAAGTCATATGTCAGGAGCATCCAGGTAAATTGTGCCCCACCTGCCCACATGATCAGTAGCTTTTATGAGCAGTTTTACCATAGGCATTTCAAACCTTCACATTAAAAAAAAAAAAGTCATAAGTGGTTGCCTTGTTGTACTTAATCAGATTCCTCTCAGGTTTTTTTGTGTAAAAACATTAGGAGAGCAGTTTATGGGCTTTCTTCCCTCCTTAACATTCCATTCCTGCTAAGACCTTGCGCCTTTAATAAACCTTTGCTTGTCAGAGTTTTACTGTGTACCAGTTATATCTTAGTGCTTGGGGGTTTTCTTGTGTGACCAAAGCATGCATTCCTATTAGATATTATCTCAGAGGGAAACTCTAGAGAATTCTGAATATATGCACCTTTTTTTAACTCATTAGTCACCTAACAGCACCTCTCAAGGTTATCAGAGAAAAAAAAATGAAATCTGCAGGACAGGGGTTTGGAGGAAAAGAATAAAGTAGTAAGATAAAGGGAAAAGGTTTTGTGCAGTCCAAGACCTCTGCATACTGAATGTGTAAAAGTATTCATGCAGCATGCAATAAAGGAATCTCAATGGACTTTTAGAGGATAGTATTTACAGAGTAGTTACTTAATGTTTTAAAAGTCTATTGAAGAAGTAGGTGAGCTGTTCTTATAAACTAACCAAATGCTTCAGAAAAATATGATATATAGCCACTTCAACATTTTCCAGACATGGAATTGGTGACTGGTTCTCAAGTAGATGTAATTTATTTGATTTAGTTCCATTTTAACCTTTTTGCTTCTCTTTTTTTTTTTTTTTTTTTTTTTTGAGTCATGTACACAGGGCTTTTCGCTTTTTTTCTCTATACTGTGCTACAATTAATGATTTTTTTGAACTGTTGAAGACTAGACTGGAATTCCTTCATTAAAGCAACAGCATCAGTTTATGAATGAGTACCCAGCAGGTTTTGAAAGGCCATCTTCCTCCTTGGCCAAGTTGATGATATTGCAAAAAGCCTCAGTGTTCCTGCACATCTGTTCATCTTCCTCTCTGATGTGCTCTATCTGAAGTACAAATACAGATCAAGGTTAGAGCAAGAAAGAGGTAAGTGTATCCAGACAGATGGAAAAGGAAATCTTGCAGTAGGTACCAAGGTCCCTTTTACAGCATGGAGAGCCACACAACATTGGGGATATTCTCCCACAAAACTTAGCTTTTTGTAAGAGCTCTGATTCCAGCTGATGTTTTGGCATAACATAATTTGCATTATTTAAAAACACAATTTTAGTTGTTCAGTTTCTCTGGCTAACAAGGGATGTGTTAACCTGATTGTTTTCCTCTTCCTGCTGTCTGATGTCTGCATGTCCTGATATTTGAGACTAAAATACAGAGAAATACTGCTGATACAGTCATCAGATCAGTCCCCCAGGCAGTGGTCTCTAAGCTACCTTCCAGCAATGTCTCCTATCCAGTCACTTGTGGAAGACACTCATCTTTGCAAGAGCCCAGCACATTCAGAATGGCTTCAAACAGGACAAACCATTGGATGTGTTTTTTTCCATCTTTTGAGACAGAACTTGCTGTCTTACACCAGAAGTTTGTTACAGTCTTTACCAGAGGTGTAGAACTTTAAAGATATAGTACACCAGCCTGATCGGAAATGCAAACTCTTATCCACATCCAGTAGCAAACACACAAATTGCTTTGGAGTCAAATATGGCCCACACTAGCCACAAGAGGACAAGGCAGGCCATTACTTCCTGTAATACAGTTGCTGTACTACATCCATTAAAAGGCAAAACCATTTCTGATGCAGGGATAAATTGCCTCCAGAAGGAAACCACCATAATGTGAACCTCAGCCAGCTGACTGGAAGCAGCTCACTCCAGCTACCGGGAGTGCAAGAGCTCCTCTGCTGTACCCTGACAGCTTTCACCACAATCCAGCTTTTATTACAGCCTGTTACACTGCAGTGTCTGCCTGAGAGGGGAAATGCTGTCTCCTGCAGCCCTGGGGAAAACCTGATGCATCCTGTGGAGTTAAGGGACTTCCACAGGAGATCCCACCTCTGCTTCCCACCTGGCATGTGCATTGAGAGTCCAGTGGAGGCTGTGGCCTAAAAATCTGTTTGGTCTCAGTTCTTTGTGCTGAAAGGGAAAAACAACTGACTTCCCTGAACCTGTGCTTAGAGACAGCACCAAGTCATGAGCAAATGTTTTGGGAAAGGAAATTTTTCCCTCAGAGCTGTGAGGTAAGCAGGTATTAAAAAAAAAGAGAGAGAATGGGGCAAAAGATGCAAAGAAACAATCACAGCTGGAAAACAAGAAGTCTGTGCACTGCAGTAAAGATCACCTTTATTCAACCAAGGCAATTGCATTTCTGCCTAGCAGAGAGACACAGCCAAAATTTCTGTACATTTGCACTGCCTGTTGTAGCTCCACTTACAGACCAAACTATTTGCCACCATAACAGAAAACCAATCTTTGATAAATAGTGTCACAATGGGTGTTTCAGAAAGCCTGGACACCATGGCACACAATGCTGGTAGGACTCCTGAAGTCACAGTCTGCCCTCTGTTCCCTCTGCTTTCACTAGGCTATTTGCCCTGGAACTTCTTCCAGCTCTCCCTTGCTTGGGTGATGAACTGGGCAGATGGCATGTGGGGGCATGTGGATGAAGAGTTTCACATTTGTTAGGAGCAGCCTTGTTGCCTTTCCCTGAGCTGGTACTTCACTCAAGCTGAATGCTTCTAATGTTAGCTCAGGCACCATATGGGTGGGAAGCATGGAGTCTTCCTGCAGGGACCTGGAGGAACATGCCTTAGGTGGCTCATGTGTTCCCTCTGGCACCTGCTCTGAGGGATCCTCCACAGCCATGAAACTCTCTCCCCACCACTGCCCCCTCACTCTCCTGCTTTCACACACCATGTCTCCATCTGCTCCACTTCTGCTCCTATGGCCCATTCACAGCCACACTTCAGCTCCAGCTCAGTGGCAAGCCCCCAGGATTTTCAGCCAAGAGAAAACAAGGGTTAGCCTTTGCATTCCAAGCAGAGCTGCATGCAGGGTTGGAGAAATTACGAACTAGACCTCGTGGTTCAAATTCAATAGTCATAAATTTTGTGTAATCTTAAAGGAAATGGCAGCCTCTGTCCAGCACACCTTTCCAGCCTCACAGCTGAAAGGCAACAGCTTCTAAGTTTGATTCCAGCTCACAGCTTCCCTTTTCACTTTTTTATCTCCTTTAATAGTCATCTTCTCTGATTAAATAGGGGTTCATAGCATCACTGTGTGAGATGTAGTGGCAGACTCAGTGGCAAAGCATATGCTGATTTACCTAGGCCTGCATTTTATTTGGCTCCTAATGGCAGGAGCCCAACTCATCAGCATACAGACCTCTATTTACAGTATTCATGACCTGGACTTTTTATGTCACTTGGAGCCACATTTGGTAAGTTAACATGAAAATTAAAATGGTATGTATTGAGAAGATAGCCCTGTTAATCAAAATCTTTTTAGCATATTATTGGCTTGGTTAAACAACCTTAAAAAAATTAATGAGTGAATTGAGGAGCGGTATGCAGAGCACCAATAGTGATGCTGATCCAGCTGATAAGCATGAATTATTTGTGAATGGGAATTGTGCTAAATACCTGATCAGAATAGGTAGAATATTGTGGATTGAGAGCTCAGGTGTTCGCTTTTGCCAGTGCCATTTCATTTGTACAGCAGTTCCTATTGTCGACAGTATCTTCATTACCTGGGCAGATAAGAAGGCTCCATACTCAGCTGTGGAGCTTTGTCCACTACCTAAAATTGTCCTCTGCATCATTTCTAGAGAAAAGGACATTAGGGCATTATAGGCACTTTTTTGGGGGAGCAGAAACCAAGAAGTACTGGAGAAACTACTCCATCCAGCACAGGACTTGGTTGTCCTTAGGATCTACAGGAAGTCCCCTCAACTCCACTGAAAAGTTTCCTCCTCTGTGGTCTGGGCTGAGGTCAAGAACAAAAGCCCAAGACATTTTGCAGCAGTATTTTGCTTACTAATGGCTGCTTTGAAGGTAAACATCCCTGGGAGAGTAACAGATAATGAGGAGTGGCAAGAGAGATGATCATGGATCAGTGGGGCTAAATTATTCGGAAGAATCAGCCTCTCATAGTCAATTACATGTGATGTGCATTTATGTGGAAAGTCTGTTTTTTACAAGTCCACCAGCTTAATATGCAATTGGAGACAGGCTACAGCAAGGGAGAGGAATATTATTTTTCTTGCTATAGTCTAATTTAAAGTGCATTGGTAATGCACCTTAAATGATGACTCCAAGCTTTAGGTTTTGATTGTTTTCCTTTTTAATGTGAAGAACTCCATGCTCTTGTCTTAATGTAGTAATTCATCCTGTTGAACTTTGTATGTTTTGAAAAACATCACTGCAGTGCTGGAAGAGATTCAATCCTTTCAAAAGAGAGACTACAAAAGATTGCTTTCATCTTCCTCACTTCACTGTAGAGACTAATAAATGTTGATATTGCACAGACCAAAGGTGCACCTGGTGCAGTTCCCTGTCTTGGTGGTGCTGGGCTCAAGGTGTGTACTGGCAATAGCAGCTCTGTAGCACCTTCTCCACTGCCTAAAATCATATTTTTTAAATTAGGAGAAAGTTGCAAGAATCCTTTCAATATTTTGATGCATAGTTGGATTAACTTCTTTCTATTTACAGGACACTGAAAAAAAGAGCCATGAAGAACAGAAGAGGCTCCAGTGTCACAGAAGCAGGTTGTCATAGGAATTATGAGTCTTTTCTCAGTTCCTGCTGTATGGAATATCAAGCTCTCCCCTAGAGCAAAAGGTGGCAAACCCAACCCTCATATGCTTCCTCCAGTAGGGACTTCTAGGGTGCACATGAATTGTATTTTTAAGCTTCTCTGCAGAGAATCAATAGCTTTCATTAACTGTTCCTCACTCCCTGCTGCCCCTAAGATAATTTTCTTACTACAGTCTACTTGAAAGTGCTTTGGTGTTGCAGCTTGAATGATGAATCCAAAATTCATATTTTGATTGTTTTTCTTTTTAGTGGGAAGATCTACATGCTCTCATCTTAATGGACTAATCTGTCTGCACACATAACTGCAGTGCTGGACTCGCAGGTTACCCAAGTAACCTCCTCTGTTGATATGGGGCAAGTGGTGGACATTGTCCACCTGGGTTTGTCCAAGGTTTTCAGTACAGTTTCCCAAAGCCACCTCCTGTTGTGGGTAGGGAGCCCTCTGATGGGCTGCACACAAAGAGGGGTGGGAAAGATCTTATTTTCAGACTGGCAGCCTGTCACACATGGGGTCCCCCAGGAGTGAATATAGGGCCCAACAGTGTTTAGTATCTTCAAAGGTGATCTGGAAGATGTGATCAAGTGTATTCTGATGAAGTCTGACAATGAAATCCAACTGAGAGGGGAAGTGGACACTTCCAGAGAGCCACACCGCCAGAAGACATGGATAGGCTGAAAAAGTGGCCTGATAAGAACCTTATGAAATTCAACAAGGACAAGAGTAAGATCTTGCACCTGGGAGAACATAATCCAAGAGTGCAGCACAGGCTGGGATCTACCTGGCTAGGGAGCAGCTCAGTGGAAATGGACCTGGGGGTCCTGGTGAACAAGTTCAGCATGAGTGAGCAGTGTGCTGCTGAAGCAAAGCAAGCCCATGGGATGCTGGGTTGCATTGACAAGGACACCACCAGCAGAGATAAAGAAATCATTGTCCTACTCTACTGAGAGCTTGTCAGGCCACACATGGAATGCTGTGTTTAGTTTTGGTCCTCACTATGCAATAAGATGTGGACAGGAGGGAGGGGGTCTAGAGAAGGGCCACATGTGCCACGTTGGTTTTGTTCAGCCTTGAGGAAAGAAGGCTCAGGGGAGACTTTATCACCATGTTCCAGTATTTACAAGGTGGCTACAAAAAAGATAGAGACTCTCTTTTTATAAGGAGTCATATGGAACACAAGAGATAATGGGTACAAGTCACTCTTGGGGAGATTCCAATTCAACACAAATATTTTTCATTATGAGAACAATCAGCCATTGGAATAATCCTTCCAGGAAAGCAGTGGATTCCCCAGCATTGGACACTTCTAAGATCCAGCTAGACAGGGTGTTGGGCTGTCTTGTCTAGACTGTGCTTTTGCCAAGAAAGTTTGGACCAGATGATCCTTGAGGTCCCTTCCAACCTGGTATTTTATAATTCTGTGAAGATATTGATGTTTTCATGGAGCTGAAGCAATCCATGAATCTTCAGCTGTAAGGAGCAGCTAAGGAACTCTTCCTGCCCCCATGCCCTCCCAAAGCTCTAACAGCTGGCTGCATCAGTTTTGCCAGCTTTCTTCCTCAGTCCTAAAGTTTATAACTGGAAATGGCATAATCTCTAAGGTAAGGACAGACTCCACAAGACATTGAAGGAGAGAACAGAATTAATGGAAAACCTTTTAAAAGCCTCAAGGTTTTAAACTCTGGCAGCACTGCTTCGTGGGTGCCACAAAAAAGCTGAGCAGTTGTTTGTATAAACAACATGCAATCTTTTTATATGACTTTGATTAGTTTTTCCTTATCCTACTCCCCAATTAGCATTGCCAAATTCTCACTAGCCTTCCTTCACTAGTGTCCCACAAGCCTTGAGCACCACTAGACTCCAGTTGTCTTTGACTTCAGCTTCTCAAGTGTACTTCATACAATTTTCTTGTTTTGTTTTCAAGAAAGTGAGTTCCTCTGTAGCTGCTCAGCACAGATTTCCCTTCCCCCAGCCAAGTAGTTTAGGTAGTATCCTATAAGCAGGTCACATCTTCAAGGACAATTTTTTGGAGGTTTCTAAGGCTAGTTTTCTAAGGCCAACTGCTTGTACCTTACTACAGCACCTGTGTTGCTTCCTGCTGTGTCCTGTTTTAGACTCCTGCACACTAAGGCAAAGACAGTTGTTGAGTTCACACTCTTTAATGCAGAACAGACCTGTGAGTCTGGTTCCCCCTTCTCTTCCTCAGCACCTTACCTCAGCGTCCAAAGTCTGTTTTAGAAGCAGCTGAATAATGATGATGGCCTTAGGCAGAGGACTCAGGTGTTACATCCTCCCTTGTCTGACTGTGCTCAAGTTGAGTTTGGCTCTTTGCAGGCTCCTTCATAAAGCTTGGGCAATTGTTTTCCAGTGTTCTGTTTTTTGAGTCTGCCCTCCGACCTGGCTTTACTCATTGAGGTTGTCTGTAGAATTAGTGTCCCACAAACAAACAGTGCACATTCTTCTCCTCAGAGCAGTAAATCACAGCATTTCTTTCTGGGAGTCCTCAGTAAGAAACGATTGGATTTGTTCAGATCGGTCTTACCTTGACAAGGGCTTTTACATGTTTTTTCTTGAGTTTTCAGCTTTCTAGGAACATGAGAATATCTGTACTGGGTCTTATGAAAAGGCACTTAGTCTGATATCCTGTTTCCAGTAGCAGCCAAAATGCCGTGGCAAATCCACTTGAACAAATGGCCCATAGAGGGCAAAGGCAAAAGGAGACACTGTCAGGAGTCTGTGAACCTGGCCATTTTCAATTATCCCTTCTTAAGTATCCTCAGCAGTCATACTTCTTTTAATAGCAGCACTGAAGATGCATTCCTGCTTATTTCCTTTAGCATTTCTCCATGGTCAATGAGTTTGTACTTGAGCCTACTGATCCAGCGTGCCTGTAGTGAGTTCCAGAGGTCCTGGGAGTAACCTCCACATCTCCAAACTGCAGGTACAGCCTCTGTAAATGTCTTTTTACAAAGGCAGGTGCTTATTCACTTGACTTTTTACTAAACCTTCTCCAGCTTTACTCCCTTTCTTTAGATGCAGTGAACAGGACAGTAGATTGTACCTAAAGTCATTGTGGTTGTTCAAAGTCTTTTGAGGGCCAAAAGTCTTTCATGATGATTTCCCACATTTTGTTAGCTAAATGTGCAGCAGTCAGTGAAAAATAGCTTCAGGGAGCTGTCAGTGGTAATTCCAAAACCTCTCTTGAGTTATAACTACAGGTTCTAAGTTCAGCATCATGTACATGTAGGATTAGATTATTTTTCCCTCCAAAATGCAAAACATATATTTTCTGATTCTGAAGCTCATCTATCCCCTCTTCCACCACACAGACACACATTTTTACAAGTTCCTTGTCATCAGATGGGCATTTTGCTGCTGGAAAGATTCCAACTACCTCCACCATTGTGAAGATTTCAGTGTTCCTTTTCTAGGGAACTGATGAAGACATTGAAAATGACTGATCTCAGGACTGGTTCTTAGGTGAGCCCTTTAGCTGTCCACATCCTAAGAAGTCACCATTAAGCCAACCATCTGCTTTCTATCCTTTAAGTCCAAAGAAGGAGCTTTTTTTCAGTGCACCCTTGAATACCATCCACATGGAACATTATAAAACAATTTTCAAAAACCCAGGTGAATGAGGCTGACTGGATCTCCTGTATTCATGTGCTTATTGTCGCCCCTACAGATGCCCAGAAGGCTGGAGCAAAGGTTTTCCATTATGGAAGTTTTGCTGGTTCTTTCCCATCTTGGTGTGTTCATCCCACGCTCTGAGAACCTATTTCATAAAACAGAGTCCTTCTTACCAGGAGTGGGAGGGAGGGTCCGTGGTTCCTGGAACCTCGTCTGAGCTTTACTTTGGGATGGGACCAACCCTGGCAGACAGCGCTGTGTACATGCTGCTGTGGTGTTGCAGCTTTGCTGCCAAGCTATGGGATGTCTTGCACAGCCACATTTCCACTAGGTTGGGACCAGATGTCTCCCCATCATCTTCATCAGCAAAAAGAAAGAAAAAGATTTAATTTGGCTTCTCTGTCATGACTTTTTTATTCCTGAATGTCCTTTCTACACCTTGGTCATCCAACCATCTCATTATTCCTACTGCTTCCCACCTTTGAGTATTTACATAACATCCTTGCTGTCAGCATAAGCATCCATTCCAAAGTGCTCCTTTAGTTCTTATTTTGCCCTCTTAATTTCCTGTTTATGGTTGACCTGAATTGCTTTATGGCCATTCTTGTTCTCATTTGAGCATTACCATTTTTAAGTATTGGCTTCTGTTAACATATAGAGTATCCATTCTTTACAGATTTTTCCTGTCTTCTGCATAAATCCCTCCTTTCTATTCAAAGACTCATCCACCTACTGGTACTCAGGACCTCTGTTTGCCCCCATGGTTTCTCACAAGAAACTAGAAGTACTCTGAAAAAGTTAGGATAGAGGTCTTGGACAAAACTCTTGCTCCTAACAGCAGACCTTATCCTAAGCTTACCATCCTACCCTTTCCTACTATTTAGTGCCAGCTTTCCTGCACACCTGGGATCTCATTCTTGTACCTTAAGTACCCTCCTTAAGCATCAAACTTCACTGCCTTGGTGCCCAGCAAGCAAGTGTCCATGCTGCCCTCTCAGCCACCACAGTCCCAGCTGCTTGTTTTCAGTCAGAAACCCACTACCACCACCTCCTTCTTCCTGTTCTTGAAGGTCCCCTTTACCAGTGGATTGTATTTGGTGCATGAGAACACTATTATGAGCTGGAAGCCAAATCTCATCAGTGACAATAGCACTTTCCTTCCACCAGGACACTGGTCTTCCTGGAAAAATTTTCTAAAAATCCTGAGCAGACCAGAGGTGTGCAGGAGAGGGAAGAGAGAGCATCTTTATATGTCCTACAACTAACAAACAACCAGTGCAGACCACCCATGGTCTTTCCTGTCCAGCTGAAGAGAGCTGACTCTCTTCAAATAAAGGGCTCTGTGCAGGCTTTCTGGTTTGGATGGAAATACAGTGGTGGTTCTCTCCACTGTTGTTATGTGTTCCTAGCATGCACAGCTCAACAGCACCTGGGGCCTACCCCAAAGGAGGTTTTATTTCACTGGCACAGTACATACAAAGTACTCTTTGACTGATACTTTATTAAATGCTTTTCCTGTGGTCCTTGTCCTTGATATCCTGCTCTTACAGAGGAGCCTTGGCAGGAGTTTGGAGGTTTTTTTAATGCAACCATAGACTTCAGAGGAGTTAATCTAGTAAGTAAAACAAGGAATGATAGTAAATGGTCTTCACAGACTGTGCAATGAAAAGATGTTAGTGCATTTTATAAATGTTTTAATAGTATGGAACTTTTTATTTTCCTTTCTTTAAAGAATTCTGATTTCTCATCTGATAACAAAGCAGTGTTTGATCCTCTCCATGCATTCATCACCATGGTACCAAAGTGACTTACAGAGAAATAAGGCAGGTGGTTAGCAGTCTTTTCCTTGAGACTTTCAACAGAAGTGGACCCTGGAGGATTTTGACAGCCTGCCTGTGTCAACCTATTAGTATTATTAGTATTACACTGGCATATATTTATCAATGAAAAAACCCAAGGATTTCTGGATGCCACTGTAACAGATGGCTGGGAATAGGAAAAAAGCCCAGAAAGCATTTTTGCATGCAGTAGTGCTGCTAAGTTGAAACAAACCTGAAAGTGTTTGTTCACCCTGAAGACATTATTAGATGCTTTAGTGGATGGAACTATCACTGATAATGTGGCCGAGTTAGTGAAGCACTAAATTATTGGCAGTTTCAGAGATAGGTTTCAAATGTCTTGGGTTGAGCTTGTTACTGAAGAGATTAACATGAACCTATTGCAGTCTCCCTGAGACTGCCCATCATCCTTGAGTGAACAAGTTCCTTTGGACTGACAGACAGGACACTCAGCAACATGCAAAAGTACACATTTACTTTCATGAATTTCAGTAACAACAGGCCAGAAATGGAGCCTCCAACAACAGATAGGAACACTTTTTAATCAAAAATAACTTTTCTAGTTCTCTTTCTCCTTTAGCACATCTCCCTACCCTCCATTCACACTCCCTGCCAGCTTTTCCACCCCAGTGGCTTCTGGGATGCTGTGCAATCACTACACAGAATTTATGTAACTCTTCCCATTCTACTAATTCCAGCTGATAGCAGATACATGTAACAACCACATTCAAAGAGAGGATTCTGTTAATTTATAAAGAAGAACACTTCCTTTCTGCTTTGTGCTCATCTGGCTGAAGGTTATAAGTATAAACTCTGGCTTGAGTTTATAAGTATTTTTATTTATCATTGTCCTCCCCTTTCCATCCTACAGCTATTTTTTTGCTCCCAGAAGCCACAGTATGGATCAAGTGCCACAAGATTAAATCTAATGACAGTTCAGTTTCCAGAAGGAGGAAACAGTTCAGTTTCCAGGAGAAGGTAGATATACTGGTCTGGTGGAAACAACAATTAGTCAGAGAAGCAATATGAACATGTTTATCTACAAGGCACCTTTTTTCAGTTAAGCAACATTAACACAGATGTATGCAGATGCAAGGGAACAAATACTGCGGATAAAGTTAAGCAACTGATCTGCTGTGAGACCTGATCTGCTATGAAACATGGTGAGAAAATTATTAGGAAAACAGAAAAGCATCATCTTAAATTTTCAAAGGACTCTTTAAAACCTTGACACCATGTCAGGCAGTGTGTGGTGTTTATTACAGATAGCTCAGTTGCATCTCACAAACATGTCTGAAGATTTCATTTTTCCACATGCCATTTTGCAACAGCTGGCATGTTGGCTTTTTTCTTTATTTCTCCCTTACTAATACAAAATTCTTGAGTGGGTTGGCTGTGAATTCCCATCTTTCTAAGCAGAAAGCATCCAATCCTGCTTTCTTCTTCACATTTTGAAGAACTAGATGTGAGACACAGTGGAGAACTGAGCTGAGAGAATTAATTTCTGCATTTGATGGGGATCTGAGTTACAGTGAATCTGGGTGGTCCTGTGCAGAAATGAACATCATCAATATCCCTTCATTAAATGCTGCTCCTCCTTTTGTGAAAGGAAAGAAAACCCTAGATTTATGGTCATTTACTCAGGATCTCAGAACACTGAGAATCAGGCATTTCCATTCTCCCCATGCCTACCAACAAAGAGGTAGAAGAACAGTGAGAAATTAGACAGGTTCTAGTGAGAAATTAGACTATTCTAGTAGCATTCCTAACAAATTCCAGTGAAATAATCTGCAGAATTTATTTCTATCTGAAAGAATAGACATCATGTCTATGTCTGAGCACACCTAGCTGGACTTGATTATGGTCTGGCAGCTCTTAATTGTCTCCCATCCCTGCCACTATCTTGCACATAACAGCATATCTCCTCCTTTTATTAATTTGTCAATAATTTTGTTATTCTTGTTGCAGCTCTGTGAGCACTGTGCAAATGATGGAAATCAGACTGGATATCCCAACCTTAGGCAAATAAAAACTTACAGGGGAAAAGTGAAGACAGTAAATTGGCTTCAGTGGGGACATACAAGCTTGGCACCATCTCAGGTGGAGCAGTTGTAAAAACCAGCATTCCAGATACTGAGGAAGAAGTTACAAATACATCCAAAATACTAAGGAATGAACCCTATACTTGGAAAGGGTGGGATGGGGAGAAGAAGGGAGCTTGCTGCAATACCCAAACTAGATTCACTTCAACAAGTGCTAATCTGGTGAGTAGTAAACACAATCATATTTCCAAAGAAGAATTTTTAAAGGTCAATGAACATCACAGAAATGTAAGCTTCTTGGTTACTTAGAGACAGAGCTCAGTGATTCAGAGTCATTACTTAAACCAAGCTTTGCTTTATACAATCCCTCCAATGCAGGTAATAGAAGAGTGATTCAGTCTGTCTTACACAGACTATCAAGCTCCGTACTTACCCCCGTTCCTCCCCATCTCTTTCATTTCCTTCTCTGAAGCAATGTTATTTGTGAATCCTGGATTGGATCCCAGCCAGGAATATCTGAAAATGCAGTCTCATATTGCCTAAATCCATAAAGAGGAAACTATTCAGACAACTGATGCACCTTCAGGGCAGAACATTAAATTGATCCTTTGGCAAGGAACACCATGTGTAACTTTACACAGCAATTCCCATAAATACTGCTAAAATTATCAGCCAAAGCATAGATTATCTTGAGCTGTGGCTGTCTTTTAGGGGCAGCTGTGAGAACAGTTTCTACTCTATGCAGGTAGTTGTCCAGTCTATATGTTCCCCCCTGCCCACCACTCCAAAATCTGTGCCTTGAGAAACGCTAGTGACAATGCCTCATCATGTATAGCCAAGGTGACTGCTTTACTGGAGCATGGCAAATCACCCAGTGGAAATGGCACTGTTGGGTAGTCAGAAGGGAATGGCTCAGATATTCTCCTGACATAATTGAATGGAAGGGAAGTAGCTGTTGCTTCCTATGTCTCCATTATTTTCTTCTAAGTGTTGCAAGATCTCAGGGTAAGTTATGAGGGGTCCTTCCGGGGCAGACAGAGCCTTGATGTCCTTCTTGTACTTTCTCAGCAGAGGGAGTGGCCTCCACTGGAAGTCTGTATGTTCCAGCTCCCCTTTTCAGTCCCTAGAGGTTTTCAGTCAGCTTGCATCTCTGGTTCAGCACTATATGCAGCTGTGTGTACATGTAGAGTTGCATATGTATTCCCACACCCATTCCAGGTCTGAGTCACAGTTTGAACTACAGATCAAACTAGGCTGTTTTCTGAGTCGTCGCCATCATTCTGCTGAAAGCAACTGTTCCCGAAGCATTTTGCTTGGAATTTAAATGTAGTATATACAAGCTTTGAAAAAAGCATTTTCCATAATTTTTTAAAGAAAGTCTTATAAAATTAGCATACATTATTAGTGCCTTTTTATTAGTACCTTTTCCTGAAAACCCTACTGGCTGCCACTCTGCATGATTTCATGGAATGAGAATTTTCCTCTCTGAGAAACTTAAACAAAACTCTTCAGGTTTTTCAGCATAATATTTGTGACCCTCTATTCTAACGCACAGTTTACCTCTTAGCCCCTCTTTGATAAATGGTTACGTGTTACATGATAGAGTAGCATTAAGAAATTCACTCTGATGAAACATTCTTTGTGATCAGGATGAGTTAAGTGTTTGTTTTAACTCTGGATGCAGGGTACATTTTTGGATATGCTTGGGGTTTTTTTTTGTTTTTTTTTTTTTTTTGCTTGTTTTTAAGTTATTTACCAGGCAACAATGACACGCAATGTCATCATCCATAACAACATCTGCCGGTATTGAAACACTCCTCTCAGCAGATGCCTCCAAACTGGTATTTGGTGGCATAGCTTTGGTGAAATTCTTAAGATTCAATGATTTGAGAAGGCAGTTAAATGGGTTTCCTTGGTTCATGTGCATCTCTCTCAGGTATATTGCTGTACTCCAAGAGATGTGGAGATTTGGATCAAATTCAGTGTGGCAACTGATGTTCTCATGATCAGGAATCTAGCTAGCACATTACAAAATCTTTCAATACAGGCTTTCAGTTTTGAGTGGGCTGGTGATATCTGCATTTTAAAATTCCTACTAGCATTTGAAATCAGGAATACCATCGCTCTGAAATTCCACCTCCAGAGAGCCACCAGATTTCTCCACAAGTATGAAGAGTGAGTGTGCCTCTTCTATTCAGACTGATTCATCTTTCCTTAACAAAAGGCTCTGAAGGAGTTAAATCCTCAGTCTAGTAAAGATTGTGGTCCTGCCAATCTTTTTTTTTTCTCTTTTTTTTTTAAGGTGCCAGACATAAAAATAAAGAAGATGTATCAGCACACTTCCTTAGAAGCTGAGCTTCCTGATTAAGAATAAATGCAGGATATACACTGTATTTCATGCTGAAATGCATTTCCTTCTAGAATTTCATGAATACAATTAGCCATTAGCAAGATCTCCACACACACACAGGACTTGAGTCAGGAAATAATAGAAACAGCCACATACTGCTAAAATATGGAGAGGGAGAAAACCACAAAACAAGAGCCAACTGTTGTGTTAGTATTGTCCTGATACTGCTCCATGTCTGTCTCTAGTCAGGCTGAGAAGAGGGAATGAGTGATCATGTTGTAAAATGCCCAGCAGGAGCATGAAATGTGTTTGTACACTTTATCACTGTGCAGTGGTGATGGCTGATCCTGGAATGCAACATTGCACCAGTTTAGTCCAGGGTATCTATATGTCACTGCTTTTTAGGAGTACCTCAAACATTCATAAATTAGAATAATTTCAGTGACAGGAAATTCTTTCATCTTTTTGATGTCCAAGTACTAAAAATACCAGTGACAAACCTTGAGCACTCAAGTGTGAAAATCAATTTGAAAATTCCCTACATTTGGTGCTGCTTGGGGCCATCTCAGTGTAAAAGAACCTGTTCTGGTTTTTTCTTTTGTGGTTTCTTTTTCCCTGCAGCTTTTTCCTTATTGGGTGTGAGAAGGACTTCTATTGGTTTGGTAAGTGCAGCATGTACACAACTACCTGATTCTACTCACCTGTGGTGTATAGAGAACCTGGCTGCTACCAGGTTTAAGACATTCTTCAGTGCTTGGGGTTAACTTGGGGCTACCCGGATCTGGTGCTTTGAGGAAAGTCTTCTCTATGTAGTTTTTACATTCTATTGAGTGAATTGCAAGGTTCTCCATTTTAATGTGTTGTACAAATAATCATCATATCTTCCATCAGTACTTGCAGATATTTCTGACACCCTGGTGAGGAGACAGATTCTATGGTATCAGGGCTAAAATGGGTAGATACATATTGGATTTGTGACTCTGGAGGTAGCTTCACACCTTGGACTGAATATTGTAAAAGGAAAGATGCAGACCAATGTCCAGAACATCATGTGAAGCATTCACTCTATTTCAGGTTCAAAGTGGATAGTTTCAAAGGAGTTCCCGATATACAAATAAGTACAACTCTCGCTTCCTAAATGACAAAGAAACATCTCCCCACATACTTCCGAGTATTTTTTTAATCAGAATTTAATTTTATTGTGTGTGTTTTAGTGCTACAGCTGGTTCTTATGCCTGGTGCTTTTTTCTTCTCCCACTGAGTCTAATTTCCTCAAAACAGAAACAAATCATATAACTCTCTCCACGATCATGCTGCAATGATGTTTTCATAATTATTTCTATCTTCCCTTGTACAAGCCATATTAAATAGTGGGTATTATAAGGTTTTTCAATTTAGACTTAATTGGCAATGTGAAGCCTACCAATTTTTTGCCTTTCATCATAATGACTTTAAATTGTACTCTGCCTAAATTCTGGATCCAGTACAGGAACAGAGGATAGTACTAGAAAAAGAAAGAAGTCTCAGGAGGAAAGTAAAACATCTAGGTAGAACCTGCTTGAGATCCAGCTGTGTTAATATGTTCAGGCAAGGATGGGAAGTTTGTTCCCCAGTAACAAATTGCAAATGCTCCATTCTGAAAAAAATCTCTGGTGGACAGATGAGCTGAAGTCATACAATAAATGTTTGGGAGAGTTTGTGGCATGTATCGAGAATGGACACAGAAACATGTTTCTGAGCAGGACCAAAAGTAACCGTATGTTCTCAATGTGTCCTTTCTGCTTGCCTTGGTGGATGGGATTGTCTGTTTTCACATCCTAGTTACACTCAAAAGAGTATTTGTATGAGCTGAGCTAGTAGTGCCATGCCAATACTCACTAGAAAAAAGCATCAAACTGGTATCAGACAGGATGCCAATTCCTCTCTGAAACATCTTTTTTTGAACTAGGTTTGAGACTTTTTTTTTGCTCCAGAATTGCTCCTTCCTTTCTTTTCTGTCTCCTTCCAGAAATGCTGTGCTTCCCATGCTAGTTCCTATTTTGATCACAAGCCTCTCTTTGTTGATTTTCATCCTGATGCTCTCTCCATTAAATTAAATGCAGAGCTTAAGGCCACTGTGTAAAGCAATCATGTTTGCATCTTGAATGGGCACGTCTTCTTCTTTAAATGCTCATGATATTGTATAAACATGCACAGCTCTAAAATTTCCTGCCTCTCCACTACCTCTCAAGATCATTACATAGCAGACTAGAGAAAGGTACGGTTTTTCTAAAATTTACAGTTTATAACTGAAGTTTACTACAATACTTTAGTTGTCCTGATCTCTACTTGGCTTATTTAATTGATCTTAACATCAGCTGACTTTGAAGATTTCTGAAATATATATATTAAAAAAAATATGTAATTTTTTTGAACGTTTAACTGTGTGACCTCCAGGCTCAGACCCGTACTTACAGACTCTTCATTCACTTTTTTTCAGCAAGCAGGTTTTGCATTAGTTTGCTCAAAACCTGAAAGTAGCATCAAGGATTAGAGAAATCTAAAATTCATCATCTACAGCTCCTCAAGTGTGAATTTAATATGAGAGAAAGCTGACAGTATTATTGCTGCCAGGGTATATGGCTCTAAAACCATTCAGCAGGGCCACAATGAATTTGGTTTATATCTGAAAAGGATGCCTATTGACAAAAATGCATCAGCCCATTTCTCAAGGGAAAATCAAAACCATTCTTTCCTAGGATTTACGTACAGGGCTTTGGAAAGCATTTATTTTACAAACAAAACCAGGGATATTACTTCCTCTGTGCTGCACTCATCAACTCAGCATTCTAATAGATTTAACAAGAGGCACCAGTAAAACCATGGTTTGACCAGAGCAATTTGTAATGAATGCTTACAAACTAGATTAATTTGGTCTCATTCCTCTCAAAGTGACTGTTTTCCCTGTGAGGGTGTTTCACCCATTGCTAACCATGAAAAAGCCACCTTTGACCAGCTCCATCAGAGGTCACATCCAGAGAGAGTTGTCCATTACACTGCTTCCTACTTCTTCCTATTGCTCTTGGAGTAGTTGCAGAAAAGTACTTGAGATTTTATTACCTGAACTATGAGATCAGTTATAATTAATGTGAAATTGTTTGTTTCCTGGCAAGATGATGCCACGTCTCAGGATGTGGGTAAAGTGATCATGATGATGGTCTTTCCTTTTAGGTGAGGAAAACTTGGAAGAAAAGCTGAGGAAGCCCCACATGCTTTTATTTCTTCAGTAAATTGTGGCAATTTAAAGCCAGGTAGCAGAGAGAGTTACAAATCTTGAACTAATAGTATTGGTTTTCCTTTCTGGAAAACACAGCCCCTCTACAAAACATTGTTCTGAGAAAAATATTAGACATCTGCTAAGCTGTGCTTAACAGAAATATTTATATTACTCTTAGACTGAATTAAGCAGGGTGACATATAGCAAATACATAGGAATAATCATATGATTTACTAATTTTCACCATCATTATGGTTAATCTTCTAATCTTACATACTGAAATTGAAGCACTTTAGCAGAGGCCCTAACATCTCTTAAGCTTTTAGAAGTTACTCTTGTACATTCCAGAGAGCATGTTTACATACTGAGTTTTTAAACAGATACAGAGATATAGATTCCTGTCCCTACTTTTGTAGATAAAAGTATTTTTTTGCATTTTAAAGAAACTGAATGGGAAAAAAAGAATGTAATAAAAAAGGACCCAATTTCTTTCTCCATTTGAGGAACCATGGTCAGGATCTAATGAGCTGTAATATGGGGAAGGATAACTGCTGATCAAAGCAGCTGCAAAATTACATGTAAGCCAGGGAACACAGTTTCAAGGACTCTGATATCTTTCATCTTCTTTTATCATCTCTGGATAAGGTAAGGAGTATCCAGAAGGGCATATTCTAAAGAGTGTACCCTCAACCAGTTTGCTGATGACACAAACTGGGAAGAGTGGCTGACACACCCAAAGGGTTGTGTTGCCATCCAGAGGGATCTGGGCAGGCTGGAGAAATGGGCTAATGGGAACATCTTGAAGTTCAGCAAGGCAAAGTATAAAGTCCTGCACCTGGGAAGGAGCAGCCCCAAGCACCAATATATGCTGGGGGATGCCCAGCTGAAAAGATGCTCTGCAGAACAGGACCTGGGTCAAGGGTCAAACACAAGCCAGCAGTGTTTGACTGGAGCAGCTAATGGTATCTTGGTCTGCATCAGGAAAAGTGCTGCCAGCAGGTCCAGGGAAGTGATTGCCCCCTCTGCTTAGCACTGGGAAGGCCTCGTCTTGTGTGCTCTGTCCAGGTCTGGAGATCCTCAGTACCAGAGGCCCTAAGATATAGTGGGGAGAATCTAATGAAGAGCCACAAATATGACAGAGGGACTGGATTGTCTCTCTATAAGGAAAAGGTGAGAGAGCTATGGCTGTTCAGCCTGGAAAAGAGAAGGCTCGGGGGTGGGGGGTTATCAGTGTGGTAAGTATCCGAAGGGAGGATGCAGAGAGGACAGAGCTAGGCTCTCTTCAGTGGTGCCCAGTGAGAGAACCAGAGGCAATGGGCATATACTCAAATACAGGAGGTTCCCTCTGAACATCAAGAAACACTTTTTCACTGTGAAGGTGACCAAGCACTGGCACAGATTGCCCAGGATGGTTGTGGAGTCTCCATCCTTGGAGATACTCAAAAGCCATCTGAACATGGTCCTGGACAACCAGCTCTGGGTTTCACTTGCTTGTGCAGCTGGGACTTTACCAAAGGATCTCCAGGGGACCCTTCCAACCTCAGCCACTGAGTGACTCAGTGAGAATCCCAGGCCAGGCTGACATAGGATTCCAAAACAGTCCCTTGCTTTCTGTCTCATTTGACCAAGTGAAATCTGCTTGAGGGCCCATTGAGGGAGACAGAATGGGAGAGAAGAGAGAAGATCTAAGGCTCTAGGAACATCTATGAGTTCTGGATACTAAATCATCTGGTTCTTGGAGTGAGAATGAAAAGTGCAGGAGCCTGTGAGTGGTCAAAATTACTACCAGCAGCTCCAGAGGGAGACAAAAAGAACTGGATAGAGCCTGTCCACAAGGAATACTGAGAAATATTTTCTCATGTGGGTGGTTTCATGAGATCAGATGCCACTTCTCTACGCTTTCCCAAACAGCACTGTCTGAATGCTTGAGTGATCTCCTGGGGCTCACTGCCTTCAGACTGGCCATTTCTTCATTATATTGACTATGAAAGCATATTAAAGGAAGCAGCAAGTGCCAGAGATAAGAAAGACTTGAGAGTCATGCTGTAGAAGCAGCACTAGAGAAGGTGGCAGTAGCCACCATAGAACTTAAGCACAAGATGAAGGAGATACAAGATTTTTTTTTTTTTTTTTTTTAAAGCCCCCAGTGTTTGCCCAGGCAAATCCTTCATGCTCATCTAAAACCATATTTAACGACAGATTTCAAAGGGTCAGTGGTACAGGGCTTTAAAGAAAAAGATCTTGCAAACATGTAAGGAGTGCTTTTTCAGCGAGATAAGATTAAGAGGACTAAATTAAGGAGAAAAAGAAGTTTTTTAATTTTGCTACAGATTTTCACTGCTCTGCACCTTGTTCTGCTCAGGTTGGGCTTAGATATCTGATTTGATCTTCATTACCGTAATAATTTCCAGTTATCCTACAACTGGGAGAAAACTTCCCAGGTGAAAGACTTACGAATGCAGAGTTCAGACTAAGCTTACCTTAGTCCTTGCTGCCTGTGTGAAATACTGCCAGGACAGAATCATAGCTTTTAAATCCAAGTCTTTTGACACAAATGTGTCAAATGGGAAGGACTCACCCTTGCACTTTGACATACCAACATCTATAGTTCAATTAAGTCAAAATATGAGAATAGAACATTCTTCTAGCATTAATAACTGTTGTATCTTGGTGTTACTTGAGATGATATTGCTAGTCATAACATGAAAGTTCCACAAGTCTTTCTCTAACTGGCAGAAGAGAAAGCATGCCAGGTTTTTCAGCCCATGAATTTTGAGAAAGGAGCGAAAAGAATTGGAGAGGGCCTATGAACTGCCTGTGACAATTACAAGATTAAATGAAGACACATGTCTTATTTCTATATAGATATTATCAGTGTACAGAATAGCCCATCAGACTGCATTTTCCACATTTTCACCAATTTTACACATCTTTTTGCAATTAACACATGGTTCAAAGACTGAAATAAAAAATCATTGATACTTTATGTTTATGTCATCTGGCATTCATCCATAATTTCTCCCTGAATTATTCCACGTTGTCTGGGAACAGCATTTGACAACAGCAGTCTTCAAAGGGTTAGTCCTGCAGGAACTGTGTAAAGCAGATCCTGCAGACTCTTACGTGGATAGTGCTGTTTTAGTCAGATAATGATTAACAAGGAGAGCTGATCCAAAACAATTGAAGTAATGTAATGTCTTTTAAATGATTTCATGCTGCTAGGCTGAAATACCTGATTGTGTGGCATAATGCCTAAAGAGCTGGGTGTCCATCCAATACCACAGGATTTTCAGCACTCCACCCAGCCATGTTACATGTGTGCAGGAAAAACTCTTCTACCTATAAGGGACCCTTCCACAAAACTAGTGTCTAAGGATGCAGGAGCAATGAAAAGTGCAATTTTTCCTAGTGTCAGTAATATTGAGATTTTCAGTTTATATTAGCTTGGAGAAATTTTATATTGATACCAAGTCTTGATTATAGTTTTTCTAATAAACTTAGATTTCTTACCAATTATACTGATAATATATTATCACTATCATATCATAATATAATAGTATCACATCATAATATGATCTCATATTCCTAAGCCTGTTGAATCATATTTTTTTCCGTCAGCATTAACAAAAAATAATGAAAATGAAGTCAAAGAGGACCATTGTTAGAAAAGCCTCTACTCATTGAAGTAGTGGCAAAATTTATATTTTTAAAAAGAAATAAATGTTATTTATGCATTAATGAATATTGTTATAATTATTATAACACTGTGTTCCTACAAGCAGGAAAGAACCTCTGGAATGTAAAATTTTGATATTATGATAGTGGTTTGTTAGCACTTAGCTAAAAGTTATGGCTAACATAAACAGTACCAGTCCTATATCTGCCACGTATTGTCATAATTCAAGGTTTATGAAAATACATTGTGTGATATCAGCCTCTGGTAAAGCATTACTAATGTGAATGTCTGCCTCACGCAGTCTAGCACAGCAGCAAAACACTGGGCTGAGGCTCAACCCAAAGTCTATTGTACATTTCTGCTGAAATTACTTGCAAGACATGATAATGTGCAGCTGCCTAGTCACTGCTTTGTACACCAGCTTAGCATTGTGAAACAAGGCATTTCCAGGGGCTGTACAGAAGTATTTGTGCAAGTGTGAGACACATTGCTTAGGTTTAATCTAGATGTACAATGAAGCCAAGGTACAAAACGTGCAAAGAGATCCTCCTAGATGTGGCAAACTGATGTGTTGTGAGCAAAAGCTATGGCTCTGGCTACACTGCAGGTACTGCTCCCTGTAGCTGATGGAAGGCTTCCAGGCATATAGACTGTGTTGTCTCATTGGCAAGTACTGTTTACATCACCTCACAAAGACTGGTACTGACAACGTAGGGCAGGTACACAAGGTGAATTCTTCAGGAGTAACCCCATTCTCTTTCAGGATGAGCCATGGGTAATATCTTTCCTGTCCCTTATGTCTGGTTTCCTTTGCAAAGAGCCAGGAGTGCAGGCAGGAAGGCAGCTGTAGCATAGAACAGCAATACCTCAATCTGAACAAACACTGGACCAAGAGCTCTGAGACACAAGAGTAAGAAATGCAAACAGTGTGATGGAAAAATTAGGGCTAATTTTAGCTGATGCTAAGATATTTGCCATCAGGTGTGCACTTAGGTTTCTTGAAAGGTTGAACAAAACACAAAGGATGTTCTCACTTTGCCAGTCTGGGGTATGTAACAGTAACTCCAGTGCCTCTGCCTGAGGTGAGTCATGCTTCTATTACTCACTGTGTAAGAGGTTTAAATTACTTCAGTAAAAGTATTGGGCAGAGGGTTTAAAGTTAAACAAAAAGAAATACTTTTTTACACATGACGACACTGTAGATTTCAATACGGCTGCTTGGTGTCAGCTTAAGGCTACAAGCAGGTTGATGAGATCCTTGGAAAATCCATGAGTGTATTAGAAGCTGTCAGCTCTAGAAACCCTTAAAGAGACCTTCAACAGCTCATAGAAATTGGGAAACTGCAATAGAGGCATATACATATGCATTAGTTTATATTTGTCTTGTTTTTATGGATAGAGTCAGAGCACTGAGTTAATAAACCTTTAAGAGTGTCTGTGATGTATTTGTTCACATCTCTGAGTATCAAAGCAGACACTTAAAATGAATGTTGAGAGGTTACCATAGTCAGTGTCTTACCTGTATACTTTCAGCATGCTATTTTTCCTTGTTTGTTATTTAAAAACTCAGTCAAGGAGAATGTCACTTCCCTGAGAGGCATTTAGAATCTTTATTCTCAACCTTACCAGGAAAGATTTCCCAGAGAACTGATTTGCAGTACCTTGCTGCAGAGTATCACTTGAATACTGCTGGACCTTCATAGAACCCATTCAAAACAAATACCCACACTGATTGTGCACCTCAGTAGTCTCTTTGTCTCTCTTTCCACTGTGGATTGTGACTGTTCTGTTCTAGACTCATCTACATCATGTGTTTTAATTTTCTAAGATGAATGTCATGACCACCACCATCAAAAGCCTTTCTAAAGTAAAATAATACAATAGAAATTGCTTGTCCTTTGTCTGCAGCATCTGTTACCCGTTACGGAATAAAAGTGGATTATTCTGATATAATCTATTCTCAAACACTCACACACAAAATTGCATTGTTTTTTACTCTCTGTGTGTTATCCTTCAGGTAGTCTCCTAGTTACTTGTTCCATTACTTCTGTCTCCAGAAACAGATACTTTGCTGGTTGGTTGCATTTTCTTTTTGCCTTTTTAAAGCTCTCAATATGTTTACTCTTCCCATTGGATGAAATGCCACCTATTATCCATGAATTGTCAAAAGTGATTTTTAATAGCTCTGAAATTTCCTTGGCCAGTTCAAGATGTGTCTAGGACGTAAAGGTGCCATCCTTGCCTTGGCACTGACCACTTCACTAACCAAGCTAATTAATAGTAGTAAGTCAATCAGCTCTCTGATGATGGAGAAGGTCCATGGAACCACTGAGTTTCATTTATCCATGGACTGAGGCATACCAAACAGAGGGTACTTTGGAAGTGCCACCATTTCACCTTTACCTTTCAAAATGTGCACCCTGCTGTTCTGATCATCTGCGCTCTGAGCAACATCTGCAGTTATAAGTGATTCTTTCCATATGGTGAAAGTTCTGGAAACTGACAGGCTAATTTGTACAACCAGAATGTACTCATATAAATAAGATTACACTAGGATCTTGAGGGCAAGGGGAATTTGCAATGCCATATGTGTTAATTTCTGTGCCAGATAAAATTATTTTAATCCACTGCAATTGTATGTGCTTTGCCCAGGAAAATTATGCCCTTGATATCTTATTCTCTCTGCTGCATTTCTGAACTTCTCAGACAATGAGAATGCTTGCCTGTACTTGAATAAAATCTCATCTATTGTGTTAGTCTCCATCCTTGTTTACTTGATTATTTAGCAAAAACAAGATTTTGTAATGTTTGCTCCTTACCAACATCTGCCAAAGAGGATAATGCCAATTTCAAAATTGGGGTTATCTTTGGTATAGTTTTTTTGTGAAAGACAATCATAGTTTTGTGTCTCTTAAATAACTTCTGTAAGGAAAGAAAAAGAACAAGACAGACCTGTCAGCTGGTTGCAAACAGTATTTGAGTTATATAATGAATTGTGAAGGTGCAAGCTAGGGATTGTGAGACTGTTTGGACTGAACATGTTAGATATAGGAGGATAGATACAGATATATTCTTTGATTCCATCAAGTTCTCACTGTAAGCCCCCTCCTGATAGCTGAGCAGATGTATGCAGATATTTGACTATTAGGTTTGACAGGAAAGGGAATTGAAACTGAGTACTGAACTCTACAAGTACTGAGCATAAAATAATTTTGGACACTGTCAGTGTCCCTATTAAAAATCTGAAAATATTGTTGAAGTCAATGTAGGATTTGTGATTTATTTTTCCATCAAACACACAGGTGAAGAAGTCTTCACAAGTCAGTTTTGATAGTGAGTGTAAAAGCATTTGAAGTGAAGACTGGTAAGATGACTGAAACCCTCTGTAAATCATTGCTTTGGACACCTTTCTCTCCAGCTGGACACCTTCAGAAGCTCCTCAGCTTAAAAGAATTATTTGGTCAGCTTGTTTCCAAACCCTATTTCTTTTTTTCAAAGTAGCTGTAACTACAATAGATTCAAGCAGAGTGAAATGAACTGGCATTTCAGATTAATGTTAACATCTGTGTGAAAATATTTCCCATCATTGTGCAGCACTATTAGCTATATCTGGTTTATTTGGATAGCTGCATTTAGTACCACAGACTTCTTTTCATTGCAGCTGCAGGCTATTAACCTAGAACATGACCTCTTTTAGTTATTACTTAAGGCAGTAATAGTGGTGATACAGATTACAATGAAGATCCCTTGAGAAAAAGTACAGAAATTAAACTCTATGTCACTAGAATTTTTCATGTCCTATAGGGAAGCCAGTGGCCAGTGTATAAATGAAAAAAAAAATGGGGAAATCATATGGAAACACTTAGCTAAAGGAATCTCATTTTTTGTATTGACTTCTCTCCTAAGTATCAAAGATGAGATTAAACGAGCAATGTGTGGGGGCAATAAGAAGAGCAGACTCAGAATGATTTAGGAAAGCAAATCAAATGCTTTAGGGCACAAGCTGAACACCCCTGTGACTAGGATTTGAACATAAATTTCAGGTAGGCTTGACTCCGTATGGAAATAGGCCATGTGAACTTTCTTTGAAAGTTAATTACAGACCATTGCAGGAGGCAGTTCATTTCATCATTTAGACCCTTGATCTTTTCTGGCTTGTTGAGCCCTATGTTCCTACAAACCACAGGCTTCTGTTCATTTTCTTGCCTCAGAATTCCCTAGGGATTTTTATGCTGCAGTTTCATGTTTATTCAGAACACAATATCCAATTTGATAAAAATTCAATAATAGCATTTAATTGGACAAGAATATATGCGCTTTTTTTAAATATCTAAGTTACTAGTGAATGTATTTGGGCATGAGGAGATAAAGTACATAAATAGGCAGAATGATCAGTTAGTTGGACTGCTGAACTTTGTTCCCAGGGCCTACAGCTTTAAAGTGCTAATTAAGGTTAGCCAGTAACTTCTCTTATGTGCATCAGCTGTGTAACATTGCACATTGGGTATGCTTTGCAAGGCAACATTTCTTATTAAAGATGGTAAAACTCCTTTTCCCTGTGATTCAGAGGAACATGGTCCAGACATAAAAAGATAAAAATCACTGAATATTACTTTTTACTTTGGATGAAATCATCTAACCCCACTCTCTGAATGATTTGTTGGAATATTATCAAGAGACAACTGCGAATGCATATTATAAATAAAGGACAGACCAATTTCAAAAGAGGTGATGCTATCAGGAGAAGCATCTATGAGAAGAAAATAGATACAGGGATGAAATTTAAGGTAACATATTCAAAAATCTTCCTTCAGATTTTAATTAAACACACAGGTTTATCTTCAAGAAGTGCTATGCTTCCAGAACTTGGCTAAAAAGTGCTAGGAGTCTCTGGCACATGCAGAATTTGAAAAGTTCACAGCCAGTCATAGAAGATTTATAAAGGCTGCCCTATTTTACCTGAAGACAGACACAATCGCCCATGCATATTCATGCATTTTAATTCAATAAAAGGTAGCAATTAGTTTATACTATGCACAATATCAGGATGCTTCCCTTCCTCTCTTGAGTGTAAAAGGCACATACTTACCGTAAATGATGAAAAAAACCTTTTAGTTAATCCTGAGGCATCCTACAGATTGATTGCTTTGTAAGTATCCCTCATCTACTACAGTAGTCAAAAAACCAAACCAAAACCAAAACAAAAAAACCAAATTTCCTCCTGTGCCATGCCTCCATAAATATATAGCTCAGGCAGAGGAGCCCGTGGCAGCCTTTTAAACCAGTGAGAAAGGGTACCCATTTCTTTAGTGTTTGCTGGCCAAAAGCCACTTTCTTTCCTGCAATGGAGGAGGTTGGGAAAAGAACAGTTTTCTATTTAATTCTGTATCTTCCACACCACAACGTGATTTGCTATTTTCCAAATAGTTAAGATGGCTCCCTGAGAAGAGATGCCCTGCAGGGTCCTTTTACCCTTGGCAGCACAGCTCTTCAAGATGCCATGCTGCTATTTGTGGCTTCCTACCACAGCTGCACATCAAATATACAAAGCAGCAGCCAGGCACACTTTGGCAGCAGGAATAAAATTATAATGTGAGGACTGGGAGAGAAGTTACTTGTTTTTTATTGTTCTGATAAGAAATTAGTAATCAAATGTACAGAAGAAAGTAATTGCTTGCTCTTCTAAGCAATTGTTCCAGAAAGAATAGTTTGTTACCACGAGAACAAGGGTCAAGTTCACTAATTGTATATTCATGATTAGCAGTAGGCTTAATCTAGGAAAATTTTGAAGTCGTATCCAGGATCTGTTCATCCAATTTAGCATTTTCCATGTATCTGCTTCTCTACCATCACCACCCCAAATGACAGAGGCAGAAGAGGAACTGTGACAAAACAGAAGTGGAAGTGGCAATACTTTAGTTCTTGAGAAGTCTAGAGAAAAAGTGAGAGGCTGAGATGCACTTAAATGCAGTCTGACTTTGCTCCACTCCGATTTCTGAGGTGATTGATTAAGCTTTTATGTAGTCGCATATACATTTGATTCCATTTTGAATGCCCTTATGTATCCCGCCTGATCTCCAGATGCTACCCTAGAAAGGCACAGACTTCCTACAGATCCTATGGCATATCTGCAAGCTCGGTGTGAATGCAATCAGCTTGCATCCAGAGGACACAGATTTCAGATGAGCACACTTGAAGTTTTCACTGAAGTGTCTGCCACTGAGGCTGAAGTCACTCCCGCCCCAGTGCCTCCACACTGTCCAGTTTAACTCAGGAAAGTTATATTCTGCAGTTTTAACAGTCAGGGACTATTCAAACTGGTTGCAGGACAATCCCGCAGTCTATCCTTTTCCTGCAGCCATTCTTCAAAAGGGTCACATGTCATCAGCATGCGCCTTCATTTCTGAAGGAGATTTTATTCAACTGAGTGTTCAGGTTCAAGTTTGCAGTAAGCTCAGTGGCCTTGCAAACTCTAAGTGTGAAGCTACATCTGGTAGAGAACACTCATCCCTAGCGTGCTTTCCTGTAGTGAACACAGTGTGCAGTGAAGGAAGCAGATATCCCAAGAATTTGTGCTCAACCTTTTGTAATTGGTGTGTTGGGATATCATGTCAGTTAAAGACAGTGATCCTTGCCACAGGCCAGCCCTGGATTTTACTGCACTGTAGGCATTTCCATGGTTCCCTTTTCTGTCCCTGCCTTGTCCTACCTTGCTTGCAAGGTATCACAGAGACATAAATAAAAAATCTTTCCTAAAAACTATCCTTCAGCTTGCTTAAACCTACTCAACACCCACCTCCAGGAATCACGTCCTAGCAAGGTACAGACAATCCTACATTTCCTTTATTATCCATTTCAGACTTGATTAAACACTCACAAGCTTCCACCAACCATTGTCTTTTCCTTTCCCACACCAGATAACATGGTCCTGCATTACCTTGCATTCTTGCAAAGGTCTTTAGAGGAGGAAAAATAACTAAAAAATCCCTAAATAACCAATTTAGCCAACATCTCAGTCATCTGGCAGGAATCTGGCATCAGTGAGAGTATTTACCATTGCCAGATTTACTGTTTCCCCTTTAAGAACCACAAACGATGTCACTTCTGGTTTATGTAACTTTCCAAAACAAGTCTTTCTGAAATAAGATTATTTAATTAGCAAATACAGTGGATTTTGTAACAACTAGAAGGTCCTCTTCAGTGATGTAACACCTTCCTAATCAAATCCAATGTGGTGATTTTTATATATTTTCCCACAAATTTATCACAAGAAGGAGAACTTTGGCTCCCAGTACACATGGGCAATCTCATGAGATAGCATTTCCTTTTCTTTTTTAATTCTTTTTTGAGAGGGCTGGGGGGGTAGAAAGATATAGAGGACAAGAGATTATTTTACAGAAAAGTACACTCAAGCTAAAACCTTGAAATTATATAGTCTATCTCCAGCTCTTCTATTGAATGTCACTAATATTTTGGAACATTTAGGAAGGAAAGTCTCATATCTGCAGGATCTGTCCTTTTTTGAGGGAGTTAAATAACAGATAACTGACAACTTCCACAGGTCACTTCTGGCAGACCTAGAAAATTCTCAGTCCAACCAGAGGAAAATCTGTCAGCTTGCAATTTTTCTGCCACAGTTTCTCAGAAAATGCTAGATTAGATAATTCTTCAAGTTACGCTGATTCATCTTAGCTGTGACACGTTCTATGGCTGAGACACACAGGCTGCAACAACTGCTGCTGCATCAAGGGTGGAGGACTTGGTCTTTCTTTCAAATAACAGGGGCTTGTATTTTTAATTTTTAATTGAGACTAATCCCTTGAAGACAAAACAGACCTACCTGTGATGTGAGAAATAACCGGAGCTGTGCTTCCTCAGCCAGGAATGAACATTCTCAGACCTGAGTGGATGCCCTTTTCCTTTCACCACATAAATAACAGTAAAGTATGTCAGCAAAATACCTACTTAGTTGCCCTTTGTGGTTTGGTTTATCAAGAAAAAATATGATTCTCACTAAATGGGTATCTTGACTTGAGTTTTGACATCATGATGTAAGAATGACAAGTTCCAGTTCCCACCATCACAAAGTCTCTTTTGTGAAGTTCTCACTCTGCCCTGTGTGTACTGAGGAGCTGGACCACACCAAGGTTCAGCTCATGGTGGGATCCCCCAGAAGGTGTTTCCATAGAAGAAGTCACATTTCACTACAAACATTGGGCAGTTTGCAGTTTTCCAAGTTGTCAGACGTAGGCTAAAGGCATATTGAATAGACTAAAGGACAACTATAAGGATATGGGAAGCTGTTACATTATTTTTGATGTTTCACCATTACTTCTCAAGGTTTGATGTTGCCTGTACTGCATATTACAGTTATTCTGATGCTTATAGGCAAGGAAATACAAAGAAAGGGGTTAAAAAAAAAAAGATTTTTTTTTGTAGACATATAAAAAAGGATCTGTACAGCTGATACTAAAATAAATTCACTTTGGCCTTGTACAGTAGCTTTTGCTCATATAACATCTAATGGAAAAGCTAATTGACATTCTGTCATTTCTGTTTCAATTAACTGAACTCACTGATGCCGCCCTCTAGAATTCCTGACAGCTGATCTATTTCCAAAATAAACCAAGTAGCTAAATTTATTTGCAAACAAAGATTACCTCATTCTGGAATCCATACTAAGCCGTTTTTCCATCCTAGTCAACTGGTACAAGAGAAAAAGTTAAGAAAATGCTTTCAAGCAAATAAAGATCAAAAGGGAGACAATATCTCACACAGTTGAGAAAAATTAATCATAGGTAGTTTCAAATGTTTTAAAAATAAATCAGCACCTTTGATAAAAACCAGCATACTTGCAATTAAGACAGGAATTCCTGCAGAAAAACATAGCAATTATGGTTAGTATGATAGCATTTCAAGAAGAAAAATGTATTATAATCAAAATTCAGAACTTTTATATCGTCATCCAGGTAAGCCTCTGAAAGCATGCTGAAATAATTAGTGAAGGAAAGGAAAAGAAAGCAAACAACCATTTCTTGGACAATGCAAACAAAAAGTCCTACAGACGTCTGTCAGGGCACCACAACCTCTTGTTCCAGGAGTGCCAAGAGGTCCCCAGATGCATGATCTGGCAGTCAGGGCATCCCTTGGGCACTGGGGCAGCCACAGCCCTGGGGTGAGGCTGGCACTGGCCAGGCACGGTGGGAACTGTGGCTCAGGTCAGGGCCAAACAGCAGAGGCTCAGCTTAAAAGCAGCTCCCACCAAAAGGGGCTGTGGCTTCCCCAGCATGCCCAGTCACAGAAGGAAGGGGATGTTTTCATATTTTCAAAAATTTCTGTTTCCTCCCTGATGGGGAAATGCACTCAGAGCCCAAACACGTATGGAAGTTTGAGAAATGCCTCAATCTTCTGCTGAGACTGGATGCTGCTGCCTGTGTAGAGATGTATCAGTGTTGAGCAATACTGAGTTGGATAGGAAACTCAGTATGCATTTCCAAAAATGCAAGAGAGCAGTGTGAAAATAAAGATTTTCATTGGACAAGTGGTTTCTGCCTGCATAAGATTTGAATAGGTTGACATAACTGTAAAATCTTCCACCGCAGGATGAGTGTGTGTGTTCATAACAAAAATCAGACATGCTCAGTGAACCAGCAAGGAATCCACTGTCACTAGCACAGCTATTAACCATCTGCAGGGATCTTTTAGTGTAATAAATCTGGACATGGAAATGTGGTGAATGGCCTTGTAACTCAGGAGCGTGTTTTATGTTGCATTAAACATGCAAAATGTATTTAAAATTAAACATCAGCTTACAGCAAAAATGCCTTATTTTTGTTTACAGGTGAAGTCCACCAACCTGAGTTTCATTGTGAAAGGGGTGTACATGTGGTATTCAGCAAATAGAATGATATGCCTATATTATTATTTAAGTAGATTTAACTTGCTACTATTTCTACTGGCAATTACACCCTTTGCTCCCTTATTAATATTTTAGGACTATATCATCTTGTTTTCCTCAGAGGTACAGGAAGCAGCAAAAAGGAAGAAACTCATCATTGAGCTGTTTTGTTCCTCTATTTATGGTACAGGTCAATGTGTTATGGAAAGGTTTTGAGAAAATAAAGAAGAGCGGTGTTTGGCTTTTAAATGTGCAGTAACAGAGTGCTTCCATTCCTATAGTCCCCCAAGTAGTTTGTTACCTGCACACCTTATTTCTGTGTAACCTCTTATTCTGTACATAAAGATTGGCATAAAGTGTTTATCTTGATATAATTAAAAACCAAAAACAGCCAAACAATATCCCCTATTTTGTTTATTCCCTGAACATTTCTCCTCCATTCATTTAAACACCTTCCTCGTATTTGTTGTTGTTGTTGTTCCTGGATGTTCTACCTACAGCTGATTCTCCTCAGGTAAAAGAATTGGTATGACTTTCCATTATTTTATTTGGAGGAAAATATTGCATAGTGCTGAGCTGGTGTAGTGGAGAAAAGAATATACCTTGAGCAGAAGAGAGGAAAATAGAGGGAGCAACAAGTTCTCTTCCCTCAGGGTTTGTACTTCTCCTGCCTGTTCCATTGCCTGCTGGAAATGCAATTCATTTCACTATCCCACAATCTTATTACTTCAGTGTTATTTTTATCCGTATCACTGTTCCTTATTATTTGTCTTGTTATAATGCCTAGATACTTCTGCCAAGATCAAGACTGTAAAAATATGGCCTGAATCTGCCAGTTAAATGTCGCGTATTATAATGGAAGAGATAGGAATAAGAAAGAGAAAGCGAATACTATTGTTTCAGTTTTCTGTAGAGAATAAGCCAAACTAAGGGAGATGTTCTTGCATCTGGGAGTCTAGTGCTTCTTTTGAATGTCCCACTGTTCCCAAAAGAGATGGCAGGTGTGACAGCCACAGTCCTCTGGAGGTTGTTGGACACAGGTCTGGGAGTGCGAAGAGTAGCCTGTGTTTAGGCAACCTGATGCCTCTGTTCAGCCCACTTGAGGTCACTTGCTCAAGGTTGTTCAAGAAATGCATAGGAAAGCTGTGCCTCAATGTAAATCTCATAAGCTCCAGTCTTAATCACAAATTAATTCTTCCTGGTTTCAGCTTCTTTTTTTTTTCTTTCTCCCAGCCACCTACACTACTGCTGTTATGAAGTGAATTATCCTTTCTTGCTTTAAATTTTTCTTCTTTCTGTTTCGATCTTTGGATTTTGGCTCCAGTCCTCCTCTCTCGCTCAGCAGAAGGCTGAACACTGCTTCAGTTGGAGGCTGTGTTACAGAATGTTCTCCACCCCTTCTGCTCTTTTGTTGGCATCTCCTCCCACCCTCAGCATGCCAAACAACTCCAATGCTCTCTGAAGCACAGGGATCGATAGCCTTCGTAATTCTGTTCTAGTCAGCGTGCCAGTAGCTGTTGGTAGACAGGCAAACAGGTGATGTATTGAAAAACTCACGTCTGTGAAATACCCACTCACAATCAGCTCTCCAAGATAATTACATATGTGTGAAAAAAAATTATTCTGATTCATGTCAGATGTGTTTCCTTTTAAGAGTCATGTTATATATTTATTTCAGGCAAGATTAGGTAGAAAAGATTGACCTTCTTAAAGCACTCTATTATTCTCTACAGTCACATCTTTCTTTCTTTTTCTGTCACTAAGAAGTCATTCCATTTCTGTGTTGACATTTTTATCTTCTTTTTATAGCCTTTCCAAAAGCCATGTCACTTACTGAACTTTTGCTGACAAACAAAAGGAAGAGAGAAAAATGGCATAAAACTCTACATACAGCAAAAGGCAAGGGCATGCTGTATTACTCAGATATGGTTGAGTAACATTTTAGCATTCATTTCTCACTTCACTCCTTTTCTTCCACTGTCTTCTCCTTCTCGTTTTGCTTTAGTTCTCTTATACTCAGTATTTTTGACTCATCTGTTTGTTCTGACACTTCCTCTTTTTTCCCCATCATTTTTTGTGATTACCTCTCCTTTCTTTCGAAATAATCTATTTGGTTAGTTCTGTCTTTACTTTTGTTTAGCGTCTCTGGCAACTCCTTCAGGTATTTTATACATAGAGAATTTCCTAACTCCAGAGCATCTCCTGTTCATCAAAATGTCTCCATCAATGTGACTTTTTTTTTTTGCTTTACATTATAAAATCTGGACCATGTTATTTACCTACTTAACAACCACCTTGTGAACAAATGAAATTTTAGGATTGGAGCATCTTGTTCTAATGGCAAGCTAAATCGCCCCCACTGACTTAGCTAATATACAGCTGCCAGAAAAAAGATTTTCCTGAGAATCCGAACTAGTGGCTGATGAGAAAGTTTATCATGATACTTCTTATTCCACTATGAGAAATCACCCTCTGAATATGCATTTTTTTAGAGTAATACTGTAAATAACATTGGTGTTCCTTGTCCTTAATATATCTGTTGCATGGCCTCCATAATAGACACGGACTCTAGGGGGACTGAAATTGCTTGAACAGCACTTTGCCCCAACTGGTTTGAATGTCACTCTCCTGCAATATGGGTCTGATGCTTTTCTGCCAACAGCACATTACTGAGCTGGTCTCCAGCCAGGCTGAAAGGTCGGACCAGGTGTTTGGAATGTACTCCGCAAGCCTCTCTGAAGAGCTTGAGAGCCACACAATGCCATGAGATCGTGGGCAGAGGAATGCCGCTTTGGTTCTGTGTGCTGCTTCGGTGTTCTGATCAAATACCCACACCGAGAAAGCCACTACTATCACAACACAGCCAGTGAAGGCACTCCCTCATCAGGTACTCCCTCATCTTGAGACTACATATAAGCGGCCAATAAGGAGGGCGTGTGATTTCATCACACTTTGGATCTAAATGTGGCTATGGAAAAGCATATGGTTTCGCAATTGGTTTTGGTTTGTTGGGGTTTTTTTGTTGTTTTGGAGTGGTTTTTTAAGTTTTATTTCTCTCTCCTTCCCTGCACAGACAGTTGCTGTCGTCTTCACGAAATCAAATGTGCACTGGTGTCATACTTGATGCTGAAATTCACACCTACTTTTCCTTCAGCAGCCCTAGCCAAACTTTAAAGAATTTCTAACTGCTGAGGATTTTTTTAGAAGGTATCTGATCATGATGCTTTTAGCAGATTTAATTTTGAAAATGAGGTGATGTAATGAATTAAAGAAAAGAAAAGAAAAAAAGCCAGCCACAGAAGACCGGGAGAGCTACTGTTTCACACCCAAACAACTGTTGAATATTCGTTCTGCAACCTCCTGCAGCCAAAACCCCGATAAAGTAGAAAGATCTGTAGATGTCCCCTGGGGTCCCGTGGTAAAGGAGACCCCCGGGCACTGGGCGCCGGGAGCAGGGCCAGGAGGTGGCCACCAAGGGAAGGAAAGGCAGTGCCCGCGGGGCGGGGCAGGGGCCGCGGCCGCCGGGGTGCGGGGGAAGCCGCTGCTGAGGGCAGGAACGCCGGGGGTCAGGCGGGAGAGCGGGCAGGGATTGCCGTCCCGGAAAGGGGCAGGGGTTTCGCCCGGCTGGGCAGGCGCCAGGGCTCTGGCGAGGGCGGCGGCTTTCCCGGAGCGGTGCGGGGGCGGCGGCGGCGGTGCCCGGTGCCGGACCCGCGCCTCCCTCCCTCTCTCCGTCCGTCCGTCCCCCCGCGCGTGCCGCCCGCCCCGCCCCGCCCCGCCGCCCGCGGCCCCGCGCGCCGCTCCTCGCGCAGCGCCGGGCCGTGAGGGAGCGGCCGCGCCGGGTCACCTTCCCGGCCGCCGGCAGCGCGGAGCCGCCCCCGCCGCGCCCTGCCCGCCGCCATCCGCCGCTTCGGGCCGTCCCCGCCCCGGGGGAGCGGGTGCCCCGGGGCATGAACTGCGCCTCCGGGAGCGTCGTGCTCCCTGCCGGGGAGCCGCCGCGAGCCGCCGCCGCCCCGTTAGAGCTGCCGGCCGGGGCGGAGGAGGTCAGTGGGGACACCCCCGAGGAGGGCGAGGGCCGGAGGAGCGGCTCGGAGAGCGGGGCCGCCGGCGGCGACAAGCCCGAGACGCGCTCGGTGTGCAGCAGCAGCGAGAGCGGCAGCGGCGGCCACGCCGGCGGGGCCGGCCCCATCTGCAAGATCTGCTTCCAGGGCCCCGAGCAGGTGAGGAGAGGCACCGGGGGCGGGCGGGCGGCACCCCGCGCACCTTCGCACCCCCGCTCCGCGCCGAGCCCTGTCCCTGGTGCTGATCTCGGCGTCGCTCCCCGGCAGGAATCGCCCTCCCCGGCGTCGGCGGCTGTGGGAGCCGCGGCTGCCGCTGTGCGAGCTGGTTGAGGCAAACGCCTGGGGCGAACCTGAGCCGGCGCAGAGCTTTGGGAGAATTCGGGGATTTTGCCGTGTATGGCTTACACGCTGGGTGTCCTCTTGGCGCTCGCCCTCCCTGGTTCACCTCTGAGGGACTCTGCACAATACGAATCTCTCAGGTTTCTGTTAGACTTCAAAATGAGAGTGTTAGCTTACAGGTAATGCTGAGAAGACTTCCAAGTATCATCACTGTCGTGACATTATGGGGCGTAATATCAGCAATGGATCTGTAACTAGGATTTTATAGTTCGTCTTGGAGTTGGAAAGAAGAGAATAGCTGATTTATATAATACAGAATCTACTGGGGGAAGTGCTTAGATACATTATTTAAGGTCCTGCCTGACAGCGGGCTAGCTGGATAGCACAGCCGTGCTCCAAGAGCAAGGTTCTCTTGGAATCGTGACGTCACACATTTCTTTCTGAGTGATGACTGCATATAGCTGTGGGAGGAATGTATCCAACCACTTCTGGTACCTTTTGAAGTATTTGAAAGGGCTAATGGTACTGTTGTTTAACGCATGGTAATATTTCACTTGTTTCACATTGGTACGTGAACATGTGTAGTCAGATTTTTGGCTTTTCTCAGTAGAAGCAGCTAGGTTTTTTAAGACATTTTTGAGTATTTCATAGCGAAAAATACATGCTTTTCCACACAGTGAAATTGGGACCAGGTCATTGTTACAGACCCCTAAATATTTTGGTATTGAGTGTACGTGTACCCGAAAGGTTCCTTTAAAGTTGATGTTTCTGTGTTGCCTTTCCAGGGTGAATTGTTAAACCCTTGTCGCTGTGATGGCTCAGTACGATACACGCATCAGCTTTGCCTGTTAAAGTGGATAAGTGAAAGAGGGTCATGGACCTGTGAACTCTGCTGTTACAGATACCATGTTATAGCCATTAAAATGAAAAAGCCTTGTCAGGTAATTTGTTCTTTTTAAAAAAAGTATGTCTTTTCAGTCATTTTTTTTAAACCAAAATGATTCTTACTTTTACTTCCAAGGTTTCTGGAAAATACAGCTGAAGATCCTAAATGCCTCACCAGCTAGCACTTGCACCCACTTGAAGTTGGTTTTTAAGACCGGTTAAAAGCTGTAGTGATTTGGTTCTGTTATGTTCTTCTAGTTTTTGGCTTGCTATGGAAATGGTCTTTAGAGGTTGGTAAGTTCTGTAAGTCATTAAATCATGCTGAGATGTGACAGAGAACTTGGAACTCCCAGATTCACTTTCTAAAGTTTAAACATGTCTTTATTGTTTTTTAAAGACTCACTCAAAGGTTGATTTTGTTCTTTCTTCAAGGTTAGGGTCCAGAGGGGAGAGGCGAAAAAAGCTTCTGTTGTTTGTGTATTCATCTACTGTAAAAATGTAAAAAGAGGTGACATAAAAAGACTGAAACTGCACATTTCAGTCTTGGCACAATTCATAGCAGTAGAACACAAAGTTCTGTCCACCAGTAGCTGTTTCAGAAGCTGAAATGTGCAGTTACATTTTGCACAGCTCCGTTTCAGCAACATCATGTTTACATTTTGCACAGCTCCGTTTCAGCAACATCATGTTTCAGAACATGACTGGAAGTTAGAGCATTGTAGTGGTAGCATGTTCAGGGAGAAACTCAAAGCTCCAGCACATCTCTTAGGGAAGCCTTGATACCACTTTGCATTTCAGAATTCTTTACAGGTTTTTAATTCCATCCTGGAAATTGTATTTTATAACATCTGAGGAACACATTTAGTAAGATAATTGTATCTTTTTTTAGTTTTGATCTTAAGAGCTCGGAGATGATGGAGCTCTCAAAGGCCAGAGCACTCGGGTCATTTTTCTGTGCCTGTGTTTGATTGGAGTTTTATAGAAAAGACATGGTTGGATGGTAATGGCAGTTGTGTGAACGTGATAAGCATTCCTTGGATACAGAATATCTGGAGTATTTGCTTACAGCTGTTCCGATTAGGGGCAAGTACTTACAGAGCCAGTGAACTTCAATTTTTTTCCTTTATAAATCCTCAAAGTTTACCAAAAACTTTCCTGGAGAGAAGCTTTATGATGTAAAAACGTAAAGGATTTGTAAAACACTCCAGAAAATTAAGGTGGTAGATTTTGTTTCCACACAGACATGGTTTGGCATGGGGTTTGATACTTTTGACTTTTTTTACCCTTTTAAAAATCTTTATTTCTTGCATATCCACAGCAATCTCATAATTTTCCTAGCAAAGATTACATTAGCAATAGTTTGCAATTATAGTATCTGAAAACAGGTGTTGGACAGCAAAGGTATGACATAGTTGCCTGCAAAGAGGCATCTAGTCCTATTTGAGATGTTCCAAGGTAGCCAAAATATGTACACAGAATAGCATATATGACAGAACTTATGAGGGACTCTGGAACTGCAGATGGAGGCCAAGTGGAAATTAGTGGACATCTGGAATGTCATTAGATACCTATCTGTGGACAGCAGAATCAAGCCCAAGCTTGAAGAACAACTATTCAGTTTCTGTGAAAAAGAGAAGCAAAGAGGAGTCAGGAGATGACACAGTAGGCAACAAAGTTTGGCCAAGCTTACAAGGGAAGTAAAAAGAAGCTGAAGAGACAGAAGTTAAACGTCATTCACTGCATGAGTTGTCACCTTTTTTTTGGGGGGGGGGGGGGGGGGGGGGGAGGGAGGAAGAAAAGAAACCAGATTCATGTTTCTCATTCAATAGCTTGAACTTGATTTATTCTTAACCCTGTCTTTAATTTTTTAAGGTAAATCATTTAAGTCTGTCCTTTCTTTCTTGACAAAATAGCATACAAAAAGATGTCATGGAGTTGCAACTCAAATAGAGTTAGGCATACAATCTTGAAGTCAAATTCCTGACACCCAAAAGATCACCCATCTCTTGAGGGAACACAGTAGTACCTTTCTCAGTCTCCTACACAGAATATTCCTCTTGTAGTAACAGAATCTAAAAGGAAGTCTCAAACTGCAGTTGTCTGTGTAAATTTATAGGGGGAATCAGTCTTAAAGTGCACTCACTCCTCCCCCATATTCTTGAGTGTAATAGTATTGGCAGTTTTTAACAACTGTCTTGGCCTAAACTTTTGGACAGGTTCTGAGTTGTTTTCTACACTACACAAAAGCTTGTTTTAAGGTGAGTTTTTGGTTAGTTTTGGCAAAAAGCTAAGGGTGAGACCATTTCAATACAGAAGGAATTTAAAACATCTTCAGCTGAAGTAGTGAATGTACTTAAAATTTCCCCAAAAAGCAGGACTTTTTGCATTACATTAGATACAATATTTGGACAAGAGTAGTTTACTTTCTGAATAACCAGTAGTCTGCCTTGGTCCATCTTCCCAGAATTGTCTCTACCAGTCTTTTACTTATTAGAACTTTGTAGGCAGTGTCATAGGAGAGAAAACTGGTGCTATTTACAAAATTAAATTTACAAAAATAGCTTTTTTTCAGATAAATGCAGATTTACACCTGGTCAATGCAAACCTGGTCTAATCTAATCCTGGAAACATATAGATTTTATTACAGGAATAAACCTTAAACCATAAACACCCCCTCCCCCCCACTCCAAACTAACCCATGGGTGAACAGTGGAAGATGAGCATACAATCAAGTTGATGACATTTGATATGATATATAACAGAGATTTGGAATTTTTCAGTATCTTTCTTAGGATCATACCAGAAAGATGGATTTAACCTTGCTCTAGTCCGTTAATGAAAGCACACGTTCATCTTGCTGGACTTGTTCCATTGGCAAGGTGGAATAATATCCAGTAATAGGCAGGGCTATGTTAATAACTAGAAAATTCCCTTCCCCCCCCTCAAACTATAATGAGGGGATCTGGAACAAATACTGCTTTGGGCAGGGATTTTTGGAAGGTTTTTTTGAAAAGACTTAAAAAGCACAGAGAAACTTCAAATGTATGACTTGGAAATTAAATCCATTTAGAATTACAGTTGAGAGTAACAAAAAGAAAAAAAGTGCAAAAAGGAATATTTTTTATTGCTTTGTTAAGGTTATAATCTGTACGGATTTCCTTCCTAGAAGAAATATATTCTTAAAAGGAATATAAACACAGTGTTTTGTTTTTATTGGTGCTATCTAATTTTTATGATGTTAGGAGATTAGTTCACTTGCACTTAAGTATGAATGTGTATTGAAGAATGTCAGTGCTCTTGTAAGATTTAGAAATAATGGTTAAAAGTGGAATAGAATCACGCAAAGATTGAGAATATATACTTTGGTGCTAAAACCTGTCACTTCTATAAGTGAGCAGTAAAGATATTTAGATACTAGCCTTTTCTAGACTGTTAGTGTAGTCTGTCATAAAATAGTGTTATATTAGATGTTTAATAAATCCTGTTCATTAAAACATTTTATTCTGGTACTTTGATGAGATGGACCTATTCCAAAAGCGATACAGTAGACGGATGTGCTAATTTAAAACCTAATTGTGGGCAATTCAAGACCTTTTCTGATATCAGAAAAATCACAACAATTATTTTAAAAAGTAAATGCTTACTTTTTAGGCCTGGTTTCTTAAAATAGAAAAAAATTAAAGTGGTACTTTTAAAAAGTTATGGTTTCAACTTTCCAAATTTTTTTAATCTGTGTAATCCTCACTCATTTGAGAAAGCTCACTGGCATCAACTATATAAGCATGAGCAAGATTGTGTAGCAGACTGCAGGTATGTGAATGCATGTTACATTTAAAAGTGAAAAAGTCAAGTTCTTCAGATACTTCGGTATGGAGGCCAGTGTCCAGAAAAAAATGTGTAGTAAATGTTTAGTAAAAGGTTTTGCTTATGACTATGCTCAGCAGGATGACAGCATTAAGTTCTTCTAGGCATAACTAAGAAGGGGAAAGAGAAAAGGCTGAAATCTCCAATTATGCCTTCTAAACTGCATGATGTACCAAGAACTATCTATTACTGTCTCTCCCTGTTCTGAAGATCAAGAAGGATACATTGTGCTATTCCATATGTCAGTGGACAAAAAAGAACAAAAAAGAATTGTTCCAATATTGGACAATTTACAAAGAAGTTTGAACAAGAGATAAGGGACAAATCTATGGTACACTAGCCCTGGTACCGAGCTCTCTGGTACACTTACTATTTCTAACTATAACCGAGTTTTTGGCATCTCAAATGGGATGCGTTTTAGGAGGCCTTTTGAAAAGAAAATAATGAAACTTTGCAGGCACCCTTTGAATGTGAAGGCACTATGCAGGGGCTGTTGGAAAATAAAACACGTGGCCAAGATAGGTATCATGAACTGAATGGAAATTAGATTCAATGCCTGAGTAGTCATTAGAAGGTAATTAATACGTCAATAAATGCCTGGAAGGACTTAAAAATCAAATCAGGTCTTTTTCATTTCATGTGATGGAGAAGAGAGTCCATAATAGTGGAGAAATAAGGCCAGTAACATGGTCAAAGTAGTGGGATAAAGGGAATTGTACTTGAAGCAGTTTGGAACTTGCTAAGAAAATTTTGTCAGGAGCTTAAAAGATGTGTTACAGTAATTAAGACATAAGACAAAAATGATGATGAGGAATTAATTTTTATGCATGAATAGTCTTAGATATGCTACATAGAAAGCACATGCAAGTTTTAGAAATAATGAGAACAGGAGGATCCAAATATATATTTAAATTTAAGATAATTCCTGATAAATTTAAGATCATTTCAAGAACAAATTCATGTTTTGGAGTAACAAATCTATACTACTTGAGGAAGGCTGAGACATGAAAATCCTAGAGGTTTTAATGAATGGTAAAATCTGTACAAAAAGTGATAGAAGCAGACTAATACTTTAGTTTTGATAGTTTAGTTTTAGTTTTTTAGGAGAGAGAAATCTGAAACAGTAAACTAGATGTCAGCATAGATATAGTAGCTGTACTTCTCACACTCTTTTTTTTTAAATAAGCATCTGATTTGGCCACTTGTAGGGAGAATTTACTAGACTGGATAGACCTTTTAATCTGATTCACTCACAGTCATCTCAGTGACTGCACTTCATAGATGGCGATTATGATCCGTTCTAAGTAGCATGCTTAATGAGTTTAGAAACAAAAGGATATCAGAGCTGTTGGAGAGGGCAGTTGAGGGTTTTTTCTGTGGTGGGAAAGGCAGAATACATGTTCTGTCTCTGTCTACTTTCTGTTAACGATCTGAAGGTAAATGAGAGACTGAAAAAGAGAATTGGGTAAGCAAGTGTCAGTGGTGCAGAGTACAGAAGAGGACAGTAAAAATATCACCATCAACTTAAAAAACAGAAATGCAAAAAATAGAAGGCATCAAAGAGAAAATCCTGATGGGATAATGAATTTCATGTTGTGTTTTCTTTGTTTTCTTGTAATTAATGCATAGAGAGACTTGGAAATAGAAGGGTAGAGAACTGGCAAATAAAGGCAGCAAAAATATGTGGAGACAAAAGTCAGTTTAGCTTGAGAAAAACATTTGGTTGGCTGTTCAGGTGAGAGAGCACATTTTTCACAGAGCAAGCGAGCAAGCCACTGGTGCACTGCTAGCACACTAGGAGCTGAATATTTGCTGTTAGCATACAGAGATGAAGGAGTGCAAAGTGGACATTACAGTGGAAAGAAGAAACAAAGCTTTAGAAACTTTAGAAAAATGGATATAATTGATAATTAATGACAGGTGAGAGAGAACAGGGGATGGAAGAATATCGTAAGTACCAATGATCTGAAAGTCATGAAATAATGAAAAATAGTATGTGAACAAAGGAACTGATTCTATCATCACAGTGAGAGTTGGGTAGGGATAGAGAAGGACTAATAACAAAAGACTAGATATTGACTGCAAATATTCTCATAACTTACATATTTGTAAGTTATGAGAAGAAATTAAATTTATCTTAAGAGGTCAGAGCAGACATCAAATGGGAGCTGAAGCCATCAGGAAGGAATATGGGGGATTACAGAGAAAGTCAGTTTAGCAGTTCTGTCAGACTTCTAAGTATATCCTAAGGCAATCAAGTAGAGTACAAAATTTTAAAAAAGAGAGCATACTTTAAAAAAAGAATAGTATTAAAAGTATGTGGGTGTGTGCCCCTCAAATGTTACTCTTTTATTTTCTGTAGCTTCCTAAAAAGCAGTTTCTTTCTGTTTTTATTTTGTGAGATGTGTAGATTGTGCTCAAGGCAGTTTTACTGCTAGAATAGTGTGAGAAAACAGTGCAATGTAAACTGTGAATGGTACTTGGAAATAATTTTTTGATTACAAGTGTCATCCCGATCTAGTGGTAAGATATATAATATAGATTTAAAGAGTGGCATTACCTTGGTTTATTAAATAGTGGGTTGACTATTTCAAGGATAAAAAGGGTGGACTCCTTCAGCCTAAGGTTTTCATGGGGCAGAATGATTTGCATGAGATACAGTGCCAGGTTGTTTTTCAGAGGAAATACATCGAATTACAGTTATTGCTGGAAATATAAGCATAAATTACATGTTTGCAACAGATTTCATTATAAAAAAACATCCAAAAGTAGAAAAAGGTGTATATGGGAGTCAGGGTTGCTACATATATAAATGGCAGGGTGCTGCCATTTGAAATGCTAAGAATAACAATGCAAGGCTTAAGATACGGTGTTGGACCTGTGTTCAGGAACCGTTGTGTTACTGGTTTTTTGTCATTTTCTGTGCTTGCATGTTTTCCCAATGACTTGATCTGCTAGAAATTTGTTTAGTGATCAAAGATTTCTGAGTTTTTGCAATACAAACTTTTGTCTTTTTGTTGTATGTCAAAAATCCCAATTATTCAAGTCTTTAATTCCTATCAACAGAGATTAGTGGAAAAATACTGAAACAAAGAAGTGATTGTTTCAACAGACTTCTATTTTTTAATATGAAAAAATGTTAATATGTGATGGTATACTGCTTTCATACCATGTGTCTGTGATTCCTCACCTTATGCCAATTTAGCAGTGCAAGTGGCCCGCTTTGAGCACCAAATACTGTCAATACATCCTGACTTCTTTACCAGTCCGTGTAAACTCTGAAGTGTCCCTGTAGTTTTATCCACAACTGAAATTTGTCAAAGGAAGTTTTATTAAGGTAATTTTGAAATTTACTTTTAATACTTCTTTGTTTTGAATGTTGGTCTGTTCTCACTGAAGTTTTCAGCACTTCATCCCGAAGAAGTTGGCAGTCATGCCAATTTACTTCTTTCTTAATTTACTGTATTGGAGAGACAGTTTTTGTACCTATTTCGCTTGTATTTTTAAATTATTTTGTTCCCATGTGTAGATTCAAATTGGATATTTGGTATTCACTCTGAAGATTCTTTCCTATTGCTTCAGCAGTGTGCCGAGAATAGCCCCTACCTGCTTTCATGCCTACAGTGCAACAGTGAAAGAACACTTTGACCTCAGTTCCTTTGATGTACTTGTCTGAGTCAGAGCACCCTCATTGTGTGTTTTGCCTGCATGGCTCTTTTTCCATGGAGTTCTTTGCTTCTTGTTTTAATTTATTTCAACTTTCCTTTTAATTTACTTTTATTTCTTCATTTCCTTTTTTTTTCTCCTCCTTTTGTTTACATTTCAGTGAAGGTTGTGGAGCATAAGTATTCTCATTCTTGGCCACATGCTGTTTCCTTACCCCCTACTCTATTTGTGTGTATGTGTCCCATTTTTGCATATTTTTCTGGCAGTGTCTTCCCTCCAGGGCAGCATTAACCTTCGCCAGTTCTGTGATGAGCATATTCCCAGTACAGGAATATACCATACTGTTATCCACACAAACCATATTAGTGGATGGGGGTGATTTCCTAAGCTAAGGCTCAATTTTTCTCATCTTTTATGGCCAAAGAACAGATATAATAAAATAATTCCTTGGTAGTTTCACAAAGTCATGAACCTTGCCAACAAGATGAAATACCAGCTAGCTTTATGTGTATTTAACTACTCTCCTAACACTGGAAGCATATAATTCCAAGCACTGCAAGGATTTTGGAAAAAGCAAATTCCATAAAACTGGCAGCCAGGAAACTGTTGCTGAAGAAAATGAGAATAAACTTCAGTATGCCTTCTCTTCTTTCATGCTAAGAAGGCTCCCTCTGCTCCATGGGCAAGGACAGACTGAGAGTCTACATCTTAATGGAACACTTTATGTATCTCTCATTGCTTTATCTGCGCAATCTGCAATTTACAATCTACTAGAGCTTGTGGTTACTCCCAGCACATTATGTTCCTCCTTGAATGATTAAAGTCCACATCTGTTTCAGGGCTGCTTTTTCATAGGAGGAGAGCAATATGATAAATTTTACTTGAAGGGATGGGTGTAACAGCTGGTATGAGCTCCCTGAGTCACATCAGAATAACACAAATAGAATATGGGAGATTTACACTTTCAGCCTTTTTGTGCACCTGCAGCACTGTTCCTCCACATAGCCACTGTCTTTAGTGACCACAAGAATCACTGTAAGCTCAAATCATTCAATGTCACCTTGCAAAAAGGACAAATTGATGGTATTTGAATGTATAAGCTGACTTAAAATCCTCCTGAGACTTAATAAAGAGGGTCACTTCCTCTTCACCCACCATTTACAGAGTACTGCATATCATCTCATTGACTTCTGGATGCTTGCACAAAATAGAAACTTGATTAATAACGGATGCTTTTCTGATATCTGTCAAACTTACAGAAAAGTTCTTCATATCCTCCACTTTACCCAGTGTAAGCAGAGGGACCTTCGAATACATCTTGCAGAAATGCATTAATGGGTGCATCACTGCTCTCTACAACTACCTGAAAGGAGGTTGTAGTGAGGTGGGTTTGGCCTCTACTCCCAAATGAAGAACAAGCAATAGGACAAGAGGAAATGGCCTCAAGTTGTGTCTGGGGAAGTTTTGACTGGACATTAGCAAAAATTGCCTCATTGAAAGGGTGGTCAGGCATTGAAGCAGGCTGCCCAGGGAAGTGGTGAAATCCGCATTTCTGGAAGTGTTCAAAAGGCACGCACATGTGGCACTTGGGAATATAGTTTAGTGCTAAATGGAGTTGTGCTAGGCCAGTTGTTGGACTTCATGATCTCAGACATCTTTTGCAACTTTAAAACTCTGTGATCCTATAATTTCCATGATTTCAAAATTCTCTACTTCAGCCTGTCCTTCCTATAACCTTGGTTAAAAATCTAGAAAATTAGAGAAATTGCTGGTTGCTCTATGGAAATGTGCCTACTTCAGAGTTTCTCCATTGAGAATTGATGTCACGTACTTGACTGTGTTCAGAAATTTGTGGAAAATCTATTGTGCATTCAGTGGGAAGAGTTTATGGCTGTTGGAATTTTAAAAGCTTATGTTTCCCCTGGGCCTTTCCCTCCTGCTTTTGTAGATGTAACTGATACCATTGCTGTGAACCTAGCCCCAGCAATTAAATCTACAAGATCTAAAGACTTCAGTCTTCTAGTCTAGATTGTTTTAGGATAGAAAGCAGTTTCAGTAGTTAAAGTAATCCCAGATGTCTTGGTGGTCATCATGGGACTCAAGTGAGTCTTTGTCTTCATTGTACAAATCTCATGCATCAGGTCCTCAAGATAACCTTCAAAATTCTTCGTTCCTTGTTTGGGTTCAGAGACACAGGCTTCCAACCTGTTTACTTAAAAATCATCTAGAAATTCTGCACTGCTATATCCTACAATCCTTCATTAGCATATCTGAAGTGTGGATAAGAAGCCATGTCTTTGTCCCAGTGTCACTCTCTGTTTTCATCACCACTTCTCTGGGCAACCTGTTCCAGTGTCTCACCACTCTCACTGCAAAGAATTTTTTCCTGGTATCTAATCTAAACGTACTCTCTTTTAGTTTAAAATTGCTAAACTTCATCCTCTCACTACTCTCCCTGATAAAGGCTCCCTCCCTGTCTTTCCTGCTATCCCTCTTGTAGGGGAAGAGAGTTTTGTAGAATAGGTTTTATGAAAAGAAAAATTACTTTAGAAAGCTAACTTTTATTTAGAAACTCAAATTCATGCCCAAATTTCCATGCTTTCAAAGGGACAAGTAATTTGCACATCTCATGTTTATTTTTATTACTAAAGGAAAAGCATTTTCAGAAAACTTCTGTATGTGCTGGAAAACAGCAATCCAGCTGTTGATACTGTCTGTGGCCATCAGCATCTCTGAGGGATGTGAATCCAAAGTTGCAGCTACTTAGCTTCCTGCTGGAGGATTCCACCACTGGACTTGGTTATCTTATTGGTTGAGAGTCCAGTCTGCTTCATTTTGGTGGACCATGAGCAGGCATTCATGAAATGCTATTTTAAAACTGCTCTATTATAGAGTTGCTTAAGCTTGTTTTCACAGTCAGAAAAAAATACTGATATTTCTCCTTCAACACCTCATTCCAAGTTCCCTGACTTGAGAAATTATGCGTTCCTTTAATCTCTCTTCTCCCTTAGAATCCTCTATGAGTTAAGGCAAATACAACAGGAACAGTTCTCTTCAGTACAGCATAGCAAAAAACTATCTCATGTCAGTATACTGGACATTTTAATGATTTGTTTTGGTATAGTTTATGATAGTGATTCACAGTAAGTATTCTGTGATTCAGAATTGGATGCTGGATAAGTTACTAAGTCAGCCAAGCCTGACTGGGCAAACCTAGCTGAAGAAGAGAATTAGGTCCTCCCTTTACTACATGTCTGAGCCACTAACCTCTTTGAGAGCTTTGAGCTATGATATCTTACATTACCTGTTTCACAGCCCTGAGACACTCCATTAGCTCTGTTTGCAGTCATTAGTCTTAGATACGCTGCACTTTCTCAGCTCACAGGCTTGATGTTTCCCAGAGTCTGATAAGTGAGAATTCCATCTTAAATGGAGAAACCTTCCGTTTTTTTGTTAGACATCATCCATGTAAGAATGAGTTGCCCACAAACTCTGGATATCAAGAAATTTTTCTCTGACTACAGTGGCAGAACCAGGGTCTTTTGAAGATCTACTTGCCTCTTTCTATCCATTCAGAGAGGTGAAAAAGAATTATAAGATCATAGAATGGTTTGGGTTGGAAGAGACCTTAAAGACCCTGTAGTTCCAATACCCCCACCATGGGCAGGGATGCCACTCAGTAGATGATCCCATCTAACCTGACTTTCAACCTGTTGCAGTGCTTCACCACCCTCTGAATAAAGAATTTCTTCCTAATTTCTTTCATTTTTTTCAAGTGGGTAGCAAGTTGTTTCAGGGCTTATATCCTACAGGACCACTAAGATGTTTTTCTAGAAGTGTCCTAAACTAGTTTAATCAGAGCTCAAGTGTTACAGTTAATATTGGTAAGGAATCCAGAAACGGTGCTGCATGTATGGTAGAAAAATCTTATGAGCTTCTGTTCTGAAGAGATATAGCCCCATCATATGTAATTAGTGAATATAAAGAGGGGACTATTGTCAAGAAACAACAAAATGTGACTGTGTTTATAGTCATAAACTTAATTCTAATTGCAGAACAGTAAGTTGTTCTTCCATAAGTGTGTTTTCCATATGATCAGCATGTACTTATATTTCATTCTTTTTGGTGCTTTTGGTATTTGAGAGAAACTGGTGGTATTTTTATTTTATGTCTGTGTTTGTACTGCAAGAGATAGTACATAGGTTATGTGAGAGTCATATAAGCACCATTAAGCCAAGAACAATTTATAGCTTAGGAATTTTCAAACATAGTGATATGAATGGATATTACAGTTTTTGGTATAGCAACCATTTCTTCTTGCAGCACTATGATTGCTGATGCACAGTGTAACAAGTCAGACAGCTGGAAATTTTCAAAAGCATATTGTGCAATTTAATTTAATTATGCCAAGGGATTCCAGACATATTCATGATATTGTTAGAGAGAAATAGAGTTTCGGGTATAGTGTATACTGTAGAGGCAGCTATTATCTTTTTTTTCAGAGCTATAATATTAGATGATATGTAGTATCTAAATTGCCACTCTCTGTAATTAAGCACTACAGCTTATATGTTCCTATAAAAATGGAATCTTACAAGGAAGTGAGTGATCAAAACCACAGGTACCCAAACTATTGAAAAAAGTTTAGCACTGATTCAAAGAACAGCACTATTAGTGTGTAGTTGTGATTATTTAGCAATACCCGAAAAAACGAATACAATTGACTATTAAAATTTTGCTGTGTAATATATATTTAAACAACAACTTAATAAAAAATTATTAATAATAATTTTAAGATGAATACATTATACTAATTCTTATAAATGTATTATACATCTTTTTAAAGCCTTCTAGTTATTATACATAATGTGTGATATATAAAACAATTAATAAATTACTTAAATCTTCCACTAGGCCAAATTTTCAAGCAGTGTATTATTTACCATATTCATTTGTACAGTCTAAAATTTTATAATTATGACTAACTTCTTTTTAAGTGAAGATTTATTGCTAATTTAATTGACTACAAAATCAATCTAATTGATTTATTAATCTAAGAAATTACATTCAAATTGACTTATAAAGCAGACTCTGCCAGATTTCATACAACCCAGAAGCCAGGACTGTCTTCTTCATGATTACATGCCAGCATATAATAGCTTGGTATTCTTAACATCTTGCCTTCTAACCTTTGTCCAAGATACACATTATCTTACTTCAGGATTAGACAAGGCAACAACCTAACCCAGCATGTGTTTCTTGAGTCTTTTTGTTGCCCTTAAAACCTGAACTACTTTTTGTTTCACATCTTACAAAGAAACACATGAAATCTGGATGGCTTCTCCCATGACCATCTTCCAGATTTTCATATGAAAATTCTGATCGCAGTCTGTGAATTAGCTTTTGCTCAGGGCCAAAATGAGCAGAGGCCAGTATCTGTACTCAGTTGATTTCTGGTCAGGTTGTATCCTTCACTGCTGAAACACATCATTGCCATATACCAACAGAAAGAAGACTGAACAGGGAAGGTGCATCTTCCTAAATAAAGGTTGGGAGTTGCTTTGTTCCAGAACTGTTGTTCAACTACTTTGACTAATGTTGCTGCGGGGAAATCCAGTGACAATACATGGTGATATTACTTCATTGCACGTCTTTGGATTCATAGAGTGTCTAGAAGCAGATAGTGGGAAGCAGTAATTATGATGTACTTTAAACAAAATTATGCTTTACAACTAAACTGTGCTTATCCAGTAGAATGTGTTTGTGCATCTACATTCTGAGGGTCTTCTTCCAGTCTTCTTTCAGTGAACTAGAAACTTTGAACTCTGAAATTCCATTTACGTGGAATTTCTTTCACTTTCACATAATTTCTATGGTTCTTTTCCATTAAAGCATCCAGAGCTCACTGAAATATGCCAGTGTCAGAAATAGTTCCTAATGCTTTCTTTGTACCATACTAAAATAATTTCCCTACTTATCCCTATGGAGATGATGTGAATAGAGTAATCAATTTCATTTGCTTTCCCTTTGGTTCAGTGAACATCTATGTATGGGAACTGAAGTGTTCCAATAAATTACTTGGAAGAAGTTCTACTATTGAATATCCTGAATAAAATAGAAATTTTAGTTATTAAAATAGTATCCTTAGAGGTGAAAGTTAAAAACCTTGCTTTAACTCAGGTGAACAATGGGTTTGGGGCAAGGTTCTCACAAGGGAATGAACCAACCATTAAGGTGTAGAATATTCTCAAATAAACTCCCTATGTTTCCTTTTGCATGAGTTGTAAAAATTATTTATTTATTCATAGAGTCAAAAAGACAGAGAAAGTCAAGCTAGCAAGCGAAATTTGAATTTCAGTAAAGGAACCACAATTAATACTTGAATACTTTCAAACATGATAGACAAGAAGGCATCCACAGAAATTATCAAGAACAGATGATCCCTCTGTAGAGTGACTAGTGTCCAGGGTATTTTTGTGGAAGAGGCTTGCTCTGGTCCTCCATGCTGAGCAATTTTTTACATACATTTGGTGAGTGCATCAATATCATCATGAACTGCACAATCTTAGCCTCATGTCCAGCATTTCTTTTAAATTTAAAAGTTGTCAACAGTTTTGAATTTACAGACAGTTCTTTTCCCAGGAGAAAAGGACAAAGCAACTCCAGAACCCTTTCTGGTACTGTCTACTCATGTTCAAAAAGCAAAATACAGAACTGTATAGGCAAAAGGTGGTTAACCCCTCTAAGTGACTACATGGCATGAAAATTGTCAATATCTCCTTCATATCACTCATTTATGATCTTGCTGAGGTTCACTTCCTCAGAGCAATTATAATGAATGTTTTTTCTCTCAGTGTTTTTCCAGGAATGTGAACCTGACCGTAACAGGACCATCTATGTTTGAGCTAAGTTTTCAGCTTAATTTTGCAGATCATCTTTAGATTGCAGAGACTGCAACAACCATGACAGGCTTTTATTTCCTCCAGTCATTAATATTTAATTTTCAGATAATGCTGTCAAAAGTACAGTAGGTTGAAATGAAATCCAGTATTTCCAATACAGTTGCAACAGAAATTGAACAGTTTCTACTTTACAGTAGGAATACTATTTATTCACATAGAATGGTAATTTCGTTTTCACCAAATATACACTTCCATGGAATATGCAAAATACTGATGAGCTAAGCCGCTAAGCTAAACTTGGTTTGAGTCTAATAGGAGTTAAAAGTTAACTTGAGAATAATTTATTTAAAATGTTTCTCATTTCCTCCAGGAACCCTGCTAGACTGTTTCCACTTTGCTGTGTTGTATATCAGCAGATATCTGTTCCTCTTTGTTGAAGTCCCCCATGAGAATAAGGTCAAGCAAGCATGAGACTTCTCCCAGCTTCCTACAGAATACCTAATCTGTATCTTCATCCTCCTTGGATGGTCTGTAGCAAACTCCCACCAGGATGTCTGCCTTGTCACCCTTATTCCTGAATCTTTACCCATAAACACTCAACTCTACTAGTACCATCATTAGGCTCTAGACAGTCATAACACTCCTAATGTTCAGGGTTACACTGGCAACTCTCTTTCCTTGCCTATCTCTTCTGAAGATTTTGCAGCCATCCATTACAGCACCCCAGTTGTGCAAATCAGCCCACCATGTCTGCATGATGCCACAGTTTTCCTCCTGCCCAATGGCTTCCAGCTACTTCTGTTTGTTGCCTGTGCTTCATGCATTGGTGTGGATGCATTTCAGTGGGGCTATTGATCCTGCCATCTTTTTGAGGGGAGAAGCCGTAATTCCTACACGACCATTCTCAGGAATCTCTGTGCTTTCTAATGTATCAATAACTTGTACTGTTGATAACATAGGTCTTCATTCCTCCTCTACTGAGATGGCAAACCAAAGGACCTTCATAGCATTCTGCCCCTCCAACACTGGTGTGCAACCCCCAGGCTGATCTCTAGCAAGCATGGCTTTATCCCTTTTCCCTTCAAGTTTTAAAGCTCTTTCCATGAGCCCTGAAAATTCCTGTGCAAAGATCCTTTTCCTGCTTTGCAACAGGTGCACCCTGTCTGTCACCAGCAGGCTCAATGTCATGTAAATTGACCCATGATTAAAAACCCCAAAATTCTGCAGGGAGGGAGTTGCAAAGATTTGCCTTCTGTGCTCAGCAGGAACTTGTCACCATTGTCCCCTGTCAATTAGGTCACTGCATTCTGTTGGACAGAGGATAGGGAATCCTCCATATCATGCATTCTCTCTGCCCTTTTGGGCCTGTCGCAGGGAAGGTAGTTGAACTCTTTCTTTACTCCGATATTCCTCAACCTGCTTGCCTGCTCCTGGAGCTCTGCCAGTAAGCAGAGAAGCTTCCATGCCCGGGCACACCTCCCACAGGGATACTCACTGCTGCTGGCCCCTACTGGCACAAGAGCAGGGCATACTCTGCAGCCTGGCACCAGTGTGTCAGCATATTCCCACTGGAGCTCTGCTTGGGCAGCTGCCTCAGATGGTCTCACAGTCTTGCCTAATTCCTTTCATTTTTTGGCCATCAACAAAAAATAGACATTGATAATTTCTCAGAGAAAGAATAATGTAAGACTACTGCAGTTGACATCACAGCTATCCTTGTGGTCTCAGATCCCAATCCTAATATGATTTAAAAAATCATAAGATAAGAGGTTGAACTGTTCTGCTTAGTAAGTAGTAAGATTTTGAAAGGTGAATGTAATAGAATGTGAATGTGTTGTACATTGGGCATCCTGGACATCCCGGACTAGGATGTCCAGGCTTCTGGAGAGCCAGAAATTCAAGATGCACCCGTTGTAGGTGTAGATGTTCAGTCAGTTGTGTACATGCAGTAAGTCAACACTTCCAGGAGCTGTCAACTAAATTGCTTGAGTGGTGCACAGATGGACAGGATCTGCACAGTAAAAGTTATGTTTTCAGAATGTCCCACGTAAAATACTGATGCAGGCTTCCAAGCTGACAGAAAAATTACATGCAGTCCAAACTATCTGTATTGATGAGCTCTCTGCCAGATGAAAAGATAATGGGCATCATGACTCCAGGCACTCTGTGTGTTAATAATGTATCAAAATAGGCAGCCATTTAATGGTGTGCTGCAATTTTTGTGACATTGATTCTTTTAAGAAAAAGTCATAAAAATAGAGGCCTATAGCTGAAAATTACATTTCTAATGTTTGTGTGTGTGTACTCAAAACTACATATTTTCTGTGCAGCCTGGTCAGTAAGTTAATTATCTTTGTATACTGAATTGTAGTCAGTGTGTGCTTACTGCAAAACACTTTAAAAATCCTAACTATCTAATCACATAGACTACAAACAAAATAAAGTAAGGACCAGCCATTTCAAAAATGATTTGTTGGACTTAAATCAGTGTGTTATTTTGCTTCTCTATGAGTTTTATTCATATGTACACAGATTACGAATCCTGTAATGGATCATGAATGGCAGTAGGAAAGAACGTTTTCTTGTGAGAGTTGGTTCAAGCAATTTAACAAAAGGCTTTTGAGGTTGTATATTTGGTATGTCTTCAGGTTAATCATGCTGTGTTACAATAGGTCACAGCCAGGCATTATTATTATTGTTATTGTTATGTAAAATATTAATTCCAGAATGAGTGAAGGGATTGAGAGGTTTCTGTCAGCAGTGCCCATAATAAACTGTGTTTCTGAGAGAACAGAGTGGGGTAACCCTTTAAGAAGTCTTTGGCTTAAGGAATTTTGCTGGATTAAGAATTGGTACAGCTGAAGTTGATGTGCATTTGGGTAGCCATAAAGAAATTTCATATGTTCTTTATTGAGGATGTAGGAAAACTTATAGTTTCTTTGCAGACATTTTTAATGCAAAGTATTCTAAGTAGAAGCACAGTACTTTTTAGATCACTTTCCTGCCATGTATTATACAATAATCAATGGGCTTTTACAAGGCATTATTAAAACAAAGCCAAGTTAATATTGATTTATCTCAAAGATGACAGACCTTTGAATATTTTATCCATCTTTATGTTATTAAGGACATGCACATAACTGCATTAACTTTATTCTTTGACAATTAATCTATTAAAGCAATATATTTCCTTCAACTTCTGAAAGTCTCAACCTCAAAAAATAAGGAATTATTTCCTTATATTTGTATTTTTGTTTGACAGAAACCTTAGAAGAAAAGAGGACCAATGTTTCTGGGGTCAGAATTTGAACTCTGGAGTACCATTAATGTACTACACTACCAAATGATTTATCAAGGGAAGACCAGTGGTAAATAAAAGTTTAAAAGAACCAAACATAATGAAGTGTCAGTAGAAGTAAAAGTCTAGAGAGTTTTCAAGAGCAGACAGTATTACATTAAAATCAGAAGCATTACTTGTATTTTGTTTAAAACGCCATTTTCAAAGGAAGTTTTTGCCATCACTATAAATTAAAATAAAATGCATTTTTTTTTCATGGACAACTGAGATGGTATGGTACATCATAACACTACAGGTATGGTGGGAAGTAATATGAAATGGGATTTTATTTCATAGAAATTTAAATGAGATTTTAAAAAAATTATTGGATCTGAAACCTACAGTGTTATTATAGTAATCTAGATACAAAATATCTCACATTTTCTTTCCATTTCTAGTTATTGAGCAAAAACGACAATCTTTCTCATAATGTTTATTTTTTGGGGTCATATACTTTACAGAAGCTGACACTAAAATCCTGTCTAGATCTATTCTAACTTTGCAAAGTACTTAGCTAAAATAACTGTTACTGATTGTGGAATGTATAGTCAGCAAATAACAAAAACAAATTAGGAAGTCATAATATTATTTACAATCATGAGCAATTAAAATTCTTGAGGCAAGTTATATGAAGAAATGAGAAAAACACTAGTGGAAATAATGGATTTAAGTCATAACACACTAATAATGTGATCATTCAATTTACAATGTTAAATAATTCAGCCTGTTATATTCTGAATGCAATTTCTCAACATTAATTATCACTGAATTATTTTTACTATATTATTTTTGTGACCTTGTAAGCCATTAATTTGACATTAGAAGGTGAAGTGATTATAACATAACAGTGAATACAATAAGGAAAATGACTCTGAGAAATCAAAGATAGTCTAAGTGACTTTTGGTGCTATAAAAAGAATCTTACTCTTAGAGCTTTCTTTTCCTGGGTTTCTTTCAGTTGTATTCTTACACGTGTTAGCCATGCTGTGAGTGAGACTTCAGGCAAACGGTGTAACCACAACTCCAGTTCCTCTTCACAAGCCTTGATATGAAATGCAAAGCAACCAAACAATACAGTCCTGTGCAGTTCATCTCATTGTCTAATGGCTGATGCCGGCCATGTTTAAGGAAGGACTGAACATTCCAAGCCTATGCACATGTGAATAACATTGTAACTACAGAATACCACTTTCCTTATGTGAAAAATATGCCTGTCCCAGTAACATCTGCTCTCTTTTTTATAATGTGTACCCAAACTCAGTCAAATTTATGGGAAAAAAAATCAAGACACTCATTTCCCAAGAGGCAATCTCAGACTGTTACAAAACAAAACTTACTGGAGAGGGGCAAGGAGGAGGAAATTTCAGGTGGGGTAAGTAACCATCAAGAACATCCACAGTCTTCCTGTCATTAGCACTAAGGACCAACATAGAAAGAAGATGAGGTCCCCAAGCCCATCACATGTTAGACCTGAACACCAATCCACCCCACCCCATCGCTCCCAGGGTACTGGATTCCTGAGGCAGACTGCAGACCACAAGGAGGCGTGTTAGCGTTTCACATCAATTTCTAGGCCACTAAAATATCTTCCGTCTTACACACACAGTCCTTCCTTATCCATCTACTATGGAATATCCTCAATTAGCTTAACTTACTGATTACAGTAATAAGGAGGAAAATTTCCTAAAATTTTTGAATTTCTTGATTCATACTGAAGAAGGTGGAGGACTAAAATTTCTTTCATAGAACAAAGACAGTAAATACCACAAAGGTTAGAGTAGTTGGGTAATAGAAGAAAATATTCAAATCTATTTTGGGGTTCTTGTTTTTTTATTTTGATGAGGGCTTTGGTTTGTTGGTGTGGGGGGTTTTTTTGGAACTGTTCTTTGATTTTTAAAGGCAGAACAACAACCTCTGGAATGCTTGTGCTTTTTCTCAGTAACTGTAGTAATTTGATAGTGTGCTAAATCTTGGGAATTACTGACTTTATTGAGGTTGAGAGATTCAATTGCTTGCATTCTTGACAGATCAAGAGAAGAGCAAAATAACAAGAATCCATTCTTTAGGAGAGACTAGGAAGAGTTGAGGATCGTATCTACATTTCTTAGAACTTTTCAAGGTCAAGTTTTTCTAGTAGTAAAGAGTTGGGAAGACTCAGCAAAAAGCCCTCATGAAATGCCTAGTAGGAGTGGTTGACACTGAGGAAGAGAAACTGGTTTTCAGGCAACACCAGAATAGGGGATAAGCTTTGTATCTAGACTGCATGTTACATTATTTATCCCAAATGGTTGGAATGCTTTTCCTTTTGTCTATTACTTTCTTTGCAGAATAACTATGAGCAATCTAAGTTTAAAAAAAGGAAAAGAAAAGAAAAGAAAAGAAAATCAAAATAAACGGGAGTGAGTTTAGGAACTTCTGCATTGCTGAAATTGCACTGTGACAGATCTGCTGTTAATTTCATTTATATAAATCTTTTCAATTTATCGCCAGCTTCTTCTGTAAATTTGACAGTGTAATATTTTGTGACAGTTAAAACTTTACTTCATGTAAATGGACTTTGATTTCAGGCATTCCAAAGAAATGGTCTGTCTCACACATAAAGAAAGATAGACATACATAACTAACAGCATTTTTGACAGTTTTCTGCCAAGTAACACTATGTAGCTTCAGCTGAGAAATGAAAAATAATTTTGTTTAACATTACCCTATGGAGTCTAAAGAGTGTTGAATGAATTTCAGTCCTGAACTTCCAGTCTTGTATACTGACTCATGAAAAGCTCACACCATCCTGTCATGCATACTTGTTAATGACCTTCTTTGACCTTTATAAAAAGACTTGACAAAGGAAATGAATATCCATTTTTGTTTTACGTAAAAAGGTAGTATTTAGTATGAATAGCCCCATTCCAAACCCTCAAGTTACATGAAAAGGCTAATATGCATTTAATTCGTTCATTGTAAAAGGATAGTATTTCAAGATAGACAATTTATAAATTGTTATACATCTATCTTTTTGTACTGTTATATTCAGAAGGTTGCAAGAAGAGAAGGAATACAGCACCAATTGTGCATATTAGGCTACAGTAGAAAAGTTAATGGGAAAAGCTGAAAAAGAAGAAAGGGACAGAGGACCCGTTGCTCACCCAGGCTCTTCAATGGTGGTACTGGATGGGAGGAAAAGTGTAAGTGGGACAAAAGAGGATCAGAATGAATATAAGAAAAAAGGTTTTTGAAGAAAAACTTTTTTCAACCTGCGTACAGTCAAGAAATGGAGCAGGTTGCACAGAGGCTGAACAGCCTCCATACTTGCAAGTTTTCGATATATTACAGAATAAAACCCTGAGCAACCTGGTCTGATCTCGTCCCTGATCATGTTTTAAACAGGAAGTTGAACTCCTGCTCAAAGGAGCTCAGGCAGGCTCCCACAGCCCCTTGCAACCTGAATTATTATTTTATCCTATGATTATATGGTACTGGGTACCCAACAGCTGTAAAAGAGAGGTTTTAGTAAAGTAGTAGGAAAAATTATTGCCAGATGGGGAAAGAGGCAAGAAAACCATTATTGCAATAGCTTTCTCCACTTGTTCCCTATTGCAGCTATAGAAGGAGGCAGGTATATCCAAAATTAGGAACAGGAAAGATGGCTGTCTACAAAGTCTTTACACCAGCCCTGGAAGAAGTGATGGGGCTGGAGTTGGGAGTCTATCAAAGCAATTTAGACAATTATGTCCAAAAAAAGCCATATATGTTAAGAGTAATCTAGAATAATTAGTTCCTTATGCTGTGCTTTGTTTTTGTGACTCTTGTAACAGAATTGTATTTCTCTTATCTTGACAAAAGTCAGAACACACACTCTCTTATATTTAAATCTTGTCACACCATAAACCAGAGTCACCTCACATGTGGGAGATACAGCCTTCCCCGGAAAGATGGACATAACTGGGGTGCACTGAAAAGAAATGTTTGTGCTATCTATATTCAGGGCTCCTCCTGAGTTTTCATGTTGCTTCCACACTAGGTTGCAGGAATCTTTTTGTGCTCCAGTGTTTTGTGTTAACACTGGTTTATGCAGAGAAAGACAGCTCCCTTGGTATGTCTGGAACTTCTTTGATGAGAAGCCTGAAAGTGGAAAATGGCTTCACACTTCTGGAGGGAGGGATGGAAAGGAAACCTGTCACACTAACATAACACATATTTGAAAAAGTCTCCTTCCTTTTTTATTCTGTTCATTGCCCTCCAAAGATGAAAGACTGAGTTCCATTCCTAAGACTTAATAATTTTTTTGCCTACATATTCAAAACAGAAGTAAAACAATTAACTCTTCAGAAATTCACAGCCAGATCATATTGATAGTGACACTGGAGGAAATGGGGAAGCAAGTATTAGCTTCACTTTAAAAGTGAAATAGGAAAAAAGATATATAAAATGTCAGTATCCAGGATATTAGTAAATATCTATGAAGATATGTATAAATATTAAAATAATTTCTGATTTCAGGAAAAAAGGTGGAGTTGAATGTGCAGCCATGGACAATAACATTTTTATCTTATACAACTTTGTTTCTCTTTTAGTGGCAAAGCATTACTATAACACTGGTTGAGAAAGTGCAGATGGTTGCTGTAATCCTAGGATCTCTGTTCTTAGTAGCAAGTGTGACTTGGCTTCTATGGTCAGCCTTCAGCCCTTATGCAGTATGGCAAAGAAAGGACATCCTTTTTCAAATCTGCTATGGAATGTATGGTTTTATGGATCTAGTATGCATAGGTAAGCTCAAAATCTTTAAACAGCACAGACTGTGGTTTAAGACTGTGACTATTTCTATTTTTTTAATTGGTCACTCTGATCACTCCAGTTCTTTGCAGATTCATTCTCAGCTGATACCTTTGGCAAGTGCTGCTTTTTACAGTGTTGCAAATATCGCAGAGAGGAAAGAATCAAAGAAGCTTTACTCTCAGATTCTCCAGTGTATTCCCAAAAATCTTAGTGGTGAGAACAGGATCAGTTTAAATTTCTTGATAAAACAATTAGCAAACTTCAGGGAGTTAAAAAGATGAAAATATGAAAGACATGACTAAAATAATTAGTGAAATTACACACTGCCAGTTTGAATTAGATTGTACCATCATGAAGCACAGAAGAAGACCTTGAAGATGTCATCAAACTGCACACCCAAAATTAGGTTGCACAGATTTATACAGGTCACTGTGCTAGAAATGTAGAAGAGAGAAGGCAGGCATGAGTTCTTTGCACATCATAAACAATTATGAAACACTCACACAGTGCTAACTATAGTAACTTGCTTTACTATTAAAAAGTCCCAAGTCATTTAGCTGAAATCTTGTAAAAGAAAATACATTTTATTGCAACACTGTATTGACCACTTTTGAAATTTCTGAAAATACACTGGACTCAGGAATATTTAAATAGAAATTCCTTTAGTATTTGGTAAAACAACCTGTTTTGATTGTTAGAATATTTATGATTATTTAGAGAGAAAATTTACATTAAATATTACATAATTATATAATTTAGATAATTAAATTTACATAATTAGTAATAATGATTTAAATTAAACCACATTCACAGAATTTTAAATGCAAGAAAATCCAGAAGTCAAACGCCATCTGATGTTTGCATTGACATTTCTGAGAGAGAAATGTTTTCTGAATCTTATATACGGGAATTAGGACAGTGCTGAATTGTTTTGTAAGGAACAAAGAAAGAGAATGATTCCTAATATCAAGGGTTTTGCTTCAACTGTAAAGCCACATCATCTTTTATTGAAACCATCCCATTACTGTAAAATTATTTATATTTCAGCTACATCAGCAGTTCTGTTAATTTTGTAATTTTTGTTAGAGAAGCCTGCTCTGGAATATTTTGCAATGCAGGCTTTCTTCTGTAAACCCAAATCTCATACAGAAAAGTGAGCAGAATCTCATACTTTGGACAAGTGCTCATCTTTTAAATGAATAAAAGGACTCAGCTACAAGTCCTCTTATATGCTGATTTCTGAATATCACCTCTTCTAGCTAAACACTCAATATTGAGGACTTTGCTTTTGTTTAAAAATACACTAAAGGAAGATGAAATGTGCTTCAGGCATTCCAAGCATTTTATTTATATGGTTTGTTTGGGTTTTTTCCCCAGTAAAAAAAATACTTTGGTATGCATCAGCTACCATTATAACTAAATAACCAGTTTTTCAAATTATTTTCATTTTTCCCATTTGTTTTACTGTTAAAACACCTGAGCCAGATTAAACTCAAAATCAGCCAAGAACATCTGTGGTTGATCAGAAATACTACTGTATTTATCCATAGAAGTAAATATTTGGAAGGTGACTTTCCATAGATTGATACATGCAGCTCTTTAGTTGCCTTTCAAGCCAGCTAGGCTCAAGCCACCACTGAAGTGGAAGCTGCTGAAGAAACTTTCCATGGAGCTTCTGGCTCAACTACTCCCTGCAGGAGCAAAACAAACATGCAGAGAAACTTACTTGCCTGTCATCTACTAAATACATATTTTATAGAATTATCATAAATAATATATGAAGATTAAAATGTAAAAGTGACTAAAATATTTTTGGACACTATTTTGTAGTTACAAAATTCACTGCAGATATGACTTAGGAGTTTACTAGACTGTATCTGGAAATTCAGAAAGCTGTATAAAGGAGGTTTGGTAACTGAGAAATTTGGATAATCCAGATTCATTCAGGCCCACTTATTCTACATATAATTTCAAGTAATTTGCATTCTCTTAGCTTGTAAAATCTTGTAACTCTTAAAAGTATTTATTAATATGGTCAACCTTATTCAATTTCATCTTTTTCTTTCAGGATAAAGTGAGGGGGTTTAGATTGACAATTTTAATTTAAAATTTTCAAACAAAATTCTTTAATAGGTATATGTAATTATTACTTATAAACCTCAAACACTTTCCATTATGCTGAGGACTTTCCAAGGCATTAACTTACGATTTTACCATTACTATGTATAACCTCTTATATCATAAAGCTTGTAATGCTTACAACCAGCTACAGCTCTCACTTAGGATCTCCTCTCCTTTCATTTGTGTTTAGTCATCTGTGGCATTCTCTTAGTTTTCAACAGGATTTACAGTGAACAAATGCCTCTACTCCCACTGCAATCTCTGTTTCAATGAAAAATTTATGCAGACATACAGGTTTTCCTGTGCACCACACATTTTAAGATAATGTTTGAGATACTGGTGGTATGACCAAGATTTATTCCACCTGCCTTCAGTTATGCCTTTCAACACCTTTGCAGAAACAATACAAATACTTTTGGTTGTTTGTGTAGATATCTTCACACAAAAAGTGTGAAGCACTTTTTGAAATTTTTTTAAAACATTTTTTAAAGTGGTAGTTTTTAAAAGCAGTTTACCTAAAGGTACTGAAATATTTTTATTAAATCTTTGAAAATGTGCAGGTAACAATTAGTTTACTCAATGATTGACTTATATATCATATGTAGCACACCAATCACTTTCTTATTAAGTAAATTACATCTAACTTGTTTTTCACTTCTTCATTTTTACTTTTCAACAAAAGAAAAATCCCAAATATTATAGATCACCAGAATAATATATTCTGTTCATTCTAATGTACATGTTTTATTGGTATCCGGTTTTCTTTCTTCTAGTTTGAGTTTTCCCAGAATTTTTCCTGACAAATAGGATCCTTTTAACTTATCAGTGTTGGTTTTAACCCTATAAGTCATTACCTTGTACTTTTCTGCATCCAAGCTGAGTGTAAAGCTATTCTCTGAAATTTGCTATTGGTAGAAGTTTTCCTAAAGCAAACCTTGAACACCCTGATCAAGCAGAACTACAGCCTGTGAAACAGAGGTATTCCAGTGATAGTGCTAGGATCAAACCATCCACACAGGGATTACCAAAGGGAGTGAGTTCATGAAAGGAATGAATAATATAAAACCCTTATCTACTTACTGAAGGACAGTATATCAAGCTTTTGCCATTCTACTTTCTAAACCTAGCAATTAGTTTGCCTAACAGAAAAGCCATAGAATTTTATATATTTTTCACTGGAAAATAGTTATAACTACTGATCATAAATGATTTTAACATATACAAAACCTCTCACAAATAATAACAGCTGACTTGAATCCCAGAACAACAGTGCTGCTCCTTTTCCAGCACTGAAAAGCAGTTATTAAATTGCACTAGACACATGACTGGTGCCAGTAGTACTACGACAAGGGAGTAAGAGATGGGAGCCAGTGCGAGGTGTGAATTTCCCTCTGAAAGCCTCTTTCTTCCCTGCTAAGGAACTTGATGCCTTGCAACATTCCTGTAACTCCTTGGTTGTAAAAAGGAACAGGCTGAAGTTACAATGAACACATCTAGCTGCACCTTATATGTCTTCACTCAGAAAGTCTTTTTTTTCTCCCACACTAGATCTAATTCTAAAGTTTATAAAGGATTATATTACTATTTTTAGCATGGATATGTTTCACTTTAATGCTGTGAGCAACTGATTGCTTTTTTTTTTTTAATATCTGTGTGCCCTAGATTAAAGACATGACATTTTGTCCAGAGGTAAAGTCTGTTTCTGAAAATGATCTTTTATCCCTAGATAAAATCTTGTGATGTTTCTGGGAGGACCTAATTCCTAAATTATTATACATAAGATTACTGTGATAAGATATAGTTGTAAATTAATACCTCCAAATATGAACAAGCTGACTGCTTGTAAACACATTCAGTAGTAAAATATTTCAAGTATCTTGTGAGTCAGGGTAAGAAAATCTTTGAATACAGTGAAAGAATAGAATAGTTCTTGGCAAAAAGATAATAAAAGAAAATAAAATTAAGATTCTTCATAATCCTGTTGGCTGAATCCCACTGCAATCCCTCCATCTTAGAGATAAAACCTAAAAGTAAAGTCTTCTTAGGACCATATGACATTTAGATGGGTCCATCTTTCAAAAACTCTGTTCCTTGTAAATATTAATTGGACAGAACACCTGAACAGATAACAGTAGTGAATTGCGATACTTCTTGGGATCATCTGAGTCAAACAAATATTTTTCCCCTACAAGTGTTCAGCTGTGTCCTCTGTGTTGTTGAAATCATGGTGTTTGGAACAAATCCATATTCTTCAGGGATTTTTTCTTGTTTTCTCTCTCATAGCTACATTCATTGCTGTGGAACCCTTAAGGAAAAGGCAATCATTTGTCATTTTCTTACAGCTCCACTTCAGTGACTAACTACTTGTATTTTGAGCATCAGAACTCCTCTGGACCTGGAAAATCTCAATAATTTAAAACTTACCTAGAGTTCCTCTTGTTTGTGGTCTTGGAACTGTTGGTGCCAAGAACTTCCCTAACCCTCCCCCAGTCCTTTTGCCTCTTCTATGTAGGTATTTTTCAGTCTATAGCTCTGTCAAGAAGGGAGCTAAACTTTTTATGAGAGGAATTATGAAAATGCTCCTTTTCTCCTTCAGCACTGCCAAATTTGACAACTTTATGCCAAGGCTTGCAATATTTGATCCTTTGTTTTGTAGTTCTTTTAAAGTATATGAGACTGACAGCTCCCACTATAAAGAAAACTTCTCATCTGTGCCAATGTTTAAAAACGTTGAAAACATAATTTCAATAAATCCTGAAAGCCCAAAGACAGTAAAAGAGAGTTCCCTGAAAGAAGTCATCCTACAACTTTTTCTGTTGTAATTTTGGAAAGATATTTTGACTGTATAAATGTACTTCATGTAGCTCAGTGATCCTTTCTCAAATACTTCCTTCTCTATTATGAAATACATTGTTCAGATTCTAGTGGAGTGCAGAAATGTATCTTTACTTTGGAGTAAATAGGTTCTTTTAACTTTGCTTCATCACAGACTTGAGAGAAGTTGGACCAAATAATGCTGTGTTCCAGGAAGTGGTTAAGAAGATTATTCTCATCTCCTTTATCAACTTTACAGGAATTCCAAAAGAACACAAAAGGATGAATCTTTGTCACAGCAGTAAAACCATGGCTAATTTGATTTGTAGATTCTGTGCGGGATAAAATACATTTATTCTTTTTTATACAATCAAAGCAGTCTTGAAGGTACATTTATCTATTGACTGAATTATTGTTATTATTATGATGCTAAATTTTAAAGACAGGTTACTTTATATTTGAGAAGATAAAAATAGAAATCTTGCAATCAAGAAAAAATTCCACTAAAATGCTTTTCTGTTACAAAATACATTTAGAATATTAACTATTTAATTAAGATTGTTTTGTGCTACTTTTGCTGTATTGGATGCTTCAATGGATTCTAGGCAACTTGAAAGCCTTATAGAGATGCTGCATTCACTATCGTGGCCTTCTGAAAGAAATCTTTTCAGGGTGTTTCTCCATCTTTCAGGGTAATGATCTTTAAAAATATGTTAGAGTAGGGGTTGCTATCTGCAAATCATTGCACTTGAATGTGAAGCTTGCTGTTCATGTAAATATTTTTACCACCCTTTCTGCTTGTGTCATCTTTCTGTGACATCTCCTTTCTGGTATCAGTTAATCGTGCTGAAGGACCTCAGACACTTAAATCACAATTTTCTTGTGTAGAAACAGGTGATATACAATCTCTTGGGCTAAAGGACACCACAGATCATATTATAGATGTGGCCATGTATAGGAAAATTTTAGGCAAGGAGCACACTGGAGAAAAGATTTACAAATGTTTTTGGCTAGGCAGATTGCTCTGTCCCCAAAGCAGGAAGCCAGAGAAAACAGGTGGTGTTGCTCAGAACCGTGTGTCTTCAACCAGGCTGGCTGAGGAAAAAACTAGTAAGAGGGCAGAAGTCCCATGTGTCTGCCCAGTAGATCCATATTTGAAATACTCACATATAAAGAGTGTGAGTATAAACACATATATACATACAAACAAAAAGTTAGGAGCTCCATTTCTTCAAATAAATTGCTTGAGTGCATACAATAGGCATAAATATTAGCTACATGGAAATTCATAAGCAGATTGTTCTCTTGAGGACTCCAGAAAATTCTGTATTTTCCTTGAAGAACCTTTTAAAAGACTTCTAGGTCTGAAGAAAAAGATAATTTGCAACTTTTTCCTATAGAATACTGAAGAGAAAGAAGAAAGTCTATCATCCTTACCATGCTTGTTGTAGTTAATAATAACATTTAATTTCTTCTTGTTCTAAAGAAAGCGAGACAGGAAAGTCATTACAGCTGTTTCATAAATCTTCTGTGCTCTTAAGTTGAACTGGGAATATGAAAGCAGTTAATTTTTTCTGTATCTGTACTGAATTCTTCAAAACACTCTTTAGAACTATCCTGTTCATAACAAAAGGTCTACTTAAACCACTACAAATCTCAGTAAATAAATAGTACTTACCATGAACAAGGGCAGCACTAGCATAAACAGTCAATATCCAAATCTGTCAGTTTTGCATTAGTTTACTTAAATCTGAATAATTTATTTAGTTAGGCATGCTCAGATTATTCCAGTATTGGTTAACCTGAGCTTTCATTCAGAACAACTTTATATCCTCTGCATGTTCCTGCCTCCCAAACAAATAAATAACCAGTTAAATTGCATATGTACAGTTTGTTTGAATTATTAATGGTATGAGTAATTTAATTGCATCTGGAAATTATCAGAATTATTAAAATGTGTTAAATCTCTATTTGCTCTCAAAATGGTATCCATTGACATTTTGTATAAACTTTTTTTTCCCCTCTTACTTTCAGGATTGATAGTCCATGAAGGTGCATCTGTTTATCGAGTGTTTAAGCGCTGGAGGGCTGTGAATCTACACTGGGATGTGTTAAATTATGATAAAGCCACAGACATAGAAGAGAGCAATCGAGGAGAATCCTCAGCAGGGAGGACATTGTGGCTGCCACTGACTGCATTTAGAAACAGAAGTTTAGTTCATCCAACACAGTTAACCTCACCGAGATTTCAGTGTGGCTATGTGTTGTTACACCTGTTCAACCGCATGAGACCTCAGGAGGATTCATCAGAGGATAACTGCTCTGGGGAAGTAGTGATGAGAGTGACCTCAGTGTAAAGATTGTGCTCACTGTGCTACACAGATAAGGATAACATGCCCTGGTATTACAGGACTTTGGAATGTAGTTAAGATGAATGGTGAAACCATTAACACTTGAAAAAATATATACACGTCTTTTTTTTAAATTTAATGGTTTTTATATGATCAGATAAAACACAAATACATTTTTCTGGGGGGAAAAAAGTCTCTTGCTTTTTATATAGTCTGATTTATTGAATCTTTTCTCAATTTGTACCTGAGGTGTATGTAACATAGCTTAACTCTTAGGTCTTTGAATGATGAGGAAACTCATTTTTAAGTAAAAAGATATATTTAAATGTATTTTCTTAAACTCTGGCTTTAATCCACTACTGTTATTTTTTTCCACTTTCATGAGGATTAAATGGAACAACATTCTTCCAAAAAGAATAAGAATGTTGACATAAGTCAAATATTTTTCCTTTTCTGTCTTTATTTTGCTGTTGTTTGAAGCTCAGTTCAGGTGTGTGAAAGTAAGCGAGGGATATATTGTCCTTTGCATTTAAGCAGGAAGTTCAATGCGTATTCTTCAAAACCTAAAGGAAGATGAGAAGTGTTTTCTTTTAGCTTTCCCAGATGTCCATGCAAGATACCAGAGACAAGTGTGACACAGACAGGGGAAGATGCTTGCACTGCCTCTTGAGTCTCTTAAGATCTGCAGAGTGCTGGTGCTGTGCCTGTGCACAGAAGTGATGTTACATTCTGAGCAGTGCTGCTGGAATTAGCAATGTGTGAATTTTTAGTACCATTCTAATTATAGGTCACTGACATCCCTTAAAAAAAAAAAAAAGAAGAAGAAATGTGCATTGCAACTTCTGGAGTAATAAATCCTGATAGAAACTGAAGTATAAATAATACTGAACCTTAATTTTGCCAGGGAACAACATCATCAATAGATAGATCAATGCTGTGAAGTTTGCTTCTCTTACTTTTTTTTCATGGCAAAAATTCTAATAGAATTTAATCAAACAGAAATAATTTTTAACTTAATAATAAGTCTGTTGAAGATTGAGATAGAAAAGTAAGGCTGAAATTACTCTCAGAGCACTAGCTTACTCCAAACAGTTTTGTAGAATCATAGAATATGCTGATTTGGAAGGGACCCATCAGGAGCATCAAGTCCAACTCCTGGCCCTACACAGAACACCCCAAGAGTTGCACCATGTGCCTGAGAGCATTGTCCAAACACTTCTTAAACTCTGTCAGGCTGGTGCTGTGATCACTTTCTTGGGGAGCTGTTCCAGTGCTCAGTTCACCTCTTGTGAAAAATCTTTTCCCAATACTCAGTCTAAACCTCTCCTGACTCAGCTTCAGGCCATTTCCTCAAATCCTGCTGCTGGTCATGAGAGTGAAGCAGTACCCATCTGTCGTGGCTTCACTCCAGCCAGCAGCCAAGCACCAGGCAGCCATTTGCTCAGTCCCCCACCAGTGGGGCACGGGAGAGAATCAGAAGGGTAAAAATAAGAAAACTCATGGGTTGAGATAAAGACAGTTTACAATGGAAAGCAAAAGCCACACACACAAATTGAAACCAGGAATTCATTCACCACTTCCCATGGGCAGGCAATGTTCAGCCATCCCCAGAAGAGCTGGGCCTCATCACACGTTGTGGTTAATTGGAAAGACAAAAGCCATCCATCCAAACATCCCACCCTTTTGTCCTTCTTCCCCCCACTTTATATACTGCCCATGATGTCACATGGTCTGGAATATCTCTTTGGGCAGTTTGGGTCACCTGTCCCGGCTGTGTCTCCTCCCGAACTTCCAATAGTCCTCACTCTCCTCACCAGCTGGGCAGTATAGAAAGCAGAAGAAGTCTTGGCTCTGTGTGAGCCCTGCTCAGCCATAACAAAAACATTTCTCTCAACATCTATTATCAACCCTGTGCTCAGCACAAATCCAAAACACAGTCTGTACCAGCCCTTTGAAGACATTTAATTCTACTCCAGCCAAACCCAGCACATTCTACCCCTTATTCCATAGCATTTACATCATGCCAGGTGCCCCAGTATTCAATACAAATGCAGTAACCACCACTTTAACCAATGCACTGCTCCTCTGCTTCCTGTCATGAGGACATTGAAGACAACAGTGAGGTCTTCCCTCAGTCTCTTCCCCAGGATGAACAAACCAAATGAGCTCAGTTGCTCCTCATACAGCTTCCCCTCCAGAACCTTCACCATCCTGTGGCCCTCCTTTGGGCCTCCCTTGGACACTCTCTAATAGTTTAATGTCTTTCTTATATTGTGGCACCCAAATCTGCCCCCAGCACTCGAGGTGAGGCCGCCCCAGAGCAGAGCAGAGCAGGATAATCCCCTCCCTTGCCTAGCTGGCCATGCTGTGCCTGATGCACTCCAGGACAGGGTTGGCCTTCCTGGCTGCACTGCTGACTCATCTTCAACCTGTCATCAACCAGAACCCCCAGGGTCCTTCCTGCAGCATGCTTTCTGTGCAGCATCTCATTCCCCAGTCTATATACACATCCAGGGTTGCCCCATCTAAAGCTCAGAATCCACCACTTGATCATGTGGAACTTCATATCACTGATGATTGACTCTCTCTAATTTGTTGAAGTCTCCCTGCAGGGTCTCCCTGCCCCTGAGGGGGTCAACATCTCCTCCCAATTTAGTGTCATCAGCAAACATATTTAGTGCTCCTTTGAGTCCTGTGTCCAAGCCATGAATGAAGATGTTGAAAAGAACTGGGTCAAGGATGGAGTGTTGGGTTGAACTTGTGTGGCTGTCATATCCTCACCCAGCTTCTCTATCACCCTTCTCAACAGAAGAGAGAGGTAAAATAACATGAAAAATCTTGTGAGTTAAGACAAAGACAACAGCATCACTGGCTCAAGCAGCTACTGGCTCAAGCAAAAGAAGAGACAGCACAGGGAAAATTATTTTAATTTTTTCCCAATTAAAATCTAGTTGGGTGTTGAGAAAAAAAAGATGAAACATAAACCACCTTCCATCCACCTACCCCTCCTCTTCCCAGGCTCAGCTTCAACCCCTCACTCCCAACTCTTCTACCTTCTCCCCACTGGGCAGCACAGGGGGATGAGGAATGGGGGTCTGCAGTCAATCTATAACAATTCCTGTCTGCTGCTCCTTTCTCCTCCTCACACTTCTCTGCTCCAGCCTTGGGCTTCTCCATGAGTTTTAGTCTTTCAGTATAAACCTGCTCCAGCTCTCCATGGGCTCTCCATGGGCTACAATTCCTTCGAGACATGTCTGCCAGGTGCTGCAGTGTGGATGTCTGCTGCACCATGGTCTCTCCAGGGTTTACAGGGCAATATCTGCTTGGGATGGACCGTGGTTGGCATGGGGCAGTGAAAATTTTTATTTTGCACAGGAAATGGAGTGCTGAGGCTGGAAAATTCTCTCTCATGAATCAACTGGATGGTGCTGAAATCAGTGCATGCCTTCCTTTTATAAGAGGTTTATGTGCCAAGACCAGACGCATGAGGCCTCTGTAACTGCACTTGGAAGGGAGATAGAAATAATTTAAGCGTTAGTGCTTAAAAGCTCCTTGTATATTCATAAACATTTATCCAATGAACTCTACACAGGGCCCCTGTGTTTCATGTATTCTGTGATACAGTCCCACAAGCTCAAAGTTACATTTACTAAATCTACAGATGCCTTACTGCTCTCTGAGTAATTCATGTGAAAAGCAGTACACAAGCCATGAACAAAGAAATGCTATCTCAAAAAACCCAATTTATCTCCTGCATAGCAAATTACTAATACACAACAGGCAATCTCCTTGAGACTATGAGAATTCACTTCTAGGTTATCTTTAAACAATTTCCCAAAGGAGGAATGTGGGGAGAAATAAAAGATGAAACTATGACTTGGGAAACCTGCTCTAGCACTGGGAAATACTTGTTTTTAATTACTACTTAAATGAAGGCTGCTTTCCCAGAAGGACCACAGCTCCACCTGACTAAATTGAGATCACAGTTAGTACCTCAAAAAGCACTTGCAATACCAGCATAATAAAATATGCTGTGATCAATATATTTATGTTTCACATATTGTAGGTGCTTGTGATCTCTAGGATTTAAGGAATATTTAAGTGGTCTTTTACAAAACAAAATTAAGAACTACATGAAAACATTTTACTGTGAAGAAATCTTTTTGAGTCTCATCCAAATGCATAAGGTGCTGGGGGAAAACAATACTCACCAGAAAAAAAAATCAATAGATGTAATTTAAGAGAGGATAAGATTTCTGTGCACAAATATTTGAAAGACGCCTAGGTTTAGAACACTTAACAACTTCTGAGTGAAAAAAATGGTCCAACTAAGATAAATGAAAATTGCTTGTAAGAGAAATGTTTATGGCAAATATTACAAAAGCCTTTTTAATGGTAGGAGAACTCAACATTAATTTCTATGGCACAATAATTTTTCATATGACTGCATTTATGTATTTCCATACGCAGAAAACAACATCAGGAAATTATAAACAGCAAAAGGATTAGTATAGGCAGGATGGAGTTGTTAAAAAAGAAATGGAATTGTGTTGTCTTGCAAAATATTTTCAGTAGTAAGAGGGCCTAGTGCTGGATATGAACATTTTTTCATTGACCTTGTATTTGGATTTGTGCAGTACTTGCAATGCTGTAATCACCTACATGTCAGAAGATGAATTAAAATGAGAACAGGTGCATAGAGAGCATATTAGGATGAGAAAGGAGCAGGGACTCTATTCCAGTCACTATGGGGAGGGGAGGAGGGGTGTGCACAGAATTAGAAGAGCCTGGGTTGTTCTGCTTAACAAAAGTCGAGAGCGAATGTTATTGTTCTCAGTTAATACATTGAAGAATAAAATTTATTTTAGGCAAAGGACAAGCCTAAGATGGCAAAAGAACTCAAGGACACAAATAGATCAGAAATAAATTTAGCTAGAAGTTCAAGGTAGTTTTAAAATATTCATGGAATGACTCACAGACAACAATTCAAGCTAGAAGGACCCACGGGAGGACATCTAATCCAAGCTGCAGAGTCAGCTCTGAGGTCAGACCAGGTTGCTCAGGGCTTTAAGCCATCACGTCTTAGAAATCTTCAAGGATGGAAATTGCACAGCCTCTATGGGCAACCAGCTCCAGCTCTTGACTGTTCCCAGAGTAGTATTTCCTTCTTTCCCACCTTTTCTCCTGTTACAGCTTACACCCATTGTCTCTCATTCTCCCATAAAGCCCCACTGGGAAGTGGGTGGCTCTGCCTTCTTGATAACCCCTCGCTGGGTCCTGGCTGGCTGCTGTTGGGCCTCCCCTGAAGCCATCCTTTCTCAAGGCTGAATAAGACTCCCGATTCCTCAGCCTCCCCACGCAGGGCAAGTGCTTCTGCTGAATTTGTTCAGTTGCTTCACACCTTTCCTGTACTGGGCTGCTCAGGGCTCTGCAAAGCACTAAAAGATGAAAGAACTTGGTGGTGAAGGCAAAGGGAAAGAAGGCATTAGGAACATTGGTCTTCTCTGTATCCACTGCCACAAAATCACTCTCCCCACTGAGCAGTGAGCACACAGCTCCTTGTTTGGCCCTCTACTGCTCAGAAGATGATCTTTGCTTTGCCCTTGACATCCCTTCCAGTTCCAGCTGAGCTTGGCTTTCCTAACCTCACTCTTGAAAGCCCGGTTGATATTTCTAAAGCCCTCTTCTGCAGCCTGGCCTTGTTTCTGCCTCCTTTTGTGGCCATTTTCCAGAGGAGTCTCTCGTGAGTTCTTGGCTTAGCCGAGAGGGGCTGCTGACACGCCTACTGGTTTTCCCAGGTATCTCATGTGGTCCATACAGTCATGGCAGTTCCCCTCACCTCTTTCACCCTTCAGGCTGCTCTTGTGTGATCTCAGCTGCCTACATCCTGGTGCCCCACATTCAGGCTCTGCCATTCTCCTCCCTTCCTCCCCTCAGCATCTTCATCTCCTCTCTTTCACGCTCACCATAGCTAAGGCTGCCATGGGTCACCACCTCCCCAGCTGCTGTCTCCTTGAAAGGGACAGCAGATCTATCAGTGTGACCCCATGGGATGGCCCAGCCTGTATCAAGAAGTTGTCCCTGACACCATCCAGAAACATACTCCTGCCTGTGTCCTGACATGCTGCCCTCCAGCAGCTGACAGGGAGGTTCATGGCCGCAAGGAACGCCAGGCTCTGCCCTCCCTGGACTCCTCCCCTCCCTCAGTCTGGCCCCATGGTCAGCAACGTGGTCCTCCCATGCTGCTGCCCTTCCTTCTCTTCACTCAGTTCTGACTCACGTGCTCTCACCAGACCCTTAGCTGTCCCACAGGAGAACTCTAACATCCCATCTGCTCCTGAAAGCCTTGGACATCCTTCCTTCTTATCCTCCCTGCCTGACTTTCCTTCTTTTCTTTCCTGAGTGTGCCACAGTGAATTACTGGAAGAGCCTCCAAGAAAAACAGTGACAAAAAATCCAGCCTGAATCAGAGGGGTTTGATGACTTTATGAAAGTATTTGACGTGTCATTACTAATGGTGGCAGAAGACTGGGATTTGTGTCCACAGAAATGAGCACAGAGGGGGAAGAACCAGGTATAGAAGGAGATGCATACATCTCATCTGAAGAATTTCAAGTCTCCTCCAAACAATTAGACTTTTTTAAAACTACTCTAGTTAACTGAGAAACATTTGATGGACACCAGAAAAACCACCATTTACTTACCTTACATAAACCCTAGGACCAGATATTATACAGGGTGAGGTCTTGCCTGCAGTTCCAGACAGAGGAAAAACACTGGAAGTCAGACCACATGTCCAACCTGCATTTCAGTCACCATCCTGTTTGGATATTAAAACCACAGCTGGAGAGAACCAAGGTGATGCACAAGCTAAAGGTTTGCACCACCACCTCTGGGAAATCACTTTTTTTTCATTTTTCCTTGCAGTAATCACCACTGAGAGTAAAACATCTTAACTATAGGCAGCGTAAGGGCAACTTTTGAGTTTCTCTTTTGGGATACAACAGAAATAGCAAGAATTGTGCAGGGAACAGCCCTCACATTCATATGACTTTGAATGCAAGGAAGAATCAGATTCTGCTCACTCAAGAATAGAAATGTTGGCTTTTAAACTGAAGATCACTATCCCAAAACTGTAGTGGTGAAACACAACAAGGCTCTCAAGGAAAAGCTATTTCCAGTCACTACTGTATACATAAAGTTTAAAAATATTTAAGGTAAAAATACCCAAACAACCCAGCCCATAACAAATAGATCACTATTAGAGGCTTACAGTTTAGTGAGTCAAACTGAGCACCACTCCCTAGACTGGAAAGACTCAATAATTCTTTTGAAGATCAATAAGAAAACCAACAGAAATAAAAAAAAAATACCCTTCATAAAGAGTTTCTTGACCACAGAAAGGTAATATGATCGGAGTTCTGCAAAACAGCTCCTCAGACAGCAAAACAGATACTCATATCTTTCCTTCGGAATTATACTTAAAATTCAACTTCTTGTTAAAACAAATCATGTAATATTTAAAGCAAAACTTTCCACGTATTCTCCTCTGGCAGCTGGGCATCATCAGTATTAACCTGCTCTGGTATGTAAATCAAATTCAGTAATTCAAACAGCACTGCAAAGATATAGGCCAGCCGTTTACTGAGTGCTGCCCGTCTGATGATACTCCAGACAAAGTCACAGTGGTTTGACAGGAATTTTTTACTCCATTCATAAGGTACCATGGAACCCATCATGAATACAAAGCAAACTGCTGATGGCTCCTCAGGCATTAATTTGCAACTTGGACTTCACTGCAACAGAAACTTTGAGGAAAGGGTATATTTGATTTTGTTGTTGACTTTTCAGACTAGTTTTGTCATAATATTTGGGTGTTTTTTTAACTACAAAATATCCTAGCTTATTGCATTTCTATTCTGTAAATGACACATCAATGGAATGATTACCAGTACTGAAATCTAACTCGTCTATGTACGGCAGACTATAGGACAATACAAGTGGAAGGTACCATATGGCAAAGCATAGTTCTCCCTCTGAAAACTTTACTGGTATTTTAAAAAGAACTGAAGATTTCTAGTGGATTGAATTTGAAAACAATTTATTATCTGTCAGATCTGAAAGTCTGTAAATTATGTACCAAGGAATATGAACATTTTCTAATGATTGAAAAATATGAACTGTTAGCAGGTTTTGTGAAAAGAAATGTGGATGTTCTTTAAAACACTTAATCTTTCTTGTTTGCCTTGAGTAAAAAAAATAATTTTAATAAGCCTCACAACACTTTTAAAAAGCTCTAGTGAGTTATCAGTTCCTAGAAATACCTCTTGTATAAGAGGAGATAAAGTAGTTTTCAGGACTTAATTGACTACCTTAAAGGATACACCAAAAATATATTTAAACAGTAGTTATGTTTGGATTTATGTATTAAAATTAGAAAAGGGCGTTTGGTTCTTTACACATCCAGAAATTTGTCAGGTGGGTACTAACATTCCCCCTAGATTTAAGAAGAGATATTTATAATGCACTGTAGAGTACAACCACAGTCTCTATTAAAGGTGATGCATACATTAAAAGCAGTCACATGGCAAAAAAATTAAAAAGAAACACTAGGAAATAGGCCTCTGAGAAGCATAACACCTTTCAAAGATCACCTGCAGATAACAGGAAAAACCAATCATTAGCATAATTTCCTCCTGCTGTGGCCAGTCAGCTATCCTGCTGGCTTGTAGAAACCCACGAGCATCCTCCTGCTTAATGAGTTCTCTCCTGACAGACAAAGCTATCCTTTCCCCTGGAGCCTCCTCATGTACAAACACTAGCTGAATTTGACCCAGACATGTCACTATTTGCTCCCTTACTTTAGAAGCAGTGGGCTTGAGAGCCTGTCCTCTGAACAACAGAAGACCTCTCAGCTGGCCAAAAATTCATAAAAGCCTCATAAAATGACATTTTCAGCAGGAAGCAGCTGGCTGTAGCCAGCCACAGAACTTGTTTTAACATCAGACCAAGCAAACTGTACTGAACTAGATCCTTGCTTGCAAGTCTGTCTGAATTGCCAGAATTTGGAATGAGTCATGGGCAGAGACCAGAAATGGCACCAAGGTCACCAGAGGAGGAAGAGTTAAGATGAATGAAAGGGACTTAGACAATGATGGCATAGTAAACCAAAAGGCTTTTTTCAGTGTCCACTGCTACTTCCTAGCCTGAAATATCACTTTGTCTTACACATGAAGCTGGAAAAGGAACAGCCAAACTTCTGAAAGCAAAAATTATGTTGAATAATTTATTCAAAGGTCCTGTTTTTTAGGCCTGATCAGCACTAGTTCTTGAAGAAGGAGTTATTCTCCCGTGTTATGGCTGGGCACCAGAAGACGAGAGTAACTCGAGTTCTTGTTAATAGATCCCTTGGGGCAGATTAGTGTGACATGACACTGAGTGCTCAGTGTTTATAAATATACATATATATATATGTTTATTTTAGAACAATTTGGTTGCACTGGAAAGCAGGTATGTAGATAGATATAGATATATTTATTTTAGAAAAATTTGGTTGCAATGGAAAACAGGTATGAGGTATGTAGCCCTTTTGGTTGTTACTAACTATAGTAATATGGCATATAAAAGCCCAGACACCACACAGAAACCCCAGTAACAAAGACAGTTTTACCATCCAGCACAAACATACAAACTCCTCTGTGTAGGTGCACAGACACACTTGGATTTGTTTTTCTAATTCAACTGGTCAAAACAAATAGTAGCTTGAGTCTGGTTCAGGGACAGAAATGCAGTTTCAGATGTTTCTCCTGTCCAGAAGTGTCCCTGAATAAAACTCTTCTTTGTCTCTAATAAAGAACGCAATTAAATCCAGAAAAGGCACAAATAATTTTAGTATAATATATTTTGTGCAATATGCCCCTGATCTACTGGACAAAGACGTCTATCATCCAGGTTCAGACTGGATCTATCTAGGTTGGGTTACTTGTTAGACTTTGCTATCTATTGTGCCAGGCAGATTCAGCTTGTATTAATGAACTTCAGAATGAGTTTTTACATTTTGAAATAGAAGGTCTTCGGTACATGGGCTGATGTTAGCAATACATTTCAAGCTACGTTCAGTGCACACTGGGGTGGGACATCTGTTCCCACTAAACACATCTTGGCTATCACTCACTCCCAGACATTAAGGTAATTTATCCACATCCCACTTTGCCACTGATGACAACTTGGCATTTGTCCATGAAACAAGAGTATCTGAGATGCCTGTCCAATATTTGTCCTCACATCAAGTGCTTATCACCTTCGTAAGATATTAATTTGGGTATTACATATTTAATAAACACCCCATTACTCCATCGGAGAAAAGTGTACTTCATTTTGTTTATCAATTAAAACACTTTTTAAAATATGCAAACACAGTCTCTGTAAGTAACAGCCCCTAATGACCTATCCATCATTTCTAGTCATTCATAAGGATAAATTAGTTTTCCTGTCCTTTTCCCAAAATCTCATGCTTTCTGCAAGTTTCTAATCTGTCTCTCAAGAAAAGCCCCAGATACCTCGTGTCTCACACTGAAAGGTGTATTCTTCACATGACAGGACAGCCCTAAACTCACCATTTAGGTCAAACTAGCATTCAGCTCTGCTCTATCATCCTGTCAGTGGAAATTGTAGGGGTCAGTCTTTTCCCAAGCACCTGCCTTGGGTGGGTTAAATGCTGTAGTTAGGGAGCTAGCTGTGTGTCAGCATTTGCCTGCTTCCCCAGCTGGCATGAACTCAACTCATGCCACAACAGCCTCAAGAGCTGAGACACGTCATGCTCTGCAAAAGCCATCAGAGGCCAGCAGCTGTCCCCTCATGTGCACTGAAAACACAGCCACACCCTGCACAATCCAGCTGAACAGGCTTCATTCTTTTGCTACGTCGCTCTGTTCTGCATTTACCTTCTCACCAGCACACCTTGCTCATCTTGCCTCAGGAATGGACAAATATGGTGGCCCCACTAGAAGGAAAAAGGAAAGTTACTGTGACCAGATTTCTTGGAGATAGAAGCTGTCCTCTCCTTTGCCCAGGCCCACTGACTTGTGCTGCCCTTCAGTCGCAGCAGCAGCAGCAGTGAGGAGCAGTGATGCTGCAGTGCTGCATCCTTTCACTGCTGCACTCTGTGAACTCAAACCCAGCCCTCCCCTCAGGAGAGGGACTGCATGCAAGGCCCAGTCCTCCGGGTGTTGCTGGATCTGACTGAGCCACTGCCACCAGCCAGAGCCAGGCATGCTCTGCAAGGAAGGACATACTGACCTCCCTGGCAGTGGACAGACTGCTTTCTTACCCCATTAGTGATTTCAAGCCTCAGGATGCCCAAATATTCCCTCACTCCTTCCATGCACAGGCTAGCAAGCTGACAGTGTGAATCAATTGGTTGAAGAAATCACAGATAAAGGCCAAAGGCTCTTCAGCTGAGTTGGTGAGTGGCCAGGGTAGCACACAGAAAACAAAGTTATTGATGGCAAGGGACAGAAGCAAACAGGAACTTAGGCTTTCACCCTAGCTCTAGTGGGGACTTTTCACTCACCTTGCTCCTCTGTGCCTGGATTCCCCTCACCCTTTATGTAGTTAGATTAGACTTTAGATTCTTGGACTTTTTTTATTTCCATATACAGCATTCTCTTTCTGCATACATAGCATATCACCAGGAGTCCCTGCTCTTTAGCAGGGCCTTTTAAAGCCTATCTAAAAGGAATATAATGTAATGCAATATGGCAGCATCCTCGCTCAAAACTGTCAGGATAATACTAAACTTGCACTAAATATGAATCCAGAATTTTATGCTGGCTTGAATACAACTAATTTGATAAATAAAGTGTAGAAAAATAGATGCAGATTCAGTAATACTTATTTTCAGTAATAGATACTTTCAGTAATATGGGTTACAATTTTGAGGGAAACTTTTACAGTAACACATGCATCTATTGAAGCTCTGGTTCTAATGCATATATTCAACTGCCATAATTTTGATTGAGAGGGAATTTAAAAAGAAAATGTAAAGCCAGTGATTGAGATTTTGGGGATTGATTTAGTAAGGAGAAAACCCCAAATATTTTTATAAAGGCTTTCTTTATAAAAGTAAGGCATATTTCTGAAAAAATGTTCATCCAGATCTTACAAAGAAACTTTAGACCCTGCAGCATTTTAGCTTTGGCTAGCTTGGGCCTCTCTGTTTACATAAAGTATTTTTCAAACTGAGCTGCCATTTTGCCAAAAATCTTTCTGATTTTTGTTTTTTTCCTTTTGTCCTGTTCAATTCAAATTCTCAAGTGGTTTCACAATGACGGAACAGTTCTACTGAGCCAAAGTGGAAGACAGCCAAAATACCCAGATGAAGAGGTTTTCAGATGAGCTGGGGGAAATGCATTATGCTGAAGGTACATCATTATTTTCAGTAGCATTTGGTAAAGTGGAAGAGGCAGTAGGTGATTATTAATCATAGAAAGATTAGCGCTTTGGCTCCTCTATGCAACCTTTCTTCCTCTGCTTTTGTTTCTCTGAAGTCACACTTGCTCTGGGCTATCAGTCTTGGACTACTGTTGTACCTACTGTCTCTGCATCAGCAGTGATGGAGAAGTTTCCTCTGCAAAGTTAAAGCCAGAGATGCTGCTGCTATACAAAAGCAATCAATAACACTATTTAACCCAGAACACTGAGAATGCTACAGCACACACAGAAAAAGCATGCCATGATTACATTTTTTTTCTACTCATATTAAAAAAAAAAAAAATTATAGACTAGCTTGGGCTGGAATGGGACATTCAAGGTCATCTAGTTCCAATCCCACTGCCATGGACAGGGACAGCTTTCACCAGCTGCTCAAAGCCCCATCCAACCTGGCCTTGAACAATCCTGGAGATGACGCATCCATGGTTCTTCTGGGAAACCCACTGACACTTACAGTATAACCTTTCCTTGGTCTCATCTGCAAGTTGGATAAGTCAGCCTTGACAGTATCTAGAACAAGAAATACAGAAACCCACCTCTAGGACCCTGAGCTCAGAGCCAAACCCTGATTATGAGAAAAGAAGAACAAAAGCATGTTGTGAAAATTTCCCCATGTGCATATTGCAGATCCACTAGCTGGCTATTGTTTTGAAGGAAGCTAAAAGATTGAAAACCCTAAATGGTGGCATGTGCCAAAAAGGGAAAAAGTGAATTTCAGTAGTGACAGCCAGGGCACAACTCTGGCTTATTTAACCCAGATAAGGCTTCTGTAAGGCTTACCTGGAAAAAAACATGTAGGTGTCAGAGAGAACATCAATTGACCTTGCTGCAATGACCTTGGATCTTAACAACATTTATCAAGCAACAATTGCAAAATACCAAACCACCTACATACCAGCTACTTTGGGACAGTGAAATACTTGTGCTACATCAACTCTGCTATGCTTTTTACGTTGTTTGAAATCACCTATATTAAATCTCTAGAAGTCAACATTATTAGACATAGATTGTAATTGCTGTTCTGGTACTTAGTCTATTCATTTTTCATGCACAGTGGTCAGAGACTGATTTATCCTGATGGAGCTCCAATTTCAGTAGAGGAAGAAACAAACTAGCAGGCAGCAATGGATGACAATGTGATAAGAGATGTGTTGTGTCCTTCCTTCCCTGTTGCCATGAACCATGTCAAACAGACCTGTGGTCTCCAGGTAGCGTAGAGAGGAGTTTTGCTACTGATGACAGGAGAATGACACGAGCACAAAGGAGCTCCATTCAGTAATGTTATTTCTGCATCAAAGCTCAAGCTTTGCAGTCTGCAAGCAGATCAAGTTACCTGATGACTAAGGGGTTCCTCATGAAGCTGGACTGGGTTCCCAGTGTACATGCCCACGTTTGTTTATCCCTGAAATCTGAAAAAGAAACTAACCTCAATAAACTACAATATCTTACACATGCCACAGCCATTTTGTCTGAAAAGAAGAATTCTATCATTATTGGCAGTAACAAAAACCATAGAAGCAGCATAGAGAAGCAGCACCAGGTGAGGTGGTCCATAAAGTAAAGGAAAGCATATGTGTGCCAAGCTGCTGCATAATACAGGGGCTGGAACCTAGCATAGATTTAGACTTCCTCAAATCACAGCAGGATTTTCTCAGTTAAGACATGGAATTATTCCCCATAATCAAGAAGATAGAAGGATAAGTTTTATTTTTTTTCCCCAGGTGATGTTTCTGGGTGGCAGCAGTGTCTGCTCTCTCCATTATGAGAATGAAGCAATAAATAATGATGCAAAGACCTGTAAAAAGACAGCTTCACTCTCCCCTGCATTCCTAATTTCTGTTGTGTTTCAGAAGTAGGCAAAGTGATATCCAATTTGTCCAATAGGTGTTTTCTCCTCTAGAGCTGGACATAAATGAATTTGGATGCATAAGAAAGCCCACTATCTAAATTGCATGCAGTTTGTTCTTAAAAAAAAAAAAAAGAAACTGAATTCTGCTGTTGTGGAACGCCCTCTTCACATTAGGTTAATTAAGCCGCTACCATTAGTTGCACGGGGATGAGATATTTTGTGCTCTGAATAAGCAGGGCTGGAAGACTTGGGCCTTATACCTTCTTGGGATGATCAGTTAGAGATGAAAAATCACAAAGGCAGTGGGTGCTTGTCTGCTATGACTGAGCTTAGCTTGACAGCTGGCCAGCCTAATGCTAAATGTGCTAATCACGATAAAAGCAGGGTAATTAATCAGAGCACAGCAAGGACATGCCCATTAACAGTGCTGAAAGCAAGCAGAGGAAACCTTCCCACGTTACAATACATACTTTTCTTCCCTAGAGAGCTTTCGGGATACCTATTATGGAAATGTTTACTTGGGTAATGCTGAGAGGGAAATGGTGCAGTGACGCTGCTGATGGTGATGAGGTTTTTACAAGGGAAGCCAGCAGTTATCTCTGCAGAGGGACACCAGCAAAAGGATTTCCTACCCTCTGTGTGATGGGTCTCATAAGAAAACTTAAACCAGAAAAAGAATACACAGCATAATTCAGAAACTGACCTGCTCTAGCAAGGGGAGACCTTCTCCTATTACAGTCAGAGTGAATTGCATGTGGTTAATAATTAGGAGACACTGTTTGGTCAGATGCAATAATCCATGGAGTTAAAAGGATTGCTGTTAAGGCACAAGAGATTCCTGGTAATACTTCAGGTTAAAAGCTCCCACTTTTTTCATCAACCATGGCTGCTTAGCAGGATTTAATTTTTATTTTTGGTAGAAATACATTATCTACTTTAAGGAATAAAAATCCTGTTGAAGCAAAGGCCTGGAAATCCTCTCTTCAGCATCCATCTCTTCAGTAACTCATTAAACATGCTCAGAGGAATATCTGGGTGGAAACTCAGGATGTGCTGCAGCCCTTCACACAGCCCCCAGAGCAAACCCTGGCTTGGTCCCTCCACGTACACGTGGAACCCTGCCCCAAGAACTGGATGAGAAAGAGGAGCAGCAGCATGGCTTTATAGAGCAGGGGCAAAGAGTCTGCCAGAGTGTTGAGGGCTGGCTCTACTCAGCTGGCACAGCACTGGCTAGGAGAGGATGTGGTTTGAAAACTGGACACTCTGTGTGTAAACCTTTGTGCTAGCTCTGGATTTTGCTGCCTGTGGCTGTGTGGACTGCGACTTGATATGTCTGTTGTTTTTCTGACAAAAAGTTACACAGACTGAGACAGTGCAAATGACAGGACTGAGTCATGTTTCACCCAGAGTCAGTGGACCTTGGGCTCCTACTAAACCATTTGCCAAGCTATAGGAGGATTTCCATGTGAAGGGATGACTAGATTCCTAGCCTCTGAGGCCCAAAGGAAAAATTTTCACAAGCCAGGTGGGTATCCTGTAAAGCCTAGACTGCAAAATGCAGAACATGTGTGAGGACCTTGAACAAAATGTGATTTTATCAACAAGGAACTGAGCTTGGATTTTCTACAGAAAAAAATAAACCCCATTAAGACCATACAACAGTAATGGTAATAGATGGGACTCTTCATTAGCTGATGAGAGAAATTACAGATAACAGCTATGGAATGCAAGTCTCTGTCCCCAGAAATAAATCAACATTGTTTTGATAATGGCAGAAGATAGCCCAGCTACCAGTGAGCTACATTTCTCTTTTCTGAACAGAGGGTTTGCACTTAGCCATAGTGCTGCTGCAGAAGATGACAGCTCACAGAGAAATTGCAAGAGGTAGTAAAAAAAAAAAAACAGTAACAGGGAACTGCCTGCTGCATTGTTATGAAGAATTGCTGCGAGAAAATGTTCATCCTGCTAGGCATTTCCAGGAGCATCAACATTCAGCTGCTCTTCCATTGTAAAACTACCTAGGAATGCCAGCTGCCACCTTTGCTAGGTGGTGTTGGAACAGATTCAGCCATGGCAGGGGTCATGTACAGAAAGCATGCTCCTTTTCACAGGTACAACAACAAATGCCTGTGCTTTGCATATATGGCAACAGCAAACTTTAAAAAAACAGAAAAGAAGACTGGGAATACACACGGAAAGGAAGAACAAGAACAGAAGCATTCTTAGTTTGCTCTCACACACGAAATGCTCAGGTAACCTGCCTAAGTACTGGTTCCAGGCAAGCCCTAAAGATGTAGTTACTTAACATCACAGAAAAGAAAATCCTTACCCCACCAGCATCACTGCTGCAGTCAGGCTTGTACTGCTCACTACTGGAACATGCACTCGGAGTTGGTTTTCCTGTGCGGGATTTGTAGGCAATACGCCCTAGCCCAATAGTAATTCACAGTGCATTTGGAGAAGGAGAAGCCTTGAGGGCTTCCCTCTTTGTTCCAGAAGGCAAGATCTCCTGGGCAGGGATGGACGCGGGTCTTTCCCGCAGATGGAGCCCTTGCCCCAGCGAGCAGCCTCTCCCTGGCTGAGCCCCGGCCCGGGGAATTCCGGGCTGCAGCACAGGCGGGTTTCAGCTGCTCCTTCTCTCGGTTTTATCAGACTGGGATTTTATTTTCACTCCGGGGCATTTCTATTAAATGAGCTGGTTTTATTAGCAAGCCAGGATGGTGGGGAACTGTAGAGAGGGCAGCTCAGTACTAGCCTAACAGGGGATCAGGATCACAGGGGGAATTGAAAAGAAGTATGAAAGCAGAGTTGTCAAATAACTGTTTGTAGGGGCTTTTTGTTTGTTTGTTTGTTGTTTTTTCTTTCCCAGAAAAAAAATTCCATTCTGCAGGATCTTGTAAAATCTGACGGTGGTTTGATCCCTTTTCCTATCGTTGCCTACCGATGATTAGCCCCTAATCATCCTGCAAGATTCATTTATGGATAGCTCTGTACTTGCCCTGGTGAGAGCAGTGGGGTGTGTATGCCATTCATGCAAGAGGGAAAACCGAGTGGTTAAGTCCAGCAAGCCATGATTCCTGGAAAAAGCCAACACAAATCTGCGAATGAATTTTTCCCCCAAACACTCCAGGTTTCAAATTTTATCTTCAATCAGGAAAAAACAATTTTTAAAAGTGCTCACAGAGTAGAGCTATACATCCAAATGAATCACACTAAACCCAGTAAAGTGATTCATGCTGATGAACTCCAAATGTTTTATTTGGAAGCTGATATCATTTCATTGAATTGTTTTTAAGTGGTTTTGTTCGAAGAGTGAATGGAGACATTTTTTGGAGGGAAGCTGGTCAGCCTGGTCAGGAGACAGGTCAGACTTGGAAGGAAGAGAACATAACACAGATTTTATCCAAGCCAAAATGAAAACTTCAGCATTTAAAAAAAGTTTTAAAATCATTTTGAAAATATTTTGGTTCTGTGTCAGTGAAACTGATCTAATTTCACAATTCATGGGGAATTAAATAGTTTCATCTGAAAAAAAAATTTTTCAAGAACAAACCCAGCAATATTTTTGATCCCAAAACACCACATTTCTTGGCTGCCAGTGCAGCAGAGAACTAGATTATAGTACTGAGACAGATGTTATCAATAATAGTAGGCCAAGAAGTAACTACATGTCTCAGTACGAGAGAGTCCTCAGTATTCTGAATCTCGTCAGGCTATGAGGGAACACAAGAACATTCCAGGGAAATCCAGAGCAGTGACATTAGGTAATGTCACTACTCAGAGAACATGATGAAGTTAAATGCATGTACTGAACGCACTGCTTTCACACTGGGTGAGCAATGAAGTACGAGTCCCCACAACTGTAAAACTTTGTATGATGCTTCAAAAATATTTATTATTTATGTTACAGAACCACAAACTTCATCAGTTTGGAACTGAGCCTCCCAGGTTCTCACCCAAACCTTGTCTTGCGTGAATCTGACAAAACTCAGGTACTCTTTTCCTTGAAAAGCCAAAGAACTTCCAGTGAAGCACTGTATGCCCTCTGCAGCAGAGGAAAGTTGTTCAGACTGCAAGGATCTGCTCGAGGACCACTGTCTCCAGACAGCAGGTCTTTGGAAGAAGTCTTCCTTGCCCTCAGAGGCACTGTTTTTCTCAGCAAGGCACAGGCAGCAGAAGGTCCTCAGACCAATTTGCAAGATAAAAGAAATATGTAGAGTCTATCCATCAAAATTGTGAACACTCAGGCGCCATGCAACCAGAATACTTCTTATATCTATTATATTTGCTGTTTGGCTCTTGTATAATTCAGCATTTTAAACATAAAGTATCTTTTCATAGCTGATATTATTTTTCCTAGTGATTTATGAGAATGGACTCTTATACGTACCATAGCCTTTAACCTAACACTGTCATTGTCACTGTTGTGACAATATGTGGATTTATTTAGGGTAATATCTATTGCTTAAGTAAAATATAAATTTAATCACACTGTTTATGAAGCTAATTTAATCTTATTAGAAAAGGATAAAGAAGGAAAGATGGGAAATTTGCTCTGCAGAATAAACCCATTAACACCTTCTTCTTACAAAATAAACGAAGATAATCTTTCTGCATGGTATAAATATAGAAAAGGAATTCCTACCTCTTATTTTTATAGGCAGTGTTGGTTAGCAACAAGAGCTGATACTGCCTTCAAGGAGTATCCCAAACACTGCAAGTCAGCAGAAACATTTATCATTTTCACATGAATCGTTCAACTTGGGGAATGATCCAGGATGACTCTTCTGCAGTAAAACATTCAAGCACAGAAGTAAATTAAGTTCATGCTGTCATCAGCTGCCAGATTTTTCCACACAAACTAGCCTTTACTTGAAAAGGATCTATCAACTGTTTTAGCTACCAGAAAAAAAAAATTATTTGGTAGATAACATTTGGGGGATAGCTTTCGGCACTTAATATTCTGAAATCATGGAAAGGAAGGCTCTAGCTCCTCTTTTATATATGCAGTTAATGCTTTATAGTAAAATCTTCCTAGTTAGGCCTTTTGAGTCAAAAAGAAAAAAAAAAAGAAAAAAAAAAAAAAAAAAAAAAAAAAAAAAAAAAAAAAAAAAAAAAAAAAGGAAGGCTTTCTGAGAGACCTTCAGGGCATCTCCTAGGTGGAGAGAAAATATTAAATCAAAATGAAGCAGGTAGGGTGTAAAAGCCACCACAGAAGCAAGGAAAATGAGGTAGAAAAACAAACCAACAAAGCAAAAATACCTAGAGAAAAACAACAGACAGAACAAAGAAACTATTTAGTAGCAAGTTTTTTGGTACTGAAAAACAGAGAGCACTGTAACTTGCCATTACCTTGTAGAACGTCATGCAGGAATAGAAACCCAGGATAACACCTGCACACCCTTAAAGGTAAGTTTATGTCTGAGTGTCCTGCAAACAGATGTTATGCAGCTGCTGGAACCTGCGCTGCAGTCCCCACTTCAAGAACTCAGCGGGGCTTCAGGTTTTCATCCCTCCCTCCCTCCCTCCGATTGCCACTCACCTGGGATGTGCAGAAGAGGAAAGAGAGGAAGGAGGGGACAAAAAGACCTCCTGCAGTTTGCCGTGTGGATGTCCCCAGCTCCGGGATGAGGTGGAGCTGTCCCACCCCAGGCTCTGGGACAAGCCCTGCAGGTGTTGCCTGAGAGCCATCCCTCACAGGGGCCGTGCAAGGCACACCCAGCTGCACATCCCGGCTGCTTCCCGAGCCCTCGGGCCCAACACGAGGGGCTGTTTCTTCAGCAGCAAAAGGGCAGAACCAAAAGAAGAGCAGGGCTATATCCTCACAACTATTTTAGGTATTAGGATGTTCTCAGTGATTTCTAGGCTGTGACCCTACATCCCTGCTCCTTCAGCTGGGGATGAAACCAGTGCCACAGCTTGAGATGACTTCACCTTTCAAATCCCAGAGACCTTCAGCAAAGCCCAGACAGTAAGAGCTGAGATATCTCAACTTTTTTCTTTTACTTTTAAACGTCAGAAACATTTTGGTTCTGAAAAGGAAGCCCAAACTGTCCTTTCTTCAAGAACAAATATTTGTACAAAAACTGCGGCCGGCAGCAATACAAAATGATCATATCCTCACATGAGAGTAATTTCCACACTTGCCTGCACAGTCCATCATTTGTGGTTTATTTTTTGTGTGTTTGTGGCCCAGCCTGTCTGACCTTAACCACAAACATTTTCCCTGTAAGTTTCGGAAGCATCTTTGCCCAAGGAACAGGAACTAAAGGCATTTGAGATGCCTGATGGCATCTGCCTGGCCTCCCTCTGCCAGTGCAAAAGGGCACAAATCTTCCCCAGGGACTGACTGTCATCCCAACCAGCCTTCCGTGGATGTCTCAGATACCCTTGTACATCCCTAATGGCATCCAGTACCTCTGTTTTGTCAACTAAATTGAGCCTTTGGTGTAACACTTTTCCCAAAACTCTGGCCTTCATTAATGCAAATAAGGAATTAATGTAAACCTGCAAATGTGTCATGGATTCAGAAATGTGTAGATTGCTTCACAGTGACAAGTCTCCCTGCAAACAGCTGCTCTGCACTGATATGATTTTCCCCATTATGAGTCTACGTTTACATTAATCTGTAAGGGTATTACTGGCAGAACTCCTTATTAAAAAAAGAAAGGCAGGCTGAGATTACACAACAAGAAGTAGCTATCGATGACCCTAGAGAAGAATCAGAATATAGTTAAATATTAGTGATATTTTTTTCTACCTTTTCTTCATGCACTAAAGGGGCAAATTAAGCAAAGTTCATAAATGCACGAAGTACTGCCACCCTGTAGGCAAATTCTGTGGAGAAAATGAAGTGAAGCCCAGGAGTGTTTCAAATAGTTTTTCAGTACTCCAAGGTCAGCACAGAAATTCTGTATGAGCTTTTTTTCATTTTCTTGGTATACCATGGGTGACTTCAGTCCTTGTTCAAAGCAAGGACTTGATCCTCTCATACTGCCATAGTTTCCTATTTTTCTCCATGTTTCCCTAAAAAATTTATTAAAGAAAGAGTTATCTTCTCCAACACTCAGGTCTTGGTTCAGTTGTGCATTTACATGAGCACATTTGGGGCATTTGTCTGAAAACCTGGGTGTACCTTAACACTCAGCCATGAGGAGAATGCACGAATTTTTTCCAATCTTGGCAAGACAAGCACACTTAAATCAAAACAACTTAGTCATATTATGAAAGCCGAGACCCTTGCAAATTTATATTCCTCGCTGTGTTTGGGTATTTGTGTGGGCCAAGGGCCAGAAGTAGGCAAAGGGTTTGAAGGAGCAGAGAAGGGACTCTCTGTTGCTGGTTTGGAGATAATTTCTGCCTCCTCCAGATGAATCTGGGAAACATATGAGCTGGCACTTGGTGACAGTACAGTTTCTGTCAAATGTATATTCACTGGTTGTGCCCTGCCTTCTAGGCATCTAAGGGAGATTTAACTCTGATGCCAAACATCACAGCCAGTTTGACCTGACTGAGTGGTCAACTGCCCTGATACAGCTGCTTGTGTGTGACACATGGCAGGCCTTGCTAAAAATTAATAAAGGGAAGCAAAAATGCTAAAACGTCTTTGACTGAGCAGAGGCTCAAGGCAAATTCTGGTCTTGATTACAAAGATGCAGTCTTACAGAAATCAAGAGGTTTCTTGATTTCCAGAATTCTCCCTGTAGATAAAAGGGGTGAGAGAGACCTGGAAAATCTGTGTCTCTGTGACCAGCTTCCCAAATTGCAGGAGGTGGAAATAGCACAAAATGCTTTCCTTCCCCTGCTCTCTCTTCGAAATACAGACATGTTCTCATTGCAGCCTGCAGCAAAAGGGCTTAAATATGCAGAGTACCAAGCCCTCAGCAAAATTTCAAGTGCCTACTTCTATGAGAGTCAATAGATGAGAATCTTAGCTCCTGAGAGGATTGGGTTTTCCAGTCTGAAGCACAAAGATTTCAGAAAAGAGGGTGACAAAAATATTTGATTTGGAGAACCTTGAGCAACTCTGAATAAGGACATTGCAAACAACAAAAGAGTATGTGCTCTGTGTCACAAATCTGCTGAGACAGATACCAAAACATGAAAACAGCTGCTGACAAAAAGGTCCATGTAGCTGAACAGTCTGGATGACTGTAGCCAAAACCAGACGCCTAGAGAAGCACAAGAATAGAGCAAGCGTATTTTCCCAGCACAGCCTGCCAGGCTCCAAGACTTGGTGCCTCAGGCATTTCCTGAGCCAGAGGTTGTCTGTTGTACTTAATAGCTGCACACACGCCTCTCCTCCACAAACTCATCCAGTCTCTTCTTAAATGATGTGAACATTTAGCATCCACAACACTCCATGGCAGGGCTCTAAGGCTTTAACAAACGGCAAACAAAGAACTAATCTAATTTGCTATGGATCTCCTACCTACTGGTTTCACTTGATACCCCAAACTTCTTTTTTTCCCCACTATTATTAATGGTAAATGTTCAGTCCCTTCATCCATTCAGCCATCTATGACTACATGACCTTTGTCATGTGTGTCACATCTTGCCATAGTTAACTGTTTTCCAGACAAAGCATCCTAGACCACACTGTGATGCCAGACACAGAAACCATTCTCAAAAATTTTTTGGTGTCCCCAGCTCCACAGCCTGACAGGTCCCCCTTGTATTTATTAACCCTTTGGATTTCTCATAGAAAAGCTGTGTTGGTTCTTTCCTACAGCCTCCTTTATCTATGTGCTCACTTCATGTAATCTTTATGATAACTTCAATTTACCCTTCAGCTTCACAGTACTACATTTGACTCCCACAGGAGAAAATATCCTATAAGCAAGAGATTACACATTACCACTTGCAGTTCAGCTTTCAGCCTTGAATTTCTTTGCTCTCTTTATTAGGAATTTTGATGCAATTATTCCTTGCCTTTTCTTATTTTTTGGCAGGGAAAGGGGCTGCTTTGTCATGCTCTCAAATCTAAGCTGCCAGAGATTTATGAACTCCAAAGTTCAGACTGCAAGGCCATCTTGTGTCTTTATCAATTTGCCTTACAAAAAAGTAGAGCAATGTTAAGAAATCAGATACCCCTCTGATCTGAAGATAAGCTCGTCTCAGTGCTTTTGGATTTGGTTCCCCTATAAAGGGTAAATACCAAGCAAGTCCAAAAGGCCACTACTCAAAAAAACCCCAAACCAACAAAAAAACCACCCTTCCCTTCTCATTTTACAAAAAATAAATTTAAGAGCCTGGAGTCTCTTTTAACATGTCTCTGTGTTGCATCTTCAACAACTTCCCCTTAGCTTATCAGGACATGGTCACCTCAGCCTTGTCACAGCTCCCTTTGCTGCTTCTGAGCAGTTCCTGCTTCGTGTAAACTCTTTGGGGAAAAATCTGTCCGGGTTGGTTGCCAGGAAAGCCCCCTCTGCAAAATACACTTTTCTAGAAGGAGCTCCTGACCCCTTCCTCTGGTTTCTGTCCTGGATATATGACAGGGCTTCAACAGTCCCTGCAGTATGGATACCCCGCCAAGCAGACTTTCCTCTCGTAACCCCAGCCTTTTAGGAATGGCATTGGAGTGACCCGTGTGCCAAAGACCTGACAAGTGGCCGGGCATGCCTCAGGGCATTCCAGAGCCCCCGACTGGCCAGAGCTTCCGTACCTCTCCAGCCTGGATCCGCAGGGAAGGATGGCATTTCTTTTTCCTTTTCGCATGTGGGATGTCGACAGTGGAGTTGTTGCTTTAAGACTGCAGGTCCCCCTGCACACACAACTGTGCAAATGCTGTGAATGTCTCAGCAGCAAGAAAGTACTGCTGCTAAATATTTGCCAGGCTTTCCATTGCATGCCAGGCTCTTTCAAGCAGATATACTTCTGGGATATTCTTCTCTGTCCTGAGAGATCAAGGGACCCTGCATGGCTCTGTGATTACTGCCAAGTGTCAGGCGCTTGCTAGCTTGATCTTTCCTTTCCTTCTGGTCCTCTGGAAAATGCAGCATGTCCCACCACGGTGGCAGCACTGCTCTCCTTCCTGTGTCAAGGGAGAGCTGTTTGCGGTGAGCAAATCCCAAGGAAAGGAAAAGGGAGAGGCAACCACACTTCAGAGGGAACAACAGCAGGGATTCAGGTTTCAGCATTGAGAGAAGTGTCAGCCCAGCTGGGGAGGTGGCAGCAGCAGAGGTGATACTCTTGGCCAGTTCCCACTAAGAGGTGGCCATTGGGATGGCTCCCCCAGCATGTCAGCTGCTGAGAGAGAGAGGGAGGACAGGAGGTTGTTGGAGCTTAAAAAGCAAAACACCAAAAGTTCACACTCACTTGGGACACAGATACAGAAAGCCTGGGTAATTTTTCTGCTGTTCAGGTACAGGAATACAGTGCCAGAGAGAAAAGAACCCCAATGGTGCTACCCCAGCAGTGTCACTGAGGTATGACCTGACCATATACATCATGATAGATGTATACCTGATTTTCTACTACGCTACTTTAACAAAGATGATTTTAATGGCTGATTATGCAGACCAGCTTCCCCTGGCTGATTCACCTTGTAGTTCTACAAATCCCCTTAAGAAAAAGCATCAGAAAGCATCATATTTACTGACATTTGTGCATGGGCTTCCCATCATTGAGAAACATCAGCAAGATTTGGCCACTGAATAACTTGTAGTCAACCCCCTCAGGTAATCACCTGGATTGCCTGCCAGATAAATGGCATTACTCATCCTAATAATACTGAGACATCCATCATTTGAATTATCCAGGACTGTGGAGGCGGAATACCTCAGACTGTCACAGGAACTTATGTAACTCTATGAGGGCAGAAGAAAAAAGGAAAGGACAGCTTGGAGGGAAGGTCATGACTCTACTACCTTGCCCAAAGCAGGTGTTGTAGTTAGAGCTTGGTCCTGTCATTGATGCCAAATAAAACAGAAGATGCTTCATGCAGTTAAGGAATGAATCACTACAAAAGTACTGACACTGCTACGGCAGGTATTTTAAGACCCACAGCAGCCACCACCCACGAAAATGCAGGCTCTGACTACTGCTATGTCACATACATCCTGTTAGTCCATTCTATTTCCATGCTGAAATGCAGGTAGTTACTCTGCAGTGTCATGTCACAAAAGACCCATCAACAATGTGTAATACCACATGAGATACATGACCATAAAGCACTCAAATAGAACATAATTCAAGTCCAGAAATAAGCCCTGTTCTTGAACATGCTTTCACAGCATACAACAGACCAGGAACAGATAACTGGGGCTAAACTGGGGTGTCAAAAAACAGAATTTCTAAATATTTAGAAATATTTTTTGCCATTGTCCTGATAAAGGCTTGGGATATATCCTTTTTAGGACAAGATTAAGATGTGAAAAAAACTTGATAAGGCTTAAATTAAATTAAATTATAAATGATACATTAGCTACACCTATTTTTCATAGCCAGAAATTCAACTTTTCCAAAGCTTTGATGTTTGTCTGCTGAGGGAACTGTGTGAATGGAGTATATTGAAGAAGTAACTAAACATCTCAAGAATGGCCATTTACTTGTTTTAAAAAAAACGTATTTTAAGACCCATCAAAGATAGACAATGAAACATGAAACTGTTAAAAACATTCATTCCTTTTGGCACAGATCCTTTTCTGCATTCTTTCTTCACTTTGCAAGATGACTTTTTCCATTTCTACCATTTGTGTGAGCTTGAGGCTACAGCATGGAATGTTTCTTTAAAAAAACAAAGGAAAACTAATCTATTCTAACCCAAAGAACACAGTAGCTTTAGTGCTAGAAGGAATGGCTAAGATTTCTGTTCTGCATAAAAAGTAACAGAGTCATTTATAAAAGCTTGGGGGGGTTATTTGTGTTAAAAGATCCCTCCTTCTGATTCCTCCGGTTCTTTCTCTGATGCCTGTTTAGTAAATTTTATACTGGCTTAATCTGACATATCTATGGCCAACTGGATTGTTGCATTCATATTTATATATTATTTTTTAGATTTGCATTAGCAGAGCCTACTTGGAAAAGATTTCTATTGACTAGTTTAAATCTCAGTTGTGCCTATGTGATCATCCAGAGGACCAGGGAAAAATGACTGGATGTTTCTATCCAGTTTTCACAGAAGACAAAGATGGAGGAAAAACCTGCTCTGAATTTGTGAAGCAGGGTGCATGAAAATAATGAAAAATCCTTCAGCTATTTTATGGAGAAAATGGATTTAATCTGCTTAATAGCATGCAGTAATGCTGTTCAGTCAAATGTATTTTTGTTAGGCTAAGTTTGAATTCTGATGTCTACTGCCTGGCAGTAACTTGAACCCATGATCATAATGCCCTTTAACAGTCCTCAAAAATGGCATGAGTCTGGGTCCATACTGGTGCACTGGTGGCTACACCTTAGCAAAGCTGAGCAGCTGGTGTTGCTGAAATGCAGTTCCAAAGAGAAACAGACCTCACAAACCTGCCTTCCTTGTTCTTCTCGCTAGGCTACTCTGCACAAAGGTGTAAAGGCAGGAAAAAGACACTGACAATCTCTCAGACCTTCATATACTGGTAAAGCTATATACTTCTGCTGGTAGAGACTTCCTGGCCTCACAAATATACATATATATATATATGAAAATATTGGATGCAGTAGCTGCAAAATTACTGCTTTATTTTTGGTTTCAAATTTGAGGCATCCTCACTGAAACAGTTTGTAAGCTTTTCTCAGAGCCTGTGCCAAGGGAGTGTACTGTATTTAAATGAAGTTCAACTAATTTTCTTCATGTTTTTCTTCCTATCCCAAACTTCATTCTTCACTATTTACTTCCTCTGGCCTAACTCTCCCTGCTCAACCAGCCATACAAACCCACCTCTCTTAACCCCAGTTCCAGTTTCTCTGCTGAAAATCATTCAATCTCTTGTCATCTCAGTCCTGGTCCCTTTTGCCCAGGAAATCTCCTTCATCCTTCTTGTCCCAGTTCTCAAACCCCCATCTTTCAACCCTACCCTGACTTTCCAGACAGCTTCCATATAATTCAGGTCATTTCCTCCTTCACACTGCCAGAGAGATAAATGCCTCTTAGCTTTGCCAAATCTTGGCCTTGCCAAAATACAAGTTCCAAAAATTCTGAGCATGTCCCTTTTCTTCCTGGTTACAGAGTTGGAGATGTTCAAAGACATGCAATGCAGCTAAATTTAGGTGAAACTTACTGGGAGATCAGGAAGACACATCCTTGTCCCAAAGCTGACCTCCTGGCAAGGCTCACACTTCCACTCTGAAGGCCTTAGAGGAGATGAAGAGCAATGGACCATTTTCAAAGGAAAGGTCACCTGGAGTTTAACATGAGCAAAATGACATTTCCTCCAGCTTTATTTACAGAACCAGATGAACCATTTCAACTAACATTTTCAAAGCCCAGCATGGGAAGTTTCAGCATGAATAGCTAAACTGACAAAATTACAAAAAACTGAGGGTAGGTTACCTTCCTGGGGAATGCTGGGGGAAGAGGAGCCATGCACCAACTCTGTCAGAGAACTTTTCCCCTCTAAACTAACACTGGCAGCTGAGGGGCAGCCAGCCTGCAGTCCAAATAATCACTGTGTTTCCTTTTAGTAAGAGTTTGGACCTGCTTCAAGCCTGGTGCTAAAATTAGATATTTTACTAGCTTTTTAATTTTTCAGTTCAAAGTCTAAAAGTTTTGAGAAACCACATAAGCCACTACTGAAGGTTTCCATCTGGACCATGGTTCTGAGCTCAAGATATCCAACAGAAGCTGTTTTGCATTCTGTGGGAAGCCAGATGAGCATAGCTCAAAGAGGCAGAAGTGTTGCACTTCTCATCAGTTTCATGCTGCTAATAGGAAAAATACACTTCTGCTTTTTACAAAGGCCAAGGGAAGGATGAATACCTAGACACAGTTTTGGCTATAATCACTGTACATGGTAGTTTAGATGTGCCTTTTTTAAGAGACCCCTCTCTAGAGGACACACATGATTCCAAAGACATAAACAAGATGCCAGCCTGACTGATGTGATTCATTGCTGCCTTTCTTTGATGAGATCACCATATGCTATTGCAGAGCAGAAGAAGCCTGAATTTTATGGTTCAAGAATCACCTATGTTTTCACTCAGGAAATTTATAGTCTTTGCTAACCCTAAACTAGAAGACACATCAGCCACACATTGCAACCTTTCCAGCAAACTCAGCTCCACATGCACTATTTCAGTTTTTTCCAGTGCAGTTTTTTTCCAGTATTTTCTGGTTGTGTCATTTTGGAAGTAGACATGGGAAAAAGGTTAAAAGGCAAATCAGGCAAGCTGCATCAATAAGTTAAGTTCAGATTTTCTTGAAATAAGTAGAAGTCTCAGAATACTAACTCAGGTCATGTAAGACTATGTACTTAAAAACATTTGGCTTAGAAAAATTACCTTTACTAACTTTCCACCAGTGCCCCCCAGAGAAGGGTTTTTAGAGCATTCAAAAGGCAACACTACTCCATTAAGTGCTCTACCCTTTCAGTTGTTCCATTTAACTTTTCTCATCAAATATGTTAACGTGCCTTTAAACCAATGCAGAGGCCCACCTGAAATTTTTATACCTTTTTTTATATGTTGCTTTTTTCTTTTACTTACATTTCCAGTTTCTGATTATGTTTCAGGGTCAAGAAGAACCACATGAGGAAAAACAAATTTTAAAGAGAGAGATACGTGAAGTCAGAATCCATAATATTTTTTTTCCTTCTTTTAATAGTCATTCGCCTACCTGATAGGTTGATATGCTCAACCACTCACCTACTTTTCCAGTTTCACAAGTATTTTATCTTTTCTTTTTCACTAGCAGTTAATCAGTTAGTGCAAATGACGCTGCATGCTCATCAGTTACCAATATATTGCTTTATTTCTTGGTAGCAAATTAAGGCTTTATAGTGAGATTTGTACAGTACAGGCCAATTTAAACATTAGAAACTTTAAAAACCATGTAGCACTATTCACTCAATTTAACATAGCCAGAAAAGTAGCTTTTTTTTTTTAATAAACAATTAAATGTTACTAGTGAGGCCTTATATTTCATGAGTGCAAATGGCTCAAAATCCCACCATCCTCAGGGCTCAACATTTAAATTCCTTGAGGCCATTATTAGATAAAGGATAAACAGAGCGTATAGCTGGCTCGGATAAAATATACTGTATTAATTGGTGGAGAAGAATCTCTTATTTTAGAAATATGGAAAGGAAAACCAAAAAGAAATTAACCGTCCAAGGGATGGTATCACTTCATATTAGTCACTGACCAGTAACAGTAGCAATGACAAATTCATTTTCCATGGCCCTCATTGCTTTAGTATAACTTAATTTATAATTCAGAGCCGATGCCATCCTGTATATAAAAAAAAAATCCAAAATTGGAGGAACGTACATAAGTTACAGGAATTTTTGCAGCAGTAGGACAAGTTCCCTCTCCAGGGACATGTCCAAGCCATTGCCTTTTTTTTTTTTTCTGCCATTTGAGGGAGTATTGTTATAAGTATTTCCTCAGCAGTTACACGTTTTTCTTGAGCATATTGATTTTCATTTCATACCACTGATTTTATTAGTGTTGTCTGGAGATGATGGAACTGCTGCTTATGAAAACCAGACACAGTGCTTCTCTTCTTATGAGACACTTACAGTGTTTGAGCTGAACATATGAATTCACCTGTCAGTCAGGCACAGGGGGCCTGCCTGAAAATATCATCACCCCTCACGTGTCTGGCTTTCAGATTTCACATTACATGTGAAAATGCAGAGGAACAGCTGCCAAAAAACTGTGAAGAAATAAACCATGAATCAACCACACACTCTGGGGAAGGAGCCAATGAGATGAGGGGCTTCCAAAACACTCCTGCTCATGCAAGAGCAAGAGTGACCATGAGAGTACCAGGAGCTCCCAGTGTCACAGGGCGACTCTGCTGTTTAATTCTTTGTTGAACGCAGCTGTATCTCCAGCCTGAGGGAACACACACAGCCTAAGTCTCAAAGAATCTAAATCTAATGTGAGTAACACTCCAAGCCCCTCTGTCCCCAGGGGTGTTATCTAATATCAGGCTAATGTCTTTGAAGCCTTGAGATCGGCCATCTATCCTCTGAACAGGAAGGCCACAGAAAAGGGTCAGGTTTCCAAGTGTATTAAGGCACATACTAACTTTACCTCAGCGCAAGTGCCTGGTTTGCTCAGGGAGCATCCACTGCAGTGGTGTCACAGCTGCTGAAAAGCTTCAGCAAAGGGACAAAGTCAGACTTTCTGGTGACAGCCACACAGCACAGCAATTGCAACTGCCCCATGCAAGCTGCTCCATAATGCCTCAGAGCCTCTCTGCTGTCCTACAGTACTATCTCAGCTGGCTGCAGAATTACAGCAGCTTCTCATGACGGTTTGCTGGTTCTTTCTTTTGCCAGGCCACCAACATCTCATTTGTTCTCCTTCACTCAGGTGAATACATCACTGCTTATCAGAGCCAGAAGTCCCTAACTACTACCAGAGGGTGGTACTACACATGCAGGAGAGGACAAATTTAGAAGTGAAGGCAAGTAGCAATGATGCACAAGTGACCTGGAGGTGGGCTTCCCAAGAGAATCCATGCATGGGCACAATCTCCCAATTCACTCCACAGAAGTGCTCAGCAATGGCCAGCAGGTCTTATTCTGCCTCAAATGAGTATGTTTAAGAATATTACCCAGTTTTTCCTGAGGGATTACAATGGATGACTACCAAAAAGAAACTACTTGGAGACAAGAGGATGCTTCATCAGCCATGATGATGAAAAAGTTGGGGAGCACAGACACAATATTGCATAGTGAGCTTCATGAGCACAGCTAGAATTCAGATGTATTTGACACAGCTTAGTAGCATTTCCAAAGGAGGGATCATGTGCTATTTCCTTTGGAGGCAGCTATTGTAGCCTGGGACAAGATCATGGCTCTTATGGAAGTGACACTCCACCAGGGATGCTGAGCACTCATTGCTTTTGCATTAAGGCAGCCTCTCCACAGAGACCTACGGCACCTTAAAAAGTGATCACAGAAAAAGCAAACAAAATAGTCCTCTAGAAACCCCTTTCGCCCGTAAGGTACAAGAAAAACTGACTCCCGTGAGCGACAGAAAAGACAGCATTACTGAATATGGAAGCGTGTGTTTATACATCAGTGTTTTTAATACTGCATTGCAATGACAGGTGTGGGGTGTCCCTTCAGAAGAAAGCAGGGTTGGTGTGCTCTATAATACAGCGCTTGCAATGTCGTTTAACAAATCGCAGAGCATCCACAGAGACTTCGCAGTCCTGCACGTTCAACATCTGCAGGTCAAAACAGTTGGCGGCTACAATCTGCAGGCCCTGCCCAGTGATGCTCTCGCAGGATTTCAGGCTCAGGCGCTTTAGGTTGAAGCAGTTGAGGGCTAGAAACTCCAGGCCGGTGTCTGAGACCAGAGGGCACTTGCCGATGTCCAGCGATTTGAGTTTTGTGCAATTTTTGGCGAGGTACTCCACGCCGTGGTCCGTGATGCCCTCGCAGCCCCGCGCGTTGAGGTAGCGCAGCTTGCTGCAGTACTTGGCGATGTATCGGATGCCCACGTCCGTGATGCGGCCGCAGTGAGCGATGCTCAGGTACCGCAGGCGCGACTCCAGCTTGGCGATCTCCCGCATGCCGAAGTCGCTGACGAAGCGGCAGTCGCTCACGCTCAGTTCCTTGATGGATGTGCAGTAAATCATCAGGTAGCGCAGACCCTCGTCGGTGATGCGGACGCAGCGGCGCAGGTACAGGTGGGTCAGCTGAGTGCAGTGGGCGGCAATGGTGTGCAGTCCCTCGTCCTCCAGGACGAAGCAGTCTGTCATGTCCAAGTAGCGGATGGAGATCTGCTTCCCGTGCAAGGGAGACAGCTTGATGGAGGCTTCGCGAGTCAAACTGATGCACGTTACTTTGGAGCAGCCTAAGTGGAAAAACACAGTGAGGTTAAGGAAGCGGTAAAAGCAAATCACACAGCGGGACCAGAAAGGTGGATGTGGGATGGTGTACTGGACATGATGAAGGTATCCTCACGTTGCAAGAGTGGAATCACCCTGACCGACTGCTCTGGTCTGCTGTGCCAAGTTCCCACACTAGAGGAAACAAGAAACTCCACTGGAGTCAGTGAGGTTGTTTTGAGATTGTGAGCCCTGGAAAGCAAAGGACTGATTTTGTCCATATCCCAAATGTAAGACGGTGGCCCTGGGTCTATGTGGGGACAGCCTATGATCTGTTACTGCAATATAAACCCAGCGACAGTGAGAGAAAAGGATACTACGTGACATCCAATGCAGTTTTTTGATCAGTCTCATTGCTGACTGACTGACTTTGCAAACCAACATCAGAGGCTCTTTCACCATCCAAACTCATTATAGAAAACGTAACCCTGCTCCCTTTCCCCCTCTCCCCTGCCCCAAGCATTTGGAGAACAGATGTGAATCCAGCCCCAAGCCTGCAATGTGGGAAGGATGCAGAACTATGGCACCGCTGTGTGCTTGCAGAAGGGTGGAGATTTGGATAACCTAGGGAGAATGGGGAGAATCAGTGAGAGCCAACAGACTGGTAAGGGCATGCAAGGACACGGACAGACAAAGAAAAGGATTGTGTCCAATGAGAAAGTCTGGCCATGAATGGAAGTAGCTAGGCTAGAGGAGAAACACCAGACCTTTCAAGGAAAGACAAAGAACTAGATTAAAGGGAAAAACACACAGAAACTTTCCCCATTTTTAACCTCCACTCATTGCATAGTGGAGAGTGAAAGCTTTTTCTGGAAAGTGTAGTTTCTGCTGCACTGCAAACTGGCAGTCTTAGGCTTCTTAGGGAAATTCTTACGCTGTGCCAAGTTCAGCTGGGCACTTTGTATTAGCATAGCTAGAAACAGCTGCAAGAAGGGAGAGTTTACCCATTAGTGATTAAGGCCCAACAGTTTTAGCCATAAATGGCTACTCAGAAAAATTCTGGAGGCTATGCCCCCAGGTAGAAATATAAAGACCTTTTCTGTATTGCTGGAACACTGGCTAAGCAGTATGAAATTACTCATAAAAAACAAGGACCTTAGAGCGCCATGTATTGGAAACCCTGGAGAAATACTGTAGCATGGAATTAAAGAGCATGATGTTGTATGGAGACTGTCTCAAAAACCTACATGACCCAAAGCTATCTCACTTGCTATTAGAGCTTGTCATTCACAGGTTTAGCGGAAGGTATGAATATGCTTCAGTTCTTAAAAGCAAAAAGGAAAAAAATCACTTGAGATAACCAGGTAGACTCACACAAATGCTATAGGAAGTGTGGGATGTGGACTTGAAACACTTTGCCACCTGCACCTAGATTTCTACATTCATCATTTAAATTTATGCTTTAATCTGGGCTTCAAATTTAGTTGAACAGATGCAAAGTTTACCTTAGGCCTCACACAACTGAATGGGCAAATTGCCCACAGGTCATGCAGAAGCTGGACCTTGAAGTATAACACTCTGTTCAACAAACATCTTAAAACTGAATGCTATTTTTTCTTCAGACTGTTTCAGATCTGTCTATGGTCTGGAGCAATCTCTGGAAATACTTTTGTCTTCAGGTAAGTAATACACATTCAGTAACACAAAGGATTTTTCTAAAGGGAAGCAGTACAATACTAACTGTGTAAAAAATTCAACTAAAGTACATTCTTTGAAGAAGGTGATACAAAATGCATGAAAGGACTTTCACAGAAGAAGCTGGCATCTAGGCAGAGTTCTGCTGCATCTGATGTAGCTGCTGTTGCATTTGGCTGAGGTGGTTGCTGGATTAAAAAGTCGGTCTGAATATTTTATATTCTGACCAGAATTCAATTTTAAATCTGGTTTAGTGAGAATGATGCATCCACAAGGCCAAGGAGAACATTCTGTCTGCTGTCAGTCCAAGAAGATTTAATGACCGTAATTGGAAAGTGAATGGGTCAGAAGTCTCACAGCAGGGCTGGAGTCACATATATCAGTTGTGTGATCACTGTTTTATCAAGCTCAGCATTGCCATGCCTAGTTACTTTGGCTACACTGTAAAACATTTCATGGGAAGGATATTCAAAACTGTTTCACCAGAAAAGAGTCCACACTGATATAGAACTGCCTGATTTTTAGGCAAAATGACAGGTTCCTGGGTCCACAACCATTTTTCTGTCCTAAATAATACAAAATGTAAAAATAAAGCTCTTGTAACAGGATTTTCCATAAAGTAAGTATAACTGATTTCTTAAAGGGAGGAGAAACGTCCAAACAGACTGAAAAACATATTGGCTAGAGTGTTAGATAATAACTTGCAGTCAAGCTCAACCAACTTCTAGCAATATCTCAGACCTGCCCACAAAGCGGATGCTGACAGTGACAGAACTTATATTGTGGAAAGCTCCTAAAGTTAATACAAACATCTGGTTTTGACATTAAAGATTTTGGTAAGTTTTTGCTGCCAAGTAGCCATCCAAGGGGGAAAAGGATTCAACTGGATGTACAAATGTGAACTGGGGTTTAATTAACTAGCAAGTGGCATCACCCCCCAATACACACCCCCACATCCTCTTGCTCAGTATGGAAACAAACCAGTGAAACATTTCAGTCCTGAGAATTCCTTGAGCATGTAGGTGCACGCCTTGTCCTCGTAACTACAGAGAGAAGGAGGGGAAAATGGAATCCTCTTTCCAAAACACACTCCAAAATTACCCACATCAGAATGAAAAACATGGACTCAAAACAAGAGCCTGGAGACTGATAATCCTCAGTTCATATGGTACGTGCAACAAAAGCAACATCCAAACCCAAACACCCTGACTTCTGAGCATGTTCAAAAGCAGGGTTTTCCCCTCACATGCTCCAAATAGAAAGAACAACTTAGGAAAGAAAGAAATTAAAATTACTTTCCTATCTCATTAATGAGACAAAATTGAAGGAAAATAGGTATTTTATTTGTCCCCTGCACACTTAATAAAAAACTGATGAGCTCTTAGGGACAGACACTACCTCCTGGGTCTGAGAGTAAGAGGGTTGGGAAAACCACTAATGAAGATAGACGCCAAAAGAACCTATTTCAAGACCTGGTATCATTTTTTCCGTTTCCCTGCCTTTGAAAAAGTCACCTTTGTCCTATAGCACATCCATAAATAAGAACTGTGGACCAAAGCATTTTCAACTACCTATAAGCCCCCAGGTACACTCAGGGTGTGAGCTTCAAAGCTCTAGGTCTAAATCACACAGATACATACATCATACATTTTCTCCTGGCACTGGAAATGCTTCAACCTGAATGTGTGATTAGCAATCCAGAACTAATGCCAGTGCATACCAACAACAAGTAATTAATACACAAGGTTACTATGAATAGACTCCTCTGGAGTTCCATAGACTCCTTATTACCTTGTGGTTTCAGAAAGCAATCACAAAAAGGGCATAATTCTGTTTTACTGATATTTGTTTTGATGCCTTCCAAGATATTCTGCCATCCTAGGAATGGGGTGAGAGAATTGCATAAATCAGCTTAAAAAAATAAAAAGGCAGAGAAAAAAATGTAAATCAGTGTACACCAGATAGGCAGCCTTGGAAAAAGCATCTGGTACCAGTGACCCGACCAGCATCCCTTTTATCCCCTGTTGTTTTATCCCGTCTTCATCCTGCTTGTTGCCACTGGTACCTCTGCAATGGCAAATCTGGTTCAGCTGATTTATGATGGCATTAGACTGATAACAGATGAGATCACAAAGTAAATGTTGAGCAGCAAATTTACTTCAGTGCTCTGCTTGGCTGCATCTTTTCCATTAAGTGCCAACCTATTTGCAGAGAGGAAATTATATGCAGCTGACCTTGGGAAAAAACATCTTGTTTCCCCGAGAGCAGGCTTGAAGAAAATAGTCTAAAACATTTCTGCTGATCTAAACAGCTGCAAAGGTAGCTTTAAAGAAAAAAAAAAAAAAAAAAAGGAAAGGAAAGAGAAAAAAGTTCAAGCTGGCTAAGTCTTGTTAAAATAGCAATGGAAACAAGGAGACCTTGAAGTTTAGCTAGGGATGATAACTGATATTAATACCCAGAAAAAAAGCCTAGCGCTTATTCTGAGCTCCTCCTCAGGTCACTTACCAGACTACAGATGTATTCATTACCTATACACAACCTACATGTAAATGTGTGTGAAAAAGATAAAACAAATTTTGCTGAAGTAACTAGGCTTCACCACCAGCACTGACTGCAGCATGGGCCCTTCTATGGGTGCTTTGTGCAAAAATCTGTAATAACACCTCATGCCATTTGAACAGGCCATCTCTGCTAGCTCACTTCCTTTGGAAGAGGCCTGGCCACTCCAGAGGTGCTGCTGGCATTAGGGACACTGAGATTTTAGTGGTGCCTGTCTCACAGGTGCTCTGATATGAGATAGGCATTCCTACTTTGAAAGACAACACAGAAAGGATAAGCGTGCAGTTACGGAGTTTGACAAAAATCAGAAGCAGCTGTATTGGAACATTCCCTGTTACCTGACACATCCAGGTGTTCCAGGTTTGGGCACAGTGACACGACATCGAAGACTGCCTCATTGGAGATGTTGTAACAGCCAGACACCTCCAGCCTCCGCAGTTCTGGACAGCACTGGGCAATGGTGTAGAGTCCTCTGTCTGTGAGCCGCCTGCAGCCACTAACAATTACCGTCTCCAACATGAGACATACGTTGGGAGTATCCTGACAAAGCCTCCGGGTCAGCACTTTGAGAGCCCTGTCCACGTTGATTGTCTCGCCAGTCAGGCGAATAGTCCTCCAAAGGCGCGGGTCCCAGGCCAGGTTGTACCAGCGGCGGCACACGCGGGCACAGCGGCACAGCTGGTTGGTGGGCAGGAAGGAGAAGATCTGGATCATGGAGTGGTCGGGCAGCCGGTCTATGTTGGCCTGCTCCTTCTGGTGCTTGGAGGCCAGCCGGATGAGAGGATGGGTGAGACGGGTTGGAGGCGGCGAATGGACCATGGCCACGGTTTCCCCAGTGACCGAGGATGAAGACGTCGACGAACCTCTGCCATTTTGGAACCCAGGGGAATTCGGTGGAAATATTAATGCTGGGCTGGGTGTGCTGAGCGTGCGCATGCTCAGGTCGGAATCTGGAAGATAGAACACACAATTTCAGTGAGTGCTGGACAGACACAGAGCCCTCTGCATGGCACAGCACCCTGCTGGCCCATTTGCTGATGTAGTATGATGGACTTTGGGGGTTTGTTGGGGGTTAAGCAGTCACTTCTGCCAGTCAGAGTGAGAAAACATATTTCAAAAACCATGTGAGCAAAGGAGATGATGCAGTTCTGAGCCCTGAAGAGGAGACAGCAGTGGAAGGATTTTTAGAACCCAAGGACTTTAATTCTTTATATTCTTAATTAAACACTGTAAGGAATTATTATGTTTGAGTCACAGGCTTTTTTTTTTGGCAGAAAGCAACTGTCCATAACATTGTCACAGCTGTGAGCTCTTAGGGGCATAGAATGCTGTGGTCCTTTACCTCTCCGCTCCTTCAGCCATTCATCAGGAGACCAAAAAATAGCTCACAGGGCAAATGCTGCTTCCTTCACCAGATCTGGGCAGATGGGAAAAGCTCAACTCCATACATTTATTTTCAATGTGTCACCAGAGAAGTTAGTTTTTCAGTCATGCAAACTGAAACTCAGAAATCCAACCAAGAGCCCAGTGACTTGTTCTTCATGTGCACACAGAAAACACTCCTTTCCAATGGACTAAAGTGAAGTTCTGTTGGATTAGGGGAAAAAAAAGAAAAAGGAACCCAGAAGTGTACCCAATGAAGAAACAGCATGCCTGGAAATTTGTTGGAGAATTGGTACACAATATTTACACAGTTATTGCTAGGGCTATTTGTCACACTGGAAGCAGTCAACTCAACTCCCCTCCCCAAAACAATTTGCTACTTCTTTACTTTCTTTTGTTCATTTTAGTGGCAAAAATCAGGCACAAAAATTGAGGTATTTTGCTACTAAGAAAGGTTACCTTTGCTGTAAGATTATTTCAACTGTTTTCTTTGTATGCTGACACCGCCTACAAGTAATTTCCACTCCTGCTCTCAGTTTCTCCAGGCAAACCAAGTAAAAGACTGGAAGACAACTAAGATACAACTTTGATAGTCAAGCAGATGCCATGGGCCATACATTTAGAGACTCTGAGGATATTTTAGCAATATGCTACACAGGATACAACCAGTGTATGAGAGATGCATGCTGCTGGCTGAGCACACTCCCTCCACCTCAGCACTGATCTCAAGAGAAAATCTTTATAAAGGAAAGCACCACCCAGAAATGAATACAGTAACCACAATTTAGTGGTTAGAACAACAAGTTTCATAGACAGACAATATTTTTAGAGGACCAAGCTTTTCTCCACATCACATCTCCTGCTGTCACATCAATGTTCAGGCCTTTCAGGGAAGTGTACAAAGGCAGCCCCTTAAGTAACACTGATTCTGCAGCTGTGTGACTGTGACAGAACAGATAAGGGCTAAGCGAGATATAGACAGAAGTGCATTCAACAAACATGTCCATGCCTGGGTTTGGGCAGGGATTTTTAATTAAGTATGCTTCTGGTGAATTTGATCATTACACATAAACTTCCCTGTCAAGCTTTTACTTAGCCCAACACAGGCCTGCTCTGATCTTACTCCCTACAACAGCAACCACAGACCTGTATTTTCACAGTGTGTCTACGTGGGAAAGAAGCACAAATGTTTAGCTGAAGAACCCAAGACACAAAGTCCAATGGCTTGCTCAAGATCACCTAGCTGAGTTGCAGAGAGATCAAAATCATCTTCTCACATCGTGGCAGAGAAACTTATACTGCTCAGCTCCTTCCCTCTTCCTCTTCTGCATCTTATTTTACTTAGAAACTCACTGTTTCAGCAAATGAAAAGAAAGAACATTTTCCCCAAGGCTTCTGAGTCCGTGCTATGGCTATGTGGTCCTAACACAGGGATTTGTGTATTTATGAGCAAGAACAGTATCCTCATGCTGAGTAGGTTTTGCAGACACCCTGCTCCCTCTGGGACCTCCTAATACCCCCCTGGCAGCAATTGCAAATAATTGCACCGAGGAGTGTTATTTGTAAGCATCTGGTATATGCTGGTATTTTAAAAATGAGATTTACAGCTGCAGAGAAAAATCCAACCAGCAGCAGCCAGGCTCCTGCAGACAAGCACCGACTCCACAGGCCTCTTAGGCAACAGTCCCCGAGATTAATTTTTGCAAGGACTTACCATATGCTTGACCTCCCTCACATTATCACCAAAACCAGTGACAGTGCCTGAAGCTAAACATGTGCAGAGTACGTGGCAAAGCCTTTACTTTTTGCTCCTTTTTTGAGATTTTAATAAAAGAATGTTTCTAATATAAAAGAATATACACTTTTTTCCAAGTGCTGGATGTATCTTCTACTATTACACGTATTTGATATTGTCAATTCCTTTCTTTTTACTTTTTCATTTGCTTTGGGCCTTTTCCTTGGTTGATTGTTGGTTGTTTTACACAAACCAGAACAAAAAGGAAAACAAAATTATATAAATAAAAAACCACAGAACAAATACTTGTTTCTATTCCACAAAACAGAATTACAATCAAAAGCAAAAGGTTTAAATTATTAACATCAGTTTTAAACAATTTTTTTGTCCTATGGGAATGAGTATGTTCTTTAAGGCATAGCATATTTGGAAAACATACATTTTTAGTCAGTTATCGTTAAAAACACCTTAAAATTTCCGTAGGGCTGCAGTCTTCGTTAGTTTCCATTTCTACTTAAGCATAAAAAAGCTTTTCCTACTCCAAGATTCTCCCTCCCTTCCCCTGGTGAGCAATGCTCCAAGCTAATACGGCTAATCTCCACTGCTTTTGGATCAGAAATGGCATTCCTTCATCACTCCTGGGCACCGTGAATAATCGATACCTTAGACATTCTGGGTGCACAGTGAATTACTAATATGTGTTTTTCAACTTAGACTTCTAGCTAAGAAAGGCCTGACCTTCTGTTTTATGTGTATGCTCCGTGCTTTGTGCTCTCTTAATTCTCTCATTAGTACAGCAGTTCCAGATGTGCATCCTGTATTTCTTTTCCCTTCAGTCCTGAAGGTGCATCATGTGAAACTTGCTCCCTCCATCCTCAGGGCATGGACTTCCAGACAGACACATACACATGTACCCTGTCTCCCCTCCACAAAATACTTAGTGTTGTCGTTGTGTTTAAAAAAGGGAGTTGTGAGCACATCACTGCTCTGCTGAGCCCATAATGCAATATGCTCTCAGACAGGAATTTCACTGGTAGCTCAGCTGAACTCCACACAGAGGTATTCCTACTTACTGTTCACTGTACACCCCTAAGGGGGAAAAAAAAAAAAAGGCAGGTGAGTCCAGAAGCCTTATTGCCAGGAAAAACTTGGAAAGCTTTTTGCTAGCATTTAAAACTTCAGCAAAACACTTTGTCTACTGTACATTTTCCAGACTTTTCTAATGTTGCTGGGAGGGACTTCCTATAGCACTATCTCAACCTCTAGGAGTTTCCTCCAAATTTTGTTCTTCACCATTTACAAGTGCTAGCCAACAGGCTGGGGCAGTTTGAGAAAGAGCAACTTAATGACAGTGTAACGCAACCTTGAAAAGTACATATGAAGTTGCTGATTACAGCTCTCAATACACATTTTTATACACACACATGCCCTATACAAGCATTTATCTTGTAAACTCAATTGTTTACAAGCCAGAAATGCAACTTTAATTTTGGTGATCTTAGAAAGTAAAAGCAAATTAGAAAGCAGCCCTACGCTTCCCTCCCTACAACCTCTTTTGCCCCTTTGCCTCCAATCTTCTGTGCAAGATGCCTTTTACTAAAGCTTTGATCAAGCTCTGAAAGTTGTTTGTTGATGTAAGAGAAAATTTCTTAACAATCTTTAAAGAAATCTCAAAAGATGTGTGCCAGAAACAGAACCATAAAAGCTGACACAGAGGGAGAAAATGCACTAGAGGGAGTTTTCTTATTCCACTAGGAATCTGGTTTATTTCAAAGGATTTTTTCACCCCAGTTTGTTTCCCAATTAATACATACATCTGGGAACAAAAAACCTTTAAATATATAAAATTTAAGCCAAGATCTAGTCTCCATTCCTTTTGGCATCGACAATAATATGCAGTCTCTGATTTCAGAACCAGAGAAAGAAAACAACGTTGTGTTTCCATTACTCCAGCAATGCACACTAACACAGGACACTCGATGTTCGGATTCCAGCATGGACTTTTTAAGATTGAACCATCTTCCATGCTTAAGGCATGACTCCATTCATTCACACCTTCCACTATGGTATTGTGAATGAGTCTTTTTTTAAATTAATACTATACTGAGTTCTTCAAGCTAAGAAAATAAAAATGAAGATTTTGCAAATATCAAACTTCAGATTCTTATCTGACCACTGAAAAGGATCTTCCATGTTGATCTCTTGTCACCACTAACATTTTTAGCAAAACTAAGGCAAGAAATAAACCAAACTGTGTTCTAGCTCTGAAAAATTCAGTATAGCTGAGAAAAATAAAAAGCAATTGTCATTTTTGTAAACATTAGCTGCAGAGTAACGTGCACAAGAAGCATTTACACAGAGTGCCAAAACCTCACTGACTTAGCATCTCTTCAATAAGTGTTGTGTAGATATTACATATTTTACTAAGTGCAATGTGGGTATAGACTTCACATTTTTACCACAGTACCATCAACCTCAGGCATGCCAGGTAAGTACTTCTCTTACAGAGACTGGGGAAAATGGGAACTTAATGGTTGTAGCAGCTCCAATCAAGGGTGCAAAGGGGAACAGAGGTTTCTACAAGGGATACAATGTGGGCTGATTCAAGGAAGGCCTTGTGAATTTGACAGGCAGATTTCAAATATGGCTATGTGCCCTTAGGTGAGAGTAGGAAAAGGAGTTAGCTAGGATAGCAGGCTATAACACAGCCATTTTCTTTCCAAAGCCCTGGGTATGGACAAAGTTCCAGAAAGAGTGATACCTACCAAAAAAAAAAAAAAAAAAAAAAAAAAAAAAAAAAAAAAAAAAGGCGAGCATCTTCCACATCACAAACATCCTCAGGCATTTCTCTCTGGGTAAGTTACTCCACTGACCTCAGTTCCTCCCAGTCCCAGGAGGCTGGGAGGAACTAGAGAGTCTGAGATAGCAAAGAGGCAGCTGGAACAAAACTCACATGCAAACTTATGTGGGGCTGCAGAGATCTAGAATGCCAGAAGGAAAGAGTTACCCAGTGAAGATACCTACACGATTTTGCAGCTTTTCTACAATGAAGAACATACAGAATGAGTTGGATGAGCTCTCTCATCTCTCTCCAAGAACACCAAGTACACCTAAATCATCTCTGATGTGCATGTCTGCCCTGTTTTTAACTGCTAGGGGCAGTAATTACTCAGCTCACTGAGGTGCCTGTTCGAGTGTTGTCACTGTATCAAGTTTCAAAGATTTTCTTCTTATTTGGCTCATATAAGAAGCTGTTTCTTGCCCTTCTCCTTGTGCTTGTGAAGAATGCGAGGTCTTCACTCTCCCTGAAAGGATTTCTCACATGCATTTGCCTTTCTTTTTATTAGTCATGTTACTAATATTCCCAGTTTCTTCTGTCTTTTCCTTTACATTTTCTCCTATCTGTGTGTTTTTCTCTTAAAGTGCAAGGCTCTGAACTGAGCACCACGCACCACCCAACCTCACCAGCGGTGGTGAAAGTGGAGTCCTTTGCACCCGTATTTCATGGAAACCACATTTTCAACCTTCCAGATCTCTACAGTCTCACAAGGCTGATGTATTTTTGCTATGTGACTCAAGATAATGCTGAGATTCCCATGTGCCATACAGCACCTAGACATTTATTTTCCTCACCTGTGTTTATAGAATCCATTCATCTTCCCTACACCTGTCTCCTTTGAGAACGCCATGTTTTCTCTCCCCTTATCTACTTTTTCGAGAGTATTTTGAGTACTGAGCAACTTTCTCAAAGCGTGTTGTTGGTTTTCAGTTTTCCAAATGCCTTGCAGCTCCAGGGCCATAAATTTTAACCTGTTTATCTAGATATTGATAAATTTGTGTCTCAATTCAATTGAAAAAGATGGTTCCTAGAGAGAAAGAGAAAGTCTGGCAACCTGCTGACAAATATTGTAAGCCATCACAGATGAGACCAGCTCAGTTGGTCAGAGCATGGTGCTGATAACACTAAGGTTATGGGTTTAATCCCTCTGTGGGCCGTTCACTCTAGAGCTGGACTCAATGGTCCTTGTGGATCCCTTCCAAATCAGCATATTCTGTGATTTCTAAAGGGTTCTTCCCAAAACATCATCATAGCTGACAAATACTCAGTGATAACTACACAAAATACTATTCCACTTCAGTGCCCACCCTATCATGATTTTGTTTACTCTGTATTTCACCATCTTGTTCCCAATACACACATGCAGAAGTCCAAATAAACCTGAGATAGGTTACAGCTACTGCTTCCCTTTCACCAGACAATTTATTTTTGCCAAAACAGAAAATTACATGGAAAACTGAGGTCAAAGGAACAAAAACTTTGGCAAGGATGAAAACTGATTTTTTATCTTGTAAGATCCTGTCAGTCATGCAATTCTCATTTTGAGAGCAAAGACCTGTGGCAGAGCTCGATTTGTCAGTGTAAGAATAAGCAACCTTGGAGCTCACAAAGTAATGGCATCCACATGGTCTTGGAAAGAACAGCTTCACAGAACTTGAAAATAACCTTTTATGGTTTTTAAAAAATTCCTTTAGAATGTAGTAAGAAACTGTACCTATTGTATAAGACTAGAGGCATTGTGGAAGAGGGCTATGTTAACTAAAATCTGTAGCCATTTCACAGTAGTTTCTGTGCGACACTTTACACCTTGGATTATACTGGTGTAACTTCCTTGTGATGTTGAGCTCCAGTTTTCTTTAGTCTATAAACTCCTCTACATACATTTGGAGACCTGATCTTGCATTCCTGGCATACTCACAATAGATGCTTAAAGTCAAACTGCATTGCAAGTGAAGTAATCATTACGGTTTTATTAAGCAAATAATTCTTCCTTACAATGTATTTGTCAAAAGCTGGAACTAATTTCCCCCCTACTGACTTTGTCCCCTGCCACTTGGCAGGAATTCAGTTTATCCCTGTATTTTTGAACAGAGCTAAAAATACAAAGACTGAGGGGGAGGAAAAGTAAAAAAGTAATTCACTCTTCATTTAGGAAGTCAAAGCATCTTAATTTAGCCTTCAGTACCACTGATTATACTAGCACATCAGCTTTGAAGAAAGGGTTTCACAGTGCATCATTGCAGGGAATTACACAGAGATGGATTGGAAGGTGCATTTTTTCCATGTTCAGGAAATATGTATCCCAAAAATGAATTCCACACATGCTTAAATACAAGCTCTATTTAAATCCTTCAGGTCAGATACTCTCCCAACTCTTTATGGTATGCCAGGGAGCTCCTCCAGCTGAGCTAGTTTATATTTACATTAGCAAGGAGTGCAGCCCAGAAAGAGGAGTTCTGTGGAGCAAAACTAATATTGCTGAAAACCCAACATCCACAGGCCTGTGAAGTGGGTGTTATTTTTTTGCCAATATTTAATTTAATCCCCAACTCTGAATGCTCAGTAGGGGTTGCCTTTGGTGCTCTGGGTGTACTGCCAGAACATACTTTTTTGCTTTAGTTTTGCCTGAGTATAACTGGGTTCATGTACCTTGTGGTGGTTACTAAAACAGAGTGAGGAGAGGCATTTCAAAAGTGAGCTTTGGACTTGAACAAAAACGCTAATGTAGACAAATCCACTCCTCAGAAGAAGTCCCTGTCTACCTCCCCCAAATCATGAGTTATCATCTTCCAACCTATTCCTTAACACTTTGAGGAGAGGCATCCTGTGCCCTGCTGGATTTTCAGGGCTGGATTATTGGTGCACCAGACATGTTGCATTTCATCATCCCCCATTTTCAGGATTATCACACCTATGGGGATCCATGCTGTTCAATGCATTGCTCTGAAATGTGCAAACCAAATGTAGTAAAATGAAAATAATCATTTTGCAAGATGCTTATAAATAAGCATCTTCAACATACTTCCATATAAAGGTTTAAATAAGTCAACCAAAAGATAGGAAATTTGGTTAATTTCAAATCATACTAAAAATCCTGCCATCATCTCTCTCTCTTCTCCTGATAATTTTGACAGCCTTAATTAATCCAGGAACACCATCCTGGTGAATACAAAAAAAACTTTCCAATTTATCCAGAGAATTACTTGTTTCAGTGACACAGGCTTACAACTATAACCTGCCTTTTCTTTGAGTTACTCTAACATGCTCCAAGGTCAAAATTTTGTCAGGTAAAACATTTTTCCACCTGACTGAACAACTGTGTTCTAATTTTTAAATCTATTGTTCTTTATTTTTCATTTAATACCAAGTTTACATAAATGTAGAGAAGATGAGTGCACACTGCTTGATAGTAGCTGTCAAGCTACACATACATGGCCAGAACCAGTCACTTAGAATAACACTGAGACGAGACAAACAGATGCAAATGTATCTTTGCAATTTATATAGAAAACTGGAACAACTGCTTAATGGTGCCCAACTCCAAAATGCAGAAATCCATTTAGCTGCTCCAGGCAATTGTAGCTGTTCCACTATTTCACCTTTCAAAAATGGGAGAATTTGGAATAAAATGTGCATCAGTTTATCTTATTGCAAAACTTCAAGAAAAGTTGCTGAAATAAATTAATGGAAAAGAAATATTTTCAAAATCTCCACATGGATCAAAACCATGGGGACCTGCAGAACTTGGAAGTATGTTTTTGGTAGATGTGTGTGACACTAAACAGAAAATAATATACAAAGCAGAGGAATGTTTGCTTCTGGGAAAAGCTGACAATATAATCACTCTGTTGTGTAATCAAGAGGACTTGCATCCAGTTGGTAGCAAACGCTGTAGTAGACAAGTAATTCCCCCAAGAATGGCTGTTTCCAGCATATTCACCATAAACAAATTACTGAACACTGTTTTTCATAATCAACTGTTGGCATTTTAGAAGCATGAAGCTCTCAGAAATTACTGACTTTCAGATTAACAGAGGATCCAGGATTTGACCTTCAAAATTGGAGAAACAAATGGTAAGCAGTATATTAAACAGAAGAATAAACAGTAATGAGAGATTTAAAGCCATAAAATTGTGCTTCTCTCCTATCACTCAAGTTTAGATCACAGAATCATAGAAGGCTGATGGGCTGAATGGGACCTTGAAGATCATCTAGATCCAATCCTCCTGCTGTGGGAGGAACAACTTTCACTAGAACAGATTGCCATCCAACCTGGCTTTGAACACTTCCAGGGATCTACAGCTTCTCTGGGCAACCTGTTCCACTGCCTCATTACCCTCACAGTCAAGAATTTCTTCTGTGTATGTAATCTAAACCTACTCCTCTTTTTGCGCTTTGAAGACATTTCCCCTTGCCCTGTCTCTACGTGCTCTTGTAAATAGTCTCTCTCCAGATGCTAATGATGCATTAAATCAATGTAATTTAGAATAGTACAAACATCCCTCCTAAAATAAATTCAGGCTTTGAAAACATAGTCTTTGTGATAATTTGGAAAAGATAAACCTGCAAACTATAGGACAGAGTTGTACACAGCACAAGAAGAGGCCTCTAGATAAAAAAATAAGAAAACAAACTCAAAACCCAATTGGTAAAGCAAATCCCAACTCAGCTTGGTTCAGCCCAACTTGTTATGGATTGTCCATGAGATACCTGCAAGTGCTCACTGGGTGCCCCAGCTGATGAGTTGTGTGTCAGAGCACTAGACACATCCCCCTACCAGGTAACCTAGCAGTAAGTGAGTGATAATGAAACAGCAACAAAAAATGCTGCCAACAGACAAGAGAACACAACCCTCATCTATAAAAACTGCTTAATAGGCTACCAGTGCTTAATAAGTGACTGCACACTCCAGAATGAGTTTGGTGAGCTCTTTTCAGTCCTGTAGGAGAATTACACTGAGGCAGTAACAGTTTTTTTCCTGACTTTACAATTGAGATGTGTTTACTCCCAGACTAATGCAGATTAGGAGCCTTGCCTGCATCCATCTGTAGGATGCCCATGGATTACAGAAAATCAGTAGAACTGTGCAAAGTGTAACTAAAGGCTGACCTGCAACACCTGCTCCTGATCAGCTCAGATCCATTTACACCTCAGTTTCCAAAGTTTATTTTCTTTTCCAGGAATGAGATTCCTTCAAAAGCACCTGCTAATATCCTGGCAAGCACTCTCATGTTTTGAGGGCAAATACCCCGTTTCTAGGGTTGCATACCTCCTCCCTTCTGACCCATGGCCAAACTGAGAAAAACCAAAGCTGGTCTCCAGGGCTTTTTGAAGCAATGGTAGAAAACCTCACTTAATGCCCATTTCTTACAAACCCACAGTGTTGCCACTACATGTACAGACAAAGGAATGCACTCAGCAAAGAGCTGGCCAGAGCCAATTCCCCAACAAATCACCTTTGGGACCTGGGTGACAGGAACACTCCGGAGAGGATGAAAGAAAAGAAACATAGGCCTCCAAAGCAGAAATCCATGACACTAGCTCAATCTAACTTATCCAGCATCTCTCCAACAAAGATACATAAACCGAGGTTTTTCATAATAAACACGTCACGTTATGAGTGCCCTTGAGTGACAGTGAGCAGTCCCCTCTTGTTACAAACACACAGTACACACACAACAACACGCTGAGCAAGCACGTAGTGCTTACTCAGAACCACAAGGATTAAAATTTTGTTTATGGGAAATTTGGGAGTTAAGCTGGGAAAGAGACATGGCCACTGGCAGCTTTCTTCCACTAGAAAAATGTAACTGGCTCAAGCCCAACTGCACTAAGTTACATGGATTCCTGACCACCAGTGTGAAGCAGTCCCAGACTGTGTCAAAACAGATGGTACTTGTGACTGCAAAAGCATTCAGAGGGCATTAGCCACCCTCTGAAACCCAGGCCTGCCGTCTGAGGTCCCAATTGCTGTGTCTGTGACTCGTGCTGTATAAATTGCAGATCGCTTTTTATACGCAACAGCATATGGTACTCTGACATTTGAGGAGTATCAGATGTACATACGTGCAAGTAAATCAAGAATTCAGCACTCAGTATTTATGGCAACTTCAATAACTTCCCAGTCTACTGAACGGCACAATAAATAACTGCCTTATTGTGCATAAAATATGAACTGACTGTAATTATTCCTTTTCAATTCATTATGATTTCAATTTACCGAAATGAGATAAACAAAATTATACACTGACTCTTTCAATGTCACTTTGATTTCATTAATTCAAAATCAATGTGCATAAAAAGAAAATGTGATGTTTATGTTTACACAATTGCTGAGTTATTATTCAAAGCAAGAACTCTGGCACTATCTAAATCTTTCGGCCTTTTTCATGTTAACCTAAGCTAATAATTTTAAACATCACCACTAGCTCTATATAGAATTTTACATTTATCTTCAGATTTTATTATCACCAGCTTATGGCAGTATCTCAGAGAATAGACTTAAAGGCAGGATAGCAGCAAAAGCAGAATTTGGAATCAAGAAATATTAGATATTTTGACAAAGGAAGAGGAAGAGAAAGGCCCTTATCTTCACAAAACCCAAGGAAAATGGGAACCCGTTTGGTGGTCCCCTCTTTCCCATGAACATGTATATACACCTGACAGGAAGTCAGGAATCCCTTCTAAATATAATTATTCTGTGTTTACCAACTCAATTGAACTTAACAATGCTCCTCTGTTTGAGGCCTTGCACAGAAGAACAAACTGTGCCTAATTAAAGCAAATCAAACCCTTGTGAAAATGTCATAATAAATGTGCTAATTCCCAAACTCTGAGTGGAAAGGTTAAGTGATCTTGACCTTTGCAGCTGAAGATCAGAAAGGATATGCTAATATGTTCCATGACCTCCAATGAATGTCAATAGAGGACAGAGGTGATGGAAAGGTTACTGTGTTTGCAGAGCTATGTAAGAAGGAGCAGTAGCCAAGTTTAACTAAAAGAAAACATTGTACTTGAGGGTTAAAAATTATGACACGGTACACAAATAGGTCAAGGCATAGGCTGAGTGGGTTATGCTTGACATCTAGAGCTTTCTAGGAAGAAGCAAAATTTTAAAAAAAGAAACAAACCAAAACACAACAGTAGAAGAATAAATCTATGAAGAAAATTCTGCTTTAAGTTGCTGTTTACACAGGATGACCCAAGAACTTTCCCACCTTTTATCATCAGCCAGCCCTGATTTGTTCACCATCTTGGTCTTTCTGAAACAGAGAAGTAAAGCTCTTACTGAATTTGTCAAGGGGGTGAAAAAATGAAGGAGTAACTGATGCTTATTTTCAGTATTGGCATGGATACACATTTGAGGCTGAGAAGCAATTCCCTTGCTACAGCTTTTTCAAAGTTGTTTCAGTACGCTTTTACAGGTTTTGTGCTCTATCCATGAAATACAGACCATTCTCCATTTTGAGAGGCAAGAGGATGAAGTTCACTGCAATGCACACAATCCACAGATGCATATTAAACCCTGCTCATGTGGACTCTGATAAGTGTCCTGAACTTCAATGAAATAACTCAAGATTTTCTTTTCCTCACAATACAATGAATATACCAAAGATCCTTGTAACTTACAACTTCAGTTTGAGACTCAGCACTCACTGGCCTCAGTTCTGAGACTCTTGAGCAGCACACTCCACTGCCAGTCTTCCTCCTTGCTGTAGAAAAATTAGCATGTGCCCTCCTTTTAAAAGAGTTGAGGCGACATTTCTTGGCAGGATGCACTATGCTAAGCTTGGAGACAAGGACTACCAGAACTACTAAACTGGTACTGAAATCCTAGTGAATCCACCCTCAGACCACTTCCAGTTGAGCTGACGCTTATCCTTATAAGACCTGCTTCAGAAATGAGGCTGATGGACATAAAGCACAGGGGAAAGTTATAAGCACTGTCCAACAGCTGTACTACCATTACATTGAAGGAGTGGTGACAACATTGTGTTTACAGGCCGTGTGATGTAACTAAAGGTAGATGTAAGATTCTAGAAAAGACATTTAACACTGTGCTATAGTTCCAGTAGGTACTTTTAACAAGAAGGTAAAAAGAATTTTTAATGGGAAACATTTAGAAGAAGCACGTAGTGACTTTACATTTTCCAGCTCACTGAATTTACAAGCGAAGAGGCTGATGCTGTAGTACCCGGATGCCAAGTAGTTCCTAGGATGTGCAGAGTACCAGAGGCTACTGTGGGCTCAGAGCAGCCAGCATCTCACAGGATCACAACTCCTCTCACTACACACTAAATTTGAAACACTGCCAGGTTAGTTCACTCTCTCTCCTCTATTTGTGGCAAAGAGACTTTTATAACATCAGTAATTGGCTGGAAAGTATTGCTCTCATTTCATCATACTAAGTTACACTCCACTCATGCTCTACTCCTGACTATTTATAGCATGAACCATGTATAGGAACATGACACTGCAAAAGTGTCACTATGAGAAATGCTAAAGTAAGAAGTGAGATGAGATTACAAACACTGAGCCACTAATCTGCTATAATCCAGTTATACATTTACTTGTTCTATCATTTTAATTCCATTTACAGAACACATGAACCATGTGCAAGGTACTGATAATACTGGTATTACACACAACTCAGGAAAATACTTCTGTAACCCTGAGGGTGATTCGAAAACTAGCACAAAATGTTGAAGTTTTTTGTTGATATTTAATAATATCTTATCCAGTCTGGGAGACAGCAAAATCTGTTGCCAATTCCTGATCACCCTGTAGTTTGTGGAAATAGGTGTCTATCACAAGACATCCCTCTTGTTCAGTTTGGACTGACTATTGACATGATACAAGGAAGGAAACAGAGGTGGTAAAAGCACTGAAGTAGAACATTTTCAATGACACAAGTGCATGTGGTTGCTTATGTCTACAGAGGTATCTCTGTACAAGGGCACTGAAGTCCTTCCATTTGAACCTCAGGAATTAAAATCCTCCCCAGGACCATCTCCATAACACATGAAATGGGTCTTTTGTTCACCACCTGCCAAAATGGGATGTCTGTACATCAACCTGGAGATGGAAAACAAATTCTCCACCAACCTGCTTCTCATGTGGCTTTTGCAGTACTTGAATTCTGCCACTGCAGAGTCAGCCTGTGACTTAACTCACCAAATCCTGGCACAAAAGTATGGCACCTACCTGGCACATACCTTGACAGACACATGACAGTTGTCTGTCAACAAGGTTAGAAGAGCAGAGCACAAGGACAGTCTGTACAGTTCACATGGAGCATCTCTTAATGACCAAGCCCTGGCCTTCACCATCCCACCTTTTTAAGGAAAGACCTTACAAAGCTCTGAGTTTACTGAAATAATGTAACAAACACATATGCTGCTAAAGTGATATTTGACTCACAAGGCTTTTATGTTGAGTGGCCTCTGTTGATTTTGCAATTCCTATTTCATAAGCTCTGGAAGGCGACAAAACATTCCCAAGTGATCTGCTGTTATAAACCAGCCAGAAACCATTTGAACACCACAACAAGAAAAGGCTTCAGAGAGGCCACAATGCCTCCAGCCACAAGGGCTAACCATTAGGCATGGGCATCTAGCTCCTCCTTGCTCCAAAACACAGGTGGGATGCCTGCCTTGGGACTGAGCCATGGTTCCTGCACATCTCAGTGAAGCAGTCACTTCTCTTCATTACTTTCTATATCTACAGCACTCACCAGTGATGCTACTGAGTCTTCTTTACTGACTATAATGAGTTTCATGCAAGTGAAGCCATATCCGGGGAACAATTCAGACAGAATAAGTTATTTTAGCTGAGACTACCCCTTAGGCAAATTGCCTTGTAACACAACAAAGAGTCATCTGTCTGCAGGACATTGCAGCAAGCTTCCAGCCCTTCTCTGAACAGATAGTTGCTCCTTGAAGGGAATTCTGATTTTTGTTTACAGAAAACCTCCAAATTCATAAGAGCAAAAAGCAATCTTGTCACACTTTTACTGCATTTAGCAGCCTTGCTGTACACAAAGGTAGGGGTGGAGGGTGTGCTTCTATGCCCTGCTAATGCAGCAGATTACTAATGATAACAAAATGAGATCTAGGAACAGATGGTGATGGCATGGCCCAACCTTGGCAAATGGTCTGGGACACCACCTTTTAAGACAGAAATGTGAGCGAATCATTGGCAGTGTGCAGGTGTAAAAAGCACATAAAATCAGCATGTGCTTCCCAATACCGATCATGTTAAAATGCACAAAACCCGTCATCTCTAACCAGTCACCTTAGCAATGAACAAAATCATCATCACCAGACAGAACAGCTTCCTAGTCAGAGGCCAGGAGCTGCCTGCTTTCAGGCAGGCTGCTGCAGGCAAAGACCCACAGCTCATGGGGTGCACCCAAGCTCATGGGTGCTGCCCCACCAGCTGCAGGGAGCAGCACTGAGTCCCAGAAGGGTGAGAGCACCCACATCTCCTGCAGGATATGGGTGCACTTCAGATGAGGAAAGGGGGGAGACTGTAACACACACATGCTGCTAGAGTATGTGAGTGTACTTGTGGAAGAGAGTCTATAACTTTGGGGATTAGTTAAATCTGTCTTCTGTAAGTGCTTATTAAAATTAATTCAGTGTTCAGGGTTGTAATTTATCTGTGGCACTACTGGTACTGATCCCAAATGAGCAGTTCATTGACTACTGATTAAATTCATGCCATTATTAAACTACTTTGATCCTTATTTTAGTTTAAGCTGTGTGAACTGGATAGCACTCCACTGCAGCACATGTGATTCATCACTCGCTGCTGTTTGTTTCTGTTATACTTTTAAGGATGAGAAAACTGATTTATATCAAGTGTTGACAAGAATTTCAAAATAAAGCTAGGGATTAAAGAGTGTTGTTTAACCAGCTGCAACAAGCCATTGCCTAGAAAAGGTGTGGACAAACTCCAAAAGCAACCTAGATGTCACTGTGGATTTGTGGAGCACTGGTTGTGCTGCACAGTGGAGCAACAGGGAGATGCTGAACACCTGCAATGAGGGATCATGTTCTGCCTTGGCAAGGACTGCAGCTGATTCAGACTCTGGTTTCTCCTGCAGGGAATCACAACCTTGGTGTAATCTAATTATCTCTCCATACATATATGTGCATTATTTCCATATACAGCTACATCTGGCTGTACCTATAGGCAGTTTACTATAATTACAGATGGCCAGAAATGAAACAGCAGCTTTGAATTTTCTTACTAAGTATGGAATATAAAGGAAACCACAGAAGTGCTATGACTGAATAAAAAGCTCACCTTTCACTTATAAAAGTGTATGCCAGGGAAAACTTAATAATATACACCTAATATAATTAGGGAACCAAATTAAAGGCAATTAAATAATTTAAAACATTTTTCTAGGAAAAGGTATCAAATTCCTTATGAGTAATATTCTAATCACACAATTAAACCATAATGATTTTACCCTATTAACATTCTCTCTTTTCTTCTTTTTTGTGTTAAAGTATCTAAGATCAGGAATTGGCATATTACAGTAGATGAGTATGAAATAAAGCCAGGCACCCAGTGGCACAGTGGTAAGGACTATTTTCAAGCTGGGTTAAATTTAGCTTATTATGTTAAAATTAATTAAAAATTAATCAGGCAAGCCACAGAATAGCTTTACAACAAGGGGCTCTTCATCTGCTTTGTTTAAAATGGAGACACTTCATGATAGCACTGCTCAGAAAGCAGACGGACACTGTTGGATGGAGCTGCAAACTCTAAGACAAGCTACCAAGATATTGTAACTTTAAGTTAAGTTTACACTGAAAGGGAAACAGCTTTTAGTGTGTGTTCAGCACATCCTTGGAACTCAGCCAGGCAATGGCCCTTCCCACTTTCCTGGGAGTAATGCTACTTTGAGCTGTAGTAACTTAAGAGAGACACAACTGCAGTACTATAGTTTTTTTCAGACTTGTACGAAATTTTTAATCAAATTCTCCCTTATTAAACATCATTCTTCCCTTTCAGCAGAGTGGCAAAAGAATAGACACAAAGAGCATGAGAATGACTTTGGGTTGTACCAGGTCTTCAGGTGAGCTCCAGTGCAGCCCATGAGAGGATGCATCCTGGGGATGCACCAACACAGGACCAGAATTCCTGACTGTGGAAAACATGGAGCATGGCCCAGAGCTGGGGACAGCTGCAGCTGTGGGAGACATGCTGGGGAAATGGGACCCTTTCCCAAATCATGGGAAGCACCGTGGTTTCAGAGGATACCAGCACTGAGCTGTTGTTAGCTATGATGGTATAAAAACTGCTTCTGTTTCACTCCTTTCCCTTTTTTGCACTCTGTTAAAACCCATAACTCCACTACACAATATGATGTCAAAAATGTCATACAGATAATGATGAGTGGAGCCAGAGGATGAAGCCAGACGTTTATTCTTATGTTGTAACCAATATAAACTGGATTAGGAAATTCAGTTTATATCTAATTGTGTATTTTAAAATAAGCCGTAATAACCGTTGCACTAACATACAAGGAATTCAGAAGCTGTTGGATGTCTTGGCAACCCTGATGTAAATTCATATTCTGCTTCTTTTAAAAGACTGTATCCAAAAGAAACACTGCATCAAATGTATTGTTGAGACTTTCCTCAGCACGTGTTTTGACATCTAGGCAAATCTTATGAGTCAGGGTGGTTGAGAAGCTCAAGCAACAGACCTGACTCTGCTGCATCTGACAGATTCACCACTGGGAGAAAGTAAATTGCCTGTCTGCTTTTGACAGCTGAACAGGAGATCTCAGCCACTTGGCTTCATGCTCCCCATCAGTACCCTCCAAGCTCTCCAGCTTCAGCACAGGCCAGCCAGGCATGCAGCAGGGCTGAGCAGCCTCCTCTGCTGCTGGCACTGAGGTGTTCCTGGTGACATGGACGGAGCTCCAAAGGAGCTTCAGGGCACTTTGAGACACTCTCAAAGTGCTCTCAAAGCAGCTGACAGGCACATAAACGACATCAGTCACTTGTGAGCATGCCACAGTATTACCTGTCCCCTGTGCTCCTCACCAAAGCACTGGCAGCTTACTTCTATCACATCTGATTAGTCAGCAGGAGTCATTTAGCAGCCTGAGAGCAAGCCCAGTCTGGTCACAGAACACGTCTGCTTCCTTGCAATTGCACATTCTGGTACCAGAGCATTAAAGGCAAGTGAAATTCACAGAAAGGCAGAAAAATTTCTCTTTTAACAGGAATATTACACATTGGCATGACCACATGGTGTCACCAATCTGTGTTAGGCATCCCAGGAAGATCATGCAGAATATGACATACTGCAATACATCTAATATTTGTGCTCACCTAGCCATGCATCTTTCTTTGCCCTGAGGTCTCTCTACTGCTCTGGGCATTCAGATACAGTTTCTGAAATACAACCTGTTGTTTGTTTCCCAGTACCAGTAGTAAAGCCCATGCAACCAGAGCCAGGTGTAACTTCTTCACCATCACAGGCAGTAGCTGCAGCAGACAAAATCTGAATACACAGATACAAAGTGTTCTACTTTAATGGAAAAACAAGTAAAGCAAAAGCAAGCAGATTACAGGTGCTCAGGAAAGAGGCTAATGCATCATATAAAAAACCTTTAATTAACATCTCAAATTAGAGGTGGTAGCATACTTGAAATACAACTCTCTGGACACACCAACATGCCCAGTGTGGAATCACCAGATTCTTGCATACAACTGTGAAACACCTGGTAACCCTAAGGTTCATTATTTGAAACAGTTTAAATTTTCAGTTCAAGTTTTTTGTGTTTACTTGTATGACAGAATATATCCAAGCTGAGAATGCTGTGAGGATTCTCCTAGTAAGTCAATAATCACAACAAAAGTCTGTTTAACAGTAATACTGTTTCACATTCATTCATTAACTGTTTTGACATCTATGAAAAAATGTAAAAAAAAAAAAAAAAAAGAGAGATAGAGAGAGAGAAATCAAAGCAGGTAAATTAACCAGCCTTCCTTAAGCCACAGAGTTAACTATTGTTAGAGGCTGTAGGTGAGGTTAAGCCTTTATCACTGGTTTCTACCATCTGGCCAATACATGACACATTTAAATTTTCTATATACTGTACTATAAACACACTCTAGATTTAGGCTTTTTACATGAGCCTTCTACCTGCCAACCCCAAAATACCATGTTGCCCACCACAACAGAGAGTTGCTATCTGCAGGACGGTTTGGTTTGGCCTCTTAACTGCTCTCAGTCATGGCACCCTCCCAATCCCAGGACGCCGCAGAGGAACTCCCAGAGCTTGCTCCCCTGTACAAATATCAGCACTCTGCACAGCCCTGCTAGCAAGGAAACTTGGCAGAGGCTCACAAAATACACAACTTAACAATCAAGGGCCTTGTTGAGTTGGACCTTTTATTGAACACAAATCTGGCCCTTGTCTCCTCTCTCTGTTTATAAGGCTTACCAAGTATATAAACTATTGCTCTTAAATTATGAGGACCCACATTTATGAGAGCAATTATCCTTTGTTTGTTTAGAAAGGCTATTTGTCTTTCTCCTGTCTTTTACATGCCTCCCTGCCTCCTTTGCCCAAAACAAAGCAAAATGTTTGGATTTTTATTTGAGGGTGGGCTCCATCTGAAGTTCACTTAATGAGAGGAAATCTCTGCTATAACCATTGGATGGGGAGAAGAGCTGGAGGAGGAGATCAAGCCTTGCTTCAATTCAAATGAAAGTCAGGCAAGGGAATTGTCTGGAGGAATAGATGAAGTTTTTGCTTTTATACATCTATAAAATTAATTATAAAGTTGAGGCGCCTTGGCTTTAAAAAAATAATTCAAAAATCACAGTGCACATCAGATAGTAAGCACCTCGCTGTCACTGTGCACTAGAGCAGGGGGTAGGGTTTAAACATTGGATTGGCCCTTCTGCAGTCTGTTCAGATGAGATGGAAAGTAAAAACCTACTCCTGGGGCTTTAAGAAGACCATGCTATCTCTGGAAAATGGATTAAACTATATCTTCCAAAAGACTAAAATATGGCTTTGTAAGACTGCTCTATTCAGAATTAATACTGCCAGCATAAGACACATTTGAGCTCTGCAAACGAGCATACTTGGCTGTCTGACTGCTTCCCAGAGAGGTGTCAAGTACCAAGCATAGATGGACTTCCTTTAACAGTTTCAGAAAAATGATCCCACATATCAGCTCTGTCATTCCTGTAACTCCAACAGGACCTGAACTCTCCTGTGGCCTGCAGCCAGGCAGCTATTACCCTGAGGACCTCTGTCCTTCCTTCCTCTCCAGAATTTGCAACACAAAGGCAACACCCAGACTGAGCCTTTGAAATCATGGAAAAGAAAGCTTTCTTGCCTGGAAAACCACAGCAGCAGTAGGGGAAGGAAACAGGCACGTGATGTAGCTCCTCCTTTCCTCAGGCACACACCTCCTCACTGTGAGTAGCACTGAAACTGTTCTAAGAAATGCCCCAGGTAGGGGAAACCCTCCAGTGTCCTTTCAAGTGTGAAACCATACAGGTCCTTCTGAGTGATGAGGATGGAATGGGTGTAGAGTAGCTGAGCTTCATCTTGGTAAAGAATTTTTTTAAAAATTTGGAAAGGAAGATATTTTTGAAACAAGTGCTGCAGAACTGTCAATGGAAGAGAACACAGGGCTGGCAGGTGCAAAAGGAAGGATGCTGAAGGGCAGAGTCATTGCACAACCAACAGCCACTACAGAACAGAAGGGCAGCACAGAAAAACCTTCCAGGAAAGTGGCTGTTGTTTTGTTCAACAAAGCTGATCAGAAGATACTTCAGAAGTGAAATGCATTTTCTAAATTAGGGATTCTTTATCTCTGACAGGAAAAACACTATGACTAAAGTTCAGTGGTTGTTCTGCTCTCCAGTTACAAGGCACCCATCCCCTTAGGTGACTTTTATTGACTGAAATTCAATGTTTCAGTGCAGAAAGCATAAGCACCAGACACTTGTAAGATGAAAGTACATTTTTCTGTTTATAAGCCGAAGTCACTAACACTCCCCAACACAGCTTCCATGTCCAGATATGATTAGAAGGTATCTTTTAATAGGACTCATTGACAAAGTTTCAATAGGAGGTTATCTTTCATGTTGCAGGATGTATTACAGTCTCAGCAATGCAGCTCTGAAATAAGATCACAAATTTTCATTCTTGTAGCACCTGCATTCAAGGCTAAATGAACACAGTTATCTTTAGGCAGAAATACGAAGTACTATAGAATCACAGAACCATTTAGGTTGGAAAAGACGTCTAGGATCATCAAGTTCAAGCATAAACCTAACACTGTCAAGTCCACTATAAACTATGTCTCCTAGTACCACATCCATATGTCTTTTAAATCCTCCAGGGATGGGGACTCCACTTCCCTGTACAGCCTGTTCCAGTGCCTGACAACCCTTTTGATGAAGAAAAATTTTTCTAAACCTCCCCTGGTGCAACTTCAGACCACTTCCTCTTGTCCATTCACTGGTTGCTTGAGAGAAGGGACTGATCCCCACCTGGCTACAACCTCCTTTCAGGCAGTTGTAGAGAGCACTAAGAGAGCAATAAGACTCCCTTTCTCCAGGCTAAACACTCCCAGCTCCCTCAGCCACTCCTAAGACTCATTCTTTTAAATATAAAAAGTATAAATATGAGCACATGGAAGAGGTAAATGCCATTCTACTTTCCAGAAGCAGACTTTTTTCTCTCCAATTCTTTTTTGGTTTGGTTTTTAATTTTTGTTATTGTTGTTTTAAACCATCAACAGCCATTTTTCTAGAGTAAGTTTATGCCATGTCCTAAATATGAGTTTTATAGAAAGCTTTTGCTGTAAAAGAGTTGTCTGGTTTGATTAATAGTCATTTTGAACAGGAAATACTTGCATAATGTGAATACATATTGGATACAGATCTGGCTCACAGTAGGTCTTTTGTGCTGCAGAGACTAACCTGGAACTGTTCCCACTGATACTGCTTTAAACAATCCTGCTGGACTCCAAAGTGTGGATAGCAGCATCTCTTTCTGCAGGTTTTAAGCTATCCAGCTGGAGAGGTGAATTTACCTAAGTTCCACCAGACAGATGAAGAAGAGAAACCACCCCACTACTGAGCTGTGTAACCTGGCCTTTCAGTCAGAAAGCCTCTAAACCATATACATGGCTCAGCACTGCACACTTAGCTCAGAATAGAGGGCCAAAATATGGAAAAACCTAAGGTTTTTCTGGCAAACAAAACCACTGCAAGCAGCAGTCTCAATCAAAAAGAAAAGTACCAAAGGACAGAGGAAGATCTGATGGCTATAGCTCACTTGTGTTTCCAGAAGATACTCAGTTAATGTCTACATTGAAGGTCTTGAAAGAAACCCTGCAGCCAAAACAAGTTGGAAAGTCTCAAACGTGAACTCCTTATTTTTGATAACAGGAAACAAAGTAGGAATTATCAGTCACTTGTCATTCAGGGAAGGATCCAGACAGTTTGACAGGCTCACATGTAATCTAGACAATGTGTTTAATAGGAAAACAATAGGTATGATGGTTGATAGATAAAATTATCCAAGGAGGTAAAGACAAGGGCTTGCTCTGGAGAACTGCAGAAAAGTCTTAATTGCACTCTGTTATTGGACATTACATTGTCAAATAATTTAATGTAGGTATGAATAAAACTCATTGGACAAACTTTAAGGCATGCACGCAAAAATAGGTAATTTTCTACATAAAGTGAAAGAATTTGAGCTGGCCATTACTATTGGGAAGTAAGATTTTGGGATTGCAATAGACAGTAACACACCATAATTCCAAGTATACACAGTCTCGAACAAACACACAAAGAAGTGCAAAATCCAAACTCTCACAAAGGAATAAAGAACAGCAAAAGAGCAATCATCACCACAGAGGAGAAGAGCAACTCAAGTGCTGCATGCAGTCCTGGTCCTCTCCTCTCAAAACACTTCAGCATAAGCAGAAGCAGTTCAGAGGAGGGCATTGAGGACAAGCGAAAAAAACCCAAAGAGCTTTTGAATGACAAACATTCTTCAGTCAGAAGAGGAGACAACATAAAAAGAATATGATGGAGACCTGTACAGTCACAAGAGACTATACCTCACTTATTTTCTTGCACTAGAGAACAGATGATGGAAACCAAACTAACCATTGACAGGCTCAAACCAAACAGACATGAGAGGGCAACAATCTGTAGCTGGAGGAGAGCAGCATTTGCAGAAATCACCTCCCATCATATTCATAATGCTTATAGTTCTTATCCAGCTCCATCAGCATTTAAAATCTCACTCCTTCCTCCCTCATGTGGATTTTTAAATCCTGTAAGAATGCCGTATAAGCACTTCCAATAAATATAAGACTGAAAACACATTACACTGCAAAGCGTTAAGAGCTGCTGTCTCTTCCATATAGAGTATTGCAAACATGATTGAAACTGATGAGTGTTTTCAAGCCCTAAGGCTGACTGGAAGGTGCAATTAAATGCCTCCTTTTATAAGAACAGCTGGAGCCAAATGGTGGTGAAAAACTGGTGAGGGCCATAAGTCAAGAAAGTAAGCTGTGAACCAGGTCAAGAAAAGGTTAAGTTGTAAACAGGCAATCTGGCACTAAGGACTGAAAAAAAATTAATGTGTGGCCAATTGCTTAAGCGTGTAAATATTAGGCTTCCAAATAAAAACATCTGAATATAAGGGAAAGAAAAATCATAGCAGGAGACAAGCATTTTCTGTCAACAGCCTTGCAAAGGTAAGGTAGACCTTGGTAACACACATGGGGACAGCTATTTAACTCAAAAGATGGGTGGGCGCAGTGCATAAGCAAGTCTCTCAGCTTGCTAATACCGTAAAACTCTACAAATCTCTCTACAACTCCCTGAGAAGACCTGATGATCTCAGAGATCATTCTAAACGATTCTGTGATAACTGCCTTCCTGCAGTTCAGAGAACCGTGAGAATATTTCTCAGTCTAATTCTTGAAATTTTGAAAACAACCTTCCCAGTTCCCATACACTGGCCAATGGCTCAAGCTAGCATTACTGCAAGTAAATTTTGAGTTTTGGAAAGTTTGACAGAGTTTTGTCTCATCAGGTTTTTTTACATTTCAGTCAAATACCACCTGTAAAAACTCAGAGCAAAGAGCTGTGATCTATGTCTGACCACCTGCAGTATTATACATGAATTCTGGTAATAAAAAGAAAAATTTTATTTCCCCAGAAGGTCCTTCAGGACAAAAACATGCAGAAAATGGTTGGTATTTGGCAATACTTCTATTAAAATCTAGTCAAGGAAGAAAGGAGAATTCTTTCCTAGCTATCCAAATCTCAAGATGAGTAAACAGAACCATAGTAGGTATATGGCAAGAAAAGACAAGGTTTAATACTGTCAGGATCTAAAAAGTATTGCTTGTTTTTGTCAGAGATAAAAAAAGGTAATACAAAAGAAATAGCTCCCCTCTTCAGGGCATGAGAGGCAACAGAAGCTGAGGACCAGGTTCACACAAGTAGCTCATGTACAGAAATACCACCCTGGGAATGCCTGATGTGGATAAAGCAATTCATTTTCAGTGAATGAAGAAACAAAAGCTGCTGTTGTCTGCTAAAGGAAAAGGAACACGGTACTGGTGAGGGAAGGAAGAGTGATCCTCAGTGTTTGTGCACAGTTCATAGATAACCATGCAGTGGCATTTCTCTGAAATATATTTTTCCCCCTTCGGCATCTCTCCACTCATGCACAGGCTTGAGCTTCTGCAGTGATTAGAGACACCCCTGCAGGGCCCAGAACACTGTGGAAAGGCTCCCAGGCCGTTCTGTGGCTTGAAGTGATCTGTACTGCACACACCAAACAGTGTCCAGAGCGTGATTAATCTTCCTTGAGTATTCTTCTGTCACTGGGTCCTTTATTCACATGTAGTTACGACATCAAGCAGCCCCAAGCAGGACCCAAGTGCAGCAGCAAGCAGCTTTTTCTGCTTCACAGCTGTGAGTGCTGCTTTGGATTACAGCTGGATTGCTAATAAAGCAGCATAAGCGGCTGAGGGTGTGCTGAGGGCCAGGGGAGTGCATGCCTGCAGAAATGCTTTAATCCCAGGAAGGAAAAAGTCAACTTGAAGTGAAGCTTCAGTGAATTGTTCCTGCTGACCTTCCAGACTGCCCTAATTTTGCCAGTGCAGAAAGGTCACCTTTGCAACAACGAGCAACCCTATCAAAAACATTATTTTAACAGGAGTGCTGAGAACACAGCGGATCTGTAATTAATAAAACAAGGAAACTCCACCAAGGTGTTTTTAAAGGGTTTGGTTAGAGGAAGAAGGTAAGAAAGCAACTTAATGAAAAAGCAGCAAAACAAAAGACATAATGCTGAGAGTTCACTGGAGTTCAGTTTTCATCTATTTAATACTTTTTTTTCAACACTATTGCTGTTTCTAAAATAGTCTGCTGCACTTCAGGAACAATGAAGAGGCATATAAATAAGCTAAGAGCTAGGTTCCCTTAGGCTATTTGAAAAGGAACAGGTATTATCTGACAACTTTATTACAGGTTTTTAAGTGTAATAAACACCTGTAGGGAACAGCAAGAGCATTAAGAATGATGTGAACTAAGCAGGAACAAAGACATTCATGACAGTATCGGGACAGGAATTACAAATATATTTGAATGCTCAGTCTGAATTACTAAATACACAGTATCTATAGTAAGGGGGATACTGCCACAACGTGGGGAAAAAAAAAACCCAGACCCACTCCCATCAATGATTTGTATAATAAATTATCAGTGGTTAGGCTGACAACTGCAGTATTACCAACACTCAAAGAACAACTGTACATTGAAGGAAAACCTATGCTGCTGTCAGGGGAGATATACTGACCATGAAAATATTAATCAACTTCTCTGCAGTAAAAAATAAAAGTAGTTTTACTGAATCTTCATTTTTTCTCATGCAAACCTTCAGAAAAGAGCTTCTCCACCGTGATTTTAAGAGCTGTGGTGGCCAGCCTGCAGAGGCATTCAGCTACCTAGTACAGCAGGCAGATCCTGGCCAGCCCCATCCTGTAGGTTGGCCCTGCTCAGTTGCAAGGGTGGTTATAGCCCACGCAGTCCTACCTGTGATAGCCAAGACCTCTGCCAATGCACCAGAAGTATAAGCACAAAAGGATCTAGCATATATCTGTATCTACAGCAGGGAAGAATGTCACAAATTTACTTGCCACTAATTAATTCCAGGGGAAAAAAAAAATCAATACTGATAAGTTCCCTCTCATCTCTGAGTAACGCTTTCCCTTTAGCCTTACCCCTTCAGTTTAAGACACTGGTCATCTTTATTCTGCATAGCTATTTATAAATAGTTTCTCATTTAGTCTGTTTATCATGGCTTGCTTCATTTGATTAGTTTTGTCTTTCAAGCTTCATGCTACTTCTGGAGTTCTGAAAGACTATTGTTCATCTGACCGCCCAGTTTAAATTCCCGTGCAAGAGAGTACCCTAATGGTGTGCTTATTAATAAAACTCTGCTCAGTACCATTTGATTTCCATCCCTTCTTATCCAGTACATCTTTTGAAAGATCTCACACTAAGCAGTTCTTGACTATTGTCTTATTCTTCTATAGTTTTTCACAATATTCCTCACTTCTCACAGCACCACTAAGACCTCTGCTTCAGAATATGCATGTGAGATGCTTACCATACCTTTAATTCCTGTTGTAAATAGATTGTGGAATAGTAAACAGCACTGTTTAATTTCTTTTGAGGGTTACAGATGCTGTCATTGTTACTGCTGTAGTCACATCACTGACACATCTCTTTTTCTTTCTTTGTGCTGCAGGTAGGTCATCAAGCTTCTCTCATGCGCTCTCCCAATTTCTGAGGTAGTCTCTCCTACCTCATGCAAAATCCTGTCCTCTTTTTAGAATTTATAATTTTAATTCTTTTCTGAACCCAGGCCTAGCTCACAGAGACTAACCAGTTTAAAATTCAGGGTAACACGTTACTCTCCATCCTTGGCAATCCCTTAGACTGAAAGGAGATCTGTACTGCTGCTCTATATTCCCCCTTCTTTACACTCTAATAGGCTTTTTATAGCCTCCATCACCTCTGCACATTCAGGAAGGAAACAGTACGTAACAGATTGGAGAAACAAAATTATTGAAGGAAAAAGCAGATGCTTCCCCAGCTTACGCAGTAAATATTTTCAACAGCTCTACAAACTCTGGAATGGCGTGAGTCAAATTATGAACCAGTTTTAAATGAATGAAAAATGAAAAAAAAATTAAAAAGGGAGAAGAAAGCCACCCTAAAACATTCTCAGTCTGGAAAACATTTTCCTTGTCAGACAAAAAAAGAAGGAAAACAAAGCCAAAAGGTGTGTGATCTGAAGTGCTGCATTCAAAATCAAAAGCAGGACCTAACCAAAACACTCCACACAATGCCATACAAGTTCTTGGAGTTTGACTCTTCTGTGTACCTCTTCGCAGTAAGAGATGGTGATACACAGCAGTTCTAGTCAGCTCTATTCTTATCAAAATAACATCTTTAAAGAGGCATGCTTAGAGTTTTAGTTGTCAGCATCAAAAGACTTTTTTAACAAGTCATATTATATTAAATATGGAAAATATAGAAGAATCAAGAGTTTAGGGTTGAGTAGAACTAAAATTTTTTTTTTTTTTAAGAACAAAAGCCAGGGACTTAGAAGGAGAAGCTCACAAACTTATCAACAGCTCAAAATTTAGACATTGTGTTGCTTTATATGATGTATCTTAAATAATTCAGACTCAAGGTTTATGTGATAATCTAAAATTATATAGAAGTATTTAATAAGATTTTAAAATTTTTATATATTTGCACAAGAGCCACCCAATGCCAATGTAAATATGTTTTAATCTGGATCTCAATATTTATACTTGCAAATTCTTCAAATTCTGTTATTTACATTCATACTGCAGAGCATTTTGAAAGCATTGCTTGTACTAAAGAGTGGCAAAACTATTCCATTTTCACTCTATTTTGATATGAATATGAAGTTTTCCTGAACTGAGGCCTTCGCTCCAATAGAGGAACTTTTCATCTTCATAAAACCACAGTTGTGGAGAGGAACGGACTCTAACACATAACTGCCTTAATCCAGCCAGACCAGCATTTAACTTCTTATATATTTTACTTAAACAAAATATAAGTGACTCTAGGGAAAGCAACATTAATAAACATGATCATATAAACTTTGCAGTGAAAATTCAATTTTACCTTTAATAGTATCTCTCAAACAGTAAACTTTATTATAAGCCCAACAACTTAATCAGATCCTAGCACCAAAATCAGGTGTTTCATTTTCAATTTTTAATGGTTGTTCAATTGCTCCTTGGAATATTTCATGCCCAAAATAAGATAGAAAATGCCAATGAAAATGTCAGATTCTGCTGGAAACTGGACTGATGCCTCCACTCTCCTCAGTTCCAGGAAAATTTTTCTTGACCAAGGAAAGCATTCCTCTTTGGTTGCTGCAAGATTCCATATCTGAATGTAAGAGATGAAATACTAAAATTTGTCCAGGATGCTATGCTAAAACTTGGGTTAGTGGCAATTTCAGGGTCACACTGCCCTGAGAGGATGGCGCAAATTACGTCCAATGGCGAAAAGAAAACAATTGTGATGCAAGCTGATCATAGATCTTTATATTTCTTTGGTTGCTTTAAGTCTCCATAATGCTCTACACCGTTATCCTACACACTATCACCCTCAGCTCTTATTCCTAGTATTTCCATTGAAATTTCCAGAAATGCTCTGAGGCATTTTCCTCCCTGCCCTAATCACAGCATTTGCAGCACACAAATATGCACAGCCTGGCTTGTGCCTTAAGTACACTTTCTGTTTTAAGACACTATTGTTCTTTACATGCAAACATATAATTTGCAAGACACTGATTTCTTTCTCAAGCCATAATGTCTTTAGCATATTTAAAGGCAACTCCACAAACTTTACATGCCTACGCTAGTGCATCACTAACTTTTTCAGGATGCTATTTACATCTCTTTCCTAAGAACACATGGAAGAGCTTTTGCCCATTTGGAAATTCTGTGTGGAGCCAAGCTTTCCACAGTTAGTGGAAGCTCTCAGGTTTCTGGGAGCCTCCAGTTCTGCATGCTCAGTTTGAGTGATTACACCCAGACTTGACATAAACAGTTGCTTCAGCTTCTGCAGTGGGGCACAGGGAACAGAATGAGGATGCATCCATAATTTGCTTGGACACTGTAACGTTTCCACCAAAGTGTGAAACAAACCTTGACTTTAAACTGCAACTTTGTGTGGCTGATGAGTGTAACGAAAGACAGCAACTTATGGTCCTCAAGTGCAGCTTGAAGGCAATTTTGCTGCAAAATCAAAAAGAACTCCCCTGCCCCTGCAGAGTCCAGGCTGATCATGAGCACTACATACACAGCACAAGAGAGAAGAGGTGCTCCAGTTCTGTATGGTTAAGATTTCACCAATATACATAAATATTGGAAGGGAAGTAAAAGCTGTCATTTATATACAAGGTTAATCTTTGCGGTTCTATAGAGTGTCATTAAATAATGGTAGACAAGAAATTCACAGGAAACATAATTTTGTTACTGAATCTTCTGCACCTTTGTCTCACTACTTGTTCTTAAAACTGTTGAAAAGGAGTCTTACCGACTGACATTGGTGTAGCTGCACTCATGAGCCTACCCTAAACTCTGTACCTATCCAATGAAAATCTAATTTATGTGCAAAGATGCATGGTGGCTATAAAATATGTACATTTTTGTAATGTCATAAAATTATCCTTTCATGTGCATTTCACCCAAGCGCAACAACTATTGAAAAATTTTAATTACTGTAATGAATTTTGTACCTATAAAGGAGAAAAATGCATCCAATCGCATCCTCCTTCTCCAAAAGCCAAACAGTTCTAAAAACTTGTGCACAAAGTATTGTATTGATGGGCTTATCTCCAAAGTATACTGCATCATGCATAGGCACAAACCAACTCCTTGCACATCCTCTGGAAAGAAAAACATTAAATTCCTCCACTCCATTACCTGAGTTTTTGGATGACTCAGACATATGTTTCCAGTGCTTCCAATAACTTGACAGGCTCGCAGGATTCTGCATTCTTTTAAGATTAGGGAAACTACATGACAAGTTGAAGGAACTACAACAGCATTGCTTTGGCACACATGGGGACAGAAAGGCTCTCCAGAAACAGAAGCATTAAGGAACAGAAAGAAATTACTCTTAGAGAAAGCAGCTCTGTAGAATTTAATGCAAGCTCCAAGGGACAGACGAGGTAAAATGTTCCAGAGGATTTCTTGCTATTTGCAGAACACCTAATTACTTCAAGGACAGCTTGTTTCTGCTCTTCTGGATGCTGCAAACCTGTCACACCACAGGACAGATTTACAAGATGCGTTTCCCTCAGTGCCCAGCCAGATGCAGAGGGTTCCACCCTGTCAGCTGGGTTGACTTGACTCCACATGTAGCTGCATCTTTCCCCGGGCAGCCAGAATGGTGCAGTTGTTAGAGCAGCCCATTGTGTCACAGCACTGCACGGCTCGCACAGCTGCGCCCCGCCTCTCCGCAGCCTGGCGCTGCTCACGCCTGGGGAAGGCAGCACCACAGGCTCTTCTCTGGCATGCCAGAAGAAATGGATCACTGAACCCCAGGTGGGATGCACTGTGCAGCAGCCAAAATGAGGCCGTTTTTAAGAGGCCAAAAGCAGCCCTTTGAAGGTTCAATAGATGTAATGCTCTGCATCATGTCACAGAGTTTTCTGCCGTGGATCACAATGAAACCCAAGGCTTGCTGCAGAAAGATGAGATCTGTAACTCCGCTATCATGAGCTCAAGCGAGCTATGACAACCACTGTGCCTTCCTGACTAGTGAGACGTTGCAGTTGGGATATATGAAGGAAAAATGAGAAAGGACACAAGCCACAAATCAAGTACCTAAAGAGACCTTTGGAAAGCCAACTTACGACAATGAAACTGTTAACGTGAGGGTACTTACAGACATCTGGCAAAGGATTTCCAGTGCTTAACCTCTGCTTTCAAAAACAGAACATGCAGACACTGGGAAAGAGTTGAAGGTATATGTCTTGAACCACTCTCAGCCTCTGCAGGCTTGTTAGATATATGAAATAATATATTTTTTGTTCCCCAGCATATGTCTTTTAAATGAATAGTGTAGAACCACTGCAAACTATCCCAAGGGAGAAATCCTAGGTAGTCATTTTGTTGCCATGTATCTACTCCAGACTCCTTGCTACTCACAGAAATATTCAAATGTTTAGTGAGTTTAGATGACTGTTAGAAGGAATAATTTCTGCCATCTTTTTCTTAATCTTAATAAAGTCTTTTCCCCCCTTGCCTCCTTCTCATTTTAGTGTAAACTATGCTCCCACATTAAATGTGACTGCAAAGAAAATTACATGGTTTACAACAGAATTCAAGTTACATTCATAATCCTTAAATTCTATTTCTTGAACCTTGGTATATAAAATCCCAATTGCTTCTGAGAATTAAAAGAGAAAATGTATATAAAAAGCTTAGCACAAAATGTTTAAATCCAGTCTTATTTCACAAGCATGTAATATACTGTTGAATGGGTTCCAGAATGAACTTCACATTATTTCCAAATAATCCTTACTGTCCTATAAAGCAGTCCACTGTATGAACTTTTTGGATTGGACACATAAGCAGATAACATAGACACATTTATCTAATGCTGTAACTGAAATTAGCATATAATCAGTATAAACCTTACCCCAAGTATCAAGGACAGACAAATGCCTAGGTCAGTGAAATGAGAAAATGGGGCGGAATCCTGGGAAACTAGACCTGAAGGTTCCCACCCCGCAAGGCACAGGATATACCAAACTATATCTTAACACCAACTCTGAGTGGGGCTTCAAGACATGAAGTCACATTTTGTCCTGCTACTGAGAGGTCACCTCACCAGCCTTTCTTAAAGATGCTGCAGAATAATGCAGCACCTGTTCCAAACAGTTCTGCGTGTTTGATGCCGTGAAGAAGGCTCTGTTGCATCCATTGTCCTTCTCTTGGTCAATAGGACCAACTAACTTTATGTACAGCATCATCAGGTCAAAAAAAAGAAAGCAAAAAGCGGATGTGCCACCCTCAAGTCCATCAAACAATTGAACTTTTGTGTGCAAAAATGGGGGCTACAACCCTGTCATTCACGTGCTCAATCAGACTTCTGCCTAGAGTATGGTGCAAGGCACAACCCACCTGGGTTGTGATGAGTTCCCATTCTTTATGAGAGATAAGACACATGCTTGATCACTGCTAAGGGGTACCTGAAATGGCACTTCATAGACCAAAGTACCCAGCTTGTTTTTTTATCACAAAGAGGGACATTTTACCTTCCACAGAAGAAGACAGAAAAGCAACTATGTAACACTGCATTGCAAAAAAATGGCTTAAGTTTGCTGTTCAAAGTACTGGCACAGTCCCTGCGCAACCCAAAGGAGGTGGTGGCCAAGCAGAAGCAGATTGGACGTTTGACCCCTGACTGGCAAAGCAGTGATGTACCACCACTTCACTTCAGTTAAGTCCCACTACAACAAACCATCCTGGCCTCAAACCTTTCCCCATCTCTAACAACACTTTGAATCAAGCCTTTGGTTTGCTAAATTCATACAACATCAGAAATGTATTAATGCTTTTAAACTCTACCTGTCAAAAAGGAACTAAACACCTCTTGGGCTAACATTTTTTCCGAAACACTTCCACAACCATGATGGTAAATCCCACTTGCAACAATCAGAAACATGACAGAAGCAGAGGCTTGCACCTCCCAATAAGCAATACATGTCATCTGGTGGGCTAAATGCCCTCTGGGAAACCAGGGTAAGAAACCCTAGCCAGTAGATGCCTGAATGAACACACAGTTGATAAAGGCCAAAAATATGCAGTTACCAAAGGGAAAAAAACCCAAACAACCCAGTGACTGCTCAGTCTGGAGAGAAGCTGGAAATAAAAATTCCTATATGTTCCACTGGACACCAAAACAAAAATTAAAGAAAAATTACAGTCTCAACAGGAATAATGTTCTTAAGGTATTTCCAACCTCCCCTCCTTCTCCCAGACAGCCTCTCCACAATCCACAGGCAGTAAAAGTTTCAGGTCATGCTGTTTTACATATGGCTCTGTATTTGTCCACCCCTCCTCCTACTTTATAGTCACCCATCACTCCTGCTGTCAGGTGACTGGATCAATAAGCTCTATCTACACTCCAAGCAGTTGTTAAACTGTTAACAAACTGTGAAGACTGCTACAGGCTATTTTGAATCTACAGAACAGCTTGTGCATCCAGAAACATGTATTCCTCCCACCCATTATTATTTGCTCAAAAAAATAAATTACCTCTCCTCACGAATACCTCCTGTGAAACTCCGAGCACACTGCCCATGGAAAAGTGGGTGTTGCAAAGCTGCATCAGAACGACACTGCCCAGTGTTGCCCTCCAAGGCAGCAGCAGCCTCACCTCAATCTGCTGACAGTCACTTCTAATGGTTTTCCGTCCCTGACTACTTGATGCTGCCAGGCAGGCCCTCGTCAACTCCATGTAATTTACTTAAGCAATGCTATGATTCATCCTGCACAAGGTCCTTAACCAATGTGGGTTATTTTCCACACTTGTATTGACATTAGAAAATTCTCATTGTATTTCCTTTCAGAGACCCCAGACTGTTTATTAGGCATCATATATCATCAGTATCCTCCAGGCTGGTGATGCTCTTGGCTAACCATACTGATCAGACCATGGCCAAACTGTGACTGAACTGTCAAATAAGTCAGTGGTAAGAAAGATTTTAAATCCTGTTGGGAGATACAGCTTATCCAAAAAACACAATAAATATAGGGTTATTTTTATTTTTAAAAATGTATTATGTGGTTGCTTAGTTTCACATAACCTTTTTAAAAAACTATTTGGTGGTTTAAGGAAAGAAAACCTGATGTATTCTGCCAATTCTCTCTCATTAATTTATTTCCTTGTTCTATTGTGCTCCAAGTGTCTGTTTCACTTGTTAACAATTACACTCAGAATTTCTATGTTTTGAGATGCCTATGCACTGAGGTAGTATCCATATACACCAGAAGAGAGTGAATTGTACTGTGACAGCAAGTGAGGCAGTTCCTACCTGGCAAAGCTCATATAACCCATTTCTCCGGTGCTGCAATCCTTCAAGGCCCAAGTGGTGCTGCCACTGATCCAGCTCAGGAACCTGTGATCTCATCTTTGCTCACCTCTGTCCTGGAGCCTGTGCAGTGCAGATGCAAGTGAGTGCAACTCTGTGTTCCAGCTGGTCAAAACCAAAAATGTTTCTAAAAGGTGTAAATGAAATAAGTGCTGCCTTCATGTGGGATACGAAGACATCACATACCAGCATGCTCTCTGATATGCAAGAAAAAACACTGATTTTGATTCTAAAAGTTCCCTGTCTCTGTTGTCACACAAGGTAGCAGGTGTTGGGAGTGGCCTCATAAGGATTCAAGATACATTACCTCTCATATATTGTAACACCCTTCTTGGGATGCCCATGGAACACAATTCAGTAAGGAAGCCTTACAAATATCTTTACATGACACATACAAGACAAGCATCTTTTACATACACAAATTCAGAGGATCTGCTGTTCAACCAGAAGGCAATTGCAAAGGTACTAGATTTTTATCCCTGCTTTGTGGGGGGAAAAGTATATAGTCCAATATTATCATCTTCCATGAATAACTGCAACAGAGTTGTGGTTTGGTATGTGGATAAGGAAATACCCGGCAGGAAGAAAACACTGTCCCTGTTGGCACTGACATAAGCTCGGCTAGCATACCACTCTGTTCTGCACTGCACAACACAAATTGTACGGGAAAACTGGAGAGAGATCAATAAGAGCCACTAGAGTGACTAAAACATATTTCATCAGACTAGGAAATTCAAGTAGCTGAGGGTATTTATCTTACAGAGGAGGTCCAGGGTAACCATTTGTAAGCGCCAGTAGGAAAAGATAGATTTGATAGAGGACCACTCAACTTTGGATATAAAACATATAATTATGTATAACATTTGGAAATTACAGTAGAAATTCTTATTGGAAAAAAATATTTTTATAAAAGAACCCCATAAAATCCAATGAAGCTCTGGAACAACTTAAGAGATTGATTCCCTGTACCCATTTCTTTTAGCTGATTTTGAGAGTTCTAAAAACAACATGTTGTTACATAAGGAAGTAAAAGTCTGTGTTTCCTGTCCACGCAAGAGGTAATATGCACTCATTACAGACCCCTCTGCAGTGAGAAATTACTGAATTCGTAGAAACTTAAAAGATATTTTGCAACTTCTTCAAAGAGTTTATTCTTCTTTTAGAATCACCACCAGTTAGGTCTGGAAGTAATTAACATTACACTGATATTTTGTTTCAACTTTTTAAGAAAAAATATTCTGCCATCATCTTTGCAACCACTTAAGCAATGTCCCTGAGTCACTACAAAGAATGAAAGAGGAGTGACAGAGAGAGGAAAAGAAAGCAATACATTACCTTATTCAATTGCCAAATGCAAGAGCTAGCATACAAGGAGGGCATGTCCCCCTAAATTCTTTAATTTGCTAGCTTTTAAAAAAAAAGAATGAGAGCTATTTAATTTTCATTATAGTTCAGTAATACTTGGAGCATTGGGTTGCAGGAACCAAAACATTACCAACACAGTTCAGAGAATCATAGAATCATTTAGGTCGGAAAAAGCCTCCAAGATCATCATAAGTCCAACCTTTGACCTGATACCACCACGTCCACTAAACCATATCATGGAACACAACGTCTGTCTGCTTTTTGAACACTTCCAGGGATAGTGACTTCATTACTTCCCTGGGCAGCCTGTTCTACTGCTTAACCACACTTTCAGTGAAAACATTTTTCAGAATATTCAATCTCAACCTCCCCTGGCACAGTTTGAGGCCATTTCCCCTCATCCCATTACTTAGCTGTCTGGGAGAAGAGACTGACTCTCACCTTACCACAATGTCTATTCAGGTACTTGTAGAGGGCAATAATGCCTCCCTTGAGAGCCTCCTGTTCTGCAGACAGAAAAACCCTACTACCTTCAGATGCTCCTCATAGGACTTATGTTCCAGACCCTTCACCAGCTCTTTTGTCCTTCTCTGGACAGGCTCCAGCACCTCAATGTCTGTCTTGTAGTGAGCCCAGAAATGAACAGAGGATTTGAGGTGTGACTTCACCAGTGCCAAGTACAGGGGGACAATCACTGCTCTGGTCCTGCAGGCCACATCATTTTTGATACAGGCCAGGATGCCATTGACCTTGGCCACCCAAATCATGTTCAGCTGCTCTCAACCAGCACCCCTAGATCCTTTTCCAATGGGCTGCTTTCCAGCCTGTAGTGCTGCCTGGGGTTGCTGTGACAGAAACCAGCATTTCACCTTGTTCAACCTCATACCATTGGCCTCAGCCCATCACTCCAGCCTGTTCAGCTCTCCCTGCAGGGCCTTCCTGCCCTCCAGCATATCAACACTCCTATTCCTTGGTGCTGTCTGTGAACTTACTGAAGGTGCAACTCAATGCCCTTGTTTAGATCATGGATAAAGGTTTTAGACAGGACTGGCCCCAGAAGTGGGGAACACCTTTGGTGACTGGCCACCAACTGGATATAATTCCATTGATCCCAACACTCTGAGCTCAGCCATCCAGCCAGTTTTTTACCCAGTGAAGAATACACCAGATGCTCTTCAGCCAATATGCAACCTCTCATTTCATCATGCAGAGCTCTGCCTTCCCCTCTGTGAGTGCAAAGTTGCCATTCTGGAGTATCTGAAGAGCTGAGGCTTCTCACACACCCAGCACTCACCCACTGCCATGACTCACACAGAAAAGGAGGCTGCTCTTATGGATTGTCCTCCTTCGACCTCACCACAGCCTCTGGCAGGGAAGGGATTCACGCCGCTGCTAAAAGAGGTTCCCTAGGGACTGGGGGGCTGTGAGCCAGCAGCTCCTTAGAGGCAGCCTGCTGCCCCTGCCACAGCACAAATCCCTGAGAAAATGCAGCAATTCCAGCCCCTCCAGCTAGTGACTGCTGAAAGGAAGCTGCTGGCATATGGTGCCTTATCAGTCTCATGCCAGATCTCACCAGAATATCCTGGACAAAACCCAGAGGGCACACCAGCAGCCTGGAGACCTGATTTTTATTATATTTATTTATTATGTATTTATATTGTTGAATTAATAAACACATAAATACATTATTACATGACTGTAAAACACGTTTCATTATCATTATCACAGAGGTTACTGAAATGGAATAGACAAATACCTAAATACCTCCTAGTTTTGAACTAATTGGCCTAAAAATTTAGACCGTATGAGGTTTTGCTGGCTTTTAATCAAGCATGAAGTTTGATTATAAATTATATTTATAACATCTAATGCACAATAAAATGATATATAATAAACATATTAAATATAATAGTTACAGTATTATAGAAAACATATTTCTTATAAAATATTAAAATAATGTCCATGGGACTTTCTTTACAGCAACAAATTTATTACTTACAATACCCAAGATATCAAATTGACCCAATGAAAATTTTGAAATCTAATTATGACAGAAAGGAGCATGGGGAAGAAAATGCTTTGCTCTACGAATGTTCCCTGATAGGCTGCAGCTGCTACCTCCATTCTTCCCAACACCTGGGGAAAGCACCCAGCTTGGCATCCCTTTCCACTCTGAGGAGCTTTGCTCAAGCACAAGGAAGGACAACACCACTCAGCGAGGCTGGGCTGTGTTTGAAGGCACACACAGCTATGTGAGTTAAAAGGAGACTCCACTCATGCCGTGCAAAGCCAGAAGGAGCCATGTGAAGCCAGCTCCCTGCCAGCACAACGTGGAGCACAACCCAGCACCACTGACTGAGCAAAGCAGGAGTCTGGAAGAGACTAGAGAGGCTGAGTATACGGCTGGCTAGTCACTGGCTTATGGTTCCACTTGTTAATTTACTTCTAGGAATCCAGAAGGGAAAAGCAGGCTCATGTATAAAGGCATGAACAGTCTGCATGTGGAAATTACTTCACCTATTTAGAATCCAGGGGACAGATTGAAGAATCCAAACTTTAAAAAAAAAAAAAAGAAGAAAAAAAAGAAAAAATTAAAATAGGACTATGAAATAATCTGGCAACTTTCTGCTCAGGAAAGAGCTGGGGGGAAACATATCCCTGCTGATTATGTGTCTAATAGCTCCAAAAGCTGTGTTCTGTATCAAACAAATCTGTACAGCACAAGCCTGTTTGCAAAAGGGAGGGAGGGTCTTTAATTGCCTACTTTCAGAATGATGTAAGAGTTTTACAAAGGAGCAAGAAAAAAGAAAAAAACACAGCCCGATTCATGAAATTAAGACACTGCAGCTCATAATATAAAAATATACGTGTTGTTAAAGCCTAGGCCTGTTCCTCTACCACAGAACTTACATGAGCCAAAGTGTGAGACAGTATGTGACACTGTTGAGCCATGTGAGGAAATAAATTTGTGCCACCAAACCCAAAAAATATGACAAAAACAATGGATGTTTCCCTATTACTGCCCAAGAGACTGCTGCCTTAAGGAAATTACTGACCAAGGTCAAAGGCGTCAGAATTTACTTTGATAGCATAATCAGCAAAAAGCCAGAAACATTTATTCTAATCCCAGATCTGACAGAGCCCACTTTATAACTTGGCTTGGTATTTAAATGGCTTGTCTAGCATTACACTATCTAAAGCCTGAATGAATCGGAATTTACCTCATATATATGTATACCTAGATTGGCCTTAGAAGTCAGGCATAAACACCTAGCCTTTGAAGATATAATGGGCTAATATTTTATCCCACTGACTTTTAAAATACTCTAAAATACAGAAACTCCATGTCCCCACGAAGTATGCGGTAAAAGAAAGACAGGTTTTTGTGAGTTCAAACTTCAGCTTTTTTCATATTCTAACAATATGTAGAAATGTTCTCTAAATATAGTGGTCTGAAAAGAATTTTTATATTTTCTAATTTTGATACTGTATTAGAGCATAGAGCAACAAAAGTCATATAGATTTTTCAGAACAAAACAAATTTTGTGTGTTGCAAGTATTGTTAAAAAATTTTTCCAGTGTGTTTAGAAACTTATTTATATTTGCTTCCCAAATTAAAGTGAGATGTGGGGAAGCACCAGCACTTTGTGCTGCCCCTCGGTTCTAAGGGAGCAGCATTCTCCAACAGAGAAGGGGTATATCAGTGGGAGCAGCACTTCAGAGGAACATGTGGTTTGCTCCTAGGCAGGATAAGGAGGCCTCAGGGTTCATACTGCAGCAGCTGCAGCACTGCTGCTCACCTCACCACACATCTGGGCATTATCACCCACCACACGACTGGCTGCAGCACTGCTGCTCACACTCTCACCACACATCTGGGCATTATCTGCAGTGCAAATATGCCTGACTGGGGGTTCTAGGGGAGAAGCAACTGGGCCTTTTGCACACAAAGGCACACCCAAAATCCTTTAAAATTATTAAGCAGTTGTCTCCTACATCCCCTGGAGAATCAGTCAGTCAATCAACAGACCTGTGGTTCTGCTCCAGGTGGACTCTGGTCAGCTGGCACGAGATGGAACATTTTCATCTGGATCCCTAATTCAGCTGGCAAGGAAGCACAGCCCAAAGTGTTAGAGCAAGTGAGGTGATATTCTTTCCTTGGTGCTACTAATGACTTGCAAAAAAAATGATCAAAGTAAAAGCTGTATTTTTGTGCCCTGCTGCTGATGTGTACTTTTTGATGTTGGTAACTAGAGACTTGACCCAGGGGCATTCGTGGTGGAATGGTGCATTTGGTGCAGTGCAGCAGTATAGCCAAGTATGTAAGACGAGTCAAGTCTATGCCCAGCTCCTCTCACCTCTGCGGCTCCCACCAGTTTTGGATATGTTTTGGGATACCAGCTGTTTCAAACAAATTTCAGAACCAGTCTGATCAAATGTAGTCTGATCCAGACCAGCTGGATCAAATGTAACCATCTATCTGCGTGTGGGCACTGCTGCAGAGAAAGGGTGCTCTGATAGAACAAAACAAAGGAACTTCAGCAAGAAGGCTTCAGACTAAAACTGAAATAATGAGCAGCCCTAAGAAAGATTTGTATGTCTGTTCATCATCAGATCTGTGATGAATGAGGACCAAGATCTCCAGGTTTTCAATATTTCCATGATCAAGACTGCAGTTAAACTATGCTAATTGCTGTGACTCCAGTTAAGTGTTCTATTAAATATTTTTTGTCTACTGTATTTTAAGCAAGTCCTGAAGACAACAGGAAAAATCCTGTTCTTTTCATACTTAATGTTAAATACATTTTAAATGGCATCCAGAAAAAAAAGTTAAAAGCCTAGTAACAACCAGCACAACGTTTCATTTAACAACTTTCTGTAGTTTTGGGTACAACTGTTTCTGAAACCAGATGAACAAAGGGGGTTTAATCCTTTATTTTAAGAACAAAGGCAGTGTAATCTAGTCATTAAATATCTGATGATGTCGTTTAATGACATGTGAAGAAGTGCCTTGGCACAGGCTGGGGAACATGTGCTAGCAAGAGCACAGATCCCCATGTTGCTGTGATGGAAATAAAAGCCATGCCAGGCCACTAAGGCACTTGAAAAAATCGAGCCTTTAGCAACAGAGATCAGATAGCTGGACATCCTAAAGTACAAAATCTACTTTATAGTAACATTTGTGGTAAGTTTCTAAAGAGGAAAAAATACAAGGCAAAGATAAATCATAAATGCACGGCAAGCTCATAGACCTTTCCTCCAATTCAATGTTAACTGAAGTTAATGAAAATGAGGGATATATGGCAAAAAAAAAAGTTATTGTTAGCCTAATACACAGAGTGGTACCTGTAGATTCATTTCTGCAATAGTGCATTATGTAACACTTATGCTAATATTTGGATAGTAAAAAATGTGAGCAAGAAAACAGAGAAAGTAGGTACTGGCCACTGCTGAACCTGAGCTGAAGCTTCTATTTTATTCGAAAAATCTGAAGGAAATCTTCTAATCACTGACCATGAGACTATACTTTCTATTGCAGTTGAGTGAGTGTGGAAGCGAAAATTTTGGTGATGTACTAAAAATATGATCAGAAATGTAAGCAGCTACCTTCTATAACTCTGTACACGTGCACACACACACAGATATTTATGTTTGGTAAATGTGAAAACACTGAAATGCAGAAATATTTCGATGATGAAGCAGGGGTAAGAACTATTTGCTTGCTAAGAGCCAGCATTCCCCAGAAGACTAATTTCCTGCATTGAAACCTGCCTAAACACAAATGACCTCCTGTACCTGAAATAAACTGTTACCATCTAATTGCAGCCATTTATTATACTCTGCTTCCCCTCTCCCTGTTAAATATTTACAAGACATCCAAAGGAAGCACTTAGAAAGGTTTTAGATACAAAAAAAATCACTGCATCCAACAGGCATTTAAACCACGACAGTAAAATTACCCCCAATAGTAGAACTATCACTGTTTTTACTTCTTTTTTTCTTAAGTTAGCCACAAGAGGGAGTCAATAGTATTTGAATGCCAACACCACACCCTACCCCCCCAACAGAACCAATACATGGTGTTTAAAAAAACAATTTAAACAAAACACATTCTAAAGATCCCAGTGAGATATTTTGTATGCACTTCAGAGAAATTAGGAGCACTAGCTAGAGTGTAAATGGGAAGCTTCAGTTTCTTCCTATGTGAATTCATATTCACTTATTTGTAGATGAATTTGAGGACGAAAATGATATCTATAATGCATAACACAATGATCCAGACAGCACATGATGGGATGTCTCAATTACCTCACAGCACCATCCCCCTCACAGCCTTCAGCCCAGTACCAGTGGTTTGGATTACCCTGCTCTGAGCCCTCGTGGCCTCTTCCACTGACTGCCAGGACCTGTGTGCAGGAGAGAGCCACTCCTGCCCCATGCCACACCCGAGCGCCTGGCACGGGATAACGCGCTGCTGCTCAGCCCCTGCCATGTAAAAGCTGTTGTGCTTGTCTGGGCATGACCAGGCAGGCAGGCCCAGGCAGGAAATTCTGCTTTTTGAATTCCATAAAGAGCAGGGGGCCTCTCTAAAAGGGAGGCTGGGACACTTCAAAAAACTTTACAGTCCACTCTCTCCAGACCTTCACAGCCTGAGTAACCTGGAGACCGACTACAAGCTGTAGATGAAGGATCCAGCTCTATAAAATAGCAATATGTTGGAAGAAATTAAAATAAAATTAATTGAAGAGTCTGAATGAAAATCAGATCTGTTCCTTTTTCTGCAGGTAAGGTCAGGACAGCAGTATTTGACTTTTTAACCTCTTTGCCACCTCAACTTTTTGTATTTTGTCTCACAAATAATTCCTAATTAGGCTTTATTTTAATAATTTTAATCCTCACTAAAAAGAATTGAATTCCATGGATAGCTGCTTTAAGCTAGAAACAATATTCAAACAAAGGTCAAAAATATAGCATATTCTTCTCTTCGTAATTTGCATACATAAACAAAGATTTGTTCTGTGCATTCCTACATTTTCTTAGGAGCTCATAAAACAGAGAAACAATTTAGAAATACCAGCCTTTGTTTCAGTGACCCTTCATTTCTTACACTTTGCTTTTCCCATATTCCATCTCCTCCACTACATTTGTGAGATGAGTAAAAAACCCCACCGCTCTTATTAAGAAGTGTATTTATATCCATCTGATTAAAAAAATTGCTTTCTCAAGATGTCTTGTAATCTCATTTTATGTTCATGTTCTGCATTTCCATTCAGATGTTCATTTTGTCCTATGAGTATGCAAATGACTACTACTGGCATAAGCACTGAAGATGAGTTTGTTTTAAATGTACCAAAAAAAACCCAAACAGAAAAACTCTACAACCTCTCATGCACACAAAACAACCAAAAACCTGTTGAGAGTTTCTACTGGCTGAGGCAATAGAGGAATTTCATCACTAATAATGTTCACAGTACTCAAAATAATTCTGGACATAATTGGTACTTTGAATTGTCTACTAGCCTGGTGATTTATGATATCGGATGCTTTTAACTCCAGATCCCATTGAAAGACTGCTTTCATAATCGTGATTTTTGTTGTGAAACTTCCCAAGTTCTCCCAGCTACAATGAGGCTACAATAGAAGCCTTTAAAATGCAAAGATTTATCATCACTAAGAAGTTGCCACAGAAGATCTGCACAGAATGCCACACAAAGCCCACAAACCTTAGGAGGCCAGTGAAGAGAGAAGAGCAGCTGGGTACCCACACTGGAGCGTGCAATGATGCTTAGAAAGTCTGTGAAAGTCTGTGACATGCTATTCAAACAGGAGAGGACCAAACAGGTACGAGGCAAGGTGCAGGTAGCACCCTTTCCACCTTTATTTTTCCCACTATGCTTGTTTCAGATTTGATTAGTATTCGAACTAGGAAACAGGCTACCAGCATTAAAGGGATTCTCTACCACCAGAGTTTAGCCCTTCTGGGAATGAATTTACCTACCCATTAATGCATTCCTAACACTTAAAGATGAAGACTGCAAGAAATACTACCAAGTCTTACGCTTGATGACATCAAATGTTCCACTGCCTCAGCTAGGAACAGCTTTTGCCCCAGATCACAGCCAGGCATACACATTTTACTCATGTGCTTGGATAGTGCTTTCTGCTTATAGTCATTACGGCTCAAAGACAATTCCACTTGCATGTCCTGTGATCCTGGAGAGCACATACTGCAATAGGCAGCACAACCACTGGGAGAGTCAACCCACTATCCTCTACTGGAAAAATCTGCCCTTAGTTATCTCTCTCATTTTCCCTGCGATCTGAAATAATGCCCCAAAAGACTATAATCACAGATGTCCTGTGTGCCATATTGAAGATAAGTGATGAGAATTGTCTTCTTCTTCAGGGACCCAATGCAAGGCAAGAGAACCTAAATCAGCTTAGCCCAAGGGGTAGGACCATGCAGGCACAATGCAGGAAGCAGGCCACTCATTTTAGCTGCCCAGCTCAATTGGTGCTCAATGCAACTTTGAATTTTTGCATGGCTAAGAAGCTGAAACCACATAAACCCATCATCTTTCACATGTTTCCATCCACAAAGAAAAAACTGACCTAGATTCTCTCATTCTTAGATTCCCTCACAGTTCTGGCCAGGTTTTCAGAGGATTGCTAACCTTGGCTGAGTTAAGGGTTTATAATGAAACACTAAAACACAAGTACGTTTGAGTTGGTTTGGATTCTATTATGGATGTTTTGGATGGCTGTAAGGCTACAGTCAATTCAGACATTCTGGGCACTTTTCATCCAAAAATTGCTGCTTGGAAAAAAAAATCCCATGTTTACAATAAATTAAAATCAATCATTATTTTGGGCTTGATTCTCAACTTCACCGTTCCAGGACAGCATCTGGTTTAAAACCAGGCTCCTGAACTTGCAATGAACGTACCTTGGTTTTATATCCTCTTACTACAATAATGAAAATAAACCATTTTTGAAAAAAATTACTAGAAACTTCAAAAGAAGCAAAAAATATAAAGTGTTAGACATGAAGATGAGTAAAGAAGTAAAATAGTAAGACAAAAGTCAGAAAAAATAAAACCAGAAATTCAAAATATATCAAAAATAGTGAAACAAGACTCTAGCAGTATAAAAGACAGCATCTTTGAGCTTGTAAGATGATCCATTGCCTTCAGACGCATATGAAGATACACCATTAACGTGAGGCTCAATGGCTTCTTAATAATTTGGTAATTTAACTAAGAACTTCATCCTCAAAAAGTTTAAGCAATGACATAACTCCACTGCCAATCCACAGCTCTGGAAGAAACTGAAACACTTATCTGTGGCAATGCAAAGCAGCACTCTTAACATGCTGCTAAAGCAGTACAGGCCCTCCTCAGAGGGCTCAGAATAACTTGACATTGAGAGTATGAAGGCAAATTAAAACTACCATGAAGACACCATGCCATAGGCTAAGTAACAAAGGAAGTATTTTGAACACTTGAAGTTTTTTCATACTTTGTTTGATGGGCTGTCAGTTCTGTCAGCATGTAGCATAGACTGATTTTTGCCCTTTAACCAGAACAGTGACTTCAGGTAAGGATGCAGTAGGACAGAGGGAGAAAAAAAAAGGGGTGAATGATGCTGACAAAACACTGGAGTTTTTCAGAAATCAGACTAATGCCTGATACTATCTTCAAAGCCTTTTTGTGCTTACTTTAATTCTTCTTAAGAAAGCAATATTCTTTCTCCTAAAGAAAAACCTAAACCCAGTTTTCCATGTTAATCTCCCCCAAAATGAGGTTGCAAAAAGTAGTTCTACAGTAGGAGTAAAATACTCTATACTATGCAAATACTGTGCATACCTCAACAATAGAGAGTTCAGAGAAGCCTGTTTTCACTTACAAACAGGGACAGGGTAATTCTTTGTTAATTTTGTCTGCACTTTATTGAAATAGTTATGAAAGGAGGAAGAAGAAACATGCCTCAAACTTTGCCAATATCCAAACAAAACAAACAGCAGCAGGGTTTGTTTTCACTTAAGTTTCATTATAGTTCATATATAGAGAATTAGTGCAACTTAAAACTGGTTTGTTTTTAAACCCATGTGTATGACAAGAGTAGCCAACATGCTCATTTGCTAGTGGAAAAGTTTTATTTCTGCCATTGTTTCCTCGTGTAATGTGTTTTTGTACATTCTGGGGATCTTTTTCCTAAAGCACAAGTATATCTTAACAAATTAGCAGAGCAGAACCAAAAGCCCAGTCAAGAAATCTGAACTTTCAGGAGTTTGCAACTGACATTACAATTATATGTCTAATGTTCCTCCACCTCGATAACTGAACATGGATAAGGGTGGCAAGAGAACACCAGTCACCCAATGACCAAGCAAAACAACCTTGGCAAGGCTTTGGCAACACTGAAAGCCAGAGACACAACCAGGAGCAAGCTACGTTTTCCCCAAGTCAGTAGAGGTCACTCAGCTGAAAGCTCTTTGCTATTCCTCATGTTGCTTGCGCAGTTTGGCAGCTGAGCCCTTTCCTATTAATTCATGTTATGGCTCACTGCAGGCCACCAACATATACAACCCTAATGACAATCAGCAGGAGAAAATATTTAAGTTCAGCAAAAGACACCAATTGTAGGTATCTCAGATGCAAACAACTCCCAGCCAATATGTGACTGATGTATTACATAACACACCTGGGAGAGCTTGGAAGTCATGTAGAAAACACACCCAAGCAGAGAGATTAACTTTGTAACTCTTAGTCCCTACATGAGGATTCAAGGTGTTCAGTCCTTAAAGGGTGGTGTTCACCAGGTCAAAAAAGCAGCTTAGAAAGAAATGGCATTACATCTAGCAGCTAATTAACACATTTCAGACAATTCATGACAGAAAACGCATGTTCAAACACTATGTTTCAATTCCTTGTTACCTGCTCTAGTTGCATGATCGTTCCAGTTTTACATTATCCAGAGGAAAATGCTAAGGAGTAAGGTGTATGGAAGGGCAATTAAGCTTCCAATTAGCAGAGGGAGTGACAGATTTTCTTAATGAAGTGGAAAATAGAGGACAGCTCTCCTGAGTCAGTTTTCTGTACTGTGCATATGTTGTGGTTTAAGAATGGTATTCCCCAGTTTAGTGCTCCCACTGAAATGCTCCAAAGCATGTGCTGTTTGCTTGTTTCTTGCTTCTCCTTCCCCCTCCCACTATGGCAGGATGGAGAGGAAAACTGGAGGCACAAAAGGTAAAGATCATGGGTTGAGATAAGAACAATTTCCTGGAAACAGCAATGAGATAAGAAATGTACACTAACAGCAACAACTTTAATAACAGAGAATTCAAGAGAAACAAGGACAGTTTATTAAAAATTACTCAAGAACTTTTAAGACCAAATCAGTCAAGAAGCCTCTATAAATCAACCATGACCTCAGGTAACCTGACTTAGCAAGGAATCAGAGGACAGCTCACCACAATTTAACTTAAAAGTGTTCAGTGGTATTTATACTATAAATTCATTGTTGAGCCATGCAACAAACATTAGATCTCTGTCCCCATAGTTTTCAAGCCAATTTTCAAAGCAAGAAAAATACTCCTCCATCTTTTTCCAGACTCTAGTCATCTTTCCACCAGAAATAAGACAGGAGACTGCACAGCCAACTAATACAGTAGACAACACGTGACACTAATTGTCACCTGCTGGTTGTGATGAAAGTTGTGACTGTCGGCCTAAAATGCAAAAGACTCCATGTTTCAACAGCATTCCTACAGCAGCTGCTTCCTGCCTGATTGGTCAACCTGAAAGAGAGAAACTACAGCAATCTGGGAAGGACCTTCCATAGGCAGAGTTGACCATGCTTCAAAAAGAGTCCTTCCAGTGGGGAAGCAACAGATACGCTATGAAGTGGATGGATATCAGAGCAGACATGAAAGTGGCAAAGTGTTAAAGCAGAAGAATTGATCAAAATTGCCAGAATGCAAGGCTTTCACAGTGTTTTTCAGAGATGGGAATAAAAAAAATTAATAAAATTAGAAGGGGTCTTAAAGACTACTGGAAGCAAAACACTGTGAAAAATATTGCTTAGAGTCCTGGCACTTTAAACATTAAGAACAAGAACAAAACCATCACTTTCAAGATACTAATAAACCCTTAAGAGAAAGCAAACTCCACCTAAAGAAATATGCAGGTGATGTTCTCTAGATCAGTGTGTGCCATTACAGCCTATAAACATATGGGAAAAGCAGTTTGGTCAAATTTGTTCCAACTCATTTAATCTCTAAACAGAGAAGCTTATCTTTTCAAGCCAAGACTAATGAAAAAAGAATGTCTTCAACGTAATAGGTCAAATGTAAACAAGTTTAAAATAAAACCACTTCTAAGATATTAGAAATGACACTATCCACATGACTCTTCACACTCCTCTTCCTCATCTGGAAGAGGAAGTCCAGACCTGCCTCCAAGTCTCCTGCCCTAGTTTTGTTCCTACCCAAAACAAGCACTGCTTAACTGAGTACATGTAATCAATTTACTTGGCAGGGTTAATGGCACTCAGTGCTATCTCTGTGACTGAAAAAAACAGCTGAGAGTTGTGTGTTGTTTGGAGAGCCTTAGATAGCAAGATTCTTTGTTGGGAACTGAATGATCAGTCTGCTAATAATACCGTTTCTAGCCCTAGTCCAGCTCTTCCTTTAACATTTAATTCTTCTCTACAAGTTTCTGTAGTTTTACCAATGGCTGGATAAAAAGCTGTCCTGCTTGAAGGTCCTCCAAATATTTGTATTTATATGTTGTGTCTTGCCCCCAGTCTCCTTCATTAAAATTTAGAACTTCCCCACCCCAGCCCATCCCAAGCCCCAAACCAAACACAACCCCTCCAACCAAAAATCTCACAAGCCCCTCCCTGTCCCCTGTCACCCACTCAGTTACTGCAATAAAAACTGAACCAGAATCAAAGTACATAGACTATTGGTGACAGGAACTAAAAATGTATTTCACAAAGAAATTTACTGATATGAATAACAGCAGAGACAAGCTAGGTTTTGGATTAAATTTTAGCCAGAAACTTTCTCTCTGTAGTTTTGTACAGCCTGATATACAAGTACTTGGGTCATATTATTGCTCCCAGAGATTCAAAGCTGCGATTTCATGGCCACTGAGCTCATTGAACAGCACAAGCCATGAGAGGCCAAATCCCTTCTGTGAAGCAGTGAAAGATCTCAGATTCTTCTTGAATGGCCACTGTACCCTCAGTGTATTGCTGGATAAGACCTTCTATTCCCCCTTCATTAACAACTATGACTTGGCGTCCCAGCAAATCTGCTGGCTTCAGCAAGCTAAACTACAAGAATGCAAGCTGTATGCAAATTGCCCAATTATTTTCCTCTACCCATTAAATCCAACCTAACCTGAATAAGGACTGATCAACTACAATTTATTTCAGTGTTTTCTGATTTTTTTTATTTCAGAGGATTTCTTTTGTTTCCAATCAAGATTTTACATTAGAGCTACCCCTTCATACCATAAATACACAAGTGTAAAACTTTTTTTCACTTAACTTCAAAGAGTTGAAAGCTTACTAGGAATTATCTAGACCATCAACTGAATCTGCAGATTTCCATTTGAATTGTATGTAAATATCAGATGATGTTAAACTGCAGCTACTTTTATGACTATGTCACTGAGTGCACCTTTTGGTAGAGCTCAAAGCACTTCTGGGGTAGTCAGTACTACACAAGTGCTGGAAATAGTGATGGAAAATTGGGCAGTACAACTTCTGCTAACAGGAAACAGCAGCAGGGCCCTGCCTGCTCATCAAACAGCCAGCTCAAAGCCACAAACTGAGGTTAACCCACCTTACTCAGTATGGCCTGAAGAGTCCATCTCTAAGTCATCTTTACTCTTCCATTAAAGTAGCTGTAGGCAGCAATACGATCTCCACCAGACTGTTCTACAAAAGCAAAACAAGCCCTGTCTTCTAAGCTTTTGGTTACAGGAAAGTGCTTGAGTCCTCAACCTTCTTTAATGATGCTTCATTTGATTGACTTCATTAGACCAATATCTTTCATGCTCTGGGCAGCGCAAACTAAACACAGTAGAGTGGTTTCACAGGTGCCAAAGAGAAAAGACTACTTCCCTCAATTTTATTAATAAAGCCCAGCCTCAGGCCATTTTTTCCAGCCAGTTGATATTCCCCCGGCCATCAAGTAGATCAGTCATTCCACTTAGTTCAGTATTATCCATAAACTAGCTGAGAACACACTCCATACCATCCACCTGCGTTATTAATTTGGATTTTAAACAGTGTTGGCCCAGTATCAGTGCCTGAGGGATACCAGTGGTAATTGGCTGCTAGTTGGAATTTGTGCAGCTGTTAACCTGGTGATTCATATTGTAACCAATAATCACACTACTGAAGTGCATTTTATAGTGTGAAAAAAAGAATTTAAAAAAAAATTAATTAAAAAGCTTCTTTATGAAATCACTTCCAAGCATTTATCTTCAGAGGCTTGTTTCCTTGAAATACAAATCCATGTGGCACAAGTTCAGGACTTCATGTTACTGTACCAGGAAGCACCTCATACTCTCAGTGATGCCACAGTTCAGGGAAATATTTACATCAAGAGCTGCTTGGAGCTGCTTTGTCAGAAGTGCAAGCTTTAGGACAGTCTGTCAAGCTTACCAGAGAGAGATGGACAGCTGACATGTTTTGGATTTCTTCCGGGTAGCTTAAATTATGTGTTTTGGATTAAGGATGAGAATAATGCTGATAACACACTGATGTATCAGTTGTTTCTGGGTACTCCTTACCCTATGTCAAGGACTTCTCAGTGTCTCAGGCTCTGCCAGTAAGCAGGTGCACAAGAAACCAGGAGGGAGTATGAGCAGGACAGCTGATCTGAACTGGTCAAAGGGATATTCATACCACAGAACACCATTTCCAGTGTATAAACTGGGGGAATTTGGCCTGCTGTGGGATGGGAATCTGTCAGTGGGTGGTGAACAATGGTATTCTGCATCACTTGTCCTTGGTTTTATTACCTTTTCTTTAAACTTCTATTATTAAACTGTTCGTAACCCACAGGTTTCATCTTTTTCTAATTCTCTTCCCCAGTCCCACCACAGAGGATGGAGAGCATTCTGAGGAGCTATGTGGTACCTAGCTCCTGTCTGGGGTTAAACCAGACAACGGCTTCACAGTCATCCCTCAAAATCATTGGAGTATGTAAGACAGGGATCCTGACTGACGAGATTCCCAACTGAAGCTTGCATTTTCTCCACAAGCAGAATGCTGCATATGCAGAATTTCTGCTCTCAGTTCCATTTGCCATGGAACATTGCTTGGGAGACCTGTAAGTGATGTCAAGTATGAGAGTTCTTCCTGAGAATAAACTGATTAAATAATGCTTGAGTTTTTAATCTTCAAAAATTGACAGACCATGCCTGCAGGGAGTAGAGTGCTTATGAATTTCCTGGTTAGAATGCAAAGCCATTCCACTTCAGCATTAAATTAAATTTTCTAATCTAACCCCTCATATACTTATCCTGCTTGAGAGCTTCGTGATGGGATCAAAAGCTATTAACTTTGATTATTATTTGTAGTGTATTATTTTCTACAGAAATACCATGTACAAACAATATTAGTTTCAGAATCTGTGCTATTAGCAAACACTGCTTCAAAGCGCAGAGAACAACTTCTCTGCAGACCTTCCTTAGGAGGCCTGTGCCTACAGCAGCAGGAGCACATGAAATGTGTTTGTCTTTGTGGTTCTGAGGACCATGAAATGGCAGAAGGAAGCTGTAAGGAAGACAGCTGTCCCTGGAGTCTGTCACCTTTCGGCAACCATTGTTTTGATCTGTAAAATGGATGTGGGCATCACCAGAGCCCATGGTGGCACTGAAACAGCTCGAGGCTCAGCTTTACTGTGCAGTGCTGCAGCTCCTGGGCACCACAGAGCACCATGGCTCAGCTCCACCATGGCTCCGTGTCTGCAGCCCCACCACAAACCCCCCGAATGTCAAACACACACAGCATGCCCCTGCTGAGGCACTTGGAGGTGTCCTTCCTGCAAGCTGCTCCTTCTGTTCTGGATATTGAGTAGTCACAGAAAACTTGTTTAGTCAGCAGAATATTCTTCTTCTTCACACTGGGAGAAAAACACATCTCTTCAAAGAAGTTTTCCTGAAAACTGAGACTGGCCTTACTCAAGGAGAGACTGGATTTAGGTTCATGTCTTCCATGTCTCAGAAAAACCTTATTAACTGAACTTCTGGCCATTTCAAAAACAGATGCTCTGCTGTACCTCTGCTTCCCCAGACACATGCATACCTATTGAAAGTTTTGATTCCAACAAGTCGGCATTTTTCAAAGGAAAAAACTCTGATCAGAAAGATGATCAGTTTCAACAGACGGAATAGTGCTTTTGACATTCATCTCTGAAAATCTTAGGCTATTTAAGTGCATTATCATCCCTCATGAAACTTCAAGTGATTAAAGGGAATGGAAAAACTAGAACCTGGTCCAGCTTGCTGACATACCTCTTCAGACATTCTCTCTGGAATCAAGATGCTCGGCTTTATCTTCATCCATGCCTTTGAGTTAAGCCCTAGGATCAAGTACCGTAACTTTGCATCCAAATCTTGTATTGTTAAGCCCATCCAGAAGGCAAATGTCATTTCAGTGTGAACCATCTGCTCTCTCTCATCTCCAGTTCCACAGTATATCACTGACAACTCCTATTGATGAAATTTCATAGCATAGGCAGTTAACATATACAATGTTGTGTGCATGTAGTATTTATTTTAAATATACATACATGTTTGCACACAGTTTAAAAAAATCACTGCATAAACAGAAAGGGAGGAAAACATAATATATAACATTTTTAAAGGGCATGGACTCGAGCAGTGTGAGACTGGATTATACAGAAGACTTTGAATTCATTACCTCTGTCAGTCTGTGCCATGGCAGGTGTGGAGAGGGCAATGGAAATACTGTGCAAGCAGATTAAGCCCACTGCCAGCTATAAACAGATGGACTGTGGCAACTACCTGACTTCCATGAAAATAGTGATTGACAGAAAAATAGAACTTAGAAAAAAATTAAAATTAAAGTCAAAAATAAAAAAGCCCCACACCTCTGAAGCACTATAGGAAGACCTGGGCCAAGCATAAACACCAGCCCAAACTTTCCAGAGAACTTAAGCGAACTGGAGACCTTCAGATGCAGGTGCAGATGCATTACAGGCTTTGTGAAACCAGAGGGAAGGCAGAGCAATATATGCTTCACACCAGCAGAGCCCAAAATGCTGGGGAAAGAGGCAAGCATTAAGGATCAGTTTTAGATATAGTCCTACTTTCTCTTCTCATTTGTGACTATCTTATAGGCAAGTGTTCTTGCACTCACCTGACACTACATTAAGTTCATATCTTTCACCACAAACACTTTTTATTTGTTCCTTTATTTTCATCCTACCGGCTGGTAGGTGACACTTAAAATACACAAAGTTGATAACCTATTTACTGCACATTTAGCTAACAGAAGTTTGCAAGCTCTTTGTACAACTCTGAAGGAGTTATGATCATATTTCTGCACTCACAGGAAAATACAGGATCTGTAATAAGTCCCCAACTGCTTCTATGGCCTCAACTGTCCCTTTCATTACCTGGGAGATTTAACTACCAGTCTTCTATAATAAGTTACACTAACAGCACATCTTGGAAGAACCACTCAATGGAAGAATCTTCCCTCCCTTGTGTACCAGATTTCTAATTAAAGAGAATCAATTTTTGCTCTGCTTAAAATAAGCATTTAGCATGCAATAGTCACATGAACATTGTTACCTGACTTAATAAATATACCAGTGTCTAATTCCCTTATCTCCTCAGATCCTTTTTGTCTCCTGCAAGCAAGCAACACCTGCCATGACTCCCCATGACTTCCACAGCAGTGGAAAAAACCACGGTTTTATTTAATGAGGTTATTGAGGAATGCTCTTTCCATGGAGAGAAGTTATTCCTCATCTGAAAAGAGCCTGGTGTTGTTAAATAATGTTTTCTTGCCTCTGAGGGTCATCTCGCATTCTTTCCTATTCATTCACATGGGATAAGGAGCTGCAGTAGTTCTGAATGCCAAGATGTCTATAGACCTGAGGTGGGGAAAAGGCCCTGTGAGGATCTAGGAATGGAAAGGGCACATCCAGAACCAACAGCAGGAGGATGTTGCAGTGAGAAACTACATGTGGCTTTTCTACACAAATCTGCACATGGGTGCAAATTATAGCCACACAAAACACATGCTCTTATGTGCTAAGATCAGTCATCCAGTAAAGCAAATGACTACACTGCAGGCATATTCAGAGATGACTGCACCTCAGGGAAGGCATCATAGGAACAGCACACCATGCCCACAAAATTAGGAGACGTGGCAGCCTAGGGGTCAAAGTGCTTTGCTTTTATTTTGGGATGTTGAAGATTTTTCTTAGAAACTATTGACAGAAGTTGCAGAAGAGAAGCAGGATCCTGTAACAGACTTTACAGAAGATTAGAAGGAAAGAACAATAGCTTAGGGAGAACAGAAGAACTGTTTTGTCTGATGCTCTGCCAAGCTTGTGTTAAATAACAAAACAGTGTCCTAAAAGAATTTGTTAATATGGCAATGAGTCTCTCCTGGACTGATGAAAGATAAGGCTATGTAAAGCATTGCTAATCTATTTGAGCACCAGTTTCTGCTACTCAAGTTAAAGCTATAGATCTTGGCTTTTGGAAGACCTGCTCATTTGCCAGTAAGCTGGCAGTAGTCCTTGGTGTGCTGTAAGTTCAGCCAAGCAAATTTCACATCTTTTCAGAAGAGCAGCTCTTTCTAAAGTCACAAATAATTATTTCCAGTAGTTTCAGCCTCCCAAACAAAGAAACAAAAAATTACTAGCTACCTACAGAAGTAGAGATATATCTTATTAAGATCACACATTTTCTTCAGAAGAGCTCTCAACTTGTTCCGATCTCACTAAAAACCAAACAAGCAATTAAACACATTCCTTTATTGAAGTTCCCTTTGTCCCATAAGTCATCCATCCATATCTACCCTTCAGGTATTTATGTTACTTTATGGTACCTCTTAGTGCAGCAGATTAACACAGACTCTGGCCCAGAGAATTTATCCTCTTATTTTAGCCAATGAAAGACACAATGAAAGGAGAGGGGGAAGAATAACTGGGAATGTGAAAATGAAGCTATGTGATTATGATAAGGAGTAAAGTCATGAATGGTAGAAAACCGGCAAAGAATTTGGAGAGCAATGCTGCTTTACACAACATATTGAAAAGATGAACACCATTTGGGTATGCCACAGATGAGAAATAGACAATTTACATTACTTAGCTGGATTACAGTGACTTAACTTTATGGATCAAGACAAAGTCCTAGCTTGAGTGAAGCTACACAGTTAAATCAGTGCCATGCAAAGATGCATTCTAAGTTTCCATGAACTGTCAAGAAAATGGATTAAAGACAACTTCAGAGCAGTGCTTAATGAACAATTTTTACACGCAATTGCTTTCCATGATATTCAACATATGGTTATTGAAAATCAGATTGCTTTGTTCCTTTCTTATAACACAGATTTATGATTATGTTTGTTTTCCTTTCTCTCCTAGAGCAGAACTTTTAATACAAAAAGTCATGAAAAAAGAATCTTGCCATTACAAGTGTTACATGCTCCAAGCAGCAACTCCCTCCTCTCCTGCAAGCATCCCAGGACAGCTTGTACTTATCTCAATCACCAGTATACATATGCAGCTCAAACCAAGGCTGTGAGGAACTTGGCAGCACTTACCTTCACAGGCTTGCCACTCCCAGAATTTTGTTGCTTTCTGACCTGCATTACAACACAAAAGAAGCAGCCAAAAATGCCTAAATCTGACTTAAGGGTCACAAAGATATGAAAATCACAAGTTTGCATGGTTAAGGTGGAAACCAGAGCCTGGCTGAGACAATGGGGATCTTCTGTTCCTAGGCCAAGTTTCAGGTTAGGATTGGATACCAGACTGAAGTTTGTATTCAGTCCCCTGACTGCGGCTCCTTTCCAGTGCAAGGAGAGACAAAAACACCCAGTACAACCACATTTAAGTAACTTTAGCAGAATTTGGGTCTTTAGTGTTTATAGCTTATGAAATAAAGCTAGAAACTGAAAAAACTTTTTTATTATTATTCCTTTTTTCCCCCATCACATTTCATTTTCTAATTTCACAGAACTTTTTTCTTTTGCTGAGTATTCTGAGTTGGAAGGGACTCAGGACAAAGATAAATATAGGATTTCAGTTCTTATACTTGTAAACTTTCAGTGCTGTTGCAAGACCTTCAAAATTCTAACAAACCAAAGAAATTAAATAAAGAAAAAGGAATATAAAATTTCAGTCAGCATTTTACAGAACCACTCCTATCACAGGTCACTAAATGCTCTTAAAACTTTCCAAGAAAGCAGAGATGCTGGGAAAACATTAAGAAATAACAAACCTGGCCCCCAAATAAAAACAAGAGTACTTGATTAAGATTGATCAATGCAGATATCTCAATGTTTGTCATCTTCCTGCAAAAGAACAGGGAACTATAAACAGGGCTAGGAAGGGAATATGATAGGATGAAAATAAGCATAAAACTAAGGGCCCCTATCCTAAACCATCCCTCTATGAAAAAAGAGAGAAGTGCTTTAAGGCAGAAGTGTGTGTATGTGAATTCTTGCTACATCTGCTGCCTTGTGCTGCAGTGTACAGACTCTTGGGGATCTGCCATCAAAAATAAAATGAGCAGTTTGCCAGCAACATACCGAACATTAGTGGTCTTTTACATAGCTACAGGTTTTGCTCACAATAGCGTTGCCAAATGACAGCAGGGTTTTGTTCAAACACTTGCTTCACTTTCGCATTGCAGAACAACTTTCTGCCGAGCTATTGAAAATTACTCCGATAAATAGCTGATAAATACGTCTGTTATAGGCATAGAGAAAACCCACAGGGCTTCGGCCATTACTATGTCACTACAGGGCCTTTAATCACACAATCACTTGTCAAAACAGTTACTGTGTGAAAAGCAGAGAAAATACTCTACGGTTTCTTGCAACTAATACTAACCAACCCAAAACTGGAGTACAGAGTTCCACAGTAACACTCAAAGTGTGCTAAAAAGGAAACTTCAAATCTAGAAGCTCATCAACTTCATTGGCTTGCTTTGGTTATCATTTTACAAGCCACAAACTCTTGGATTAAGTATGATCTGTTTGTTTCCACATGGATGAGCTTTACAGGATCACTTGAAAATACTAAAAATTGGGAAAGTAAAAATGCCTGGAGCTACTGCTAGCTTAAGAGGAATAAAATACCACCCCTTACCTATCCATGACTATCTCACAGTTCAAGTGAAAGCAGATGAACTTTTCCATTAATACACACGAAGTAGAAAAACAGGTGCCTTCTGCAGTCAGCAAAACCACACTGTAACCTTGTTAAATTGCTGATTAGGAGCATGGCATGGTCAGAAGAGGGGCAGAAGATGAGTATCCATGTGCAGTCCATTCAATCATGAAATGTTAATGATTTTCTGAAAACCACTAAGAAAGAAAACTCAAGGCCAATTCAGCCTACAGACAAGGTTCATAAGTCCACATCCAAACTAAAAGGACTTGGCAGGACAAAATACCAGCATCTTGCCCTTGTCATTTCTAAGACAGTTGGAAGTAAAGTCTTTGCCATAAAGCAGCATAAAATGATCCAAAGAACTATTCTTTCCAACTGCTGCTCAGACTAGTTAGTTATCAAAAACTCAATCAAAACAAAATCAGTAACAAAGCCCCTCCCAAGAAACTCAACTGTAGGAGATATTCTTTCAGAATTACTAGAAAGTGTAGAAAGTGTTTGCCTGTGTTATAACAACTTTCCTCTTTCCCTCTTTTCTTCTCAAACAAGGCTGCAACTGCCTGTCACATCTGATTTTCAGCAGGCAAGATGACCTCTGATGAGTCATCAAACTTTGCTACCCTTGAAATGAAATTTAACTGTGGCTGGAGAAGGATCAAAATGTGAAAGTTAAAATAAAGAAACCAACTTTGAAAACTTGGAACCAAATAGCAGTGATATTTGACAGTCGATTCACTGCTCTTAGACTGACTAAGTTGGCTTTTTGGACTGTGTCCTGAGGACCATTCTCACCTCTCTCTGTGCATTTCTTCCAGACATCCAGATCTCTCATGAAAATGACCATGCTGGTCTGTGCTGGAGTTGAATTCACGTGTACCTGTGACTGCCCTGTCAAGCCTCAGTCACTTCCCATGCTTTTGCCAAAACAGCAGCCACTTATGTAGCACTGCTGAGGGATCTGCTGTTCTGTGCATCACCTTTCCCACCAGCTGCTTCAGGAGAACATGCACATGCTGCATGACTGGCCTCATGTTCTCATTGCATAGTCCATACCGAAGGTGTTTCTGGACCAGATTAAAAAATAACACTGGAAAACCTGGATCTCTCCTGGTCAACTTCCCAGTTTATATACTGGGCATAATGTTCTGTGGTATGGAATATCTCTTCAGCCAGTGTAGGTCAGCTGCCCGGCCATGCTCTCTCACAGCTTTTTGCACACTTACTCACGGGCAGAGCCTGAGACACTGAAAAGTCCTTGACTTAGGGTAAGCACTGCTCAGCGATGACTAAAACATCAGTGATACTAGCAATAACATTGATCTTATCACTGATAAGATTAGTGTTATCAACATTTTTCTCATTCTAAATCCAAAACACAACACTGTACCAGCTTCTAAGAAAAAATGAAGTCTACCCCTGCTGAAACCAGGACAATGTCAAATTAAGTCACCTAAATTCACATTCCTGTTTCAAACAGAAATTCAGCATCCCTGAAGGGCTGCTCAATCTCCCCAGACAGCAACAGAGCCAGACAAGGGGAGGACTGTCCTGTTGTCTCCTTCACTCTACAGGGAAACTGACAAGAATTCTAACCACAAAGTGACTCTGCCTCTCTTGAACAGTCAGCAGGGTTGATGGCATGGACCAGCCAATATTAAAGCTAAGGGGGAAAGTAACATCAGAACTTTCTATTTGTCTGCATCTCCAGCAGTCCAGCAAAGCAACAGCTGACATTATTTATCAACATTGATACCAGACAATTTGGCCTCCTGCTTTTGAAGGGAAGTTACTCAATACTTCATGACTTCTACTTCCAGAAAACAGCACCAACAGGTAGATCTATCATCACTTGGCTTATCACAACCCAAGAGGGACTGACTAGGACTCTCTGGCAGTCTGGGCATAAGCCAGCCACAGCCTCCTTCATTTGCCTCTACAGTGCTTGCTGCTTGCCAGCTGGGCTGCAGATAACATCTCAACAAGATGAGAAGACATCCTGGCTCCTACTCTTCCTTCTGATACATGTTTTATTTCAGAAGACCTTTCGTTTTCTCACTTCTCCAAAACTTAGGAAGAAGAGCTTACCTAAATTGATATTGGGGGAAAGGGAAAATGGAAGTCAGGGGAATTGGAACATTGGAAAAAATTGTTCTGAAAAGTTTCACATTTAAAAAAGCTAAGTTTTTTTTAGTGCAGCAGGCATGTCAAACAATGCAACTCTATTTCAAGGCATGGCACTGATCAGCTGCATCTCCTATAAAACACAGCACTGCCAAAAGTTGTTCTCTAGTTACTGTTTCAATTTCCAAAGACTTTCTCCCTCTGTAATGGCAGGAACTGTTTGTGACACTAGAACAAAGTGTGTTGGTAAAACTTTTTTATGTAAAATGGGCTAAGTTATTGATGCTCCCAATAAAGTTCTTCTTTGAATACTTCTTTGATGAGGTATTACCACCACCATCATTGTGTGCAATCAGGCATATCCATTTGGCAGGTTTTCCTCTGGAAATTCAAATGTCTCCATTATTATGCCATTATAACATTTAACATATAGTCAATTATAACATTGACTCTAATATGTCTATTATGCCCATTTCTGGGTCTTGTGGATATAATTCTCATTTACCAACCATCCAAGTGAATATTTTCTATTTTTACTGTTAGAGAAATGAACAAGGGAAAACAACCAACATGTTTCTAGCTTACTTGGCAGTGCAAGATCACTTGCAATATTGACTATGTTTGATAACATCTACAAGAAAAAAAACAGTTACCCTTATTTCCTAAACCTACTAAAGCAATATTTTCTATCTGGTAATTAAATATTCCTCATTTTTATCACTGTAGAAGTGGTAAAATCCAGTTTCACTAAGAAATAACTGATGACTGTGGACTGCCCATAAAGTTGTTATTATTCCCCATGAAATAATAGTTTTCTTATGCTTTCAGTGTAGTACATCTCCAGGAACAAGACACCTCTTACCAAGCTAGTGCAAACCATTCAATAAAATTTAGTTTGTACCAGAAGGAAGACTCTAACAGCTTTTAAATACAGGCTCTGCTGAAAATCATATTACCTGTTGGGCAGTTGATTAAAGCCGCAAGTGATCTCATCTAGAAGGGAAAGTGTCTACATGCAAATAATACAAGCGTATGCACAAGAAACTACAGAACAATTATTTCATCTTTTATATCATGTGTTGTATATCTGTGTGCATGTACCTATCAATATGGATATTAAGAGCAATATAGATTTACATTTTGCTAATACAAGCTCTGGCTCGACACCATACAATGCTACTGACAGCAGAATAAAGCCCAGTAAGAGTCCAAACTGGCCATAGTAGGAGGTCAGATATAGGAAGGTAGTTTCTGTAAATGCTTCCTCCAACATGTAGATCAGCAGTGAAGTTGCAATCCCACTGCCTGGAGGTGATCCTAGAAGTCACCATAACACAAATTACACCTCTCCACACACAACCTGCTACAGAGCCCCTTTGAACAGAGATGGGGTAAGGGACAATATGCTAAGTCTGATATGAAGTAGAATGATTTAAAAAAGTGTCTGGCTGCTCTTTTTCTGAGTTGTGCTGACCCAATAAAATTAGATTTGACATTTGAGGTATTTGGTTCCATTGATATCTTTCAAGAGTGTATTTTCCAAGAAAAGGCTTCATAACTTAATTTACTTAAGCAGAACCTGCCTCCCAGAAAGGACTAATATGTACTATTTAGTCTACTTTGGCAAGTCATTAAGTATTTTCTAATGATGTATTCTGTTCCTAACAAGTGACTAAAGGGCTCTCAGTCTGCCAGAAGAATGTACACACACAAAGACACAGCTGCTCCTCCACTAGGATTTAATGGTTCTAGAACTGAACTGTAACACAGCCTGAAAAAACCAAAACAGTTTCCAGTGCTAGATTACTCATATCATCAGCTTCCAGTCAAATATCTACCCCAATGGATTTTGCAGTTTTGGCATTAAGTATCTTCTCCAGCCATCAGTAAAACAAGATGAAACAAAAATGCAAACTGTAGAAGCCATTTCCAGCAGATAAACTCCTTGCTAGCTCTCTCCTGCCTGCTGCTAAGTCAGCCTTCTATCTAGAGGAAAGACCTTTGTGATTTTTTTCCTGCTTTAGTATTCTGCTGGAAACAATGGCCTTTTTGTTCTATGGCAAGACTACAGGAGCCGAAGCTCCGTGCACAATTGTGTGATCACTGCGCGGCCCCGTGTCCCAACCTTTGCGAAACACGGCAGGCACAAAGCTATCCAGCTGACTAATGAGAAGATCCAAGGGAAACAATGAACAAAATTGTCACTTCCAACAATGCAGAAAGCCACTTCAGTATTCCCACAACCTCTTGCCAAGTTTTCTTTCCTTGTGTGATTTCCTACATCAAATAACTACTGTCAGTTTTGACCATTTAAATGATTAATTATCCTGAGCATAAATATTCTTAAGAGAAATGAGAACAGTGACCTAGACCTGGAACATTTATTTGCCATAATAATCGTAACTTTAAGTCCCTGAACATGAAAGAGGGCCTGAGACATGGAGCAATTTATTCCCAAGGCTCCAAAACCCAGATGCTGCCCTGCTTGGCATCTTTGAGGTAGGTCCAACATACAAAAGCCAGATTATGTCATCCCCGTGGAGGACACCTGTGTAACAAAACTACTCTACAAGCCAGGGCAGAAGTATTATCCCAGAAACGGAGACACTTTTCTGAAAGTCTTTTTGCCTGGTTACATTGCAACTAGAGCCTTCTGGGTGCCCAGCAGTAGTGGCTGTGCAGATTTCCAGCTGGTTTACAGCTGTGCCTCTTATCTGCAGCATCAAAGAATTTCAGTTTTCTGTCTCACCCTGGCCACACCAGCAGATATAATGGTTATGTGCTGTGCTTGTGTTTTGTGTTTTCAGTGGGTCAGAGACACACCTGCAAGAAGGAAATTTTCATTGTGTTCATTCATAAGAGCAACTGGTTCCACTTGGAAAATAGTAAAGGAAGAAGCAGATGATGTCCACCCTTTGACAACTTTTCACTATCTCTGCAATTCTGCAAGTAATTGAGCAAATGTAGGAGCAGGGCTGCAAAGTGCTGCTAGGAGCCCTACTCCTTCACTTTGCAAGAGTAACCTCCTCACCACACTTAGTGGTAAAACTCTTCACCACAATTACAAGCCTTATCTGGAAAGTGCATCTGTTACTTGGAGATAATTCCATGATTTAGTCATGGTCTGCTCTGAACATGGCTACCAATCATGCTAAACCCTGCATATTCCATTCAGCAAAGCCATACAGATTAAATGGCCAGTGAGAAACTCAAATATACTATGAAAAGAAGTGGCTCGCTTCAACTCACAGTGCTCAAACTTGATGGCTCAGGTCCTTGGGATGCAAAGTAGTCTCTAAATCAAATGCTGAGGAAGAGAAGATTCATCCTAAAACCTAGTACAGCTCTCACCCAACCTCAGTCTCACTGTCCTTTGAACTCTACACTGTATTCATCATTTCTGGGGGGCTGAGGGTGGTGGGTGTGCCTTTTCTATTGTTTTTGGGGGAAAAAGAAAAAAAAGAACCAGCTAGTATCCTAGTGTTTCCTTTGCAACTCATTTCTTTCCATTGCAGTACTCCTGCCCTGCAAGACATTGGCAGAATTTTTTGACGTAAAGAACCTAATTCCATAGTCAGGAGGAGTTCCTTAATTTTCTTCAGATTATAAAATAATGATAGAAGGTGTTCTGTTATGCTTTTACTCAACTGAAAATAGACTTTGACCCACCTGGCAAAACTAACAAACAACAAACAGAAAAAACCACCCAAATATTGTTGAAGAAAAAATATTAATATAATGTACTCCAAGTTATTTTGGAATACTACATAATGTATTTTAACAATTTAGAATAATAAATCTTGTGATAGTATAGTGATATATCAGGATGATATGGAAATTTTAAAATACTTTGGTTTTAAAATTTAACATCCAGTTATTCTCCAGAGCCCTATCCAACCTAATGTTTCCAGGGATGGGGCATCCACCACCTCTTTGGAAAACCTATGACAGTGTTTCACCACCTTCACAGTAAACAACTTCTTCCTTCTATGTAGTCTAAATCTACACACCTTTAGAATTTGAAACCATGAGCCCCTGTCCTAACACAACAGGCCCTTCTAAAAAGTCTGTTCCCATCAGAGAAGATGTACAGAGGTGGCTGTAACAGGAAGCAGGAGGCGGCCACATGAACTGAATCCTGAGTCTAAGGATGTCAGTTTTCAGGGTCCTGCACCCACCACACAGGTATCAGACATCTTTATGTCAGTATTTTAATGAAGTCTAAACACAACACATAACTGTTGAAGTTGGCAGTGGAAGCTGCAGCGTCCCTTGTAAAAGGACTATTAAGTCAGTTTAACTGCTGCCTGCTAAAGAAAAAAATTAGATTCCTTATATCTTCCTGTCTAAGTCAAATGCCAACCTGTCAAAAAAAAAAGGCTTCCCAATTTCACCAAAACTTCATGTTCCACACTCAAACGCAAGGATGACAGAAAGGTTTACCAAAACCTAAAAGTTGTATGGTTAGAGAAGGAACAATTGAAAAAAAAAAAAAAAATTGAGTATACTAAACATGATCTTTCACTTCAGGCTTTTCTCCCCATCTGACTACCCCTGGTAAAGTCATTTTATGAGGCTGTGACTGCTAGAGATGTGCTGCAAAGTATCTGTAGTGCTTGTGATGTTAGCCTGTGCTGATACCAAGGGATTCACTGTCTTCTTCCAAATAGCAGAAAGCAGTTCTGACAATTCACGACACTTTTAATTGTACTATCAAATAGCAAGGGTTTCTCTCAGGCTTATCAGCCTAAAATTTAGTGGTTTGACTGTTCTGCATTGAATCCCTGAGCACACCAGCTGTAGAACTTACCACTGAAGCCTAATAGACAAAGCAATAGAAGGGAGTTGGCACGCAAAAACAAAAATGTGATTTTATGGGCTAGCATATACCCACAAAAACAGTGGTGGAACACAAGCCCAATCAATATAGGACCATAGGGACCCCTGTTTATGTAACGTGAAGCCAGAACACATTAAACTCTTAAGTTCTTTCCAGTGTTAGAGGTTTGCAGCATGCTTTGTACAGACTTTGGAACAGTATCTCATTTACTTTGCCAGCAAAAACATTGCAGATGGAACTGTCAGATCCTCTTGTTTAGTGGCGCCTGCTTTTCTAACACGTGACTTTTTTAAATAACAACTGTCACTCATCAGATAAGCTCAATGTGTTTTCCAGCACCTGCAAAAATGCTTTGAGGACAAAGAACAGATTTCAGCAATTGACAAACTACACCCTGCCCTTCAAAAAGTCCTTCTAGGATGTTTTAAACTTCATGTTTTTCACTACTATAATTCTGGTTTATTGTATATTTGTAGGATCTGCCACTGCAAGGATCTCTTGTAGATTTGCTGACTACTTGCACATATTTTGCCATTTCTTCATTTTTTCACAGTTAAACAAACAGGGGCACGTAGGTAAGATCACCCTAGAGATAAATTTGGTGTGTATATGGTGTAAAAATGGCTAACAGCAAGCGTAAGACTCCTGTCCTACAAGTCTCACTCATTTCTTCATACCAATCAGGATTCAGAGAAGGCTTAAGGGTACTCTCAGTCATGTCAGTGGGATAGAAGAAAGCCAGCACAAGGTGTTTTTGAAAGGCAGCCTTGGAAGCAGGACAACATGAATTTTTACTGGGATCAAATCCCAAAAACAAATGCTGAAAAAGAGTTCAGAGTTCAAACTCAGAGTCTGGCTCCTGCTACTTTTCTCACTCATCCTTAAGAGAGATGACGAGAAATCATTACTGTAGAGTATTGCATAAAGCAGTCTTTTTGTTTAAGTATAATGTTATTACAAAAAAAAAAAAAAAAAACAAAAAACCAAAAAACCAAAAAAAACCCCAACAAAAACCCAACTCAAAAAAGAACAAAAACCAAACTCCAAACAAACTAATTTCATAAAAAAGAATGCTTTATGATTTTGTAATAAAGAAACCATAAAAGAATGCTGCAGCCATACATGCAGAGAAGGAGTTAATAAATACAGCACAACCAAGTTTTTGGGGGTCTCCCAAAATTGCCTGGGAAGTTGCAGAAAATCACTGCTACCAAATAAAATCAGCTAACAATTAATTTTAGACCATAAACTTTCCATTACAAAAACATCAGTAACAAACACCATTAAAAATCCCTCTCAAGAAAACTTAGCGAATCTGTAGTTAATCAGAATACCAGGAAGGAAAAAAGCAAACTTGGAAGACTGACACTGGCACAACCCTTGCTGATAAAAAGGAAGAAGCAGGAAGCAGACAGCTCATGTGATATGGCTTAAGCCATACATATGCAAAGACTTAAAGATCTACAAGCAGAAAAGCTAGTATGAAGAAGATACATGACACAAACAAAATAGTAGCATTTATAGAAGGGCTTGGTCACAACAAGTTTTTTTGGGGGTTTGTGATTTAGTTGGTTGTTTCTGTGGAAGGCATGTTTTTGCTAATTTTGGCTGGTTGAACTACGAGAAACTATTTCACAGCTCCTGCTTCACTACAGGTGCAGAATCAAGACGGGAAAATATATTTTTCTTGTAAACCTAGAAGCATTTAAGGAAGGCTATTAAAAAAGGTAAGTATTCCAAGGTAATTCCTTTAAAAAGCTTTTCTAATGCCAAGCTACATTGACTGTCCATACTAAATTTAGGGAGGGATATTAAAAAGATGATGTTACTTGCTCAGGCATGTCAGTCTCTCCATGTTCAGTCTAGACTTTGATGCATAAGGAAAAATATTACCAGCTGCCAAAACCCCCAATGGCAATTGCTATAGCCTTTATTAGAAGCAGCTAAAACAAATTTAATACCATCCACTTCTCCCGAAAGAGGTAGCATTTAGCAACATAGACCTGAAATTTACTCAACAAATGTAGTTTTCATACATCTGTTCTAAGTCTAATATTGAAAGAAAACTGTATCAACGTGTTTCTGTAACAGATAATGACTTAATAGGAAGCAACTGCTGACAGAGTTTGTTAGATGCTTACATCTAATTAACTACACACACTAGTCAACACTTCGCTCCAGCACTCCGTATTAATCTGAGTTGCTGGCTAATAAGGTCCTATATGCATATATATCCACATTTATATAAACATGTGGTGTTAAATACGATACTGTCAGTCTCCTTTAAGAGAAGAGTTTAAGTTTGTCAGTTCACTCCATGTTTCTTGCAGATGTGTTTGAATAAGTGGTTTCTACCACATTGTTGGGGGACCCTTCTTTCTTGGGGGTGGTTGTTGGTTTTGTTTTTTAAGACTGTTCATTCCATCAAGACAATGTTGAGAAACTGTTCTGTGGAAAATATGCATGACAACCTAAACAGAAAGAGACTGATCTCCCACCTATTCTACAGCAAAAAGGGAGCAACCGCTTAATCACAAATCACCTTTTATTCAGACTGAATGATGGTTTTCTATTCTAATCTTTAACCAGCAACACAAAGTATTTGCTTTCTTGCAATACTGCATTGCATGAACTCTCAGAGTGTCTTTGCTTCCCCCGAGGTTTAATGTAACACGTACCTGGTTGGCAAAAGATAGGCAGAGGAGATTCCCATAAGATTTCCATTGCAACTAATTGAATTTAAAATGTTTACCTATGTTGTCTTTACTTTTTATAATGAAAGTTGGAAAGTTTCAGTAATCCACAAAGCATTTCCTGAAGGCCCAAAACGCTGAAGCTTTATCTTATGAGATCTGTCAGATCTAAAATATTCATGAACACTGCAGTTTGACAGTGTGGCAAAGTGAATGATTACATGTCCAAGAAGGCACACAGCAGCTGCTCTGCCAAGCCCTAAGGTCCTAAAAGTATTACTCACAATGCCATGGGAAAGTGATGCTCTTAGGCAACCTAGTGCCCATTTTGCTGTAAGGACACACACAGGGCAAGGCCAGAGAAGAGGAAGGACAGCACAAACCTATTCCTTTAACTGCCCAAAAGGCAGCAGAGGCATTGAAAATGGGGGAACACCCGAAGCCATGGATGAAATCTGTCAGCCAAGAGGCTCGGAGTGTCTGTCCTGGTTATCTTGCTGAAGGATCGGAGTAGGAATTACCCATGAATATTGGCTGGCTTCTGCAATTGCCTTCCTTAAAGAACACCAGATTTCTAACATGCTCCTGTGCCAAAGCTCCACTGATAAAAGAAGAGGTTCGAGGGTGGGCTTTATGTGTGGGTTTTTTGCTTGTTTGGATTTTTTTTTTCAGGGAGAAGGGGGACTTATTGTTTGTTTTCAACTCATTTAGTAGGTTTGGTGGGGATTTCTTTGTTGTTGTTGTGAGTCTTTCAAGACAGACCTATAGGAAGGAAAGAAAGGAGTCTTAAGGTCAGTCTAGATAATACTTCATTAAAAAAAATGAGAAAGCCCCATTATTTTGTGAGAAAAGAGAAATTAAAGTGGTGTTTGCAAGTTGTCATCACAGCACACATATCTGTGGGTATGAACGAAGCCTAACATCCTATGGCAGATTTAAATTTTCATCCTCTTTCCTACATGAACAGCAGTAGCAAAGTTGTCCTTTTAAGTACAGTGATCATTCTTGGGGTATGGGTATGTTTTCATATATGTAAATAATAGCTTTTTTCATCTACGGAAAAGGGCACATGTAGTACTCAATTTTTGCCTCATTAGTTTTTCCTTCTTTTGTCCTGTTCTCATATGAATCAGTTCCTGAGTGCCTCCACTGAGTCAAAAGAAGACAGGCAAATATGTTAATCATCTGACTACTAGAAAACTAGTTTGGTTTGGTTTAAGTTTTTTTAGTTATGTTTGGTTTTGGTTTTTTTTCCTTTATAAATGGTTTAAGAACAACTGAATCACAGATACCTAGGTTACTCTGTTCTGTGTCAAAGGAAGGACAGAAAACTGTCTTTTCAACACGTGTGTTTACATGAGACATTGGCAAGACAGAGATGCTCTAACTCCTCTCTCCTGCCTTTTTGGTCTCAATGTCTTGGCCACTGCCTGATAAAAAACATATGAAAGAAGCAATGCAACAAGAAAAAAAATTCACATTCCAAGCATTAACATCACATATGCTGAGCACCAGACTCAATTATAGTTCTAAAATTCATTACAGATGTAGCTTAAACCAAATGGGTGCAAGATGTACAGTCAGATATGAATTTACAGACAAGTGTTAGAAAATAGCTGGCAGAGGACAGGCAATGTTGCTTGCATTTTGCCAGCCCAAAATCTTTTCCCCTTTCCCTCCACCCCTCTCTCCCTTTAGAAGTTTTGGCAGCTGTGTCTCAATCTCTTCAAATTACTCTTCTAATTGGGTGTTTCTAAGTAAACAGACTAGAAGACACAGTACCTCTCCATTAAAGAACTATAAAAACAAGAGGTGTACCATGAGAAAACAAAAACGATGAAGAAGAATAATATAATGGAAAAAGTTCTTACCAATAATAAGGAACTGTACAGCCTTTAAACAGTTTAACAGCACAGGGCAAACCAGGACCACACTGATGCTGCCAAGTTACCACATAACCAGCAGAGACTGTGCAAGGATGGCTTTTGACTGGAACAGTAAGCATTGTGCTGTTTTTCACATAAAATCTCTCCAGGCCTCAAGCGCCTGTGCCAGTGGCCTGAAACAATCTGTGCCTGATCATACTTCTCTATAACCCAAGATAAAATTCTCTTGCAACTTCATCTTCAACCCCATACTTTGACAGCCAGTGCATTTAGCGTGATCTCAGAAGGGAGATTTCCTGATGCAGCAAAGCGTTCCAAGGGGAAGAGCAGAGAATGCCAGTCTACCTAGACTGTGCAGCATTCCTTAATAAGGTTGCATAGATTAGCTCTTTGATTAGTATATTTTGTATACTCATGTGGGTTTTGTAAATTGCTGGGAAAGCTTATAGAATTCTGCCCCCAAGCAGAACTGGCTGCGTATGCTCTGGTGACGACCACCAAGAAGCTGCAGCACCACACCAAGAAAACAGGAGGTGCTGATACCCAACAAGAGACTAAAAGATGGAGCAAGTGTGCTCCATCCCCTGCCTCCTCCTGCAGGGGCAAGACCTGGGATTGTTCAGTCTCTTAAGGAATGCAGTGAGTTGACCCTGGCTGTTTGCCAGGTGCCCATGAAAGCCCCTCTATCACTTGTCCTTAACAGGGCAAGGGAGAGAAAATCTAATGAAAGGCTCACGGGTTGAGATAAGGGCAGAGAGAAGAGCTCACTCACCAATGACTCTCATGGGCAAAACAGATTTGACTTGGAGAAATTAGCTTAATTAATTACCAATCAGAGTAGGATAATGTGAAATGAAACCAAATCTTAAACACCTTCCCCCCCAAGCCCTCTTTTTCCTGGGCTCAACTTCACTCCTGATTTTTCTACCTCCAGATCTCCAGCAGCACAGGGGGATGGTAATGGGTGTTCTAGTCATTTCATCATTCATTGTATCTGTCATTGCTTTCTCCTCAGGGGGAGGACTCCTCACACTCCTCTGCATCACTGTGGGCTCCCTTCCATGGGAAACATCCTCCAAAAACTTTTGGAACACCTTTTCCCTTTCCTTTACTGATGTCTGCAGGGCTTTTTCTCTCAGATCTTCTCATTCATCTCTCCTGGCTGATGTTATGCTGTAACTTTTTCCCCTTGATAAATAAGTTATCCCAGAGGTGTTTCTACTGCCACTGATGTGCTCAGCCTTGGCCAGTGGTGGGTCTGTTTTGAAGCCAGCTGGCATCGGCTTTGTCGAAAAGCTTCTGGTGGTTCTAAAAGAAGACACCCCAATAGCCACTGGCTACCAAAACCTGGCCACACAAACCCAGTACAGGGAGTAATCAATTCACAGAATTTACACTTCATTTAGTTCTGTCTTGTCCTTGATATCGGAAAAAAAAATAAAGTCTATTACAAAACCCTACATCTCAGCAATGTCAGGTCACCGAGTCTGATCGCCCAGCCCACCACTTGAGCCCATGACGAGTGGGGAAAATTAGCAACAGACTTTCCATCACTTCAGATGCTGAATCTATTGTGAATCAATTAAAAGGCACTGCCTACTAGTGAAGGAATTTCACAGCAGCCTCAACTGCAAAAGAAAGTACATTCAAGATTTAATTAATTTACAGTTAGTTGTTGACTAACTTTTTTCAAAAGTGCTCCTAGAAATAGAGGGCATCAGCAGCAGCTGCTACTAAGCTGTGTGAAGCAACAGAACTCTGTAACTGCACTGGAGTAACAAAGCAGAATTTGTTGATATATTTTGGGAGGGTTAATAAAGAACTACACTTGCATTCCAAGCAAGTTAGTAATTTATGATACCTTCTTAAAAAGGAACATATTCATTTCCAGCAATCAACAAATAAGATAGAATGTATTAAATCTTTGACATTAACAAGTGGTGCGTAGCACTAATGAGAGATTTTTAACCTCAAAAAATAAATCTGAAATCCAGTGATAGTTCTATGCTATGGTAGCAGCAAGGAGTGAAACAATGAAGTACTTTTGTTCAAGATCACGTTTCAGGTTGGTTTTTGGTTGAAAATCTCGTTCGAAAGTTCCATTGAAGACTTTTGTACTTATCAGCCTACTGGTTTTTAAACAATATAGTAGTTACCCTAATCTGATCTCTCTGTTGCCAGGGCCTAAGAACTGAAACAGAGAATTTAGACTTCAGGACAGACAACAATAGGTCATGAAGGAAATAAAACATTAAAAAAGGTGGCCAGCTGCCAACTGTGCTTTGGCATGAGGAGTTTATTCTTCACCCCCATGCTACTCCACCTTTCCCAAGTAATTCCCTTAAAGAGGACATAAAATTTGACATGTGATCAGAGTTGATAAGTCACCCCATAAATACCATGCTGTCCACACCACTTTTCCTCTAAACTGTAACCTACACCTCCTTCCATCCCCACAAAGTTTCTCTACTACATTCAATAATATAGCAACGGGGCATTTGGTAGTTTTTCTGGGATCCCCCTACTTAAATTACTTAGATGTATACCAGTTTGTCTCCCTGAAAGGACACTTATCCTTGTCTACCTGAGGTACAAAATATTGTCACAGTTGCCTTGGCAGCAGAAAGCAGCATCCCATAGATGCATCTGGCAAGCAGAAACCCCACACTCGAGGCATGTAACCCTAGGAACACAGGAAAGAACAAATACATATATATATTTTAATCTCCTTTTGGAGGAGGATATGAGGATAAATCCATACCATAAACAAATGTATTTATAAGAACACTAATCTGCTACCTCAGCCCTTCAGCCACTCTTGATGGAGGAGAGGCTTACTTATATGGCCTTTTGATGGAGAAATGCAGGGGAGCAGTGTGGGGAACAAAAATAAGTTATCTTTTACAGAGGCCTGCATACTCACCAATCATGTTAGGAAAAAGATTCACTGAATTTCAAGACAGAAAGAACTTTCAAAATTAGAAAAGACCTATTTTATTCCCCAACTAAATACATTATGTGTGACCAGACAAGTTCATCATCTATAACAGTGCTACAAGGAGCCCTTACTTTCATCAGTTTCTTGATCACTTGTCCTAATTTCCCCAGTGTACTGAGAACTCCAGTTCCTAACATCTGGAGTTCTTGTCTTCATACTGCAATCCATTTGGAAAGAAAAAAAGCTGAAAACAAAACCCCAAATAGGACATCTAATTATTCATTTTTAAAGTAATTACATTATTCCTTTAGGTCTGATAATATTCTCCTTCCAGGCTCAGGAAAATCAGTGTTAAAAACCAGTATGTACCAAGGAAAAATTTTCTGGTTCTCATTAACATGAGGAAAAACACCTGGAATTTCAATAGAATTAAGAAAAATATCCATTTCCTTAAAACAGATATGAAAAAAACGTGTTACTTGAGGAGACTGATGCAGACTGATTCCTTACTTGAAATGACGTTTAATAGCCTGTAAGCTCACTGCTGAGGAGGCAAACATGATTTTATGAAGCTTTGTGCAGTCTCACAAAGATGAGAGAAACAACAGGAGCTCACAATGCTCAGAGCACACATAAAGTGAAGCCTTCCAGGACTCCCACTCAGGCAGAGGGCCAAAGTCATACCTAGATACAACACTGAGTAGGCTACTGATTTACTACAAAGTCAACTGGGTTCACCGTCTAGAAAAATGAATGTTTGCATGCAGGTTCCAGAAAATATGAGCTACTTCCAATGTAGAAAACAGTTCCCACATTACCCAAGTCTCATTTACACACAATAGAAGTAAATTTTGCTGCCTCCGTGCTAGACAGCTGCAGTATATCATTGCCATTTTCCATCTCAACCCTAGACAGAAAGCAGAAATACTTCTGGTGCACACTCTGTTACAATTATGTTAGAAGGAGAGAAAAGAAAATTACCTTCATAATAAATTAATACTGCACGCTACTCAGCGGCACACTGGAACAAAGGAGAGGAAATTGAAGAATCATGTTCCTTCCAACACTGCTGCAAAATGCTACCTTGTCATAACACTCCCTCCATGTGCACCTTCTGCTGTTCCTGCCCAAAACACTATGCAAAGTGGGGCAGTTTTCAATTCCATAATTTTGAAGGAGATCTATAGCTACATGCAGAATGACCTTATTTCCCTGCTTGCATCATTTGCAGTTATGTACTTTATATTTTCTCATGACATCTCTGCACATCTTCTCACCTCCTTAGGAAAAAAAAAAAATGAATGGGGGGAACAAGAAATAGAAAGGAAAAATTTCCATTTGTCCAGGTTACTTCTCACTAAGCCAACAACAGACAGCCACTTGGAAAATGCCAAATCTGGAATAGGATTTGAGACCATTTGGTGCATCTTCACAATATTCCCAAACAAGTAATTAATTCTGGTCTATTGTTTAAGACACAGTTAATACTCTTAGACATTTTGCAACAGGTGAGATGCTTCTAGCAAATATTTAATAAACAAGTTAATAGAGACATTAAATGAATACATGTAAATTTTAAACACTGAACTTTACGGTTTATTGAAGGTTGTTTGATTCATCAGGTCTATGAAATCATCAGGGCTGATTTTAAACTGCCACAAAATTTGACAGGCCCTGCCTTGCTAAGTGCCAAAAGTCACTTGCTTAAAAACTCTCATGCACTGAGATGTATTATATTTATACAAGAGAATTGAAGAGTACTGGATGTGTACACAGTAAGCTTATTTGTTCCTAAAATGCATCCCTGACATACTGTGAGCATTCCAAGCCCTATATAATCTTCATTCAGAGCAGTGTGATAATCCAGTCTGGCCGAGATTAGAAGAAATAAGGCTCTATAGTAAGGTGTGGCTATTGCTGAGGCAATGCAAATAAAGAGAAATAAATACCACGTATTACCAACTCAGATTTCAGGTCAGATATGTACCATTGCATTTCTCTTACACCAGCTGATGTAATAAACCAATAACAAACTTTTAAGTAAGCTTTTTTTATCCCATGAAATTACAGCTAAGGTGGTATTAAAAATAAAAATCTCACTGCAATTGTTCCATGGGTTTATAATGCCTGGAAGTATTGTGGATGCATCAAACCAGACAGAGCACCTTCCACAGACAGTTTTTCCATCAATACAAATGTAGGCATATTCCCACTGAGATATGGCAACCTACACTCCTCAAATCACACCTGAGCAATCCTGAATACATGCAAGAAAAATCTACCCACAGTTCTACTCAGCATTTAGTATTCCCTCTGTATAAAAGAATCATTTGCTCTCCTAAACTGTATAGGAATTGTTTTTCACATTTTGATAGCCTCAGAAGCCAAATGGTAAAAAAACAAGGTATTGACGAAGAAGTAAACCTGCAGGATTTCTATCAACTTCTTTGCTCTTCGTTATTTCCTTTCATTGCTGACCTTTTGATTCCTTCTTTTCTGGCCAGCCCATGACTGTTTTAGCCATACACTTATCCCACTCTTCTGTTAAGCTAAAAAGACAAATTAGGACTTCACCACAGTGGGAAGAGAACAAAACAAAAACACCTGTACATAGGCAGGTTAAGGATAATCTGCCAGTTAAAAAATAACTCCCAGTTTGATATACATTTTCCTTGTTCGTGGCAAAACTCACCCACAAGAATGGGTGGACAATTGGGTAGTTATTTTATCTTGGGCTCCTGTAGGCATGACCACTGGTGCTGGCAACAAAGTTTACTCAGCATAGGGTTGTTTGGTGGCATTCAGTAACTATTTGCTTTACAGAAAGAAAACAAAGTCTATCACCAGGAGACAACATTCAAAACCTAAGACAGACTATAAACGATCACTGAACGTATCTGGTTTATCCTAAATCACAACAAAATTGCCTAGATTTCACTAGGATTTTTACAGGAGGGATTGTTCCTATAGGCAGAATAAGCACTGAGGCTGGACAGGGCTTAACCAGCCGCATGCCTGGATGAAACGTTGTGAGAACAGCTGCAGCTGCATTTGTGTTCAAAGCTAAATATCAAGCTTGAAGCTTATATAAATAATTGATGGAAATGGGTGGAGTGATTTCCTATTAGAGAATTTTACAGAGAACAAGAGTATTTGCTTAAAACAATTGCATTTTTAAAGCCTGCAATTACTGTGTGTGTAGAACAGTGTCATTTCAACCCTCTAAGCAACTTTGAATGATTCAGCCTGGTACCTTACACAGCAAGCTGTTGCCTAACATCTGACAGGACTATGTGCTTTCCAAGAGAAAGAAAAATGGCTGGGCAGGGTGGGGATGAACAGATTCCTTTATTTCCCCAGAAGGAACTGAAGAACAATGTCAAGCACACGGTGCCTTATCAAATCCAATTTCATATTTTTCTAGTAAGGAAGGTGTCCATTCATCTGACATAACAGCAAATATAAACCAGCACCTGCAGCACTTTAGGTGATTCCTCTAAGCCTTGCATACACAGAAGTATCTTTTGTTCGCTCCTTATAAACACTTATTTCTGCAGTGTCACTGAAGATGTCATAATATTTTAGAAGCCAGTTTTCTCTGTCTGACTGATGGCATCACACAGTTTAATTGCTGAATTTATATTTATCTCATGCGTCATCTTTACGTATGTGGAGCATGTAGATTTCTCATATTAAACCAGCTACAGAATTTAAGATTAAAACTCTCAAGGGTTAATACTAAGATCAATATTGTTCAATGTCTTCACTAAGATGGACGGTGGGAATAAGTCTGCCTTATGGTAGTACTGGTCAAGGCCCAACTCTAGCCAAGTTTGGAGGAATTGAACATCTGTACTTGGTTTGTAAATATGACCATATTTCAGTCACCTTTCTCCATAAATACTGGACACCTAATGGCTGGCTGAGCTTGAAACTCAGGCCCAGTCTAAGGTAAGTGTCAGCTGAAAACCCCAGGGAATCTGCACTTGCTCACAAAGCTCTCTGGCAGTATAGATACCTGGAAATGTGATACTCCATCTACACTAGAGTCAACAAGCTCCTACAGCCACTTGAGGAAAAGTGACGCGGGACAAGTCAGCCTGGAAGGAGAGCGCTCAGTTGGAAAAGGCACAACCAGTGACACCGTAAGAGAAGTGCCTAAAGACAGTAAATGGAGCAGGAGGGCTGGCTCCATTTCAGATGTGCCTGGACTCAGGAAGTCATCCCACACGAGGAGTGCCCTGGAGGGAAGGAAGTCTCTAAGAAAGGACCACAGATTTCCTTGAAAGATGACATCTAGGCATCTGCTTGGAATACAGAAGGGTGCTGTTAAGAAATAAGAAAACATCAAAGGAGAAGACACTGGTCTAGAAGCACAGAAATAAGATAGAAACTGCCTAAAATCAAGTATAACTAGACATTGAAAGGTTAAAGCATCTAATAAGAAGTGCTTCAGTTATAAAAAAAAAATTAGTATCACAAGTAAGTAGTAGAGGCATTAGAAACAAATGTAGATGAAGATCATTTGGAAGCAGTCTGATAACTAAGATACAACAATACTAAAATACAACAATAAGAGAAGAGCTGTTCTAACGACAGTGTTGCTGAAGAACAAATACACGTTTTGGCCTAGAATACTTCTAGGCTTTGACTGAAAGAAATATTCTGGATCCTTAGAGAAATAAAACGTCAAAATAATTTCCCACAGAAATGAAGGGGAGGGCTTACAAAAGGGCTCAGCAAGTTAATAAAAAGGATTGCATGGAGCAGTTGCTCCTAGAGTAGCTGGTCCCAGTGTCCTGAGACATCCCTTCAGTTCTTTTGTTGTCCTTCAGAAAAAGCCAGTAAAATCCTTCCCCACCTTTATTACAAGAGTCAGTATAACATTCATACACTGTAATAATTTGCAAACCTATTTTAACCTTTTAAGTGTCATTTCATCACTAAATGAAAAAAAAAAAATCCAGCTGAAGAAGTAAGTTAGTGCTAAAGAACAAAAGCCTTAGAGCATTGTTCTACAAAGCCTTTTTGATTCCAAATATAGTTAATCCATCTCCAAGAATGGACAAAACTGTATGGGAATAAATCAAGGTTCTAAAATCCCAAATTACTGTACAAGTGAAGAGACGCTGAAAGCATTTCCTCCATTCCTAATAACTTTGGTCCCAGTTCTGAGATGTGATCAGGGCAGAGTTTGTTAAAGTGTATCAATGTTAACTTTTTTTTTTACCAAAAAATGGCTGGAAAAGCTTCAGTGCAATCTTTATCAATATGTGCTTTTCTTGAAATGAGTGCCTTTCAGAAAACTGTATAATGGCCAATCATTTGCCCAGTTTTAGGAAGAAGTCAGCACAATAGCTGAAGATTTTCAGAAATAAATGTCACTTCTTTTCCTTGTGAAATGAATGCTTTCTCTTGCATCAAGTAATAGGAAAAAGGTATTAAAAGTGAAAACTGGAAGTTTCAAATCACAGGAAACAACTGAAAATTCTGACAATCAAATGAAAATATTTTCCTATTTAGAGTAGTCTTACCTTTTTATTTACAGCAAATATGGATCTCTGTATCTCTCGATCATCTCTATTTCCAGCCTTAATAAAATACCACATTTTCGAAACTCATGCTTCATCTCTGCAAAAAGTTATGTTTGCTTTTATAAAAAAGCTTACTAGCTGTATGAGAATGAGAATATAAATTCAACAAAGGGAAGACCTCTCCCCTCAGTAAAAGAACAAATTTGAATTTCCTAGTCAGTTTGACACAGACTTAAATTAGTAAACTCAATACAGAATATAGAAAAAAAAGCAAAAATCAAGTAAGTCTTCAGGAACATTTCATTTCTTCTATGCTACAAGGTGTATGTAGTTCTGATGCAAGTTCAGGGGCAGGAAAAGCCGGTTTAGGGATCTGAAGCATATATGTACAGGGTTTTCTTTTCAACTGCTGGGGTGTCAAGTAAAAAAAACACAAGAATGTAACTGAAGCCTCCATAAATTAAACACTGTTCTAAACTGCAATTAAATTGTTCCCCGCTACCAGTTTAATAGTCCCTCCTTGGTTTCATCTTCAGCTTTCTGTGGCTTACATTCCTGGCCGGGATACGTCAGTCTGTATAAACCACAGCAAGAATTGTTAAAACTTCGATGTCAAGGCAGCAGCATATACCCAGCCAACCGCAATCAAAAGCATAGAAAAAACAATTAAATTTTCTCCTGCATGTATGTTTTAAAAGAACAACAGACTTTACAAGGCCTGAAGAGGAGTCAAATTAAGTAAATCACTCTACTGGAAATATTAAGTCCAACTTTGGGTACATGAGCACCATGATGTAAACAGCATCAGCTTTGAGTTCTGATCAACTGAGCAGACAGGAAATAGGCAGGAACACTGTTGTGGGCTTCTGTGACATTGGCTTTGGGAGAGGCTTAAGCTCTTTAGGAGCTGCCAGGTGCCATAGCTGAATGGAGATGACACCTCGCGATGGCACGGAGCTAATGCACAGGCAACTGGGGACAACGGCTGTGAGGGATGAACTTCTGAGCAGCCAAAATCTGTTGTTTCCAGGACCTTGTGCTCCATTTAAAATGCAAGGATAGGAACAGCAGGATGAATATGACCCCTTTCTAAGTGCTGCTGGGACAAAACCATAGAGGGACCACTGAGAGAGGTCTTTGGCAGAAGCTGCAGTGAGCCTGGATGCCTTTGCAGAAAAGCAGGCAAGCGATGGAGTTAGACCTAGAAGGGGTGAACAAAACCGACAAAGCCAAGCACCGACTTTAAGTAATAGCAACAGATTGCTGAGGAAATTCTCCATGCTTCCTGAACTGCAGGAGAAACATGTCTCCCAGATATTTAACACCTACTTAGCTCTTAGGAAAGCACCAGGCAATTCAATGGTTGTTTTGAAAGTTCATCAAAAGATCGTTTCTTGCCCCAAACAAAGCATCTTCTCACGTGTCACTCCACTGAACTCCTCCATCAGCTCGCGGTCTGCTACTGGAGGATGCTTTGTGTCAAAACAATTTGCCTGTTCAGTATTCAGTCCTACTGTGCTGTTAATCTGTATTAGCTATGGGAAGCAGGAAAATTCATGGAGTTTTCAGCTCTTTTGATGCATATGGAAGTCTTTACATGGCAAAGTCCTTCGTATAATAAACTGCAGTAGAATAATCATCTTGCAATTAACAACTTCTTGAATTGGGCTCATTTAAATCTTATTCAAGCAACTTCTGCCATCTGAGACTCATGTTTCAGAGTTCAAGTGGGTCCTATCCTGGAACCCATTTCTGGGCACACATAAGAATGAGACTTAGAAAAATCAGCAAAGCTTAACCAAGAGGAAATCATGTCTGACTCACCTGACTGCCTTCAGTGATTCAGTGACATTGACTTTTTAAAGCCTTTTTTTGCTATCTTCTTTGATATTTTTGCAACCAAATTGGTATACCACAGTCTGGATGGTTGGAAAACTAGAATGGCAAAAAAATCTTAGATGGTTTGTCCATTCCCAAAGGGTAGTGATTACTTGGTTTTACTCTACCCAGGCTAGTAACAAGCAACAGAGGGGTCCATCCTGGGGATTCATGTGACCACATCTCCCTTAATTCCAAGTTCTAGACTCCCTGATGCCAGACTAAAAATTGGAATAGGTCCATCAGCAGGCCCTCAAGGTCATGAGGCTACTGGAGCACTGACCACTGAGGATAGGCTGAGGGATCTGGGCTTCAGCCTGGACAAGAAACAACTGAGGAAGTGGCAGGAGAAAAGAGCTAACATCAGTTTCCTAACCCTACAAGAAGGTTGTCATAAAGAGAGAAGCAGGCTCTTCACAGTAGTGAAGATGAGAGGACAAGAAGCAATGAAGATAAATTGAAATGAGGTATTCAGATGTTATGAAAGGGAAAGTCTCTTTTACTCTAAGGAAAGTCAGTGGAAGAGGATTCTCACCCACTGGCCTTGGAAGTTTACAAAACCCAACTGGATAAAGACCTGGGAATCTGGTGTGATACAGCAGGCAGTTGGACTTCTCCACCAAAATTGTCTTCTAATCTGAATTATTCTATAATTTTGGAAAATACTGTTTGTTTTCTTTTACAGGAAAACAACACTGTAGGACTTTATATTCAGAAATATGACAGACTTGCTAATAGACTTTCATTATCATATGTACACAAACTTTTCCAAAGCAGCTCTTCCCAGCATGGACAACCTGTATCAAACTCAAAGAAAAAGACACCATCTAAATTTCCAATAAGGAACTAGAAATAAAACTCAAGAGTGCCTCATGACATTAAATAATTCATTCTGTTTCCCCATATAACAAAAATTATTTCATGTAAACAAAGGACCTCAACCATGATGTGGGATCAAAAAACATGACTGAGGTCTGTCCGACTCACTGGATTCTACCATTTATGCTGCATTGGTTAATTTATCCAAAGGCTTCTTACCAGCGGAAGTATTTATAAAAATATCCCTCCCATCTGCTTTTATTAACAAAGTCAGGGCCAGGGAACTACTACCTCATGCATACAACACTAGATTCTACTTCTGCCCCTACTGAATATTGAGGACCACAAGATATTCCCTGTAACAAACTTCATACTACAAGGGTTAAAGCATCCATGAATGAAATGTGCTTATAGCACACAAGATTTAAGTACAAAGTCATTAAGGACAAGTCTAGACTCTGGAATTTAACAAGGAACACATAAGGTGTTGACCAAATGCATCTGGAAGAGACTAAAACTGGTGTACCACTTTTTTCCAGTTATCTTCCTACTATACTACTATGTCCTTCTTTGAATCCTACAGCATATAGCAACAGACCTATTCTATAGCATTTGTTGATATATTGTGCCATCTTAAATGTAGGGCACCATTTCTGACTGTCACAATGGAAGCGTTGTCTTTTGGGTACAGAAATACATTTTACTGGAAATGGGAGAGGGAAGAAGATTCAAACCAAGGACTTCTAAAAGATTCCTAAATCGGTGGATTTTCCATTTCCATAATTTGTGATGTTTGAGCAGCCACTACAGTTTGGGAGCTATCTAGATAAATGACTCACTTCTGGAGTATTCCAGCTGTCACTGATCTCCCAGAAAGATGTCTGAACAAATGAAAATGCTTTAGCAAGTTTATCTGCAGCCAGAAAATCTCACACTAGTAATTCAGTTTTATTGTAAGTGTCAAGATACTGCTAATGTAAATGGACTTTGTCCCTTGGCTCAAAGAACCAATATATCTCAACTTTTGAGAACACTTCAACTTGCTATACCTAAAAATATGAATTAATAGAAATTCAAACAGCTGACATGGCTCAACATTAGCGTGAGCACATTCCCACCGCTACTTTCTAGAGCCCCAACAGCACTTTTGGAATCAGGGTTCTGAAAGCCAGCATCCAGATTTTTATTCTGCAAAAGGACTGGAATTGCACTTCCAAGTGCAGGTATGAGTGGTAAAAACTTTTTCTGCCATGACTGCATTCATGGAGTTTAATACTCTAGAGCTGAAGGTCTAATGTAACATTTCGCTAACATTTTGTAAGGTGACAACATGTCTTTATTTCAGAGCTGCCTACTCTGCACAAAAGCATTCAAAAAGCATTACTTCCATCACATGGGAGGGAGAAGGAAGCTTTCAATCATTTGCAGATTCAAGTTACTGCAGATAGTTAAACACCTGATTTATGTGTAGAGGTGCTGTTTTCCTCTAGAGACTATGGTAGAAGGACTTCACATTTGTTTTTTGTGGCTCCAATTTTGCTCCAACAAATCAATTGTGGGTGGAAGTAACCAAATAGCATGTAAGATGCCAAGTAGAGGCCTCTGCAAACTTGGCCCACAGTGTGCATACTTGTTAGTCTTAAGTTTGCTGTTCTCATTTTAATTCCCTGTGCTTCTCGCATCTGCAAATTGTTCAGCAAATTTAAATTCTTCATTTATCCACTTACAACCCAGTCTGCTTTCCTACAATATTTTATCATCAGATTCGTGGAGCCACTGTTTCACTTCAAATTTAAATTAAATTAGATAGTAAATGATGCTGATCTTTAAGCAGTGGCCACCAAGAAGATGAAGGTATCATAACAGCATGCTTATGCAGCATACTGCTGCCAGAAATGAGAAGGCAAATTTGAAAGTGAATTAAATGCAGCCAGATATTTCAGCTCCCAAATCACACTATTTTATTATTTTATTCCTGCAGGTTACATCATGATGGGCAAATCTTATGTGCTAGTGAGATGTCAATTACCCAAATGATTTAAGATACTTAAACCTTCAGGTTCTTTCCAACCATGAAATGCATATCTTGGTATGTTCTGTACCAAATTTCCTGGGACACACAAGGTAACTTTTTTTTCTTACGACCATTTGACCTACCCTTTAGTGGATGGAATTATTAATACATTGAAACACCAGCAACATGGTAATTTTTCATTTGCAGAAAGGATAAGAGGATGTTACAACAATATAGACAGTGTCATTTTTCTGGAAAAAATAACAAAAAACTATCAAGTAAAAGGCCACAAAAATATTAAATAAACAAAAGAGAGAAGTTTAGAAGCAGCTCCCCACTTTACCTACCAAAACAGACGATAAAGAAAGAAAAAGAAAAAAAAATACAAAGGGTCTGACACACAATGAAACAAAAAGAATCGTACCTCACGTCAGATTTCAATGAGTTGCACATTTCCAGACAGCTGTTCTGTTTCAAACAAATAGACAAGATCTGCCTGAGGATATGAAAGCTTTCTATTTGTATCTTTCTGGCTAGGTAGGGGTAATCTAGCATGCAGTACCTATATCTGTATATCCTAATGAACTAGGATTGCGTCTCCTATTACACTAGAAAAAAAGAGGGAAAAAAAAAGACCCACCAAACCTACAAAAAAACCACCTCCACCCCCCAACAAACAAAACCAACCCTAACAACAAAAGAACTCCACACACAAAGAAACCAAGAAATACCAGGTCACCAACCCCCAAACTTCTAGGAAATAAATTTCCTCTTTTAAATAAAAAATGCTGCAAGTAGCTTTATTGGTACACCACAGCATTGTTCTTTGAGAGTCTTGCCTTGCAATGGAAGTTTCTCTTGCCTTGCAGATTTGATTTCCAGTTCCTAGATGAATTGCAAAAATTAGTCCCATGAGATTCTGGGTAATTCACTTGGCTCCCACTGCTTTTCCAACCCTTCCAGGACCGCAACCCTTCCAAGGCAAGCACAAAAACCCAAGAATATTTGCCATTTGATGTGCTATGTAAGCAAATAACATGTCTTTCTTCTGGAAAGAGATGCAAGTCTGACAACTTATTTCATGCTGCTTAATTTATTTCAGACCTGAACAGTTAAATTATTTAATTGATCTCTGCAGCTGACCACTATGACTTGATGGCTCCATACAGTCAAACCCTGAGGGAAAAAGAATGCTAGAGTTAGCATGGCAGCCAGAACTTTTAAATGTACAAACAACAGGTGAGAACACAAAATCATCTGGTTACCCAAGACAGGCAGCTGCAGACATAGAAAACGTGAGACAGCTGCTTCCAGTTGGTAGTGTTGACTGTTAGAAAACTAGTTAGTCTTAAAAACTTAACATATTTGCAATATATATCCCCAGGAAGACATCTGGAAAGGCACAGAGGGATCTTAATTTCCCTTAGAAACAAAATTCCATCATAATTCAGCTTATCAGTAACAGATGCTCATTCTAAAAAAAAAAAAAAAAAAAAACAAAACAAAACCACCAACCAAAAGCAGTCCACCATGGGATTCCCCATCAAAATTCAACTATAAGCTTCGAATTAAAAAGTGATAATCATGCATAATTCATAGCATCTTGGGACTAGATACTGGCCACTCAAACAATATAGAAGCACATGCTGCTCAATGCAGATGCCAGCTGAATACTGCCACCAAACAAGAAACCTGTGAATTTGAATTCAGATTACAAATCTGTGCTTTAAGACTTGAATTCTGCATTTGTTTTGGACAACAGAGAACTCCTTTCTTTCCATGAAAAACACATGCTACTCATCAAAAAAATGTTCACATCTATCAAAAGGAACAGTAGCTGACAAATGGAAGAGTTAGTTATTAATGTCTGAGAAAGTAGTTTAGGTATAGAAACCAAACTGCATCAAATTTAAGACTTCTTATTCTATATTTGTCCAAACCAACTCTCCAAAACTGAATTATGGATCTACTTTTTTCTTCTGAAGAGCAAAACAAAATATGAAACTGGCAAAAGATTTTGAAAGATTCACCAACAGGGTTTAAAATAGCCAATGGCAGAGAGTGAACAAATGTCTTAAATATGGTAACATACCGGAGAGACAATTTTTTGTCAGCCATGAAGTGTAATTTGACATGAATGTTATTGCTGGCAATAGGAACCCATAAATAGCATCATCAAGAGCATGCTAGTGTGCCAGAAAAAGTCATTTCCAATTAAACAAATTCAGCCCTTGTTTCTTCCCCTGTTCCCTTACTATAATCAACAGCTCTGCAAGAAGAAACACAGCACTGAATTCTAACTAGCTGCAACATACTTGGAGAGCATCCTCCTGAAACCTCCCCAAGCAGAGGGCAAGTAAAAAAGCTGAGGTCTATCTGTCAGCATGGAATTTATTTCAATTTCATCCATCCAGCTCCACAGTTCCATCCCTCATCAGGTATCGCAACATTAACACAGAACTTGAGATTTCATTACAAGTGCTGTGAAAGAGCAGGATTTACCAACTGCACAAGGACACCAACCTCACCAGAGCTACATCTAAAAATACAGGCAACAGAACCAGAACACCTCGAACAGAAATGAGAGAAGCTCCCTTAAAGGCCATGAGTGTTAAAAATATGAGTGGGAATCCTTCTTTACAGTTTGCTTCCCGTATTTCTACCATCCTCTGCCTGGATGTACTAAATAGATTTTCCTTTTGATGGGTCAAAACAGTGGGATTTTCTTCTAGGATAAACAAAAACAGGGATACTGGGGGCTGGAACAAACCATATTTCCATATTTGAGAACAATAGGTGCTTTTTAAACCATGAGTTAATTCTGTACAGAAGTAACACAATTAGGTTAGAATCTTCAAAGCAATCTAAAGTCATTAAACAACCAAATCCTGCAATGAAACAAGGCCTCAGGTGAATTATTGTCATCTTTGGATTTTAAGGAGACTAATTGCAAGCTTAACACTTGTAAAGATGTTTTTATAGCCTTTAACGAACAGGCAGAAATTTAAAGTGATGCTTGGCTGCTTGAGTTTACAAATGTATGTCAGGGACTCAACTTTTGGCACAGGTAAGTGAACTACTCAATTTCAAATCTAACAGCTGACCAATTTAACTGTAAAGGCACTTTGGACTTCATTCACCTGAACTTATGGCTGAGTAGCCAATACTGAAGAGAAATATCTCGGCATACAGAAACCATTGATCATAACAGTATTTGCTAGGTCATAAAAATCTGATTATACTGCAACAAGCCTGTTCTAAATCAACACTAAGTGTTGGGGTTTAATACTGTTTATGCAGCAAACATACTCACTGAGAATTATGATCTACTTTGTTTATGCTTGTTTTGAATGCTTTTCTCCACAGATGATTTACAGTTTTATTTTTTCTTCCAGGGCTCAGTTCCTAGAATTCTTAAACTGCTCCAACTCAGCCACTTCTAGATCATCCATCAGTTGTTCCAATAAAGTTGTGGATTTACAATGCCCACTCAGCATTCCTACCACTGACTCATGTTCTCATCGGCAAGCAAGTTCTGGCTAGTAACAATTTCACCCCAAAACTGAGCTCTGCATTATCTGTACAAGGCACCTTGCCAGCATGCATGCCAGCACCAACTGGGCATCCATCCCCCTCCCAGCAGCCACTTCAAGACTTTTTTGGAGATTCCAACATTTAGTTATACCTATTCATGCAGTCCTCAAGCATCCAGTCTCCTTGAAATCTCACATCAGTAGGACAATACCAGGAATGCAGGTAATACATCTGCCTTCCCTCCCGCCTTACACTAAGTATCTCCTGCCTTAAGACAGCCTTGCAAATTCCACTCCTCCTAGAGTCAGGAAGAGCTAGGAAACACAATGCACACTCAACCTGAGAGAGACTAAATTAGAATATGTTAGTTGCATCTGTGTTAACACTGGAAAACCATCTATTTTTCCCAATATAGAGCCAAGGCTTTTACAGAAGGCTCTCAGAAGGCTGAGCATTGCTATGCAGATCTGTGAGTCTCCACAAGCCAGAAAGACTGCTCTCTAACATTGATATACAAATATAACCTGAAATATTACCACCTTGAAATAGCAGTGAAAAGGGACTCTGAGGTACTGCTGTCTTGACTAGCTATCACAATGGAGCAGATTGAAAGAGCAACACTTAAATGTTCATGTGTACATCACAGGTTCCATAAGGAGACAAAAAAATAAAACAACCCTGATAGAATCACTACTCTTTTTCCTCCAATCTTTTTATGCTATTTCCTAAGGAGTTCTTCACTAATGTGTCCCGAATATCTTATTACTTTAAATTCAGATGTTAGTTTGCTGCAGTGCCACTATCTTTCAGTTTGCTAAAGACATGCTGCAGTTGGAACAGTTGCTTTTAAATTAACTTCTGTAATTTGCGATAATTTCTATTGCCTGTATTCTTACATTTAAGTTTTAGATCTAGTGTAAGAGAAAATTAAGATGCATGTTATATTAATATAAGAAATACTTAGGCTTCCACATAGGCTTCATCACTTGAAGATGTGATAGATGGATTTGAGCTATAACTATAAAAGTCCACTGATCGCTCAATATTTCAAGAGGGATCCCTCTTAAATCTTCCATGGTTGGAATGATCACAAAATGTAAAGAAATGCCAGGAAATAAAAATCTGAAAGTCTAGATTGGTGCCATTTTAGCACTCCCAGACATGAGCAAGCTATGGTGTTAACACAGCCATTCAATTTGCTTGAATGTCTGAATCCCCCAAGCACAATGTGTGGTTAGCCTTTAAATGGACCATCTTAGCTTCTCATATACATATCACTCATCTGATCATACAGCTTAAATGTGAATTGCACCATTTTTTTTCCAAACAATTCCCTTAGGATTCATGCCATTCACATTACTAATAGGCATACTTATTTTACTCCTCAGTTTCTTGCTAGTATGTTAGCCCTAGTAGCTTTTAAAAAGTTAACCATAACAATACTCTCCAAATTTAAACTACTTCAAGTTCTGTCAATATTCAAGTCTTAAAAACAAACAAACCAAAAATAAAAAAGCAAACAAAAAAGGAGGGGCTTTTCTCCATTATTTTACTACCTCAATGTGACTAAAAAGAGTATCCTACATGCTATATCTACTTTGTATAAATGCAAGTAAGTCCATTAGATAAAAGGCATGTGTATGTGTGTGAGTGAAATCAGGCTCATCAGTCACTACATGGCTTACACACATAGAAATATGCTAGCAATGCACTGCTCAGCCACTTCAAAACACAGCAAAACAAACTACATCAGCTGCTGAACACAGACTGATATCAGGGAAATTCCTGAGTTAAGAAAGCAATGCACACAGACTCCTTCTTCTGCCTGTAATACCTCTGAGAATAAATTGTGTATCATTGTTAAATAAATCATAGCTCATTACCAAGTCATATAATTCACCTTCATGAGAAACAACAAAAATGTCATGTACCAATAGTTCTCTGTGCCTAGCATTACCTTTCTTCTTACTTCCAGAGGTTCCCCTCTAATACTTATTTCATACACTCATTGCATTCTTAGCAAATGCTCAGATACACCTTAATTCCTGCAGAGTGAATGCCATCACTCCAAGTATAAAGGTCAAATTTTGCTCTCACATCAAAGCCATGCCTTGGAAGCCACAGGTTAACTGAGATAATATGAACAAAACTGAACCAAATAGCTTCACATATTGCTAATCAGCCAGTCTGCCAGCGGTGCTACTGGAGCAAATTAAGTTATCCTGCCAATTCTTGAGCAGGTATGTGCTCTCCACATGAAGGACCGAGGCTATTGAAGCCAGAGGATTATGCTTAGATAGCTTCTATACTACTTACACTAAAGCACATTTTCTCAGGCAGACTATATATGGTCAGGAAGCATTATCTGGCTGATGCACATTTAGTAGGTCTCCAATTAAGACAAAAGGAGTTTTTGTTAGAAGCAGCACTAACCAAAACTAATGAATTTAGGGGAACATTTCATTCCAAGTAGGGCTGAACCAGATACCACAGGTTTTTGTGAAGTTAGTGCCTGATACAACAGTTTCCACAAAACACTGAACATTGCCCTGCAAACAGAGGGTGAGAAAGGAGTTTGCAGCTTCCAGGTGATCTTAGAGAAAAAACAATAGCAAGAGTCACTGACCATTTTGTTGTTTCCAGCTAACCCTGCCTAAGCAATCCCAGTTATTTAAGACTGTTTTCTTCTTTCTCCAAAATAGGACTTTTGCTTATTAATACACAGTACTTTCAACTATTTATTCTGCTCAAAACACATGCAGATTTCATTTCTTATAAACCTGATACTGCTTTGGTCTCTGCTGCCATGTTCTGAAAACCCATCCATTGTGTTGTGCACCACAGGAGAACTGCATCAATGATAATAATCCAAATAGCATTTTTTCTACACACACAAGTTGCTGCATGCTTTTAGAAGACACATCCTGCTAACTTCCCACCAGAAAGGACAGAGGTTCCAAGCTAAGCCACATAGCAAAAACTTTATGTAAAGTATTTTATCTACCAAAACAATTTTTTTTTCATTTAAATAATTTACTAGTCGTACAACTAAGACATTATTTCAAAACTCATGCATAAACCCTGAGTGAGTTGGGAGCTTTCATCTACATGGCCTGTTTTGAAATCTGGTATGAGATGAGTGCTGATGAATAAAATTTGTCACAAGGCATTTTTGCCATGTAGTTTTGCATCACTGAAATAACTTTTTCACCCTACACTCATTGACATTTTTATTAAATCTGATGAATACAACGACTTCCACTACACTGTCGGATTCTAGTGAAACGTGAGTTTTCAGTGGTTTGAGAACTGGAGCTGTCAAATATAATTTAAAACTGCACCCAAATAATGACACAACATTACTACAGTATTTCAAAGATATCTTAAAAGAAGATTCCTTGATAAAGTATCCCATCTTTGCATGAGCAAAGTCCCATTAGAAACCCTCACTAATTAATAACTTATACTCTTAAAAGAATTTTAAGAAGTCTAAGATTTCAGACTCTGAATTGAGCTGAAGCCCCAGAGGCAAACTGCAGGTTTAATTTAATGTAAGAGAGTCTCATCATTTTCATTAAGCATGTTATCGGGAAAGAGATTTGAGAGAGAACTCATGACTTCCAGACTACAAAGCACTTGACTTTCAAGAGCCTACCGTTCTGTCAAGTCTCTTAGTATCACCTAAGAAAGAGGCAAGAGCAGAATAGCTTGTTGCTCCATGTCAGAGCTGCTCAAAATTTTTACTTCTTCTGCTATGCATGTTTCCTGCTTACAGAATCTATGCTGAATAGGAAGCACAATTCATGTGGACAATGTAATTGCTTAATTATTGCAGCCTGCTTACCTTCCAAAGCAAACTAATCCAAAAGAAATCAGAGTAAAACAGAAAGGAACTGATTGCATCTCATGAGCCAGAGCATTAAAAACCCAAATAGGATAATGATCAAAGTAAATTTTTTAGTACCAGTGCCACAGAATTCCTAAAAAGTTTAAAGGAAACTCAGATTAGCATTTGGTAGTTTATGTTCATGTCTTCTGCTCCCCTTCCTCCCCCATCTTACTCCATGGCAATGTCTGCCTGGTAAAACTTTAGCAAGCACAGATGTATACTCTTTAGTAACGGGATGAACAAAAGTTTATTCCTAGGCAACCTGAGTATGGCAATAATAATCACTACTGGTCTTCTACAAGATTTTGACCGCATCAGGTCATATCAGGAGCAGCATCTTCAGTTCCATCCTCAAAGACACTCTCCATTCAAGCAGTACTGCCCACTGAGGGCCAATGGGAATTCAATTCTTTTGTGCTATGCGCTGCAGGGGGAGCACAGCCTACCTACTCAACATTTTTGGCCAGTCTGAGCTGGGTTTGAACTGCTGTTTTAAAGACAGAGTTAAAACCACCCAAAATACAGTTGATTTTCCTTTTCTTTCAATTCATGTTAAACAAGAAATGTAAGCCCTGAACTCTTGATGCTTTAATGTGCAGGATTACTCTGCACATGTGTCTCACTTGAATCTCTTCTGAGGATGTGGAGAGAATTACTTACAGTAATATTCTCTACAAGTGCTGCTGTTTGCAGACTCATTCTCATTTAACATATAATTGAAGTTTCTAAAAAGAAGCAGCATGCTGAGTAGTTCTCCATTCTCTAATCACACATGTGGGTTTAACCATTTCAAAGAGTCAACTCTGCAAACTGAACTAGTCTGAACGTGAACCTGGATTTTTTTTTATTGTACAACCTTCAAGAAAGGTTGAGTAAGTTAACATTATTTTCCAAGCAGTACTTGTGCAACTCCTTTGAAAGCCATAATCAATGGCTACCTATTAAATACATTTCTGCCAAAAACTCCTTATTTGACTAGTATAATAAAAAAAATTGGTAGGACATGCCATATTAATACATCTTTCACACAATACTTTAACTCAGTGATACTTCACCATGAGACTCAAATAACTTTTGAAAAACACTGTCCTCTTTCTTTAAATCAGTGCTACCACCAACATTGCCCAGCAACATGCACATGACATAATACCCACCTGTTCTGTGTTCTGTTTCAAAGCAGCCCCTACATCAAGACATTTCTATCTTTGCTGCCTGGAACAATTATAAAAACAATGTAACACTGGACCTTCTCACTCCAAACTCCTTCTCCCAAGCGGAACAGAGGAATTCCAGGCTTCAGTGTGAGAGACCAAGAGGTAATACTGGTTTTGGAGCAAGGGTCTCAGTGGAAGTCTCAGTCTGAAATGGACCCACTTCTGTGGAGAGTGGGAGGATTTGAAGAAACCAGGCAAATGGTATTTGACCTTTGCTCTTAAAACAAGCAGAAAAAAACTCAAAAGCCTGAAACTCACTGGGTGGCACACGTAGACCCTTTATGCAAAGCTTTGTTTTTCTCCTTCAGTAATGCTTGAACGGTCAGAGAAAGCAACATGCAAGAAAGAAGTTTTATTGTCCAGCTATCCAACACTGCGCGCTCCCTGGAGACTTCCTCTCGGATTATCTTCTTGTGCTTAGTTGGGTTACAATATGTTTCTGTAAAATATTTCACTATACTTGAAAAAAAAGCCTTAACAGCAGTCTCAGGGAAAATGACCACAAATAAATGTCAGGCTACTTTTCCTAAAACGTGGCAGATATGAAATGGATTTGATTGGCAGTGTTTGAAATACCCCATCACCTGGTAGACTGGCAGTTCTCAAGTCAAACACAGCAAGCATCTCCAAGCACTCTGCAGTTTTCTAGCCCCGAGATAATGATCACTGCTAGATTATGTCAGCGCAACCAATAAAAGAAGTTTATTTGAAGCTTCTGTTTACATACAACCCCTAAGGTATTCTCGTTTTGAAGAGGTTGTTCAAAAATGGTGTCAGCACAGCTTCAGCATTAAGAGATACATTTTCAAGCAGGGCTTCTCTGACCTGACCTAATAAAATAACTTATCCACAAATGCAAGCAATATTTGTAGAATCCCTATGTGATCTTAAAACAAGAGTCATTATTTTTCCATACTTGCAAAAGAGAATTGATATTTATTTTAAAAACTTAAATGCATCCTCCCTCTTTTTTCTCTGCAGGAAAAGCCCATTATTTTCACAGCTGAAAGCAATAATTTCTAAATGGGAAAATACTTCCAAACAAGAAACTTCTGATTATCACCAAGCTGCTCAATTGTTATTTTGTTTGGGGTTTTTTTTGTTCCCCTCTTCCACAAACAACCATCTGCAAAGATGGTTAAATTTAGGTGTGTGTAAATTGTGTTATTTACAGGCAATAAGCTCTTCAAAGCATGTACAGTTTCTCCAAAGAGTACCATTAATATATTCATGTTTGGCACAAGTGTGCTTAGGACAGGAAAAGTACTTTTCTCCTAGCATTTGAGAGAGGAATGTGAACATCTTTTAAAGTCTTACCTATTGGTCATAGCAATGATCATCTTTTTCTTCTTCATAAAAGACACAAATCAGAGGTTAGTTTCTGCAAGAACCATCTTTCCCCTAAATGTTCTTAAAGGCTGAATTCTGTTAATTGAAAAGATCAGTGCTGTTTTACACAGGTTCTTCTCCCCTGCCGGTCCTAAGGCTGTTCTAATAAGCAACTACCAAGTAGTAATCATACAGCCAAAGATAACCTAGAATAAGCCAAATCTCTTCTCACAATCTTGTGCCTACATAGATATAAATATTCTGAACCCCATTCATATCAGAGCAATGGCAAACGATTCCTGCACTAGTCTATAACTGAAATGCATGAAAACTTGGACAAGATGTATCAGAGGCAAAGGCTTGAAGAATGGAAGCAAATTTGACAGAGCATAGAATGTCATAAAATATAGATCCATTAGTATCATGGGAAAACAAGAATTCATGCAGCTGTCCAGAAAATAATCAGGAGATTTACATTAATTACAGCCCTTTTCCCTGCTTGACATTCCACCACAATACAATGACTACTTTTTCAGCTGCTAGTAGGATTTATACCAGATTTTCCTAAATTGAACAGAATGATAGGAAAGTGAATTAAGAGACTATATAATCTTGAACTGTTGTTTTTCCACCAGATGACATAGAAGAACACAACTCCATTTTCACAAAATATGCTCCAGACAGATTACAGATGTTTACAGATGCAGCCAGCTAGAAAACCAGAATGGGCTGGACTGTTACCTCTTCCTTTCAACAAGGAAGAGATGAAAATAGTGGAAATATTTCCCCTAGCCCCAAACAACATCATAGCAAGTTGGTGGACTAGGTCCTTGTGTTGAAGTCCTAGAGGACATAAAGTCCTCAAAAGTAGCAGAATTGACTCTGACTAAAAACATGCAGTAGCAGAAAATGCAGCTTACTATTTTTCTGTCAGCTCAATTTTATGAGTAACATTAACACGTACAAGTCATGCCTGGCTGCAGCCGTTCAGTGTTTTTATCCCTTTTCCCTCATTGTCAAAAAATGATTATACAAGGGTATATATAATTTTACATTAACAGTAGGAAAAGTAATGTCTCTAGATTAATATCTATAATACATTCCTTGTCAGATCAGAAGTCCTTTCCTGTAAGTACAGCCTTCACAAAGTAAACTGTCCAAAGAAAGCTGGCAATAACTCAAGAGTTGCTATTATGGAGAAAGTCTCTTTTCTCAGCTTTACCCAAAACAAATCCACCCAGAATGAAATTTCACAAACTGGATTCTTAAGACACCAGCACACATTTCCATGCCATTAACTAGGTTCTTGGCTTCAGTTCTACAGCCACAAGACAGTATTTTAAGCTCTACCACTTCTCCTCAATATCTCTAACTACTAGTAAAAAAAGCCTGGTGATCCTCCATTCTGAAGTACAACCATTTCAAATTCGTACTCATGACAAATGGTCACAAAGAAAACAAAGATTCACACTGGATGTGAATTCTCTCTGCAGCTGGCACAAGGACACATCACCACTGTAGAGAGAATGTTCTATTTTTTTAACATCTACAGGCATTTGGGGTTTCATTGTGGCTAGGAAAATGTCATGAGTTTATGTGGAGTATGCTTAAGTCTACCAGAAAAATTAAGAAAAGAAACAAAAAAAATCAAGTTATACTGTAGAACTTGGACAATTGAGACAAGAGCTTAACCCAGAGGTACCACATGGAAACCTATCAAACTGCCATCTTCAAAAGAATCCAAGTAAAATCATGGTTGTGAGGTAATGCTATGCTTGTCCTTTCTCCAAGAAATCTGGCTCTACATAGCTTCACAAACTCCTGCACAAAGAAAGATGGATGAAGAAGGAGAGGCAAGGAGCAGGAACACCACAGAGGAAAGACTGGCTTCGATCAAGCATTGGTCTTGACTTAAAAAGTAATCTTTGTCCTAGAATGTTAGATCACAGTTAACTGTCTGTCAAAGGTGGCTGTTTCTCAGGGGTAGAGGGAGTTGGGTGATGGAGATTAACACAGGGATTAAACCCCCTCTACTTCACAAATTTTCTCAAAGCCTCACAACACAGGATAATGCAAAAGAGCATAAACTTGCAGACTAGAGGCAGAGAAAAGCATGGGTGAGTTAGGTATGCACAAGAAATGAAAATCATTTCTGTAGGTATAAGATGGAATGCAGAGAAGAACAAATAAAGTCTGGAGTTTTAAGGATCCAAAAGGGCACAACTGAGTACAGTAAACATGTAAGATTTATGGGAGGGGAAAAACAGAGACATGAAGACAAAAAATAATGTTACATTCTAATTCTCAACACCAAGCCTAAATACCTGAAAGCAGGGATGTTCTTGCCAGAGAGAATGTTTAGTGGTGATATGAATGGCAAGAGGAAGGCAATTCAACATGTGGAACCACTCAATAGTTTTTATATAGTTACTGTCTTTCCCACCCTCAGTGCTCTGTGCAGAGCCCAGCAGAATTAATTTCAGCACATTTATAAGCAGGTTACTAGCCAGAGGACACATCCTAACTGGGTTAGGACAAAAGATAGAATCTGGAAGAATTAGAAGTAATTATCGTCCAGTAAACGCTATAACAAATTCTCTGTAGGGTTTTGGAGCTCAGCGAGAGCAGCTCCATTCTCTTCAGCTTCATATTCCTGACTCCTGAAGGTGATCATCACTCCTTTTCCTTCCCTGCACTGAAAGTGCATCCCTGCACTCTTTACTAAGCAGGCAAAGAGGTTTGCCAGTGGGTACCTAGGTATATCTTTTGTGGCACAATTATAGTGGTACACTTACACACCAGCTAAGAAACACACTTCTGCAGGCAAGGTTGCTGATGCATAACAGCTTACCCAGAGACATAACCATTAAATAGGATGCTCCCACACAAGGGTTGACCCTCATATCAACTGACCAGGTTTGATTAAACCTATGACAGCAATCCGATACTTTATACTGAGCCAAGAGACCTGTACCTATCATAGAACCATGGAATATGCTTAGTTGGAAGGGACCATCAAGATCATTGAATTCAATTCCTGGCCCTGAATAGGACACCCAAAAAATCCGACCCTGTGCCTGACAGTATTGTCCAAATGCTTCTTGAACTCTGTGAACTATGCCAGGCTTGCTGCTGTGACCATTTTCTTGGGGAGCCTGTTCCAGTGCTCAATCACCCTCTGGGTGAAAAATCTTTTCCTGATACCAAATCTAAGCCTCCCCTGACTCAGTTTCAGGACACTTCCTTAAGCCTTCTCACTGATCACCACAGAGAAGAGAGCAGAGTCTCCCCCTTCTCTTCCCATCACGAGGACATTGAAGACCACAGTGAGGTCTCCCCTCAGTCTCCTTTTCTGCAGGTTGAACACAGCAAGTGACCTCAGCTGCTCCCCCACCAGATCTTCCACCATCTTCGTGGCCCTCCTTTGATGCTCCCTAATGCCTTTATACCCTTCTTATATTGTAGCACCCAAACCTGCCCCAGCACTCGAGGTGTGGCTGCCCCAGAGCAGAGCAGGACAATCCCCTCCCTAGCCTGTCTGGCCATGCTGTGCCTGATGCACCCCAGGACAGGCTTGGCCCTCCTGGCTGCCAGGGCACTGCTGACTTGTGGTCAACTTGCCACCTACCAGGACCCCCAGGGCCCTTTCCACAGTGCTTCTCTGCAGCCTCTCCTTCCCCAGTCTATACACACAACCCCAACTCCAGGTGCAGAATCCAGCATTTGACCTTTTTAAACTTCATACAGCTGGTGATTGCCCAGTTCTCTATAAATAAATTGGTATCAGTGCCTTTTTCACTTCCTTATGAGCCTATGTAACAGAGTAAGGAACATTTTCTCAAGAAGGACAAGTCCTCCAGCTGTAAATGAGGCCCTGACCTTACTATTTACTACTTACCCACTACCAACAGGACCTCCTTCAAACTAGAAAATTAGTAAAGGGCACAATTGTTTAAAAAGACTACACACATATATGTGTGTACACACACCTCCATACCCCCTCCACTCCCTCCTTCTCAAACATAAAACCATCTTCAGTTCAGTTCTTCAGATACTACAGGCATTAAAACATGAGGACACAGGAATATCAAAGTTAGGATACAAGTCAATGCTGGAAAAAAATTTAAATGGGAGCAATAGAACTAAACATCTCTGGTCAGGTTTTATTACAGTGATTCAATTAAAAAGTACTGCTTCAGTCAATATGTTTGTCTGTCCAAACACCATGTTGCAGCTATTCAAGGTTCCACTGGTGAAAAGTCTCAGACTTTATCTTTTTCAGATACAGAAAGGCAGCAAGGGAAGCATGAAGCACTCCTCTTCTTGGTGCAAAAAGAGAAGCTCACATTTTTTTTTCTTAGGGGTTCAAGAGGAGCGATGAGTTAGTATTACCCACGTTCTTCGTACATTTCATTACTTGATTAATATGAAATGTCAAGTATGTTGTATTGCTCACAAAGAATTTTAAACATTAATATGAATAGTGAAACAGTTTGCTATGTTCAGTGCAAAAGCTTTAATCTATAATGCTAAATACCTCAACAAACACGAAAAATTTATGAAAAAAGGTGCACAAGACTAAGTCCTAATGCTATGTATTTATAGCACATTATTGTGATGTGGCAATTGTATTTTCCAGTGTCCAAATAAAACTGATTCATTTAAGCCTCTGTAATAAAAGTTTACAAACACTTCTTTTGTCTGATATAAAGTCACATTTGTATTTTGCAGGTTACTTAATGTAAGTGTAAAAATATTAAGATTGATGCTGCCGTGCCAAACAGACATTTTTGAGTTTATCAGAAACATCTAGTTGTTTTTATCTACATAAGAAATTAACATCCTTTAAAGGGAAGTCAGTATCATCTAAAACATCACTGCAATAGAGTAATTCTAAATTTGCTGAACTAGCAATCCTGGGTACTGATACTTGTGTTGACAGGGATTAGTCACAGCAATATTTTTAAGACATCAGTTTACATCTGAAAAAGCAGCCCCAAAAGATTTGACAAAATGCCTGCAAAGGTACAAAGAGTAGGTTCACTAAAATTAGGGAATAGGATAAATCATGCTTTAGGACTTGGTAAGGTAAATAAGGTAATCTGAACAGACAGGAGCACCTTCCTCTCTGCAAATGACCACCCACCTTAACATTGACCAACCAGTTTCTTCTGCATTGACTATGACTGAGAGTGAATCATATGTTTATTAAAAGAAAATCCTGCACCAGTGTTAAGAAAGAGCTGGCATGGCTTACAACCTTAACTAATTATCCATGCAGCAAGAATCAGCTCTGATATTAATAACTGCATTTCCATTTCAGGTAGGCGAGGATCAAAAAAACCTGCTTATAGAAACAGATACAAATAAGAAGATACAAAACCTTTTTACTTTACAGTGAGAGGTCATCTTTAGATGCTACATCATGAATAAACAGAGGAAAACCACCTTCTACCACAGTATGACTGTATTTCTCTCAACAGCCAGCCCCAAAGATGAAAATGCAGAAAGCTAACTCACAGCAACAGAATATTTGAAGTACAGGTGTCAAGCTTTGAATTGCTTAGAAGTTTTTCATTTGTAGAGTGGAGGGCAGAAAATTTTAATCATAGTTCAGGAATTGCATTTTCTGCAATTTTTTTGCATCTCTATGTACTCTTAAATTTGGACAAGGCAATAGTGTTTTTAGCAGCTACTTCCTTAGCCTGAAGTCTGATCTCATCCTACCTAAGGTTCGTAACTTGACAAAATAAAGAAATTACTGTAAAGTAATTAACATTGGAGAAAAAGTTTTTATACTCCAGCTAGGAAATGAGAGATCAGAAAAAGAACATAGCAGCTCAAACTCATGGTTTTACACAAGACACCCACAACATAGCAAGAAGTCACTTAGTGTAATACACTGTGACTGCACGGCCACCATTTTCAAAGTACTGGTGAAGCACTGGAACAGGTTGCCCAGGAAAGTGGTGGAGTCACCATGCCTGGAGGTATTTTTAAAAGTCTTTAAAGACTTAGGTGCCATGGGACACAGTATAGTAGAGGATTTGGCAGTGCTGGGTTAAATAGTTGGACTCAATGATTTTAAAGGTCTTTTTCAAACGAAACAATTCTATGATTTAAAGACAAAATGAATAATGGAATTTTCCTATCACAACTTAATGGCTGGGGGAAAGAGGATGGACTTCAAAACCCAACAACAAAGGCACAGTTGTGCATTCCTCTCCCAAACAAAAGGGTGCATACAGGACATACAGTGAGATTTCAGCTAACATACATAAACAGGGCACATGCAGATGCTGGCAGGGTTAATCTCATCCTATCCAGCAATGGGATCCTAGATCTACTTTGGCTGTATCTTCAATTTCCAATGTCTGTAGCAAGCAGTTCTGTTTCCTTTTTCAATTTCCAAGAATCAATTTTCTCAATGGGTAGCTAGCTGATCATGTGCAAAAGCCAGTAATTAAACTCGTCAATAAGTTAACTCTTCAGTGTCAGTACAGCTATCCAAATTTTTAATCTTTTTCTGCTTCTGAACTACTAAGAAAATTCAATTACCTTGAAAATTTAACCTATTAAATGCTCCTTTGACAGTGAGTGCACTGTATTCAATCACAATTTTTTTCTTGGTTAAAACCAGAATTCTATTCAGCGCTTACGCAAAATGGTTTTTTCACATTTAATAATTACTTACCAACCAATTTTGTGTCTTTGGACTTAATTTTAAGTTTTGAAACCTCAAATATTTACCGAGTACATAATATGAGGAAGAAAGCTTCCTTTGCATTTCACTAAAGAAAATACATTCCAAATTCAATTCTGCATTCTGCATCTGTACCATAAACCTGATGTAAGCATATTTAGACACCAATAAAACTGTTACAGTGCAACAGTTCCTCACTGTATCATGATACTAAGGAATAACACATTATCTTCAGTGGAGAAAAAAGAAATTAGTTTTTCTTGATTTTAGCAACACTTTATCACAAAGTGATTTTATATTAATTAAAATTTCACAGAATATCAAAACTTTGCCTGTATGGATCCCCTCAGTTACTCTCTTAAATCGAGGTTTATTACTTAGCAGTTTAAAACTGTTGCTTATTGATCCTTGAGTGAAAATACATAGAAAAGTTTTAAACCATTTTGGGTTTATTGAACAAATACCATTCAAGTCAAATTAATAGACAATGTAACATCATATTCAAGGTCTCTGCATTTATTTTTTGTACTTGCTAAAATAACATTATTATTATTTGAAACATTTAGATGTCATGGAGAGTGACTTTGATTTGAAAAGAAACAAAAATAGTATCTTAAGATACCCACAAGTTTATAGGTAACTATACATTCTATTACATTGATGTGCACAATCCTTGAGTTGCTTCCCAATTTAATGTAAAGAAAATAACTGGCATTAATAATTTAAGTTTGCTTCTTAGACATTGTCAGGGATGTGTTCATTCTTAACAGCTGTTTGTGAACTAACTGAAGTGGCACTAATATTACCATAATGCAATTAAACCAAATGAAGGTGTCTTACATTTGCCTAATTAAGAGCAATAGACAATCTCAACATTCAGTTTAAGCCTAAGTCATAAGGTGCTATCCAAATGAGTCTCCCATTCTTCTGCCTTTGACTGAATCCTTTAAAAGAAACATCTGGCCTCAGATTTTAACAAGAACAGATAAATCTTCACAGTCAACTTTTTACTTCACTTTTCAGAAAGAAATTCTCATAACCTCTCTTCCACTTCCCTCCAGTGGAATCTTCACAAGGAATTTTAGGCACCCAAAAATGCTGCTGTTCCCCCTCCTCTGCTCCCCAAACTCTGCTTGGCATGTTTGCTGATAAGTCATTTGCTCATAACCTTCTTATTAAGAACATTTAAACTCTGAACTTCCATCCCTCCAGGGCTGGAAGCTAGGAACAGTAAAGTGGGGAAAGGCTTTTGCTGTCCACAACTATCAAGCTTTACTGGACTGACCACTGGAGTTTAAAGCTGACAAATTTACCTTCCCTGAGTAAAGCAGTAATATACAGGTAGGGAAAGACCACAAAGGTTATATAACACGACAGAATACTGGAATTAAGGAAAAGCATCTCATATCTACCTCTATGCCCTTAGGCAGCTTACTGGAAAAGCCTAGGTCCTCTCAAATTATCTAAAGGAAAAATTATAAGGATAAATGTTGCTTAATTTTAGAGACTTCACGATGGATGGGCAAAGAACCAAAATGCAACATTCAGGTAATATGTAAAAATAATCCACATTCTCTCTTAAAAGACGTAATGTTTTCCAAACTAGCTTGTATTCACAGAACTCTAAAAGAGGCATCCACATTCTGCATGAAACAGCACTGTTGCTGATGCTTAAACTCTTGTTAAATCTCTCCCATTTTATAGCTAATCACACTTATATAGCAGGCATGAAGCACTCTACAAGGCCCTTGCTGAGCTGTTCTTGTAAATCAAAACCTTATTCCATCTTTCTGCTTGCTGGCAGCAGAGCAAGGTTACTTTTACCATTTATGGTTATAAAACACATCCAACTTTTTCCCCCCTTCAGTTGCTGCCTTTTTTCCACTATTCTTTCCTTCTCTCTCTCACTCCAAGAAAGATATTCCAAGTTCAGCTAAACAACTTCAGAACTCATCTATAACCTTTTTCTTGTCTCCCAAATACACTTACAACCTCATGAAAACATCTAATGAGAAGACAGTGAAACATTATTACAGTATTTAGGTCAAGAGCCTCCTTCCGACCCCAAGTCGCATGAAACAAACAAAAACCACACAGGAACAGCAGGTGCTCAGAAGCTCTTTATGCTAAGTTATCACTATATGGCCCATATGTGTATCAGCTCACAAAATAAGGCCCAGATCAGACTGGGGGAGCTCAAAATTATATTTTACTCTGATATAAACACCCAGTTCAAAATGCAACAGGAAGAATGAAGAAATACAGTTAAATCTTACTATTTGACCCACCTATAAGCAGCCACCACATTCTGCAATAAAGCACGCTTAAGAATGAGGGAAGAAAATTCCTAGGTTTAGATATGCTGTCCAATTACATCCACCCCTCCTGGCACATAGGGTATTAAACTGAAACAGCCTCTATTTATGATGACCACAGACTGAAACACCAGATTCAGTTTCTTGTCAGGTCTGGTTCCGTTTTTCCCTCCTCCAACTTGGAGCCGGAGCATCCTGCCACAGAAACAGGACACTCTCTGCACTTTCACACACCTCTGCAGGGCACATTATCAACACAGCTCTATAAGAAGCTATGTTGCATGAAAGAGCAAGGATGTACATTGGAAACTCCTGAATTTTCAGCTAGAAAGGACTCAAGCCCACACTGCATATGGGAGCAGTCAGCACACATGAAAATCATTACAGGGATGTTATTACAGGAGAACACATGTCCAGTTACAAAAGCAAAGCAACTCTGCTGCTTAGAAATGAAGTTTTTTTCCCGATGGACATGAAATCTACAGTGCTTCAGAAAGATATAGATACATTTATGGACTAAATCAGATTTATCTGAACATAAGAACACCCTCTGTTTGGTCTCAAACCACCCTTTAAGAGTGTCAGCTTATTGTTTAAAAGTTGATGTTGAAAAGAAATTTAAGCATAGCACACTCTCGCATATAATTCCTACAGTCATCTTAGACAGGCATTTGCCACCACAGAGAAGTCAGAACTGAAAATTAACTGACCTTTAAACTTAATATTTCCTGTATCTTATAGGTGAAATGAACAAGCTACAGAAATGGTGATGTACAAGTGTAGAGAAAAAGGCTCCCCTAAGGAGATTATTCTCACATTAACTGCGTGGCTCATAACAAGCTATTTTGTGAACCCACATCACTCCATTCTTTTTGTTCCATTCTGCCTCAAGAAATCTGCAAGCAATCAGTAAAAATGATGCAACTACCTGCTTATCAAGGGGGTTTGGTTCTTCTGATTTCTGGAAGTATGCCGTAAATAATGCCGTTCATTTAAAAGATGTTTGATTTTGTGCATAATTTATTGTACATATTCTATGCAGATGTGAGCATAAACTGTTGTTACAATTTTCCACCTGGATATTCACAGTGACAGCACTGATTAATGGCTCCATAACTATTACATCATTCTTGACTTCATCCCTTGTAGTTAAGCATATTTCACGAACAATGGAACAGAGGGTAATCAAAGGAAACCAATTTTCAAGGTCCTAAGTTCCTGACACACAGACCACCTGCATGAAGTGCTCAAAATATCTTTGCACCCTGAACTCAAAGGCAGGGTGAGGCAACAGAAGCGTTTGGAGTAAGAGCTGTGTGGTGGACATTGGGAAATGGAAGCACATAATGAGAGAAAGGGAGGGAGAGGAGCCATGCAAAACCTTGCTCTGCCTGCAGAAGTAGCCTCCCCTTCCCCTGAGCCCAGCGGGACAAGGAACAAAGAAGCGAGGCGTCCTTTCACCCAGAGAGGGAGTCCCTGGGGAAGAGCTGCAAAGAACAATGCCAGTGAAGGTACCTTCATGTTTGTATTCTCTTTTTAATCACCTCACCCACACAGAGGTCCTCACAGTGGCTACCTTTACCAGGCAGAAAAGGTGGAACATCCATTGAATCACAAGAATTCTAGAAATTAGGTTGCCTGCAAGTACTTTCTGTAAGAAACTTCAACAGAGCCATCCTCTCTCATACTTAACGTAATTAACTACAGATGAATGCCTTTGAGAGCTCATCAACAAAGGCAGAGAAGGAACTTGCTATAAACTTTCAGCTCCATAGCTCCCCTATCCCAAATCAAACATGGGTTGTTTATTCTTCAAAAACAAAGGTCAGATTACAATTTCATGGTAAGATGAATAAATATCTGCAGTAACACTATTAAGTCAATGGAGATCCCCTGGATTTGCACAAAAAATCTGGCTCATTGTATTCCAAATTGCTAAAAATGTGGTTGACATCAAAATACAGTAGCTGAAAGATTTGAAGAAAACTACTTGCATGCATTTTTCTGAGCAAAAAGTGCAGAAGGTTAAATTCAAATCCTACTGTCAACATAACAAGGGTCAACATTAATATTTTCTTCTCATGTAATGAATTGTCAGATCTCAGCTATGCTGCTGTCCTATTATCTCCTGGGAGGAAGGATAAATTGGTTAATATAGTTCTGTCCAAAAAAAGCCTTCAAAAGCAGAAACATCTGGTATGTTCATTAGTCACTATTTGGCCTGAGTTCAGAAGTAAGGCAAACTAGAAACCCCATTCCCTTTCTCTTACCTAGAGAGGCCACAGTAAATGGGAGCCTAGGTTTACGGAAATCATCGCTAAACTGGAAGGAAGAAGGCTGTGAAGCTTACAGATACACTTTGTTTCCTGTTCTCAGCAGCAAAAAAATGCATTCACACACATTATCATCTAATGGCCATAGGAAGTCATATGATTTACAGGAGACACAGATTCAGGTAATCAAAATATTTTTAAATGTGGCATTAAAGAAACGTAGATTTTTTTTTATTTAAAGTATGCTAGGAGTTAGCGCAAAAATCTAAGTTCAGCCACATGAAAACTGGAAAGAGTTGCAGAAATTATGCAGCGTGAATGAAACAAAGCCAAGAGCTGAATCCAGATAGCAGAATTTTGTATTTAACTCTTCTGGTCAGTTGCCTGTGCAACTGGACTGAGCAATATTGGAACCACACCCTTGTTTTTACATTTAAGAATATGTACGGTTCAACCCTAATTCAAGCCTGTTGGAATTGGAAAATAAATATCAGAGCCTTATCAGTCTTTCTCCCAGGCTGGACTATACTAAACAGCAGCCATTTACAAGACAAAATACTGTTTTTTAACTCATCATTCAAGAGAGAGAAGTAAAAATAACATGCAGGAGGCCCACTGTCCAAAGAGAGCTGTGATGAGATTATTAATGGGATAGTTCAATCATAGCAAAATCCACAATAGGAGTTTGCTGTTCTGATGCTCAGTATTCTTATACCAGGAGTCTAGACATCCCTTACCAAAGTCCCGAAAACTGTGGGTCATCTTTCTGCATGCACATAATGCGTTTTCACATCTGATTTAAGGTAAAACTTAAGGTTAAACATAGGATACTTAACAATGTCATAATTACACACCCCTTAGGTCATCACTTCACCTCCAACTACCCTTAGGCGGCTGAAAAGTTTTTACATGCAACCTGCTCCAAAGCTGTCTTGACACATCAGAAAGACAGGCAAATGCCACTCTATCCAAAATATGCTGTGAGCACTACACCTGAAATATTGGTACCACGATTAGGGTGACCACACAAAATAAACAGTAGGTCTTTGAAAAAGCATTGTCTGGTCTTAATATCAATTGAGGCAGAAAAGGTCCAAAGAGAAGATTTTTCAGAATTCATAAACATGACAAAGGCAAACTAAAGTTTTACAGACTTTCCTAATAATATAATGCTTGGGGTTCAAAAACATGACTACTGTTTCAACTTAGGTCATAAACCACTTTTAAGTTTATTTAAAAGAAAGTCAACCTAAAATGAAATTTTAGACTATAGTCTTGCGTTGAAACTTGTTTGTTTCAACAATTACTGACCACCTCCTGATCCACTACACACCTCTGCTATTCAAGCAAGCAGAGAATTAAAAAACAGCAGTGGAGGGAGCAGACTGGAATGAGGGGTTACCACTGGGTTTCATAAGCATTTAGAAACAGAAGACATGTACCAGCTATGTACCTGGGAGATCTCCTACCCTGTCCCACTCTTCCTGACCAAGCAAGGTCTTTCACCACTCAGACTTTTATCTTCCCCCTTCAAATACCTGTCAGGCTTCCTTTTCATTCTTACAGATGGCTGTAAGAGACAAACACTTCCTCATCCAGTGTCTGCTTCTAACTTGTTAGCATTTGGAGGTTAGGGGTGTGAGTGTGGGAAGGGTGGGATTTTTGTGTTGGTTTTTTCCTTCTTCACAGGTTGTTCATCCTTGCTTGCTTATTTTCTCCACTTTCTCAGTCCAAACCAGAGTATCTGTGCAAGCAGTAGAGGGATGGCACTGAGAAACTAGGAAACAGTTTCTTGATCAGCTCTAGGACTCCTGCAAATGATCCTAGGTTGTGCTTATGGTGACACTGAAGGCTTTAAAGACACAACTCTCATTAAACACAGATGTTACAGGGTTTACAACTCAACATAGTTCGGATCAGGCACCACAAGGGTACAGTGTTCTGACAAAAATTAGCCTAACTCAAACTAGGGACACTGTACTCCACAGCTAGAGAAATAAACAATATTTCAGTAAAAATTATAGTATGACTACAAAGTATTTTTTCAATCTTCACAGAAATAGTTATTATGCTGCAATAAAAAAGGCTAAAAAAATGTTAAATATCAACATCACATGCTACAGACACAAGTGATGCAATTGAACTTCTGTGATCCTTTGTACAGGTATTCTGAAGGTTATCTTTATGATTGAGCAGCTTCAACACACACATTTAAGAGCACTGCTTCAGACTGTAAGAAACTTATCTGTTCCTCTTAAAAGGTCAAAAATTATATTTTATACTATTATAAGATCACCACATATTTAAAGGGGGGGAGCGGGGTGGGATGAACACCACAATGTCATTTTATACCTGAATTATTTCAAAAAACTTAGCTTTTTCCATAAGAAAATGAAGTTTGATTTCATCTCATTACTTTTCATATCTACCTGCTTCTTGGTTTCTAGCAGCCCTAGCAATTCCAAAGCTAGATAATAGCTATACTTTTTCAGGCAGTAACCTTACTAAAACTGTTAAATATTTCTCAAGACTGAAAAATGGATGGACATCTCCTTATGGTTTTCATTCTCTCTTTTTTCTTCAAAATAAGCTTGTTTTGTTTACCTTCAGGGATCTTTAATTTTTACTATGCATAATCTGCATTACTGACCAATTTCACTTTCAGGAAATAAAATTCTCAGCTTTTGTTGCTGCTGTTTGTTTTTATTCTTCCTGGAAAACACGCTGTTACTTGCCTATAGCATCAATGTGAATCCAAAAGGGAGAAACCATAACTGGAAAATACCCTGAGCCTACAGTTTTTGTAGTTCACTGAGAAAATGTCATTCAGCATCTAGAATTTAGAAGTTAATTCTAACTCTATCAAACATCACAGCAAGGTTAACATCCTGAGACACACACTATTTTAGTGAGAGCCTACAAACTTCGATACAGCAACTAAGCACATTTTATTAAGTGAGGTGGGAACTCTAACTCCTGACCTTCACATCTATAGCAAATAGTGATCCCTTTTATATACAGGTATTTGCTCTAGCAAAATAGTTTATTCATTTACTATGGATCACACTTTCAACAAAATCCCTGAGTTTTCATATACTTCACCTCCTTCCTGTGTACGTGAGAATGTCTAAGCTCTGTTTTATCTCACATGTTCCTACAGAGTATTCTACATGTTTCCCCATGTACACTTTTGCTAGATTTTCCTATTGTTTTAATGCCTAGAAAAGTTGACCCTACAACAGAACAGGTAGATTAAAAGCAGGCTTCCTGGAGACACTTTGCAAAACCTCTTAGACATTTCAAAAAAGCTACCATGGCAGTTGCATCATCGGAGATACTTTTCCAGCCTGTGAGGTAATTCAAATCCTGGTTTTCTTTAGGCTACTAATCTTTAAAGGGAAAAATACAGTATTTTTTAATAAAACTGTAAAGAATTTTATCTTTCACGTCAGCAGGCAGTCTGTCCACAGTGTGAATACACTCAGCTCCTAAATGACAATCCATTTCCAATTTACAGATTAAAACCAGCACTAGGAAAAATACTTGTCTGTGGACAAGTCCAGCATAAGAGCATACAAGGGATAGAGTCAGCAAAAGGTTATAAATAGTCCCTTTTCAGTTTTAGTTCTTCTACTTCACAGCAGTGTCAGCTGTTAGTTACAAGTGTATGTACAAGACTTAAGTATCAGTCCTACAAATATCTAGGCCAATCTTTCTTTCCTCCATGACTCAGCAGAGGCACCAGAACTTAGCACAGTCTAGTTCAATGCTCATAGTAAAATCTGATCTATTATTAAAATCTAATTCTCTCATCCACACCTAGCGTGGATGAGACCATAATCCTTTCTCTTTGCAGTAATTTTGTTCTGTATTCCAAGACACTCTTATGTCCTCTTCCTTTCCCAACCTTATACTAGATTAAGGAAATAAAGATATTGCAGTGATTTCCTTTACCAGTCAGGTTTTCTGAGCACAGGTTCAATCTTGTATTGCCTTGAAATTACTCAAATCATTACACTTTTAATGAAATACACTCATAAACCCTCAAAACAGCTACCAAGATGCTTCTTAAAGATAAATACAGCTTAAAATACAAAGTACTTGAAATTCGATCTAGCAAGGAGCTCGTATATTGTACTTTAATGCTTTGCAAACTGAAGGAAAGCATTTGAAATGCCAATATGAAAGAACTCTGAAATAACTTCATGTATATGAAGAAGTTGCCTTTTTAAGACACTAGTACTTTTTGCCACCTCTATACAAAATAGCAGCTTATACTTTAAATACACATTTTATGGTGTCAGCCAGGATGGCTGGGCCAAGCTGGGTTGCTTACCAGGATGACTGAAATGCCACCTAAGCACTGCAGGACAGGGACTTCATGGATTACAAAGGCACTTGCCTCTTGTGATACCCGACAGACCACGTACATCTGAGAACGGAAATACCTTTAAAAAGCCCCACGGTGTTAGAAAGTGCAGCACCAGACAAATGAAGCTATTTCACTCAAGTTTGTTTTGGCAGGTTTTCAACTTTCTAGTCTATCCTTGCCTTGTATTCACACACAAGACTTGGAACAATTCCATTTATCAAGCCTATCTAGATGGAGCATTAAGTTGGCCTCTAAAATAAGACAGGGACAAAAGGGAAAAGTAACGGAATTCAATACTGTTAACAATTTTCTCACTATCATTTTACGTATGCAGGACAAAAAATGTAAGGTAGATGGGGGAAAAAATCCTATGAAATCTGAAGATACAAAAGACTACTTTTCAAGCCAAGATACTTGGCATAACACAATGTTAGCCAAATATGAAAACCTACTCTTGTGAAAAAACTCATCATAATATCTCAGAATAATTTTCAATTAAGCTAGAAAAGGGATATACACTTATTTCTACACTCTAAATCAGACAGTTGCTAGTGCTTCGTGTAAGACTGACATGCTTCCAGTTATGCATGTTATATTTTTATATATTAATTGAATGGCTGTAATTACACACATATCATATATCCAACATAAAATTACTTTGTGTTTCAAGTAAAAGCTACACTTCACCTTACATTGTCTTTCAAGGGAAGCTACATTTTTACAATACCAATACTCGCATTAGATACTACCAGGAAAGAGTTGCTAAATATGTACACTTGGGGATCTATTCACATAAGAAAAGCTTCTCAATTGCTGAACTTCTACAGCAACTTTAAGAAAAATGAGAAAATTTTGGCTAGCCGCTATTATGCATTGAACTTGAAAAATGAAGGCAACATCCTTACTCTATTTTGGAATTTAACTTGGACAAAATTCAGCTTCCATTTTATTCTCAGGCATTTCAGTAAACCATAACCAAGTTATGATCAGGTTTAATTAAGTTAATGGATTATGAAAAATAACTACCTAAAATCACACAAATCCTTTTTACTAGGGCCTGCATTTGGCTTCTAAAATCCAGTTTAGTTTGGCAGACACCTAAATCTACCAAATGGCAAAAGTAAGAATAAAAAAGCAATGAGAAAACATTGCCACTGGAATGACATCTAATACCTTAAAAACTGTCTCCACTAATAAACATGTCTTCCAATAATATCAATGGTGTAATTTACAAATCTTTAAGGAAGAAACTGTATTTTTATGATCATGAAATTCCCAAAGCAACTTGGTTGAGCATTTTTAAGTACTACTGCAAGATACATACCGTCCTTCCTGCTGTATTTTCTGCATGTTACATAACTATTAAATAGAGCACATTCTCTAAGTCAGTCTTGTCCTCTAAGCTTTTGAAAACTAATACAATTTAAGTCAGAGCCTTAACTTGACTCAGCGTATCAAACTGATGGATACTTGTTTATTCAAATTATAAGTAAGTTTTTTACATATAGAACAAACCAAAGTATAGATAAATGAGTCATTAATAACACAACACACACCATTTAAACAAACAAGAAAACCCCTCACCATTTTACATCTTGTAACAGTTTGCCTTCATGGCAGGCAGCCATCCTGCATCATTCGTGGGTGAGGAAATGGACTGAAATGATAAATGACAGGAGTGGTTTCTAAGACTTACAAGTTCCTTGATTCTCCCCGGAACAGTGCCTTTTTTCAGTGGAGATGTCATTACATCAGAGCTTTCTACCTGAGGGTTCAGAACTTTTACTATCAATATAAAAAAACAACAAAACAAAACCTATTGTCAGCAAGCTTAAGTTCATGACTGGATTCTGTACTTCATGGAAAAGTTTCAAGATCTGCAGATCAACGAGTTGACATTCACAGTATATTACTTCAGCTCTGTTAACCACTTTGGCAAGGAGTCAGTCCTTGTACAGTCATCAAGAAGTACAGACAATAATTCTTACCCTTTCCCTTCTAGGTCCACACTATGTGCTTGATTAATGACTGACAAGTTTCTCCAGTAACATAAATCGACATATTTAGCAGGGAAGCCATGGAAAATTGTTTGCTTATCAGTAGAAATTAAACACAGGATTTGTACAAAGATTAGGCTTATGAAAAATGGGACAGATAATTTGCAGCAAAACAACACACCAGTAACTTCCCACCACAGGAGGCCTTCTGCAAAAGCTTTGCTATCTCCCCAAATCCCATCTTGGACAACAGGGAGGAGTAGCAGTCTCAGTAACACACAGTATTGCAAGACTGCAAGCAGATGCTTTTCCCTGTGTTAGCAGGATAAACAGAACATATTTTCAACACCTGAACTCATCTACTTCTCCTGTAGTCGAAGTTTCTCACCCCAAACAAGTTAAAATTAAGCTACTCAGCTACAGCTTTATTTCTCAAAACAACTTAAACAGACATTTGAATCATCCAAGACAAAAGTTTAACTGCTCCTAATAATTTATTAAGCTTCAGAGCAAAGCAGAAGGTAGATCAAGATGATCACTGATGGCATTCTATATTAGATTTATGATGCTGAAACCCTTCTATGCTTATTAAAAAAACAGACAAGGTTTTTATTTCCTTCTTCCCACACACAATATTTGGTGAAGAATAGTTATGATTGTTACTCCAGCAGTCAAGCCTATTCTTCTTCTTGTGGAAGTAAATTAATAATGACTGCCATTCCTCACTAAGGAATTACTTTCTGAATAACTGTACAATACAGGGTATTTCATTTCAGGTGAGACTATCAAAATACAAAGCCTACCGCCAGGGAAAAAAAAAAAAAGAAAAACAAACAGACAAACAAACAAATACCAAATGGAAACCCCAAAACCTGGAAAATGAAAAAAAAACCCACTTTCTTTTTTTATGAAATGGCATTCAAGTCCTCTTCGCAATTGCACTAAGTTCTGCCAAGCCACTCAATTTCATTTTCATCTCCTGCAAGCAGTACTCCTTTCATCCATGTTTTCCATTTGAAAACAGACTAGGTACAGCCAGTAGGTGGGGATTTTTTCGAGAAAGCCATCAGCCACTACTTTACACCTCCAACCCTCACATCATCTGAGAGAGTGGCATCAAAGCCTTCAAGATTACTGATGATTTCTTCTGCTGGCCACCTAAAACACAGCAGTACAACAGAACTGAGCATTGTCCTAGACCAGACCCCTCTCAGCTGAGGTCAAAGACAGTAGGTCTCCAAACCCAACCCTCACACTGTCCAAAACTGAAGACTCCAGAGCTCTGCTTGGTCTCAGCAAGAAGAGAATTTTTGACTACATTAGATGAAATACATGCACAACTATGAGGGTTCCAGAGAAATTAGTGGCTCGTTTGTCTTTAGCCCTATGAATGCAAAATACCATGAATGCCCTATGGTTCTACAGTCAACCATGGTTTAGCAAAATCATTTGTCTAGCTATCATGAAAAAAATTAAGGTCTTCATGCTAAGCAACTCCAGCCCAGACAAGCAATGTAACAGAACAGGGCTGTGAATACCAAGTGGCTTCTGCCTCCCACACAACCAACAGTCCTTCTCACCCTCAACATGTAAACCTCAGTGCAGCCGTACTTTATACATCCTTGGAGAGGATTAATTTAACTTTGATTTCCTCTCTGTGTTTGCTTTGGAAGTTTGCAGCTTGAGCAATACATATACGACCAAAGTTTGGCAGCAAGAAGCCCGTAACTATGATGTATATCATTTCAGCCTGGCGAGCATGTTCAGAAGAATACGCTGGCAGTGAGGACAGCCTCATCTCACATTCAGAAAGTGGAAGACTGGTGTAGGAATAAGGAAAGGCAAGACATTTCCAGGAGGTAAATTTAAGATGGATGGAGTCTGATATCATCCATGGGACTGAGGAAGCACAGTGCTCAGCAGAACAAGCTTTGATCATGATAGAGGAGGTGGCAGGCACACAGATCTTTAAAGGCCCTTCCATCATCCAACAGGTTTCTAGTGTGTTGGTTACTGGTACCTTCTAAAGCTTGCCAGAGCAGTGATAAAACCAGGGCTGTGCAGAAAGGATAGCCCATAGAAAACTAAGAATTTTGCTGGTGCAGTTTGCATGCTTGAGTATTTTCTGTAATACTTTCTGTAATACTTTCCAATGAGAGGAATAGTAATGAACTCTGAACTGTACCACTTCCAATTTAAGTGTCAGTTAAACCTTAAAAATTTCAGTCTCAACTTTTATTCCAACAGCTGTCCATCACAAAAGTTAAAAGCATGAATAAGAAGCTATTCTAGATACATAATATTCTATTCCATGTAATCATAAAATCATGCTTCTATGATAATACCTCCCAACCTATAACATATTTTATGCACAATAGAAAACAGTTTCTATTGCATTCTAACTAAATACAGGCACTTTTTTTTTAGCTTATTCATGCTGTTTCTATATAGCTGAAATGCATTTGCTCAGCTGAGTTCCCTGGTACCTCTCTGCAGTCATAAGCTCCAATTTATGAGTGAAGAAGGCATTACTGCCTGGAGCAAAATAATCCATCCATCCCGATACAGACCTTGTTTCAGGGATTTTCTAGCACACAAGGGTGCTTTACTGTGTACAAACTTAAAATTACCCACCCACATCACAACCTATTACTATTTCAATAGTGTTCACTAGTCTTGTAGCATTTAGATTTCCATGCACCTAGAATTTATAGGGTTCCTTTTATTAGACCCCTATATTAGTCTGTCAAGATTATTTTGTTGCTTCCACCAGAAGCTTTCTGTAAAGAGACACAAGTGCTGGAATGCAATGGCCCACATTTTCCTTAATGTCTTGTTATCATTGCCTAGCAGTGTGTTATCCCTACAGATGAAACCTAAACCTACCATTTTAATATTATAAACCATTGAAGCTTTATTTTCAACTTTGGCTTTACTACCTTTGATATCTTTTAACATCACTGCTCCCTTTTCCCAATCTACATTCAGGCCCTTTAGTCTGAGCAGTCCCTTACCTCCTCAAAATTCAGTTTGGTGTTTCTGTGATACAGAACCAAAATAACTTGCACAAAAATGGCAAAAAAAAATTAAAACATAGTCCATTCAGACTCAGTCACAAGCCAATGCCAGAGCTAAGCATGACAGTTGCATTAAAACTAAAATATTAGATACAGATGAATAGGAGTCATCAGGTTCAACTCCACAGTCAGAAGTTCACAAAAAAAAAAAAAAAAAGGAGGGATAAAACAAGTTTAAAATCAGTGTCACTTTCCTACAGTATTTCATCACCCTGGCCCAAAATTCAGCATGCAATGTTCAAATACCATGAATTTCACCATCTGTACATAGGCTTTTATTTTTTTACTTTTAAGCCTTTGCCATCAAGTGATTCATGGTTTGAATACGGCTATCTGAAGACTATCATACTCTGGATATGTAAGACAACATCATTTACAAGATGGTGCAACATAGTTAAACACCTGGTTTTCCCTGGCCTTGTTCTGTCAGCCTACAATTCTTTCCTCAAGGAAAAAGAGAAAACGATGATTTTTCAACAACTTCCAGATGTTATATGGCTCTGACCAGGATACCTGAAGCTTCAAAAGCTCCAGCTAACTTGTACATCCACATTAAGCAGAACCAAATTAAGCACATCTGGCAGGGTAAGCAAAGGCATCATGTCACACTTCCAGAGCTCTGCATAGAATGCCTTGACAAACTGGGGGCAGGAGTGTCCTTCATTTGGATCAAATTATCACAGACATGATGTACAAATGAGGACTTTAAGCCAACATGTCAATAAAACAGCACAGGAGCCTAACCACTTCCAAATCCAGTAGAAGATCGAATTCCGAGCTGAACACACCATTACCAGACCACAAAGCTTGCCCACAAAACTGGGTCAGAATTGAAAAGATCACAGTCCAATGAGAAGCAAATTTTTTCCATTGATATTTGAACCACATTAATATTAAAAAATACTCAAAGTCAGAACAAAATTCATGTTGCTTGTTTAATTTTCAAGAAGCAACCAAGGCAACAAAACCTTTCTAGCTTTTGAGTAAACATGCACATGCCACAAACTACTGCAACACAGTGTTAATGAGGTGAGGACTGACGACGTGTTCCCAGTTTAGTATCCTCCCATGCCAAATTTCTTGAAAGTTCCAATACACGCACAGACGGGAAGAGTTGAAGCTCATCCAAATCTTGAATTTAGTTTCCTGGACACTAGTAAATGAACACAAACAGAAATAAATAACCCTCCAATACATAAATAGCACCCTAGCACCTAAAATACACTCATTTTTCTTGCTAGAGAAATGTGTCAAGACATAAATGAAGACCGATATCATTGACAGCCATGCATTTCATACCGAAGATGATCTTGTCCTCAGGTTAAAAGTAGCTGACAAACATGCCTCAGATTTCCACTTAAGTTTCAACTATTTTCTTTTCATAGAGGCTTTGTGTAATGATTGATCACTAGCTCCAGTTTATCTCACTATTCCAGTGTGAGTTTTTAAAGAACAGTTCAAGTTGTTTTACATGGGCAACTTCTGGATGAGACGTATGCAGAGGTTCAATGAAGTTCAGACATCAGCTGAACTCCTTCAAAGCTTTGAAGTAATATGGCCTCTCTTAGAACTCAAAATTAGAGACACTCTTGAATTTAGCAAAAAAGTATAATTCAATCCAAGACAATAAGCAACGTTTTCAGACTGGTATGTCAACTATTTTTTAGAACCACACTTGCAATCCCAAGATAAATGTCATTAAGTTTTACTTAGAGTTTCTGATTTATCTTTTGGACAAAGGAAGTCTATCTGGTTTCGCAAGTAACATTCCAGATTCCAAAGATTCACTGTGATTACATTTGCTGTTAACTAAACCATCTACTACAAAATGCTTGTTTCTCTGGCATGCACTGGCTAACCATTCAAGCAAAAAGTCACAATTTCCACAAAGAGGCCCAAAGGAAACACTTTGTCCTTTCTGCAGTATCTGAGCCTGCTAACTTTATAAACATAATATATCATATTGAGCGACAGTAGAATGCAAAGGTTTGGTCACTCATACTTTTAACCATATTCTTTTTTTTAAATGACTTTGCAGATATTGCTTTTCAGTTTCTTTCACCTAGTTATATGCTTGCAGTTCCAACTACATTCCTTTTTTTCTCCTATTAGGCAAATAGTTAAGCTTTTGTTTAGTTATGATTTTATTATTCTTCCTTCAAAAACAGTACAGAATATCAAATATTTAAATGTGGCTGATTCAATTGAGATTAAAGAAATGTTCAACAGTAAAAGTTCATGGCATATTGTCCTTCCACACTTATTTCCAAGATACATGAGAAAAGATCTTTCTCTCAGACATGAATATATAAGGAGTTGATCAAATATTTCATGTTCTGATTTCTGTGAAATTTGCAGGTTTAAAATTTAAGAAGTGTTGAAGGAATTACAGTTCTGAGTTCAAGCAAAAACTAAGGATAATAAGTTACTCTAATAGTCGGGGTATTAACTTAGTAATAAATTCAAGAGGCTACTCCTGTCGTTCCTTTGCTTTAGGGCTCTGTTCATGTCAAAACTGGAATAACAAATAATAGAAATCAGGACATGAGATAAATTACATCAGTTTTGAGCCTTGTTTTTTCAATTCACAGCATTTGCCAGCTAACTGAAAATGGACATTTATCAGTAATCTTGACATAGCTTCTCACAACCAAATCTCATGTTTGCTTCAGAATCTTCACAGTCGCCTTATGAACAATATTTTAAAAACAACTAGTATCATCACAGCAACAAAAAAACATAGTAGGTGGGAATATTTTGTGTATGGTTTTGGGCTTTTTTTTTTTCTACATACAAGCACACATTCTAAAGAGAATTGAAAATATGTGAAAGCATTAACACATCAAGGTGAGAAGATACCAATTCTCCTTCATTCCACACAGCTATTTAATATGATTGGTAAAATCTGAACCCAGTGACTAAATGGCAATGCTGCTATTTTGAATTGGATACACTTTTTTACTGGGAGTGACATTCTCAGCATAGTCCAGCAAACATTCATGTTTCACTAAATGTTAAGGGATTAATTAGACAGTGGCAGAAGTGATCTCTACGAAACATCGATAGATCAAAGCAAATTTATCATTTATCTAATACCATTTCAGAAGAAAGAAAAAGAAATATTCCTTGATAGCTTTTTCTTTTCCAAAAACATATTTGTTAAGTAGTCTGCCAAATTAACAGCACCAACTGACACCCACCGATGTCAGCTTTTTTTACTGGAACACGACAAAGCATTTTCAGAATATTGTGAATTTTAGCCAGGTCCAGAATAATCTCCCATTAAAACCAGGCACATCAGCTTCTTGATCAGCTTCACATGTTTGACATGGCAAAAGCTTTCAAAAGACAAACCCAAAGCTGAACAGAAAATCCATAATACAACTGAATCTGAGGTACAAGGGCATTAAAAGAAATTTCAGAAAGTTAACTCTACAGGAACAGCAAAGGGAAAATACACTCACAGCTAAAATCAGATGGAGCTCTAATTTTGCCTCAGATTACAAGTTACTGAAGTCTTGTTTTTAAAGTGAAAGAAAAGCAAGAGTAAGAGCATTTTCATGAAGCAGAGTTCAAGCTAATGGCTTATTTCAGCCCACAATAAAGAAGGGTCAATAGTTTTCCAAGACTGAGCTCACAAAATGCAGTCCAATTATAATCTTATTCTTTAGACTACATGTGTGCCTGTTCTATAAGGGAAACTACCACAGAAATCTTTCCTTGACCAAGGTAAATGACTGCTCTGAACAGTGAACAGTTTCTGAACTTCTGGGTGCCACACTAAGTTTTTATTGTTCAAATGGAAGCTCAAACTCTACCTAACAAGGCTTACAAATGTTTATCTTATGGGGTGGAGGTGAGAAATATGGGCGTATTTAATAAACAAAGAAATAATCAATGTTTACAGATGCCTACATGGACATATAAATATTCATATTAAGCAAGCATCACAGCTGGAAGAAAGAATTTATTCCTACTGCCTATATACTTGAGATTTCTTACTGTTTGTTTTTCAGAGATTCCCACACAGCATTATTTACCTACAATGAACAAGGCAAAAAACTTCCAACAAACAGTGAATACCTCACAGTTCTGTAAAATTTCATTCTCTTTGATATACAAGATGCAAATGAGAAAACTACACAAGATGTCAGAGAAAACTAAAAGCACTATTTGAGGCAAACCTCAAAACATATTTATGATAACTGTGCTAAAAATTTACCATGGAGACCTATGATGTATCCAAGTCACTACAAACAGCATGCCGGGTTACAGTCATCCAGTAAAGCCATCAAGCTTCTTCCCAGCCACACATTCATGTGTCCAAGGCAGTACAAACATGCCACAAGTAGGTGACATGCCTATGGAAAGTCTCCATACTTGACTTTCTGGGAGGGTAACTCAAACTAGCTGAACTAAATTGACTACAGGATCTTGCAAACAAGCATTTATAATGCATGTCTAAAGAGATCCTGCCTTCCTTCTGGCCAACCTGGGTACACCCAAGAGGACAGAGTAATGAAGTAAAAAACTCCTAGCCCAGTATAGATGACAGGCTGCTATGGGCACTTGTTTATCTCTATTAAGAAAAAAAAATTTGAACTCTTAATACCACAATTTTACTTTGAGGTTAAAGAGTTACAAACTCCCAGATCTATCACCACAGCTCAAGATGCAAACTATCCTTAAACAGGAAAGAAGAATCACAATGGTCAGTTAGTGACCAGGCACACCACCACACAAGTTCTATGTTCGGGTGTGGCTGATTAAGGCTAGAGGAAAACATGTAAATAGCAAATCATCTCATTTATATTCATGTTCACAGCTTCTCCTTATAATTCCAGCCCAGTCTGATTTAACTGCCTAAACCAATGGTGATCCAGCAGTCAGTTAACAGGAATTATCATTATCCATTCTTGAGCTGCCATTTTCATCAGCCAATCCCAGTACACACTTCTCAATGGAAATCTGGGAATGCTGGCAGAAACAAGGAGATGCCAATCTTGAGAAAAACACAGTAGCAGGAACTATGGTACAATAGCCAGAACAGAAATACAGAATGGCTCAGCAACTCTATGCAGATATTTCTCAAGCATGCTGCTAGTTTTGGCACTGTTGGTGGTATCAGTCTTAAAAATTACACAGTCATTTAACAAGCTGACATTAAAAGATAAGATATAGGAACATAAGGCAGGATATTTTGTGCAATAAATTTAAACTACAGCATCTTAACAGGGATTGTGAAGTTATAGTCAAAAAAATTGCCCTTCCAATTTTATTTCATTATTTCAATCAAGAACTAGAACTAATCTGAAGGAACTTGCTCATTTCAGTTCATAAATTCTGAAAAATGGATAAACTTGACGTATTTAAATATGCACTATCAGGTTGTATGTATTCTTCAAGAAGTCTTAGGAGACAGTCTATCATTCAAGAAGGATGGGGTTTTGACTAACAAATGCTGGGCACTCTTCATATCCTTTGAGATGACTTCACTTTTCAAAGAAGGAAACTACTTTAGACAGCTATCATAGGCAATAACAGGAAGAACAGTTAAGTGTCAGAACCTGCCTGTGATAACAGTATTTAAGTAGTTTGGTACAGCATTTTACCTAAAGAATTACATTTGGGATCTTGGATTCCTTAAAATCAGATTTACAGGTAATTGAATAAACTTGTAATCACTCTGACCAAGCATCAAACCTTTCTTGGAAAAGCTAATGCCAGGTTTTTAAATTGGGATCATTTCTCTTTAACTGTACTGTAAGTGCATTTGCTCTGGTGGGTCTCACATTTCAGGCAGCAGATCAAATAAGACTGCAGTTTCATGTACCTTTCCAATTTGTTCTTGGTATTGTTTGGGCAAGTTTTAAACATTTGGCTATAGCATTTCAGTACAAATTAGCCAGAATAACGTACGGTTTCAGTTTGCAGGTTTAATCTTGCCAATGTCTCAGCTACTTTTGCCTTGTATTTGAACTCTAATTTAAATGCTGATTGTAATGGTATTGTTATAATTAGCAGAACAGTTCTGCAGGAATACTGCCTATTAGATAGCAAATGTATATCAAGATGTGGTTAAGCACAAAAAATAGTGCTTAAGAACAAGCTCTATACTACTTTGTACCGTTCACATACTGCTTGAGGTGATATTTGTGCATGCATTCAGATATGTTGGTTAAAGGAATTTAAATAGTGAGCTCTGTTTATTCGGCCAAACTGTTTACAGTTTTGGATTTATTAGTTGTCATGCTTCTCAGCACCCTCTTACTCCTCCTCAATCTTTTTGGCTGGAAATGATTCTGTTTTGGCACATTCTGCAATGTAACATTTCACTTTTCTAGAAAACTCCCCTGTTAGAAAAGTAACACAAAACCCCAGAAAACTTACCTAGTCTCCAGTTTCACTACCAACTCAAAACAGCCGCAGTTCACTCAAAGCCAACTGAATCTCTGCCCAGTTCCAAGCAGGCAGGGGCAAGTTCAGGCATTGATATCAACTTCTGACACACTGTGGTGTACAGAAAGCCTGCTTTGACAGAACCTCAACAGTAGAACCAAGAGCCCAAATACCCAATAAGAGGCTGCAAAGACATGAGGACAGAGATGAAAAGGAAGAGAATTGCCACCAAAAGAATAGGAATTATGCATATATTTGCATTCATGTAGAAAGAACACCTACAGGTTTTCATTTCTGATACTGGGTTAATAAACTTCCGATGTTAAAGAGAAAATGAATAGCAAAATGGTAAAGAACTGAAGTGGGAAAATATTTCTTAAGAGATATCAGATGAAAAAAGGGATCTAAAGAGCTCTTTCTCCCAAAGGGATCATCAACAAAATCTGGGTAAAAAAACTGCATCTCTTTTCAGCAATAGTCTTTTGCCACAACACCTAGCTCAGTGCCCAAAAAGGCTACACAAACAACTCAAAAGCTTCAATGGAACTGTGATATACCAAACATAGCTACCTACCTATTTATATCAACCTTAATACACAGAAAGGATGTTTATTTGCAAACTGGTTCTCCAAGATTTTTATCTCCCTCTGAAAAAGGCTCAGAATTGTACTTACCTGAATCTCAGTTTGAGCTGATTATCAATCAGGAACCATTTAAAATACAAAAAGCATTCCATAGCAATGAACCTGCTCCATCTTCCCAAATTTTTTTATATTGTCCATCACAGTCCACAATGCAAGAACTTCTCCTCTTAAATTAATTGAATAAATTAATAATTACTCAGAGATCCAAAAGATACCATGTTTTGCAAAAATGTGATTATGAAGCCAAAAGAAATTTAACTACAGCCTCCCTGAAAGTATCCTGTAACAAGTACTTTGTTCCCTCACTTGTAAGGTGAAATGAGAGGCACACAACCCAAATAGATTTGTGTACAAGAAATGTCACTTAATATATATTCCCATGTAGAGCAGTGATAAATGTTTTCTGATACTGAGGTCAATTTTTTCTGGAAAAAGAAAGTTCTCTATATAGAAGCTTCAGTGGCCAGGTCCCACAAAAAAAGGATGGCCAAACATAGCCTCGTTAACCAAGCCATCATCTTGCACAGGGGACAGTAGAACTTTTACGTGAGTAATTAGAGCGTTGCATGTTCGCAAAATGCTGCACTTTCACACAGTTGCCCTCCCAAGATGCTTTAATGGAGAGAATGACTTCAAATGAATGTAACTGTTCCCACCAGGCATTGCTGCTCTGAGAGTCATAGAATCGTTTAGGTTAGAAAAGACCCTTGAGATCATCAAGTCAAACTGTAAACCCACCACTCAAGTCCAGCAGAACCACTACAAAACCCAAATAAAACAGGAAGGAGGATACAACTATGAAAGAGAGGGCTCTTCTAGTACTACCTAAACTGCAGAAGAAATACTTCATGTGTTGAGATGCATACAAACAGCTACTGCCAAAACAAATTCATTTTATCTCCACACTAAACATAAATTTCAATGTACTCTAGAATTGTCAGACTACTGCAAAAGGAGAAACAAAGTAAAATACTTAGTCTTTGAAGGTCCCTAGAAGTCAACTAAAAGCAGATAAAAATTTTAACTTCTTCAAAATACAGTAGCTGGCTTCACCGTGTTTTTGCAAAACTAAAAATACTAAGATTTAATGGGATATATTCAGAGGTACTTCAGCCCTGAGCCCTTCTGCTAAAATAGTATTTTACTTCAGACCTAATCCTTCAATTTGATTTAACAGAAACTGAGAAATAAATTAAAACTTCTACACTGAGCTCACACATGAGCTCTCAATTTAAAGTTGCTTCTGGATTATATCTTACTGATGCTATACATGAAGCGCAAACAGTATTGATTTTTTATTTGAAAAACAATCAGTCAAGTTAATACAAAGCATCCAGCTTGGACATAACATTCCATGCTTTGCAGGTAAGTGTTAGAAGAAAACTCCCTGATCAAGGTAAGCCCATACAAAAACAGTCACTCAGTCTAATCTTCTAAATCAAGTTTCAGACAATAATATTCCAGCTGAGACTGTGTCTAGCAAATCGCATTTAAATGGCCCACAAAAATCCATTTAGTCTTTCACTTGCCAGAGAGCAATGGGGGGTAGTAAAAACTCATGCGATCTCACGTTTCTAACTATAATTGATTGATAGAGTAAAGAAGGGCAGACCACGTCTGAGACTGGAAAATAGGTACAAGGTAGTGTACATTCAAAGCTAAAGGACAGTGTTTCCTTGGAAGAGGAGATAGTATGGAGGCATCAGTGTGCATGCACAGCCACAGGCTACCACGCTTCCTTCTGAGCCAAACTGTAGCCAAACAAACAGGTCTCTCCAGCCTGTGATTGACACAGAGGACCAGACATCTGGGTTTTGCCACCTTCCCTTTACCGAAGTACACAAAGTGAGAGCCACTGGACTCCAGTTTCAGCACCTCTGCGTCCCTCTCAAGTGCATCACTGGTTTCTAAATTCAAAGCCTGAATTTAGAAAGTGGCACAGTCTGCCAAGTACTGTCTGCTTTCCTCTATGCAACAAAAACAGTACTGGTTACCTCTCCGATGCATCACTGAGTGAAGCTTGTTCAGCTAAGGATACCAACACACACTGTCCTTGTACCCAGACACACTCAATAGCTTGGCCAACATTTTGTCTCTTTGAAACATAAAATATTCCACAACTCTACAGATGCTCTAAATCCACCACATGAGGGAGGGTACCATTATTTTGGCCATAACTGCATCACCCACGCCCATCAAGAGAGTTAAATGATGTTGCCTTAATAGGATATCTAGGAATGGAACAACAAAAGCCATTTCAAGAATCTTGTTACCTATTTCTGGTACCTATTCTGTAGAGAAACATCACAGATAATGTGGTTGTAGTCATCAGGATGAAGAGTGTGGTGTGATTCCTTAAACTGATGGCAAGATAACACCTGCTGTCAGATACTTCCCGAGGTGGTTTGCTCCTCCAAGCAAGAGTCCTGCTTGACATCTTTTTGCAGTTCTTGGGAATATGTACTAGCTAAGTAGTACTTTACATGACTGCTTCTCTGCTGTAGAGTACCAGAGCTAAGATGGATCAGTCCCACAAATTTCTTTTCTAATTGTTTCAAGGCATTCATTCCATTGATTTAGCTTCAACAATTGTTGTGTCACCTGTCTTACAGAAACAGAAGACAAGCTGTCTGGAGACAAGCAGAACTAGAAACAAATAGGTCAGTTTAAAAAGCTGGAAAGCAGAAGCTGTGAAAGGCCTTCAAGCCCCAAACAAATATGCTCTTCACAGAGCTGGGCACTCAGGAATGCAGCTGGCAATAGAAACTCAGAGGATACAAAGAAGCTGTCTGCCGCTTGCTCAATCAGGATCATTTCCCTTGGCAATGATGGTGAAGAAGAGCTCACCTGCAATGTTTCCTAGTCCTTCCCACACCAAACCTAGCTGCAAACAGCCTGCCACAAACACATGGCTCCTTCATATAACAACACACAGTGCTGTGAATTTACAGTGTAGGCAGAATTGGAGCGTTCTGTCCCTGCAGTAAACAGTCTCTGGTGAAAAGAAACATACATGTACCAACCTCTGTGCTGGGCAGGTACTACTATACCATGGCAAGCAAATACTAGAGTGGATTAGGTAAATTTAAGTAACAGTTTAAAAAATGTTATGCAAACACTGCAAAATACATAAGTGCCACTGCTTGTACAGCATCTAGCACAGACTCCTGTTCTTAGCTGATCCCTAGACATTACTCTATAACTGAACAATATAAAAACATCTAGCCTTCTGTAAGAACAGAACTCAAGTCATCTTGTGGAAGGTATGAGTCTTTATTATCAGCTGAATCCTCCTTCAGCATAAGTCTAGTGTTCATGAGGAAAAGAGGCAGCATTAGTAAAAAAATCCAGACACAGAAGTTGATAAATGTACCTTCCAGTAACAGCACCATTTTTAACAGCACCTGTTATGTCCCAACTACTTCCATGTCTCTAGTCTCACTTGCCTTCACAGAATTCCTATGCTCCTTGGTTATGACATTCAAAATATCTGTCAGATTATGCAGCAATCCACATTAAGATAATTAATATTAAACTGTTCCACATTAGCAATTCTTCAGGAGAAAGAAATGGTAAGAAAATAGTAATGGAACAGGCTGAGGAAGAAGCTACCTCTGAATCTCTTGTCAAAATAGGTGTTAGTCAAATCATATTATTTCAAATCACATAAAAATTAGGCTAGCATCTGAAATTGTCTCCAAGTATAGAATACCCAGTTACACTGCTCTGAACTCTGATTTTGCATGTGAACTCATAAAAACATACTTTTACTACAGTATCTGCTGGCCTGCATTTAAGCCTCCCTCACTAATGAATTAATCAGCTGCAGACTAGTGGTGAAGATTTCAAGGTCAACATTAGTATTCACTGGCTCAATAAGGGGCTAAATTAAGAACATAAATCTTAGTAGAAGCTTATTTTGCATTATCTTATTTGAATCCAAGGGGAAAAAAAATGCTTTACAGACTGAAGTAGAACAGAAATTTAGAGCAATTATTAAGTATTGACTTCAGAGTTTCCACTATTCTTTTGCGGTTTTTTTTCTTTTTCATTCCTGGCTGTCAAATAGAAAATACATTTCCTAAATTTATTTTGTGTCCTGGTAATTCACCTCTTTCAGGTACCTCAAAACTTTTGAATCTAAGGTTTAGACAAACATGAAGTCTACTATTCAACTTAACATTATTAACCATTTAATTGTTTGTTGTTAAATGTATTGGCTGGACCAGAAAGCATGGATTCTAAACCAGTATCTCTCATGATTCATAGGTGCCAGATTCTTGGTATGGGATTATGCATGCCCAACAACAGAACTCTTGTGATTTATGTGGTCACCTATTACTTACATGAACTGCTTTTACTGAACAGATTCTATAGTCATAGTCAGACTTGCCAAACTAGAACTATTCAAATGTCTTATTTTCTTTAGCCATAAGAAATAAAACTAGACTGAGAGCAATCAGAGCTTGTAACTTAATTTGTGGTGACAGAAGTGTAAGAAATCAGAATTATAACTTGATTACTACCAAGTATGACTGAATCATTACGACAGACTTAAACAGAAATACTGGTTAAGGCATACAAATGTACAATTTTTAAAAATCCTTTTGGCTTACCTCATTAAAATATATATATATATATATTTATTGACCTAATTAAATCTGTGTCAGGTATTCATGTCCCCAGCTACACTTTTGTAAAACTCATCTCAAACAACTCACATTTTCATGGTATTCACAGTATGAAAAGAAAGAGGCTGATATTTGACCTAACATGTCAAAAAGCTTCCATCAAGCATATCCTTCAAATATAACTGCAAAATCAGATAATATAAAATCTTAAGTATAAAAGCCTTTGCTGAAAAAGTGGCACACAAAATTACTCTTAACTCTCTACGTTTGGGTTCTGCAGAAGTATTGTAAATCCTTTGTCACAAACTTAAAACAGAAACTACTACAGGTAGAAGTGAGAACTGTTTTTGAATTTCTAGCAGACCTATGCTACTGTACACAGAAGGAATGAGGAGGAGGGGCTCCTTTTCTGAAAACTGCTAGGATTCTGCTGGGGAGCCTGACCTGGGTAATGAGTACCAGCTGCCTACCTTCACTGGTGGCTGCATTTTTCTGGGCTTTGGTGGGTGTGTGATCCGTACTTGAACTCACGTCGGATGAGATGCTTGAGCTGCCCTTTCCTGCAAAAGAAGAAAGAGGTGGAGAAGGAAAGAGGGAGTGGGGAGAGGAGAAAGAGAGAGAAAACGTGAGTATCAACTCTGAACTAGATATATCTTCAATATCTGAACATGGAACAAATCCAGAAAGCTTTAAACTAAGTTTAAAGCAGCTGATGTTCATTTTGTACACACCAGGATAGGAATTCACTGTAACTTCTAGCATGTGCATCCTCACATGTATTAAGGCTGCAAATAGTCTCCAATGCCACAGGGCCTCTCACTACATATTTGCTAAGCTTCACTGATAACTAAATGTTTGTGATTAACAACGTTAGGGGAACTTAAATGTTCAGTTTACTCATTCAAATACCTCTAATACAGATCAGGATAAATGGTTACATTCAAAGTAATTTTAATGAATTTAGATTTCTATCTTATGCGTTTGCATCATGTATTCAAGTCACTTGGTCATGCAAAAATGAAAGCAAAGTATGTTTTCTCCTTCACCATGCTCACTGCATGATGTAATACACCATTTCAAAACTAACTTTTCACTAATGGTGGAGGGTTTTTAACTGTAAATCATAACCTATGGGTTTTCCTTATTTTCTCTCTTAAAAGCTTTTCCTGAATATCCTAATCAATGTCTTCAGACCTATATTCAGGATATCAAACTCTAGATGCAAGTTACAAACAAAAGAAATCCAAATACATATTAAATATTAACCCAGACAGATACTAGAGAAGAACAGAGTTGGCTAAACCAAAGCTGTATTCTTACTTACCTGTGAGGATTTAAGAAGGAGTCATTTGTGTTTCCCTTCACTCATTCTACTCAATCTCAATAATTACTAAACAGGGAATACTGCTCTACTCTGCAGCAAGAACCAAACCAACCACCCAATAAGCAGACAATTCAAGAGAGAGGAAATGCAGTGAATACTGGTACATTTTAAGAAGTTGCCTATCTCCCCAATGACTGCATTTAAGAAGCCTTTAAGACCTGTGTTATTTTTTTGACCAAAATTAGGCTGTATGCAGAAAGCTAGCTGACACCAAGTTCTGTCACTTGAGTAAACCTATAATCACAGGAATGTTAGCAAGAGACTTTTCTGATCTGTTATTTCAATCAAACATTCCTTGGGGTTCTGGGTTACAGTATGCCTGGTTTTCATAACATTTAGATGTAAGAGAGAGGTCTGCTTTTTAAAGGTGCCACAACAGAACAAGGATTTAAATTTTAATGGGAAACGACTGGAGAATGTGCAAATGTAGGTTGCTTCACAACCAAGGTACTGCCACTTAATCCGTCAGCCAGCCCTAGAGAATCATTCTCCACAGAAAACTTAAGTTAACATGCTTGGGTTTGAGAGATGATTATGAACTGGAGTGAAAGGATATTAAAATAGCCAGAAGAAAATAAAAAAATAAATGGCTAAAGCTAGCAGTTGGTAAAGAGAAAGAAAAAAAGCGTATTTCCAGTGATTCACTAACTGCTTTTTACATTCCTTTAAGAAGTTAGGCAAAACTAAGAAGCAGCATTTCCAGAATATCACTTCAATTGCTCTCAAGCTGTGACATGAGTTGGAGTAATAGACTGTGGTCTTTATAGAAATTACTGCCCCAAAATAACTCTATGGCTAAGGCAACAAGGTTTGTGGTAGAAGAAAGGCAGAAGATAAAAAGGAAGGGTAGATGTTCTTTCTCACGAAGAGGCCAAAGAACAAGAAACACCTGCAGCAGCTGATAACCAAATCACCACTACCAGCAACTCCTTATGTATCAAAAACTGCAACTCCAGAGGCAGAAAAAAAAATTCCAAGAGGTATCAGTATTCTTTAACAGATTAATAGAAAGAAAACAAAACTAAACAGACTAACTGGAAAAATTATTTCCTCAAAGCAAACAAACAGGATTTCCTCTAAAAAAGGACTTATCTTTTTTAAGATAAAGGGAGAGGGAAGAGGGAAAGGAAGTTAGTGATATCAAATAATAGCAGAGTTGCAAGATGGTCATATCCGACATGGGCTGTTTTCACAAAGTGAATGCTTCCCAGGCTCCATACCTCCCCATTAACAATAGCAGTTCTATTTACCCCAAATAGAACCCCACCTCAAATAGCATAACAAAATATTTTACCCACTGTAAGCTAGTAATTTTAAGTACACCTAATAGCAACATATTTACAATTGCACACTTCTGTAGAAATTGTGAAATGCCTGAGGTAAGTGTAGATATTTATCATTTAAATCTACTTGAACTTTAAAACATTTTGACACCTTGAAAGAATTTAAAACTAGAAGTTAAGAGAAAAACACTCATAGTTACTGCTTTGGTTGGGCATAGTTCTACCTGTAATTGTATTTATAGATGGAGTTTTCTTACTGTATACAGCCTCAAAACTAGCCTTTTTCCTTATTGCCTGCTCTGAAACTCTTCACTCAGAAGAGGGGAAAGCAAGAGATACTTTCAAGTAATTTTCAGTGTGTTTCAAATAGACTAGCTGACACTATATATCTTTTATTTTGCTTTTTTTCAGTGCAAAACAAAGCTTTGAGTACACTAGATTTGGCTACTGCAAACTCATGTGCACATGCCAGAGCTAAAACATAACAGTATTTAAGTACTCTCCAAAGAGGAAAGGCTAAGAGAGCAGCAGCTGTTCAGCCTGGAGATTGTAGTTGGCCTCTTCTCCCAAGCAAGAAGTGACAGACAAGAGGAAACAGCATCAAGTTGTGCCAGGGGAAGTTTAGGTTTGATACTAGGAAAAATTTCTGCACTGAAAGTGTGTTCAGGCATTGGAACAGACTGCTCAGAGAAGTGGTGGAGTCACCATCCCTGGTGGTATTTAAAAGACATGTAGATGTGGCGCTTAGGGACACTGTTTAATGATGAACTTGGCAGCGCTGGGTTCACAGTTGGACTCGATTGTAAGGGTCTTTTCCAACCTAAATGATTACATGGAATATTAGAATCACAGAAATTCAAAGACTACTGATCTCCCTAATGCCATAGGGAAAACTTAAAGCACAGTATAACACTGGTTTCCAGAGACCAGTTCCTCTCCAATTCAAGAAGTGCACTGAGAAAGTCATTGCACATAAATATACCCTGACAAGAGTTCTAATGCAATGACAACTAGAAGGATCAAACAGAGGCCAATGTTGCAGACTACAGCAGTAATTACCGCATTTGATCCTCTGCTTAAACAAATTAAAGGCCTGCCAAAAGCTTCCCTAACATGACTTGCAATCATCTAGAGCTTCCCTCATACAGTCAACAGGGGTTTTTTATTTATAAACCAGAAGCTGTAATCCAAAGGAAAGGAAACTGCACTACAGTAGTAAGTAGATAAGGTGGTAGAAACCTATTTTCCTAGAATACACATAATTCACACTGGGAGTGAAGGTAACATGTACTTCACAACACCTGCAAAGAATCACACAGCTACACAGTTGCAATTCAAATCATGTCTCTGACCTGCTTCTGAAGAAGCAAAGTACAGATTGGTTTTTTCCGCCTACTAGTGCCAAAATCTTACAAAAGTTGTAGGAACAAGATTCCAGCCATCTAACCTAGTATACTATTTCCTACAGATTACATTTTTATCCTGCTGGAAAGAAAGCTAGAATCAGGTAAGCATATAATATAACAAATACTTCTCCTGAACATTGTCTCCAGGTCTTTGCAGCCCATGGAAGTTTTTCAGCCACAGACATTTTTCTACTCAGTAGTGCTACAGCCTTATTAAATTTACCTTGTCTCTTTTTGAATCATAACTATTAAAATAATATGTTTAATTTTCTTTTTATTGTCACAGATGGCTATATTGACTAGAACATTATGTTTGTTTTATAAAAGTATTTGCTATCTTCAGTCTTGCAAACTTTGGATTCTGCCAGTCACAGTCACTGCTGAGAAGTGTCACGGACATCACAAATCAGTCAGGACAGAATCAATGCAATTTATACTTCCCTGGGAAAGCAGAGTCTATAACTGTTTGACACTGAAAAAACTATTTTTGGAACCACATATACAAAGCCTGGCCTAGTCTAAAGATCAGTGAGTCCCCTCCACTTGCCCTGGAATTATTTTACTAGGTTATTTTTTGCAGCACATTTGCATTGGATTCTGGTGTATGGACATTTGCATGCCGTATTTTACAAGCCCTTCTAAGATCTCACAAAGACAGGCTGACCTGAACATTGTTCCTTATGTGTCACCCTCGAAAGTAACAACAGTAATTCTCTTGACATCAGTTCTTATGTGATGACACCCTTCTTCAGCATGCAGTGACAGGTACCTCAGGAATTAAATGGTTACTAGGACCAAATCCACTGCTTGCCATGCTGAAGTGAAACATTAGACAAAATGTCAAAACAGAAAAATAAAATAATCATTTAGGAAAAGACAGCAGAAAGCAATTAAGTCCAGAATATCCATTAATCTTTTTAACTGCCCAGAAGTGTTATATTACAATGACTTTGATGTAAAAAAAAAAAAAAAACCTGAAAATTTGGTTTACTTAAGCCATGAATTCTTATCCAAATGACATTATTCAAATTAAACTTCTCAACATGAAAGTGCATATGTGCATGGTTTTCCTACCAGATGATCCTTACTTTCTCTTTTATATCTTCAGACAAATTCTTTTAAAATCAAATACATGCCAACCACATCAAGAAGAGATCCAGAAAAAAAAAAAAATCAATCCAAACCTCAAAGCATCAGGGATCATTCAAGGGGAAAGAAAAATCTCTTTCCCTTCTCTTGTTTCCATGACACACATTATGCTGGTCCAAGTCACCAAAACCTCAAGTGTATCTCTTTACAATCTGCACCTCCAACGACTGCAGACTCATAGCACGTTTCCAAGTATTCCCATGGAAATCAGCAGCCTAGTGCAGTACTTAGGCTTTGTGGATATATAGTATCCTTTAAAGATGCAATATATCAATTCATTTTTCCAAAGTACAAGAAAAGTTGGACTACACACTTAGGACAGTCATTATCCTTGAACTTTACATTTGTACCAATGGAAATTATATGTCATAAAACTGGTTTCCATCTATTAATTCTTAACTGCTGAGCAAACTACCACTGTTTCAACACTGAAGTTACCTACCTACAAGCATTGTTACTCACAGAACTGCTTTCAGGATCAAATATGTTCATTTACAGATTCCTGTTGACCTTCTGCTCTAAAATCTCAGGATCTGGCTGTTAAATTTGCCTTTTTTTTTTTCCAAATTAAAACATGTGCCAATGTAACAAGCAGGCTCCAAATATAATTCCACCGAACGTTTGTCAGGATATGATAAAACAAACAGTAATCTGCACAAACTCCAATCCCAAGGAAATGAAATAAACTGAATGTTTCACAGGAAGCTCGCTGAAGTTTGAAGAGTTTGGAGATATTTAATAGCAGTGTACTTTGGGACAGTATTTCTTAAATTTTCATAAGTGGAATCTCCACAAGCATTTTTACATTACTCTTTTTTTATTTTTAAACCACAACTCCAGCTTCCAGGATTGTGAAATTTGGCTGTGAAATCTGGCATAACTTAGCTATGAAATAGTAGACTTAGTTCTGCAGCATTTCTGTAAGTTTTAAGCTAAATTTCAATTCAGGTCCCACAGGCCAATTTGGCCAGTTTTGTTCTTCCAGTCAGTGCCTGCCTCACCTTCTCAAGTACCACAGCACACGACAAAACCTCCTGCAAACGCCAACAGGCTACACTACACTAATATATCTCTGGTAGGGGGTAAGTCACCTTGTGGTTTTTATTTCTTTTAGGAACTTTTTTCCAGGTGCAGCTACTAGCCAGCTCCACTGGTCCCACCACAGGGCACAGCTGAGCACCTCAGAGCAGGGAAGCCTGGAGGCTCAGTCCCTCAGTGTCACCTTTTTGAGGCAGTTACAACCAGATACAAGAAGCCACTTGAAAGGTGAAGCTGCAACAACGAAGGCAATAAGCATTATTTAATTCTGATGTAGATATGGCTGTGGAAGTTCTGCAGCTAGCAAGACACAATAGTTTATCCACTATACTGCAAAAGGCTTGAAAAACATACATTAAAGTGCAGGTGGGGGATTGAATTTTTCAGAACTGTTTAATAGAACGACATTTATTATCAGCAAGGCAAGACTTCAGAACATCTGGATTAAAATTATGAAGCCTAAATAAAATTGTTCACATAGTCAAAAATTCCAATTACTGTGCTAGAAGCTTACTGGGTTTGTAGTCAGGACATCTTTAACCCTCATCTTGGTGCTAAATGACACACTGTGAGTTTAGAATAACTAAGTGTCTTTAAGTGGACTCATCTAATCTAATGACTGAAGAGAGGCAGGGCATATACTGCCTCCTCTATGTAACTGATGATAATATTTTTTCTAGATATTATCCCTTTTCTAGAGAACTTCAAGCCTCACTGATGAGGCTTGTTAATCAAGAGCCCTTATATGGAACTATGAAGGTTACCCTAATTTTTGAAGACAGTACATACTGCTTTATCAAAGGATTTCACGATACAGCGTGATAAACAATCCACACCACTGCTAGGTTTATAAAGAATCAATAATGCATCAAACTACTCTGAGGCCTTCACACTTGCTAAGCAGAGTGCATGCCAGAAGGTAATGCTTATTTGCAGCCAAACTTTGTACCCACTCCAAATGTTAAGCTCTACTTTTCGAACACACACTGATAAAAGCCCATGAACTGTTTAGTCAAGGCTGCCTGAGAAAGAAAGAATGCAAGTACTTCACTTATTTGAACTCAAAGTGAGAAAACAAGATGAGAAATCTTTAACATCCTTTTTTATTACTTAGCAGGACTAGCATGTCTCTCAACTGAGTATTAAAATACTATCTTTCACTGAAGTGGCTCAGCTTGTATTCCAAAAATGGTTCCTACTCTGTAGCCTTCTACTTTGCCAAGGAAACAGGGAAATAAAACTTCAGCCTTCCTACCAATCACAGAATTTTCGTAGAAAATGTTCATTCATTCAATATAAGACTTTCCATTACAAGTTGTCGTCCAATCACCATGTTTTAAGATGGGCGTTTACTCAAGATAAAATGTTCTCAAATTTATTACCTAACCTTAACTCTATTTTAACCCAACAGCTAAAAATAATTATTAAACCAACAAAATAAATTAATAAACACAATTGAATCAAAACAAAACCCTTTTTCTAGTTTTATACTTTCTCTGAGAAAGTCACTTCATTGACAAATTCACCACTAATGGCTACTTCAATTTTGGTTTTTTCCCAGCTCTACTGTAATTTAAACAATATGCTAATCCTTTCCATTCAGAAAAGACAATGGCTATCCAGCTCAATACCAAATATAAGCCAGTAGAGACCGTATTGCATGAGACATGCCAAAGAGTGGAGGTAGCCTGAGAGGATGAACCCCAGTACAGATTATGAAGTGGCTGCAACCTGTTATTGCATTGGAACACATCAGACATTTGGTATTGGTCTGAATTTCATGATATAGCTCAGCAGTACAAAATCAAATCCACCAAATACGTGTTTATCTTCCACAATAATGCCATTAACACTTAAGATCCGTAGTTAGATTTTCACAAACAACTAGTTCCAAAATCTAAACAAAAAAGATTAATATTAAACTTAACATTATCAATTTTACTGCTCAGTCAGGTACACTGGAAGCAGAAGAAACCCTCATGTGGAAGTGGCTGCTGTGGCAGTGCTGGGAGGGCAGCTTTTTTGGTGTCGTATATAGTAACATCACAAAAATCAACCTCACAATATCTCCCAAATTTTCAGCTTGACTACTGACAGCTGTTTAAGTCAGAGTTAATAGTAAAGAGCTGAGGAAGTGAAAAACCTTTATCAAGACATCATACAAAGTACTCTGGTATCAGTGTACACTCTGAAAAGTGATACAAAAATCTCTCACATGAGAATACAGATCTGACAGCCTAAGATGTCTTCTTTACTTAAAGAACAAAAGAACCTGACAGCTAAGGAAAAGCAGACAAGGATCCCTCTACTCTTTTAGATAAGCACAGTCACTTCCAGCTTTTCTTTACTGATGGATACAAGGAGGGGAGGAGGGGCAAAGGGAAGCAGCTGACTCAAGGATGGAAGCAGAAGGAGATCTTGAAAACCAGTGGGATTACAAAAACTAAATGAAACAGATTTGTGAAAAAAGGCATATCGTGATAAAGAGTGGTACCTTAAAGGCAACTAAAAGGAGAGAACCTACATACTTAAGAAATATCCCTACTTTTTAAACTGATGATCAAGTTTGGCAAAATGACAAACCTCATAATAGCAGGTTCAGAAATAAAACTCATCAGTACATAATAACTGAGTTGAAAACAATTAGGAGTATGAAAGAACCCATACTTACAAAGAAATCAAATAAAGGCTTCACACAATACATTTGGCAATCAGCTTTAGATTTCTTCTTCCTTTTTCTCTGAATTCCATGATAAGCAAAGTTCTAATGTTGCACTAACCACAGATGCCTGGCAATGATTGTACTGAAAACTAAAAAAAAGAACCCAACCACAAAACAAAAACAAAAAGACCCAGTACCTGTCTGATTTCTTTAAAACACAGTTTTAACAGATCATTTTAATATAATAGAAAATGCCCCTAATTCCTATTGAAAACTCTCTGTAGTTTCAATTACATAAATTAATCTTCTAGTCTCAATTCTGTACAAGGACTGCGCACACTACTGTAATTTTTCACTGCAGTCACTGCCTGAACACTGAGAGTACAATTTATCCAAAACAACACAGAGGCTCATCCCCAGAATACGCGTAGGATAGTAATTCTCCATAGATATATTGTGCTTTCAGTGCCAACTCAGTGTTTTTATTCCTTTTGCACCATTATCTATATTTCAGCTGTCTTTCACAAAAAAACCTTCCTGTCAGAAAACATGGCATGAAAACTCTCAGAAGAGTTAAATACAAATGTATCTCCCTCAAGGCACTACAATTTCTTCATCTATTTTAATCACATACTCCAAGGCATCCCAACAAACCAGCAACAAAAGACAAAGGATACTTTTTTAGCTTGCCCTACAACCTTCACCAGGGCCATGTTATTTACAACTCACACAGTTTTTTCAGTGGGAGAAGGACACATTAAGGAGAAAAACCAAAGGTAACGAATATCTACTCTGCTGCTAATTCAGTATTTAATTTTGAAATGTTTTTCATTCTCACTATTTAGTAGTATGCATGCCACTGTCAAAGATTGTTTGGTTACCATTTGAGAATGATAAAATTCCTGCTGAAGTATACCCACAAGGCTCAAATTAAACTGAGTAATTCTGAAAAAAATAAAATAAAAAAATTAAAAAGGCACTGCTTTCAAAAGTGTTTTATCTAATCTTTTTGTGAAAAGACATGCTTCATCCCCCTTTTTTTTCCAGCAGAACCAACAAGAAGTAGTTCTGCTCTTTGGTATAACTCATTTTTGCAGTATTCAGTATTAGCATCTCATTACAGGAAAGAAAGAATACTGAAACTAGGGTACATCTCCAGCAGAAGAAAAGAGAGCAGAAACAACAGAAACAGAGTGGGTATGTCAGTGACCACTACATGTGACAGTTCAAAAGAATCTCTTGCTCATGATATTCTTGTCTGGATGGTTTCTGGGAACCAGCAATGGTGTAGCAGGGCCAGTCTCCAGCTCCCATTTGTCCTGCCCAGCATCACACTGATTCTTGCAATTTTCTTTAATTCATCTTAAGTTGCTTACTCTGAGCCAACTCACTACCTGCACAGACGGGAGGACAGAGGACGTGCTACTTGCATTAATATTCTGCCGTTTGTCACCAAATCTTCACCACACTTACTACAATGTCATGTGAGCACTCTTAAAACACTCAGGGAATCACCTCTGCTTCTTGATCACACTTTTGAACATATTTTCTAATTAATCAGTACTGCTTAAAAAAACTAACAAGCCACACCAAAGAAACATGGATCATTTTAGAGAATTTTTCCCAACCAAAAAGAAAACAAAAAACCTGCAAACAAATGACACCAAAAACAATCAAAAGCCTCAAAAGCAACAAAAAAACCCCCAAACCAAACAACACAAACCCCAAAAATTTAAAAACCCAAATAAACAAACAAAAAACCACCACCACAATATCCACAACCAAACAACCATTCAAACATTATTAAGATTTATAACAACTGAGGTGACTCAAAAGTTGAGAGAAAGAACATAAAGTGGTACAATGCAACAGTAATTATTACAGAAGAAACAGCTCATTATACAAAAACTGCTGTCAAGAATCAGGTTGGTAACACTAGAAGGAAACTAGAAATCCAAATCATTATGTCAGATGGGCTGAGGCTAATGGCAAACACAGACCAGGCTGTGTTTGCACACTATCTACATAATACTTCTGGTTCTCTCCTTGCATAAACTTCCACTCAGTTATACACGTTCATGGCTTTTGTATCATCCTGAAAAGAGCTAAGCTACCTATGTAGTGTAATGTGAGGATGGCCCAACTGGCTCTACTTTAGGATCAGCCCTTTACTCCTGTCTACTTTGAAAGATGTACCTGGTGAACCAAACTGAACTGAGCAGCGCCCAGGACAGCAGCCTTTTTTGGCAGACCTGTAAGAAAGAGTAGCCAAACATAAGTGAATAGCTCTGCCATTGAGCAATACAACTCAACTTTCCTAATTCTTTCAGTCTCTCTGGTTAGTTTCATTTTGCTGAAAGCAGTCACCACCACTAACTCATTTCTGTGAGAACTGTTCCAACTCCTTGACCACAATCTGTCTGACAAGAAACATTCTCAAAGTGTCAAGTGTGGAGTAGAGATGTTCAACAATTCAGCCATTTGGGATTTAGTTTGCATCTTCCTGCATTTGCTCCAACCTGTCTGATGATTTCTAGCAAGTTAGTCTAATAAAATTTACAATCACATTAGTCCATTTTTGCTAGCAGACAGAGCAAGTCTGGACTTCCACATGTGTAAGAAGAGCATGGAGCAGAGTAGTTATGTCCTGGGAACTGACAACAGTTGGGCATTTCCTCCCACTCCCTCCTCTTTGAAAATCTGTCTAGTGCCATTTGGCACCTTTCATACCCAAGCACTTCCTTAACTACTAAGCATCTACTTTTGTAGTTGTAGGCAATAGCAAGCTGCATTTTACTTCCAGAGAAGCATATAGTTTACATGAGCCAGAGGGAAACACCTGCATCTCGCTGGTCTTGGCATGTCCATGGCTGCGCATCAGATCAAAACGCAGCTGATGTCAAAGAGCCACAGGTGCAGGAAGCTTGCTCCAGTGCTCATTTCCACAACATCCTATTAAAAGGACAGCTTACCCTTTGCTAACAACACTTAAGAGGGCTGCTAATGACTCATATGATTCTTTTTCAGACATAAGTTTTACTAAATGCCACGGTAAAACTACAGTTTGAGAAATATGCCATGCCAAGAACCTGATTAACTTCTCTTAAAATCTAGTCTTCAGAAACTATCTGTACCGTGACAACAGGAGCAAAACTACTTGTCCAACCCAGCTAGAAGTTTTGCTGATTTATCTCATTCTCCACTCAGGGTAAAGTCTATGAGCTAAACCATTGCTCTAATACAGAAAGGGCCTTCAGAAGGTTGAGATACTCTTCTACCACCAGGTCATTAGTACACAGTGCAAAATGTAATGGAAATGCAAAAGTAATTCCACGTTTCAGGGAATTTTGGCAAATTAATACTGAAACCAAATCACTCTGTACTGAAACTGGCTTCTCCAAAACTACAACACACTGAAACTAATACCGAAGTGGTGATTTCTCATGTGATTAATTATCATGTGTTATTTCCTTAGGTACTCCTTACCTTCATTAAAGGAAATATAAGGCTAACATTTTTTAAAGATAGGTATAAACCCTACAGCAGCCTGGAACAAGCAAGCCCAGTAACTCTGTCCAGGGAGCACATGTCAAGAGGCATTTTAAACCAAATAGGCTGTTTTTTCCATTTGTGCCAATAAGTGCACGTTCATCCACTACCAGAGGGCCTGAGAGAAGGCAGGAATGCTTAAAACCATCATCTGTTTTTCCACTGCTTGTCATAACCTCTGTAAAAAGAAGTCATTAGAAGGTACTTGCTCAAAACAAAAGCAGTGGCAGTGTGTATGGGATTGAAAGACAGAAGGACAGAAGTGAAGAACACAAGAGAAACTTGTCCTATATCTGTGTCAGAAAACAAGTAGGAATATATCTGAAATGCTGGGTTGCAGAGGTGAGATTGTATAAATATTTTCTAAAAAACTTCCTATGCTTCCAGCAGTGGAGAACAGATATTCATAATATTGAATGATTATACTACGCATCTGAAATAAAAATCAATAGCTACCAAAACAAAGTTGCTATAGGAAAATAAGAGTTTTAGACAGATTCCTGCTGCAATTCCAGTATAGCACAACTACTAATTCATCATTTAACCAAAAGAATAAGTGCTATTTGAACATCCATGATGTCTTGAAAACTCAAGAGAGGTACCTGATTTCTGCATGGAAATGCACACACAGAGATACATACAACCAAGAAATGCAAGAGTGTGTCAATTCTTAAGATCACTTCAGAAATCCAAGTTGCACAGTGCAACTTGGATTTCTGAAGTGATCTTAAATTACCACTATTTTGAAACTCATAATCTGGATTTCAGATGTCAGCGAACTCCTCAAGGTAAGCTTTCTCAACAGGTACTTCTTAATCTGCAGTGTTCTGACTGCCTCCTTTGCAATATAGCACACTTTTTTTGAAGTAAAAAACACTCTTACTTGAGCTGAAACCCAACTTCCGAAATGTCCTAGGTTACAATGTAAAATTGTGCCCAAGGTATGTATTCTATCCCCATCTTCATGAGCTGTTGAAACCAGGTGGGGCAGTGTTTTCCTTATCTTCTGTTAATGGGCCCAACAATGCCTTGCCACATGACTCATAGGTAACTCCCTCCGGGAGTTATCTCTGTTTAATGGGCCATCAAGGACCCACTGCATGACTCATAGAATGAGATAAGCCCATTGGGAGATGCTCCGCCCAGGGGGAGGAGCCAAGAATTCCCACCTGGATATAATCCAGGGTTTGGGACAGCACAGGCAGCTTTTATCCACTGGACTTGCAGAGGAGACAAGAGCTACCAGACCTTTCTACAGGATCACTGCTTCGACAAGACCATCTCATCTGGACTGCCACTACCACCCTAACAGGGTGTCAGGTTGTATTCTGACTCTGTCAGTGGTTTTTTGTAATATTACTTTTATTTGACTTTCTTTTATTTCTTTTCTTTTCCTCTTATTAAATTGTGGTTTTGACTTGGAGTCTTTCACTGGTTTTGCTTTCAAACCAGCACACGAAAGTATCACAACAAAATCTGAAGCTGTAAACAGAGGCACCTATTAACAACAAACACCTTTACTAACTCAGTCGACTCACAAACAACAAAACATATTTTGAATCTTATATCTAAAGCATTTTAAAATATACACAACTATAGAAGAATGCTTGCCAAAGTGGTTTTGGCACACAAAGGAAGAGATGTATACTGAGCATGTGTCCACTGTTCTAGGTCAGACAGAAAGGTCAACAATGCTCAACAGCAGACGCCTTTTTGGCACAGTTATCACATCTGACTGAAGAAAAGCACACTTCGCAAAAAGGACTACCATCACAGCCTTTTCATTTTCTCTTACCTTAAAAGAGTGTAACAACCATTAGTAAATACCTGTTTGAAAAGGAACTTTTTCTTTGAAGAAACAATCACACAAAGCTTGATCTGTCCCCACAATGATCTTTCACTATGTAAGACTATCTCTATTTCAAAGGGATAAATCACAGCCTCAGTTGTCCTTATCCCACTCCACTAGCTTGCAACAGTGCACAATAACCTTTCTTAAGCACTTTCACAGTCTCCCTTTCCAAAACAGGCACCACTAATACACAGCACCTTCAGGAAAGAACTTGCATTGTGTGCACTGCTCTTTTTAAAAATCAAGACAACAAAAACTATCCACAGGCAATACCTGACATAAGGGAGGCACTGTTGGCTTGAGATTTACTCACTATTTACCATATCCTGTCCTGCCAACTGAAAACAAAACAGCCAAACAGCTCTTCCTTCACAGCCTTCCATTCCATCTACTCCCTAGCAATATCTGCAGGCACTTTCCCAAGCTACTCTTCAGGCTCATGAAATCTCTTTAAATGTACTGCCCTCTTGAAGTCTCTCAGATGAAGCTCACCATGATTTAAGCAGTCTACTGATAGTAGGCAAATATCTATCAAGACAACTAGTATTCAATACTAGTTGTTTCCTCAAATCTGATTTGCTATATCTGACTCTTTCAATAAAGAAGATAAGCTCTGGAGGACTGGAATTTTATTCTATGCTGCAATCCAGCAGAAAAGGAACAACCAACATTTCAATTCCGGAAGACTGCAGGGAAAGCTATTTCTCCTATTCCTGGCAAGAGCAAGAAGTTAATCTTCTAATTTTCACTGAAAAGAACAGCAGAGAGTAAAAACTCTGCAAGATGATCAAGTACCCACCACAGTGGGTAAAAACAAACTGCCAAGTGACATATAACAGGATCCCTGCAAAGGAATGCAGGGTCATGACACACGATCTTCCACAATGATTTATTCGTTTTAAAAAGTTGTAAAAATCAGGGGATGAAGTAGGTGGTCATGTCACTCTTCATCCAACAAGTCTGCACTGATACAGCACACTGAAGTAGACAAACTTTCATAACACTGTGAAAACCCACACAAGTATCAGTAACTGATGGATGACTGAGCTGTGCTTGAAAGTGGCCACTTGCTCCTTCTTCACAGGCAGGAGGAAAAGATGCAGCTCACTGAAAACCTTACACCTCTGCAGATGAGCTTGTTTGCTCCCCATCTGTTCATGCCCTTTTGGTCTCTGTTCAAACTGGAAGAATACCCTCCGGAGAGTGTGATCCCCAGGGTGCATCAGGTTTCCGATCCACACTGAATGCTGGGTCAGAGCCTGCCTGTGGAGAATGTTTTAATTACATCATGCTGGAATTTGGCAAGAGTCCTGGCATTTAATTAAACAGCCGTTTTTCGAAGCAAAGCCCACAGTGGAGCAGACAAAGAGACACAGAGGCCTGATGATGTGCTTCATAGCAGCATTTCCCATATGGCCCCGTGCCTACTCTGTAAGCAGTCCCAATCTACCAGGAATACAACATTTCACATCACCAGATGCCTAAAATCAGGCTAAATGGGGTGGTCTACACCCAGGAGTATGAAAACCACTCACATTTTCCAAGAACAGTGAAAACCATAGTAGACTGAATTCAGGCACATAAGAGCTGCATAGCCAATATTAGGAAAGTGTAATTGGGATTCTTCCTAATGGCTTTCTCCCATGGAGAAAGGGCCACAGGGTAGCCATGCCACCATATTTCCCCAGACACTTACAAACGTAAGGCCCAACAGGAAGATAAAAATAGCAAGCATAACCGTCAGCATTTTTTAGGTATTTTACCTACAAAGTAACTTTTTCCTGATGTTCAGAGAAAGGCCAGGGCCCTTTTAACAGTTTGAAAAGCTCCTGCCTTAAAATAGAATCCCCTTGTCTGCTGTCAGGTCCAAAAGATAATTTTAAAACTACATTCCTGAGATCAAGTATTCTAACTTCTAGTTTCAGTTGGTTTTTATTTTTTTTTTAACCTATCAGGGGTTTATAACAGTCTGAACATTTGAAGAGGAATCAGGGTTGACTCCCCAGAAGCATGTAACAAGCACATCCACCCAAATCATCTATTCTACCTCTGGGAAACAAGACCCATTCCTAGTTTCACAGTCCTGAACATAACAGTCTTAAAGGTAGCCTAACATGTAAGATATCATTCCCAATTTCTTCAAGCACTCGAGTAGCAATTTTCTACAGGTGCTCTGGTATAGATCAATATTGCCATTCTGGCCTTCTGAATAGGATCTTTTACACAGATTCTAGTATTCATTCATTGCAAATACTTTCCCCTGTCTCTATGCTATGCCATGCTGACAATCCATGGTCAGTTTTGCAACAGACTCTTAAGCCCTTCTCCTCAGCTGCCTCCAATCAATGAGAGATGCCTAATAAAAGTTTTACTGTCATGGTTTCCTCCCTGCACTACCCAGTATTTTGTACCAGTGGGTTCATGCCATTTCTATTTTTACCACCTCACAAAGTTCTGTCAACATATTCTGTTATGGTCCTTTTGAAGTACGGATGTTTCCCATCATTACACACATTTCTGGCTCATCTAGTTCAAAGTCAACAATGAAAATGTTAGAAAAGACGGGTCTCTGAGGGAACACCACCAGCAACATCACCATTGTTGCAATTCCCTCTTGAAAAGTGGGAGTAGTGCTCGTCACAGCATTACTGGCAGTAGGGGAAAAGGAGGTGAGGCAGCCAAGAGCTGCAGGGAGCCTGCAGGTACTGTCCAGTAGAAGACATTGCCCTTTGGAAGAAGTACTTGCTTTCTGAAGCATTAAACAAACAACACAAGGCAGAGCTGCCTTTTATTAAAGAACTAAAACTGATGTATGCTTGATTTTGATACAGTTTTACACTAAAATTCAGCTTGAGAAAGTTTGAAAACCTAACCCAGCATCATCATGTTCAACATAATGGCAACCATTACCACAAGCATCACAAAACCTTACAGCTTTCTGTCTGTCAAACACTAAACTTTCTTCGATAGTATTTGGAGACAAAAGTAAGACACTAAACATGTGACAAATCCATTTTCCAAGGCCTCCTCTCTCTTTAAAATTTTGTTTTAAAAAATAAAAATAGAACAGTTGCCACCAAGATCAAGAACACAAGGTCAAGTGAATACTCATAAGACTGATTTATTGTCCAACCCCATAAAAATGGACTTGAACTTCTAAGTTAGTCAACTAAGATTTGTACTTGCACATGTAAAAATTGAAAGCTAAGCACTGCCCGCCCGCCCCGCAAAAAAACACCAAACAAATCCCAACAACTAAAAGAAAACCCACAAACCAATAATAACAATAACACCTGCAGCTAAAATAATTGAAGTGCTATGAAATTCAAGCTACTTGCCTTAAGGCTTACCCACATCTTTACGAATACCTGATCACAGTATACAAGCCCAGTAGTGCCTCCAATATATCAAAAACTTTGTATGCTTGGCCATGAGAACCCATTAAATGGAGCAGTTTCCAAAGCACCTTAGAGGGAAGATGTGAGGTTGGACTGTCAAGCACAACGCATGCTCAAACAAAAATTTATGGGAATTTGGAAGCTTTTAAAAGTTTCTCTACTGTACACAATATCTGCAGCATGAGTTGTTCTCATGCCAAGGATATATTTTTCTAGAATACGTAGCAAACACTAGATTTCAAATTTAATCTGATGTGACATACCAGATTTTAAGTTCTTATATGCGTAGTCATTTTAACTCTGAAGAGACAGACATTTTAACAAGTAGATGCTAAAATTCTCCAAATAAATCCTACTATCTCCAGGCTGCCAAAATTCAGATGACTGTAATGATATCAAAACACAGCTGAACTGAAGACACTTTGGAAGCTAGTATATATTACGAATGCAATTACTCATGTCACAATTAATATATTCCTGGGTCATCATGCCAGTAACTTCCATTCTACCTAAGCAAGAGGCAAAGGGTGCCCGGACGACATTCAGCAAACACTTGTTTCTGTACACCACATTTTAGATAAGGCTTCTGGAAAGTGTTTCCACCAAAGACCACTGCTAACCTGCTACACATAGAGAGAAGTACTGTGTCAGGCAAGACAAGAAACACCTGAATTCAACAGAGAACCACACTTGCTTATACAAAAACCTACACCACTTAAGGCCAGCAAGGCAGAGGTATCAGATCTGATCTCAGAAGGTTCCTCCTCTCAATCTCCTGCCCTCAAAAAATTATTTAACTACGTATGTTCTGATGAATGATCTGCATTGTTTGGCTACCAGCTGTAATCTTTTGATTTGTACTTACAGCTGAGTCAGGATTCTTAAAGAACCATGGAAAGTTCTAACTACACTCTGACTTCATAATGGGTTACAGTATGATTAATGCCACACATTCCCCAGCTGGCTTACAAACTCACTCAGAACCAGTCACAATGACTGTCTGCATTCCAATGCCAAATTTTATTTTTAACATTAAGAATATATATGCTTATATTTCTTTCATTTCAAAGGTTTAATATTTTCTTTAAAGGATAGCATCTTTTAACTAGACCCTTTTAATTGGGTTACTACATGCAAATTATTATGTGAGAATTAGTATTACTAACACTTTACAGTCTACATATCCTTAGGAGCCCAGAAACACTATTTGCATTAAAAGCTACCCAAGGACACCCTTGTAGAAATGAAAACTTATAATTAATGCTAAATGTTCCCTGTAACTGTTCTGACTGCCTTTAGAAAAACATACTCCTAAGATGCAGCTCTTCACTGCATTTGTAAATACTGGAGTCCATGTAGTTATCCATATCACCACAGAATCATATAATCATTTAGAATAAAAAAGACATTTAAGATCATCAGCTCCAATCATGAATCTAACCCTGCCAAGCCTAGTACTACACTGTATCTCCAGCTGCGACATCTACACATCTTTTAAATACCTCCAGGGATGGAGACTCAACCACTTCCCTGGGTAGCCTATTCCAGGGCTTGACAATTCTTTCTGTGAAGAAATTTTGCCTAATATCCAGTCTAAACCACCCCTGGCACAACTTGAGGCCATTTGCTCTCATCTTATCACTTGTTACCTGGGAGAAGAGACCAACACCCACTTTACTGCATTCTCCTTTCAGGAAGTTGTAGAGTGCTAAGGCCCCCCGAGCCTTCTTTTCTTGAGACTGAACAACTCCAGCTCCCTCAGCTTTTCCTCATAAAACCTTATACTCCAGACTCTTCACCAGCTCTGTTTCCCTTCTCTGGACCTTCTCCAGCAGCCTTTCTGGTTGTGAGGGACCCAAAACTCCACACAGGATTCAAGGTGTGCCCTCACCAGTGCCAGGGGGACATTCACCACCCTGTCCTGCTGGTGACTTCATTGATGATACAAGGCCAGAGTGCCATTGGCCTTCCTGGCCACCCTGAGGCAAAACCACGTTAGAAAGAGAGAACCATGATACTAGATAACAACCATTATAACTAGATATCTAGATAACTAGATGTGTTGGTCAGTTGCACAACTAAATAAGCAAATCCCTAAGAATTACAACAATTACTATCAGGACTTAACACAGATCGCTGTCAGCTTGAATAACAGAAGCCTTAAAATGCCTAGCAAGACTGCTGCGCTGGTTTGAAAGCAAAACCAGTGAGAGACTCTAAGTCAGAAACACAATTTAATAAGAGGAAAAGAAATAAGAAAAAGTAAAACAAAGTAAAATAAAATAAATGCAATAGTACAAAAATCCACTGACAGAGTCAGAATACAACCTGACACCCTGTTAGGGTGGTAGTGGCAGTCCAGATGAAAAGGTCTTGTCGAAGCAGTGATCCTGTAGAAACGTCTGGTAGCTCTTGTCGTCTGGGAGTCCAGAGGGTAAAGGCTCCCTGTGCTGTCCCAAACCCTGGATTATATCCAGGTGGGAATGCTTGGCTCCTCCCCCTGGGCGGAGCATCTCACAATGGGATGATCTCATTCTATGAGTCATGCAGTGGGTCCTTGATGGCCCATTAAACAGAGATAACTCCCTGAGGGAGTTATCTATGAGTCATGTGGCAAGGCATTGTTGGGCCCATTAACAGAAGATAAGGGAAACACTGCCCCACCTGGTTTCAACAGCTCATGAAGATGGGGATAGAATACATACTTTGGGCACAACTTACATTGTAACCTAGGACAACTGCTTACGACTTCTGGGTCCTGTGCCTGCTATAGATGATTTGGACAAGGATATCAACAGAAACAGAAAACTCAAAACAAAAAGCAAGCCTCCAAGCATGGATCCTCTAACAGAAGCTATAACTAAGCAGAATACAAACAAAAAAACCCTCTATATTTTGCTTCTAAAACTATCAAAATATTTACCTTGTTTTTCTCATGGTAGGAAGTCTGAATGCCTGCTTGAAAAAACTTCTGAAGACCTAGCCACAGTTCTATATCTGCTTTAGGCTGTCATTTTCCATGTCATTTCATCAGTCCATCTCTTGGCCCTGCACAAGACCCCCCAAGAATCACACCATGTGCTTGACTACTGTCCAAATACTTCTTGAGATCTGTCAGGCTGGTGCTGTGACCACTTAACCCTTGGGAGCTGCTCCAATTCTCAAACACCCTCTAGGTGAAGAACCTGTTCCTAATATCCAACCTAAACCTCCCCTGACACAACTTCAGGTCCTTCCCTTGGGTCCTGTCACCAGTCACCAAAAAGATCAGTGTCTACCCCTCCTCTTCCCTCTTCCGCCCACATGGAAGTCGTAGACTGCAATGAGATCCCCCTTCAGCCTCCTCTAGGCTGAACAAACCAAGTGACCTCAGTCACTCTTCTAATTATTTCTTAACAATTTTGGATTTATATATGAAGCGAGAGCCACATCCTACTATTACATTTTGGAACTAACTTTGGCAATTCTCATAACAGCTTTTATTAAAACTTTATTTTCTATATGAATAAATCAGTGACTGGTAAGTCATGCAAGTACTTTAGCTTTTAATAAAGACACAGCATTTAATCAAAAAGTAGTTGGATTGCTTCTGTGTTTCCAGAATCACAAAATCAATAGTATATCTAAAATTCATTGCATGTAGATGAAAAACTTCTCAGGCCTAAGTTTCCTCTCTCCTTACCCTGAACAAGTTTCCCTGAAGTAGGTTTCCCCCTACTTGAATCACCTTTTAGAGTTGTTTGCCAATTTAAGATGAACAGTCAGTGCTTCCAAGTCTAAGTTGCTCCATTTAATCCAGAGCATTATGCAGATTCCCAGACATGGGAAGCAGAGCCACATGGACATGCCTGTGGGTATCTGACATACCAGAAGCTGTTAATTCCAGGAGACACAAAACATGAACAAACAGGCTGGTAACAAGAATTCCTCTTGAGAAAGAGCAGCAGATGCTAACATTATTCAGCTTTTAGTAAAGTAACTAAAATATTTAGGGTACTTATCGCTCTTCTTTTAAGATCATAGACTAGAAGACAGCAACAGTCCTCATTAGGCCTAAAGAGAAATGTGACCTAAAGAACAAGCCAGAAGAAATCAAGCCATCAATACCAGATATTTGTTTAGACTTGGAGCATCCTACCTTGTGATGGGAAAGACCCTCAGTCTGTATTAGTCCTGTACTGCAGGAAATGCTCACCATACAAAAACCAGTATTCCGGAAAAGAAAGCCTAAGCAGGATTAGATAATTACAAACAGAGACAAGCAAGTTAGGCAGCTTTGAGTCACAGCTGTTGTCAAGCTACAAAATCTGCTTTTTGCAGGATTCTGCCAATAATCACAGACAGTAAATGTGTCCATTTGCCTGTCTTCTATCCTTACCAAGGAGGAAACAGACACCACAATTCTATTCTTTTTTAAACCCCTGGAATGGCTTCAAGTCCATAAAGGAATTCTGCACAAGTGACTTGAAATTCACAGACCAGACCAAATTTAGAAAATTGCTGAAGAAGCAATGTCCATTAGCAATGGAATTTCTTCCCATGCAAAGCTTCTACATGGATGAGGATCACAGTTTAGACAATTATATCAGCAACAAATGGATTCTCTAATGGTACCTTACCTGATCTGAGGGAACTATTACAGACTAAATTTGAAAATGCCCTTTCCTCTATATAAACCAAACTAAAACAAAGGGGGCTTACATCTATATCCAGCAGGTAGGTTGCGTTTCCCTCTAGGTTTCCCCTTAGTTTAAAAGGTAGTCCAGTTCTGAAATAGAGACTTCCAGAAGAACAAGGATACTTTCTACATGCAAACTGATGCTTAGACTCACAGTCATTCTCAGGGAGAGTTGCCCCAGTTAGACCTACCAAGTCCAAGTCAGGGGCTGGAGCTACAGTACAGTGTGATATAAGCAAAGAATTTCAGAAAAAAACTATTCCAGAGTAAGACAAACTCAAACAATGATACGCTTCAAAGCTTTTACTGCAAAAATGTTTATAAAACCCATCCCTTATTGAGAGCTATTGAAAACAGATGAACAATAAAAATGCTTATGCAGGAAAAATAAAAAGCTTGGAAAAATGCATCTTTATTTCTTATGATCCATAAACCAATTGTTAGAGATGTTCTATACATACAACAAAACTCCATTTCCAAAAGCCTAGAATGGTCCTTCATAGTTCACTGCAAATTCATGGAGCTTCAAATAATTTTGTCATTATGAGAGGAACAGATCATACAAGTAGGTTAATACACTGTCACTCAGCAAGGCTGCACTACTGGAACAAGGCTGGAAAAACAGCTTTATTTCTCTAACAGTTCACCAGCAAATCAAAAGGCTAAGAGAATAGGGTTTGTTGAGATTGTAAAAGAGACTTTGGGGTGACCTAGGTGTGGCCTTTCAGTACCTGAAGGGCACCCTCAAGAAAGATGGAGAGGGATTTTTACAAAGGCATGGTGAGGACAAGGGTGAATGGTTTCAGACTGAAAGTAAGTTTAGGTTAGATATTAGGAAGAAATTCTTTCTTGTCTGCATGGTGAGGCTGCCCAGAGAAGCTGTGGATGCCCCATCCCTGGAAGTGTTCAAGGACAGGTTAGATGGAGCTGTGAGCAACCTGGTCTAGTGAAAGGTGAACCTGTCCATGGCAGTGGGGTTGGAACCAGATGATCTTCAAGGTCCCTTCCAACCCAGGCCATTCTGTGACTAAACAGCAAGGAAAACATAGATTCAGTCTCTCTAATGAAACTTCTCATATTGCTGCTGCTCCAAGGCTCAACCACAAGGTGTCAGAAACAAATGTTTTTAGCTAAACTATAGTGATGAATGATCACAATTTGCAGGATATCATTTTTAAACACAAAATATGACTGCAGCTTTTCACTTCTACTGACTACTGTAGTCCAGAGAATTGCAGTATTTCAAATAAGGAGCAGTGAAGATCTAAGAAGAAAAAAGCACCCACTCATCTCTCATTCTTGCTTCAGATACCAGTCACACTTCTGGAATATAAAAAATTCTAGCTTGCAGGTTCTTTTAACTCTTCACATGACTTCATTAAATTATTCTATGTTCATAAGTCATAAAGGGTCACTGCAAAGGACAGGACACCAGGCTACAGGGGTCTCATTTCAGCCAGCTCATGCATTTTAGGCTCTGTGCAAAGGTCTTTAGAGAAAGCAATATTGCCCATACAGCCCTTTTCTTCCAATTCTTTCTTCTGTCACTGCTGATAACTGCCATAGAGATTTTAATTTAAATCATGGGGGACACAGAAATACTGTGCAAACCCTGGGTTGTCAGCCTGGAGAGATGATCACCACCTACACAAACAATGCACAACATTTCATAGGAAAAAAGCAATGCATTAGGATTTAACTCCATGACATAAATACAACAGCACAACGTGAAGAGTGCCTTTCCAGTGAGAACCCATACAAAAAAGTACTGCTCTGAAGGACAAACCCTCAGATGCCATATTACAGAGGAAGGCATGCAGTCCCACAGCAGCAGACTCTCACAGGTCAAGGACAGGTCTTGGGTTAGCAGAGAGCATGACAATGAGTCCCAAGGAAGTAATCAGCATTTAAATTTAGCATCAACCAGAAATAGATGTTCACATAGCATTTTTAAATTACACATGTGCAAACATTTTAAGATAAAGGTAATACTTTGCCATGAATAAGGCCATAAAGTACTTTGCAATGATTTATCTTATTATCATTAAACATTCAAAGCAATTCTAGTTTGTTTACTATGGCCAAATGCCCAGATTTAATTTTTTTTCACAGATCTGTTTAACCTAAAAATTGGACAGTTTAGGCTGCAAGAAAACAGAAGGCTGAAAATGCAAACATCTTTGCCTTGAGGTGAGAGGACTTGCAAACTTGGTAGGCCACTTATCTTTATAGCAACATAGTAAAACTTTTGCCAAGATTTTAGAGTCCCAATTAGTTGGGACAGTACAAGATTATCCAGTATTTTACAGCAATTTCCTCACTTAGAATATCTGTCCTTAGCATCCTCCACTTTCATCTGCAACTCTAACTATCAAAAGAAAATAATGACCACTTATTCTAAGTGAAAGGGGGAGAAGATTCTGCCTTCAAGATTTCCTGCACCTCTGGTACCTTCTTGAGAACTCACCTATAGATTATGGAGATTTGGGGGAGAGAAGTAAATGTTTGTCCCTCTTCTAGTTGATAAACTGGCTCTGAAGCTCTAACTTCATTTCCCCTCTGCTGCTCTAGAATGAAGGAGCCTCAATCCAGTTCTGTCACTAGATTTATGAGGAATGTGCAACACAGACCCAGTGGGCAGCAAGGCCCAGTTCTGTCACTCCTAAATTTTCCTTTTCTTGAGAGGAGTTTGCTGGCTGCTATAATTTAGTTGGCCTTTCCTATTTCCTGTGCCTCTCACAGACAATAAACAGAAATATTCCAGACATTACTTTTTGTCTGGATCCCAAGAAGCATTTTCAAAACAACACAAGCACGTGCAGTGCCCACTCTCCCACACTTATCCTCAAAACCACACAGCAGAAGAGAAATACTCAAGAGGCAACTGTGCCGTTGAGCAAAGGAAGGATAACCTCTTAGCCACTTCATCATTTACTCAAAAGTAAGTAAATTTTGAAGGTGTAATGGAAAAGTCTCCAGGATGTTAGAAACTTCTGGCCAGTCTGAATGACACTAATGAAAAAAAAAAAGAGTACTACCTGAGCTGCACAGAGTCAAGCAGCTGTTGCCATCAACCAACCATCTGCACATGGGAGCATGCCCAAGGCTTTACACACAGTTACTGAATGATAAGGAACTGTTGTCAGATTTTACAAGAGGGCAGCTGGCAACTGGATTTGCTGACTGTAAGGATCTAAGTATCAGAGAATCAAAGACAACTGATGTTCATGTCTCAGAACACATTAAGGTGAATCCAGACTAATCTTAGACTGGAGTTTGCTTTCAGCTGCAGAGAAACAATTGAAGCTCTTGAAGAAGCAATACCAGATTTGACCCAAAATTACAAACAAATTCCTTTGGTAACTTCTGGATGGATTCCCTACCTGTTCTGTTTTTAACATTCAAAGCCCTACCTGGAAAAATGGTAGCATCTTTCTTACCTATCCTTAATTGTTCCCAACATGCTCACAGAGCTTCACAGCAAGACAGCACAAGAAGTAATTCAAGTGGCAAACTCTCTTTAAAATACTTTTGAAAACCTTTGTGCCACTTATGTAAATGGTGTTATCTATTCATACAGTGTTATCAACTCATAAATCCATTACACTTCAGAATAAATCCTTGTGTAAGTGGCAAAACAATGACAAAACATTAGATAGGGAGAGTTGTCCATTTACTCTTCACAACTGATGCAACCTCTTCACAGAAGCTTTCTTATGTCTACTGTAAAGAGTCAATCTTCATGAAATAAAAAAAAAAACCAGTGATACTCTTTCCAACTTCGTTGGCAAGCACTGAAGGATCACCTGATATGCCAGGCCCTTGAGATGTTGAACTATTGCCAAACAGGAAGGATAATATTAAGATATTGTATGTCTTTTTACCTATTAAGATCAAAGTCAGTCCATCAGTAAATAGAAGACAGCAACAAATCTGCTAAAGTTCATTAAAGCTGTGATTGCACAGCTCCACTTTAGAGGAGTTACTCTACCACTGCTCAGATGCAACATCCCTGTCTCCTCCCCCAAAGAACATTCCACCAAAAAATCCTAGGGGAATACCCAGCTTATTGCTGCTGGCAAGCAGCAAACTAAGAAATGAATACATTACACGGAAAAAAAGAATTTTAATTCACCAGCTTTCCAAGGGGCATAGCCCTTCTGAAGGGTAGGGTTGTCACATTTCACTGCATCAATTCAATGCACTACACTATTATAAATTGACACAAAGCATTAGTGTTACAGTAAATTGTTTATAAAAAATGCAATTAGTTGATTTCTGGTCGGCTGGTAACCAGACTTATCAGGGCTCAGCTGATGCATTTCATAAAATAGCCAGGATTTAATGACTTTCCTGTATAACTAATGTAGCTAGAAAGTCTCAAGAGAAGTACAGTGGTCTAGTTTCCAATCTCCTTAACACATTTCATTCTTGCATTACTTGTGCTTAGGTTTTTTGCATCTTTTTCTAAAGGCATGACAGTACATTGTCCTTATCAGTACATTTTAAATTTAAAAAGTAACAAAAATACAGTTCAATTCCTCAAATGAAATATTTCAGAAGTAAGCCATCCTTTTTAGATCACAAAAGTCAATGCTGGTCACACAACATTTAAAATCATATTCTTAGCCTTAACTCTTCAAAGCCATTGCACAAGAACCAGACTGAAAAACTCTTTGACGATTCTTATTAGAATTTTATAGCTCAAAATTTTAGAAATTCCATTAACCTAGCACATGCACTAAGAAGAACCTGAGGCTCGAAGAAAGTTGTGAATGCTATTTTTTTTTAAAGATACACTATACAGGTAAACAAAAAGGCCAAAATATTAACAACACCATGTAGTATGAATATACATCTCCAATATACGTACAGAAATTAAAATTAGGTTCCCAAAAGAATTTTGTCATTTAGGTATTTCTATTCTCACATATTTTTGATTTCTGCAAAGCTGTATTACTTGTGCGCAGTCCAGGTATCACTAACACAGGACTTCAGCTGTCTGGCAGACAAATGCAAAGCCAACATGCAAGAATTAGCATATCATGATTTTTTAAAAAAAAAAAACCTCATGGTTACAACATGAAAGAGGATTTCAAAAAAATATTAAGTCCTTTTTATTAAAAAAATCTCTTTTTAAAAAGCAGTAGCTCTTGTTCCAAAGGAAAGAGGCTCAGTTACACCACAAGATAAGGTTCTTTTCTCAAAACTGATGTAAACTCCATTTTGATATTGGTGTAGAAGAGAATAGCAGAGAACACTTCATGTAATTGACTATTCCTCAACTAGTTTTTGTCATCCAAGAAGGCACCACTAGGAACATCTAATTCACCAAATGACTCACTATTGACACAGATTAACCTATTATCCCTGGAGTATTCGTTCATTTTTGTAATTTAAGCAACATTTCTACTGGGTACCTGCTGAACATATCTTGTATGGTCCAGGAAAAACACCTACTTTTCAGTGCAGCTCCACCTCTTTGTACTTTCAGCTGTAAGATTCAAGACTCCAGAATATATAATTGAGTTTACATTGTTGGGTTTTTTTCCCTGAAACCTCCTGTGGTCAAGTCTACAGAAAAAAAAGGTTTACACAAAAATCCTCACACTGGAAGAGCATATGCTGTTACAATTAAATAAATGCTGATAAGAAGCAATCTTCAAATCAGACTAGAGTACCTGGGATTTGGAAAATGGGGGAGAGGAGGCAGAACAATTTTATTAGTCTTACTTCTGCTATCCACTGCTACCAGCTAAAGCACAGTGTCCTGAATCCCCTGCACCCCTACTTTATTCAAGTAGCAATCTGTATTGGCATTGGCAACACACTTCCATCCTCATATGATGAGGGATAGCAGCATTTCTTGCTCATAACAAGGTTTTTCATAGGACACTAAAGAACCTCAAAGAGGTCAAATCTCAAGAGGGTGAAATACAACACCTGCAAGAACTACGAAGAGGAAACTAGGCGTACCTTTTACTCCTGTGGAAAAGTCAAACTCTACAGAGATGGAAGAAATTGCAGAGGGTTTATGAAACACTTGGGAAAAACTGATTGCAAAAGTATCACAGAGCAGCATTACACCACCATCACATAGTATTTGGAGAGCATTCAAAATCAAAGGGGATTAAAAATCAATGAAAACCCCAAGAAATTTTTGCATTAGTTCTTGAGGTCTTCCACTGCTCATCCTGCACCTCTCATACTGCTACAGGTTAAAAACATAAAAAGCAAAAGTAGATTTTTCATGTAAAAGTGAAAATAAAACACATCACACTTGTTTAAGTGTGATCATGCTGCCTACGAGTTAAGGATTTGTGGGAAAGACTGAGGAGCTCCAGTGACACCACCCTCTTCTCTACCCTGCCCTTCCTTACCAGGGAGCACAAAGCAGCATCCCTCAAGAGGCCTAGATAACTACGTTCCAATCAGTGGGCTTGATCTATCCCATTCATTAGAGAGAGCTTTTATACTAAAGCATGGTCACTGTCCCTGGAGAATGCCATCCACTTCAAGACTTCACCAGGCACGACAAAGAACTAATCTACAAAATGGTTGCTTTGGGGTATGAGCCAGCAGACGTGAGGGCTCTCCTCACAAGGCTGTTCAGCAGCCATATACCACCACTTTTAGTCCTTGGTAGACATAAAATTTGTTCACCTAAAAGAAAAACTTAGAAGAATGAGTTCTACTGATTTTACTGGGGTTTTGTTCATACTTCATACCCATCAGTCAGCATCTACAAGGTTAAAGCAAGATTGTGTGACCATCCTTCTCCCAAGTGCATAGTTAGAGACCCAGCCTTGGCTTGAAAATACCTCCTGAATCAACAGAATCCTTCACAATTTGTCTTATCTTTTCTCAAAACCATGGATGGCTATCATTAGCAACAAGGCTGTTACCAGTATAACTCAATGAACAAAAAGCCCAGGCTCTGTGCCCTACGTACCACATTCCTTTCAGTCAAGTGCCAATACCTCAATTAAGAGGAAAATTGAGGAAAACATGGGTAGGATTAATCGATGCTTAAAAGGCACAAACAACACAACTGCTGACAGCCAACTGCTGCATGAAAGGCTCCTGTGTCTGCCTAGACTTGTTGTGGTTTAGACTCTAATCCTGGGGAAGCTGAACTTCACTTTCTAGGAATGTTTTTGCTCATGTAGGGACTTAATGAAGAAACCCTACACTTCAGTGACAGACATGGCAAGGTGAAAGGCAGAGGGAGATCTTATCCACAGAAGGGCAAGAATTTGTTTTCTGTAGAAAATGAGGCCTGGCAAAATGAAAGCAGGAAACCCAGAAAGGAACAGGTCTGCAACATTCACTGTGTCCTACTTCTGCTGCCAAATCCTGTGCTCAAAAAAAAGGTAAGCAATAAGGTTGCTCAATTCCACTTCATTACCTGACACACATCATGTAAAATTGTACCATTTTAAAGATGCTGGGCAGTCATCACAGTTCAGCTCTCACAGAGACAAATACAACTTGCCATACTACATACTTTCATGATGAGAAGCAAATTACACCATTATCAAAGACCTAAATCAAAACAATTATTTGAATCTATAAATTCCTGGACAACTAAAGAGAAACTATCCCTTCCCCTTATTCAGAGTTTCTGTGCAACTTCTTGATAAACTGTAAGGAAATTCACAGTTTCTCAGATGCAGAAGGCTCTCACATGGAATCTTTTAAACCAGAGTTAAAGCAGGAAAAACTAGTAATTGTTTGAGGGAGAGGAAGTCTCACAGTCACCTTTGTTCCACTAGTTCCTGGCAAGAGAAATAAATACTCACCACAAGCATTTCTGTTTTTCCATAAAGACAACCATGTAGGGCAACAAAAGGTACACCCACAGGGGAGCAAAGAGCAATAATTTCCCAAGAGAAATGAAGACATAAGCAAAATATTCTGCTCATGCCTAATTGAGTGCCAAAGAAAACTTTAGACTGGACTATGCTGTCTAGTCTATACATACAAACGGAAAGAAAAACAGTTTAAAAAGTTGCCCCTAAAATCTTACATTGGACCATTTTAATTCATGCACTGCGGCTATAGTTCTAATGCCACAGAACACTTAACCTTTCACCTTTCTACAAAGTTACCCTTTCTCCCATACAAAACAAATGTTCAAGGAATAGATAACGTTAACAGGTGAGTTACCCTAGAGTACTAAAATCAAGACACAAATTCAACCACCAAGCAGCATCAGACATAGCAATACCCAAAACCCCATTGTATTGTACACAACTTCCATTTTAAATAGAAGACTCTAAACTGAGAAGCATCTACTAGCACTTTAGAGGATTAAAATTAATCACATTGTCTGGTAGTGATTGCTTTCAGAAAAAAATTTATGACAACCAGATTTCATTATTTCACATTTAAAAGTAAGGCATTTCTTCTAAACTTGAATATTAATCTGTCATAACTTAAATGGGGGATTTAAATCCTCTTTGATTCAACCCTAGAATACATGAAAAGAAGCAAACCTTACATCAGTAGAATAGGGATTACTGTCAAGTATTTTTACCAGTCACAGCTAAATCAACTTGAACATGGCACAAATGGTTTCTTCTTATTATTAATCCCACTTTATTAAATAAAGTAACAATCTTCATTTTCTAGGAGAGCAAAAAAATGTCATCCTGGGCTAGCTGTTCTTCCTGAAGCAAGCAAAACTCCACTGAAGAAGTTTTTATGAAAACTACAGACCATTGCTGATGCCAGAAACAGCAACAAAATAACAGAACCAGAGTCTACCACCACAACTCTTAGGAGGATTCTTCTATTTTATCTGTTCTCTGCCAAGAGAAAGTGTAGTCATTGAGAAAGTGTGAGTTTATCCAGTGGAAATGAAGACTTTTAGCATTAATAATACAAGGTAAAAATAAATTTTAGCTGAAAAACTCCAAACCAGCTGTAGACACAAGTTTACAAAGTATTGTTTGGAGATACTCAATGACTGTAATACAGCCTTCACACTTGCCAGAACTTGCTACAGAGCTGAACTCTATTGCTTCAGAAAGCTGAAAGCAGCTTTTCTTAACATAAGTAACCCGTAGAAGTACAGGAGGACCAAGTTAGGGAACATTTAACTAAACTGGACAGACACAAATCCATGAGACCTAATGGAGTGCACTGGTAATGGCTGTGGGATCTGGACATGGTGGCATCATGGTGGCATCTGACCATCATGGCAAGGTCTCCCAATTACTGCAGAAAGGTCATGGTGATCAGGAGAGGTTCCTGAGAGCTGGACAAAAACAAAATATTCCCCTGTCTCTAGAACAGCTTAGAGGACAACCTAAGGAGCCACAGGCTCACCTCACCTCAATCCAGGAAAAATGACAGTTTCTTGGAAAACGTTTCCAAGCCAAGATGGTGGTGGGAAGTCATTATTATGGATAAGTGGAAGTCATGCTTGGCCAGCCTCACAGACATAGATAAGGAAACACCTGGCAGTAGGGGAGTACACAAGTGGTTTATCCTTCAGCAAAGCTTCCCAGCTTTTGTTTTCCATAGCACCTTCATAGACAAATGGATGAAGCAGAGACTAGCTAAGTAGACCATGAGACAAAACTGAAAACTGACTAACCTGCCAGGCAGAAAGATACTTAGAGAGCTAGGACACTTTACTCTGGAGAAGAGGACTTGGACAGAATCTTATCATTGCGTATAAATACCTGGTGAGTAGAGAGAGTGGAGTAAAGAAGACAGAATCTTCTCAGTTATAGCCAGTGAACAGACAAGAGGGAATGATCACAAATTTATATATGAGCATTTCCATTTAAACATTAAAGCATTTTTTTCTTCTTTTAAAACCTGCAAACCTGCAGGTGACTGAGCACTGGAACAGACTGCTCAGAGGCATTGTAATATCTTCATCTTTGGAGGTGCTAAGAAATCTAATGGCACAATAGTCTGTGCAACGTGCTCCAGTTGGCTTCATTTTGAGCAGCAGGTTGGATTAGAGATCTCCAGAGGTGTCACTTCCAGTCTTTAGATTTGTGTACTTCAGGCTCTATAGACATTAAAGTATGGCCAAGAGTTGATGGGAAAATGTTGTAATGTAATTTTACTGTCTGTACAGAATTCCACTGGCAGTCTAGTATATTAAAACAAGAAATATTCCACAGCTAGAAGCTCTGGAGTAAGAGCACCTATGTTCTCAAACCATGCTAAAAATAGATAAGGACCTTCAGGCTTGTTGGCTACAAAAGAGGACAGTCATAAATGAACCTGAGGAGAAAGGTCAGATACTAGATATTCTTGACATAGAAGAGCATACAGTTAGCTTCAACTTGATGTTAGCATGGCTAACTGGTATTGAAATCCTCCTGCTACAAGGCAGGATACCTTTTTATACCTCTTTTAGCATATGCTGAAGTTTAAAAAATTCTAAAAGCTGAAGTTGTAATAGTATGTCAACAATTTTCACATAATTAATCAATAGCTTATTGTTTCCACAACCTTATTTTAAACAAAGTTATGCAAGACCACACTTGGAGTGCTGTGTCCAGTTCTGGCGACCATCACACAGGAAAGATATGGACCTGCTGGAATAAGTCCAGAGGAGGACCACAGAAATGATCAGGGTGCTGGAGCACATCTTCTATGAGGACAGGCTGAGAAGGTTGGGGCTGTTCAGCCTGGAGAAGAGAAGACTCCTGTAAGACCTTATTGCAACCTTTCAACAATTAAAAAGAGCTCATAAGATGGGGACAGACTTTCTAGTAGGCCTGTTGCAATAGCATAAGGGGTATCAGTTTTAAACAAAGATTTAGACTAGACGTAAGGAAAAATTATTTTACAGTGACAGTGGTGAAACACTGGAACAGGTTGTACAGCAAGGTGGTGGATACCTCATCCCTGGAAAGATAAATGGTCAGGTTGGAAGGGGCTGTGAGCCACCTGATGCTCATTGCAGAGGGATTGAGATAGATGACATTTTAAAGGTCCCTTCTAATCCAAACTACTCTATGATTCCATGTGATGCCACAAGCAACTTCCGTATAAAGTACCAAAGAAAAGGCAAATGGAAAACTGGAATAGAAATACATTTTACTAGGTACTACAGAAGAATCCCAAAAACATCTGTTGAGTACATCTGCTGGTGACCAGCTGTTGCCTTTGATTTTGCCCTCCCATGACAAACAATGTCAAGTACCGCCATCATTGCATCAGAGTCAAAACAATATAAGAGCCACGAGCACCATAAGAAACTCTCAAATAAGTGCACTTTGTCTTCATTAGTTCCCACAACAGCATTACTATCTCTCAGGGATAGGATTTAAGCAAAATACTCACCCTAAGTAATTATTACACAATCTAAGAAAAACTTTCAAGTTTCTCCGTGCAGCCACTTACACAGAAAGAATATTTTGTGCAATCTGGCCATAAAATAGTATCTGAGACTCTCCACTTGCAAGCAGTCACACAAGTAATAGAAGTCTGGGCTCCCCATGAACTGACAAGATTACACTTGTCATGTGACAACCACACTTGATACAAATTCTATTTTTACTGTGAAACAAGGTTGTGTGACTCTTGATCAAAAGTGGTTCTTTCTAGTTAACTGTCTTTGATGTTATACCAGTGTTTGGACTCCTCTTTCTTTCTTCAAGAAAACAAAAAGACAGCCAACCTCATAATTACTCCTTTTATAATAGCATCTGCGAATTTCATTTGGGGTTTTTTTAACAGAAACAAAGAAGGAAATTGAGGAAGATAATTTTAAAAATAGATTCACTAAAAAGAGTATTAAAACACCTTCCTCCAAGCTAATGCTGCTTGAAAAGTAAAGCATTACTGCAGTTATTATACAGATTTGTACACAAATCTCTGAGAAAGAAAAGTGCCACGTGATTTCAGATGTTGATTTGACAAATTTATGTATTGCAGACAGGAATTTCCTGGTTCAAAACATGGGCATGAAAAAGAGCTTCCTGTTGCTCACTTTACTCCAAGGGTAAAAAAAAATCCCCAAAAGAAAACAATTTTCCCATTTCCTTAAGGCAGAGATCACAAAAACCTATAGAGTGAAGAGACCTATTTTACCAACAAATTACTTTTGTTGCATTTGGATACTGGCACAGAGTTGGAACATTTTCCTTAAATACCTGTTTGGACACAGCCAACTCAAGCATAACATCAAGTTGGTAACATCTCCTATAGGTTTCAAATCCTTTAAGGAGTTCACATAACCCTGTTCTCAATGCCATGTTGATGCTAGAAGGCACACAAGTAGATTTGGAACTAAAATGGGGGCTCTGATCAGACAGAACTAACAGCTTTTTCCCCCCAAGGTCAGCTACAAGACTACGAATTCTCAACCTAAATGGTACTGCAGTAACAAAGTCATGCAGCTCGTCTATCCCATCACAACCTGCACATCTACACACATGGAAAGTATTGCACATTTCTTCTTCCCATCAAGAAGGAACAGATTTTACTGGTCACCCAGCACCTGTTCTTCAGCTTTTGAAGGTCTCTACTCCTTAATGAAACAGTTGTCCTAATTTAGCAAAGCATATGTCCTGTATTAAAAAATAGGGCATAGCTAACTATAAAATGAAGAGCAGAAATAAACCACTTGTGCATTTCAGCCTTCAAATGTCATCTACTGCCTTCTGCCAATCACTTCCCTAACACAAAAAAGACACACGAAGGAGCAAACCAGTTCCTAGTTAGGAATTGTTCACAGAAGTAAGGAATCCAGAAGTGGCAAAAGGACTGAAACTGCCAAAAGTAAGATTGCTGAGAAGTTTTTTGGGGTTAGAGGTTTAGACTTAAAACTGCTTACCCAATTCTGAATACAGGTTGATTTTTATTTTTTCCCCTCACAAGGCATGATATAGTATCAGCTTCAGTTTGAATTTCATGAAGTCCAGTTTGGTAGATGGATGTTCAAATTCAGCTTAGAAAATTTACCAAAGCAGTCTCGTCTCCTTCCATTCCTTTGGTGAGTGGGCAAAAGAAGGATGAGAATGTGCAACTCCTAGACTCCTACTACCTTAGCTGAGACAGGTCTGCTGGAAGTTTCCATGTCATGCATCTCCAGCTTGAAAGTTTATTCAGCCTCTGACTGGCACCCAGTTAACTTTTTTTTTTTTAATGTACAGAAGAGCATCCAAATGTGCTTTGCATCTTGCACCATGCAAAGCTACCAACCAAGTCAAAGACAACTCCGAGAGCACAGTTAGTTAGTTAATATCTATTTTAAAAAAATTAAAAGAGACCCTTCCTTCCCTAGAAGCATTTCATGAAAGAATAACATTTTATGAGATAACATGGATGTTAGTCACTAAGTTACTTTCTAAAAAGCTATCAATAAAATTAGCAACTTTTAACAGCCTAAACCTCCCACAAATCTGTAAATGTGTGCATGTGTATAAACACACATTTGAATTGCACAGAGGCTGGTCAATTTTAGAAATGAAAACTTTTTTATGAAAAACTGACAACAGCACAGCAGCTCATTTAAGTGCTATGTCCAACCCTCCTCCTGCCCCTGCCATGTGATCTAGACAACGACATGCAACACAAGCACTGAGCTTAGAGCAAATTTACTTTTTGGAGACAAACTGAGTAACCACACATACACACAATCATTTTGCATTGCTCAGCTGACAGTTACATAAAAAATGAACATCATAAGCAGCATTTTTGAAGATTGCTTTTGGTTAAGAGCAGTTGGCCACTGTCAGGCTGCAAATTCACTTTTCAAGAAACAACACTGCTTGAAGGATTGACATTTGGAATATTGCTATACTACCAGTCTCAACTTCTTTGTTAAGAGGAAGTCTCATCTCTCTGAAGGTAGCTGAGTGAAATTCAGCCTGAGGTAAAATGCAAGAACCAACACTTGACAAGTATCAAAAAGCAGAATATAATCTCATAACTAAGTGCAACACCAAAAGCACTATTAAGTAGCACCCTAATATTTACAGAAGCCACATGGATGTTAAGGTTAGAAAACAAACTAAAAAGTCAACTGAACAGTAAAGTAAGCAGTAAGTGTGATATACTAAGCTTCATGTTTAACATGTCAAATAGTAACGTGTAAATGGAACTCAGACATCAAAACAAGGTGAGAAAAAAATACACAGCCTAGGAGCCTTTTAGCACCCAACTTGATGAGACTCTTCACTTGACTCTGGAAACCTCATGGGGTAGAAAATAATAAATACCAGAAGAAAAGCTGCCCTTGCTTCTGAAAATGCAGTACACAAGTAAGATACCTTGGGAGGGGGGCGGGCGTGTCACAAGATACCTTGGGGGGGGGTGTCACAATTTTGTAATTAAATAATGTAGTAAAAACTATGATTATGATTCAACTCTTTAAAAAAAAAGACTACCACAGTATACTGTTTTTCACAGCTAACATAAGCACTGCATGTGAAGTAAATCCAGCAACACTTTGTGCAGAAACAAATCCTAACATTTGGCAGAATATATAGGTCATGAATGCCAGAAATTTTGGATTAAAAAGACTTCCATACACAACATCAGGTGTATCAGAACACTTGCCATCACTGAATTAGCAGAGATCTACTTTGAAATGAAAAGCAGCATTCACATTAAGTGTATGTGCAAGAGCACCTTCAAGAAAATGGACAAATCTGAAAGCCTGGCTCTATAACATAGACCGTGATGTTTCCCAGCTGAAGGGACAGATTTGAAAGGGTAACCTACTCCAAAATGAACACAGACTGACCCTTTTCTCCACAATTCTAGATGCTGGCAATTCCTAGGAAGTTTTAGCTACTGTATACCAGGTCACACATAATCAACGCTGCCTTTGCGGAACCACATTGCCTGTGCTTTGTAGCAACTGTATCTCAACTGTATCTGTATCAACTGTATCATGACAAAGGCAGGTTTCTCTGCTGGTGCTTACTTTAGCAGAACACTGGGATCTACACAGGAATTCTCCCTCCAAGTGGTTTGTGAATAGAAAATATCACAAATAGAAGCTTGAAGAAGGAACATTTTCAAACTAAGAACAGAGCGAAAGTTATTCCTAAAGAGTTTGCATGAAAATCTTACTAAATTAAATACTCAGATTCAAAAAGAAGTTTGTCAACAACACATGATTCAGAAAGGATGTTGATTTTCTTGTCTAAGGTACTGTTTCACCTATTTCTCCCACAGTTTTATCTATTTTTCCTCTGCCATCCTCTGTTCTCTACAGCACCGGGCTCCTGTGTTACATCAAGTCTTTCATGATACATTTTAGCTGATCAACTGGAGCTGCTGCTCATTGTCATCAATCCTCTCTAGACCAGCTTCTGGAAGGAGAAAGCACAGGAGATGCCCAAAGAAAGTTTTATCCACAGGATAAACTGCAGGATTCTGGATAGTTGACTCATTAAAAAGACATTGTTTCATATGGTCTGAACATTGGTATTGTCAGAATTTTGCACCATCATTTAGCTCCTCTTAAATTTGGCTGGTTCTCAGGTCTCAATTTAATGAAGAAGTCACTTATGAAGAAGACACATTGAAAAGTCATTTTGCAAAGCAGCTATTTCACCTCAATGCCACAGCTTCCTTTCATATGTAAGAACACATATTATTCCTCCAACTCATCTCACAAAGCCAATTTCCTTGTATTACAGAAGCCTGCAGTTTTAAAGTCCTTCCCTTGAGGCTGAGAAAGAGCCTCAGGTGGAAAGAGGGACAGCACCCAGTTAATCTTTTCCCAAAGGTCCCATGCCAACAGCTGGCACTACAGTCAGCACCCACCCAGCCTCGTGCCCAGCACAGAAGGTTTTTCTGGGCAGAAACATTACAGAAACACTGCCAAGGTGCCTGATCAACTTGGCAACAGTTAAAGGGCAACATCCTTCAATTCAGTCCCCTCATCTGTGATGATGAGCAGTGTCTTGTTTGGTCAGCTGCATTATATTTTAAGACAGATCCTTAAACAGAACACCTGACAGAACACAACAAAAGGCTGCTCTGTCCACTATCAGACACAAGGCCTCCTCTTAATTAAAAACCGAGCAAGGAACTAAGTAAGTGAGAGAAAGTAGAATTATTTATCCCCATGGCAAGAAAGTGAAAGACAGCAGTAGGACTCTTGCTAAGGTAACTGATGATTTCCATCAGTTTATCTGCATAGGCAAAGCCCTACAAGTTCTACTCCATGAAAAAGTGGATTTCTTGCTCCAGTGATCTATTAGCATCAGTAGCACAGTTCAAACACAACTGCTGGAACACGTTCAGAAAGACTCATCTCAATCTTTAACACTTCAGTCTGAATCTACTGCATACTACAACAAGCCTAAAATCTCAAGCTCCACATATTTTTCAGGTGAACAGATTTACAGGAATAATCTGCCTTATAACAATTACTTTAAAAATCCAAATGAAAACTAGGAAAGTAGACTTGTATTTAATATTTTACATTTAAAAATATGTAAATTCCTGTAAACAATGTTCTGTTTATACATTAATTTATTATAATTCCTTAAATGAGTGTTATGTTCATATCCCATCTGCATGACATGATTTTTCAGGTAAGCAATTAAATTAAATTAATGGAAAACAAACACATTCAAAGGCACTGTCAATTATATACCAGAATCTGTATACTGATTTAGACTCTTCAAACATCCAACTGTTCGGTGCATCTTAACATGACAATTGTAGCTTCCAATAAAATCACATTCAATAAAACCTTGGCCAACAAAATAAATAAAGGCAGTCCAGTGTAATTTATGTGATCAGTCACAAACACTTAGCTGCCTGAGGTTATTAAATATACCGCACAGATGTGAATTTCAAAAAAAGCTTATTACTGGTAAGTGTAACAATGTAGCAAACCATGTAACACCCAATTTCCTGGTAATAAAAGTTCTCTATTTTAGAAGTGGTATCTTGAGCAAGAATTATCCTTGCCCTAATGTATCTGTTCAACCCTGAGATGAGAACCAATTTGGGCAAATTCATGAAGTTCTGCAGTTCCACAGCAGATAGGAAGGAAAGCTTCCTGCGTGAAAAAAAACCCCAGCCATTTTAAAAATAATTTGCAGTTGTCTTCCTGAAATCTCACCTAAGATATCTGCAAGCAGAAAATGGGAAAATGGTCTTTAAGAAGCTCAGCTAACAAAGGTACTTTTCTCCACCCCTAAAATGACATACCATAATGCAGCACCAGCCTACAAAGCCCAACAGGCTGAAAACTGTACCACTCCATGAACTTCCAAATGGATATTCAGATTGCTTTTAAAGTACACAGAAAATGGTGTTACCCGTCCACCCAGGAGCATAATCACATCCTACTAAAAAGCAGCTTTTTACAGCAATAAAGTGCTTCATTTGCCAAAGGCACCAAAAGCTTCAGTAGTTTATTAAAAAAAAAAAAACAACCACAACACTACTCCCTTATCATTTGTTTTCCTCTACACCACTCAGGAAACAAAACTAGTATGAGAGCTTCTCCAAGTTTCTCAGTAATTGATGATGCACAGAAGTTACCAGGAAACATGATCTATGAGGCACATTAATGATGAAGTTTTGGTCATGGGGCTTGGGGATCTTTTAAATTTATTTTAACTTTAAACCACTATTCTACTTAATTCTCAAGACAGGTAATGGTCTACACTGCAAAGATTAATTTCCTACATGTAGTCTGCACTCCAGGATCCAATCTCCACTCCGAATGGAGGAGAGAGGTGAACTAACTAAGAACACCCTGGTAGTACAAATCCTCCTCTTCCTCACAGTGCCTATCAGGTACTTCTGGAACAGTTAATCTCACCTTCCCTTCACTGAGGGCTGCAAAAGACTGTGTCAGTCACATTCCCCCCCAGAAACTGTACATTTATTGAAGCAATCAGTGTTCTGGATTCACAGGAAGGCTCAGGCACACATCCACACCTTCCTGTCATTGAGATGAACAACCCCCAGCAGCATGACCAGAACTATCAACAATGACCCTTTCAACTCTGGTGAAAAATTAAGGTTTCCCCTGTCAGGAAGGATCCAAAGAGCCTTTGATTCCAACTTCCAGGTTCACCCCATTTATGCAGGAGGTTTTTTTTCTAGTGATGGTATCAATGGACTGAAACCCCACGACAGGAAGAATAGCTTTAGTTTAAAGAATCTGACTTCATCAACTCTTCAGAAAGCAGAGCTCATTTGGCAATAAGTGAAAGGAACTGCAGAATCTGCTCTAGAAGTGGCGTCTTTCCCCTTTCCTTTACATAATCTTCATGCATATTTTGGATGCAAGAGGTGTATTCTTTGGCAGTTGCCATCTGAGCTCCTAAAGAATGGAGCAGACCACAAGATCTTCTCCCTCACTCCACCTACAAACTCTCAACAACAAAAAAAGGAGGTGGTGCTGATCCTATACAGTTGCCCAATACGCTAAGGTGATGGCATACAGGGTTGCCTAAATACTTGGAGAGCAATACATATAGAAGTCATCTAGAAATTAAAGAGAGCTTAAAACTAGCTGGCAGGAAGACAAACTTGCTGTACTTGCCGTTGGTTTGCCTGACACCAGCTGATTGTTCCAGTAGTCCTTCACACCAGAAGCAAAGCAGCTGAAATTCATCCCTGATGCAACTCCAGCGAGACTAATAGGTTTCCACAAGAGCGAATCAGGTCCTGTATATCTAAAACCAAGCCCACTAAAGTTTCAATGAAGCGAAATTGCAGGAGTACAATCTATGGATAACAGCTGGAGAACATTAACTCTCCCCCCAACCCTTGCCGGGGTTAATTTTTTTCTTTCTGTTCAGACAGGAAGCAGTCATATAGCATACTGCATAATATAAGGATCCTGGGATATAAAGACGAGTTGAAAAGGATTACAAAGAGCACTCTACAAGTTTTTAGAGTTAACGCTGCCATAACCCCCGAGCTGCCTTCCAAAAGCAAGCCGCGCCGCTGCCCCGACATCATGAGCTGAGACAGCACTTAAACTCCTATCTAGTGAAAAAAAAAATCAAAAACTAAGGGTGTTTTTAAGGGGCGCAGCGGGAGCCCAAGGACTGTGTCGCAGATCCGGGCGGGGGTCGTTCCCGCCGGCGAGAGGAGGACGCCGCCGCGCCGCCCCCCGCCCTGTCACCCCTCCCCGGCCGGGACGACCCCCGCCGCCGTTCCAGCACCCCTCCTGCCGGCCCCCAGCTCACCCTCGCTGCCGTACTGCTTGCCATTGTTCGCGCCCATCCTGCCGCCTTCATGCTCGTCGCCGCTTTCCCACGCCGCCGCTCAGCATCTCTACCGCGGGGCGCCGAGCGGCCGCGGCGGACGGAGTGCAGCCCTGGGGCAGTGCCGGGGGAAGAGCCCCCAAAAGTTTTCACGGCGACATGTCCAAAGCAGCCTTGCAACTTCCTCCGCTTCTTCTCGGGTGGCCGACACCCTCCCTTCCCCACTTCACATTAAAAAAAAAAAAAAAAAAAAAAAAAAAGGGGGGGGGGGGGGGAAAGGAAAAAAAACTTTAAAAGCGAAAGAATCAAAAATGCGATGTATCGGCGCGCCCTCCCCGCCCCGGTTTCCAGCCGGGGTGTCCGGGCCAGGAGGGCTGCTCCAGTTATAATCCACAAGCAGGACGGGCGGGACGGCCTCCCGGCGCTGGCTCCACCGCCCCGCGGCTGGCGCTCGGCTCCTCCGATGTTCAGCGCCGCTCCGCCTTCCTCCTCCTCCTCCTCGCAGCCCTGCCGCTGCTGCTGCTGCCGCCTCCCCCGGGAGGCGCCGCCAGCCACTTGTTGCCCGGGGCGGGAGGAAAGGGAGCCTCGGCCGCAGGCTTTTGTTAGCGGCAGGCGCCTCCTCCCGGCGCCCAGCGCCGCCGGGCCGGGGGAGGGAGGGGATGGGGATGGGGATGGAGGGAAGAGAGCCCGGAGCCGGCCCCGGCCCTTAAAGACACAGCGCCCGGCACCGGGGCTCCCCTGGCCGCTGTCCCCGGCCCACCCCGCTGTCCAACAGAGCGGCCCGGCGGGGATGGCTGCGGGGGCTGCTGGCAGAGACCCGCCCAGGGCGGCCCTGCCCGGGTGTCCTTCCCACAGGCAGGACAGGGGCTCTGGTCCTGCACCTTCGCGGCAGCCCCGACCCCCTTGCAGCTCACCGGGGGCTGACGGAATGTCGCCGTGTGTAGGAGGAAGCCGCGCAGCAGGGACGATTACTTCTCGTTCCCTCCGGCTGCTCCGGAGTTCTCACTGCTTTCCACAGCCACTCGATTCCGGTGAATCACTGCCGGCCTTTGCCGCCACATCGAAGAAAATATATCCGACTGTTGAACATGCCCCAAATTCGTTCTTCAGGTATCACATAGGGATGTATCTCATCCCTTGGGATGAGATGTTTCTATTTAATTCAGCTGTCTTTAAAAATAGTTTCTGCTTCTTTCGCCCCAAAAGGCAGATTCTTAGACCAAAGGGGTTGTCAAGAATAGTGAGATCAGTCACTAAAGGGTTAAGTGCAGCCCACTTTCCCGATTGCAGCCCACCCAAAAAACGGCATTGGGAAGAGAGGATTTCACTACTGCATGAGAGTCCATACACCTCTGCCTGGCAAAAGGGGCTGGATAACAAGAGATGCTGTCAAATGGGAGTGAGGATATACTGTGTGTGACCAGGTTAATACAAAAACTGCCAGTCCCAAGAGGGTATTTGCCCCCAATGGGCTAGCTAAGAATATCAATTAAGTTTGCTCCATGTAACTGCTACCCAGATTAAGTGGTAATCGGGTGTTACCAAAGGCTTTTTAGGAAAGAGTCAGGTTTAAAAGAAGTGAGAAAGAAGGATGAAAGTTTGTGATAGGTGGAGAGAGACACTAGAGCAAGCAGTCCTGGTTTGGTGTTGGTATCTCACCTCTGCCTTGGGCTGATGGTGCTGACTCTCTGTCTGGTGGCAGGTCAGGGTGTAACAAGCAGGGATCCCCACCCCAGATGTGTAGGAGGGGTTGTGGTGTGTATGTTAGCACAGGGAGCAGCACAGGTACGTGTAACTGTACCTGAAATGTGGTTACACAGGTATCTGCAGGACATGTGGGGCAATAGAGGGACCCACACTTCCAGGAGAGGAGTGTCAGCTTATAGCCCACACAACCTGGGGAGTGGCATGCCCAAAACAACGGCTGTTTGAGACTAGGAATTTTTGGGATTAGTTTCAAAGTTCTTTACTAACATTTTGCAAGCATCTATGGTTGGTGTTTATGGGTTGTATTGCTCATACTGGCCCCAGCATAGAGCTCACTGATTGCTAGGTCAACATGTCCTTGTTAGAAAACCACTTTAATTCTGATTTGATTAAAACCATGAGTTGAGCAGTTTTCCCTGAACCACACTATGATCTTATGTTTGAAAAAGCCTGTCTTCCTAACATAACACCCACAAGACAATTACTGCATGTACAGATAATTCTGAGCTAATTATATCATTGTCGACTTATACAAATGACATATGCAATGGCAGAGGCAAAAGTATCAACACTGACAGGACTACAGAAAAGGTGTCTAAAACCTGAGGTTTTGGGGATGGGGAGGTTATTTTAAGTGCATGTTCTTTAAGAGGTGGGGTAATTGCCGGAAGCTGAAACAAGTACCAGCAGCACAGGTGACTGACAAGTAATCAGGCAATGTTTATGAGGCTCTAATCCCATTAGATACCCATCATTAACTTTCTCCTTGTAAAATTTTTTTGGTCCTGATTCAATAATGAAGACTACAATGCAATGCTACACACACCCTTCAATTCTCAAAAATCAATGAAGGTCTAAGAAAATAGTGCCTTCTGGGGTCAGACTCATCAAAGGACCAGGCTTGGTCCTTTGAAACAAAATACGAATCAGTCTAAAAATATAGGTTTCTGTAATCAAAGTTTAATTTCTAAGCACTAATATGAAACAAACTTAGTACTGTGACAAAGCCTTGACACAAGTGTCTGCTTTTAACATCCTCCACTTTCTTTTTGAGAGTTACCTGTTCAGGAGCAGGGCAGGGCACAGGGGAGCAACCTGTCTTCTGTAAGATAGTAAAAGGTTGTGGGGCAAGGTTAGTATCTGCTCAGACTGCCAACAAACACATACATCCAAGTAGTTTTTTCCCTGCTGTGTGACACCCCAAACACCTGTTAGGAACTCACCTTGGCAGAGTAGGATGGTAAAGAAAAAATATAGGGCTTTTACAGCACAGCAGCCTACCTTTGTCACTCAAACCCTCACGCCCAACTCGGCTGTGGGCCAGCACACCCAGCCATACCATCCTCCCCACCAGTGCTGCAGGGCAGTGCTGGTCCCCAGCTGTGGGACAGCACATGCAGGCTGAAAACAACACGTGTCCCTGCTCCATGTGCAGCACAGCTGTGCTGAATTCTAGCCTGAAATACAGCAATGGGAGTACCCATTGCAAACGACTCCTGGGGAAGCCTCTCAGCTCCTCATGTCACACCGTGTGTTCTGCATCCCGTGGCAGTCAACCACCCAAAAGTTTTCCTATGTGGGTCATAGGACCAGGAAGGCCAATGATCCCACTTCTAATTCCTAGAAAGCTGTGACACCTTTTTGACATATAAGAGAGAAATTTCTCAGACTGGATGGAAATATCACCTCACACAGACTCAAGCACATAGCTGTATGTAAATAATTTTACATCATTCAGAAATGATGAATTCACTTCTTGAGAGCAAATATAGCAGTTTCCCTCCAAATTCAACATCTGATGCACTACAACTGAAATTACTCCCTTTGCCAAGGGGTAATTTTGCTTATCAGAAACAGCATAGGCTGGTTCTTTGTGAGACAGGAAGCTCAGTTGTTGAGGGAGCCCTGCAAAGAATAAAGGTATGAGAAAGACATATTACCACTCTGTCAAGTTTATGACATAAATCCCAGGAATATTCCACCATGACCAGAACCAAAAGGAAGGAAAAAAAAAATAAACCAAAAACCACCCAAATAACATAACAAAACAAAACCCATCCGAACAAAACAAAACAAAATACACAAGCAAGCAAACAAAAAACACCCAGGAAAAAAGTCTAGAGAAGAGAGAAGGTCTTGGTCTAGGAAATTTGAACACAGCTTTCTGATGAAGGACTGAATATTGCTGCTGCACGTCGTGTTACACTCTTTCTATATGGTAGAGAAATGAGAATGAGGTGGAGGACACAGGGACAAACAGTAAAGTACCAAACTCATTTTGTTCTAAAGACATAAAATTCTCACCAGAAATGTACCCATCATAAAATTCTCACCAGAAATGTACCCATCACAGATAATACTGCTGAGAATGGGTAACTGCTTCATGCAAGGCATGTAAACTTGGAGCTTCCTAAGCCCAAAACATCAACATGAGCAGAGAAGTTGGGAAATGCTAGTTTGAAGAGGCTCTACAAGTTCCAGCTAGGACTGAGTCATCTTATAGCCCTTCAGGATTTACCAAACACTTGGTTCATTGTGGGATTCGCTGTGGCAGCATGGGAGGCCTATTATGTTCAGACATATGGTTTAGGATTTAGTACCCTTATGGTGCCTGCACATAAGACTTAAGATATTTTCTTTCAATAATTTCAGAAGTGTTTCACTCATTCTTGGCAAAATTGGAAAGTAGGTTTTTTTCCTTTTTTTTCTCCTTGTCTTCTACTTGGTCCATACCTTATACATTGTGATCATTCAGCTTGAACTACACAGTATACTTATATATAAATACAAAAGACAGGTAGGAGTCTCTTGGCTGTGACTGAATTAAGCTGTCTGAACCATATCATATAACTCCTATGTGAAGCTGTTTACAATAGCCCTTTAAGACACTCCCACCTTCCAAATGGTGCAAAGAATCTGAAAGCACATCAGTTCTGCCATTTTTTCAATTATCCAAAGGAGATACAGTGCTTTCTGTAAGGACAAGGACAACTTTGGGTGGTTTTGCCTCTTAATCCAAGCAGTACGCGCCCACTTCAGATGGGATGAGATGGAGTACTATCAAATGCTGGTTGTGCAAGACAGAAAGATTTGTTGTTCCATATAAGATGTGCCTTCCTATGCTTTCCTTCTTCCTAAGGAGTCACCAATGCACTTTTCTTAGACTTGTATCCTATCCCAGCAAGAATAACTTAGAAATTATTAAAGCTGAAGAAAAATAAGAAAGCTATGGGCCAAAATGTTTCTATTTGGATGTATTGCTAGAATCATTTCTCATAATGTTTGTATTACATCTGTATTCATTATGGGCCTCCCTCTGTGGTACATTACATGTCTCATGATGCACCATTTTTCTATTTCATGAAGAAAACCACAGCAATTTTTGAAGAAGTAGCCAAATAAAGGGTTCTGGATAAAGAAAATAAAATTGAAAAAATTGAAAGCAGCAGAACTATTTCCATGAGGTATCATCACAACAATTCCAGGGCTAAATAATTTGCTTTGAATTTTTTGCCACATTTTCAGTAGGTTTTTTCCCTTCAGTTTTAGTCTAAGCTTTTGTCTTTGAAAGAAAGAATAAACAAATATCAAAAACTTCCAGCTACTTCCAAGTGGCCTTATGTCAAAGTTCAATTTAAAAGCCACTTGTATTTAAGGTCTTAAAATTCCAGCAGCAAATCTAAGATTAGTTTCCTATTTGGTGAAAGAAGCATTGATTTTTCCAACCTTCCTTTCCTTTCTTTCCTTGAACATTTTAAGCATTTCATTTCACAATTTGAAATTATATAAAATGTTAAAAAAATCAGTATCCTTTTAATGACAGCAGATGCCAAGTGATATTTTTTTAATTAAGTCTACTTTTACATCACCATGTTCATAGGGCTGCATATATTTTGTGAATGCTTCATGATAATATCTGTGTTGACTGTTTTTGGGCATTGTAAAGGGAAAAAGAATCCAAAAGAAAATTGACTAACATGTTGCTGGCAACTTAAAACTATTATCAAAAGCATATTGTTTCATTAACTAGAAAATTATCCATTAATGCTATGTACCTCCTAAAGAAAGAAAAAGTCTAGATTATCTTCATCATTATAGATAAAAGTTATGGCCTCATTGCCCTGGGACCTGAAAGTATGTGCCATTTTCTCATTAGTAGCCTCAATATCATTATGAGTGACTTGATCTACATGGCTAAAAGCAGCAGGATCTAAAGATAGCTCAGACTGTATTTTAAGGGGCAGATTTTAGTAGAGCTTGTTCTCCTGGCTGAGAACTCTCTTAGCATCCACTTGCATGAGGTCAGGCTGCTCCAGCCAAGCAAAGGCTCTGGTCCCACAATGACTTCAATAGGTCTGGTTGAAATGCACTAAATCAAGGTGGTGCTCAAGTTCTAGGACATTTTGGATAATATGAGTTTGTGTTCTGATAGGTTTGTCTCATGGGATCGCAGACCAGATGAAATACAGGCAATTCTATCAAATAAAAATCCAGCTTTATTTTAAACTTATTTCAGGACTTCAACTAATTCAAATCTTTGTAAGTTTTTAACCAAGCTGAGATTTTAAGACATTTTTGCTGAATTTTTTTGTTTTACAGGAGAAAATCCTCATTCGTATTTGATTTTTCTTTCTTCCAAAAACAAAAACTAAAGTTCAGACTGTGTTGAAACATGTTTTACATTACATGTAAAATCTGTTGAAAAAATAGTGAATTTGAAAAGCCAAGCTCCTAAGTCTCAAGTGTTAGAAAACTCAGGAATGAAGACTGTGTATAACTCCAGAACCACCATCCTGAATTCCCCTGCCTTGTCTGCAGTACACCTTCCACCACGGACAAACCTGAGGCCTTCAGCCAACACTGCAAAACCACTTCAGTGCCAGGAGCACTTTGCAATTATGTAAATTGTGGCATTTTAATGCATAGGCACAATGAAACATAGTAGGACTGTAGAAACAAAATTAATTCTGGCATTTCACAACTAATGTCTGACCTTGCAATTTTAAAATAGGGGTTTTTCATTGGATTTAAAAAACAGTGTTGGCTGGTGCATTCTCCAAAAACTGAGCAAAGAATGAACTTAAGATCCATTGCCTCATCACATTGACATCTCTAGCAATGATTTTCAGAGTTGGAAGCCTGAACTCTGCAAAACAGGCTGCTGTTAGTTGGACTAAGAGAAGTAATGATGGAAACAAGACTTTGCAAGCACCATGGTTGTGTCTATGCTTCTCAGAAAGAAGTTGTGGCCTTCTTTCCTGGCTTGGCCAGGTTTCCTTTCAGTCACAGAGCAGGGTGAGGGTTATGCCCAGGTTGTTCGTAGCAGACCTTTACTCTGTGGACACTCCTTACACAGGGATGTGTACAAACTCTGGAAACCCCTGTCTAGAAATAGCCTGCAGGAATCAACACTGTGGAAAGACAAAGCAGTTTTTCAGTACTGTGTATCTTCTCGAGAGGCAGCAGGTGTTGCAGGATCACAGGGTGCTGGACAAAGGATGCTGTATTAGACCAAGCTTCTTCTGACCATTGCATCTCCGTAAGTGCTGTTTCTTCTACTTTGACCATTACCCCACAAACAGTGCCACACCACATGCACACCAAAGCCTCATTTCACATCCTTTCTTCCCACCTGGCTAGTTGTAGTCTCAGCTTCTTTTGCCCCGTGTATGCCAGACACATCACTCAACAAAGCTCCCTCTGACCCTTTGGCCTTCTCTCCCTTCTTCCTGCCTTTAGTGTCTTACCTCCCAAGCTGGTAACCAGCACACTCTTGTATTTCCACAGAATTTTTCTCCTCAGCACTTATCTCCAATAACTTTCTTCTACACTGAGTCTTTGTGAGCATTCTCTGAACCAATTTTCTTCTGGTCTCTTGCCACTGCCAGTTCCATTCTTCTGCCTCAGACTGATGTTAATGCAAAACATTCTAAGAAAATTCACAGTGTCTCTTCAATTGTTCAGCCCTGATGAGCTCCCTCCCAGTTTTCTTTTTTTCATAAGGAGAGGCAGTGAAATTTAGCCACATGAAAGGGAGTTTCACCAAGTTTCAATCAGAAGGTTTTGTTGTGTTTCAGAACTTTCTCAGACATCACACCTGAGTTGCCCAGTGTGCAGCCAAAGTGCCTTATTTTCCCTTGGTGGTGTCATTCCCTGCACAACCAGCCTGAATTTTCTTCCAAGCTTGGACTGACTTTCAATGAAGAACTCACAGATAGCTCTGTACAAGGTCTAGTGAGATAAAAAAAAAGTCTATCTGCTGATCCTAGATCTCCTCACAGGCCTGGTAGAATCATATGTTGCCCGGACCACTGGGTCACTCAACTCACAAGTGGAGCTGAACTACATTTCTTCTGATGCAGCTTACACCCACTGAGAGCAAGCTCTGTGTGCCTTCCCCCACAGGCAAAGCCAGCAAATGGTGACTCTCTTGTCACTAACACTAATCCCACTGTCAACACATCCTGCACTCCTAACCAAGAACCAGAAATTAGTTTGTAAACAGCAGTGTGGTATGCTGAAAAAACTAGGTGCATGAAGAAGCACGCACAAGAAGCTCTTTCAGTGCTGCAGGCTGGACTACTGTGCCACTGTGAAGGAAAAGTGCATGTCTATGCAAACATCAGCATTTACGAGCTGAAACAAAGCTTAAGGCGTGAACATCAGCCATGAACCTGCAGAGGACACCAATGGCAGCTGCCTGGATACAAAGAGACAGTTCAAGCATCAGCCCTGGAAGAGCACATGTACTTCCCCTTGCACAGCAGGACAATCTTGTTTGTGTGTTCTGCTAGGAGGTTTTTCACAGAAGAGACCAAGGTTCTCTGCCTATGGCAAATGCTCCAGTGGATGACAAATGTCTCAGTGGAGTGATTCTAGCATGCAGTGCACTGTGTTCAGTGAAAAGGTCCTCTGCCTTCTCCAGTTTTCATCCCTCCACAGACAGCTTGCCTTATCCCATATTGTTGTGGTTTAGGAATTATATTCCCCTATCTAACATTCCCACTGCTCACTCACTCTCTCTTCTCCCTCCCCATGAAGGGCTGGAAAGAACTGGAGATACAAAAGGTAAAGATCATGGGCTGAGATAAGAACAGTTTACTGGAAAAAGCAATGAGATAAAAAATAGCAGTAACAGCGACAGTATTAATAATAGAGTGTATAAGAGCTCACCACAAGGAACACAAATCTACCCCCACAACTCACCTCCCTCTACATGACCAGGAGGGACCCCTTCCCCACTACAGCCCCTGAAGATGACATGAGGTGGTATAGAATAACCTCAGCGTCCTGGCCATGTCCCCCCAGCTACTGCCAGGAAAAATTAACCCTTACCTAGCCAGAACTAAGACACATGTGCTTATGACTAATTTGGGAATTTGCTGTAAGGACAGTGTCCACGTGTGAAGCCAGCACAATTAGCATGCATTTAATATTAGCAGAAATTTTATGAGACCTCATATAGCAGGCTAATTTCTGGCTCAACTAAATCAGTGAACTACTTCTGGAAAACAAAGTATCATTGCTTCCTTTTTAACATTTAGATCTACTATTCTAAAGATTTTTGCTCATACATATTAAATATCTTGTGCATGTCCTTTGCAGTTAAGAGAATATTATAGAGGTCTTACTACAAAATTAGCCAATAGCTGAAGCAATATTTTTCTCAATTTAACTTTCAATTCAACTTTCATCAGACTTCCATTTTATGAAATTTTCCATTTTATGTCCTTCATCACACTTCTTGCTCCCTGATGGCTCCAGGAAGAGTCTACCCATTCCATTATCACACAACTTTGCTTACAGGAACACCTGATGATAATGCAAAGAGTGCAACCTACCATCTATGCTTTCGCTTCAGCACATCCCAACCACAGAATAGATTTTATGTTCTTCTTTTCCCTGATTTTTAGATCAGGGAAACACCATATTCAGAGAAACAGTTTTCCAAAGTGATGGAGCTCATCTGAGGTTTTTCTAAATGTGGGAAACTGGACAGCACAATTTCCAGTTCTCCTTGCAGTAAGCTCTAAGAAGGACCAGACACATCTGGTTTTACTCCAAGTAGATCAGTGGTTAACAATCTATCCATGCCTTTCTTATACTACAATTCCTCTTCAAAATTACTATCAGTCTTAACACAAGGACAGCTTTATATCTATGCTTATGTCATTTTCTGCATGGTATACATTTGGTTTAGGGCAGAGATTTTTCAGCATTTCATCATATGGATCATCTTTCAATATGGATGGGCTGTTATCTCCTACACCTTTGAAGCAGCTAAAGCAACTGCTTAATCAAAGGTAAGGAGCCAACAGTGGTGGCTTTTTGCACTGAAGCTTTCTGTTTTACTACTCTAAAACCTGGTAACAAGCACACGCTGTGTGTGGTACAAGCCTGGGCATTAGGCCATGGCCTGACCTTCATCTCTGAAGGTCTCAGTAGTCTGTGCAGTTCTCCCTGTGATGGCTTCGCACTTCATTCTTTGCCCAACCGGGCATATTTAGGCTGATGGCCAGAATTCAACTTGGTAAGGCAAGTGTCTAGTGCACACTGACCTTACTCAAATGCTGGTGAACATCTTCGATCAACAAACACCATTATCTTTAAAACAATTTTTCTGGAAGTATTTCACCATCAACAAGGCTGAACAGAATACAAAGTTGCATTCTAAAACAGAGGCTTTTGTGACTTTTGTCCTTTTGTTGCCCCTTTCACTGGCAGGGATCAAGTTAAAGAGTCCAAGGAACTTAAGGCATTTCTAAATACATTTCTGGGCACTTATGAACTCTGGTGACCAGGTTCAAAATGGTAGTAATAAATCCATGAATAATTCAAAACCACTTATGGAAGTTACCCTCAGCAATTTCCCTTCACATCCCATGTACTGAACAGTGAAGACAGCTACAATGGTTGGCTTTATCAGGACATTAAAGCTCTTACAAGGGTTTAAAAGATAAGAATAGCAGCATACACAATTTCAAGTAGAAGTAACATTATACATGGTGATATCAAGCCAGTGTTCTCATGAAAGCATTCATTTAGTGAGTTTAATGAGAGCAATTTGTCAACAATTTCACACACCATTTGCCTAGAATTCTCCAATGCAGGATTTCACTGCAGGCTCCTCCCCCCCAAATAAAGTGCACGTTGTATACAGTTCTGCCTATCATTAATCATCTTTTCAGCGCTGCAAGTTCAATGCTGCTTTCCCAGTAGGAGTCCAAGGGAGCAACATAGCCAAAAGAGGGAAAAGTCATGGGAAAAGAAGAGTATAAATGTTCACTTCATGAAAACAAATGCAAAAAAACAAAATACAAGAGCAAATCTCCCAAGCCCTAGTAGGACTATCGTTGTCTGCCCACGGCAGCTGCTTCTAACAGCAACTTCTGGAGCTCTACTTTTTCCTTGAGCTGAGTGTACAACTATCAAATCCAAATTGTGTTTCATTCACCTGAAAAGTTCAAAACAGAGGTTAAGACCATCACTCAGTTTAAAATACGAAAAATATAAAAAGTAAAAAAAAGTCAAACCATGTCTCCCTCTCATACTGTCATCAGCTTCTGGAACTGTTGCATTTTGTTTTTCAACTATGTCCAATTCAAAGACAACTCTTAAAAAAAAAAAATCAACAAACCATGTATTTCTTGAAACTTTATCCGCAAAAAGCTTGACTTAATAAATAACAACTGAAGAAGTCATTACTGTTGATTGTCAGCATTTTTCTCCTAACCAAGATGACTGAAAGAAAAGCAGATGGAAAGTAATTAAGAAGACCAGGAGTGAGGTTTGCTGGAAGTAACTGATACTGTTGGTAAATCTGGGACTTATAAATGATTCTCTTCCATGAAGGAACAGAGGCAGATGTTTCTGCTATTTCAGCAAGGAGCTAGGGGAGAGTAAGTAAAAATGAAAAGAAAAATCAATAGAAGAACAATGAATCTGTATGTACGCAATCCAAGTGGTATTACACACTTCCTTCTTTTCTCTGATGCTCCTAGTACTTTTAAAGGCTTTGAGAAGTGAAGAAGGAATCCCCTGACATGATCTTATTAAAAAAATTCAAGACACCAAAAACCACAGCTTACTTCACCTTATGTGGACTTGTGCAGTAGGAATACAGGCAAAAGAAAGCATCAAGTTTACTTCTAAATATCTGAACTTTTAAAGATGTGTAGGAAGAATTGCCAGTTCTGCAATATATTTTATGTTATGTTTAAACAATATTGAAAACCTCAAATTAAGTAAAAGAAAAAGGGGAAATAGGTGGAGCTATAAGTTTATACTCAACACAAGATCCCTTCCTTTTGCAGGAAAGGTATTTTAGGAAGGGTGTGAGAGAGAAGACGGTGGAGGACAGGGGGAGCTGTACTGAGCATGTCTAAAGGGGCAAGACATGGCTCAAGCCACAAAGCATTTCCGTAGAGACAAAGTGCTGCTGTCATCTGCATTGGCAGCATTTTCAACCCAGCAGTGCTCTGTTTTACTAACTTGCCAGTGGCATCTGATAGGAGAAAGTTGTTTTCTGAAGTGCAGCAAATCAAGGTTTTACTATTTTGGCCTTTAGCAATTATCAAAAAAAGGTTTAATGAAATGTGGGCTTGCATAGATGCATAACTGCATGCATGCAGCAAACAGAAAACCGCTCCTATTAGATGTTTTCTGAATCTGTTTAAAGATATGTGTGTTCTTCTGAATAGTTATCCACCCACCCATCTTTCAACGTTTGAAAAAAATAATTTAAAAAATTTCCCCAAATATCTGATACTGCGTCTGAAGGAATTAAGATGTTCCATCTCAGCTGCTGTTATCCTACAGGCTTTTGAGAGATTGTCCTTCATGGGGGAAAAAAGATAAATTGATACAGAAAGGTCAGGGATATATATATATATATATATATATATATATATATATATATATTTAATTAACATACTAAACATTCTATTTTTTTCCTTCCTGGAAGCTGTTGAAGGGTTTTCAATGGTTGGCAAGAATAAACAAAAGAACATAAAAGAACATAAAAGAACATAACATAACATAACATAACATAACATAAAATAAAATAAAATAAAATAAAATAAAATAAAATAAAATAAAATAAAATAAAATAAAATAAAATAAAATAAAATATAGCCTGCTTCCCTAACCCCAGGTGTCCAGGTATGAACCTGCTCAGATTAGTCAAAAAGAAACTATTGCAGAAAATACACAAATGTTGAGGGGTTTTCCTATGTCTGTCTACTGCCTAGATTTAATCATTTTTCTGGCTGCAGTAATACATGGTAAGCTCCCATCACCAGTCTCAAATTAAGGAAAGCAATTACTGAGAAACTTCAGAACTGAGCTTTGAAAATGCACCTCTGGCCATAGTTTACATTATGGTTACAGTCAGAAAGGTCCTGTAAAAATGACATGAAGATGATGTAATACTGTCAGCCACAGAAAATTCTATTTGTTCAATTAGCAAGGTCAAAGGTTTTTCTTTTCCTTTTACTTCCATGCCACAAAATTCAGTTATGCTGAAGAGCTCCAGAGTGCATTTCTGTGTCATAGAATCATAGAATCTTTTAGGTTGGAAAAGACCTCTAAGATCATAGAGTCTAGCTGTTAACCCAGCACTGAAAAGTCCATCACTAAACCACATTCCCAAGCACCACATGCTTCTACATGCCTTTTAAATATTTCCAGGGGTGATGACTAAACAACTTCCCTGGGCAGCCTGTTCTGGTGCTAGACAACTCTTTCTGTGAAATTTTTTTTCTACTATCCAATTTAAATCTTTCCTGGCACAATTTGAAGCCGCTTCATCATATCCTGTCACTTGCTACCTGAGAGAAGAGACCAGTGCTTACCCCAGTCCACCCACCCTTCAGGCAGTTGTAGCAAGTGACAATGGCCCCCCCACCCCGAGTTTCCTCTTCTCTTCTCTTCTCTTCTCTTCTCTTCTCTTCTCTTCTCTTCTCTTCTCTTCTCTTCTCTTCTCTTCTCTTCTCTTCTCTTCTCTTCTCTTCTCTTCTCTTCTCTTCTCTTCTCTTCTCTTCTCTTCTCTTCTCTTCTCTCTTCTCTTCTCTTCTCTTCTCTTCTCTTCTCTTCTCTTCTCTTCTCTTCTCTTCTCTTCTCTTCTCTTCTCTTCTCTTCTCTTCTCTTCTCTTCTCTTCTCTTCTCTTCTCTTCTCTTCTCTGGCTAAACATCCCCATCTCCCTCAGCCGCTCCTCAATGGACTTGTGTGCCAAATCCTTACCAGCTCTATTGCCCTTCTCTGGACACGCTCCAGCACTTCAGTATCCCTCCTGAACTGAGGGGCCCAGTATTGGACACAGAACTCAAGGTGTGCCCTCACCAGTGCCAGATACAGGGGGACAATCACCGCCCTGGTCCTGCTGGCCACACTCTTGCTGAGCCAATCCAGGATGCCACTGGCCTTCTTGGCCACCTGGGCACAAGCTGGCTCGTGTTCAGCCAACTGTTGACCAGCACCCCCAGGTCCAGTTCCAATGAGCAGCTTTCCAGCTACCCAAGTGCAGGACCCAGCACTTTGCCCTATTGAACCTCATGCAATTGTCCTTGGTCCATCAATCCAGGCTGTCCAGATCCCTTTTCAGAGCACTACAGGAGAAGAAAGACTGACTTAACATTTTGCATACAAAGACATCCTGTGGGCATTCAAGAGCCACCTGAAAAACTCTGGAAGCCTTGGGCCATACAAGCCCATTCTTTTATTAACAGAAACTTCTGCATTATCAAGCCCTTCTCAAAGGAGAATCTGTGAGAGCCCCAGGAAGTTCCAGTGGCTGTCTCAACAGTAGGTTGTCCTGCACACAGACTGTGGACACTCAGGGCAGTGGTAGAGGCAGGATCTCCATAGAACTGGCTTCACCCATAGGTGAGAGACAAAGGGTATGACTATGGAGCATAATTCTCAACTCCTATTGTGAACACTGGATCAAATGACTCATCTTTGAAAAGTACAGATATACCAGGAGTACTCATTGTAGTTTCTTCCCTGTAATATAGCTATTCCTACATCACACATCTTTCTGCCAAAGGATGTGATCCTGACCTGATTAGCTATCGGCCCGTCTAAAACATTTTGCTTAAATACTAAACCTCAGACAACTAAAGATGAGAGTGTATTGGTTTACTTAATACTTTAACTAGCTCTGTTACTACATGGTGAAACAGAGACCATCCTAAGGATACACGACATGGAAGAATGTGGATAAAAGGCTTATATAAGGATGCTTTTAACTCCATGCAGTCCCATGGGTAAACAGCCAAAAGTCTACACGTATGCACAAGAAAATTCCATCCCCAGCCCCACATGCTTCAAAGCTACTTTTTTTAAAGTTATCACAGTGCAGGAACCAAAACTCTCTAGAAAGAAAATCAGAAAGGCAGGCTCATGATTCCCTCTGATGTAAAGTCATACTATATCTCATGCCATCTTTGTGGAACTTGCTGACACAGGAGATTGTGGAGACAGAAAGCATTGTCAGATTCAGAAACAATCATGCACATTCATTGACTGTATGTCCATGAACAGAGAGGCAACAGGAGGAAATGCACCCTGTAGGATCCCTAATTCAACTGTGGATCCAGTGCAATCTAATGGGAATGGACCAGGGAAAATGACTAAGGTTGCACAATCTCATTAAATGGCAACTATAGTTATCCTTGCTGCTGGAGAGGAAGTGTACTGGGAAACACAGCTGGTCTGATTTTGTGGAGCATTTAGAGAATCTGTGTCCTTCTTCACAGGCACTTAAAATCTCTACTGCTTGCAACTACATCAGGAATCTGTGTGACATTCAACAGATACGCCTCAAAATTATTGAAGTTTGTGATCATGTTTTCTGTACTGGATAGAGCTGTGTTAACATTGATATAACAGGCAGCCGTAGAGTTATTTCATTATTTAAAAAGTCTGAAGAAAAACAGTACTGTAGTTTTGTGTTCTTTTATCCAACTCCTGTCTGCAATGATGGTGGAGTCAGGCACCAGTCTACTGCTTAAATCTAGTGTCTCAGCTCCATCCACCCCCACATTGCTGTTCCCTAATGCATATTTGTGACAAACTTGGAACAACATCTGACCTTCAAGGCCTCTATCCACTTCCCTGCTGTCTGCCAACAAATTCTGGCTAACACTTAAAAGAGATATCTCACCACTGACCTGGCACTGTGAGTTAACAGCCTACAGTGAGGCCCCTGCAGTTTAGTAAAGCAGTGCCCCAAATACCCCAGGACTCCTAACCCTGCACACTCATACCCCGTGTTTGACAGAATAGTGCAACTGAGCTTTATTATTGCATCATTATTAATTTGAAGTATGTGTGCTCTTTTGCCTTCAAAAATAAAAGAAGAAGTCCAATTTCAAACAGAAAAGGGCAAGGGAATACAAATAATCAGGGATAACAGTCAAGAGCTTTCAGTAAGTGCTTTATCCTCTTGGATGAATTGGTGGAGGCAAAGTGACTGGTCTCACAAGTCATCTTAGGACTTGCTACACCTATACCTAGATATTTATACTTTTTCATATTCAGGATAGCTGTCCCCACTTCAAGCTTTTTTGAAGATGTTGCTAAAACTTTGGAAACTGTATATCTTTAGGTAAGATATTTATGAAGTTCTTGTAAAATTTAGAAGCTCTCACAAGAAAAAAAACCTGGCATGTTTGACAAATTACAATAGGACTGGGTGCTTAACACCATTGCTTTTAGGCTATGTCACTGCAAGGTTTGGAAAGAAGAAACTTAGGTCATTGTCCTACAGAAATCTCAAGGTTCTGAGAGTCTCAGAAGGTCACTTGGGAAAGGCAGGGATTATGTGAACTGTCCTGGGCCCATGTTTATCTAATCCAGTTGCAAGGCTTCTGGTGATGAAGACAATTTCTCCACTTCCACATGCTTGCTGTGAGAGACTTTTTCCTAATGTCAAACTTGAATCTTCTTTGCTGCACCTGACCAGATTTTGCTCTACCCACCATGGACACGAAGTGCTCACATATACGAACACAGGTATCCTACCTCCTCCCTCCTCTGTCTCTGAGATTAAAAAAGCCACCTCTCCTTCATTGAGATAAATACTGTTAAGAGCCCTGATCGTTCTCATAAGTGATCTTAGATTTCCTCTCCTTAAGCTCAAGTGTTTCTAAGTGCAGCACCCAGAAGGAGGCAGAATATCCAAGTTAAAACCTTATTAGAACTGACCATCCTGCACAGTGCTGGGGCTCCTTCACACACGGCCACCGCTTCGTTTCTCCCTTGGATTGGGAGTTTTGCTGTCTAGGCAGCAGCTCTATGTTGTTGATTTATGTTCAGCCTTTGACCCATCTACAGGCTCTGTGTACAGGCACAGGCAGCTCTATTCTCTTGCCTCTTTGAGTTGCTGCAGCCTCGGTGGAAGTGATAAATACACTGCTGTAGATTTATAGTCAGTGAGCAGATGACTCAAAATTGCACAGACTTTGCCTTTATTTCTTCTTTACTTTATCAACAGACTCAAACTCCACAGGGTGTATAAATTCCACAAACTTTTCTTTACTTTTTGGACTTTGGAAAAGTGCAGGTCAGGCAGTAGGGGTCCTTAGTACAGGACATTGCCTATCCCTACATGTGCTCAAAAAACCAGTTTGCATTCCCTCAGGAATATACAGTAAATATATAAATACCTCTTTCCTATTTGGAAATACTCCTCAGTCTTGGATTTCAAGTGGAGTTCAGCTACTTAAGACCAAATGTGGATCTCAGTTATAAAGATAATTGGCCACACAAAGCAATGTGTAGTGAGTAGGAGACTCAGGGCTAGGAAGAAAAGTTGGTCTGCCTCATATTGAGTGGCTTTAGATTTACACATCTGGAGTTTAAATTCCCAAACCCAATAATTAGCACAGGAAAAGCATTGGGACAACAAAGTTTCTAGGAAACTATTGACACTTGTTCAGTAGATAGGAACGTGCATGGAAGAAATGGTTTTAGAAAGGTCAAAAAACCCTCTTTGAGCAAAAATCTACAAAAAAAAGTAAAGGAAAAAATAAATATATATGGGAAAAAAGTGATACTGCAAAAAATATTAGGCCTTTTTTTAAAAGTTATTATTTAATAATTAAGATAATATTTCTTGTAATATATAAATAGGAAAAAATTGAACTGTCCCCAGTATTCTACACTCTTTGAAAACAAGAAAAGGAAAAAAGTAAAAATATTCTTCATCTGGAAGAGAAAACCTGCAACAACCTTCACCAAAATGCAAAATAGATATTTCAAAATTACAGTAGTTGTTCACTGCTAATTTTAAAGTTACAGAAAAAGGTTTTCTTGCATATTTTAGCATTAAACCTTTTCACTATGGTAAATCTGTAAAAAGGGAGATATTAATAGGATTCTTTATATATACACATATATAAAACAAGTTAGTTGTTAGAAAACAACTTCTTTCTTTAAGTATGTAAATCAGAAACCTGCTTAGAGTCAAATTTAAGAAGTAAAAAACATTATGAATTGTGCATGCTTGCCAATTTAATTTCTTATTGACAAGTACTATAGTAAAAAAACCTAGCCATAAAATGCACCTCTAAAAAAGCCAAATAAAATTAGATTTTTTTTTTAACTAAATCTAGTGTACTATTTGGTCACCTCCATTAGCCATGAGGTTTTTGATATGCAAACACAGCTTAGGCTGGCTCTGAAAGTGCAGTTGCTGACATCCACCACCCATGCAGGCTGAGTTGCTCTTGAAGTCATTCTCATGCTACTAAAGTATTACCCTGCTATGACCTGTGGCAATGCACAACCTGCTTTACAAAAAGGTAATATACACACAACTCCACATACAGTGGAGTTGGGCAGACAACAGAGCAGGAAGAATGAGTCACTTGCATTTTGAAGCTAAACTTCCCTCTTCAGTGTTGTCATCTTCAATTATTTTAGCCCTAGCTGCCTGCTCTCCACTTTCAGCCTTTTTATCAGAGGAGTAAGCAGTGGAGTCCATATGAACAGAAGAGAAGGAAAAAGATAGAGCAATGATGGACTAGTGACTAACCAATGAACACTTCATGTTTGCTCCTATTATTTTAAATAAACTTTTTTAAAAAGACATGCCACCAAAATACCCACATTAATGTAAATGATTCACAGGAGCCTCTAACCCCTAGACCAACAGCCCACAGAAATAAATAGTCATTACAAAAGAATGTTCCAGTATTCCTTTCACAGCTATTACTATTCCAACATCAAGGAAGGAAAGCATTCACTCTTTCATTCAAGGAAATTTGCTATTAATTTTCTTTTCCTGACAAAACTGTTTTGCTGAAGATATCAAATCTTTTCCTTGATTGGAAACTACTGCAGTATTGTTTTTCTTAAAAGCTCATTATTTAAACCACTCTGGACAACTGGCCTAGCAGAAGGCTGCGTTGGTCCATCTAGTTCAACACACAGAGCTCTGTTAATTAGGGAAAATGTGTTTCATGGATAAAATCAAGTTGTGTTAGCAAGTCTACTCCAAGCATGAGGTGAAGAGGATCTCAGGGTAGACCTATTTCAGCCAAGCTTTAATCTTCATCCATCTTATTGCCACAGATTTAAATGTAACTACATATATCATCAGAAATCTTCCCTTCTATTAAAAACTAGACACCAGACATTGATTCATTGGGCTATACTGATTCAGTGATGGAAGTGTCAGCAATACATCTCAGAAAGGGAGACAAAAGCATAAGGGATAGTTCAGCTTATAGGGTGTTGCTGTTAGAAAACTAAGAATTTATGTAAATCAGCCCCAGACTTCACTGTGTGGGGAGAGAGGGAAACTTGAACATCACCACACAAAATGATGTGGTCCTACCACATACTCGAGCTTGTTCGGTTTACTGTAATACCCAATCTGCCAATATTAATTTCTTAATGAAAAACTTACATCTGGGAAACTACATCACCATCAACGCGACAAAAACCACATCCTGCTTGAATTTCATTCACTTGAATGACATATCCATGGAAAATAACTGCAAAGCTACAAGAGAAGCAGACAAGAAAAAAGCACTATGTTTATTAAAACTAAAGTATGTCTTTTTTCCAAAGAAGCCAGGTTAGTATATATGCTACAATCTACTCAATTAGGGAAAAACCCCCAAAATAAGAACACACACACAAAACCCCCCAAACAAACAACAAATAAACAAACCCCAAACAAAAAACAAACAAAAACCCCAAACAAACAAAAAACCAAACCAACCCAACTAAAAACCAAAAAGCGAAAAAGCTCCTAAACACCCAACAAAGAAATACCAAAAGAAAAAAAACCCACTAAACAAAATATCCCTCCAAGCCCTCATGTAACAGAATCACACAGATTCACTGAGGTTTCTTGTTGAAACTAGAAACCACATTCTATTGAATATGTCTGATAAAAAGGGCTTTCTTTAGAAGTGAAAGAGTTAAATTCTAGATATCCTAAATACTCCCACCTTTCCCTGCTGCTGAAACTGCACATAATTTGATAGAGTTGAATTAAAGGAAAAGAGTACTGTATACATAACACGTTAAACGATGAGTATGAAAAGAATGTATGTGAAAATCCTTCATATTTTCTGCTTGCCATTAATTAGAGATGGATTCCTGATCTTGATTATCCTAAGCAGAAAATCAAGACCAGTCCCCGAAAGCAAACAGTCTTCCCTTTGTGGGCCTCCTCTTGATTTATGTAGGGCTTTAAACAACACAAGCCCCCCCAGAGCTGGGGTTACTGTTCCTTCACATTAGTTGCTTTTTTTGAGGCTGTAGATGGGCCTATGCTTTAGGATATTTATTTCTTGTTACGCCTTATAGTACAAGAAAAGAGAGAGCTGGGAAAAACCACTACAGAAAGTGATACACTTTCAAAATCATATTTGTTAACCATTTTATTATCTTTTGACTTGAAGTCCTCCCATTTTAAGATACTCCTCCAACTTTTTTGGTTTGGATACTACTATGCCACTTTTAAGGCAATTAAATCTGTTGCAGAGTATTTTCTGATAACTGCTCTTGGCTCATTGAAAGCAGCACCCAGATACCTTGAATAGCTTATTTGATCTAATGAGGCTTCAGCCACTTTGCCACAGGAACTAAGGCAATGATATTTTGGGACAAGCTATATTTTCAGATGTGACAAAATAATACAATAAAGTCAAAATTCTGAGGTAGTTGCTCACGTCATTCACAGCTCGCAGAAGGAGAGATAAAAATAAGGTGAAAAGAGAAAGGGAAAATCATAATGCTAGGAACAAAAGGCATTAACTCTGTGAATTGCAGGGTTTACCGTCACACATTTTAGCTGCATGTTCTCTTCTTGCTTGTACAGAGAAAGATTTGAGGCCGACAGCTCCCCCACAGAACCCTGAAAGATTTAGAATCCTCCTTCTGCCCCATGGCTACATAGAGGAAGACAGGGATGCTGAAACCACTCTCTGTTTCTTACCCTCTTAGGTGAAGCAGCCCTTGTCCCTACCTTTAGGAAGAAGGAGAGACTGGCTGATCTCAGGAGAGTCCAACTGACCAAATTTCACAGTCATCCAGCCCACTGGAGGGAATACTGCACAGAAAATGTTGACACAGGAGCAGAGGGAACGTGATATGTCCAAAGCAGGAAACTCAGCCCTAATCAAGACAGAGCAGAACCTGTTTCAGTGCACAGCAGAGACTACATTGCCATGATGGATGCAATAGTCCAGCAGGTAGCTAAATTAGATATATGTGTTGGGTTAAAAAGACTTACACAAAATATCCAAGTCTCAACTGTTTTCCAAAATGAGTGAAGGTAGCAGGTCAGTAACATGAAATGCTTACACCCTGGTCAAGTTCTCATTAGCTGAATAGAGAAAAAAAGAAAAATCTGGTTTGCATTTATGTTTTCTCCTAAAGCCACAGGCTAACACATCACTGTACAGCACTGAAAATTTCTAAAGTTATCATGAGATCAGCCATTATACCTCATCTTTGTTTTACAACTTTTTCATCTGTTTCACATTTCTTGGCTCTTTTATACAGTACTTTCAATAGAAATCTGACCACCGTGACTACAGTACTATAGTGTATAATTAGCTTGAGGGATGTGGATGGCTCATCAGCAAGAACATGTGGGGAACACAAGTCCCAACAGACTGATAGAGTCTTTGTCATGGCAGATTTCACTCTGCACAGCAAAATCATGTGCATAGACATGACATATGAGAGGTCCATACCAACTGCAGAGCATGCAACTCCTTGACTCAGGTGGCCACACAGCCCATATTTGCCATTCTGAGGAGTCAGTATGAGTGGTTTCTTCTGGAGCTCCACACACATCTGGAGCCCAGCACTCACATGTAGTTACTACACTCCCGAAATTTTTATGAAGTTGTTCCCTTAATTTAATTTCAAAGCCCTGCAGGACTAATTACTTGACCAGTAAAGAAACAACCAAATCATTCTGAGTACAGATAAATACTCTTTTTTTTATTATTATTTGAAAGTGACTTGCAGTTGAAGTTGATTTAATTTAGACTGTATTTCTGTAGATCTTGAAAACTGTAACACCAGATTCTCCCTCAATTACCTTTAATAAGGTAACTAGCACCATTAATCATACCTAGGTAAATTCAGTAACCGTGCATAGGCAAGTAACTGAATGCTTACACCGTCAGTCCCTGACATGCATATTACTTAGCCACTTTACAATTTAGCTGCGTGAAAAAGCTTGTACATGATTAATGTACAATGTATTAATTAATGTATTAATGTACATGTACATTGGTCCTCAGGGATGGAAGAACAATGTTTTACATAATGGCTGACAAAAAGAAAGAGAAAAGATTTATTTTCAAAATTGTACTGGGCAAGGGGAAATAACAAAAGTTCTTCTGGAAAAATATTTTGGAAATGGAAAAAGGAAAGGCACCAGTCACAATCTTCTTTCAAAGTAAAGTTACTATAATCATTATGAAATCTATGCATGGAAACTGTAGACTATGCCTGACTCCTCTCATGGGCTTACAGAAACACACAACATAACAGAAGAAACAGGAGAGTGAAGAAACACTGAAGAGCTGCCTATCAACTTTTATCACCCTTTTATCACTCAAGGTCAGGTTGGACAGGGCTCTGAACAATCTGATCTAGTTGAAGATGACCCTGCTCATTGCAGGGGGAGTTGGACTAGATGACCTTTACAGGTCCCTTCCTACCCAAAATAATCTATGATTCTATGATTCTGCTGCAGGTCTCAAGGACACAGCATGATCTCACAGCATGATTATTCTAATTGTAATTTTAGGTGTTCCTCTTACATGAAGAAAAAAAGATACCTCTAAGAAATGCCAATGTCATAGATCCTTATTAAGGTAGAGTTTAAAATATTAAGTGGTATTCTGCAGTCTTGAAACATTTGTGAAGTGACTGGTCTCAAACTCAAACCATCTTTTTTGAATGATTCCTGTAATGCACATACTTGCTTATCTGCTTTTAAAATCACATTGAGATGAACTGCATTCACTGGGCTTTAACAGATGCCAGAAAAAGCTGGACGCTAAATCATATATCTTCATTCTTAGGGATATGTTTCCATTTAACATCCTGTATTAATATGATTTTATTTTTACCTACATGCTTTACTTTGGAGCAGCAGCACTAGAGAGCAAAAGGAACATTAAGAGAAGTTCTTATCAGACACGGTATATGATCATCTCTGTTTTGCTTTGCCTTTAATTACCGAGGAAAAATAGATTATTTTAGTAAGTTTTTGTCATGCTGTTTGAAGTAACAGCCTGTCATTAAGATCCATAAGAGTGCAACAGAGTACAGCAAAATCAATACCACACTTTTGTTCCGAAGAGCCTGGTGTGTATTTACATTGCTGTGGATCCTGATGCTGTAAAAGTCTGCTGACCGTAATAACAGTGGAGTTGGCACACTGGTACAGATCTTGGCATTTCACCATGGGGCCCTCCCTCATATTCACGGCTCTTGTGCACAATTCCTCTGAAGGAAGTTTGTCTCTTGAGAGGATCACTTTTTCCTTTGAAAAGGGAAGAGAAGAACATGAGGTTTTACATGTAGACATGTAGTCTCCTCATTGATTCTGATCAACTGCAAAATACTTGCAACTTGGAAAAAAAACCCAAACATTCTTTGTTCCCAGGGTGATAGGTCGGATACAAGTCAACTGCACTGAGAACATTCTGAGAACATCTACAAAATTAAGGAGGTGAGACATAATTTCTTGATTCCAGATAGTGACCCTGATGTAGGAGCTGACACTGAGACACTTAGACACTTAGAGTTGTATGGACTGAGGTGCTTAGGGTCAGTGCCAAAACAAAAACAGGGTGTGAAATAAAGCACTTAAACACAGAGGTTAGGGACATGCTGAGCTGGGCCCTATGGATTACCATTTTCCAACCTGAGTAGAATATAGGGGCACATTTCATTAGAGATGTTGCTGAGGTAACACTGTAGAAAAAAATTTAACCTCAGTTACATCTAGAAAAGCAACCAGCACATCAGATTAGATAATGGCAAGTTCACATAATTCACTGGGAGTACATACTGTTGAGTAGATGCTTGAGATGACCTCCAACCATCCCACTGAAAGAAAAAGCTTACCTCAAATCCTAAATAGGTTTCAAATTTAATTTAAATTTTCTTTAGGTGAGGGAAAATATTTCTATTTCATACTGTTCAGGAACTATTTAGAGTTAAGTATCTGATTCTACATAAAATAAAGTAGTTGGTAATTACCAGAGGAAACCAATGAGTACACCTGTGAAGATACTCTCAGCTATAAGAAAAACAGGGCAAGGTATATTATTAATTATATATATTTTAAGAGTCCCCAGGACAAGGCAATCTAGCAGACTTGGCAAGTGAAATTAAAGGTCAGGAATCTGACTCAAGCATGCATTGATGACCTGCTGGCAATATACAGAACATGTTGTTTTAATGAATTCCACTGCTGGAACAAAACCTTGGTACAACCAAATAAATGTATTTTTTAGCACAGTTGTGGACTTTTTTCTAAACTATTCAACAGGGCAAGTGAAAAAGAGGTCAAAGCATACAGTACAGAGGCATGTCATTTTCATTGGACAAATCCAATCTAATGGATTTAACATTGCTTGATTGATCTAGTCCTGAATGTGTGAAGGCACTACCTAAATTTATTTTCTATGTGTTTCTTTACATTTTAATTGGCCCTGGAACTCTTTTTTTTTTTTTTTTTTTTTCCCCAGGATAAAAATTTATATATGCTGTCATAATTTCCCTTGTTTAAAAGTCCTTAAAACTCAGAAAAACCTTTTCAATAGCCTTATTTAATCCACTAGCAATGCGAGAGTTAAGCAGAGACTCAGCAAATCAGTATTGAAAAACTGACAGTGCTTTGTGCAGTATTTCAAGCCTGAGGTTCTGGACATGTCATAAACCTATTCCAGAGTTAATCAGAATTGTTGTCAATTGGGTCACATAGATGTAAATTTGCAATGGCCAAAGCTCTCTCATGGTGCAATGATAAACCCCAGACACACAAGGCTTGTGTTCAAAGGCCTGATTAGCTAAGATTTCCAACTGTTGCTACCACTATCCAAAATTAAACATGAAAATTATGGAAACAAGTCCATACTTACAGTCATGATCAAACTACTGCATAAAGCAAAGGACTTTGGTGAGCTGGAACTGTTGTAGTGATTGGTAGTAGATAGCCAGAACAAATATAATAGACTCAGATACCTATATTCTTTCACTTGAATGTATGATCTATCATTTAAAATGCTGATGTTTGAGATGAAAAGTGAAGAATCTGAGTTGTTTCCATAGTCACTTTGAATATTAGGAATGTATTTCCAAAACAGGATATTTCTCACCTTCAACATGCAGAACAGCCAAATTAAGATAAGGCCATGATGATCCTAATCAGCTAACAGTTTTGGATAGTCATCTATTTTCATCTTATTAAATGAGAACTTCCTACTGGTATTCTCAGTTCTTGAAGTACAGGCACAGCCATAGCAATCTGGGGGTGTTAAAGCCTGTTTTCCTGATGAGTATGTTAGAAGGTAATTTCAGTTATTTCAGCAGATAGAGATCTGTCTTTTGTAAGAGATAAATCTAAACCAGCACAACACAGATGTTATGTGTTCTGTTTAAAGTACCAAAGCAGTGCTGTGCTCTAGAAAGCATGATGAGCTTGCTACATTGCTTCCTATTTTAATCTTTATGAATGACTGATGTTACAGGTCATGGAGTCTAGGGAAATTGCTAGAAGCAATTACAGTTCTAATTTGCTGGAAATAATGAGAACTTCCATTGATTTGTTAACCTGCAATAACAGTACTGGCACACATGGGCAGCTGTCAGCAGAAATTCCAGGTGGCATGTGTTACCTACTGTCTCATATATGATAGGGCTGCCCTTATCACTCTGCATCCAACAATCTCTACTCATCTCCCTGCTTCAGTTTTTCTCACTTTCTATGTTTTGCAGTAATTTTATTTCTTACTAGCATAACTAAAGCTAAGTTCATCACATGCAGCCTGCCACTGTTGTTCAGTTGCCCCTTACATGAATACCTTATGATATTTATTGAAGTACTTTATGCTAAGGAAGATTTTTAAGCCTATTAAAAGAGCCAGGAAGTGATTAAGTCTGTACAGCTACGTGGGAATTTTGATTTTGGGTGCTAACTGAGTGCCAAGTAGTATGAAAGAGGTAAAAAAAGGAGGAGAGTGCAAAAAGAGGGAAGAGTGACACATAAAGTAAGAAGCAATTGCAAGGGGAGAAAAATCAGTAATTAAATAAGAAAGCAGAAAAAAAAAAAAAAGGCAAACTTTACAGAAAATATTTAATTTCCTCTCGAATATAAGTTTCCTGAGATTCTGAAGAAAACATGAATGCTCTCTGCAATTACATGGGAAAACCGAAGTCCTTGTTACAGGCAGCTTCTTGCAGTCCTGTGCCCTGGGGAGAGATTCTGCTCTTTTTCAGAAATAGGAGGAAGTAGCATCTATCCCAAGCAAAGAGGTGGCATAAAACATTGAAGGGACCGCAATCAAAGACTATGCAGGAAACCCATATAGGAAAACATCAATTAAGAAAGTTATCAGAGTGCTTGAGCTGGAGCTCTGAAGGGGTCACTGCTTGTTAATGGGGCCAGGCACTTATCCATGGCTGGTGGCTCATGCACTCATCCAAAGAGCCAAAGATTTTGGTGAGCATAAGGAGATACTCCCTCTTCAGCAGCTGCTTGAAAATGTACATAATTGTTGCCAACTGCCCATACACCACAAAACTCCTCATCTCTGAGCAAACAATAACTGGATGAACATGCAAAGAGAAAAAGGAAGAAGAAGACCGATGGACAGGAGACTCCAGAGCCTGTGATCAGAAGGGGGATTCATAGAGGAATGTCCTCATGGACTCAGCATCAGCTATGTGTGCAGCAGAGAACTGGAATCTACTGGGGCAACCTAGTTTTTCCAGAGCAGCCTTTCCCTTAGGATAGACAGCAGAGGTACTTATTAGCAGACAGGCCAATCCTGTGGCAAAACTGAAGATTAAGCTAAGCATTACATTTTTCAGGTAGAGAAATTAACACAAATGAGTGAACAAAAGTCTGGTTTTTAATGGGGAAGAGAAGAAATATATTTTTCTACCCTTTTATAACTCTGAGGACAACCAGAAAATGCTTCCAAAATTGATACCATACGTGCAGATTAAAACCAGGCTGCAAGCCAAATCCTCCTCTTCAGTTTCACTGGCGGAGCCCAGCAGACTGCCACAGAGCTACACTGGAGCAAGCAGGGAAAAGAATTTGACCCTTTGACTGCTGCATCAAAAGCAGCTAACTTCCCACTCTGTTTGGTGGCCTCAATATTTAAAGTTACAAATGGCTTTGTGCTCAGAAACGTATCAATTTTCTGCTAGAATACTTATGTGCGGATGTCCTTCTGCCCTGCTCTCTCTGAAATGACATTCCCTTTCCCCTGAGGCAGCATAACCAGCATTTCCAATGTTGTCCCTGTCCAGCTGAAGATGGATTGGATTTTATTGATTGCTGATGACAGAAGTTCCTCTACTCCCTAATCATTCTCCCAACACAGATAATATGTGAAAATAGCAAATGATGATTTTTAAACTGGGCTATCATTTAACTTCCTCATTATTCCACTGGTCCATACCTATAGACTCAAGTAAAAAATGTGCTCTCCCATCATTTTCAAAGTCAGGCAATTCAAATGTCATGGTTTATATCATGATCACAACTGGTTAAGATTTATTTTTATGAAACAGAGGCTACATATTGTATACAAGAATGTAGATGCCAGAAAGAAGAATATCCAGTACTTTGCAGTAAAGCTAAACCTGAAAACGCAAACCATAAGATAGCAATACCTCTTTGTACCATGAAATTCTAGATTCTCTTGGTACAGACTGAAGACTAGGATATCTTACTCGAATGATAGACGTAAAAAGTATCCTGACTGAAAAAAAAGTACTCAGCATGAAAATAGCTGTTTTGATACTCTGCACTAAAATATCTTATAACTAAACCTGCTAAAGCAAAGCAATGGAAAAGTTTGGTATTTGTTGTTGTTTATGAAGAAGCTCGCACCAAGAGCAACCTTCATATACAAACTTGATTTGTCCCTTAATGTTCTTGGATAAGGACTTAGTTTAGGGCATTTCCCCAAGCGTTTTAGGGAAAGACAGGGATGCCACTTGCCCAGAACACACTCCAGCTGATGCAGAATTCAGTTTTCAGGTGATGAATTTAAGAAAATGGGAAAAGGAGGGACAAGAGCAGGAAAGAGCATTTTGGTGCTCTTTTTAATGCTATGTCTCTGCTATAGACATGAAACCTTCCTTCAGTTCCTTCTCCCTCCTCAGTGCTCCCTACCATCCAGCCTCTATCTTTGCTTCAGCTATAGCCCATGTTTTTACCAGATCCCTTCCAATAGGCCTGACTCCCCATCTGCTTGCTGAGTGTATTGGGTTTGCACAGCAAGGTTTTGGTAGCAGGGGGGCTGCAAGAGTGGTTTCTGTGAGAAGCTTCTAGAAGCTTCCCCATGTCCAGCAGAGCTAATGCCAGCTGGCTCCAAGATGGACCTGCTGCTGGCCAAGGCCAAGCCCAGCGGCTACTGTGGTAGCACCTCTGGGATAATGTATTTAAGAAGGGGTAAAAAATAAGCACTGCACAGCAGCAGCCAGAAAGAGGAGTGAGAATATGTGAGGGAAGCAGCCCTGCAAACACCTAGGTCAGTGCAGAAGGAGAGGAGGAGGTGCTCCAGGCACGGAAACAGAGATTCCCCTGCAGCCCGTGATGCAGCCCATGGTGAGGCAGCTGTGCCCCTGCAGCCCATGGAGGTCCATGGTGGGGCCCCACGGGGAAGCAGAGATTCACCTGCAGCCCATGGAGGTCCATGGTGGGATCTCTGCTCCACCTGCAGCCCCTGGAGGGCCCCATGCCAGAGTAAGTGGGTGCCCAGGGGAGGGTGTCACCCTGTGGGAGGCCTGTGCTGGAGCAGGCTCCTGGCAGGACACGTGGCTCCATGGAGTGAGGATGCTGAAGGTGTTTGCTGGCAGAACTGGTGACCCTGTGCGGGACACAGACTGAAGCAGCCTTGTCTGGAAGCACTGCACCCCTGGGAGAGACTCACGCTGTTTGTGAGGAGCTGCAGCCTGTGGGAAGGACTCACCTTGAGGAGCTTATGCAGGCCCAGGGGCCTGACACCAGGGCAGCTATGCCTCAGCCCTGGAGGGACCGATGCAAACAGGCAGAACCCCCTCTAGGTTATGGTGAGAAAAGCCATGGGAGGCTTTTGCAGCCACATGATAATATCTTTTAAGTTCTGTTACATTGTTGGTTAGTTAGTTGATGTCACCCCTCTTCGGCCTCTGTTCACCATATATGTATCCTTTCCATAATATTCTTCCCTCCTTTACCTCTCATTGGCCTAGTTTTGCCGCAGTACTCCACTCCTGTTACCCTGTTGGTTCCCCCCAGTTCCTATTTACCCCCTTGCACCACTTCCCTGTATCCCTACTGGCCCTGACCCTCAGATCTGCAGCTTTTGTCTCATACATAACCCTGTGCAGTTGGCCTGATCCTGGTCCTTGTCCCTGAACCTCTATTCTGTGTCCCTAGACCCCTTTGCTATTCCTGTGAAGAAACAGTTTTTGGATATCCAAACCAGAACCTGTCCCTTGGCTGTATGGTCAGTGCCACTCCAGTCCTGCGCTCCGGGCTAGAGACCCCGGTCACCCTTCGGGACCCTGTGAGAGCTCACATCGTAACAGGAGCTCACGCAGGAGCACACCCCATGGGAGAGACCCCACACTGCAGCAGGAGGAGACTGTGATGAATCCTCCTTCTGAGTAGGAAGGACATCCCAGATAATATGGGATGAACTGATCACAGCCCCCATTCCCTGTCCCCTTGTGCTGCTGGAGCAGAGGAGGTACTGAAAACCAGGAATAAAGTTGAGCCCAGGAGGAAGGGAAGGGTGAGGTGTTTTATGATTTGGTTTTATTCTTCATTATCGTACTTGAATTTGATTAGTAATAAATTAAACTCATTTCCCAAAGTTAAGCCTGTTTTGCCTGTGACAATAACTAGAGAGTGTTCTCTCCCTGCCTTTAACTTGATCCATGAGCCTTTTCTTGTGTTTTCTCTCCCCTGTCCAGCTGAGGAGAGGAGAAATAGAATGGCTTTGGTAGGCACCTGGTGTTCATCCAGGGTCAAACCACCACACTACACCAGACCTGTTTCCTTCTCTGGCTCCAGGAACTTCTTTGCAGTCCCTGTGTCTCCTCACCAGCAGCATTCAAGGCAGTGCTGCTTGGATGTTCAGGAAGGGCAGAGGAAAAGTTTGGTGTTTTCCACACAGCTTCCAAGATCCACACAGTCCAAAAAGGCAGCACAGATTAAGTCCAGCCTCCACAAAGAGCATGCAGTCAATTTTCTCTAAGGCTCATGGACCAGAAATGGTCCACTTGGAAAAAAAGTAAATCAAAAACCAAACTCACAATAATTTGCTTGTACTACATCTATTCTTCATAAGTTCTGTTTTAAGATATGATTGAAGTTTTGGCTAGTCCTGAAAAAATGCAGCAGAGAGCCCCAAGATAAAAAGTTTCAGAATTATTTTTCTTTTTTTTGGCAGGGGCAAAACTACACACAAGATGAAACTCAAGCAGACACCAATGAGTGAAATGCCTGACCTGCTTAATGTAGTACAGGGGATACAAGAGGAAGAACAGTCTGGTAAAGGAGAGTCATCAGTAACTTTTAGAATGGATGGTGATATTCATTGGGTTGAGGGAAAGAGTAGGCATGTTGCATCTTAAGCAGCCAAGCACTGCTATGGGCACTGCAGTTAATCAACATTTTTGGTGGTATCTGTTCCCTTACAGTTGCAGGAACCTGCTGTCACATGGGACGCCTCTACAAAATTAAGTAGTCCATCTCTGGACTATTTCTGTACAAGATAAGGTAATACAATCTCATTCAATCCTAATATAGCCAAAATAGTTTTATAAGTTTAGTTTACCATGTGTTTCCAAAAGAAGTCATTTAGAGAACATCGATTAAGATGACAGCAAGGAAAAAGAAAGCCTATGGAGGGTGCTTGTAGCTACACAAATAAGGCTTGAATGAGGTGATAGCAATGCTTACAATTGATGATTTAGCATTAGCATCTGGTGATCCAGACTTCCATAGAAGGTATTGAAAATAGTCAGGTCTAAGAGCACCTTCCCAGTCTCTCCTTTTTTCCTAGCTGGGGCACTTCAGCATCCTTAGCAAGTGCTCTTCCATCCTCAGAGGGAGATGGCCTGAGCTGGGGTAACATGTCCTGTTATACCCACTGCAGTTACAGATATTTATGTAGTGGTTGGAGGAATCCAGAGAAAGGCAAAGAGGTGGATCAAGCAGTTAGAAAATAGGACCTAATAGGAAAAATCAAAGGCATGAGATTGTTTAGACAGGGAAGAAAGAGACATAACCGTTTTCAAAATGTAAAGGGTAAGTTTGACCAAGACAGGCAGCAACACTGGACGCTTACATATTATTAAAATGCAAATGAGGGATTTAAACGGTGAGGAGGTTACTTATCCAAAACACCTCATAAAAACCAAGAACAAAGTTCAAGCCCTTTCATTATCAATCCTGTGCTCTCACTTGTAGCCATTATTTTCTAGATACTGTTCAGGTGACAGGCTCTTCCTTAGTGGAAGATATTGAATGACTGTCATTTTATACCAAAGCAAAGTTTCTACTGTGGAAGTCTTACCTGAGACTTTTTTATCTTTACCCTTATCTGTTGTTGTTATCCTCATTTCTACTACGTGCATCCAGCTATCTTTATAACCTCATTTCTTTCCCACCCAAACAACAGTATAAATAGCCAGAAAATCTATTCGTAAAAGGCAAGGGAGGAAAGGGATAAATAGAATGATCTAGCAGTCAGGTTTACTGTAATCTGTTGACAAGCATCCTTCCAGCTTTCAGTTCCTTGTACAGCATACACAATGCACAAAAATCACAGTGGTGTATCTAATGCAAATGGCACTTTTCTCACTGCATTTTTGCTATGAGGTCTGAGTTTATAGTATTGCAATGTGAAACTACAAAATAAGCGTATGGGGATCGTCACTATATCGATGGCTGCTCTGTAGTTTTTGAAAGCAAGCTGTCCATAGCCCTTTTGCCTGCTCCCCAGGTAGAAATTTGTACCTGCAAGTTTGGAACTGGGCAGGGATGATGCCTGAAAGCCTGTACAATATGCTAGTGGCTTGGAATTTGCTACAACTTGAGTCCCAGTTAACAGTATGTTTGAAGAACAATCTCAAATTCTAGAGCCACGGGATTACAGAAGCCCTCCCTGTCAAAGCACAATCCTACTCTCAGGCATATCACAGATGGAGCACTTCCTGCCTTCTCTCACTACTCTGGAAGTACTCACTGCACTGCTTGCAGTAATGGTCCTTGGAACAGTTCAGGCACCAGAGCCATACTATGAGCAAAACTCCACTATTCAGCTACATCTGGCTTCTACAATGGGTAGTGATTTTTTAAAATTAAATCAGCATGCTGAGGGTGTGCCAGCTGGACACAGTAAAATGCGGATAGCATTCTGTTGAACAAAGAAAGAAAAGAAAGATAGATATTCAATGAAGTACATTTGACCTCAGTTTGAAAACCCCTCCCAAAAAAGTCGTTGTTTGCAAGGACATCTTAGAAAGAGACACTCTAAACACTTAAACGTCTGAATTTTCTGGTTGCCCATGTGGCCAGATACCAATCTCAACATGTGGTAGATAATCTAATGTAGGTAATGCATTCTAAATCATGCTGGCTATCCAAGAAGCAAGTTGCTTTTAGTTAGGTACCAAATAAAATCAAATCCATTAGGAGTTAGTATGCTCAAGCATTTTGAGAACATAGTTAGAAAGGAGAACAGTGGCATAAACTAGTCAGGACTTCCCATTATTGTACTTTTTTCATTTCAGGAACCAAGGTTTTTTCTGAGTTGAACCAAAAGACTCTGATTTACTAATAGCATTATTTAGAACATCGTTTCTCTAACTGATCTCTTGTTAGGTACTATGTGCAAGAGGCCAGAATAAAGTCCATGCAGTAAGACATGAATTGTCATAACCACAGTTTTTGTTGGCTTTCTGGAAGTTTTCTTAGACTACACATGATTAGTGTAATGACATATGCAACTGTTTTTTTAGTATAAATACCACTGTAGATGGAATATCTTTTAACACATAAAACTGCCAATCAGTAGTGTCCTTTTTTTTTTTTTTTTTTTTTTTTTTTTTGAGAGAGAGAGAGAGGGAGAATAACTTTCCCTTTGACACTGGGAACAGTAAGAGAAAATAATCATTTTATGTCTTAAAACTTTGCACTTGTCTCTGACAATATCCATGTTCCCTTGCTTTGCATGCAAAACCATTACCAATTTGATATTTAATGTCTTTAAACAAACATATCAGGTTGTTTGCAAAGGTGAGAGTTAGATGCTCTTTGGTTTTTTAGGTAGTTGCATTCTTAATTTTTTAATATGTTCATGGAATTCACATGAGAGGTCAACTTTGTTCCAGTACAAAGACTTCTGACAAAAGACTTGAATTTTCAAGATTTACACACTTGAATGAGAGCTCACTCCTTATGTAGGACACTTATGGGATCAGACTGAGACACATGAGCCTACTTCAGCACAGAGCATTTAACAGAAGGCATTGCTAAGGTCAAACCTAATAATCAGAAAGGATTTGCATATAGCAGCAGGTGACTGTGAGATGGGCATGAAACTCAAGTGGAGAAACAAAAATGGACCACAGGAATTCCTGAGACTTTTCTCAAAGATGTTGTACCCTCTGGCAAATCTGCCAGACATCTCATCTAAGTGTTTGCACAGAATGCCACATCCTATTGAGGTTAATACTCTGTCAAAAGTATAACAAAAGAATGAATAGAAAAAAAGCCATCAGAACAATTTGCATTATTTTTTCTTAATAAGAATCATATATAAGACAATGTAAATATCTCAAAGTTCAAGTTCTGTAGAAACAAAACAACTCCTCCCTCCTTATAACATCACATTTTGTTTCTTTCCAAAAATCCTGATATAAACACTTTCTTCAGCAAGCAAGCAACAAGCCAACCAAGCACTAGAAAAGTTTTGAACCATGACAGCGAACTGATGTCAGCCAGAAAACAGAATTCATCATGAATTAATAAAGAAGGAGGGAGAGGAGGTATTGTCAGTTGGTTTTAATCACTTACAATGAAACAAAAGAAAAAAAAAACCACCAGCACGAGAACAGGAACTCTAGATCTTTTCATTCAATACTGCAAGCAATGTAGATGTACTCTGTACTCTGTAGGTCTAAAGTTCAGGAAGATTTAGCATCCAAAATTTAAGTGTAGCAGGAATTCTCTGGGAAACTAAGCACTTCTAAAGCCAGGCTATTCTTCTCCTTTCACTGTCCAAACATATTCACCTCCTGTAATATCCTAAAAATGAACAGCTGAGATTGGCATATCCCATACTCTGTCTGCTTTAATTTTTTTTTTTCTTCTGTATTGTGGAAGCCACTGTTGAGTGTTTGAAATTCAAATCCATGTCCAGGTTAAATTTAATCAATCTTAGTATTAATCTCAAAGTTAACACAATCACTTTCTAGGAAAAAAAAATATATCTCAAATACTGGGTCCCAATTAAAATAACCTTTCTGTCTTGAACACCAACATTAGAGATGAGAGACCAAACTAATGTGCTTTGCTTGGCTGATTATCTAAGTCTTTCCACTGGCACCTTCTCAAACTGACAGCAGTGGAGGAAGGCAGGGGCAGCAACAGTATTGTGGGGGTTGCTGTCGAGATGGGAGACAAGAAAACAGCATGCAGTGCTATGGGAATGGTTGAATGCGGTTGGGAATGACTGGTGTATAACTGGTCCTGACTGAAATGTTTCATAAACATACTTAACTCAAGAAATATTTTGTAATTTCCTCAAATACGCCCCCCACTCGGCACACACACGTCTCTCATTATGGACTTAATGTGCAGTACAAGCATCTCCCTTTCACTTGTGGAATAAGAGGGTTTCAACATGTAAAATCTTTGGATGCTATTGCAAAGTTACATGTGTGTATGGCCCTCCTGCCAGCAACAAGGATATAGTTTACATTTAAAGAAATTTTTCAAAGAATACTGCCTTGGCCTTCCTCTGAGGAAGGAGGAAGTCCCTGAAGTACAGCACTAATGACAATTTGCGCTGTTGTTTGGGGGTTTTTTTCTGCTGAAGAGAAATACTAAAGCCTCCTCGGTGTCCTTTTGGACAAATAGCAAGTCACCTCAGAGGATCTGAGAGTTTGGCCAGAGTTTGCCAAACACTTGCAGAAAATCATCTCTTTCTCTTTTCTTCTCTTCTCCCCTGTCCACCTTAATCTTTCCACTCCAGCCCTGGAAGCAACTCCTGCACACAAGATGATGAGTTTATCCCAGGCACAGTTAGGGTTAATTGGCCTGAAAGTCTGCTCCCTTTTCAGCAGAAAGTCCTCTCATACTTATTAATGCATTAAACCCTAACATATTTTAGATTCACCCACTGGCCCTCCTTGTCTTTCCCACACCCCCTGAGATGTAAACAGAGCACTCATAATTTTTTAGGTTTCTCTGCTATTTGGGAAAACTGGAGAACTGCAATGCAGGGGGTTAATTTTCACTTTAGGCCTCAGCCAACAGGCTTATACATACATTTTACAACTTGCAGGTTTCCCCAGTGAGAATAAACTGATGTAAATAACATTTTCTGCAGTCATCTGGGTCCTCCACAGCAGTGTTCAGCCGAAGAACCTGAGAAAAGATGGAAAATGCCTCTAGAGGAGAGAGTGATTTTATGAAGGGATCTGGGTCTTTGACCACAGCTACAAGAGAATATAGCAGAGAAAGTGGGAAGGGGAGATACATAAAGCACATGATTTCAGGCAGCAGTAGAAACAGCAAGAAGAGAACTTATACATTTTCTTTTGTAGGAGAAAGTAAGGAGTTCCAGTCAAGCAACGTGCTGAGAAAATAGGCTGAGAAAGCCTATTCACAATGCACCAGCAAGGAGGACTAAAGAAACTTGGATAATTGGATGGGAGGAACCAAAGCTAGACTGAAGTTTGGAAGAGCTGAGCCCTTGGCATTTTCCCCAGAAAAGTGATGCATTCACATTGCATGTGGTTCTTGCACAACTGCCTCAGCATGATACTCGAAACAGCCCTGTACCTGGAGAGTCACAGTACCAACCCCAGCCCAACCCAACACACGGAGCCTGATCTCCTGCCCTCCTTGCTCTGCTGCTTCTGCCTTCACCATACCCTGCCCCGGTGCCTGTCCCTCCCACTTGTAATGAAGTCTTCTCAACCTCCTTTACAAAGGCTAATAAAGGAGGAGGTGCTGAATGGATCCATGGCTTCTCATTTGCATGAAAGAGTACTGCAAGCACAAAAACATCAGGGAAGAGGTAGGGGTGGGGGACAGGCAAGGCCATGTCTGTAGTCTCAGCTCCATTTGCTAAGTCCCTGATGCCCCAAGGAGATAGTAAGGGTCAACCAAAGCAATGGGATGGAGCTGCACAGATATGCACAGAAACTCTTACTATTCGGGCATTAAAAAAGGAAAAGGAGAGAGGCTACCAAACTCCGTATTTTCTCTGTCACTTAATGAACCCCAGGGCTGGTACAGATAAGTGGAAGGTGCATTTGGTGCGATGGTATAAGCAGAGAAAAACAGAGCACCATTCCAGTGAGTAAACTACCCAGATTAATTACCACTAAAAGGGAGAGGGAGAGAGATGAGGAGGAATGGAAAAAGAGAGGAAGAGTACATAAAAATGACAAGCTCTCTTTTCCTGGACAAATTTATGCCAGCCAGAATACTTTCTGCATCCCCAGAGCTTCAAAGGCGGTCAACTAGAGTTGTTGTTTTCTTCTGAAGTGGCCTATCCACAGTGTATGCTAGAAGCTATGTTTTACAGCATTGTTACTAAGGATAACAATACTTTTCTAGCTTTTTTTAAAATTTATGTACTTACATGAGAGAATCCTGCAGCTGTCCATTGATTTCAACCTGAAATTTCCCAAGTGAATCTACAATTTCAAGTGAATTGACCCACTGTTCTGTGCCTCACCTTAGGTCAGCATGAAGAGGCAATCAAAAATTCCATGTTACAGAAAGGTTTAGAAATCAGAACTATTTCTTCTTCCTCAACATTTTCTGCAGTGCTTCACTTTGAAACTTTCAAAATAAGTGGAGGCTCAGTATCTCTTCAGAGAAACTATTCCCAGCTTGTAACAGTAGATACCAAAATAATTTTCTTCTTCTTTCATCTCTTCTGCTTCCCTATGTCCCTTTCACCCCTTAAAAAAGAATGTCAGACCTTGCCTAATTTCTGAGAGGGTATTATGTGTCCTCTCCACGTACTAGAAACTGACACTTTGAAACCCAAGTTAAATACCTGGCAGATGTACCACATATTGCCAGATAAATAAGCTTACAAAGTCTCAGTCACCTTAGAAAGTCTCAGTCACCTTAGAAAGTCTACTCAGTTTATGGCACCACTAACTCACTACAGTGAGTTTCTAAACAAGAAACCTGAATTCACATCTCTCACCCACCGAGAAGAAACATTTAGAAGTTGATACACATCTGGATTATTTCTTCTAAGTCTGATAAAACAAATATAAAACAAACCAAGTGTACTTCCAGGTCCAGCTGACACCCAAGTGAAGATGTTGGCAGGAGAGTCTGTCATGGGATCCTGGTAAACTCAGCTCCAATTCCCAATCCTGCCCAGGCTAGTTTTCTGGGATCCATTTTGTTTCTAAAAAAGTTGTCTTCTTGTGACTTCTGCTTTAGAGGCCAGTGCTATTCCTCTCCCTGCAACTTTTCCCAGGACTGGAATGAGAGGAAGAAATGACATGACAGAGTAGGAAATAAATGCAGCCATGTTCTCAAATCCATGCAGCTCAGAAAGGGGACAGGTAAACATTGCTTGCTGCCTCTGCCTCTCTCAGAAATCAAAGGAAGGAGAAGGAGGGAAGCTCCAAGGAGGAAGGCTCTAGGTTAGCAGCAGAGAGTGGGAGCATGGACAGAAAGGTCTTGGGAATAATACAGGCTTGCTTGGCACATGGCAGTGGCTGTGCTGCTCAGACTCCAGGATGACACTTCTCACATTGTGCCATGGAAAAATAAAATTATTATCTGACTCCTCTTCTGCCTGACAGATTTATACACATATAACCTTACAGCTGTCAGACTCCATTGTGAATAATCAGATCCTGACAGATGAGAACATTTCCCCACGTCCCTTTCTGAGGGTGTAGCTATCAATCAGTGGAACTCCAAACTTCGCAGCTTCATAATTAGCAATAATGGAGGCACTACCAAAATCTTAGGCAATATGTTTTGGATAAATTTCCATCCTCTCTGCTTTTGATCCAATCACTTATTTCTTCTCTTCTACTGTGGTCCCTCTCCCTTTTGCTTCTACACACACAGCCCTGACACATGGCATGTATTATACCTTCCCTTCTTTGCAGGATTGAAATCATCTCACCTGCCCATCAGCTTGTCATGGACCACCCACCAGAATGAATCACCTGCTGGGAACTAAGACGACACCTAAGCATGCCAGCCTATGCTGTAGGGATGGCAAGGCCAAGCAGACCCAACAACTGCCACCCTGTGGTAACCACAGAAGGAAGTCAGAAGATGAATGATGACTTTATCCACTGCCCCAACAGATTCAAACTGCTTGAGAGAGACACCTAGCTTTGTTCCCCTCACCTTTTATGGCTATTTTTTTTTTAGTTCAAAAGATTTCTTTTGGAAGATTTGCAACCAAAATAAAGTACTATAAAAACCAGAAACTACTATAAAATTACTTTGTTCAAGTTATTTTGTTTGTCCTACTCCTGTTTCTGTGGCTGAGAGGGGCAAATGGAGCAATCACAAGTATAGGCATGAGCTAGAGCAGCACGCAGTAAGTCGAAGAGCCAAGCTTCCCTCTAGAAAACCAGTACTGGGCACAGAGAATACCTGCTTAAATGTGGAAAAGTCAGTTTCCTATCTGAAGTGATCATAGACATTTTGGAGATGCATTGAGTTTTAAGGAAGGCAATAATATTGACCTGAAAAAATGAGAGTTGCTGGCTTTACCAATAACTAATTCCTTGCAAATTTGGTTTACTTGCAAACTGTGTCTTATGTCACCAGATTTCCACAAGACTTGTGGATGTAAAACAGCACAAAATCTACTTTAAGGATTTGAGATTTACTACACCAGGCTCAGATTCAGTCATCTATTTATAAATTCTGAAATGTTTGTGGCTAGTCTCATTTCAACAGCCACTTAATTAGGCATGCTCAGTCTTCTATAGAGCTTAGAGCTGTGATCCAGGCTCCTCAGACCCATTTTGAGAAGACTGGAGTAGTCTTGCACATGCAAAGATAAGAAGATGGCAGTCCAACCAAGTGACTCAAGTACTGTGTAAACAATTGACTGTTTGGACTCATTCTCAAGAGTCTTGTCCCTTATCCTTAAAAATATTCATATTAAAGCAAAACACTGCTGCTGCATTTGTCTCAGACTAAATAGATTTCAATCACTGCTCTACTGGGAATGAAACTAAACATTAAACAAGTTAATCTTCATCTAAATGGGTTGTAAAGCAGCTTTTCTCCATAAAAAATGTAAGCTACTTAAGAAATAAAGTGTTCAGGTTAATTCCATGTCTACATGTCTGCATATGTCTCCCACCAAAATCTATATAATTTTTTATGGCTTTATAAGATTTGTCAATGACACATGACATATATAATAAGAGCAAAACACCATCATATGTCATCATTTGTCTAAAGTAAATTCTTATGCATCACAAGAGGAAATTCTGCTCACGATACAAGGGTAAGAGCTAGGTGTACAATTTCCAGTGAAGTGTTCTCTCTGAATCACAACCACCTTCTCTGGCCTTAAAAATTGATTAAGAGATCAACTATGCTTAATAGCATATAACAAAGAGAGGATTTCATGACAGGGAGTGGCAACCAGACAGATGTGACATACAAATAAATATTTTTTTGCTCTTGAGGAATTAAGCAAAACAGCTTGGCTCAGCTAGACTATATGAAAAGATGTGTCCAGGAGATAATCAACAAATGGGATGCTTCTGTGTTTGTGACATCCATGCATCCTGTATTGTCACCATAGTAACTCGACTTCTTTTGCTCCAGGGATTGCCTACAAAAAAACAGACGGAAACCTTGGCCTAGAGATTGTGCTCCATCTGGGAGCATGCTGTGGGGCAGCAGTCTGCTACTTTAATTATATCTATTTAAAAAAAAAAAAAAAAAAAAAAAGATGCTGTTGCTCATTAAACAGATCAAATCCCTCCAGTTTATCCATCATGTAAGGCTACTTACATGGCTAAGACTGGCCCAGACCTAGACTGTAAGTTAATGCTGCCCTAATTTTCTGCTGACTTAAGGCTGCCTTACCTCCCACTATCCTGAGAGTGCCAATATTTCTTACTGTCCTCAGTCTCTCAGCAGCACAGCTCCCAACTGTAAACAGGCTGTAAGAGCCCAGCTGGCTCAGCAGAACTGGGATCCAGGAATTGCTATCTGCTGTGCGAAAGCCAAAAAAAGCTTCGGGGAACATAACAGAAATGACCAGAGTGGCTCTCAGACTGCATCACTAGTCTGTTGCACTATTGAAATTCCAAGATCCAGTAAGGAAATACTTTTAAGAAAAATTATTGGGGGGGAGGGGTGCAGGGGGGAGGGGAGAAGGGGAAATAATCTCATGTTTGCAGGCTCACGTGCCTTCAGGCTTTTTTTCCCAGCCTGAAAGAAAATCTGCTGTTTTGATTTCTGCATGTCAGATAATGAAGTAAGAACAGAGCACTCCAGTGCAGCACAGTGCTCTTTTCATGCACATACTAGCAGCACCCTTCTGTGCAACTTTCTTTTTATGGAGCCTATGGTAGAATTGTCATTCAAATAGTCTGAGGAAAAGCATGATTAGATAAGGTGTAGTCATATCCTTTTACGGGCAACTAACATCCATAAGCACTAACAATTCAGTAGACACCTAAAGCTTTCCTTTCTTTCCTGACTCAGTAGTGCAGCTCATTCATCCCACACAGTTTGTTTTGCCTCACTCTAACCATATAACCTACTTCAAAGGTTGGGGTTTTTTTGGTACAGGTTTTACAGACACATAAACCCTCACCAAATCAATCCTGGATTTGGATTTGGATTTTGGCAGTTTTCCAATTTCCTAATTAAAAAAAAAATTCAAAAAAACAATGAAACAAACAACTCAAAACAAACTAAACTTATTTAAGGCTGCCTGTAATTGCTCTAGAGGCAGAACCTTTACTGTGCCTCTGTTGCCTCGGGCAGTGTTTCCATCTCATCCTAGGAAGTAGTTTAAGACACAACAGCACCATCTACCGAGATGAGCATCTGTAAATCTTAGCATGCCTTGCCAAGTGTGTTAGATAAATGGTATAATTAATTACCTTGTCATTAGTTACAACTAGGAAACTTATTTCATCCTGCCATGAAAACTGTTTAACTTCACCTGTAAGTGTTGCTTTTTGGCCTGTTTATGCTGGAGAAGAGAAGAATGAGAGGGGATCTCATCAATACATAGAAATATCTCAAAGGCAGGTGTCAAGAAGATGGTGCAAAACTCTTTATAGCGGTGCCCAGCAACAGGATGAGGAGTAATGGCAATAAACCAAAATACAAGAAGTTTCACCTCAACATGAGGAAGAACTTCTATGCATTGAGATTGACAGAGAACTGGAACAGGGTGCCAGAGTAGGTCACGGATTTTCCCTCGTTGAAGACATTCTAAACAACCCACCTGGACACATTCCTGTGTAACCTGCTCCAGGTGACCCTACCTTGGCAGGAGGGTTAGATGAGATGATCTCCAGAGGTCCCTTCCAACCCTAATGGTTCTGTGGTCCTCAAAGCTGTAGAAAACTCTACTCCCATTTCAGCACCCAGAGTTAAGAACGAAATTGGTTATTAATCATATAAATGATATTTTGTGGGTGAGATGCTTAATTTTTACTGCTGAATGTATAAAAACAAAAGGAAAAATCAACCTAGCTGTTTCATAGCTGGTAATATAAAAAAATCTCCTACTGAAATACACAATCACTTAAGCAAGTTTTCCACACAAGTAAACAATTAAGATAGCTCACTTTTTTTTTTTTTGTCTGGGAAGGTGGTCAAACAGACAACTGGTTTGAACCAGCTATTTTGTTGACTGTGTTCAGGTGACTCATAGTTAAGTGTCTGAGAAGTAGCAATTAAGTGGCCTTAGATACTATATTAACTTAATATTTCAAAGCCTTTTTCATCTTTAAGTCTTTTATGATTTACATTGCAATTTCTCTTCAACCTGTATCAAATAATCATCCACAACTGTGGCAAGATGATCTTCCAATATTTTTTTTCTTTTAATCTCACATATGTTATTTCTAGGCACCCAGCTTAATATGACTTGACATTGCCTTTGAGCCAGTGCCTAAAAATGCATTCTGCCTGGACGGCTGCCTGGCTGATTTGCTTAAATCTGCTTTTAAGAAACACTGAAGACATTGAGATTCTGTCTCACTTAAACAAATAAATATAGTCTGCTTTGTAGAAAGCAGATATTGTGTACTTCCTCTTCCTCTTTTTGTTCCTATGTAATAGGGTCTGGAGAGTGATTAAAGCAGAAAAAAACGCACCAAAAAAAGGGTAAAAGAAAAAGTTCTGTAAGAGGTTTTCAAGAAGAAAAAGCTAGATTCATATCTACAGCAGGTTTTATGGAATTTCACCATCTCTGCCCATTGCCCTACTGTGGATTGACACACCTTAGGCTACAGTATTAAACAGATACATACTGATATATGATGTTCAGAGATAGATGCCCCTTTTTAAACACCTGAAAATGCATGAAGAAGAAAACCTGGGCCAAGAATGCAATTCCCACCTGCTTCAGCATTTTCAGATACTGAAAATATCAGTATCTGAATTTCAGATACTTTCAACTATCAGTTGCTTGCATCTGTCTGGACCTTGGGTACAGTCAGCTGCAAATATGATTCTGCTTTTCAAAATTCAATCTCACCTTACTATCTCACTTTCCTGCTTCCTATTTGGTATTTTTTAAGCTTTGGATCTGATTTTTTAGCTTTTAAGGACAGATCAGTGTTACTTACATAGCACAACACAGTGCTACTTAAGTACTGTGACTACTTACATAAGTAGTATGATCACTTAAGTACTATGACACCATAACATCTCTGTAGTTTCATATAGAGCAGGGACAGCCACCAGTGTCCTGGGCTCTGTCAACACGGTCACAGACAGCACATGGAGGGGAGGAATTCTATCTAACTGCTCAGCACTTGTGAGATTTCTTTTTCAATCGTCTGTGTCTAATTTTGGACCCCTGATGCGGGATGGACATCAATAAACTGAAGGGAATTCACTGTTTGGAGGCTGAAACATTGTCCTCTGAGAAGGGCTGAGGGAGGGGAGGGTTCTCAGGCCTGGAGAACCAAAGGCACTGGAGAGGCGTCATGGCAGTTTTCCAATACATCCAAGGAGATCACTGAGAAGATGGGGACAAATGCACCTTAAGGCATCATTCACAGTGATGCACAGTGGGAGGATGGAAAGAAATGACTATAAACTGAAACATGAGAGCTGTGTATGGCAGGAGTGGAGGAGTGGTAGAGATTACCTACAGAGGCTGTGAAGACACCAACCTCACCACTTCAGAGCAGTAAGTTACTGTCCCTGCATGCACTTTCCTTCTTTCCTTACCTCCAGTATCCACAGATTGTCATAGTGCCTCTTCACTCCTCGTTTTTACTTTAAATATGAACAGCAACACCTTTTAGCTATCCATATGCTCACCTGTAACAAATTTAAGCTTCATGAACCCACCAAGTTTAAGCTCTAACAATCTAATCACAACAGGAAAACAAATTCACTCCATACTTCACTCAACACTATTGCCCATACTAACACAAACAACAGCAACACCACTTAATTTCACACAGCTGGAATTTTCCTGAATGTTTTCTTGATGATGGGGAATAAAATGTTATGAAAGACTTTTATTAATAATATCAAAGTTTGGGGTTACAATATGAAGAAGCCCTCTTAAACACTGTATTGTCGTTTATGTAAAATGACAGCATTTTATTTTGCTGATGTTTGAGAAAAACCCTCCCAAATCTGAGGTGCAGCTGAGAAAAAAAAATCCTATCAGGCATCCAAATATGTCGTGGAGGGCCTTTGGGAGCAGGAACACCTATTTGTCCTCCATTTGTGCAGAGCCTTACATAATAAATTTCCTCATCCATGACAAGGGCTCTCAAGCACTGCAGCAACATAAATCCAAGGGTAAGCATAGCAGACTTATACTGATGTGTATTACAAATAATGGAATGTGTCCCTTGGCAATAAAACCCTGTTCAGATAACTATCAGGCCCTGTAAGTATATAATTATGCACACAAAACAGGATCCAAGTTGAATACTGGCTTTGAAAATATCCTTCAAGCCACATTTTTTAAGTTCTTCAGTTTCACATGGTAAAAGCACATAAGAAAGAATAAGCTTTGCAACAGTGTGGTTATCCAAGTCATTCCTGTGTACAACAGTTTCTTCTCCTAGCAGCATCTTGTCTGTGCTAGGGGCTCATTTAAACACTAAAAGATAACTATCAGGAAGGCGTACATGAACATCACATGCAGGAGTAAGTTTAAGGCCCTTCCAAATTTTGGCCCAAAGATGAATAAGAGCAGAAATTTTGAGAAATTTCTGTATGCTGGTTAACGTTAAGGTATGTTTTCCATTCCTGAAGGATCCTGCCAAATCTAAGAGAGGGGAGAAGGGGGGAAGATATAAAGTGTTCATTGTTCTTGCTGAGTTTCCTTCTTGGGTTTTTTTCATTTTATCATTTAAAAGGAGTATTGTTTTACTTCAAAACTATTATACAATAGGGAAGAGAACTTGGACCCTTAATTCAGCAAGTGAACTTTATCCAAGTTTTGTGCATATGAACAGTTCCCATAACTTTTGTGTAACTTATTACAGGTGTAAATTGAGACATGATAAGACATTTTGTTAACTCAGATGTGCATACATAATGCTCTTTGATTTTTCTTTGATCACTTCTGCAAGGCATTTGCCCAACCCACTTGAGCATACTGAAAGAGAGGTGCCAGCATTACTCAGAGACTTCTGTTTGGATCATAGTTATTACTACTACTATTTCTTCTTCTCCTTCCTTCCTGTGTGCTTGGCATCCTGCACAGGAAAGGGTTGTCGGGGGAGGGAACCCATAAAAGCAGCAGTATATTTATGGTGGGTGAGCAATGGAAGTAACGGAACAGCAACAGGAAGAAGTAATCCGGTCTGAGAATGGGAAATTTTTCTGCTTTTATTGTTATTTTAATAATAATAAAATGCCTTTAAAAAAAAAAATAATAATGAGGCCTAATCCACTTTATATATGTGAGGGTCATGGTTAGAAGCTGAAAGAGAACCAGACAAAGGTCTGACATTGGAGATAGGGCTACGGAGAAGGACATTACCTGAGTCTGAACAACGGGGCAACAGGGCCAAAATGAACTGGCAGAAGGAAAGAGGCAAGAAGGTATAAGCACAGGCAAAAGCATCAGTGTTGTAATGGAGTGAAGGAAATGACAAAAAACGCCATTCAATCTTCCCAATAGAAAGGATTCAGCAGAACCACAAGGTCAGGCTATGTAGTCATACAATACTGCTGTCAGAGCTGCAGGATCAGGGCCCTGTCCCCACAACACCAGAAAAAAGACACCTGAACAAAGGTCATGAGATATAAAACAGGTATTGCAAAGACATTCTCTTGCTTGTAATCACACACTATTACATTTGAATATTGCTTGGGGGAAATAAAGACTATCTTTCACTAAGAGAAAAAAAAAAAAGCCAAAACAATTGGAGGGTGTAACTTCTCATTTAATCTTCTTTAACTTTCACCATGAAATATATTTACCACTACTTTACTCAGATACTGATATTTTTTGACTCTAGCAGCTGGATTGGACATGAACCAACTGTAAAACTATAAAGGTTCTTTGCCTAGAGCAAAAAGCAAAGCAGGACATGAATTTTAGCTCATGAATGGGATGCAGTTTTTCTCAGGCCTCAAATCAGGGACATGAATCATGTGGAGTGAAATCAACCTCTACTACTAGATTACACCTATCTTACTGCTTGAGTGAGCCTATCAAGTTGTGTGAGGCACGACACAAAACCACCAACCCTGCGCCAAGGACTTCATAAATCTATTTCACCCAAGCAAAGGAGATTGGAAATACACTGCTTTGAAAGTTTTTATTGTCTTCAGCATTATATGCAGATTCATATTTTTGAAACTTTAAGCAGTCTCTATCAGTTCACTGAGTCTGTGTGGCTAGGGAGCAAGTATAGCTATTACTGTTCAAAATGCAGGGCAGAAGTCTTGTGATGTTTACATAGAATTTTTGTCAGAGATGTCTGTGCAGTGCCAGCACTCAGGTGACTAGGACGAAGAAGTCATATACACAAGTATTCCCGAAACCAAAAAAAGAAGCTAAACATTTTTGTGAAAACTATTCCTTACCTGTTACATTTCATGCCAAAAAATGCAGTGCACACATTCTCTTCAGCTCCTCAATGACACAGGCTGAATGCAGCTGATCAGGCCTCCAGCCAACTTTGTCTGTGAGCCTTGCAGCAGCAGAGAAATGGCACATTGCCCAGGAGCCAAGCAGGGCGTGCTTCTCCTGACTGCAGCTCCCTGCCACAGCTGGAGAAAGGGAGCTGCTCCCACATCACAGTCATGCAGGGCAGCCTCAGCTCAGCTCACATGCTTCACATTCGGAAGATGTGTGCTGAGGAAAACATAGTTGTCACAATGACTTAAGTGCAAAATGCCCAATTAAATAATGGAAATACAGCCCTTTGAAAACAATGATTTAATTCACATATCTTTGTCAGTAGTCAGCTATCTTCTTTTTTTAACCTGTAATAGTTAAAGATGACATTACAGTGATAATTCATACTAAAAAACCCCAATTTTATGGTTTTGTCTCTTTTCCCATTGCAGAACACAAATTATATTGATGGTTTCCTCACAACTGTGCCTGCTCTAGAGTTTGCCTAAAGTGTTTTCTAAAATTAATGCTGTTATTCAAAGAAATAAAATGTTTGAAGCATTTCCATGTTTATTAGGCTTCTTCCAGATATTGTTTGACAGTATGAAAGATAGAATTAAGATGTCTAAGTACCCTTACTCAGGAAAAACAAAACAGCATTTGGGCTAACCTACTCTGCCAGAAACATATCTTGGGATCAAAATTAGCATTCACATTTTCTATTTTTAAACAAAAAGCCCTTTGTCCTCCACAGGTTACCTGTTACGATTGTTTTCAGTTTTCAGCTAACTTCCCAGGAAAGGCAAAGAATCAAACAGCATGATATAAATGTAAACAGCCATCATTTAAAACAGCTGTGAGAAATGGTGTGGTTGGCCTGATCAGCCATCATGGAACATAAATCACTGACATTCCTATCCGTTTCTGCACAGGAATGTAGGCCACAGAGTAGGACTGGGAATTACCGTCTGTAGCTATTCAAATAGCATAGCTTACTCCTCAGCTGTTATATTTAGGCTGAATATTCAACTTTCTAGACAAAATAAGAGAGAAAATAAGGACCTGTGGAATTCACATCTAAGGAGATCCTAGGCCTTATACAGACCTGAAAAAAAACCAGTTAATTATTTATTCTATTTCACCAAATACAGACAGAAACATGTGCTGGGGAGCAGAAATTTCTCCTGGCCACAGGGCCATCCCTGCCGGGTCTCTGCTGTCCCCCGTCCCCGCTGTCCCCTCGGGGCTGGCAGGGCTGTTCCTGCCTCGGTTCCCCGGGCTCAGCCCCGGCTGCCGGGCAGCGTTTTGCCCTCCCTTGCCCAGGCTTTCTTTCCGCGGGGCTCTGGCCCGCCCGCCCGTGGCTGAGGGGCTCAGCCGGGCCTCTGGCAAACGCTGGTTGTCTTTAAAAGTAGCGCTCCTCCATCACCGCTGTTAAAAGTTGCAATGAAACTGTAACAAAGGCAAAGCTATGCCTCCCGAATCCAGGCTGAAATACCAAACTGGAATCTTTGTCTTTACCATCCATACACCTCCACTGCAGGGCTTTAAATCTGAGCGCTCTGTGCCTAATCTGTGCCTGTGGATACACTGATACCTTTCCCATTTGAACACAACCTAGGGCATTTTGAATGGGGGAAGGAAGGAGAGAGGAAATGGGCACCAGGAGAACACTGACTTGTCTTAAGTGGGAAAGTATCCAGATGCTTGCTAGAAAGCAATGTATTAACCCTGCAAAGCTATTTATGCATAAAGTCAGTCACAATTAAGCACAAATGCCTCAACTGGAAAAAATGAGCAACAAGAAAGATTATCATATTTTTCTTTTCGTTGTGACGTTAATTTAACTTGACTCCCAGGTTCAAAATATACTATTATTTTCGGTCAGTAGCTCATAGTTCATGAACAGTTTTCCCTCCAAAGGATACCGGTAGGGGTTTGAACATCTCATTACGATTTTGAAAGATGTCAAAAGCTTGGCAACAGCAGTACAGCCTTCCCTCAGTATTTAGGATAACCTTGAAAAGGAAGATCTTTTCCACTGTTTGTCACCAGAGTTATTGCTCTGACCAGCCTTACCTCACTATTTTAACTGATTTTCTTCCTTTCTCTGGATGATTTCACAAAACTGTTTGCCCAGGCAAACATCCCATATGTGAAGCAATTCACCTGCCAAAGAAGAAAAGGTGAAGAGACTAAGTAATCACAGTTGGTGAAATTAAAGAAAGGCCTTTGAAGAAAGATGGAGACAATTTGGAAGAATACTTGTAGAGCCAAGTAGGGAAAATTATCAAGAATAGCCCCCACTCCTTTACCTAGAGGCTGACTGAATGCAGCAGCGACCACCAATTGATGGCAATATAGGCCTTGTGTGGGACATAGGGAGAAAGTTTTTCAGAAGCGGATGATACTTCCCAAAATGGGTTAAATCTTTCTAGTGACCAGAAGTGAAATTAAAAATCTTTCCAACCTGTTAGGGTCTAAGATTTCCCTCAGAAAATAGCAGCAGCAGCAGACGTAACAGAAAAGGCCTGAGAAATGGCAGGAGATGGCTCTGAATTGCTGAAGTGTTGGCTTTATGGGTCACAAAGGCATCAAAAACCTTTGACAAGACACAGGTTGATGGTAGGTGAGCAAAGAAACAGATTTGAACTGATTCAGGGTGTAAGGAAGTGCAAGGATGCCATGTAGCCTTATAGTCACCCCCCAAATCAATTAAAACCTTAGGGTACATCACAGTGTCTGCTTAAAGAATTAACGAGGCCAAGATGAACATATGTGCTTCTGCAGAGCTCTCATGGCCAGTGGCACCCAAGCAAACCAGACTGGCAGCTCCTAGGGGTAAACCAAAATGCTCTAATCATTTTTGGGAATAAAAGTAGTAAATGCTGAACAGTGCAAAATACTTTCCCATAATAAGAAATCCCTGTATTCATTGCAAGTACTAGCAAAATGTACAAGGGCTCAGATCAAGCACAAATTATATTTTCCTCAGGTTCTCCTTCAGAACTAGTATCTAAATACTAACTTTTTAAATTATAAATGTCCCAACAATGCAGTAACACAGCAGTATATCAGAGTTAGCTTTCTGCACAGTTTATGAGAGTTTGTATCTCCTGTTACACCAAAATGCTTATGCCAAAAAATCCACAAGAATCAAGGACGTACAGAATGACAATTAACAGCTTTTTTCAGACTCCCTACCATATTGCTACACACATCTTGCACTGAGTATTTATATTATGTCATGCTACATATTCTGGCCATACAATTCAATTTGCAAATAAGAATCCAAGAGAGCTATCTGCTTTGTGACAATTTTAATAGTTAAAGCAACCAGCCTCCATAGACATAAACATCAAAAGTGATGTAAATAAATGGGGAACATAAAGCATGTGAAAAGTTGCAGACAAAGCAATAGACTTATTTATTAGAGCAAAGACATTCTCAAGTATTCTCAAGCTGTAACCCTAACAAAAGCGTATCTTGGAGACAGTTCTCATAATTTCATTCCATACCTTCTTCCTCCCTTCCCCAAAACAACAGAGACAATGGGAGGAATGACATCATACATTTTACTTGTTGAAGAGTCCCATAGGCAGCTAAAATATTACATGGTAGTTTTTCTTAACTAGTGCTAAAGCCACAACAACACATTCCAAAATAGTCCCGACCACTTTTCCTACTGGACCAGATTTTCCTTGCTCTGAGCTCATTTAAAGGACTTTTGTGTTCACTTAGCACTGTGTGCAATCAAGCCAACATAAAAAGCCCAAACACTAAGTTTCCATCAACCAGCATGGGGACATGAGAGAAAATGGACATTTAACACTAATACCAGATAATAGGGCTGTTACATAAAGTTCAATAAGCTCAGTGGGGAGTTTTTCATGCACAGTTCCTTCAAACCTCTAATTAGCAGAAGAAACACACAGAATGTGCATGCCCCCATGTCCTTCCTTTTATTGGAAGGAAGCAGTGAGGGTTGATTTCTTTTTTAATATACTGAGATCAGCATCATTTAAGACAAGTACCAAAACTCATTTGCTGAAAGCCTACTGAATCCTTGTGCTGATTCTTGTGTCCATCTTTGATGTTTGTGAAGAATTACAGAACACAGAATAAAGAACATACAATGATCTTGCCACTTTTTGAGTACCTCTGAATAATATTCATGGGACAGTATGTGTTAATACACATAATATTGACTCTGTTTTGGTGCACACAAGAAATTAAAAATTGATCTAAATATAGCAGGTTTCATTCAATCAAAACTGAACTCAGAAAAAAACCCTCAACCAAATATTCAACAAAAGCATGAAACCTGTCTTTGAAGCATTTACTCTGTCCTCAGCCCATAGTTTTTGGTTTTTTTTCTTCAGTGTATCTTATTGTCAGTCTAACTTTTCACTTTTTAATCTCAAATTATGTACAGCAGAGCAGTGGCAGAAAGTTATATTCAAAGCAGTATTTTCATTGAAACTTTTCTCAATCCTCCCTTTTTCATTCAGACACTGACCACATTGCCAGAAGATACCAAATAATATTAATTCCTCATCACTGTTTATAGGATTTGTAAGAAGTTTTGAAAGAGGTCTGTCAAAGTGTATTAAAACTGCAGCGTTTCCAAAAAATTCCCAACTGATTAGCGGGAAGCTATGCATTAGCAACCTATTTATTGAACTTAAACTCTTAAAATGTCATTTTTCCTGGACTGTTAAAATAAAATTTTTAAAAAATCAGAAGGAAAAGATAAGGATGGGATTATACAAAACTCTAAATCTAGTGCAGACGCAGGTCTGTGATAGGCAGTTTTTTAACTTGACTTACTCTGTTGTGAACTTTTAGTGCAGTTAAGGTCTGTGGACATCTGAAACCAGAAACTACTGCTTCACAGAATTCCATGACAAGGTTCCATGATTCCATGCACAGGAATCTCAGATCCTCAGCACTGAAATGGAGGAGAAAATAAAAATGCTCCTGATAGCTAAGGAACAGAGACACATCAATTCCAGCCAGCTGCTGTGTAGAATAAAACAACCCTTTTGTTGTTTATGACTGTTCATTTAGGGTTTATGACTATATGGTTACAGGTGCTTAGCTGGCATGGTACTAGACCAAACAGACATTAGTGACAACAGTAGAAAAGTAGAAAGTATAGATAAGAAATATTCTAGCACACTGGGGGAAGACGAAGGGACAGCAGTTTAATAGGAGAAAAACCTATAGGCATAGTATGAGGAACATTGCAATGAGGGCACTAGCCTCCACTGATGACACAGGAGATACTGGGATAAAGCCCTAAGGATGGTCCAGAGGGAGCGGAGAGTAATGCTAAGACAAGAGCAAGATAAACCTCTTCTCTTAATGTGCTGCTCTAATTGCTCTCTACCTTGTGCACCTTTGCCAGCAGTGTGTCCACACCCCCAATCCCCATATTTTTCACTGCCAATTTGGTTTTTAATTGAGCATCACCAACTAAGGGAAGGTTCTACACACTTCCATTTACCAATTCCATGTGGCTTTTGCCAGAATCTTGGAGATGCCTCTCCCCAGTTCTCCCTTTTCCAGCCAACCCCTGCAAGTCCCAGCAAGTATTGACCTAATATCAACCTAATGGACAATTCCGTGTTCTTATCCAATTAGTTGGCAGTGCGCTGCAGCCTTTGAAATACCCTACATTTCACACCCATCTGTAACGTCTGTCTTGCAAGGTATCTGCACTACTGCTGTTGATGGCAGACTCTCGGATCCCGGGCTGGTAGCCATCCGAGAATTGCGGGTAAAGTCCTTCTCTCCAAGCCCCGTGCCAGAAGAAAAAATCAGGACGCGTCGATTCTTTTATCAGAGTTGTTTATTCCATCGTGTTCTTAAATATTTTTCCTTCAGCCGGCGTAGGTGTCACCTACACCACAGCCAAAGGCTATCTGCCCGCCTCATGGGCGGCCGTAATCTTTTATTCTAATTATTACGTCCCCTCTGTTTTCACTACTATACCAATATCTACTGCTTTTATTAAACTGTGCACTTTTACACTAAACCAATAAGAAAATGCCACCACCTCACCCAAAGATGGAGGACAAGAAGAAGAAGAAGAAGAAGAAAGACAAGGGACACACCCAAATCCCTCCATCTTGTCTCCTTGAGCCTCCTTTGTGAACCCCCAAAATCCACATTAATACACAAAAATGAGTTATCTAATATCCTAATTACACACCTGTGACTTGTAATTCTTCATATAATGTTGGCAATCGCTCCCAGGGGCTAAAATCAAAGGGACTGGTGTTTTCATCACTGTTCCAGGGTCTCTGGACCCCCTCCTGGGGTCTCAGACCGCCCGGGACATCCAAAGGGATGTCTTGGGTTCCGACAGCAGACCTTCATTAGTTTTGGACACACCGCATCCTGGTACATTTGAAAATAAATCCATTTAACATCAAGAGCTCCACCTACAACTGAATCTGGGAACTAGGAAATTCCAACAGAAACCTAATTCTGAGCATGAGCAGCAGAACAGACAAAGGTATCATTCATTTAGCTTGTATTCATGGGATGAGATTAGACAAGCTATTTTTGCCATGACTTTACAAAAAAAAGCACTGCCTGTTCAAACAATGTGCCAGGAAGCACACTTTGAATCCCTCCATTTTATCACACAAATCAAAGCAGACCAGGTACTTACTGACAAGAATTCCAAATTCAATTAAGCAATAAAATTCATGCTTTCTTACTCATCACAGACCCTGAAAAGGACTACTTCTTTTTGTTTCATACAACCATAATTTCTTAAGCCAAGTAAAGCACCAGAGCAGTATCTTACTGTGCATATCAGGAGTCATCTGAACAAGGGTTGTAAGGATAACCTGCCTGGAAAACTGGTGGTCTTGTCAAGATATGCACAGTTGGTTAAGAGGAGACATTCATCTCAATCATAGATAATTTTGGGTAACTCCTTCACATGTTAACAAAGAAATAGATCCTATAGATTACAATACATAAAAATTAACTATTAATTTCTCTTTGAAGAGACAACATGAAATACAATCTGCATTAGTGAAAGACGGAGATGATGAAAAGTTAAGCAAGGGACTGTGACCACTGGAAGTGAAGCAAGAGAACAAAAGAAGTGAAAAAAACAGTAAAGAGGTAAAGATAAACAGAAAACAGGAATTGAGAGACCAGTTTGTTAAAAAAAATATACATATGCAACTGGAACTACTTAAAAAAAAAGTAAAATAAATACTTTGAACCTAAATAATGCAAATCCTCTCTACTATTTTATCTGGGGTTTTATCCTTCTTTCATGGGTTATTCAAGAGCTGTGAGTGAGTAAAGGAACTTGTAGCTGCAGCCACAATAGGGAAATGTTCTTCTGAGATTTTTGATATCTCTATTTCTTATTATTCTCTAATACAACCAGGCTCAATTGACTTGTCTGAAGAACAATAATCCTGTAAAATATCTTGATATTGTCAAAAATCTATGAAAGAAGAATTTTGCTATTGGCTTAGTTTCCAAGCTGCAGAATAGGCTCTTACGTTCTTCAACTCCTCCTTATGTAGAAATCGTAAAACCTTGATATATTATTTGAAACCTTATCAGACATGCAGGTGGTTCAAATATGCCCAGGTGGGAGACAAGGTAGGTGAAACTTAATATGCTGCCTATCTTTCCTTGAAAAGTCTGATTTAGAAAGTGGAGAAGCATTTAAACATTTTGAAGATGTTGACAACTAGGACCCAAATTGTCAGGTGTTTCAACTACAGGAAAGTTTGATAGAGTGAGGCATACAGCTGCTCCCTGTCCTAGATTTAGACCCCCACTGGGACATTCCATGCTTTATCCTGTGTTTACCATGACTGTTGGGATGCCTATTAAGAATTCCAATTTTCAAGTCTGTATGAAAACATAAGTAAAAGTTCTGCTATATTTAGTATGCATAAGGTAAGGTAAACACTAAAATCAGTACATTAGGGCTTGTATCTGTTTATGCTCCAACGATGCCTGCTGATAGGCTGTTTTACTAAAACACTGAAGGTTGAGCAACGTTACAAGACAGAAAAAATAGTTAAGAAAATAAATATTCATTAAGAGAACATGCACTGTTGTATCTAAGACTATAATAACATTTTACAATTTCTTTTACTTGCTAAAAGTATCTCCCCCAAAAGATCAAAGCAACATTTACAAATGTCTACTAATTTAAATTGAAACTACAAGATAAAACTAAAACTTCTGGATGAGTTATTAGCAGTGTAAATAAAAACAACACTTTTTGATCTAAAACTGTTTCTTTCTCAATAATAGAAAGTACTCAGGTGTTCCCAAGCCTTACCATATCATGAACTTTATATTCCAGCCCCAAGAGAAAAGCAAAGATCACTAGTGCGAAGAGTGACAGTAGCTTTCTTCCAGTAAAAACATTTTCAAGGCTGCAACTCTAAAATCAGACATGTTTTTGGTTTGTGTTATCAGTTTGTTACACTAAAATGAGATTTTAAAAAAAAAAAAGTGCTAAATTTAGGCTTGGAATGATTCTTGAACAGAAGAGAAACCACAGGAATAGCAGCTCAGATCTCATACACCCAAAGCAGAGCCCTACTTCTAACACAGATTGCTAGTGAATGTTGACAGCCAGCATGCAGGCATGACAAGGTAAAGCAGTGGGGATGTTTTGAACACTGCTTGCCTACTGAGGGCACACGTGTGTGTTTTAGTTAATGTAGCATTCACTTCTCTATTATCGGAAGCATCTGTCCTAGAATCAGCTTGCAATTAATGGAAATTCGAACCCTACCAGAAGTTGCACAATTGCTTCACGTTTTATTTCCACAACAAAATAAACCTGCAGTTGACTTTTGTTACAAGTTTAACACAGTAATTTTAGAGGCAAGCGTAAACAACATTAATATTGCTTAAAAATATATATTCTCCTTTTAAACAGTATGCGCCTACATTTCTGCAGTAAATAGGTATAAGCAAAAATACTTCCTTTTGGCAATGTGGCTGAAAAATTGATCTTAATTTGCTTTTTCCTGTCCTTCTACACACACACACACACACACATATATACACGTATATACGATACTGCATTGCATTATGTCCTCTGACTGTTTTCTACAGGATGCTCACCAGACCAGCCCTGGGTGAACAGAATTCCTTTACAAAACAGTTACTCAATATTTTGCCTTTTTCTTGCTGCTCTGTGTACTGCCTTGGGCATATTTATTCCAGGGTAAGATTATTTAATTTTTTTTTCAACAACAGGATAAGATACTATTACTAGAAAAGAAAAATAGAACTAAAACGAATACTATTACTTGAACATAAGTGGCTTATGAAAACGAATTTGTATCCATACCCTACAGTGGAATTATCCCCACCTTCACAGGTAAAGACAAGGTACATCCATATCAACATGATAAGCACCAGTTAACTCTCAGGGCTCATCTTCTCACCATTGTACTTCATATAGTGTAGTAATTCAAAGCCTAGTGAACTATATTGTGAATATATGAAATATGAAATTTGTTGTGAATATGAAATATTATCATTCAAATTTTACAAGTCTCTGCTCTTGATTCAGACGCCATGTTCATAGTACTCTTAAAGATCTTACATCTTAGCCAAGCTGGGATTTTTTTTACCCTCCCTAGATGAGCAGCAGAATACTCCACTAAACTTTAAGAGAGGATATAATCTCCTCTGTTCTTTGACATTGTTTAGTCTTCATCGAAGAAGTTTTAGCTCATTTCCCCACCCCCAGTCTGTTTGAGACAGATATCCAAAATGGAAAATTTCAGTTCAAAGTATTAAAGCTTAGCAAAAATAGCACATAAAACTTAGAGAAAAAACTTACAATGAGAAATACTGAGCACTATGGATTATGTTATCACCTAGGCTAATGACATGTCTACAACATTACCTTTCAAACACTCAAAGTTACACATGTAAATGATTTAAACCCTTGCCAATGAATTACAAGGCTTTTTCACGGTTTTGATGAGCAGAGTACGCAGCTGCCAGAAGGCTGGAAAGTAACCTGAAGAAAAGGAGTTTGCTGCCAAATTGTTTCAGCAGCACTGATGAGATCCAGTTTTGGGGATGGGTTGGGATTCTCACCATCTCCATCTTAGGCCTTTTGAGTGTAACACCACAATCTTTTTAGAACATTGCAGATTTGTGGTATATTTTTCCCTTACCATACAACAGAATTTCTGGCTAAATAAATGCAGTAACTGCCAACTCCAAATGTACCAGCTTACAGAACAGCCCATTCTGATGGGAATGATACACATTCATATGAAACAGAAAACTACGTAATTCAAACCACATTTTTAACTGTTAAGCATTTATTCACCAAAATATTCATTATTCTCCATGTGTGTGTTTGTATGTGCATATAAAAAGACCCAGTTGTTGGCCCAGCTCCTGCAGCTGAGCTCCCCAAATGAGTATATGAATGTGTGGGTGGGCATTGCAGACCAGAAGGAAACTTTGTGGTGAAATGTAAAAGAACCAATTCCAGAACAATTTACAATTACTGTAGGTATTGCCTGGTGTTAACCTGTAACCAAGGGGTGATGTTACGCATCTACGTGAAAGGGAGTAAGTTTTAAATATTTTATAGCAGCAGTAAGTTAGTGATTAGTGAAATCATCTTTATAAGATGTACATAAAATATCAGGTGCTTTCCAGAAAAAGAGAAATTGTCCAGGTTTAATGAGTATACAGCTGAGAGATCTTTGCTTTAGTCTTTCATGGTATGACTGGGAACATATAGATAATATCTCCAAAAGAATAATACATATTTCTGTGAAAGAGAAAAATACATTTTCTGGATGTGAGGCAAGGTATATGCTAAAAGTGTGCCACTATAGTCAATTCTAAGATTTAAAATAGAGGGAGGGACTCATCATACCTCTGAAACAACTGATTCCCAGAGCAGAAAAACAGTCATGCCTTACATGCCTTGGAAAGAAATTCACAGGAAAAAAGCACATGGAAAGGGAAGTCAAGGGATTGCTCAACACGCTTCACATTTTTAATTGACTGCTTTACATGTAAAATCTCTTGTAACCCCAAATCACGTGCTTATATATATGCCATATGTTCACACATCCAAAACCATTTCTGTGCCAAAGACCTGCAACAACAGGTTAAGTCCCTTCCCTTGCAGTATGGTCCCAAAAGCGACACCTCCTACAAAAGAGAGGAGGGGAATAAGGCACCCACCATCAGATGGAGGATTTGAGCTCAGTGCCCTCAAAATAGGCAACTTCAACACCTGTTTTCACAAAAATTATGATTAGACCGCCAGGTCATAGATAAAACTTCATATATCCTCTTGTGACTGTGCCACCATACCTTAGAAAATCCAAGACACTCAGAATCAGGGTGCCTGGAAGAGAGACGGAGCCTGACTATGAAAGCATAATGTTGGATTTAGGTTGAGGCCATGGTCAGGAGGAGGCATTATTCATGCACCTCTGTAAAGAGTGAACACCACCACTGCCCAATGCATACCCAGAGGAGCCTGCACCGTGTCCACACCCAATCTTCTTTTGGGATGTAAGTGTTTTTAAAGGTTGGCACAAAAACCTGGGATAAGAGCTTTGGTGCAGGCATCCCACTGTGTTAAGTTAGGAATTCAACACCGTCTCTCTGCCAAGAAGTGAAGGCTCATCACGATTGCCTTTTGCCAAGGTTGTGTAGTCACAGAATCACAAAAGGGCTTTAACAGGAATGAAATAAGACAGAAAACAGTAAAAAAAATATAAAAAAGAACACAGAAACTTATCAATCTGCTCTTTAAACTGTTGGGGTAATATCCTTTCTCTTTAAATGCAGATGCAACTGGGTATGCAGCTCCCAATCTGCTTTCTTTTGGAGGTAGCTGGATTTAGTGAGATCTGCTGCAGCCTTAAAAGACTCTTCTCACCCTGTCTGTGAAGATGCATAATGCATCTACTGAAATAATCAGGGTGCAGTTCATCAGGAAAGTTCAGACTGTTTTTAAAAGCATACTAGTATTTCAGGGACAGAGCACAAAACAATGAAATGGAACTTCATAATGAAGAAAAGCAACTTGCAACTTTAACTCTAGACTGACTACTAGAATCCATAATGTACTCCATATCTATAATATACTAATATCCAATGACATATTCTAAAATGAATAAAAAATATTGCAATGCATTAAATCATACATTTGGAAGGTGGCAGGCCACTACATACAAGATGCCATGTGCCAAATTCTGTCAAAGGAAATAAAGTCCATTATTTCACACTTTGCTGGAGAAAAGAGTGTTTTGGGTATAGTAGAAGGCAACAGAACCCCCTTCTCGGGCAGGCAGAAGTATGAAACCCTAACTGTAGATTTCACTGCCAATATCTTTCCAGTTATCTTCAGCAGAAGGCTGGTGGATATAGATATGTCACCAGTACCAAACCTGAGTGAACCCATCTTAGCCTGTTGGCATGCATTGGGTATCTATCAGCAAGCTTTTAAAAGTATTAATAATGCCTTCTGCCAATAGTCATTAAATCAAAACAAGGGCCTTCCTCATGAGCACCCTGATCCCCAGTAACTGCCAAGTAGGGAACTTTTCATTGTGTGTCACACTGAGAGTATCTAATGCAAAAATGTGGAATTGTGGACCTGAATTCTTTATAATGGTTCAGCTGAGCTTTTTTATGGACTAGGGGATGAACGAAGTCCATATGCATAAACTAAAAAATCCCTTCCAATCTTTTTTACAATCAGGTTGAATTTTACAGCCTTATTTAGATTTATGAATAGTCATTTCTATATTTATAACTATTGTAAAAACTGAGCAGCTTATTGTTTTTGTAAACCTAACCCCTAACTTAAGCCAGGAAAATAAAACTAAAAGCTTTCTAAAAAAGGAACATTTTCTAACACTGACAGAAAAGAGAGAAAAATAAAAATTTCTGAAATGAATTGGGCTTTCCTGGTCAAGGAGAAATAGTGTCACAAAAAGAGAAAGCATGGTTGATAGTCAAGTTTGCCACCTGACCTTCTGTGAGGCTTCTAAGTCCTCAGGTCCTTCTTTCTACTTAGCTCACTCTAGGCATCATAACCGGAGCACAGAAGTAATTATGCTGACCTCCTCTCCCCCATGCCTTTATGAGGAAGATAATTTATCACTAGTAACTATGACAAATTCAAGAACTTACCACCCTAGCAAACAGTCTATTTGTGGTTATTTGCAAGGCTTGGGAAAAGGGGAAAGTGGATACTCTTGGTAATGCAAGTGGTAGACTGAATGGAGGGCTTGGTTGAAAGATGAAAGACTGCTTGATACACGTAGTTTGTTTAGTACAGCACACACTGCATGTCCAAGACAGAAGAAAATTCTCTTCCTTTCCCCCTAACTAGTACGGTGAGACCATCACAATAAAAACTTCCTATATTTAATTGACAAAGCTACACCTACTATGCTGTCTAGTATTCCAAAAGTTAAAAAAATAGGAGCCTTAAAGGTATGTCAGTCCTACAATTAAAGTCGGATCCTGTTATGCTAAAAACATCACTAATAGCTTAAAATATCATAAAATACCATAAAATTACTGCACTGAAGCCTACTGAGAATCCTTTGATAGTCATGAGAAAACCCAGCAGCCTGGTTCATACAGCAATTATTTGCAGTAGTGTAGGGATAGAAAAGTTCTCTGAAAAGGCATCACATCAGTTTTCTCAGTAAAACTCAGCTACTAAAACATTTTATATATATACTATGCAAACTGAAACTACAATGTTAAATCTCTGAACTTTAGGGAAGGAATTTACAAACTTTTCTAAAGCCCAGAAATTCAAAACTTAACTTGAAAGGCTTCCAACACCTCTGTCCTTTCAGGGTATCTCTCTCTACTAAAACCATCCATCACATATTCTAAACACTGCTGTTGCTTTGCAATGAAGCTACTGCACACTAGTGGCCTGAAGGGACATCACCACGTTTCAGTCATTCTATTTTTCTCAGAAGAGATGGGGCTTACTTCCAGTGTGGTCATACCACTTCTAGATCCAGAGCTAACAATAGCTGGACTCTTCTGACAGTACCTGGAAGTCTGATGGCCAGGACAAACCAGAAGAGGCTGGAGCTCAAAACTGAAAGGTAAACGTTCAGAGAGGGCATGAGACTAAGCAAAAAGCAAATATTTAGGAAACAAAAGCAAACAGAAAAAAAAATCCCAGTCAAAGCAGTGGGTACGTGCAAAAGAGAAGGGAAGAAAAGGGGAAAGCAAGGAAGAAATTAAAATGCTGGTATATTTGAACTATCGGTGGCAATTTTAATGGGGACGGCAAATAGGCATTATCTCTTTTTCCTAAAATTCAGATTCTACTTACAGCCCCCTGTGTGTGCACTGAAAAAAAATGGTTAGGAAAATGCAAAGAAGGTTCCAGTGCACATGCCACTCCCAAGAACTTTTAAAAAGCAAACCTAACCAAGTTTGAAACTGCAGGTGATGACCTGCAGTCTAGACCTTTTAAAGTGTCAGAAGTCACTCAAGCTTTTTGTTTAAAATGGAACTGGTTTTCTCAACAGCAACAGAGAAGCATTTACAACATGAAGTAACAGCAGAGGCCTCTTAACTACACTATGCAGTCAACTCACCAGGGTGTTTCCATCTCCCAAATACAGTTCATGTCAGAACCCTGCAATATCCCCAGCTGCAAACTGTAATAGTGATGAATGAGTTATGCAGCTGATACAGAAAATCAGATTGCAGTTTGCCCTACTTCATCATTCCTCAGATATTTAGCATAGCTTTCACCTCCTTCCCTTACAATTCACAGAAAGGCAGATGGATATGTTTTTCCATGCTTTGATGGAAGGAAAGGACTGTTAGTTGTTTGCCTTTATTTAATTGTTTCAAGAGCTTTTCAACAAAGAGAGAAAAAAATTTACAAAAAACAAAAGGAAACAATCTCCCCAAAAGGCAAACCACTGCAATATTTCCAAGTCAGAAGGCACAATATGATCAGGCCATTTAAATGACGGAATGGATTTCACTCTCACCTATGGATTCTTTGACATATAGGTCAGTCTTCTAGTAATGAGGTGATTGGTACTAGTATTTATGTATTGAAAATTTGGGCACTAATTTTTCAACACTAGAAGGTTTTCTTGTGGTTTTGCTATGTTAGGAAGATCACTTCATTGCTTCTTTTGGCATTACTAAATGTGGTTTTGGAATGAGGAATGCAAAATGGACATTTTTTTTTTTTAATCAGAAACATACTGCAATAACTACATTAGTATTTGGTATTTTAAAGCAGTCTGCTTAGTGACAAAGCAATACCCATCAGCTGTCCATCTGGCTCGGAGCTCAGTGGAGATCTGGTGTGAGTGTTGTCCCATGCTGCAGAAAGCAACGTGCAGCAGGAGCAGAAAGGCCGGAGGCTTCACATCTTTAGTAAACCAAGTCCCCAAGGGATTGAGACCTATTCTTCTCCTTAAAGGATGAATGTATATATAAATCTCAGTGTTTCCATAAAACATTTATAGTTCGAGAACAACAGAGCAAACATAAGGCAGTTGCAGGGATTTGATTGTTTGCCTTTGGTAGAAATGTGAAATTGCAATAATTTTTCTTTTACAAGAGCTTTTGTAACATGCACATGTGCCTTGCTGAATTAGCAGTAGTACTGTCTGGAAAACATATGTAATTGAATTGGTGTAGGCAAAGAAGAAAGACAGTCCATTGTCTATTGTTCTTAAAAAAAGAAATATTTATGTATCCAAAAAGTAGGAGCCAATTGATGCAGCTCTTACTAAACCATAGGGAGAGGATAAAAGGGAGCATCCTCTCATGTTGTGCTGCCAGAACAGGCCAGGAGGCACTGTGAAAACACCAGAGAAGAAGTCCTTTAGGAGCTAGTAGAATTACTTGATGGGAGCTGAGGGAGGAAGACTGGAGGGGGCTGCTGGAGGTTCTCCTCTGCAAAGCCAGCTCCTGGAGGAGTCATTTCAAGGCCCATCTGGTGGATGGAAATCCGGTTTCAGCTTTACAGAACAGATGCAAGCCCCTCCGGAGATGAGAACCATCAATCCCTGGACATGCATGGGGCTGTGGTGCCTCTTCACCTGGGTAGCAATGGCAAGACCAAGGGAATGCCTTCTTGAATGTTCCTTCCTAAGGAGCACTGCAGAGCTTGTAACCCTCATCCCTCATGGAGCCACAGACAGCAGCCATAAGAAATGAGGTCCAGAAATGTTGTTATGGGGTCTCAGCACTTTGAGAATCCTTCCTTTGGGAAACCCCCAAGGTTGATCAGGACTATGGCATTTGGCTTCTCTTGGAAGGCCCTGAGATCGTTTCAGGTTGAGAGAGAATAGGGCTCGGGCACTTCCTGGGAGGCATGACCAAAGGGCTGTGGGATGAGGAGACAGTCTCACGGTCTTGCTCACATGCTTAGGGAACAGCTGATCATCAGTCCTGGGGTCAGGAAGGAATTTTCTCCTGAGGCAGATTGGCACTGGACTCCAAAGGTGCTCTGCTTTCCTCTGCAGCATGGAGCATGACCATTTGTCAGGGCTCCTCTAATCCATTTTGGCTGCATTTCTGCTGATGTTCATGCACCACAAAGACACCTCTTGTGCCCTGCAGTTATGGGAAGGAAGGATTTTTTATTCACATGGTGGGCCAGAAAATGGCTCAGGGTGGTGGTGCCTTCCTCTGCTGTGTGGAGCATGGCCCCTTGCCACAGCTCCTTTGGACCATTCTATAAACAGATCCAGGATCTCTAGTATAGATATGTAATAGGTTCACATTATCTAGGAACTAACCATAAAACAATTTATCAGCATACCTGTTCATCTATTTTCTCCCAAATATACAGCCCACTTAATTTTCTTAAGCTTAAAAGAACAAATCATTCAGCATTTAAGCTTAAACAAAGCTAAGTGTTCCTACTGGAATGCGATACAAGTTAGCTTTCATTTCTGAAAAAATTGTACAATGATTTGTACAAAAAGAAAAAAGCTACTCCAATCTCTAAAGGAAACCCAAACATTTCAGCTGACTGCAGTGAAAATTCAAACTAACTTCCCAAGAAGGCTGTTTTATTTTACTGCACAGGTGCAACAAAACCTAGACTATCTGTGTTAAGAAAGGATGAACAACAGGATTGTCCAACTACAGATGGACAATAAAACTATAGTTACACACAGTGCTTCTACAAAAACATAGAAAGGGGGAATTGATTGAAAAGAAGCCTATTTCCTTTCTTCTTCTTTGCCAAAGTGGAGGCCATTGAACAGCCTTCTCTGAGCATGATGAGATGTCTATTTCTAGTAACTTTAAAGCCAGACTTGATACCTTTTCATGTTGTCAATCAGCATCCAAGGTATACCAGTCTGTCTTCTCTGCAGAGATTTTTCCTCCTGTGTCTTTTTTGTGTGTACTTTATTGCTTTTCCACCTGTTCTCTACCACTTTTACCACAAGTTCTCTGTGATTTCAGGACCCCACAGCCAAAAGAATAAGTTACCCACCTGCTGACAAGTATTTTGGATTCCCTGAAGGACCTTCAAGGAAAGCAAAGAGAGAAGCATTTTGCTTTCATTTCCTCCTGAGTGGAACAGGAGCTGCTGGCCTAGCAGTTCTTTCACCAGGGACAAGTCTAGCGCCATGTTTGTGCACTCCTTTGGGCACTACACCATAACAAAGATATCCCCACTACTGGTCACTGCTGAGGCTTTTACTGGGAGTCAGACACTGGACATGACAACAGTGTATTACTAACTCAGCCTAACCCTCCTGTTCCTCCTCAGAGTGCTCAACTGTGCCACCACGAGCCCTGTCCCTTACCACATATTGTCTGTCCCTCCCTTTCAGATGGTCCACCTCACTGGGCAGCTGTGGGCAACAGCTGCAAACACAGCTCCCAGCTGGGTGATATGCACATCCTACTAACTGACCTTCACCCTGAGCTGCCAGAGAGTGAAGCAGGATGAGGACATTGATGCTGTTTGTGGTTTTGTGTGTGCTGGGTGTGTGTTTGTGCTGATCTCTGCAGCCAGCCACGTGCATGTGCGTGTGCCATATGGATGTTTGTGTATGCATGTGTTGGGAACACAGGCTCAGTCTCACTACTGACAGGCCCTCGGGGCTTGGAGCTGCAGCACCTTCCCTGCTATCAAGCTGCCACAAAAGGCAACAAAAAACTTTCCTGGGTTTATTCCACTTGGGAGGTTTTAAAGAATTGCAACAGTGCTCTGGAGAGTAGCTCTTCTGACTTTTCTTGATGGGTTTCACAGCAGGACACTGGGGAAAACAAACACTCTCCTGGGAGAGCCCTAGCAGGGGCCTTGACAGGGTGTCACCTTCTCTGGAGAGAAGGCCCCCATTGCCATTGCCCCCCCTCTGCTCCTCTGTGTATGAGCATTTTGTCACAAAACCTAACAGTTATACATCTGAATTCCAGTCCTTGAAGACATTTTGTCCACCACCTACAACTCCTTTAAGTGCTGCAAAATTTCCTGATCTCTCTGATGCTTAGAGGATCATATATATCAGTCTTGCATCCAGCATTTCAAAAGAATAAATATGACCCTTTACTAGCCAAGCAAAATTTTCATTGCTTGTTTAGTTACTGTCTGGGTTTTGACTGATGCCAGAACAAGTTTTTAGCTAAAGTGGTGGTCAGCCCAGCCAAAAAATCCTGATGCTGAACAGCAATGTCTGCTCAGAGCCTCAGTTCTCTGGGGAAACACTTGCAAAGAAAAAGAAGTCTGGTACGCAGTCAAGGAGAGCCTTTAGTTTCTGTGACTAACTGTGGGGACCTGGGACATATTTTAAGGGTTTCTAGTTTTGGGGAGTTTTAGCAGAGATGGATGGATGGATTAGCTCTTGATTGCTCTTTCAGAAGAGTATTATTTTTGTCTGTTGCCAGACAAGAACAGAATTACTTGAACAGAAATTGAAAAAGAAACGCACCAAGAACTAAAAGACTGCATTTTTTTTAAAGAAATACTTTTTTCAGTTTAGCTTTGTCTAAGACTTACATGACCATAAGAAAAAGTAAAACAAGAATATCTCTATTCTCCAAAGCATTCTATTCTACTTAATAGATTTTTAACTGCTTTTTTCTCTAAATATAAAAAATAAATCACACACAGCAAGGAAAACTTCTAAAATATAAATAAAACTTATTTAGAAAGTAAATGTGCAAAAATGCCACAAATTTCTGCGACATGCATTGGTTAGAGTATTCTCATAGCCCCATACTCATGCAAGTTAGGAACCAATCTCAATTTTATATAGTTTTAGAAAATCTTACGTTGCTTTTACAGAACTTATGTTTCTGGACACCAACAGTTTACCATTTATCTTGTACACATCATACCCATGTTCTGTGTTCCACAGGGGAAAGCAACTCTCTTTTTTTAGTTCAGTCCTAGCATGATGATAGGTTATATACAGTACCCAGGACAGGTTGTCCAGGGTCCCCAAACCAAAAGTTGGTGGGCCCTGGAATCTGTTCAACTACTCCCCTTCACTTCAGGTACACAGTTGAACTGGGAAAGGCCTTTTAGGCTTGTCCCAAAATCAGGATTCATCACCCAGTGTGCAGTAAGGCACCAGGTTATGATTTATTTCGTATTTGTGCATGGATAGGTACCAGGTAGTAAATCTACAAAGTAAATCTACAAAGCTGGCACCCTGAGCAGAGAAGACAATTATTATTTATACACTGTTAATCTAATATATTCCACCTGTCTAATAATAATAAAAAAATTATTGCTCTATTATTGGTTACTCATAAAAAAGCTAATTGTGAAAGATATTATTTAATTCATTATTAGCTACTGTGCATGATCAGGGTCTTTTGTTTGACTCAGAGGTCATTTAGTTGTGATCTCCCCCTGTGAGAATTACCCTTTACTCAGTTGGAACAAATTTTGACATAGTTGCTGAATTAGTTTAGTTAGTACCTTCTTATCTTGGGTGTTCTTGCCAAGTTCTAAGTTCTGCATTCTTTGTGTTCACTATCAGTAGCACTCTTCTTCCTAAGCTTTGCTAACCTCCCCTTGGGTCTGGGATCTCTGGAGCATGCCAAGCCCTTAACTTTAAACAGGGAAATTCTACTGACAAGTAATTTATCTTAGGATAATCTATACTGTTCCTCAAATCCTGTCCTCAGATCTGTCCCACTGCTTTCCCCAGGCAGAACACTGCCTGCACCACTCCCAGTTCCTGCAAATTCTGGGTTCAGCCTCCTATTGTAAGCAGGAGTCAGTCGCCACAGCCAGCTGGTGGGAACTTGTGGCTCCTACTGCCAGGGCTGCAGTTAAAGAACAAGGTGGGATCACGTCCAGGGAGCTATCTCTGAGCCTCACCATCTCTGAGCTGGCCATGAACCTCAGCCACCACACATCCCAGAGGAGGAACATCCTTAAGACTCACCAGAGTGAGTGAGTAATAATGAGCACTACACATTTAGACTAACAGGAACAGAAGTCAGAGTATGCGGCTGTTGAACAGGACAATCTTTGAGACATCCAGTTTCTTCAACCTCTGAATCCCTGCCAGCCATCTGTGATACACACACAGGCAGCTAAGCAGCACAGTAACCCTAATTAAAGTCAGACTAGTGCCTCACAAGCTTCTTTTTATGACCCTTCCTTTAAAATACAATGGACCCTACTAATAAACAGCTTCTCACTTCCCTTACAACAGATGAACCTTAGAGAAACTCTTATACGTTTTTCCATATCAGCTAATAAAACTTTGGAGAAGTCATTTTCTTCTCACATAGTACCAAAATCAGCTCCTTCCAGGTTAGTATTATCTCCAAGGCATACTTGAAGGGAAAGGCTAAGGCTGAATAATGAAGTCAGCACCAATACCATTTCATCCATTGATTACTTTTACCCGGAAGCTACATCTCTGGGATGTAATGATTTTTCATGCTAGCTCCAGCACAAGAGAGGGCATGTTGGACCGACATGAAACAGAGAAAGTCTATTTTCCCACTCAAGTGTTTCAATATGGCAGTTAGGTTTGCCAAATCCAATGTTTCCCTGTTGAATGAATGATGAGGTTGAACAACAGTGTGCTTCTTTCAATACTTTGTGAGTATTCTGCACACAAAGTTTTGTGGTAATAGTGACCAAGTTGGCAACTTCATAATTTCTAAGCCTTCAGAAGAACAAAATACCTCTTAAAAAAAAGAAAAACAAAACAAACAAAAGACCCCAACAAAACAACAAAGAATGCAAACCCTCAATTAAGCCTCTGAGCCATTTGAAGATTAGAAGCATCTCATTGACAAATACTTTAACAGTGAGTAAAGTTCTTCCCCCACTGTGTCATGAACTCCTAGACATAAGGACAGAGGGCATAAACCACTGTCTTCAAATACAGAAGACCTACTCATCCTGGAATTCTGCCCACAACTATAGGATTTTTAAAATTGCCACAGATGTCATGGATTTATTCAGTCAGTATCAGGATTTTCAGTTCTGATTTTGAGTATATTGAGTTAGCAAAAAAAAATTCCCTTCTGCAAGATATTTCAAAGTAACAAAGATCAGCAGAACAGATTAATGAATTTTTTAAAGGGCCAACTGGAAAGACAATGTTATTTCCATTACAAAGTATGCTGCTATGGGTGATTCTAAAATCTCGTACTTTAATACAGGTCAAATATAAATCAACAACCCTTCTGTACTCAGCCTCTCTAGTAAAGGAGAGTGTATGTTTCATCCTAGTACTTTACCCACACTTTATCACAGTTTAGTACATGTACATGTACGTTTCAGGAGTAAAACAGTACAGTAACTGAAATATTCCTGACATAACTGAAAGCAAAATACCTTAGGCCTTCCCTAGGAAGGCAAATAAAAACATTAGAAATGTGTGCTATACCTAATGATTAGACTAATGGCTCCTGTCTCTTAAGAATCTTATGCCAGCTTGTCTTGTCCTTGAATAGCAAGGACAATGTCCTAGCATAGCTCTGTGTTACTTGTATTAACTGGCTGGCCCACAACCTCTGCTGTTACTTCAGACAAGGAAACCACACCAAAAGAGCAATAAACAGAGGCAGGAGATTGTATTCATTGCTGTTACCTGCATGGAAGGAACAGAGGCACAGGCTCCACGAGTTTTTCTATGGCAGTGACAAGGGCTGTGCCAGACCCCACTACAAATGTGGCAGCCAATTGGCTCTGTTCAAAATAAGTACATCTCCTACCTTTTTGCCCCAGCCTTGAAGAGAATGAGCACCTCATTACATACATAATCCTCACAGAGAGCTTTCCCAGCATGGGCTTTGGAAGCAGCAGTTTTGTAGCTTTGCTTCCCTGTAGATTTTGCTTTTGGCACGAGGCACCTAGATCCCATGCTGTAACATGATATACACCTTGGCTAAATTATATTATTTGTTGATGAACCATGCACAGCTCCTGCTGGCCTAAATTTACCAGCAGACTGACATCAGATTTTCAACTCATTATAATGTCATGGTATGTTGATTTAATCTGCACCACTCCACATTTTTAGCTTATCTTTTCTCACAAGAGTTAAAAATTGAAGAGATGGACTGGATCACTTGTAGCAATTCAGGACAGAATCATGCCCCGCGTTGACATATTCAAGGAAAGGTTATTTTGGTTATTCCTTAAAACAAGCAAACAAACAAAACAAGCTATATTTTAAGCTGATTAGTAAAGTGCCTATAAACTTGTTTTTTTTTTCTAACTCAATGCATCTTCTTCACAAATGCCAGCACAATGGCCAGCTGGTGTAGTGCAGACACTTCCCTTCTGAGGAAGGACTTTAGTAAGTAACAGTGACATAGCCTGCAGTAAAAACTTGCCTGTGTTTTTTCTTGAAGGGTTGGATCCCCCACATTTTTCTAGTATCTTGCAGAACCAACATATCTGCAAGCCTTTTCAGTTCTCAAACTTCAATGGAAACACGATATGGCAGCCTCTTGTAAAGTCAACAAGAGTAAAATGCACTTAGATGTTAACAATGACTTGTTCTGTCCTCACAACCTCTCTATAGCATGGTTCAAGCATCATTTTCAAAATAAGTGTTTGAAAATTTAACATTACAACACATATAGAGTTAAGTCACTTTGTACGTGTTCTGAATCCGAAGGCAGAGAGAAATACAACTACTATATGCTACTGAAACTTAATGGAATATCAAATTGCATCAGACACCCTTCTAAGCCAAACCAAGCTAAGCCACACTCACACACTGGGAATGTGCAGTTCCTACTGTAGTTGAAAAGCTCCACATGCTCTTTTTCCAGACAAGACAGTGTACAACATTTTCCCAAAGCAAATTCTCCAGAAACCACCCAGAACCCCTCCCCTTTGACAGTCGAGCCATACCATGCAGAGGAACACAGAGAAGTGTCCTACACATTCTTTGGCTCCTTCACACTTGCAATTGCAAAAAACCAAAACAGCTTTTAAGTGCTTGGTCAGTTATTTAAACACTCAGTGCAACTACTGAGGGGCTTATAAACAAATAATAATTAAAAAAAAGAACCTCATCAGCATGCAATGTTTTCCTCATCTTTGTTCATAGGCATGCACACACAGTGCTTTAACTACCCATGACACCAGAGCTAGGCTGTTAGGCTTTTCTGCTCTGGTATTTCCACCCAGAAAGCATTTCAGAATTTTCTACTTCAGCCAGGCATCTCTTCCTGATTGAAATGGCAACTCAATAATAGTTGCTCCATCTTTTGTTGCCCTTCAGCAGTGTAACAGTGGCAGAAGCTGATTTATATTTCTGCAGACAAGGAGGATGCTAAAACCTTTGTATTGATGCAATCATTCTTTATAGACACTCAAAGAAAGGTCATGGTGATCAGAGCATATTCCCAATATAAAAAAGACAAATTATGTATTCACCTTAAAGAAGGACATCAAAAGACTTTTGAGAGTCAATCAAACTCCAGTCCCTGATGGGAGTCCTGAACAAAGTCCAGTGGGCAGCCACATAGCAAGGATATCATGCAAGGAGTGATGATATGGTCAGTAGTACTTGATGTCATAATTAATGACCAGGATGGAGGCAGAGGTCATTCTCAGCAAAAAGATACCAGATTGGAGTCACTCAGTACACTGGAGCAAGTTGCTACTCAGGAGCCTGTAAAAGCTTGAGAAATGGGCTGGCAAGACAGTTTGAGATGTTCAAAAGATGCATGTATCAAGCCCTGCACATGGGATGAAATAACCTTACGCAAGAGTACAGGCCAAGGACTGATAAGCTAGAGATTAACTATGCAGAGAAAGTCTGGGTGTGTTGACAGACAGCACATTAAAAACTGTGCATCCTTTCTTGCAGTGAAGAAAATCACCTACATTCCACAATGCATGCCAGCAGGGTAATGGAATTGTTTATTCCCTTCTATTTTCTGTTTGTAAGAGCACATCTAGAATAGTGTGCTCAGTTATGTAGCAGGAAAACAAACAAGCAAACCCCCTCCCAGACTAAAGAAAATCCAAACCAAACAAAAAAACGCCCCCCACAAAAACTACAAACTTTAATATCCAGTTACAAAGAATTTATCCTGATGTTCTGTTCATTCCTCCTTTTCAGATTTCATTTTCTTACTTTGTCATACTTAAAGAGATTTATCAAAGGGAAAAGGAATGCTTTCTACTCCCTAAAGTACACAAAACAAATGAGAAAGAAAAATCTTCATTTTCCCTGGAGTGACATACTTGCCATGGTAGTTGGGGACCTCTCAAAAAGCTGTGATGAATTAGGAGCTTCCATTCCCCAGATACATCAGCACAGAGCCATCACGAGTGTAGATAACATAAAATATATGTTTAAAATCTGATACATTTATGAAGTGATAAACAAATCTTGCCATTCCATCTGGATAACTGTCTGTATATATTACCCCCTGCTTTCCAGCTATGCTTCTACAGTTGCCTTTTACAACAGGAAAGTCATTCATTATACAGGAACATTCAAATACGATTGTTTGAACTTTTACTTTCATAAAAGGGTTTGTAGCTTCAAGGCTTGTTTCTTTAAGTCCCTGCTTTTAATTAGCCTAATGATTTACTTTTATTAGAATGTATTTTTCAACAATCATTAACAGCCCATCTCCGTTCCCCTTTGCAGGACAAAGCCATTTGTTAAACTATTTATGGTGAAAATGAATGGCAATAACTGCTTTGAAAACAAAAATACAAAGGACTGAAAAAAACCTTTTTTAACAAAACAGGAACATTTCAATTTCACCCCCTCACTTCCCACAGTAATTTTAAAGCACCTGCACTGGACAACGTTCAGTAAACAACTTTCTAATTAGTTTCTCATAATACTAGTTCTCTAGAAGAGAACATTGTCCAAAATTCACAATAAAGATATACAGTGAATACAGTTTTCAATAACTTTCTCCCCAGTCTCCCAGTAACAGTTTGTGTGAAACACTAGAGAGTTACATTAGGGTTTTTTGTTCAGTCTCTTTGCTCTAATCACTTGAGCTGGTTCAGTGATACCGATGTTAAATCTCTGGGAATAATTTAATCAGTTCTACACTGAAATGTCAGACTTCTTTAACAGAGAAAAGGAAGTTCAGAGAGGAAAAGAAATGTTGTTCCTGTGCTGCTCTCCACCTTCTTCTCCTTACCCCTCAATGAGCTCTATCCCAACAGATGAATGGATTAAACCAAGTACAGTAAATATTCTCTCCAGATGTTGTAAATAGCAGTTTTGGCTTCATGTGCTTTTCCAAAAAATATAAATTAACATTTGAAATTCATACAAGTTAGTCGATGGAATATGATCCCAGTCTTAAAAGGCTTATACTGATAGACCAACCAATTTCTGTCATTGCACCATCATAAAACACTGTGAGCAAATTTCTACCAAAACAAACACAGCTATTGAGCTACTGAGAAGTCAGCACCTCTTCATATATCCTCCAAAATAACATCATAGATAAAAACTGAATTTTATTGCTGTGAGGAACTTCTCTATTTCAAAATTCACTTTGCAGAATAAGAGATGAGAAACTTCAAACCAAGCCTGAAATACATAGCAACACCACATTCCCAAAGGCTTTTTTAAAGTCTACTACTTAAGTAGTAGATCCTACTGTGCAGGATCCTTCTTTCCTTTCTCAACTTCAGTAAAGATTTTGTAATAGCCAATATCCACTAGCCCTATACATAGCCACAAATGTGTATTCTGACTGTGACCTCATTGCTGAAAAGAAGCTGTGACAGTGGACAGATTACTCCTGCCCTGTTCTTATGTTTCCATGGGCTTGTCCTAAAGAGTCCTGACAATTCTCTGGCTCTAGTAGTTGAGGTCACAGTAACAAACACAGTGTCTGTATTTCCTATTTACAGTTCAAATTTTATCGTCTACAATCCTGATACATTCCAATTCCAGTACTAGTGGTGAATTTGAAGTAGTCTCTTCCATCAAGACTTCTCACACCAGCACACCAAAAGTCAATTTTCATTATACTTTGCACCAGTTTACTTAAACTGATCTGCTGTCTAAGATTTATAACTGCAGAACATGGCAAGCAAAAATAAATGGTTTGCCTCAAACAAGCTGCTTCCTTTACCATAGATCAATGTAACTATGGCTGGTTGCTTCAGCTGTGTTGCAAGTCATCCCAGGACTGAGAGACCTAAACAAGAAAAGACAGCAAGGTTCATTAGCCCACACGTAAAGGCAGGTTCACTCTCTGTTTGCTGTCATTACAAGAGGAATTTGCCAGAGTTGCATAAAAAAAAAGAATAGCTCAACATTCTGTCTGTACCATTCCACAAGCTGCAGCACTTCTAGCAAACCACATTTTGTTCTGCCCTTCACATTATTAGGCCAAAAAAGGAACTCATGTGCCGTACCCATATTATTGAACTGAACAGCTTTCAAAATGGCACCAGGATGCACAGCAGCAAAAGAAATCAGACTACTTTCTTTCAGTGAAGAATGCCACCACTTCCCACAAGAGAATTTTAATTTTACCTCTTTGGAGTATGGTTTCCTTTTAAGAACATTATGAATATCACATTACAAGTCCAGCTATGTAAAGCATACCCAGCCATATAAACTAAGAAGCACCATAGCACAGTTTCCCCTTAAATAAATGACCTCAACTGGTGACTGGGCCTGCAATTAATTTTTTTTGCCTTCCAACAGTTTGAAAAATGTATCCAGTGTCAGGCTCCCTCTGTGTAGCCTCAGACATAATCAGTGGAGCTCTTACCTCAGTCAAACAATTTCCTAAGCCTGCCTTTTGTTTTGCTTTTCTGATTTTTTTGAATTTACCACACCATGCCATCTACTTGACATAGCAAAAAGCAGCTTTACAGAGATTGGCAGTGTCTTCCTTCTTTCAGACCACCAGAGTTAGTGGCAGAGGCATGCCTTTCCAAACTCACAATAAGATCCCATACTCAAGAAGGAAAAAACCTAAATCTTTCCAACATAAGGCTTGCAATTTTTTCATATACTGGCTTCAGAAAGAGTTTGAAAATAGTTCGTCACATTCACTAGGGGCATCGCTTTTGTACAAGAGAGCTCTACCATTTAGGTGCTGCCACACAGTGCTCTACTTACACAGCTGTACCTTGTGTCACCTCAGGGAAAGCACATACTCGTGGAACAAAAGCAAAAGTATTTTCTAGGGCTTCTGTTTGAGTATTTCATTTTTAAATATTACCTGCAACTTTATAAAGCTAATAAAGCAGCTACTTGCTGCTACTATTCAGTGACTAATTTAGCATGCTGTCACTAAAGCAGCTCAGAGCTAGAAACTCAAAATTTCTGAGTGGTAGCTAAATAATACCTTTTTATCATGTGCTGGTAGCCCCATCTAGCTCAGCTGGTTAGTGCATAGTGCTAATAACACCAAAGTCGTGGATTTAATCCCTTTAGAGGCCATTCACTTAAGGTTTGGATGTGGTGATCCTTGAGGGTCCCTTCCAGTTTAGAGTATCATGTGATTCCATGAGTTCACCCTGCTACAGGCAGGAGATTGGACCAGGTTCTTTTTCAAGACAACTAATTCTGTGATTCTGTGTGGGAAAGAGAAGCCAGATGCTACTCTTTTTTTTGGTTAAATGTTAATTTTATAATAAATTTTGTAGCAAAAAATAATTATGGGTACTAACTTGTGGGTGAGAAAGTGACTGTCTTCTTCTAAACTTTTCTAGCATAGCATGCTGTAGGCTGAAGTTTTCGAGAACACAGTTTAAGTCTATACACGGCAGCAAGTGCAAGGGATACTCAAGAGATTAAAATATACTTACTTCCACCATGCTTTATTAGAAAGCTGCAGTGATACCAAGTTGAGCGTGGACTACATCAGCTCTTGTTGGCAGACTACAGCAATGAACACTAGCAAAGAAATACCACTGTTCACCTGTAAAATCTAGTGAGCTCTGGCAGAGAGCAAATAGATTATATTTCTGTTTAAAGACAGCCAGGTTTTGATTTTCCAGTGTAACTTTTCACAGCATGGCATGTCCCATCAGTTCTTCCACACAAACACAGATTTCTCTACACCCAATTGTTGCCAGCTCTCCTGCCTATGGAGTTGCACAGTCCTGCTGGATGCATGTTTGTAGGTAAACCACTAAACTGGAAAAGAATTATAGCAAGAACTCATAGGAAGACAGAAAGCTTATAGTTCCAAGTGGTTTCAGTATTTTACGATGCAAGTCAATTTGTTTGCTCTCTCTCACTACATTTTTATTTTCTTATTTCCTGAACAGAGAAGACAAAAAAAAAATCCCTTATTTCTTACTGCTTATTTGATGAAAATAATATTCTAGCAATGAAAAGCTGTCAAGATCTCAAAACCCTGCTTTTTACTGATCAAATTTTGATAGGAAAATGTGCTGGTTTGAAAGCAAAACCAGTGAAAGACTCCAAGTCAGAAACACAATTTAATAAGAGGAAAAGAAAAGAAATAAAACAAAGTAAAATAAAATAAAAGTAATAGTACAAAAAAAACCCCACTAACAGTCAGAATACAACCTGACACCCTGTTAGCATGGTAGTAGCAGTCCAGATGAAATGGTCTTGCCAAAGCAGTGATTCCTGTAGAAACGTCTGGTAGCTCTTGTCTCCTCTGGGAGTCCAGTGAGTAAAAGCTGCCTGTGCTGTCTCAAACTGTGGATTATATCCAGGTGGGAATTCTTGGCTCCTCCCCCTGGGCGGAGCATCTCACAATGGGATGATCTCATTCTCTGAGTCATGCAGTGGGTCCTTGATGGCCCATTAAACAGAGATAACTCCTGGAGGGAGTTATCTATGAGTCATGGGGCAAGGCATTGTTGGGCCCATTAACAGAAGATAAGGGAAACACTGCCCCACCTGGTTTCAACAGCTCATGAAGATGGGGATAGAATACATACTTTGGGCACAATTTACATTGTAACCTAGGACAGAAAAAAAAGCAGTTCTTGATACTAACAGGAGGATTTTATGTTCTGCTACTGGGCAGTCTTGAAGCATCTTCCATAGCTGCTTGAGAGGCCAAGAATTACCCCTTGAAAGCCTGCACTGGGAAAGGCTGACCTTCAAGGCATCCTATCAGCAGAGGCTCTTCCTGCAGCAGTTCAAGACCCCTAGAGGTAGGATCCATTTAAGGATAGTTAAAAGCAGGAACTTTTCCATTATCCTATCAAGATTTCTCCTCTAGTTATGTTTTTAAACATAAATTAACCCCAGAGGGTAACCTACATCCCACAATCCTCCCATAGTTTTAACTCATGTCATAGCACAAACACCACTCCATTTGCAGCAATGTTAACTTTAATTCCTACTTAGAGGAAGATACGTATACTTAATGACAATAATAATAAAATGGACCAAAAAGGACCACATGAAAATACTCCCCACCAGAGTTCCCACACTTGGAAATACACTGCAGCATACAGGGATTTACCTTTCACCTGGCAGGTCCGGGTTTCAATCCAGGCTCCCTACACTGTCTTATACTTTTACTGCTATTGCACCTGAGCCAGCACAAGCATGCTAAGATATGAGGTCAAACATAGCACTGAAAGCTTCAGCCCCTCTAATCCCACTGGTTCCTGGTTCTCCACTGGTGCAAGTCCAGTGGGAAGCGCAAGCATGGAGAGAGGGTTGCTAAAGTTGCAAGCAATCACTATTCTCAAGCTATACAAATCATAACTGACCAAGATGAATGTTTTTCAAACCATGTCTATGCAGCTGGCCAGTTGTTCCACAGCTCATCTTTTACTTCTCAGGACAGACGGAATGCCCTGCTGATGGAATTGTCATAGCAGTGTGGCTGGCCCTCTTGGTGTCACAGAGTCAGCAAATTAGGAATGTTTGTTTAATTCACCCTCCACTTGGTTGCTAAACAAGAGACTCCTGTAATTCAACTGTATGGTAGTGACAAGAACAAGTCATTGACCCTCAGGCTACCTTGCCAGACACTCAAACCAACACCTCTGATACAGCAAAAATGACTTCTGAGATTCAAGTTAGATGCAAACTTGTCCTGGCAGCAGAAGTTCAGTTTAGAGCATTTAACAAACTCTAATCTGGGAAGTTTATTTTTATGAAGATTTTTTTCCCCTTTAAATGCAAAATTTAAAGAAATAGCTAAAATGACAGTACTATGACTCATCAAATACAACAGCATTTCTAAAAATAGGAAACACCACCCTCCTAAGAGCTAAGCCTATCATAGAATTTATTAAAAGACCAAAGAAAAGAGAGCACTTCAGATCATCTTTTGATAAAACTGATATAGTATAGAGGAGTATAATAAATACAAAATGTGTATGAGGAACAATTAGATACTATAAAAGTAGTTTATTACCAGGTGGACAAAGAAAGACAGGAAGGAAGGAGGAGATTTATGTTCAAAAATGAGACAAAACTAAATTTCAGACACATTTAGGCACTGCCTGCTGGGACATCTCAAGTACCCGCAGAACGCTACACTAAGTAAACAGCACTAAAACATTTAATTAGCTCTCTTCAAATCACCATCATTCTGAAAAAGTAGAGAAAAGTGTAGAAATGACAATACTAGAAAAGACATCAGTTACACGTAAGTTTTTCAGCTCTGAGGTTTCCATTTGAAATTTCACTCAGCTCAGTCACTAAGCACTACAGAATAAGATGACAGAAGAAGATGGCCTGAATCCATTCCTTAGATTTGTGTCTCTCCAAGGTGCTTATTACAGAATTAATCCCACTCAGACATGTGCTCATTAATCAGATGCCCTACGTAAACAGCATCTGATCAGATACAGTGTTTGAACCACCCACACTGCACTTTCCACAGAAGGCTCAGTCACAAAAAATGATATAAGCAGAACAAAAGTTTCTTTGGAAGAAAAGCAAAGAGCTGAACGAGACATCAGAGTCCTGCTACACCAATATCCAGCTTATGTTACATTAGCAAGACTACCATGAAGGCAATGCAGGGGGAAAAGAATTAAACATTTCTACAGGATATGAAAACACTTTGTCTAACATCAAAATCAGCAAAAGCAAGTTCATCAGCCAATTTCAGTTGTCAATAATATAAAACCATTCTGTGTGGTCTAACCCCACGAATAGAGAATGAAAAAATTCCAGAGAGACCAGATCTAATTTTTTGGCAAGAAAAATTAGCTTTTCCTAAAAGTCCTGTGTTAGAGTTACATTTCTCAAACTACCTCTACGTAAGAAATCAGATCATATATTTAGAAACACATATATACTTGAATAATTGAAAAGTATCCTATCACTCTGAAAGAGATTTTAATAGTCTTATAGGACTGAGATTATTAGTCCAATTATTACATGATGTTCCTGAGAGCAAAGAGATAAGACCTCAACCTGCTAAGCCCTACTTTCATTGTGAAGAGTCATTTTTCAGCATCAGAACACACTCCATCTGCAATATGGAACTCTATAGAAAAAATTACTTTAGAAAAATTAATTGGCTGATATGTGAGATGGTGCTTTAACCTGAACAAGGATCTTAGCTCCTTTTTTGTCCTTAACTCCTGGTTTGCTATCTCAAAAATATTTTTTCAGAATCAAATTAACTCTTTCATACCATGCCCTTTTTTTGGAGTAGGTCTAGTTCTTTGGCCAGCAGTGGCCTTTAATCATTGGCACATTGGTAAGGAAAAAAAAAAATGTTAACAAGGTTCAGAAGTAGGCATCTGCAACATAAAACAAACTAAGAATTGTGGCCAGGAACTCTTGGCAGCAAAACTGCTGAGACTATTAATTATAACTTATGTTTTCATTGGCAGAAGCTACTAAAAAGTTAAAATATATGGTGCACTTTGATATCATGAGGAGCACAGGGAATAATGCCAACTTCAACTCAGTCCAGTCTAAAATTATGTTTCAGAAGAAGAAAAGCACTTACCCACAGATAATGCAGAGACTCCATTTAGTTTAAGAACGATCATTAAAAATTTTGCTAGTAATACAAATTTAGACTAGCCAAACTGGAAAGTTAATCTTGAGTTCCATCAGTTCTGCTTTCAACTTTTATTTTTCAAGGCTAAGCCACTTCAAGATTTTCAGCTGAAAGTATCACAAACCAGTAGTTTCAGAAAAACTGCTTCTACTTTTCTACTTTTCATAATTTTTGAGAAATACTAGAGGCCCAAGAAGACAATTATTGTCACTTTTACATAATAACTTCCCATTTTTAAAATGTAATTTCTTAAATATTCATATCATAACAGGGATGTCTGTTGTAGTAGAGACAGACTGAAAACAGTCTTCAAAAATGCAAATGACAGCAACCATACCTTCAGCTACCTTCTGCAAGAAGTGTTTGTGTGTAGTATTACACAAACTGGCTACTGGATAAATACCAGTAAAACCAAGCAAAGATGTGTGTGACTTGGAAGAGTGGGGGGGAAATGGAAAAGAAGGGACAAAGAAACCATCCTGTCAGCTGCAAAAACCAAATACTAACCTCTTGTATAAGTTTTTTTCCAGAGATAGTGTGTCTTAAATCACTGGTCTTCCTAAAAAATTTCTTTCACCAGACAAGCTTTCTCTTTTTAGACCATTTTTACCATTTTTCTAATTAGAGGTCTTTAAAAAACGTATGATATCCTGATGCCAGCCCCTAAGACTGTCATCATGTTCCTCATCAAAAATACAACAAGAAAGCATTGGCTTCAGTAGTTTTCCTCCAATTACATTTGAAGCCAACAAATATAGAACTTATTTTGTAGAAAAAAAAAGCACACCTTTCCAAATTTCACTTTTGGAATGTCAAATGTCAGTTCAAAATTCAACCAGTACCATAAATTTTAGAAATGGTAGGCCAATTTTCTCCATCAGCACCGTGCTCAGGGGCCATGAGCAACATTAGCGGAATCAAAAGCAGAACTACAGCTGATGTACAGAGACTTGAGACATTAGTGTTCGTGCATCAAGCCCAGAGAAGGCCAGTCCAACAAAATGTCTAAATATGGGTCATAAGGCTTATTCTTGAAAATCAGAAAAATCCTGTCTGAAAGACGAGCAGCCTTGAATGAGCAGCTCTGTTGGTACGGAAGTCACCAGTACCCTTTCATCACTTTTTCCAAAGGTTAATTTCTTCCACTACTAAAGAGAGTCTTTTCAGTCTGCAGTAGTAAGGCTTTAGTTTCCAGTTGCTGAACCCTACTGTATCTTTTTCTACTATGCATGTGTACTTATTTTTTACCTAATTGATCTTGAGAGCCTAAAAGTAACAGAAGCTCCTCAGGACCTCCACTGAATCACCATGTCTGTTTAGACTGACTCCCAGCACAGTAGGATGCAGCACCCCACCAGGCATTGTACAGGCCAACAAGAACATCTGTTCTCTGTTTTATTCAGGGGCTTTAAGCAGATCCTCACCAGCTAATAATTATCATGATCAGACTCATTCCCTCATCATTAAAGATCTACCAAACTCTTGCTAAAGGTCACTTGTGCCAGCCACTTTGCTGCTTCAAACACAACTGGTTACCAGCCAGTAATTACTTGGGGTGGTCTGCTTTAGAAGATTCAGAAGTTTCAGAGGCTGTTTTCTAAATCTAGGAGCTGTATAGGAGAATTTTATGGTCCAATTCTCTTGGACAAGGGAAATCTGGTCTTGAGAAGAATAGGGAAGGGGGTATTTAGGAGAAGAGAAGCAGAAAGTGAGACTTCATCAAAGGAGCCTGTGTTACAGTCAAAAAGCAAGGAACATACAAACCACATCTGAGAGTCACTGAAAGGCTTCCATGGACTTGGACAGGATAATGTAAAGTTTGCTGTAGTCCAGAAGGCCACAGCCTTGCTGTCTCAAACCAACAGGCAGGTGTCTAAGCAAGAAGTTACGCAGTTATGCTCACAGCAGTGTCTCATCAGACTACAGTGTTGGGTCTTGGGGATTTTCTTATCAGAGTGGGTTAGGTTTTTGAGGCAGGGGGTAGAAAGTTGAGAAGTTTTTTATTATTATGGCAAAATACTCCATGTCCAGGTTGCATCAACAAGTTCTCTGCACCAGCCTACCACAGTTCTCATATTTTCATTTCAAGAAAAAAATAAGAGGTTGCCAGCTACTACAGAATGTCCTTCTGTTCTCCCCTTTTCAAACACATTGAGTCCTTCTGTTGTTCCTGCTGTATCAGCAACCTTACAGCTTTCACCACTGCTGGCTTCTTCACTTTTAGGTCAGTTAGAAAAGATTTTGCACAGAACGCTAACAGTGTCTTCCTGCAAGTGCTTTCTTTACTAAACTTTTCTGCAATGGGACTTGATAGATATTTTGGGAGATACCATACGAGCATGTATAACAACATTTACTGCAATGTACTTGTCTTAATTTTTAGGCAAGTAAATTCTCTTTCCCAATGAAGAGGCCATCACATATTTAGCAAGAACTTCAGTATGGCACTCATTATCCCTCTTTCCCTTCCTTCTGCAAAGTCACTCCCACACCACACTGGAGAAAATATAGCTGGAAACAGAAAAAAAGCATGGCATCACTCAAAACTGCTTGCAAATACAAATTTTAAGCTAACTGCTGCTGTCATAACAGTTTTTCTCTTCTTTTTTTCCAGGATAAATGAGAAAGACTTGAAGAGAGGAAGAAGTGAGAGGATTGTACTAGCCCAACTGAATTGTTTCCTATATGCACACTTTCATCCCAATAGTGATTCTCTGTAATTCAATAGTAATGCTCTGACTGAAAGATTGACAAATTTAGTTCAGCATGCAGTACACCACAATAAATTCCTCATAATGATACACTGAGAAAACTACACTTGCTAAGGGTAGAGATATGAGTTGGGGGAAAAAATAGTTAAAAACCTACATTCCGACATGTTTTCTATACCTTCTAGAGTGTGACTCCAGGGAATGCTTTAGGAATGCAAGGATGACTACAAATATGATTGAGCTTCCCCAGTCTGGTCAAAGAAACGTGCTTTGGAAAGGTCATAGGTTGCACATTAAGAGATGAGGCAGAACTATGAAAATCCAGTCTGAAATTGGACTGGGGAGGAGGGGTGTGTGCACTTCTCATACTCTCATGGACAAGACAGTAAGCACCTGCTGGCTGCTATAAGATATCCACTCCATCTTTAAGTCAATTCCTTGGGAGGAATGTTTTGTTTACATTGCAGATACAGGCAGAGTTTCAGAAGTTCTGATCCTTGCAGCACATATAAAACAAAACATTTCATCAATCATTTGGCCCTCTTTCTACTTTCATGCAACAATGGCATTTTAGTGCCAGTAGCTACTGATGAACAACCTGCATGCTAATACATCACACTTTGAAAAACCAGGAGTAAACCAGCTACTCTTAAATGAGAAAATAATGAAGTTAATCATAAAGTGTTCATCTGTTTGAACAAGGATGTAGTACACTTCCACTCAGAGTTGAAAATCCACTTGCCCAAGGCAATCTTTCATACATTTTTGTTTTGACTTCAAATTTTTGACACTCTAGCTTTAAAGAGAGGCCTTAACAAAGAAATCATGCAGCAAAACTGACTTATGTGGGGATTTATGTGGTGATGAGACCACACTTGCTGGGTTTCCTTGAGTATTTGACAATAATTTTCCTCCCCCTCTAGGTTTGGCACTCATGGGGTCCCTGTGGTGGGTCCAAAGAAATGGTCTCACACTGAGACCTCTAGTAGTTTACAATGAAAAAACATCTTCAGCCTGGAGACTGTCCAAAGATAACTGCATAGCCAGTAATATTTTAGTTCCTTTATTCAGTCTTGGAACTTCTGTATTAGTCTTTGGCAAGGTGACATCACAATTAATTTTGCAACATGCCGTCAAAAACCGCACTACTAAAAAAATTATAAACAGTTCACAGGTTATGACTCTTGCACCCTGCAGACATAAAAATTTTTAGAAGTCACACTCCAGTGTCAAGTGCCAACCCTGACAACCAGACAAACACTTAGACCAAGGGTAGGAGAAATGGATATTTAATTCAAAACTGAAGTTATGTTTGTGAAATATGGACTGAACTGTGCAGTGTGGATTGGTTTTTCATTTACTGGGCCCATGCCTCATATTATGCTATTAGGAAGGTACAATATTACTACAGAAAGAATAACAAATGAACCCAAACTTGTTGTGGTATCACCTGACACCATATATTTGATTTCAACATCAAAATCAGTTAAAAGGTAATTTTCAGGATTTTTTTAATTTAAATTTAATTTCTCTAATAAGATATGTGAGCTGAAGTCATACCAGCCTTTACCAAGAAGAAAGTAAATTCCATTAGCCTTTCTTTAATACGAGGCTGATACTTTGCTAAAGATCAATAAAGAGCAATTTTGTGCTCATTAAGCACAGAAACAACACTGCTATCTGGTGGTAGTCTCTGGGCAATACACAATTTGGCAGCTTTCCACCACTTAAAAGTTCAAAAGGAGCATTTCACCCAGGACCGAAAAAAAATCCAAACCCAAACCAAAAACCTCATCAATAACAACAACAATACACCACAAACCAAATCCAAACCCAAAAGAAGATTTCACAGCAGTTTTATTTCAGGGACATAGAGATAGCCTGCAATCCTCAGACATCAGAAAGTTCAGATTTATTGAACACAGTAGCTTACATTTTAAAAGCATCTTATTTCTCTACCTATGAGGTTTCTCTCTCTCCCATCCCCCTCGCCCCGCAGACAGAGGAGATTTCACCTTAATCATTGCTGCTATCCACCTTAACTGCTTACTGTTTAAGTTGGTGTCCTTAAAAGGTGGTCCTTGAATTTCCTCTAAGTGTTCCTTCCTGAGATAATAACTGGCTGCTCCACTCAGTCTTCTGGTGTTTCAGTAGCCTCATTTATGAGTCCACAGGACAAAAATAACTCAGCTTCCCCACACTGACTCTTTACCATCACCAGGAAGGATCTGTTGGTTCTATACGATTTCATAATTGCAAAGAGGCAAAATTAAACAGTGGATGTTTGGCTTCCTTAGCCTCTCAGTGCCTTGGCAAACAAGTTTCCTACAAGTCCACCTCTGAACAAACATTCAGGAAAATATACTAAACAGTAAATCACATCAGTGAGTGGTCTGGATTATCAACTACAGTCAAGTACCAGATAATACATATGCCTAAAATTATGATTATACATATAAACTAAACTATACATATTTACCACCAATATTCATGCCCTCTAAAATAAAATGTAAGCTCTAGTTGTGGTGATTACAGAAGTTATAGAAATATGCAATATACAATGTAAATTACAGAGTTGCCAAGTATGCATACAATCCATGGTGCAAATTTGTTTATGGTTTGCTAAAGTTCTGTTTAAGGCAAATAATGAATGGCAGTCATATGGCAGCAATTGTGGTCTGCAGTTTTTAAATTACTTTATCATTCCTGTTAGGAAACAGTCTTCAGTTTTACAACGCTTTTAGCTCTTTACTGTTAGACCAGTAAAACTTTGGCATCATTTTTAGCAGTCTTTTCTCACATGGGAGAATTGTCTTAGGATATACTTGTATCATATTTGTGCCTTTTAAGAAGTAGACTTAAAAGTCTTGTGACCTACAGAGAAAGTAAAATTCTTGACTTTTGCTTCATACCAAAATGTTTTGGAAAAAAAAAAAAGCTACTGAAAAAGTTTTCTTGCAAGTCTTTCACTGGTAAAATAAATTTCTGTGAAAGTAATGAACTAAAATAATTTAAAAAGACAAAAAATAGTTTGCTTGTTTTCTGAAATCAGCTCTAAGTCTTGTCTAAATACCCTCTACTATTTGCTTTGTGGAATAAAGTAGTCCCTCCACTGATAACTTTTTCAACATAGTAACACAAGTATTAATTCAATAGTTTTGATTCCAGTACAAATTTGCAAGGTAAACCATCCTTCCACCTTCCAGAAGACTGCAATCCTTCTCCTTAAGAAGCAATATCAAAGACACAAAAGAAAAATTACTGGTTAGAATACCTTTTAAAATAGAGACTTAAATAGCAGGGCAAGATCTTACTAATCAACTAGACTTCCAAGCCCTCATTCAGTTGTACAATTCCTGCCTATTCTGTTCATATAGAAAGCAATTCAGAATTTTTTCTTTGTTTTTACAACATTTTTTGTAATAGGATATGAAATTTGAGTGCAAGTCCAAAGTTAAATAAGCATAAACATGTTGGAATTATATATCAGGAAGCAAAGAGATCTTTAAAACTCTTAGCCACTCTTAATGGCTGTAGAAGCCAATTTATGTTATACAATATTAAAGATTTTTTTGAAATTCAAGGTTAGTTTTCTTTGAATATAAAGTACTCCAAAGGCAAGACCAACATACACAGCCTCCTATAAAAGCCGAAAAGCATGCTAGCAATAGCATAGTAAAAGCTGATGCTTTTCTCATGTTTTTACTGTTTATAAAACTTACTAATTTTCCAGTCTAGCAGACCATGCAAATAACTGAACTTATTCAGAGATATTTTCACCTCAACTTTGGTGGCAGGACTGTAGCAAATTGGGGTTTTTAAAAATAATTCCTTGGAAAAGCACTCAGCATCCTGTACCAGAATCTTCTATTATGGGTTTTTCCCAGAAGAATATATCCCAGTACCTGACTTCTTCTACCTATAGTAGTAAGCTGTGGTCCCAAGTGAGATTGAGAAAAACTGAATAGTTAGTCCCATTTCTACAACAAACCTCAGCTGAGAAAGACATGAAAATTACATCTTGTCCAATAGGCATTCTGATTTCAGCTGTCAGATTTGAGCAGGTGTTAAGTAAACTGAAATATATATTTACTAGTTACTAGAGATTCTCTTTAAATTTTTACCTTTTGATTTAATGTCTGCACCTGCTAGACACATTTTTATAATATTCCAGAAAGGAAGCTATAACATAAACTACAAAACATTCTGCAAATATTCCTTCTGCTTGGAAATTTCCTCCTTTTTCCAGGAGTGGAGAAAAACCTAATGTGAAGCAGGATGGCTTTTTGGCACTATGACCTTTATTCATTAAGAGCCAGCTGTACTTTACCAGCACCAGCTCATGAAGCAGATTCACCCATATTAACTGTAGGAATGAAAAGAGGGGAAGTAACCAAGAGACTTCTGATCCCATTTCAACTCCTACACTGACTTGGCAACTGGATTCTGTTGCATTAACACTTTTCTGCTTCACAAAGAGACATAACCAAGAAGGTGTGAAATCAGAATGTATCTATTTTAGATAATCCACAAGAAGTGTTGCTGACAATGGCACTTCAGTCCCAGCCCTACAGCTGCATTCTCCTCACGACACTTCAGAGAGCCAGGCATGGGCAAGATGTAAATGGAAAGTACAACACAGTTAAGAACCTGAATGTGGCACCTGAGGCACATGAGGTTCTATGTTTTCACAAGCAACTATGTTATTGCTATGGTCTACAAGCCTTACTGCCATTATTACGTTTGGCAGTTAAAGCATCTAGTTATTAGCAAAGGATAAAAACTGTCTGGTTTTCATCCTGAAGGGTCAGTACCCAATGGCAGTCAGGTACAAGTCTGTGTCTCAGACTGCCACACCTTTCACTCCAGAATCTCACATATGTTTTTTGGAAAGCAAAAACCTTCCTTGAAAGCAATTGCCACTCCTTCTCTTCCAAACCATCCTTCCCAGACAGCCTGCAGGCAGTCACACAGTCTCAGTGTGTGTTCCACAGTTCCAAAGTGTCTCAGTTACTCCAGAGTCACTATAGCCCTGCAAAAACACACTGAGCTCCTGCGTCTCATTTGTTTCTACACTTTGCATGCACTATTGCAAATGCTTGGGGTTGGCCTCCTGTGGACATTTTCACTTTTCCTGGGGGCTCTCTTCAGTCACCTTGCTCCATGTATTTGCTACCCTTAACTTCTTTTCCTTCTCTGTTGTTAAACTGCTGTCACCCCATGTTTGGTTTAAAGCTCTTTACACTATGTTGTCAAGTCCATAGCTAAGGGTGGTTTCATCTCATTTTGTCAGAGGGACCCCATCTGCCATTCCTTGGAAAACGAAGTATAGTCACAAAAGCCAAAGCACCCTGTGCAACTCCAGCCACACCACCACTTGGTAATTTACAAGAGGCATCCATTCCTACACAAGTTTTCCCTTTCACCCTTGAGGCTGAGGACAAGATAACCTGAGCTCTCACATCCTTCACCTTTGCCTTCAGAGCTTCACAGTCCCTCTTAATTTGTCCTAGGTGTCACTTGGTGGTGTCATTAATGCCCTGCAGGCAATCAGTGAAGGGTAGCACTCTGAGGGACAAATAAGTTCTAGCAGTCATCTAAAACACCCAGCAAGCTACAAAGCTCTTGTAACAGCGTGTCTGACTGGCAGCTCGGTGCTTCTATCCAATGTAAAAATGAATTTCCAACAACAGATGCCTACCACTTCCTCTTGGTACCAGTGCTCTGTTCAGGCCCAGCTGGCTCTGATCTCTGACTCAGTGCAGTTTGTTCTCATGCATTGGCTATTGCAGCATTTTGTACCATTTTGTACATGCAAATCAAAGAGAAGAAAGAGCCTTCTCCTGCTGCGGAGCCAGAAGCTTCCAGCCTGCCCCTTCCTGGCAGTCACTACCCATCACTGTCCTTCAAGCCTGGTGCCTACCTGGGTCACCTTCTTGATATTGTGTGGTTTGGGCCTCACCTCTGCAAACACTCTGCGGAGACCCTGTCACTGTGTCTCCCCTGCTCCTCTCCTCCCTCAGCTACCAACTCAGTGCCTCAAACACAGCACATGCACCACAGGTCAACCACTATCACAAGCAGATGTGGCCCTGGAACTCCCTTCAGCCCTAGGCCTGGAAATGGGCATTCTGTTTCTGGAATCCAACATGGTCAGGGGTGAGTAACAACAGGAAGAAATAAGATGGTCCCATAGAAGAGAAACTGCCCAAGTGAAACCCCACAAATATGGAAATATCTTTTCTAGTGGTGTAGAAGAGCTGAGAGCTAATATAAGTCTCCTCCTACTGCTCTTCATAGAAGAAATTTTAGCTATTTCACTTTTGAAAAAAATGGCTCTGGGCTGAATTTGAGACCATCTGCAGTACAAAACTACCAACAGAGGCTTAAGTATTTCAGACTTAAGGTGTTGAAAGACTTGAACGGAAACCTCAAAAGAACATGCAGATTGTGATATAAGAGTAGAGGTGAAAATATGGTTTATGAAGTGGAGTCACTCCCTGCTGGTTTGGGGTTGGGTTATAATTTAAATACCATAGGGTATTGGAATAACTTGTCTCTCTGGTGTTGACCTTGCTGAACCTCTAACAACTGGCCCCAGCACATTGACCCAGCCTGTCTAAGATCCTTGTGCAGAGCCTTTCTATTCTCTAGCAAATCAACATTCCTGCCCACCTTGGTGTTGTCTGCAAATTTACTGAGGGTGCAATTCTATCATCTCATCCAGATCATCAATAAACATATTGAGCAGGACTGGCCCAAATACTGACCCCTGGGGAACACCACTGGAAACTGGGCACCAACTGGATGTAACTCAATTCCCCATCACTCTCTGGGCCCAGCCATTTAACCAGCTTTTACCTCAGTGAAGAGTGCACCTGTCCAAGCCATGGGTTCTCCAGGAGAATGCTGTGGGAAGCAGTATTGAAGCCTTTGCTGAAGTCTAGATAGGCAACATCGACAGCCTTTTCCTCATCCACTGGGTGGGTCACTGGTCATAAAAGGAGATCATCTGGTCTAGCAGGACCTGCCTTTCCTGAACATGTGCTGGCTGGATCTGATTCCCTGGTAATAGGTACTATACTATGGACTGAGTTACTTCATCCAAATTGAGTGATGCTATCACTCTTCTTTGCCTAAATGCAGAAACTTGCAAGAGGCTATAGACACCTTTTTCTTCCAACTATATTCTCTAGGAAAAGGTACCATATATCTCAGTAGGATCTTAGAGTGTACAGGAAAGCAATTTTACACCCTTTGTATTTGATTCGTTTGCCAGGGGTATTGTAGTCATAGAATCACAGAATCATGGAGTATACTGAATTGAAAGGAACCCTTCAGAACGATCAATTCCAACTCTCCAACTCCTGGCCTTGCACAGGACACCCCAAGAATAACACCATGTGCCTGAGAGTGTTGTCCAAACACTTCTTGAACTCAGACAGTCTTGGTGATATGGCCACATCTCCTCTATTAAGTATCAAATTCAAAAAGAAGAGACAGTTCTTGTAGGGATAAGAGAAGGTAAGGTCTTCTGCAAGGCACATCTTCAATAAGACACTCAAGTCAAATATTTCTGTTTCTAGAAACATAGAGATTCCCTCCATTTAATTAAATTTCAACTTGAGAGATTCCAATAGGATATCTAGACAATCACTAGCAATTAACCAAACAGTTTTCTCATAACTGCATTAGGAAACTGCATGGGTTGCTGTGATAGCCTAATTATGTGTTAAAAGAGCTTTAAAATAAACTTTCCTAAAGGAAATATTTGGCACACTTTGATTTAATTTACTGGTCTGGTTGCACATTTTGTAATTTTCCCACCAAGTACCACAGCAAAATGCACAACTTCCCACAGTAACAGCATTCAGGATGCAGATTTTTATCTACATGGTTTATATGTAGGGTATTGTAGCTTCAAAAGAAATAGCAAGAAAGAGAGTATTCAGGAAACTAAAGCAACTTGTACTTATAAGAAAATTGAACACACTAGAGAAGCTGCAAGTATCAGGCAGATAATAAGTTGTAAGAGATTCATACATAACTACTAAAGGTAGATCAGGAAATAAGACTAAGTTTTCTTAGCAAATTATTTTGGTTAAGAAAATATATTTCTCTCATAGCCCATGGGGAACCACACTCTGCAGCAGGTGGATTCCCAAATGAGGCCGTGACCATGTGAGAAGACCTTGCTGGACCAGGTTTGTTGGCAAGACTTGTGATCCCATGGGGGACCAACACTGGAGCAGCCTGTTCCTGAAGGGTTGCTCCACATAGAAGGGACCCTATGCTGGAGCAGTGGAAGAGTGTGAGGGGTCCTCCCCCTGAAGAGAAAGGAGCAGTAGAGACGTGTGATGATCTGACTACAGCCCCCATTCCTTGTTCCCCTGCACCACTGTGGGGGTGGAGGTAGAGAAATTGGGAGGGATGCTAAGCCCAGAAAGAATCGAGGGGTGCAGGGAAGTTATTCTAAGATTTTATTTTATTTCTCATTATCCTACTCTGCCTTGGTCGGTAATAAATTAAGTTCACTTCCCCAAGTCAAGTCTGCTTTGCTCATTATGGTAACTGGGGAGTGATCTCTCCCTGTCCTTATCTCAACCCATGAGCCTTTCATTATATCTTTTTCTCCCCTGCCCAGCTGAGGAGAGAAATGATGGAGCGGCTTGGTGAGCACCTGGCAACCGGTTGGGTCAGCCCATCATATCAGTGTGTATAAATACCTGAAGAGAAGGGGAAAAGAAAATAAATATTGACTCTTCAGAGGTATGCAGTAAGTGGAGAAGACACAATGGGAACAAAGTGAAATACCAGAAGATCCACTTAAAATAAACAAGAACTTCTTTGGTGGTGGTGAAACACTGGAGTAGGCTGTAAAGCCAGAGGTAGTAGAGCCTCCATTCTTGGTTGTATTTAAAATCCAGTTGGACAGTGTCTTAATAAACTTGATTTTATTGATCTGCTTCATGCAAGGAGGTTGATGACATCCCGAGGTCCCTTCCAACCTCAACTATTCCTTGATTCTGTGAAGCTATATGGAACACTGATGTCTAAGCTTGTAATTAAATTACAGTAGCTTTGTTTTTAAAAATTTTCCCACCGCCTAGGCAGACAAAATAAGGCTATAATTAAACTAAGAATCTAAGTATAAGCCTCCTTCAGAAACCATTCTTTTAATTAAACAGCTGACAAGTAAAACTGGGATTCAAGCCTATAAACCCTGTTTTGCACAACACTGTCTATAGTATAAGCAGTCTTTCTCAAAAGTTTTATATTTTTCTATCTTTTAATGAGAGATGCTGCCCTTATTCCAAAATACCCTGAAGATAATTTTGTCCTCTTCAGGCATAGAAGTTTTCAGGCAAAAATCTCTTTCAATATTGCAAACATACATAGTTATGAATATATGGAAAAATTTTCATCACACCTTTAAATTCTTCAGCCTACAGGGATTTCTTGTGTCCAAAAAATCATCAGTTTATCATATGAACCAGAAAAACATCAAATTCAGCTGCAATTAGTTTTTAACTCTACCTCCCTAAGATTAGCCATTCAGATACACGGCTAGCCCCAGGCAACTTAAACACCTCATCACAGCACACAGGAACTATTTGTGCACTTTGCTTCTCCAAACATCTGCTTTGTGCCTGGCAGATGAGGGATCTACACACATGGAAACTTTCACAAATGGGGACACCAAGTAGGCTAAGATAATGAACTTTTGCCTTCAATTTCATAGACATAAATTATTGTATGATTCTACTTGCCTCATTCTATCAAATCTTAGCCAGAAGATAATCCTAAGCAAAGTACTTCATAGCCTCATAGTTTGCCAATTCTAATAAACAACAGGCACATCCATGATAATAGAAAAAAAATTCTGCTGTCTATCTAATCACTCCCATATCTTTAACTGCTGCTTAGCTTGGCATTAGAATTTTTTTGTCAGCAGTTTATCTAGCACTACAGGTTACCTTAGGTATTATTTTATACCATCTGCAATGTTTGCAATGTCTGCAAAGGTTGGGCTCTGTCTCTAGAAGGGGTTCCCTTGTCTCTTTTGTCTTCATTGAAAATGAAAGATCACACCAAAATATCAATAATATTTAATTCATTCTGTCATGGACTTTGTAATACAAAAGTTTTGATAAAGGACCAAGGAGAAACCCATTACTTTTGCCAAAAGAAAGTCAAATAACCACTAAAATGTTATGGGGCAACAAGAGGATTGGAGACAAGTTGTGTTCTTTGAACATTCCTGTATCTATAAACATGAGGGGGAAAAAAGAGAATTACATTTACTGCTTCATTCTACATACAACTGAACTCCTCTTTTTTCTTCCTTCGTTAAAAAGTCCAGATGAAAGTCAACCAGGGCCACAACAAATGATCCAGAGAATAATATTCAGCAAGATTTTTTTTTTTTTGTAACATTTGGATAAGTTCAAGAAACATTTTGGAAAGTGATTAGTGAGCCTCTGCCAAGGCTGTGTTGTAACATACAATATATCAGATCGTGCATGAAGTAGTGTTCTCTATCCATCATACAGACAAAGCCATGGGTTGGTGCTATGGCACTGACTTTGAAAAGCAAACCAAAAGAACAGACCACTTACCACAGCAAGAGAAAAGTAATGATTTGCCCTGAGCAACCACAGTTACTAGCCAAGGGGATAGACACTTGACAACCTAGCTATTTGAAAAAACTGAACGTTCCCACAGAAAATAAATTAATGGGAATCATCCAGACTTAAGGCATCAAGATAAGTCTCAGCCACCACTTGTGAGTGAAGGTAGGGCTTTCAGCATAATATATCACTGAGGCTTTCTGCAATTGGTATCACCGTGTCATTTTTGCATTACCCTTTTATCTTTAAATTTTGTATCCAGATGCAAAAATATGTAACTGGCCTTCATATTTAAAGCTGGAAAATTTTATCTTGGTTCAGCCTCTTTCCAATCTACCTCTGTACCTTATCTATGAACCAATGCCTCATGTCCTGAATCAAGCTTGTGAAATACATACAGAATTTCACATTAGCACCAGGCTGCTCCCTCAAACCAGTCCAGTTTCTCAGCACCACTGAGAACTCCAAATGCTTCCAAATTTTTATTTATTGTGTTCCTATTTGGGTTAATGTTTTTAACCTTTGTAATAGCTTCTCCTACTAGCTGGGATGAACACATAGGCCTACCAGTCAACTGATCCTTTACTGGACTACTTTTTGCACAACAGCACCTTGCAGAATCTAAGCTCTTTAAAATGGCATCAGGGCACATGAGATTCTAAAAATCCCACCATCACAAAAGAGGTAGCCTGGCCAGACATTCATTTCTATCCAGGATTTCCTTCCCCCTCCTCCAGCTGCAGCATTACCTTGTACTAGACATGGCCAGAAGAGGCAGCCTGTATCTCCCCTTCCAAATATCCCTGTAATTTAGAATCATAGAATAGTTTGAGTTGGAAGGTCATCTAGTTCAAGCCCAGTTGCAATGAACATGGACATCTTCAACTAGATCAGGTTTCTCAGAGCCCTGTCCGGCCTGACCTTGAGTGTCAGGCAGAGGGTGGGGCACCCACCACCTCCCTGGGCAACATATTCAGCCCCTCACCACTCTCATAGTATAAAATTTCTCCCTCACATCTAATTTAAACTGTCCCTCCTTCATTTTAAAACCATTATCCCTCCTCTTGTCACAACAGGCCCTGCTAAAATGTGTGTTCCCATATTTCTTTTAGGACCCCTTCAAGTATGGAAAAGTCACAATAAGCTCTCCCTTGGACAGGGCCTTCTCTTCTCCAGAATGGACAATCCCAGTTCTCTCAGACTTTCCTCACAGGAGAGGTGCTCCATCCCTCTAATTATCTCATGGTCTTTCTCTGCACTCACTCAAGAAGGCCTGTGTCCTTTCCTGTGCTGGGGATGCTAAGGAAGCTTCCCAGTCTGGCCATTAACCAGATTCTGGCAGTCACTCCCAAGGCCAGAGCCTTTCCCTGCTGGGACCCCTTCACAGCGGGTGCTCCAGTGAGCTGAAGGGTCCACATGACTCCCTACACACCCCACCCACACAGTCAGACCAGCCTTCCTTATCAATTCGACCCTGGACTTCCCATAGCACAGCCTCAGATGTCTCATTCCATAAACCAATTTAATAACAGTGCAGTAACACACAAAAAGTCCAACCTGGTGCCTCCAAGGAGGCAAAGGACCCAAACAAAGGACCCCTGATCTTTTGTATCCTCACAGTCTAAGGGTGCAAAAGTCTTGGCTCTTCCTCCTGAGTCTTTGGCTCCAGTTGTGTCTCTGAGTGAGTGAGTGTCACCCGCATGGGTCCCTGGGCCCTCTGTTATGTAAAGGGCTGGCTCCTCTCAGCCTCCTGCCTGGGGCTGCCACCCAGAGCTCAGACTGCAGCTGCATCCCCAGCTACCTGCACCGAAGGTGTTCCTCAGCTGGGAACTCCACAGGTGGACACAGGACTCTGGGTGGGATCTCACCAGAGCAGAGTGGAGGGGCAGGATCCCCTCCCTCGACCTGCTGGCAACGCTGCTTTTGATGCAGCCCAGGACAAGGCTGGCTTTCTGGGCTGCAAATGCAACCTCAGCTTAAATGGTTCCCCAGCAACTTTAAGGAATTGCCTCCCAAAAGTCAGCTTCCCTTTCTGTTCAAGTGCTGAGGGAAGGTTTCCTCTTCTCCATGGAGCAACTTTGCTCAGCAGAGACCACCAGGGCAGCTCTAATCATCTGAGGGTATCACCTATCCTCAGACTTTCCAATCCCCAGAGGCTCACAGAGGGTAGGAACAAACACCACAGCAAGTCAAAAATCTCTACCAACAAGCATGGTCTCTAGGGCACAGTACAGGAAGTCTTGAAACAACTGCAAGGTAAATCAAGATGTAATTCACAGTCCCACAACAACACTGGATTTATGACAGCTTTACCTTCTTGGGAGAACCTACATTGTACTGTGGCCAGTAAGATATATGGAAGGGGAAGTTACAGCCTTCCTTGTTTATGTTTTCCCATGGAAATCAGTTTCACCTTCCCTCCTGCCAAAATTGTTCAGCATTTCCCGTGTAAGCAGAGCTGTAGGCAATCAGCTTTCCCAGAGCACTCTCTGCAATTTCTTAGACAGCATGGGTAATCATTGTTCATGAAATCTACATGGCTCACAGGACACTCCCACTCTGTGCTGAGCACAAGCTGTGTTGTCTCTCATAGCAAGAGAGAGGGGGTTTCTTTACCCTGTCAAAACATGTTTCATATATGGTTTCATGCAGACTTTGTTTCTTGTGGAGAGGAAAGACAGGATAAGCAGCACCTTTAGCATGTCAGAAAGACTCTGTTTGGGGAGAAAATTATCAATAACATTGATATTTCTGCATTCAGTAATTTCTCTTGCACTGTCTCTAGAAGAATGCAGCACTGCAAAAGCACCAGTACAAAATTTAACTAATTAGTCCTTAAAAACCAAGAAGAAATCATTATACTAAAAAAGACCAGCTGCAGAGTGATCCCTGAACACATCCTTCTCTCATAAAAACAGAACACAAATTCTCCCTCACTCTCCTGGGGTTCCCACATCAGTACCTTCACTGAAGAGCCAAGAGGCAGAATTCAGCTGCCTGGGCAAGATTGCTGCAGGAAACACCAAATATGAGGAATGTGGACAGCAGTTTTATGAACATTCAAGTGACGCCTAGTACAGGCAAAAAACCTCCACATTTCTTCAATAGATTATATTCCAAGTAATATCCTACATCATGGCTCTTCTTGAATTCATGAAAACAGGACCTGCTGTGAAGTATGTAAACCACAGTCCTTGTGGGTCTCATCCATGTCACTTCAGCCTCAGTTCAACAACTGCTCCAGCTCACAGCTGTGTGCGTGACAGTCCAGCCTTTTTTGTCTCATTCTTTCTAATTTAAGAGGCCCATTTTCATAAATCAGGCAATTTTGTAAGCACTCCAGCTAAACCCTTTCATTACATTACTTGCCCTGTGTCACCTCTGCATGACAAAGCCAGTTGTCAAGACCTTTGGTACTTCAGTGCTTTTAAAATGGTGAAACAGGGAAATTGTTGCTGTGTTCCTTGGAAAGCACCAGATATGAGCACTTCAATAAACATCGATGTCTTTTCTCACCACTTTATCTGAAAAACCTTCAGCCAGGTCCTCTGGTTTCCATTGGTACTGCATTTTAATAGCCCAGACATAAATATAAAAGCAGTCAGCTGTGTGACATCAGCACAGCTGTACAGCTAGCTTAATCGCTCAGCATGGTGTCATTCATCAATTCCAATGCTACTAGGTAGCATTTTCCCTTACAAGATAACTTGTCCAGTATTGAATTTATATCCCAAATGTAATGTGTTCCAGTGAAAATCATTCCACTGAAATTACATTTCAGTTTTTGTTAAAGACTGTGAATCTAATAGGGCAGTTTAGCTTATTCACACCTATAATAGCTCTTATTTATGTGAGTCACAAGACAAACTTTGACAACAGCCAGGCAAATTTCCTCAGGTACATGGGAACATCATCTTTACCTCCTACTCATAACTCTGTCCCATCCTTCATTCCTACTTCCTTTCAAGTGCTTTCACACAGCTCCTGTCTACTTGCACAGCTGTCTGGGGGGAAAATACACATGTTTACTTATGCCTTGTGACAGCTCAGTACTCTGAAAGGGCCTACTGAAGTACATTTCATATTTTTTCTTCAAAAGAGGATGATATAGCTATACTGTCTTGAAGAAATCATTATTGCCTCTTACAAACCACACACACCACTTTGCTTTATGCTTGTTAAAGTCCAGCCCCCCCCCAAAAAAATCAATTCATGTTTTAAAAAAATAAAAACAATTATATCCTTGCATTTAAAAGAAAAAACTGAAATAATTAAATCAGAACAAAGGATTCAGTCGAATTTATTTGGCAGCACCGTTTATGTTACTGGGGTTGGCATTAAAGTGTTGCCTAAAATAAATTCTCATTATTTCAATACAATGCATTTCTGAGCAAAAACATTAGTTCATTAACTAGCATTGCAATCACTGATACCCTCACTAAATAAACTCTATAGATCTTACAAGTGCCCCAAAAGCAACTAAAGGCAAAATTACAGAATAAATGAAGATAAATATTCAGCTGGCACAATGATCCTGTGATTTTTATGTTTAAACCAACAGCCTTTTGTTATAACCACACCACTGCGGAAGGAAACCTAACCACAGGATCCAAAGTTCCTATTTTAAAAAAAATTATTTCTTTTCTTAACACAAAATTATTTTAAGAAATTCTACTAATCCAATCTCATCATTCTTAAAAGACTCTGTAGCTCTACCATTTCTGAAAGAAACATCTCCAACAACAAAATTGTCAACATAAAAAAAGAAGCTTGGTTTGTAACATTTACAGCTAGACAGCCTTTTTCTTTAAAATTCATTCTTGAATCACTCTTGAATTTTAACATATGAATTGCTGTACATAAACTCTAACTGTTATCTAAGCACTGTCTTCCCACCCAAGCAAAGCTTGTTCTATCGGCACTTGGGGAACAGCAGATTGACTGGACAGCTTTAGCTCTTTGTGTGAACTGGCAAGAAGCCAGGTTGTCTAAAAAAGTCTAAAATAACTTTCCAAACCTCCACTAGAAATGATAGCACCTTTGAGACAAGGAACAATGATTTAGTACATTTCACACAAGAATTCAGAGGTCTGTAAAACGCAAGGTAAAGAAGCACAACAAATAGATGGGTTTTGTAATCATTAGTAAATGGTTAATTTCCTCTCTGTGCAATATTTTGCTCAGTCACCATGTCTGGGCCAAGAATAAAATGCTATCTAAGAGGAGAAGGGTAGCATGCAGTCAGCAGACCATTATATTACAACGTTCCTCTTGAGAAGATGAATTGTCTTGAAAATATGCCTTCCTCCTCACCAGAACATCATCTTGATCTAGCAGGCAGTTGCCAGATATTTTTCATTTATTTATATGAAACATATGCTGGTGTTCACACATGCAGTGCAATCCTTACTGCTGCAAAGAAGCGAGCTACCTTTTATGTTTGACTATAAGCCAAAAGCATTTTGGTGCTTCAAGAAGAGGATTTTGAAATGCTGGGATTCGAACTGAACGACATGTTGTAACCAGAAAAGTAAAAGGATAAGTAGCCTCTTAGTGTTTGCTCATAAATAACCTTTATCAATGAAAGCAGCTCTACTGAACTGAACCATTATTGCCAATATACCTTCCATGAACAATTTATTTGGTATCTCTATTTATTGATCAGTATATTTTCTTGGCCAAAAATTTTGTGTTGTACCTTAAAGAATTTTCTTGCTGCTTGACTCACTACTTCTACAGATGACAGGGCAGGACAGAAAAAAACCCCAAAAAACAACAAACCAACAAAAAAACCACAGAACGTCACAAAAGAAATTCAAGCTTTGGAAAATGCCTGTGTTGGTTTTCACTTCTAGTCTTTCTTCACCAAGAAGAAAATTCCATCCCCAGTGGGATGCAAGTAGAATTTCATTTTTTTAAAATTTATTTACTTGGTGCTCTAAGTACTTATAGAATTACACATTAAAGATTTATTAAAATACACTGTCATTCTAAGGAAAAGAAAAGCTTGTTGGACTTGAAACTTGACCCGCAAGTCAAATAACACTTTATTTCACGTAACTGCATGTGACAGGCCACTATGGTATTGGATTAGGTATGAAGAGAAATTTCTAAAGAACCATGTGTCCTAGGTTACAATGTAAAATTGTGCCCAAGGTTTGTATTCTATCCCCATGAGCCGTTGGAGCCAAGGTGGGGCAGTGTTTTCCTTATCTTCTGTTAATGAGCCTAACAATGCCTTGCCCATGACTCATAGATAACTCCCTCCGGGAGTTATCTCTGTTTAATGGGCCATCAAGGACCCACTGCATGACTCATAGAATGAGATCAGCCCATTGGGAGATGCTCCGCCCAGGGGGAGGAGCCAAGCATTCCCACCTGGATATAATCCACGGTTTGAGACAGCACAGGCAGCTTTTATCCACTGGACTCCCAGAGGAGACAAGAGCTACCAGACCTTTCTACAGGATCACTGCTTCGACAAGATCATCTCATCTGGACTGCCACTACCACCCTAACAGGGTGTCAGGTTGTATTCTGACTCTGTCAGTGGTTTTTTTTTATACTATTACTTTTATTTTACTTTCTTTTATTTCTTTTCTTTTCCTCTTATTAAATTGTGTTTCTGACTTGGAGTCTTTCACTGGTTTTGCCTCCAAACCAGCACACCATGTATGAGTTATTTATCCATTGTTTATGCAGAAAGAGAGCCCATCTCTGATAAAAAATTATTTACAATTCTGGAACAATGAAATTTTTGAAGACAAGATAAACCTTAGCAGAAAAGTCTCAATAAGATTAATTGAAATCAGTGTGACAGAATCTCTCGCCTCAAGTTATTTGTCTATTGCAGATTGTCCCCTAAGGAATATGTGGAGGCAGGATCTGCCATTGCCTCAATTCCCTGCAGTTTGTCACATACTTTCATCACAATCCTTTCTCTTTCACTACTGTAAGAATTGGGAATTTCATCAGCGTTCATATGGGTAGGGAGATAGCAATTATCTTTCAGTGAGAGCAAGTATTTTCAAAAAAAAACCCAAAAAACCTGAAAAACCAAACCAAACAAAACCCCAAACCACAAAAAATCCATGAAAGCATACAAAACCCAAAAGAAACCTAAAAAAAAGTCACAAAACTCACAACACAAAGAGGACTTAGATCTTGCTATTTCATGATTTTGTTGTATCTATTTTGCACACACTCTGAACATTTGAACATTAACATCCTGCAGTCAGTGAGTGAATTCATTACTCTTTTGCTGTTAGAGTTAAGGATGTAGTGTTTACTCTCTCTCAAAAGGGTGACAAAAACTGCCTCTAGGACAAAAATTCACTTCTTTTAAGGATTTTTCTCATAAAAAATACATTAAAAATAATAATTGCATCTTTCTGCCACTAATATCTTCCCCAGTTTTTCATCCAAACTTTTCTGTATTAACAGCTTGATTGATAACTACAAAAGCAAACTAATCTGGTATCCTTAATCTACATGTACCACTGTATGCAGTCCAGATTCAGTTACACATCTGACTCCTGTAGATAAAGTAGTCAAAGTGCTAAAAAGAAAAGGTCTTCAACACAGCATGAAGTGTTCAGGAAGGGATGGCCATCATGTTTGAGGAAAGGTCCATTTCAGCTTCCAGATTTGATGTTCTGCTCGCTTTGGGATCTGAAAGTCTCACAGTTTACCCAATCTCGAATTTCTAGTTTACAAGAAGAATTACGTGCCTACAGCCCTAAAATTGTAAACCCACTTTGCATCCTGAATTCCAGATCTGATAGCACATAAGACCCCTGCATCATCACTTTGGATCTGTTATATGTTCAACAGAAACCAGACCTAGAAGCAGCACTGGTAAAATCTGCTGAGCAGTCTCTGAGACAGAATAACCTTCGTGCTCACACTATTTTCTCCACTATTTCAAAAAGATCGTTGTATACTCAGTAAAAATCTACCCAGCTGCCCAAGACGTACCTCCCGTCAGGAGTTACTACTTAATGTCCCTGAGGTCACCGCTGAATGTGACTGCTAGGAGTGCTGCTGCTTCCTCATCAGCACAGTCACTCACACAACAATAGCTCAGGGACTGTCTAGACTGACTGTCACAGATTCCCATCACATCTCTTTGATGAACTAATCTTCTCTTGGGCACAAGAATCTTTGTCATCTGAATGTCTTTGAAGTCAGTCTAAGATCCATTTGGAGAAATCAAAAGACTATTTTGATTTAAGACTATAAATACTAACTCTTGATTTTTAACTCTCCTCTTCAACAAAAATAATAGCTCAGGAGGATATATATCAACATGATAATTTAAAAGCACATGAGAGAAGTGATATGCAAGGGACAAATTTTATTTTCTTTTTCTAAGTGAAGTTTGATCAAAACCTAGTAAGTATCTGAATTTGATGCATTTGTTGGATTTTAAACCTCCAGCTTGTGTTAAACTGGCCTATTGGACATATCTTAGTGATCCCCACCCACTGTCCCTAACCAAAGACAAAAATCAAAATTTGATCTGCAACACAGTGTTTAGAGTCAAAACAGATATAATCAGATAAATACAGCTTGACCAGTAGTATGCACCCCAGGACCCCTTGTAACTGGTTACCATTGCATGAATGAGGTAAAGAAGAAACAGGACATGTAGCTTCTTGTCTTAACGAGTACAGCACAGCATCTCAAGGGGCAGGTCACCAAAAAAACACTAATGCATACTCACACACGTGTGGGCTTTTCCCAACATTATGAATGAGCAAGATTTGTCAAAGGAATACTTGAGTGTGGGTGGATGAAAAGTACATGATATACACTACAATGCAATTTCTTCTAGCATCCTAAAAATATTTTCAGTTCTCAGCGCTAAGCTGGGCCTAGCCTCATCATCAACTTCAGTAGCTGAGATCTCTTCCAGTTTCTGTGCATAGGGGACATTTCAGAGTTTGCATATTGGTATTTCAGCCACAGAAGTTTTTGTAAATCTGTTTGCATACGGCATCCTCTCTTTGATGGGAGAACACAGAAGCCAAGGAAAATACAGGAGACATCACTCATCTGGATACTGAAAAACTTCAAGTGTCTTGAACTAAACCAGCCTTGCAGAATGAAAAGCTTTGTTAGCACCCCTCACTTTCCAGTCCTATAGAATTTTCAGTGAAATGAACTCATTGCCTGCTTTACCTTGGCTTTTGATGGCAGCTAGAAGCCAAATCAAATCAGGCATCTGTTTAGTAAACTTTCCCACATAGTTTTGCACTGCATTTCAGTACATACTCAGCTGTTGCTGTAAGAAGGATTGATTATATTTAAGAGCTTGCACTCACTTAGCTGCTATGAATTTACATAAGCCCATTATGTAAGCCAGAATTTGGGGGTTTGGTCTTTCTTACAGCAAGCTTGACACACCTTGCATTTGTCTTCATGCTCAGTTTCTATTTAGTCACATCCATGATAACATATGAAGAAGAGTAATACAAACGGGTAACTTTCTCAGTCCCTTGTACACCTCATACCCTTCCTCCTGCTCCTCTGATGCACCACATCGCACTCAGGAGCGGCAGTAGCTGTGCAGCGAGAAACACTAGAGGGCAATAAATACCCTTCAATAAGCTTAGGGGAGCCCTAAGGTGTGTTTAACACTCGGGCCCTTAGTTTTTTGCCATAGATATTATCCTTCCTCGGTTGCATGCTCTAGTCCAGATGTCGTGCAAAGGAGGTGCACACCGAACCTCTCTGGCCAGGCTACAGCAGTACGTGTGTGCTCACTGAGCTGCTTTCCTTTCCATCTATGCCTTTCCCACCATGATTCCTTCTTCGCTTTAGAGACTTACCCAAGTCTTTCAATGACATAATCTTTTCCATGTGGTACATTTGTTTATCAGCTTTGCCACACTAAAGTACCCATCCATTGCTTCAATGTAAGACACGATTAAGTCTTGACAGTGGAGAGGGAGGAAGAGGGGAGTTCAGCTGATTTCCTTACAGGATTCTGCTAACCCTAGTGAATACTCTTACAGATTTATGATTTTTGATAGACAAATCCACTCTTAGCTCTGATATATTTTTCCTATGAACCATTTTACTTCTTCCCAATAATAATAATCCCAAACAAAACCAATGGAATAGTCTTTTCACTTATATATGAAGATACTGTTTTCCAAAAAGAGAGAGAAAAACTCAACCGGAGAGCACTTGAGCATGTCACTCACTGGTAAATTTGCATATGTAATTAAATAAAGACGAAAAATACAAGAAGAGGTTGTATGCAAGCCTTCCTTTTAACTGTTTGCTAAATTTGTCCCAGGTTTTTAGGAAGAACAGTTTTGCCACCTGAAAATTTTCATACCAGTTGGGCAAGATAAATCACAATCTACTGGGAAGATCATACCTCAGGTGTTTCATAATTTAAATTTAACAGGTTTCCTCAGTGCCTAAGAAGTGTAACAGTTCCCAGATGGGGCAGGAGGAGTTGTAGAAGGATTTTTCAGGGTTCATAATCCTCAGTAAGGATGGTAGCAGCATTTAAGAAAAATAGTAAATTGTGAGAACTTGTTTGGCCTATCTTCTTGGCTTCTCTGAATACCTCCATTTTCCACCCACCTTATCTAACTCAGAAGCACTACATAAAGAAACTATTATAGAAACCTGTAAAAATCTGCTAACCTTCTAAAAAGCCATAGTAAAATTAGCTTGATCTAAACTGCAGTGAAGTTGGGACTTTTCAATAAAATACAAAATATTAGTGGCTGTTCATTAAACGTTTCCCATTTAATGAAGTGATGGAGGCAAGCATCCCAAAGAGGATGGGAAGCCATACAGTGATCTTACCTGCAAACACTGCATGTGTCAATTGCAGAGCAAAATTTTACATCTGGTTTGTCTCAAATATCTTATTATTTTGCCTTGCAAATTCATTAAATGTTTTTAACTGAATATTTATGCAATCTGTATTTGCTGCCAAACATTATAGGAATGAGGAGTTAACAAGGCTCTTAACAATTCTAACATAAATGTGCTCTATGACATAGCCAAGAAAAGCTATGTTTCTCTACTTCAACATGCTCATACAGCAGCAATGATAGTCTTATGCTTGATGGGATTCAGTCCCTACACAAAGAACAGAGAGAGGCATGAACTGTGAGCAGTGTGTAGGAGCAGCTGCCTTACATAAGAACCCTGGGATGTGGACAGACTTAGTCCTCACACAGGTCTCATGGGGCTCCAGATCAGCCCAGGTTGTGGTGTTTTATGTTTTATCTCTTGTGTTCAGGCTGTGGGAGTATTTCCAAAAAAAAAAGGGAATATTTTAATTATTACAGTTATGTGTCCATCCTTCCACTTCCCCCACTTCAACCTTTTTTTTTTTTCTTTTCTTCCTTTCTCCTTTCAGGCTTCTCTGAGCCCTCCAAAACCTTGTGGATTTTGAATACAAAAGTTATTCTTAATTAACTTGATCAAGACAGAAGCAAAGAAAATGTACCTTCTCATGCAAAGCCTTGTCCTGGCCCAACAGAGCAGGAGTTGTGCATGTTCTACACCCAGCCCTTGGTTTTGGGAAAAAGCTTGTACACACACACACACACACACACACACACACACACACAGAGATAATGGCATTGGGAACCGCAAACCATCCCCTGCCCAGCTACTCCCAGGCTCCTCACAGGAGACATCAGCCCATCAAAAGCCCACCTCTACAAGTCTCAGGAGAACTTCAGTCCCACTGCCCAGACATTGACATGTCAAGAAGGGAGAACAGGAGCACTTCTCCAGAGTATGTTTTGGGCTCTGCCTAGGGGCAGGGGCACAGGACACATTATGGGATGCAAGGGAAGAGCATTTGGGATTGCACAGGACTTACTGTAGGGTCTTGTGAGGGATGGGGGAAGTGTGCAAGAATGGATAAGGGAATCAAAAGGGCTGATCACATGTCAGCAGGTGCAGCTCAGGACACTTGTCTGGCCCTGTCCTGCACCTGTCCAGCAGAGTATGTCCTGTCTTCTCAAAGAAGGAGCCAGGGACATCTACCCGATAGACTGCATGCCTAAGTTCTGCTGCTGGAGAGATCCATGGGGTACACATATGTGCGCATATATAATTATATCTATTTAATTATAACTAGTAATAATTCATGGTAATTATTGACCATAATACTATAATTATTAGCAGTTGACACATATTAGTGGCATAACATGTAATTAATATATTGATAATATATAATACATGAGGTGTGTATTTGGAGAGAGAAAGAGAGAGAGAGACATATAATTAGGTATTAATGTTTCACACTGAGAGATCTTGACCTTGTTTAGCCAGAGGGGAACAGGATGAGGCCACTGGTGCCATTTGTGTGTGTTGACCTGCATGGTCAGGGAGGTGCATGCCTGTTGTACATGTGCAGGGTGTGTATGTGCATGCACATTCCCTTACTGCAAATACACACTCAGCCCCAGCACTGGTTGGAACCAGTAAAGGGTAAAAGTGTGGCAGCATCCCCTCTGTTTGGCTACTGGATCCAGGTGTCTCCTGCAACATACAGAATATATCTAGAATTCTCTAGATATTCTAGATGTTCTTATAACCATCCACTCTAAAAATAGCTAGCCATGACATCACCTTCAAAAAAGTGTTCATACACCCAAAGTCACTGACTGTTAAGATAAATTTTAGTCTCTTCAATGGCTGTGCCAGACTAGACCCTCTTCTCTGCACCAACACCCACTCTAACTCATGTACCCCATGAGGCTGGCTGGAAAATAAGAACTACAATATAAGTTACTTGTACCTGTTAAAAAAATTAATTGATATCTTAAACTTTTGAAGTGATAGACTTCAAACTGGCAAATAAACATATAAGTTTACTGTGAAGGCTTTGGTATCAACCACAAAGCACTGAAAACTAGAAAATGAAGAAAAAAAAAAAGCCCTGCATTTTGTAACCTAGGAAAGGTAGCAGCAGAAACAATACTATACCTGAAAAATTCTGGATTTTGATTAACTGTGTTTCAAGAAAACCAATTAGATAAAGTTGATTATCAGAGAAACACACCAACAGTTCCCAGGGAGCCCAACCCACCTGGATGGCCACTATCAACAGCCTTATCAAGAAGACCAGATGTAAGCACTGATAGATGTACTCTAAACCAAGTGACCTTCTGCCACTCATGGGAGCACTGTGCCTGGGCTTCCCAGGAGGGGATAAGGTGCTGTACAAGAACATATTTCTTCCTCACCCTTGCCAAGAGAGTGAAGACAGGCCTCAAAACTCTTCAACCAAAACCAGAACAGTCTCATAAAGTTTTCAGACAATTTTCATATGCTACTTTAATTTTTCTTCAACATCAGTGCAGAAAAAGTATTTCCAATGTGTAGGCCAGGAAGCCAATTAAAACTCTTCAGTTCCTTAACAATAATCACACTAGGGCAAACTAACCTAAGGACAGAGTTAAATACTGAAGTGTTCTCAGACAGAATTTGAGAGAGGGAAGAAAACATTTCCTGCTGATAAATTCTGAGTTCATAGGCAGTGCTCATGACATTGTGATCATGACAAGCATGAGAATCAACCAGCATGATATTAAGGAACCTCAAACCCAGTTTTCTATAATGTGGAAGAAACTAAAAAGTTGCCACTCTGCTCATGTTTTTCCATTGTTATCTCCTCTCCAAGTGATGCAACTAGTATATATTTTCCAAGTCACCTACCACTACATTTGTATCATGGTCCTGGCAGATTAAAATACTCCCTAGCTTCACAGAAATCCAATAACAAAATTAACATGCTCCATTGCCATTTTTCCACTTGGGGACATATGGTGAGAGTGTGTGCAGCATAGCCACCTGATGCATACCAGTCAGTCATTTGCATTTAATGGTTTTTCTTTCAATAAACTTTTTGGCCTGAACACAGAGTCTGTCACTCCCTGAGACAAACTCCTCCCTTAAAAACTCCAGACAGTAGACACTTGTTAAGTCTCATTACTTGCCTTCTCTAGTAAGAAGTATTTTTTCTCCTGACTCTTTCATCCACTGATCAGATTTCCTCCTATCTTTCACCAGGCTCAAGAAACAGATTAGGGAAAACTTTCCATAAATGTTGAAAGGCTTAAAGAGAAGCAACAGAATGGAAAATTCTGTCACAGAAAAAAAAAAAGAAAAAACCGAAACCCAACACTTTAGGTGACATTTTGTTTTTCTAGCCAAGAGATTTGGTTCCATAACAGACACTACCAATATGAGCTAAAGTTAGATTCTCCAAAAGCCTGCTGTTACACTGCCCCAGCACAACAGGTTTTCCAGGGCTGCAAGAGAACAGTGTCAAGGGGCTGGTCTCGGTCTGTGGATTTCAGCCAGTAGATGTAATATTTTCGGACTTCAGCAAAGCTTTTGATACTGCCTCTCACAGGATCCTTCTGCACCAAATATCCAGCATTCAGCTGGAAAAACACATCATGCAGTGGGTGAGCAACTGGCTCAAGGATTGGGCACAAAAGCTAGTAGTGAATGGGGTGACATCAGGGTGACATGTGGTCACCAGTGGGGTTCTGCAGGGCTCTGTCCTCTGCCCTGTCCTTTTCAATATTTTCATTAATGACTTAGAAGGACTGGAAGGAACACTAAGTTTGCCAATGACACTAAATTTGGAGGAGATCTCAACTCCCTCAAGGGCAGAGAGACCTCAACAAATTAGATAGAAGAGCAATCACCAACTGTATGAAGTTTAAAAAGGTCAAGTTCTGGATTCTGCACCTGGGTTGGGGCAACCCTGGATGTGTATATACAACAGGGAACGAGATGCTGGACAGCAGCTCTATGGAAAGGGACCTGGGGATCCTGGTCCATGGCAAGTTGAACATGAGTCAGCAGTGCCCTTGCAGCCAGGAGGGCCAAGCCTGTCCTGGGGGGCATCAGGCACAGCTGGGCAAGGGAGGGGATTGTCCTGCTTTGTTCTGGTGAAGCCTGATCTTAAGCACTGTGTGCAGTTTTGGGTGCCCTGATATTAAAAAGACACTGAGCTGTTAGAGGGTCCAAAGGAGAGCCGTGAGGAAGATCAAGAGTCTTGGAGAGGAAGCTGTATGAGGAGCAGATGAGGGCACTTGGTCTGTTCAGCCTGGAGAGGAGGAGACTGAGAGGAGACCTCATTGCAGCCTTCAACAACCTCATGATGGGAAGCAAAGGGGCAGGTACTGATCTCTTCTCTCTTGTGACCAGTGACAGGACTCAAGGAAATGGCCTGAAGCTGAGTTGGTTGAGGCTTAGGATAGATCAGGAAAAAGTTTTTCACCCAGAGGGTGGTTGAGCACTGGAATAGGTTACCCAGGGACTTGGTCACAGCACTAAGCCTAAGCAAGTTTGAGAACATTCTGAGGCACATGGTGTGACATCTTGGGGCTGTCCTGTGCAGGGCTAAGAGCTGGATTCAATGATCCTCGTGGGTCCCTTCCAAATCAGGCTATTCTATGATTTTATCTATTAAATATTAGAGTTTCACTGTATTCCTTTGATAGCTGTACCAGTTCCCCAAACATAAATTTAAAGCCTGTCTGGCTTTAAATCCAAAAAGTCTGCACACCTACACTTCAAAACACTTATACATGCATATGTATACATGCACATATTCAAGTCGTGTGTACATATATATATATATGAGTATATATATATATATACTCATATATATATATATATATATATATGCATGCTTAGAACTACAAGCAGATTCACTCATTGTTACTGTTTTGTCACCATCCCACTATAGTGAATTTAAGGAAAAAGCAGACAATTTATTTAAGGTTTAAATAAATTTTAAGCCTTGCCTTAAAACAGAAATCGCGTTAAAAACACTTCTAAGCCTGAGGACTTGCAACAAAGACAACTGACACCCAGCCTAGAGCAATGGCTACACTAAAGTTTTGACTGGAAAAGCAGGTTTTAGTTCCAGGGAGCAAGCCAGGAGAAGATAATGGCATCATACATTGCAAGAAGCATCACTCTTGAGCAGTTGCATTCTCAGACATCACAGGATCTTTCCTGACTAGATGAGGCTCAGATCTCCCACTTCTGAAACTGACAAATCCTAAAGGAGTTGCAAGTGTCAGAGAAAGTAGTTGAGCTCTGGATGTGCCTAGGACTGTCCACATGGATCAGGATCTGATCCTGGGGTTTCATTCCCAGAATGATTGCTTCATCATCTCACCTCCTTTCTCTTGCTCAGCTGAAAAGCACAGTTACCTAGCCAGAATAACATTTTTGAGCCCAGAAAGACCCATTTCCTTTTATCCCATCCAGAACTGCAAACAGTGCCTCACTATAGAGCAACACACTCACATCTGCACAGAGATAATTTGAGTACAGCATACAGTGTAGGCAGACTGATTATTTTAGGTAACTTTTCCCTCCTCTGTCACTTCATGATCCTTCATAAGGGTATCATTGTGCCTCAGCAAGACCAGGGACAATATCACAGGCAGCTTTTGGTTAAAAGGGAGAGCAATCCATGCTGATAAGGTGATTTTAAGGCTCAGAGGAACCAGACCAGCTGAGTTTTATCACCAGACTGCTACCACAACGTTTTCATAGAAGTAGAAAAAGAGTGCAAAGTACTTGTGAAGAGGAATGAGCAATGACTAGCAGACACTTCTTACAGTCACCTTCCTTCAGTTTTAGCACACTCCAAGAACTACAGGTCACCTAACCAGGAAGCAGAGACCACTCGTGTGAGCAGTATGGTGCAGTGGAAGGTGTCTCTGCCCATGGCAGAGGTGTTGGAACTAGATCATCTTAAAGGTCCCTTCCAACTCAAATCTTGCTATGACTCTATTGCCCTTGCTCTGGTTGACCTCAGTTCTGGCAGAACTCTGAACTGAGCATATTCAAGAATAACAGTGACAACATTGAGCCAGGCCTTGGGCACGGTAACTTCTTAACTCTTTCTTGAAGAGCTTAAACTAATTTAGAAAAAAAACCCCAAATTACACAAAAGTGTCCCCATTCCCTATCCCCCTTGCTATCACTTTTCTAACACTTCCTCTGGGAAATAAAGCATCCGTTTTATTTGAGTAGGGCTTTATTCCTGTAGGGCTACACCTCTCCCAGTGTGTGTTTAAGTCCTGAAGAGCAGGGCCTAAGTCCTTGCATGGCAGAGTCCTAGACAGATGTCCTGAGTCTGAACAGAGATCCAACCCAATGCCAAACCCTCCAGGGCCCATACCAAACCTCACCAGCATGTAGCAGGCAACAACAGATATACCTGAACTAGTGACAATTACACTATTTGTACACCATTCTAGTGCCCCACGCCAATCCTTAAAGAAATAAATCCTTAATTTCTATTAAAAATTAACAGTATTAGACTATTGGTTTGCCAAAACCTCTGCAAGAAGCTTGGAAACCCCTCCAGAAAACCAGTAATTTCACATCTGCAGCTTTGTGTGGTCTCTAGCTTTTCAAAGATTTCACCGCCCTCAGAGGAGTATGGTGTTTACCAGGGTGTTTACCTTACTATTAGTTAATTCCATAACTTACAGGAAAGGATGTTTGTACCTTAGAATAAAAATACTAATTTCTAAACTTTCATTACAACAGGAAAAATGAAGGACTACACATGCCTGTGTGGCCATATAATGTGTTTTCATGGCAGGAATAAGTTTTAACTTGTGTTACGTGTTTTGAAGTATCTGAAATGCAAACTGTCAACAGTGTGGTGCTTGTTTTGAAATTTTATATTTTTAAAAGGTTGGTTATGACAGCAAAACTTTTTACCACTAACTCTGTCATTCATTATGTGCAGTCACCACAATCATAATTGCAAGGAGTTGTTTTCCAGGACTAGTGAGCAAGCATATTTATTGGTGTATCAGAAATAGCTTATTTTTCATAGTTATAATCAGAAGGACTGCAAATGGAAGATGAGCATCAGCATGTGGGAAGCTGGGGATACAGAATAGAAACATGAAAACCAGCATTAAATTTATTCCTTTCGTTAGCCACCAATACAAACTGTTTACAAGAAAACCTCATCATCTTTCTGTGTCTTTCACCACTGTCACTGAATGCTGACCTGTATGTGCCCTCTCTTTCTTTTTCCATTCAGCTCCTACACTTGAAGCTTTATATCAAGCTGTCCAAGTGGCAGTATCAACAACTAAAATATAGCAGTAAGGGGTATTTTTCCACAAGAAGGACACAGGTAGCACCAAGGATGTACTGGTGTTTAAAATTCACGTGGAGTAAGGCTGCTGTTAGCCAAGCTCTTCTGAGGATAACAGGCCCTTAAGAGCCACCAGCATATTCTTGTTTAATTGACATCGGTATATGCCAAAACATATTTAACATCACAAATATTACCAGGATTTGGTAGACAGATGTAAAAGTGGGACTGAATTTCTGAGTCACCGCCGTGGCTCACACCACCCTGTAAGTTCTTCCAGTGCACTGAGTTCAAAAGAGCCTGGAAACGGTGATGGCTTCAGTGCATGGATCTCTCTTATGGCAGACAAACCGTACATTTGCTCCCACACATGTATACAGACAGGAAACTCAATATGCAATTACCCAATTTGCAAGTGTGACACATGTGCACACATCTTTGAGGACACACCCTTTCAAGCTCCATCCTGTATTTCCCCAAATTTAAGTCAGTTTATTTCCTCCCACAGACACTGGTCTTGCCTGCCAAATAAAATTCTGGAAAAAAACAAGAAATGAGTAGCACTGGTCGCTCTGGCTGTTTATGATCCAAAATGTTTTTTACTCAATTGGTGCTTTATGTAGGTTCATTTAAAAAAAAAAAAAAAAAAAAAAAAAAAAAGAGAGAGAGAGAGAGAGATTAAAAAACCCTCCAAAAAAGATGGTAACAGGAACAGAAGAGTAAACATCAACCTTTTTTTTCTGGAAGTCAGTTACTCAGAGAGGAAAAAAATAATCGGAAACAGTATTTAGGAGAAAAACAAGTCCAGGGAAGCAGCCTATTTAGTGATGGTGTTTTACAGCTTATCTTAGGACAAGTCAGTACTGCTGGAAAGTAGCAGGGATGAGTAAATTATTTCTTAAGTCATATCAATGATAAATGATTAAAAATTTAAACCAAACTAAACCAACAAAACCAAGCTTCTCTTGGTTATCTTTCAGGATATACAGCAAGATTTGGGAGGAGAGAAACTACCTACACACTACAATTACAATAATATTAACCATCATATTAGCCTATCAGGCATTTTAGCTACTGCTGTGACTGCCAGAGATAACAAATAACAGAAACACCAGTATCGGGGATACAGAATAAAATAACAATTGCTGGAGTAACACCAAGTAGAAACACCTGTTCTTCACAGGAGCAGCTGCTCATGTGTCCAGCAAACCCTGGGCTTTGGCGACATTTGTGTGCCAGTTCCAGTGAGTGTAGACATGGGAGAGGACGAAGGAGGCTGGCCTGAGCCTCAGCCCCTGCCCACAGACAGGAGGCTGTGCCCTGCCTGCCTCCCTGCCACACGCCACAAGCACCCCCAGCGAGCAGACAGGCACCATAATCCCCTTATGTGAAACTCAGTGGCACTGAAGTGTTTTGTTTCGTTTTTATTTGGGAAGGTCATGTTAGGCCACTTGAGTTGAACAAGATAGCTGAAATATGTAAAGTATACAGTTAGAGAATTAACCCCAAATTTATCTACAGAAGGCTCATGCTAAGGCAAAATGCTACTAAGAGAAAAGTCAATTACAAAGCCCAGTCAAGCCTGTGCTAACTTGCAAGCCAGCCCAGACACTGACCACTGCTGCTGTAAAGGAACCATTCTCAATGCAAGAGCTGCAGTCACAGACACAGAGATTTGAGCCATGACTTTATAAATACAGAGCTGCAGGCTTGGGGTATCATCACATCTTGAGACCATCCTGCTAAAATCCAGCCCCAAACTCTACCTGCAGTCGTGAACCAACATGTGGACTTTCAGACTGTTACTATTGTTGTTATGATGATTATTCTGTTTATCATCCAGTATTGGGAGCAGAGGCTGCAAAGTTGAAGACTGTCTTTTAGATGGAGACTAGACTGCAGTGCAACAGTAGGCTCTACTTTGAAATGAAGGAGCCCAGGCATCAATGTGACTTTAACAAAGCAGTGTCAATGCCATACTGGATTCTGACCTGCAGGAACAATTTCTGGAATATAAGAAAATTAGATCTCAAACTTCTCAAACCCTTTTGGAAGGCAGGCCCTGAAAATCAAAGGCAATCGTAGGACGGGTGCTCTAACCTACCATGCTGAAACTCCAGAGAAAGGCAGGCATAACCCTCACTTTAGTGTTTCTTGCCCTCTGCACCCTGAATACTGTGTGATCTTTACAGAGCAGCTATCAAAGCTACAATCTAAAGTCTAAGCCCCAAATAGCTATGATTACTTGTTAGAGCTTGATGATCTCTCCAGATTTTCTAATCTTCATACACACATACGTAAGCAAACACAGTGAGTCTGAACTATGTAATTAACTTGTATTCTGTGAAGCTTTTTTTTAATTTTATTTTACTGCTCATTATTCACCATGCACACATCAATAATAATGAAGCAACAGCTTGACCTGTACAAGAGGAAGTGGGTTGTGATTTGCTACCAACAAACTTCCCATTATCAGAGCGCTGATCAGCTCAAAACTTTTTGTTGCTTTACCCATAAAGTGTTTTGGAGAACATTGAGGACTGGCTCTGCCTTGGGACCAGAGCACCAGGGCCACCTCATGGCTCCAGCCAGGGAGCAGGGCAGGCTGGTGGGAAGCCCTGGCTCTGGGCTCCAGGCACCTCCCTGGGGACAGGTCAAGGCTAGAGTAGCACATGAGTGCACAGGTCAGGAGCAGCACTGCCCATGACCACGGCAGGAGGGTCACAGACTTCTGTAGAGCAGCTCCAGCAGAAGACCTGGAGACGAACTGAAGCTGAAGTCATGGGCCACCCCAGGTGAGGCTGTTTAAGGCCACTGGGGACTACCAGTCCAGACTCTACAGAAAAAAACTGTAGAGTCAAAACAAGTCTCATGGATAAAGGAACCATCATCCTGGAATCATCAACCATTCATCATCTTTCAGAGGTTGAAGGCACATAAAGTCACCTGACATTAATGCCATTTTCAGAACTCCTTTTGAGATTCTAGGGGGGAAACGTTAATAAAAACTTTTTCCTCTCCCTCTTCATGTGTTCCTATCTCAAGGAAAAGGCCAAGCAGATAACATCAAACTTATATGGAAATTACTGTAGAAGGCTGTAATTAAATATGACTTTGGATGGGTCAATTTCAAACACTTGGTTTTCCACTGGATGGCATGAAGACCAGACAGGCATCTGCTCTGCTTGCAGTGCTCATTAGCAACCTGTCTGTCCCTTAGAATTAGTACCTTCATGGTGAGTTTTGGTGCTTTACCATGGAGGTTACAGAAACCTCACCCCAATTTCAGCAGTTTAAGTGTACATAGTTGTTCTCTTTCATCAAGACACAAACCAAATTACTGGTTCTCCTTTTTGTCTATCAAATATATGTCTAGCACTATCTTTTTACCAGCTATATGAAGCTGACTAGCCTATACTTATCTTTCCAAAGAAAATCCTCCTCCAGCCAGCTCAAAATCTGGAAGTTTACGATATGCCAGAGGAAGACAGAAATCATAGCTTCTAAGTATTATGTCACATTAGCTGTAAGGAAAAGAGAACCATAATGGCTATTTTATTCAGACCAGCTGCAAAGGCAGCAGCCACAGCACTTGCTACCACATGGCTATTTCAGGACTGCAGATGTTGGCCTTACAAGCTGCAGGAACCAGCTGCAAAAAAGAATCCCCAGGAAAGCAGTTCCTTTCTCTTCTCAGTGAGAAGCACTAACAGAGACCTAGAAGCATCCAGAAAGTTAGCTGTGACATTTCTGCAGAAACATGCTGTTTCCTCTAAACTTCAAAGGACTCTAGGTTTGTACATCAGAAACTGGGGAGTACTTTTTACAGAGTCAGGCATTTTAAACAGAAAATGGTAGGGCAGATTTTCTGTATGAAAGGGTAAAAGACCATTGATCCAGCCTAAACACAGTGCATGAAAAGGCCCAGGTGACATAAGAGGCTAAAAAAAGGTGCAGCCACGTGGTAACAGGGTAAAGGAAAAACATTTAGAAGCCTAATTTTTCTTTTCCTGACTGCTAGAGAAGATGGGAAAGGCAGTAAAGAAATCTCCCCTGGGTTATAAAAGACTACTATTGTGTTGTGCACAAAACAAAGATATGGAGATAACTGTGAGAGAACTTGAAAGCAACTTCCTCATTAAAAATTTAGGGATTTGGTAGGTTTGAGGGTTTTAATGCTTTATTTGGAGCAGGAAAATTTGGGGGAAAATTGGAAGAAAGGAAGCAATGTGTACATATTTAAACTGCCTAGAAAGCTGGGAAGCAAGAGAGAGAGAAACCTCTGGCAGGTTGACTAGAAGGTAATTCCCACCATATACCTCTTTGTTGAAGGGTGGTGCCACTCTTGCAGATTTAGCTCAATGATCCTTTAACCTTCTCTTTGCTCTCTGGTGCCTCTTACTGAGACATTTTACTGACAATGAAAAACTTGCCCTTTGATGGTTTGGCACAGCTTGTGACAGATCATTAGCACAAAAATGCAATCTACACCAATTACTTCATTTGTTGATCCCATGAGGGCACAGAAACATTATTTACTGGGTTTGAAAATGACAATTCAACAAGCAATATAAACTTAAAGAAAATGGTTCATTTCTTTGTTTTACCTGTGATGGAATTTGGGTATGTCTGCATACTAATGCAAAACTTGGTTTTGTTAATAAAAAGAACTTTTTCATACTCAGAGCTCATTAAAAATAGCATTTGTTTTTATGACACAATGTTTCTCTACTTGCTCAAAATTGCAATAGAAAATGAGTTAAGCATTTTTAAAGGGAAAAAGAATTAAATACTATTTATATGTTTATGATACTTAGGTGTGAAAAACAAATTAACTTCAACAGCAATTTATTTAATTTGAATCCATGCAGCCCCCACACTACATGAAGCACTGTGTCCCCATGATGATGGAACTGAATTATCTGATATCTCATTCCCTACTGGAAATGTGAGAATCTTTACAAAGTGCATTTGTGAAATATCTCCTATACAGATATAACATAATTCTCTGGAAACAAAAACAATCTGACAAACTCCTTGACCATCTGATGAATCCCAAGGCACATTTTAATGCCAGGCTAAAAAGGTTCGTTTGCCCCAGTGCTGCTGAGCCCAGTGGACTGTAGACTCCATCTACTGCTGCAGCCTCTGGGGAAGTGTTTGCAGCAGTGTGCACAGCTTTTAGCCTAAATACCCACCACACAGACAATGGATAGTCTGACATTTCAAATACACTACTGAGTATACCAAAGGTACTGAGGAGAGGACCAATCCTCACATGTGGATATCCCTGTACAGCAGGTTGCATAAATTTAACTCAGAACCTCGCCAGAAGCTTTTATGTCTTAGTGAGCCTGGCTATTCCTGCAAGACAAACAGGCTGAATTAAAACACTTGAAGGTATTTTCTTGGCAGATGAAAAAATTTAAAGTTTTAGGAGGAGTTCTTAATTAAGACTCTTTGATTTAAGAGGTCGTTCTATGGTCTTCTGATACATTAATTGTGTGTGTGTGTACACACACACATTCACATACATTAGGGTGTTGGCAGAAAGAGCAGAAACAGTCTAGCCTAGGAGCACACTTGCATACCTTGCCTATTGCAAAACAGTGGGTATTGCTTGGATTACTGAAAGAATAAAACAAGGATCTGTAAATCTGCTGTAATGATTTGCTTTGAAGGCTGCAGTCTAGGTAAAAATGGACTAGAAGGGACAGGGCACAGTGGATTACATCACTTGTTACTTCTCCAGCAAGAAGCCAACTCAAAATATAATGTACATCTGCTAGCTCAGTAGCAGATGTGCCACATCATCGGATTTATTGGTGATTCCTCTTACCTGGCTTCTCTAATAATGTCCTGCTTTTGGAAAGAGCACCTGATAAGACAAGGCTGAGATGCAGAGGCCTCTCAGAAGACAGGGACAGTCTCCCTAGGAAGCCAGGACCCGTACTTGCCATTTATTGGCAGTGACAAAAGGCACACAGCTAGGAGAAAGTGTACAAAAAGAACAAGTGGGGAGTGATCTTTTCATGTAACATGCATGCACTCTCCAGTGACTCAGCTCAGACAAAGTTCTGGAACAACTGATAACTAATATTTAATGATAGAGGGTATCATTCTCTTCCACAACTTTGTCCAGTTTCCCCTTGGACATACATAAAACATAGTATGTTCATATATAACAAAATATAATTTGACACATATATCAAAATAACAGCCTATGATAGGCTTCTCTACTGCTTAACAAGAAGTTTCAAACATGAGCTCTGCCAGTTTCATTGACTATTCCCTATTTCTGCCTCAGAAGGGTCCCTAAGCAATCTACCCCACTCACATTACCTGTGACATCTCAAATATTACATGTGGGGTCTGCTTCTCTCCCTTACAGCCTGAAGAGTTGAAGTCTGTTGAGCTGATTTTTCATCCAGAAGTCATTGCATACCTTTAACCTTTTTTCCTTCCATTTTATTACCTCTTTTGGAGGTAGGCTTGGTGGAGGATTAAGTGGAAAAAGAGAAGTACAGGATGAGAAGCAATATTGTAAGAGTACACAATGTGCCAGATATAGGTATACTCTGAATTTATGCAGTGGTCCAGGGCTGTCTGTTCTGGATTCTACTGGACTCTATTGTGCATCGAGCTGACAGTAATACAAGTGACTACAACAAAACCACAGAATCACAGGATGGTTTAAGTTAGAAGGGAACTTATTCTAGTTCAAACCACCCTGCTGTGGGTAAAGACACCTTTCCCTAGACTAGGTTGCTCAGGGCTCCAACCTGGCCTTGCCTATGTGCCATTCCTCAGAAATATGGGAGGAAAACCAATGCCTTTTGTGTAAGACGGGAGTTGTTCCCTCCATATACCCCTTGGAAGCATCACTTCTTATCTGTCTACACAGAATCTCAATAACTGTTCAGTATCATGAGGACCTTCTGCAATGCTTTACAGCCTGCCTTGGTTATCACACCCTGAACACCAAGGTATCAGCAGCAAAACAGTTAAAAGGGCAGCTTTTTCACAATGCTGGTACTGGTCAATAGTCTGGGTGTCAAACAGCTTACTTTCAAGTATACTCAACCCCAGTTATACACAAGAAGCCTAATTAAACAGTTCTGGTCTCCTGAACACTTCTAAATTTTTAAGACTATTGAAGGGTAAGAAATGCTGTACCAACTTGTTTTCATGCTGAAAGTTGAGTATTTCTACATAAACAAAGAGGCTTGGACTCAAGGGTTTTATTCCCCTTTCTTTCCATAAAATATAGACAGCATTTCATATGCTGACTAATTTTTTTTTTCCAGTCTAAACACTCCCTATTGTATGTATCACTGAGGTATGAATAGAGCCATACAGTGATTGTTATCACGTTAACTTCTCCAGGATGAATTTGCAAGATGGCTGGTTTATGGCTGCACACTAACTTATCTTAGAAAGCCACAGAGCCAAGAACACTGCATTTTAAATATGTATTTTGAGACAGTAATAAAGAAGATGATAAGTTTAAGATTCTAACGAGTGTATGGACCCCTGCAAATGCAAAGCTAACATCCTACACAGTGGACTCCTGTTGGGACAGAGCCCTGGAAATATGTGCAGCAATAACTCAAAAAATTAGTCTTCATTCCATCGCTGAGAGAAATTTTATATAGTAGACCTTCACTGTAAGTTAATGAGCTGATCTAAGCTATCTAATCCTCACACAGGAAACACTCAGTTCTTATACCTCCATACCCTCTCTTGTGGTAAGCCTTAAATCTGCAGGCAGTTTTTTCACCACTAGACAGTGCTACGCCAACGACAAAAGTTTTAACTTCCACACACTGATTAATTTGAAAAGGTTTTCTTTAAGCAACTTGATGGCAATAGTCTCATGGACACTTCTTCAGGTGCAAGATGGAAATATATGACCACCTTTATGTACACACCAGATCTCTCCTCTACTTAATCTGTTACAGCTAAAAACCAACACTTCTTATGACAATGATGCTGTCTTCCTATATATTTTCTGAAAAGCATGTATTGCAGAGTATCAAAGGCATCTTCACACAGAGTCTGAGCTCTACTTTTGACCTGTGAAGTTGACTTTTGAAAGTTTACTATTAAAAGTGAACTCAAAATCATGCTCTAGCATGTCCCACATTAAAAGATGTTTGTTGACTTTCCCAACTGTTTATGCCCCATTTTTACAATCATATTGCTGTTGTATCAATTAGCCACTATGCTGCACTTCCCCCTCCCCTGTTTTTTCCCAGTTATCTGTTAGTTTTGGTCTTACTTAGCTGCACCATTGCAAAAACAAGGGTCCATCAGAATTTCACGGAGAAAATTTTTCTGAACAAATAAAACTGCTCCTTGTACATAGGTGGGAGAAAATGGTGCTACCTACCCGTATCGAGACAACTGTAGCCGTAGGTGACTTAGGCGACTTTGTTGCCATGTGGCACACACTAGACATGGCTACAAACGACTATTAAATAAATTTACTTGTGTCTTAAGGGGTTTAAACAAATTTTCCAGCCTAAGGAGACGAAACAAAAGACTATCTTAATGCGTGTGGACACCACTAGAAAATACCAGGATTTACTTCTTCTTCATACCTCTTCTTTAACAGACCAGACATAAGTGAGTCAGAGTTACTTCCATTTTCAGAAATAAGGGAATAACCCATAATCAAACTGACAGCAATAGCTTTTGAAAGCATAACTGCATGATTTAAGCAGCAGCTCAAACCCCTGTTTATTAGACCATACCTGCACTGTCAGTCTCAGATACATTGAGCAGAAAAAATTTCTTAGCATTACTCTTTCAGTCCTCCTAAGGAAGATCTTGCAATAGAAATATGGACAGTAGTAACTGTTATATAGTGGTGACTGCTGACCTCACAAGATCAATCACCTCTGTCTTCCCAAGAAAGAGCAGCAGAGACAACACTTAGAATTTGATTGAACAATACACATTGCTTCTAATATGAAGGTCAGAGATCAACCTTCCTAAAGAAATATGGTGAAGATACACACTCTCCTCTCTGCAACAGAAGCAGTGAATATCGCTTGTCTTCTAAATCAAAGACAGATAAGCCAAACACTGCCTTTCTATTGCAGTCACCTTCAGGAATTTCTCCTCTCATGTCACAGTTATGCAGGTAGCTGCCTAAAGGATAAATCACTGCAGTCCATATGAAGAGTGAGGGGAAAAGCATTGCATCCTTATTTCCCTCAGTCTCAGCAACAAAAGAATGGGTGCCGAGATTTTATCAATTATTTATGCAGCTGCCATTACTTCTTCTGCTCTTTATTCCCCAGATTGAAATACCTCTCTCTCCAGACCAAACTCCACCTTCAATTATTCATTCAACTGGGCAATTTTTTTTCTCTTGCTCATTTTCTTTTTTGTTTGTTTGTTTGAGTTGAACTGCTGGAACAGCAGTGCTTTGTAGATTAGATAATACTGAGTTTGAAAGTTAGCCAGGAGCAATGGGGTGACCTGCAAAGTAAATCATCCAGCCTTGGTAAGGAGGATGAGCAAAGAATATTGCAAAGCCTGCCATGGGCTTTGCATCATATCATAACCATGCTAATCTGATCCATTCGGATAGTGGCATCGTAACAACTGGATAACTAGCCCAGCTGAGGTACCTGTGCAGAAATCAGAAGTTACAGTGACCTCTGTAGATACAGCATATAAATCCCAGATAATTACACAAGCAACAAGTAAAATGCCTAAAGAACCGTGCCAGACAGTTCACAGCGCTAAGACTCCAGGCTAGAGTTCACTCTTTCATCTTCAGAAGAAATTTCTTATTTTGCTAAGAAATATAATTAAAACTAAATCAACTTTTTAAAAACTAGCTCTACAAGCATGTCCTCATTTCCAACCTCATTTCCAAGTACATGCAAGGTACTCTAAATTACCAGAGAAACTAAATAAAATGAGAGAACGATTTTAGTTTCATTTTAAGTCAACAAAGTTTCCACATCTTCCCTAGGAATTTCTCTTTGAATCTCTGAATTTTATACTGAACCTGTTATGCTGTTAAGGCCTCGGAAATATCATTTATCCATCTTTTTAAAGATTTTGCATGCCATCTTTAAAATAATGACAGCATAATTTTTTTTTAAATACTCAGGAAATAATTTCTCTCTTCCTTTCCCATTCTTTCCATGCAGCTTGAAAAATCTTGTTATTCATATACAACCATTTTGTCTCCTATTTCCACTAAACAAGACACTAAGACAACTAAATGTAGAATGTGAAAGTTGTGAAATGAGAAGGGAAAGCACCACGAAAGCTAATGACTGTCATTACAAAGACAGTTGTTATGCAATGGTTAATTATGGAGTTAACAGTGGTGACACCATACCTAAGGCTGAATCAAAATGCATCCAAAAAGTAGATTTTTTTTACATGATGTTATGGAAATTTTTATATGCAATATATAAGCAATCCTTCCTACATTATATATTAAAAAAATGGTAATTTAGTAGTAATTTCTCACCATGCTGGAGAGCAAACAAAGCAAAATGTCTATCTTCTGGCCTACTCTGCATCATCACACTCTACTAAGCAGAAGTTGTCCAACAGGGTCCTGTGGAAACATACTAGAAGGGCTTAAACTCTGTCTTATGCTAATGAATTGTATCTCTGCCTTAGATCCACTGCACCCTGCAAACATACATTTTCCAATGCTGAACACCAAGATAAATTGGCCAGATAACACACATCAGATGACACACAGCTCTTTGTTGACAGAGCATTACTGCTACACCCAGCGATTCAGTATTTGGAGAAGATGAATTACAAGATGAGAGAAGGCTGGTTGAAACTGAAGCTGAGGTAGGTGAAATGACAGTCACACCATCAGCAGCCTTATTAAAAAAAAAAGCAAACGAACATCCGCAGCTTCTGGCTGACAGCTGGAATAGATCACCCTTCCTTTCTGACTGCCATGAGTATCTCCTGGGAAGAGGAAGGAGGGGGCCAGGGAGAAAGAAGTCCTGGTTGTATAGAAGACAAAGTCTCACATTCAGTCTGTTAAATAAATATCTGAGACAAACCTCATCTGCAATTCTTTGTTTTGTTCCTTCTATAAAACTGCATGTAGTAATTAAAAATAAATGGAAAAAGCCACACACAAGGCAATTCACTGCACTTCTGTCTCAACAAGGTGGGAAGAAAAATCACATGATAGATATTTGGTACCAAGTAGAATGTAATAAAGGAATATGCAGGGCAACATGCATAGAATACAGAAGAAGAAGACAAATGAATTGAAATGCTCACTAAGTGGTCCACATTCAAATAAAATTATTAGAACCATTAATTCTACAACAAAGCAATACTAGCTAGACATTAAATGCATAGGGACTTGTACAGTATAAATCTGATGCAGAAAATAAGTAAAGCCAAAACAGATAGATGTTTTAAACTCATATCTGTTAAATTGCTTCTTCTTCACATAGGTCTGGTTCAAATAAATCTGTCTTTAGCTTGTATCCCAGATAATTTTTTTATAAATTTCAAGGTGTTGTTAATATGGCTACTACTTTAAAGTTACTTTTATGCTGATAACCCATGTAACTAAAACTGCTTTACAAAAGATTCACTGGGACCATCAGTACATATTAAAGGCCACAGACTAAGCGTGTAACTATTACCCTCTCCCCCACATGGCTCAAAAAAGTACGAAAATATACTGACTTCAAACACCAAAGCAAACAACCCTGTCCATCCTGACAGGACTGATGTATTTTGTGTCACTCTTTGATTATCGCTTAAACACTACATTAGTCACTACTACTTGGAAATTATTTTATTAAAGAGTTTTAAAGTTCATCTAGTATCTTTCACCATTAGGTACTTTGTGCAGTTGCACAGATAAAACATAACCAAAATACAGTCCAACCTTATTAGATTACAGCAGCACTCAGCTTTCATAAATAAGGAGAGAGAAAAGACAGAAATAATTTGCTTTAAACCCTCAGCAGAACAGGGGGTATTTCTGAAACTACTAGCAAAGTCAAAGGGCTGTGATTGCAGTGCATTCATTTAGTTCCACTTGATTTGCGACTCTGCCTTTTCTCCTTTTACAGAAGAAGCAGTAGCTCATGCAGCAATTTCCTGGAGTTGCTGAGCCCAAGGCCATAAAGAACTACAGGTCTGGGTTCTCAGTGTCTTGAGGAAACCCTCCATCTAATTGTGAGACTTTGTCCACATGGAGTGTCCAAGCAGGTTGTATGACTGTTAGTACATCTCTCCCTCCTCAATGAGTCAGAGCCGTGTCTACTCTACTGGAGCTCAAGAGCAGCTACTTATTTCAAGCTGCCACGTCTGACAGCTTCACAAGAACATGGTGATGTGAATTAGGAAGGTTCTCCCTCTTCCCTGCTTTCCCCTCAGGCAGTAATTCCTTCCTATAGAGAGAGAAGGGTGTTGGATGGATCTGACATACCCATGAACTACTACTGCAGGCAGCACTTTGTTTAACTTCTGCATGCTCTGAGGGTGACTGAGGGACATTTTGAATTCCATGTTGAGAACACTTTGTATTAATTACTTTGTAGTAATTTAAATTATGATGCTGTCAATTAACCAGTGCTATGGCTTCAGTGGATATATGCAAAGAACCTTCTCATCTGTAAGGACTTCTGTGCTGTGGTTTCTACTGACCATTAGAATAGCAGTCCCTTCAGAAAATCTCAAAAGGCAATGTCTTCTCTTTTTAATTTCATTCTGCAAACTTAATTCCAGTTATTATGTGCATTGACAATAGCCTTTCTATGCTGTTTGTTTATAGAAAGTGACATTACTCCCTTTGTAAAAACAGGAGGAGGAATCTGTGGAAAGAAATGTGCTGTGGCAGGGGACCACTTTGGAATAAGGCTCCTTCATACAGGGCAAGCAGCTGTACAAGGAACTTGCTGAGGGACAGAGTCCTTCACAACTGCAAACCACCAGCAGGAAGCAGCCTCTGTGTAAGGAAGTGATTAGGTATTTATATCCTTCACTGTGGCCAGTAAACAGAATTAGTGTGACTTGGACCAAGTTTTAATTATACAGGATCTTAATGATCTAAGCTGCTGTGGGAGGAGAGCGTGGGGGAAGAGAATGAAGGGTCAACAAAGTGCATCTGTCTTTTTTCTCCCATTCCCTCTTCAGAAATGGCATTTACAAGGCTGCTTTTCTGGGTTTTTCAGGGTGTTTTTCCCCCCTTTTAATCCAAGGGATGTTAGATTCATAACTGGCTCCTGAAGAAGTGAAAAGCAAGGTGATGTTCAGTCATATTTCAGAGTGCAAGTCCTTACCAGCCCATAAATCACTAGGCTTAAAACACCAGCAACCTCATCTCAACACACATCCTCAAACCTGCTAGGCAGGTGAGAAAATCCTCTCTGAATGGCACCTGACCACACTGTGAGCTGACAAAGTTACTCTGCTGCCTTGACCAACAGCACAACTTGACTGTCTCAGTGAAGAAGCAGCGCTGATTCTATTACTGGCTGCTCTAATTAGAGCTCTCAGAGTTTCCTCCCTGTCTGAAAGGAAACTAATCTCCTGCATACTTAACTTCAGGAGCTGTAACATGATTATGTTTGACTCCTTATTTTTCATACATCTTCACAAATCAGAATCATACCGAGGCAAATTGAATCGAACATTACTGTTTCATTCCAGCTACCAGAAAAAGCTCTGAAAAACATGCAGGTTCAGTCTGAACATTTTGATCCTTTCTGATTTTCTTGTGCATAGAGGAGACACTCCATGAAAATATCCAACACTTAGCTTGCCTAGGGATCTTATTTCCCTGCCATGCTAGCTGTAACAGAAGAAATTGCCTCAGTTCTTCTGGAAATAAGAACACTTGCACTATAAAACTCATATTTTGCATTTCCAAATGTGGTTAAAGTCAAGGCCTTGGCTGGTCTTCCTAGGCAAATGGCATGCCTGTATAGGTTTAGATCTTACAAAAGCTAATTTACAGGGATTTCATTAGCCTCGACATTCATTTTTAGTCTGGAAATAAGTAATGATAACCGGAATACACGCTAAAGTAGTTAAACTCAGAGACTCCTGTTTTCAGTCACAGATACTGATATTTCCCTTTTTTGTCTTTCAAGTGCTAATTGCTACACCAGCTTCCAACATGACTCCAAACTGACAGAATACACATTACTGTCATAAACAAAAAATAGTGCCACCACATTTTAAAAAGGCCTTTGCATGCACTAGTTGCATAAATATAAAACGCTTTTAAGCAAGTAGTTTGCAATGCCCCAGGAAAGAAGGAAAAGTGATCAACTTCTGCCCATAGTGACACTAAAAAGCACCCCAACAATAAAAGTGATCTGAAATGTGACTTTAAGAAAAATAACCTATTTTCTTTTACATGTGGATTAAGTATTGAGATAGCTCTAAACAGAAAGGTACAGCACAAAAAAATTGCTATTTACTGCCATCCTTTTTCATCACCGGAGCTCATTACATTTCTGACTAATAAGCCTCCCTGTCAGCAGGGCTAAACCACTGCTTTGTCAGCTCAATTGCCACTCACCTGACCAGAGCACAGTCCTGCAATCAATCAACCCTGTCAGGACAGAGGCACCAAGTTAACAGATGGAGGGGAATTCGAGTTGTATCAATTTGCCCCATGAATGCTCAATCGGAGAAATTTCAAAACAGAATTGAATTACTGTTCACCTGTGCCTGTGCTGAGAGGAACACACTAAAGTACTTGCAAGCAATTTGAAGAGCACAGGTGTGTGGGCAAGGCATTGATGCATAGCTCAGTTAAAGGTTACACAGAGTTAACAGCTGCAATTACAAAGCAGCTATTCAAGCACTTAAGTGCTCCTCACCCTCTGCTGAAACTGCAGAAGAGCTTCATGGTTCCTGTACTTCCACTGAAATCCATTATCAAAGGTGTGGTTTCCTTTCTAAAATGGCTGGTACTGGTTTTCAGCCTAAGGAGGAGTATCAGCCTATGTGGTTAAAGCAACCTTAAAACTGAAGTTACTGCTTTTAATGTAAAGAGATTGATAAGAAAGCAAAATATGCCATTTGTACTATCAAGCAGATAGCATTATTTTGATAATCCAGCTGATAATCATTTAAGGGATGATCAGATGGATTCAAGTGCCAAGAGAAGAAAAAACTCAGGTTACCACACTTGAATACACAGTCCCATACATCAGCATCTCTGAGTCAGATAACACAGAAATCCAAGTTTTGTTCAGCGTGATAAAGTTTGGTACAGCAGAAACCTGTTTCTCTATGCCTAAAGATAAAAAAATGAAATGTCAAAAATAAATCAGAGAGAGTTTTATTCTGTAAGAAGCTATCTACCATTTTAAGCCAGTCTTTTGCAGTTTATCATTCTGAACTAGATATCTTTTGCAATTAAATTGGCATTCCTTTAGGCTATGCTGTTCATAAATACAATTTGCAAATATGCTAAGTACTGTTTCTGCAGATTCCAATTTCTTCACTAACTGAAGCAACTGAAGAGAACATCACTTTTTCACCTAGCAGAAATGCCACACCAAGAAGTCATCCTTTAGATTTTAAGGAAATTATTTTAAAAACATGGCTTACAGGTTACCTCCTCTCGTAAGGCACAGAGACCTACCTTCTTACAGACATTGTTATATATATTTACACAGAAACCATACAACACAAAACAATGTAATCAGTTGCAAATGTCAGCTAATCCCATAACATCACAGTAATAAAAATGATCCAAAACTGATATTCTTTACTCCCTGAAGAGCGCATGGATGGGGGTTATGAGCTAACTCTATTGTGCCTATCAATCACATGCACCAAGAACAGGGCTTTTCAGAGTTTTCATTCTCACATGTAACACTGCTAGTGCAAATCTGGAGGGCAGTGCTTCAACACAAAGCAGTCAGCAATGTGCACATCTGGGATTCACTATATTTCATCACTCCCATTCAACTTCAGTGAATGACAGTTTAAAAGGTTGCAGTCACATGGAAAAACACTATGAGGAGAGAGCTAGAGAGCTACAAAATTGATATGATTGTTTCATATCATGGATAGAATTTTTATAAACAGAAAATCCCAAAGTGAGTCATTTCATTGCAATAGTAAGCAACCCTTGACCAATATTTCCAAACTATTGATATGGAGTCAAAAGGAAGGTTTTAACTAACACAATTTTAAGGTTCTAGGCCTTCATTCAGATGCAAATAATATGCACTGAACCTGTGTAAAACAAAACATATTTGTATCTTCTGTGGCTTCTGGCTAAAATATTTCTACATGTACTCACTTCACAGTCCAGCAGTGTGATTGGAAGAGAGACAGCTTATTTTAAATGAAAGTGAAACAAAAGCTAAGAGGGGAGGAGAAAGAACTTATTAAGCAGAAAACAGCATTTACCTACAAATAACTTTTTCTTAAACATGTGAATCTGTTCAAGAAGCTTAAAAAATAGTAGTCACTCAACTCTAAACGCTGAATAAGGAAGAAAAATCAAAGGCCATCTGAAGAGAGATCTTCTGCCATTCCTGCTACAATCATTCTATTTGCAATGAATTGGAATGCTCCATAGTACATAATAAGGTGGGAGACGTGGAAAATGTGACTATGCTTTCAGAATACCCATCAGAATTATTTTAGGCAGCATTTTTAATACAAAAAATAGAGATTAAAAGCAGGCCAGTGTAAAAAATTCCATTTTTTTGACAACTCATTCTTTACATGTGTTTTTCAGAATGAAGCAGCTTTTCTAATTTCGAGAATTTTTTCATAACACTTCAGTCAAAAGCTTTTACTCTCCAGGAGAGCAAATGTAAGAGCACTAAGTATTTGACTTTACCTTACAGAAATTATTCACTAAACTGAAACTTCACTCTTTGAACCTGTTTGCTCTATAACACACAGGTTACTTTAACTCTGTTAAGTTAACCTGACATGCAGAGCTAGATGCCCAGAGCCATCAGGAAAAAAGGATGCTGCACAAGTTAAAACACAAAACAGAGAAAGAGGGTAGAATGAGAAACAGGACAAAACTGGGAGCAGGGCTTGTTTCTGGAGAAGAAGCACCCAATCAGATCATCTCAATATAAAAGCCAGTAAAACAAAGACACAAGCAAGGATTAAACCAGGCACTGTCAGTGCCACTGCACACTCCTCACGTCACACAGACCTCACAGAACCAGGGAGGTTGTACTGCACATGAAGTGTTCACAGCACAGGCTTTTTCCATTACTTTTCCTTTAAGTTGAGGGCGGTCTGGAAACAACTAGAGTCAAATCAGGAGGAGTGAAATCACCATATGAGTGCTACCCATATAGTGTGGTCTTAGGGTGTCAGCAGAACAGTATTTCCAGGGAAGGATTTTCAGACAGTTAGTCAGTGGTGATAGTGCAGGAGAGCAGGCTAATTACAGCAATATTTCCGCACAGCAACTTTCTGCAATGAGACAGGTGCCCAAGGTGAGAGAAGATAGCCGCTTTGTGCTGCCCCTACAAGCACAACAAATACCACAGGGGGCTTGAAAACCACGGTTAAGAAAGGAACAGAGTAAATTTCTGTCAGATTTCCTGTTCAGAGGATAAATGGCAATTTTATGATATATTAAAGAGAGTTTCTTGATTGGCAATCCATGTTCTCAGCATGAATCCCTGCTTTTGACAACTATGCTTTGAGAATTTCACAATAGAAGGGAGAAAAAAATGAGAAGCTGGAAAGAAATGAACACAACATATTATACAACTCATTGCCAGTCAGGTACTGATCCAGCTCTAGAGTCAACCCACTTGGAGTATGTGTGCTTGAAGTATGAAAACTTCACAGATGAAAAAAGATGAATAACTGTGTTTCAACACTTATCAGCATGGAAAAGAGACCATTCTGACTTTCATTCAGGTAAAGAATCCAGACATTTGTGTAGATTCTTCATTAATTTCAAGGACATAAACTACCATACAAGTTACGCACTGAAATACCTCATTGAATTGGAGACTCCTGAGAAATTGGTAAGATTTTTTTCTCTTCCCCAAGACCTGCTCAGTACTTCTTCCTGTCATCTTTTTCCTACTCCACACTGCTTTTTTTACACCAGTTCTATTCTGAGTGCTTACTCACAGGTTTCTATCAGGCTCATGACTTTACAGCATCCTGAATGCAGGATGTAAACTGAAGCATGCATGTATCAGTTAAATAGCAAGGCTATCTTAAACTCATTGTACAGCTTTGATTACACAATGATAAACAGGTCAGACAACAAAAAGATAAGAATATGTCACATTGGGTTTCTTACAAAGCTAAAATTTTAAGAACAAAAACTAATCCATAAAACTGCTTAGCTCACATCTACAGAAATGTGAACCTGTTTACAGAAGGTTTTGACCTGACTCACGTAGAGAACTTATCCATTAGTGAGCCCTTGTTTTTCCACTTCAGCTGCTCACACCTCAACTTCCAGCATCTTACCATGAGAAACAGGAGTCTCTCTCATCCCCTCTGTGACACATTGCAGCAGCAGCTCAGGACCACATTTAGTGTCTTAGCTTTATGACACAGAACACCATCCCCTTCATTCTTGCCAGGATATCTTCAGATATAGGAACCCAGGCTCTTCTTCTTTCCTTACACCAGCTCACTCTAAGATGACAGGAAATCTACTTTTTCCTCTGCACACACACCTGCCTCGTGAATTTTAAGGGGTTCTTAAGAAACAAGAAATATTCAAACTAAACAAGAAGTTTGGCCTTTGCTCAGCTGGTGCTCTGCACACTGTAAGAATTTGCTTTCATAAGTCATCTTCAACTCACAATGAAACACCTTATCTATATCTGTTTTTTCATGCTTGTGATGTTCAAGGAGGATGTTAGCAGCATGCAGAAATGAGACTTTAATGAAAATACACCACAAAGATCTCTGAAATATAGCTTGTGGGAAGGAGGGCCTTTGTTAAGAATTCAGTACATGAAAAGAATGTCTTACTTGTGCTGTTTTCATATACTGGTGTGTCCATTATGGAGGAAGGTGCATGAGGGATAACAAAGGAAAACTGTGAATCCATTTCCTTTAAACATTTTAGGGTGCATTACAAGATAGCCAGACCCTGAGTGCACTGTCACACCATAAATAGCTGTGACCAGCCTCACCTGAGGCCACTCCACACCCTTGAACCCACCCAGGAGGTCTATTCAAGCTCAGCCCTAGGCCTTCACTCCTTGCCTGGGCCATGACAGAGGAGGCCCTTGCCATGGCCACGGCCATGGCTGGCCACTGAAGATCCTTAATTTAGGCTCTGACCCACAGACAGGTTTCCTGGCTCAACCTAAGCCTAGCCTTATTGCTATATTCCAGCTGGGTGATCACTGGACCTAATCCTAACCCTGACCGACAGATTGACTTCCTGGCTTGACCTTCAATCTGCCTATGGCCATAATAATGTATGATGATCCAAACTCTTGGAATTACTTGGTCACCACCTACAGGTCTGTCCTGCTTGACCATTATTGGTACTGGAGGGTGGGCTGGGACCAGTGAGACCCTTATCCTGCTACTCCAGGGATCACCCTTGACTTCCATCTCCCCATCCCTTAGGGAGCAGCCATGATCTCGACACAGTCTGTGTACACAACACAGTAAGATCAATAGGTGCAAAGTCTACTTTTAGAGAGGCAATCAAAAGATGATTTGCTGCCAGAATACTCTCTTTTGGGAGAGCAAAACACAGGGGCTGAGAGTCCTTTGCCTGCCTTGTTTCTTTAAGTTCAGCATTTCCTTGGTTCATCACATGTCTAATCTTTGTGTGTATTAGACATGCTTGGCTTAATTGTTTGAAGACAACAGCCATCAGAGATACTAAGTAAAATGAACTTTAGAAGCTCATGACACCAAAAGTCACACTCATTTATGTGGAATTCAATGCCCAAGCTCTGGTTTAGTCACAGCCAGTATTACCTACAGGGCAATAAAGGCAACTTGCTGTAGCTTACCTGGCATACCTTTGGCTGACCCATTCCTGGAATTAGACATTTCTGTCCTGCACCATGATTAAAACAAATTCTTACTAACCACTCCACTGGGAAAGAAAGTCAGTGGATGAAAATTACCTAGAGTTTAACTTAAGTTGGAGAAGCTGAAGGAAAATAATAGGTATGCAGTTGGTTTTAGATGAAGTTGTGGTACTAGCTGCTTTTCACTTCTGTTGTTGTAAAGGTGCATAACAAATTAATGGGAGACATCTCCCCCACAAGGGAAGAGGATAGCAGCATGAGAATGAAAATAAATAAAACTCATATGCAATTAATAGTTTTACCACTTTGAAGTAGATATAATGAACAATTTATTCCAAAACACCAAAGGGAGAGTTCCTTTTAAAGACTTCAGGGATCATTTGTTACAACCAGAAATAAGATTTTCATATGTCAGATCATCAGTCACTGTCCTTACTAGTAAAACTGCCAGGAGACCTTGACTTGTACAAATGACCATATGGGAGTTATAAGGGACACATATAGGCCAATTATAATATTTTCCTAAACCAAACTAAAGAAAATTTATTTTACAATTAGTACTATAATGGATTCCTGAGAAAGAAAAGAATTTTAATTTTTTGGAAGTATGTTTCAGGCTGCATTTAAGAAGCAGGCTGACTTGGTGTACACTGACATAAAAGGACCTCAAAATATTTTTTTTAATTGTTCACCCTTTCCTAAGAGCAGATTGTTGGCTTTTATAGTGGGCCTTGTCAGACAACTTAAGAAAGTGTTGGCTGCTGCTTGCATGAGAGTTGGACAAATGCAATTTATTGTTCACTACAATATAAAAGCCCTACTCTTATGGGAAATAAACAAAACGCCAACCAATCAAAACAAAAACATCTACCCAGATGAATCATGCAAACATAGATCTTTTTCACTATATACTTTAAACTGTCCCACAAGATTACAAAAATCCATTTGAAAAACAAAATGCTATATGCAGCAAATCTACTTACCAAACTATTAATTTTAGGGTAAAGATACTTAATTTTTGAACAAAAATTATGTAGATTGTTTTGCAAATTTTTAGATCAATAACTTTTATTTCTTTTTACTTTCAGATTATGAAGCCTATTACAGAAATAAAAAAAAAAATTATTTTGTACAATCTCTTCCTGCACTAGTTTAAACTTTATTACACAGTATGATGAAATCACAGTCCTGTTTTCCAAAAAAAGGCAGGAAAGAACTGACCACAGCAGAAGGAATCTTGGGATGTAGGGGGCACAGGGGAAACAACATTATCAGTCCCTTAAATACTGCAAGAAAAACAGGGATAATGAAGTACATGTTGAGTGAAAGAAACAAGGCTTCTGTTTACCTATGAAGGAGAGAGTCATCTTCTTTTTCTTGTGTAATCTGTCAAGTAAGAAATGTTTGATTTGGGCAAAAGCCAGCAGTAGAAGAAGTGTTACTGATCAGTATCAAATCACCTTACATGTAACCCTAGACTAAACTTAGAATGAGACTTCTTGTACAAAAATACCTGAAAACAAGGGACTATATGTCTCTAAACATCAAAACACTGATGTTTTGTTCATCACACTACCAAAAGAACTTGAAGTAATTAAATTGCAAGAAGCACATCTTTACAACACACTTTTTAATCCACCTTATCTCTACAATAAACCTGGAGCTCTTGTTCAGACTCTGTCTGGATCCCTGTAAGTTTTCTGCCTCCTTCTGTTCTGCTATCACTTATTTCTATTTTTTCATACTGCTGCTGGTGCAGTAAGAGAAACACTCTTCGATATTCTTGACTTGACTACAGCATTTTCTAGATTCCAAACAGGAACAAGTTTCTGTGAAACTGTAAGGCAAACAGCCATGCTATGTAACTGGTAATTCAGCCAGCATCTCTCTATAACCGGCATCTTCCCTCGGTTACCAAAAGACAAGCTACATCTTCATTATTGTGTTCATTGACCTGCATATTTTTGCTGTTAGATTGACTCCAAATCAATTCTGTAATTCCTAACAAGAGGGAGGAGCCTTTCTTCCTGATTTAACAAGAAAAAGAAAAGTACTCCTTTTTAAAAATCATACTCGGTGCTTTCCAGCAAGATAAGAGGTCTGCTGCGATGGGATTACAGTCACAGGGGTAAAAGGAATGCACAGTCACTGTGAAATCCAGGCAGAACACAGGTCCTTGTACTAGTCATAATCTATGCATTCGGAGAAGACCATGTAAGTGCAAAGCTCGTATCTCCCCAAAGATTTTATCTGTACTATGTACAGCAAACCTTTCACAGACATACCTAGTGATTCTGCTTGTTCCCTGGAATAAGAATGATGAGGAGTCAGAAGATGCAGCTGCAGGGAAAATCATGCTGAGGTTGAATGATCTTCCTTTGGGCAACTGAATATTGGTGCTGGAAAAGAAAATGATGTGCCCATCTCTGACATATCCCTCATGGGATGTGGGACATTCACGCAAGACAGAAATTTCAAAAGTGCTAGTTCCAGACACTCACAGAACATCCATCAGTCTGGCTTAAAAATTCTTAACATACAGAGCTGCAAATGAAGTTGTGGAGAGGGAGGCATGCTTTGAACATGTCATATAGTATATGTGGCCTTTTAACATTCAGACTTTAAAAGCTTTTCAGATCAGATATTTTAAGTTACCAAAGAGCTTTGACTTTAATTTTTCTGTGTTTTGACTATCACCTCTAAAGTTAGGGCAATGCCCTTTACACAACTAATGCAAGTATCTATGAGAGTTAATTTTCATGGAGCATTGTACAAAGTACACAAAAGAACCGTTCACGAAAATCCTGCCAGCAGATGTGGCACACTCTGCTGTAAATGGGGTCTAGGATTATGAAGGGAATGGGAATAAGAGAACCTCTGGCAGCTTTGCAACAGCTTCCCGTGAGTCCTGAGTCACCCAGACATACCTCAACATCTCAACTCTTCTATCTGCTCATGGCCACTGGGGGACACAGCTGTCTCTTCTTGCCCCACCGTGCCAGCTCCTCACTCAGGTCCCATCAGGAACAGGAGGAGAAGGGCTTGCAAAGTCTTTCAAGACACTTGGATACCTTACAGGGTTATTTGCCCTGTTACAGGGTTATTTTAATTTGTCTGGCTATTGAAGAACTTCTTGCCTCAATGAGGGAATTTATATTTCTGCAGGGGATTTACTGGCATTCTTTTGTGTGAAAAGTGTTTTACTGTGGACATTATGTATCAATGCATATGAACAAAATGCTGATTTGGTCAATAATACAGGATAAACATATCCAGTTTTCATTACTGCATCAGACACAGCAGTATTTAGCCACTCGGATCATAGCAGTCTTGAGAGGGCTGATTCTCAGTTTTGCCTCAGAATGAAAAATAGAATATGATGATCTACATGAAGATTGCATCAATGCCCACAATCAAGGAACCAAACTAAAATTGTTGACAAGAATGGAAAAAGACTGTCTGAACAATCCCCACACCTCTATTCCTGCCCCAATGACCTCACTTACTGTAACATTTCAGTTTAATTGCCACAGAACTTTCATACACACACACCCCCAAAAAATAATCACAGGAGTCAGAGGAAGCAAAACATACAAATAATGGATTATACTGGATGTCTTCACTTGGTCGTCAGAGAGGCTCAGGACTACGAAGCTTCTTTTACTGATAAATTCCTCCTTTAATACATGGTGCTCAGTTTGCTTAAATATAAAGCACTATGTTTTCAATAAGACTTAAACTCATGCTAGGCTGCTCCAAATTTCCCTGCCAGTGTTTTCCCCAGATGAGAACACAAAAAAGGAGAACTCTCATTTCTCCTTTTCAGAACTGGCATGCCATTAGACTAACCAGAGAGCCAGTCCTCAGTGCCAGGCCTATGGCCAGGACATGTCACAGAAAGAACTCAGTTCTTCTGAATATCTTCCCACAGAATGAAAGTCTGGCCCATAAAGAAATCTAGCTCCAGATTCAATCATCTGTCTTCCCTACAAGTAAGGAACCCACTCCCTTTTGATATATGTCTCCAGATTTGAGGACTTTCATCGAGTTAAAAACCAAAAATTAACCCCATCCAAACAGAATTACAAGTAAACACTTTCTCTAGAGAATGTTTTAGTGCCTTTTTAGATAGAGTTAATATATTTTTTTTAGTGCAGTTGCAAATGCAACACACCAAAATTCTCAAAGTAAAAAAAAAATATTTAAAAAGAGAATCATTGCATATTTCTAGAGTACAAAGAGCCCAGTGTATTATGTTTTCATAGACTTTACGTGTATTAGTGTTAAAATTTTCCCTTCATACAGGAGATTCCAGTCCCACAGTCTTACCACTGCTGTTTGAACGGAAGCTCCAGTCTTACTCAGCATGAGCTGTTTGGTTTTGTTCAGAGGAGTAAATCTAATAGCATAACATGCTCCTTGTAGACACTGGTGACACTGCTGAATGTAAACATCTGGACTTACTTTATATTTTCAATAAAATACACATTTTATTTCTGATTCATTGGACAGTTAAATACAATGAAAACAGAGCTCCACATTTAAGCAGCTTTTGCTGTATTTTTTAAAGTATTCTATTATGAAATATACCTTGTGTCTCTTCCTTCCCTACCAATTACTTTCTTGAATTTATAATTTCTACAATGATCATAGCCAAAATCAATTTTTTTTTCATTTTAAAGAAATATAGTATTGACAGGTTTTAAGCCTGAATACCTTTGTTTGTAAAGCCAGTGGAAGGGTTCTGTTCATTAAGGTATGTGAGTCACATGCTGCAAATCAACGGGGTGGGAGGGGGGTGTCTGTAAGTCCCTTTCTGCCCCATATACAAGTAGGGTTTCAGTGCAAGCTAATGTAAAGCAGAGAGAATAAGCTGTTAAAGGCTTAAGTCACTCTATACCTTGTAACTTGGGTTCAGATAGGGACTAGCCAGAAAACAACATGCAAGAAAGAAACTATAGAACTAGAAAATCAGTTGTGGACTGGTTTTGGAAAAAAATTCTAAATGGTGGTACTGTTCAGCATTTCTGCCATGCCAGGTGACATGTTAGGTTTATATTTAAGCTACCTATCCACCTGCAAGGCAACCAAGAACAGCAGCCTAAAAGCCAGCCTAGAATCAATCCTACTTCTAGCATTACCTGCAAAGACAGCTATTTTATGAAATTCTGTACCCACAGGTACTCTGCTGTCCAGAAATCTCCACAGGGCCTAAGGGCAATGTTTCTGGACAATGTTTGCAGAGCACTCAAACACACTGTTTCCTATGTCTTGGGTAACATGAGCCTTTCAGTTTGATCGAGTTACTTCTCTTACAGATGGAGACATTTATAATTTGTTATTGTTATTGTTAAAACAACTGAGGTTTTGAAGGCAGGAAAAACTCTTATGGAATGAGGTTTCTGAAGCATGACCAAGCCAAAGCCACCAAAAATAAGTCTGGCTTGTCTGCAAAACAAAACTCTTAGTCTGTCTCAGTCCATTCCCTGTGTTGCAGCTATGCTTCTGGCAATATGAACTCACCTTGTCACTTAATCACAAAAGGGAAAGCAACCGAGACACCCCCAGGTCAGTAGCTGAACCCCAAGTAATCTGCCAAACAATCTGGAAAACAGGAGAATAAGGTTTTTTCTCTCATTGTATTCCTATTAAAAACAAATATACACAGAAGGTGTTGTTTAGAAAAAGAATCTAAACAGCACAGACGGCACAAACATGCAGTGACTTCAGCCACAGGACTGCACGTTTATGCCAGCAGAAGTGGGGGATGACATGAGACCAGCTGACACTCTCCAGACATTTTCAGGAAGCCAGAATGTGAGAGACATTGCTGCGATGGCCATGCAGAACCTAGAGAAGGTTCAGACTATTGTAGTTTCCTTCAAATAGTTAACAGCAACCTTTGTTGTTAAACTCCTCTTTCTCCCGTAACTATTGGTTAGAACTTCATCAACAGCTAATCAAACTGTGTAGTACAAAAAAAATGACATCAGCGGACTCCAGAGTAGCACCTGAAAGGCACTCCAGAGACAAAACACTGTTCCCTTTTTCCCTTACATCAAAACCACACGAAACAGCAATTATAGGGAAACCATGATAAAGAGAAGAGGAAGAGATCTTTGAGCCTTTTTCTGAAGGATCCCACGCAGGATATTTACTTGGCCAGATGATGACTATGGAGAGAGAATTCCAGATGTGTGGGTCTCAGCTAGGAAAACCTTCCTCTCGTCTACACACCCACACATATCCACTTTATGTGACTCTTAAGCAAGCGTTGGAATGAAAAAATAAGAATTATGGGTGAAATATTTGACATGAACATACACTCTTGGCTTACACAAGCCTCTTGATGGATTCTCAAGAGTAAATATGTACCATGCAATTTTCCTTGAATAGAAGGAAATGCCAGACACTTACACAGCGATCAAGATACCATTGAATCTCTCTGCCTCCACTAAAGAGAGCTGTGTATTTGAGACTTGTAGAAGAGGTTTGGTTGTCAGGTTTTGAGCTGTGTGCTAGTAACCATTAAGAACTCCACATTTATATTGCAGATCTTAGCTGATATAATGCCTTTATTTCTCATTCTAAACATGGGGAGCAACTGAACGAGTCATATATGAGGACTTCTTGATGGCTGTTTCATACTGGTATAGCTGTGTTGACTGTGACTCTCTCATACCCTGCATGGATACCAAATCATCATTTCAGGCTTCCTCCATTTTTCTTCAAGTTAGAAATTTTGTTTGAACCTAATAAACTAACCAGAAGATAAGTAGGAATTATGATGTCTATACTAATAAGAGAAAAATAAATATTGTCATGCCTCTCAGAGCTGATAAAATCAAAGTATTAAGAGACCATGTGAGGCATACAGTTGTGGAAGAGACATGACTGCAGCAGTTTTTACTCTGTATTGAGCTTAAATACCCTGTGAACCCAGTGGCCTTTCAGTTGAAAACACTCTGTTTATTCTTTTTGGTCTGAGAAGCCAGCTTTCACAGCAATTCACAGCAAGTCATACGACCTTCAGGAGAATGAAGAGCTGATATTTGCACTTCATCATCATAAGTCAGGAAGGATGACTCCACTTCCCGATTGCCAAATTTACCATAAATCCCAAAAAGTGACTGTGAAAAACAGAAGTTCCAGGAGCTCAGGTCTTCCCGAAAATTTATCACAATGGAAAAACAAAGTAGCTTACCCTTTTCCACACCCACACTCCAAAGGAAAATAATATTCTACCTACAGATCACAGAGCTCTGCCAGCTGGTCAAGCCATTCTATTGTTCTACTCTGGATTGCTTTCCTTTCTGGGTTTTAGTCTTGGAGAAAATTCATCACTGAAAAAAAACCCATGAAAAAAAAGTCTCTTTTACTTATGTTCAGAGAAAATATATGCATAGGCCAACAGGAAATTTAGACTCATGATTATGGTTAATACAATACCTTCTCAGATGGCAAGCTCAGAAAAGACTAGTCTGTCCCACCTGGTCCCCTTATATAATTTTCCTTTCATTACTATTGCAAATTATGGAGCAATTTGGTATGGAGCATGCATCCACAGGCACTAGAGTATCTGAGTATCTTACAGACTTGATCGGATGCATGGCATTCCTAAATACTTTTAATTGAATGTACAAAAAGAAAAAACAAAAACACTTCCTCTGGTAGAAAATAATCTATCCCTCAATTTGAACTAAATAAACAGATAATTATAGCCTTAGGTTGATGAGTGACAGATCTGTAAAGGAAGACTTTTGAAAAAAAGTAAAATTAATGGATAGATGAACGCTCAATTTCACTGAGAAAGCATTCACCTTAATTGCAAGCTGTTGACTCAGTATTTTAGTACTGAACAGCAATGACATGTGGAGATAACAATCATAACCAAAAGAAATTGACCTAAAAATGCTGGTTTTTCTCTTAAATACTGAAACTACAACACAAAATTTGCAGCTTGTTTTGGAAAAGCCCCATTATTTCTTACTGATTGTTGACCACCATGACAGTTACTTCACTGTCTCGGGAAAGGCAGGAGCACACCATCATAAAGTGCTTTTACAAAGCTTGTTAAGATGGTACCATCAGTCACCTAGATTTTAACCCCTGCCTGTTTGTTTCCTTCCTAAAGAATGCAGTTAGGCAACAGCACAAGGACTTCCTGTTTTAAAATTACTATTTGCACAGCCTGATGGAAATATAATAATGGGTCTCTGCCTCTAGTAATTGTGGTTTACCCTGTCACAGCAGTTTTGCAAGGGATCAAGGCAGTAGGGGGTAAATGGGGAGGATGTGGCTACCACGTAAAAAAACAAAGCAGTGGGAAGCTGTCCACCTGACTGAGGATGCTTCTCAGGATAAGAGACACACTGGTGAGATTCACCATAGAGCCCAGTTTATTTCTCACATGGAACTGGCAGACATTCAGTGCCATCCTCGCTCTCTCCCCAACCAGTTTTTCCCCCATGTACAGTAAGATCTTGCCTATCAAGAATAGAAATAAAAAGAAATCCAGATTTTGAACATAAGTATTATGCCCCACTGCAAACAGAAAGGTGTGACTGCATCCTTGATGATTAACAGGGCTAGATTCCCTTATCTCTAGATAATCATCAGAGTGAAGCATGAACGTCAATAAAGGTGATTCAGCCAGTCTCAGCCACATTTTGGAACTGCCTACCTATCTCCTTCCACCATCTGAGGAGAAAGGTAGAACACTTTTCATCTGAAGACATGCCTCTCATTTGGGATGGCAGAAACTGACCTACCACATTGATGCCACAGCCAGGCCCTGTCTATGTTCTCGTCCCAATTAGTGCTTTAGAATGAGAATGCCAGGGACACGTGAGATACTTTGGCATAGATGCCTTCCAGAACAGCACTATCTAAAAAAACCCCACCTCAAAAATGATGAAGTTTTCTGCCCAGAATATTTGAATAATCCTGAGAGAGCTCAGGACTCGGGGCCCAACTTTCAATGAGTCCTCTTATTCTGTTAGTAAAGGCATTTAATAGTGTAGCTGTTTCCTGCCTCCGGAACAAAGAGGAAAAAAGTAAATCTATTAATATTTGACATTAACTGCATCAAAATGACGCTATTTTGTCAGGGAATAACCTCTCAGCCTTGCTGCATCAGAGCCATTTTTGGCAGCACACACAAAATTCAGATTTCACAATGGTAAAATGGCACATCTGATTTTAGCTGCAGATAAAAGCACAACACAATTCTTCAACAATTCAGCTGCTGCTGATTATTAGTATAAGCTTTTATTAGTAGTATAAGCTTTCAGACTTCTAAAGAAAATTAACCTATTATCCTGTCTCTGTAGATTTGTACTATCTCCTCCATCTAAAAAGAAGATATTTCTAAATATATTTTTTTAAAAATATTTTATATTGTTGCTGAGGGACAAGCAACATAAAGTGCAATCTTATAATGCTACAGTTGTGTTTATAATTACTGCCACTTATTTTCATTGTTGTTAAGTGTTTCAATGAATGCTATCTCTAGTATTTGGGGCAGAAAGTAAAAACCCACCATTTCATTGGTGAGGATTTTTGTATAGATAGACTTTATCTATCTGTCTCATTCCCTGAGCTGACAGGGTCTCCATCTCTAGAAAGATGGCCTAAAGTCTTGTGAATATGCAGATGTTTCTGTTGAAATCCTTGCCAAGCATTTTGGCAGCTATGATATAAATGCTCAGTGTGTTATTTTTGATGGAAACCATATCTGACAGATGGATGAGCATCTTAACTTCATTCTCTGACACTGCTTTAGCCTAAATGTTTTTATATAATTTCTCAGAATAAGAGAAAAGTACTCTGAAGAACATAACAGAACATCACAAACAATACATGAAACAATGGTCATTCTTCTAATGACCCCAGCTCAGAGGTTTCCATGCATTCATGTCTTCACTACAAGAGCAGGAGACATTATTAAGTGAAGACAGCTGACAGGCTCCTAAAATTTGCCAGCTTGGTCGAAATCTCCAGAAGCTTTAAATAGCATTTATGTTGTCAGCACCAACCAATAAAGTAAAATCAAATATTTAGTCTTCATATTCGCTTTCCAAGAGCTCATTTTCACGTTTTCATAAAATCTACCAGCTACAGCACAAATGATCATTTTTGGAGCACTTTTCAATACCAGCAGGATGTCATCATAGAGGTAAATTGCAAAATAAAAATGTAACTAATTAACTTTGACAGTGCATTTATTTGATGAAGTATCATCTCGCACAGCACAGAGTCAGTTACAAGCACCTGCTACCAGACTGAAGAAATCACTGTTAATCTGCTTAACTGTGAGGCTCCTTTAGCTTCCAGACTCCTGATGCAGACTCCTGGGATCCCAGCAGTTGTATCCCCATGCTGAAAGCACGCAGGCAAAACCTTGCCTCCTTCCACAGTTAAACAGCAAATGGTTGTATTGATTAATAAGAACTGCTCCTGCTTAGAACATGGAAATGTAAACAGGATGGATTAATAGCGATTTGCAAAAGATTAAAAATGGGGATCACATTTAAACCTCCATTCAATTAATTAATATTTACAAAGCATGTTCAGTAACTAGCAAATCTCAGATTATTTACCTTTGATACAATATCAAGGGAAGAGCTCTGTGCTGGGGCCTCTTCTGAAGCTTTGGCTCCCTGAGGCTGGGTGCCAATGTGGGCTGTCCATCACTAATGAATGCATTTACATTTAACACTGCACCTGGAAGAATTAATATTTTCACTTATCTCAAGATGTGAAATAAATAAATTACTCTCAGCAGATGCTGCCTGGCAACAAGCGATCTGCCAAGCTAGAATCAGGTGCTGGAGGAGGGCACAGGCAGACTAACATCCTCCCAAGTCAAATAACTAAACCTAAGATGCTGCTGCTGCACAAATTGCAGCCAGTGGACAAACACCATGACTGAGTGGCTGAAGCTCCATGCACGCAGGGTGGCCTTGGGCTGAAGTAAAACCAGGTATTCAGTATGCAGCTGCACTTACCCACCTACCCCGAATTTAGCTGCTTCCATCCCTTTGCTATGATCTGAGGCTGTAGTGCCCTTATCTGCATTAAGCCCCAGATGGGTATTGTATACTCTTCCCCAAATCCCATATCTGTTTGCTTTGGGAAGAAGACAAGCCTGCTCTGGGAAATGGTGGGCAACTGAACCAATGGACCCTCTTTGTACAGTACAATATATTTACAGACCTCACTTGGAACAAATTTCCACTAACTCATAAATTTTGGGGTCCGCTTTTGTGACTGTGAAGAACTTCCATTTTCAGAAACTAGAGAGAACCCCCTCACCTTGGTGGATCACCTCTGTGTCCCTATGCCCTGGACTCCACTACCTTTAAACAAAAGGTTTTCCTTGCTTTACTGCAAAAGTGCCCAAAAATTCAGTGCTTTCTGACATTTTGCTGGCAATGACTAGATGGAAGAAAAATTTGCAACAGCTTCAGAACCCGAAGAACAACTCCAGGTCAAATGTCCCCATGGCAGTTTTAACAGCCCATGGTGTTTCCTGCATGAATGAACAATTTCATGGACTAGAAAGACCACACTTCTCATGTTCACCCATATCCTGGGAAGATTACCATCTCTGGTCCAGACAGCCACAGGAGGTCAAGGCTCCAGTCATAGCCAGGGATGCAACCAAAATTGAAGATTACTACCAAGAACAGCTATCACAGAATTTCCCATATATGCTGCATTAGCAAACTTAACTAAAAATATGTGTCTTCTTCAACAAAGGAAACTTGTCATAGGCATGATACAGACTTGATAATGAAAAGAGAGGTTACTTTTAAGATATTTTGTTCCTGGTTATGCAGTGAAAACATTGACAAAACAATCAAGGTAACAGCTGATCAGAGCAGAACAAAACCTTAATATTAACAAAGCAAAAGCATCCCTTGGGGAAACTAGCAAACATCTTCATTTATATTTTTTTCATTTAACAACCAGACAGAAAACACAGTTTAACAGAGTTTATCTATACTATTGCTTATATACCAGAAATACATAAAGAAATTTAATTCAATACATAAGTAAAAATAAAACTAAAATATTCTGGGCTTTGTTTGTTTATGCCTTCATTCCAGAGATGCCCAGATGTATATGAGGGATAATGAAATGCTAGGAAGAAGAATCAAGCTTTGTTCAGTGAATTTTGATAGGACTGTGTAGCGGCGCGTTTTCTGGTTTTTACTTATTGTTAATAATCATTTGTTCTGTAATGGTTTTTCCCAAGTTCCCCCTGTACTTCTCCCCATTTGGTACAATCTCCTGCCTGAGAAATTCCCTTTATTCCCCTCTGTTGCAATATGTTGTCAATCATCTGTTGGTCTCCTCCCAGTGCCCACCCCCCTCCGGGAAGCCTCTCCCCCTCATTCCAGAGACTTCGGAGGGACTCAGTCCTGGATTGGAGCAGGCTGGGAGTCCCCCACCCCTCCTTTCCTATTTGCTGGCTGTGTGCCCTCCCCATTCCCCTGATTGGTTTTCCCTCTTGTATCCACCCCCTTCCCCTGGTCCCTGATAAGCAGTGAGCCTCCTCCTGCTCTCTCTCTCCTGGGACGCGTGAGTGCCTGCACCATGGGGTGCATGTGACAATAAACTCTTATCTTGCCACGAGGCCTCCTTCTTCTTACCTTCGTCGAGCCTCACTAACAGCTCTCGTGCAGCTTCTGAACTACCAAGGAGGTAGTGGCCGGTCTGCTAGCCACTGCCCAACCAGACTCGAAACAATTCCCAGCCAGGGCAGCCAGATTAGCTGGAAAACCATCTCCAGCGGGCACAGGGAATTATTTCAGGACTGGAAGTGTCAGACCTATTGAAAAAGATACAAAAATTTAGTTAAGTTTCATGCAGAGCATCAATAAATATTTTAACGAAATCTGGCACCCCTTCATGGCCTAACCAGTTCTGCATCCAGATCTGGAAAAAGTGGGAATCAGATGGAGGAGTTTGGTATATGTTAGTAAATATTTCTACACTCAAAATAAACCCAAGAATTTGCAGTTGATAGAGAACTTGTTATCAGCTTCAGCTGATTCGCTCTTGAAAAGGAAATGTTAAAACACTCTTTTTTTTTTTTTTTTTTTTGCTAAAATACTGCTTGATAGAGTAGCAAAAGAGATTCACTTCAGAAGAATGATCTGATTCGTGTGGTAAGGGAGACTACAGGAAGCAAGAAACTCTCCAATAAAATAAGTCTCAACTCCACCTCCTTAGGGCAGCTGTACACCTGTATCTCCAGCCACCTCAGTGATAACATGCTCTGTACATAGAGGCCTCAGAGTCAATCATTTAAAAAGTAAATAAAATAATAAAAGTTAATATCAAGCTCTGTTATCAGGCAGCAAGTCTGTTTGAGGATCACATATACACACACAAATACCGAAGTTTTATAATTATGGATTTCCCTCTCAATAGCTGATCTAGCCTACACTGATGAGTATCATCAGCCAGAATCTGATAGCACATTTTGGGAATCTGATCACTATGATCAAGTGATCAGCCCCAAGTTTAATGTTACACATAACTACTTCTCAAGCTCAAAGTTCAGCACAAAGCTTCCAGAGGGATTTTTCTGTCACATTCTCAAACATAGTAAGGAACTGCCATTCCACATGCTGAACTCCCTTGCCCAGTTTAGTCCATATTTTCATGCCATGGAGGAAGACTCAAAATCCAGCAAAACTATGCAAAAAAGCACCAGAAGGAACACTCACTCTGCTAATCCTTCCACAGAAGCCACCAGCAGTGGAACATGAACACTCAGTGACGGAGAAATTCCACAGCACTGCATTCCTTTCCTCTACTCGTGTGAATTCTCACACAGAGAGATGATTGTAGCAGGATAACTATTAAGTGAATAACTGAAATGTCGCGTACATCACACCATAAAATAAGATTAAAAGCATTGTTTTTCTATACTGAAACTTGTAAGTATAAAAACGGAGGTACCCCCCAGTGGGAACAAGCAGCAATTGCTGGCTTGCTAGTGACACGACTTACTTTGTTATAGAGACTTGCAGGCAGCACAGTGATGCGTTTGTTCTCATGCTGTACAAGCAATTATTTTGTGCAAAAATGAATCACTTTACATTCTGGAGATATATAAATAATTAAGATTCAACTAAATTTGCCAAAATACGTAAGTACAACACTCTACAAAATTAAAGACGCTGCACTATGCAAGAAGTTTCAGCTCAGTGCATGTATTGAAACCTCATCATTTTGTCCAAAGGATTTCTGAACCCTGAGGAGTTCAACTCAGAGCTGGAAGATTAAATGGCAGGAACCTGGGGCTAGAAATTTACCTCATGGTACTTGTAACATCTTCCACTATCAAAGCTCTGAGTTAAAAGAAATTGTTTAGGCAGTTGACATGCTGTGAATCAAAGAATGCTTAAACTTTACGGGGAGTTTCATCTTTAGGCAAATAGCATTGATTCTAACTTTGTATTCCCAGGGCTTCATGTCAGTCAAGCAATGTTCATGGGTTTGTTTTTTCCTATATGCCTTTTATCTGCACTAAAAGCTCATAGGGATCCATTACACCTTTATGAAAACCTAATTTGAATTTTTCCATGGCTTTCATGTAAGTTGGTAAGCAGACAGAAAGTATCTGATAAAAATGGGGGAAAAAAGATACTTTAATTTTTTTTTTCAGTTTATTGAACAACAAATTTTTTTAGGCTCAGTTGTTACAGGTCATATTTAGCTGATTAAGTGTTTCCTAAGCACAGGAGGCAGTCTGATACTCTGTTTTTGCCAGTTCATCCATTTGTCCTTGCCTGACATTCTTTAAGCTATCCAACCACCTTCAACTATTTTCTGCTAGAGAGAAAAAGCCTTGGAAAATCTTCTGAGTTCTTCAGGGATTAGCAGTTAGGCATTTGGGAACTGTAAGAGCACATAATAAACCAAAGTTTATTTTCTGGGCATTCAAAAATTACAGATAGCTTCCTCCTTGAAAGAAAACCAGACTTTACTAGGAAAACACAAACTTGGAAAAACCTGAAAAAATTGCAGCAGATGAGACTGACATCTTTCAGAATACACTGGTAAAAGTCCTGACCCAGTCTGCTACTGTCTACAGTGAGTAGAGAGAAAGGGATTCCTTCTTCATCCTGAGGAAGACCAGACTCAGTGGATATCAGGTGAATGGGAAGTAAATATGTTGCCTTTGATGGATATTTGGTTTTGAGGATTGCATTTCCTAATCCACCTGGGAAGAGAGACCTCCATATGATTCAGGCACTAGACCATGGTGCCTGTGACATCTGGTACCTGCATGGATCAACATCTGTCCTTGCTAACTGCATTCACTGCTGGCTGTTACAGCAATGCCTTCAGTGCCAAACAGGTCCCTCATTAAGAGACTGAGGACAGAAACCATGCTCACAGAATCTGTATTTCAAAACAGGTAAACTTTTACATGGTGCCTCTTCCTGTCCTTTAACAAACAAAGAGAAAAACCATCACACCACCAACAAAAAAAACATAGTAAACTGCAGACTACAGTGAGTACCACAGCATCCTTCAGCAAACTTACATCTATTCTTCTCAGCAAGACTGATCTTGAACAGCAAGGTACCAAGGCATAGCCCAGCATCAACGCAATCCTGACCTACTGCAGATGCATTGACTTATTCTTGGACTGATGCCCCAAAATTACTGTCTTCCCCTATGGCCCTATGAGATGCTGCTGCTCCCCAGTCCTGACAGGTTTCAGGCCTTTAACCTCATCATCTACTCAGGTTCAGCTCCCAGACCCTGAGAGGCAATGCAGTTACATCCAGCAAAGGAAAGATTCTTTTGGGGAAAATCAATTATTTACCCTGATGTCATGCTATAATTCACAGCAGAAGCAACAAAGCACTGCCTCACTGGTTTTACCACTGAGCTCCACCCAGTCAGGCAGAAGATGAGGTTATTGTTGTCATCACCACTGACCAAACAAGACCTGCTCCAAGTGTGAGGCTCGTTTTGATTTCCCCATTCTCCCTCAACACCACTTCCAGCAGATCCTCATTCCCTTGTCCCCAGAGCACAGGGATGGCTTTCTGTGCAGCTCTCTGGTGTTGCCGAGATGTCCCTGCTGTTGGGATGCCTCTGGCCAGCTTGATCCAGCGGCCAAGCTTCAAGAGATGAGCATTCCCAGATTCTTTCCACACCAACAAAGGTTTCTCAAACACATCTAGCCCACCCTATCACATGTGGTTTCTTTACTACCTCCTTTCACCTGCTCTTCCATCCAGTCCATAGCATGGCTGCTGGATGGAGGATGGAGAAGGCATTTTTGCTGGAAAGGAAAGGAAAATGTGGTGATCAGCTGCTGAACGCCTTGGTGGGTCTGGAACTTGTCTACACCAAATTTCTTGAAGGTCATGACCAACTGAGACAACACACTTGTTACTTTTAGTAAGAAATCCATTCAGTATACAATTTTTACTTTCAGTAGTAAATGAGAAAATAAATTCTGTTTTATTCCATTGAATATGACACATCTTTTTAGCAATTTAAGGTAATAACATGTTAATCTGAATTCTCATAGGCAGAAAGGACTGTGCTACAGTGCTCTTGTTTTTAGGCTTATCTTAGCTCAATGGGGTTCAGCTAATAAAGAGTCTCATTCCACCCACATGCAAAAAACAGTTCTTTGACTTTATCCATATAAAAATACACCTGGTTTAGATGGTAGGCTGGAGTCTGAAGGGCTTAAAAAACTCATTGCAGTGCACCCAAAAAACCAAACAAACAATTGAAAAGTTTGATAACTCAAAATATTTAGTTTTCCTTGTTCTAGGAAGAATGCGAATCCTATTAATGAAATATCCAGAATGGAAGGTAAAGGGATTTTGAGAGAATCCTCCCTAAGATATTTCATGTCCACATGAAAATGACTGCCAATGCTGTGCCTAGTTTCTTTTGTCTCTTCATAATACTGTTTTGAAACTAGAGAAAAAAATTGACAGCAAACTGTTGGCAGAAGGGAAAATGCCAACAGCTATGTCATTCATCATCCTTCATGAAATAAAAGATTTCGACACTCCTTTAACAGGTGTACAGGTACTCTTATAGCAGACTTGAAAGGAAGTGCAAGAAAGTAATTGAACATTATATAAATCTCAAACTCATCTTTATATCATAGATTCAAAGAATCACAGAATAGTTTGGGTTGGAAGAGACCTTTAAAGGTCACCTAGTCCAGCCCCCCCTGCAATGAGCAGGGACATGTCCAACAAGATCAGGTTGCTCAGAGTCCCATCTGGCTTGACTATGACCAGGGGGAAAGGGTGGCATTCACCACCTCTCTGGGCAATCTGCTCCAGTGTTTCATCACCCTCATTGTAAAAACTTTATTCCTTATATCTAGTCTAAATTGACCCCCTTGTAGTTTAAAACTATTACCCCTTGTACTATCGCATTCGATAAATACAAAATTTATCACTGGAGAGCTTTTGCTGAAATTTATATTCAGGAGATACTGGCTTTAGGCATGCATACACTATAGCATTTTTGGCCCTACAAGCACTAATATATAATGCTTATGCATTTGCATATTACTGCATTCTCACAAATACATTGATTACTAATTAGTTTACTACAGGCTCTCTATAGGCTATTTTATGTTTCTGTATGGTAACGAAGCCATGTTTGGAAAGACACATATTCAGGATGGACTGAGGCCCTTCTAAATAAAACTGGAGAGGGTGAAATATTGCAAGCTTATAAGTGCATATTTCTGAAACGTTTAAACATATTCTCAACAATTAATCTAACAGCTGAGCTCGACACAAAAGAATATTGAATACAAGAGTTTCGAATGCAAAAATCACCTCCTCCTCCCTTAAGTTTTAGTTAAATGGCATTTAACTGCATCAATAATCTCTAAACAGCTTAAGTCCAGTATTGATTACTCTTTTAATAAAACACAAAGTCATAAAGGTTGTATTTGCAACAGAATGCTATTGGTGGTTTTGTATATTATTAAATTCCATATAGAGCACAGCAAATGATATTACACATCAATGTTTTAGAGAAAATCAAACAGGCTGAAAAAAGTACATTCTAACGCTTGAAGCAAAAATGCCAAATGTAAATTTAAAAATGGATTCTGAATTCCAAGCAAATCCATATAAACACTTTTTAATTTATTAACTAGAAATAAGTTCTAGAAAATATTTTAAATTATTACTTGCAATTTTTCCAAAATGTTTGAATGCCCACGCTATAACCATTAAATTGCAATTTAGAAATTAGGCAAGGTAAAAACCTACACAAAATGTGCTAAGACCCTGTGTTTAAGGATTTAATTTCTTCCATGCTGAGAAAATGCAACATTTGTACACACTTGCTTTGACAAGGAGGAAGTTTCTCTCCCTCTGATCCTGAAACAATGCTGGAGCCTCAGGCCTGATGTGAGGACAATGCAATTCCCTCTGTAGCATGCAAGGTTTATAAGCATGCTGGTCCCTCAGGATCCCAGATACCATGCTACAAGCTCTTGAGAGACAGAAATCTTTAACTTAGGGCAGCACCTGGTCCAGTTAGCCTTCTGCAATGCCATATTTACATTAACACCACTCCAACACCGAGGAAGGAGCTGTTTGGAATAATCAGCTAAGAAATGGCACGGCATCGTTGCCTTAGTGAGCAGGGCTGCAGCTGGGCATCCCTGAGCATCCCCACCCGCAGCTCAAGCCCAGCTGCTCCCACCAGCTGGCTCCCTTGTGTCGGAGCTGCTGCAGAGTCACGTGCCCCCAGCTGCATCAGAAGAAGATACAGTTCTGGACTCAGAACACAGGCCCAAAGAGCCAGCAAGGCTATCAAGGCCAATGCCACAAGATGCATACAGCTAGGATTACCCCAGGCCGTGAGCCTGAGTGAGCCATGGAACAGGCACCATTGTAAAGATGGGGGATACAGAGCCAATGCTCCCGAGTGCCCTGTGGCAGAAGGCACATTCTGGATGAGTCCCCCACTGCAGGTGACCAGAGACAGCACTTTGAGTCTCATCTGAAAAATAAGTCAGGCACTTCTGAGCAGCCCAGGTCTCCTTGTGCCACTGAAACCCTACATCATTTTTATCTTGGTCAACCAAGAATTAATAGGGAGCTTCTTCTGCTTCATCAGCTGGGAAACAATTTTGCCTGAAGCTGCCGCCAGGGCGCTTGTGCCAGCCAAAAAAGAAAGACATGGGTTTCCTGCAGGGGCACCGTCCTGATCATCTAACTTGACAAGCCAGCTGCGTCCAGAGCAGACTGAGCTCAGGGAAGTGGCATAGGTTAGTTGTAAAGACCATTATTATTCTCACACAGAGATGCAGCTAAGTCAGGACTGTACTAGTCAGACACTTGTCTGACTGACAACCCAATTCCTTTGGCTGTTTTCTGATCTTTCAATTCAACACTACCAATTCACAGAATAAAATGCTACATGAATATTCAGACTTTTCCTGCAGCATTTCTGTATTCTTTCCAGTCATGAACAACAACGGCCTAGAGGTCATGGCCAGGCACACAACCCAAGAACCTAATGCCCCTTGATCCTAAGGTTGACTATCAAGGAGTGAGTCAAGGAGAGTTCCACTAACAGGTGAAGTAAAGGCTTTTTGCACAATTCACTGTGATTGTAGTGATTCAGGCTTTGCTAACACCTGTCAGCAAAAAATGTGCCTCTAACTCTCCTTTGTCCAGTCCTTTGCAGGAAAAGAGGCTGAGCATACATCTCACTAGGAAGAGGCTTTCTGCAGAACTCAGGTCCAGGAAAAGAAGGGGATCTTCAGCTGGGTCCTGAAGATTCCTTACAAGTGCGTGTCTGCTCAGTCCCCCAGAAAAACTAGAGTGTTAAAGAATTTATTTGTTTTTATTCCTCAACGCTAAATGGGAAGGAGAATTTTTTCTATTTTGTGCACAAGACCTGCATCCTGAGCATTACTTCAATAACATTCAGTCATAGTTCGTCAACATTTTTAAATTACTATCTTATTGTTTTAACTACTGAGGTGTAAAGAGCTGGAAATATGCATCAGACTCAGTTCTAACTTAAACATTAAATTTTCAAGAGGCAGCTGTTGCTGGTGAAGGAATAACTCAAGACAGAAGCAGAATATGACTGTGGAGGTGTCCTTCCACTTTATCTGATAACAGATAAACTTTATCTGATAACAGGAAAAGACAGATCATTTGCTCTCTCCAAGCCCAAGGCCATTCTGAGACCAGAATCACTGGCCATTGTCTGGGCTGGGAAATCCAGCTCATGTGTCCTTTTATGGGATGACTGGCTGACAAATTTTGTTATCTGCTGGTTTGAGTTACTTATACAATGAGTGATTTTAAATCACCAGATCATAAGAAAAAAAATCCTGTGTAGAAGAAAAGGTTTGAAAGAGACCCAGTAGCTCCAAAAAGCAGGGGTGACAGCTGAACAGCCAACTAGAGACAGAAAGCCCAAGCACAGTGATTTAGAAAACAAACCCAAGACGTGTTTTCTCTAGCAGGTAATTAGCAGCAACCTCAACAAGGAAAAAAGGGGCATGGTTCTGAAGCAAAGCAGTATCATATCAGGGTCTTTTCCAGATTTCCATCATGTACTTTTGGTAAGAGGCCTCCTTTAAGCTCAGGACTGCACTGGGACTCTAACACATGGAAGCCCATGTGCTGATCTGCATGTTTGATTTCTGACTGGGTGAGTAATGTGCACTATCCTGATTCAGTTTGCCACTGGGGACACCTTCAGACTTTGCCCCCGTTGCTTAAGCAGCAATTACAAACACATCTCATTGCCAGGCACAAGCAGGTTTTGTGATATCTTTCATCATTTATACACTGTAACACATTGCAGCACTGTACTGTATTCATATGGACTTCTCCAGTGAGATGGCCCCATTTGAGATACTCCCGGACCAGATGATTTTTCTATAAAAAGCGGTGAAATTATGGCTAATTATTTCCTGCTGTCCTCTCTGTCTTTTTTATTCCATTAAACAAACAGACAGTGTTTGGTATATGAGTAAGAAATGTAGTGTAACAGAAAATATGTTAGAAAGGAAATGATTACTAATCACTGCTTTTTGCCCAATACAGCTAAAATGACCTATTTCCTCAGCTCATCAGCTAAGCAAACTACTGACTTAAAGATGTGAGAAACCATCCCTGTTCTTTGGTTGCAAACACAATTTTGCTTCTGTAATGAATTCAAGGAGTAAATATGACCTGGGCTGAAAGAGAAGCACACAAAAACTAGTCAGCCCAGAAAAAGAAGACATGAATGGGAAGCAGAGAGACAAACCTGAAGCATTGTCTAACAGTTTATTAAGCAGGTTTAATGATTTTAAAATATGGAACACAAGAAAGCATCAGTTAGGTTAACACTTGTCCAGGACATTCCAGTACATGTGAGGAGGTAAAACGTAAAACTACTCTTAAAATAAAACTGTACTGCTTTGAGCAGCAGGAAGATAAAAAGCTAACCACAGCCGTCAAGCCACTGATCAGAAGGAAATGAATTAAAGATGTAAAGGGATGTTCATTATCTGGTGGAATTAAAAAGTATCAACTACCTTATGAACACAGAAAAAAACCCCCAAATGGATACACTTCTCATATAGTACCTTAAACTACTTGGGTTTCTCAGCCTTTCCAGGACTGAACATGACTTTGGGACAAATAATCACTATGTATTCTTTATAGTTTGCACTGTGAGACACACAGTGTCCAAATGTTTTGATTCAAGAAGCTTTAATTTTGGGGTGGCTTGTTTTTTGCCAGGAATTACAGGAGGTAGTTCTCAAACATCAGCTCATCTGGAATTTTCAAATGGCAAGTTAAAATCCTGTATTTACAAGTGGCCTTGGGGATTCCCTTTTACTCTTTTCTGGCTCAAAAACAGTACTGAAGATTTCTTTCCCTTAAATAAAGAATCTCTCTAAACCGAAGTTTTGCAAAGAAAGCATTTTAAAATACAGAGTTTAAAAAAATATTCTTCTATAATTTTGTCTACAAGTTGTTCTCAGACCCATGGCAGGGAGGAATGAACTCAATGCCAATAAAATCTAGTCCCAACAGGAAGAAATTAGTTCCTGGCAATACAGTTATCTAAAACCATACACATTCTTGGGAAGAAAGAATGTAATGTTGAATTAATACTTCAATATATATCCAGCCTTGAGTTCAAAAGGCACAAGGCTCGCTTCAAAGAAAAGGACCTGCAACTTACACCTAAGTGGACATAAAAGCTCTGTCTAAATTGGCAGGGAATTTAGCTCAGTGCAAGCAAACAAGTAAAAGAGGGCACCTGGCATAAGGCCCCTGCATCTCTAAGAGTTTCTACTTTAAGTCCAGCTTTAGTCAGGTTGGCTGGAGATTGAATGGTCCCTCTCACTGGACATGGTTTGAAGATGTCTGATGGACGAACCACTGGTCCATCTGGAGGTGATTAGCTCTCCCTTAGGATGATCAAGATTTGGTGCTGTTAATCCAGACATTCTTAGGCAACCACAAACAACTTCTGCTTTCCTCTTCTCAGTTCATGGTCCTCTCCTGTTTTTCTCTGCTTCACTCCAGGACAACATGCCCATGGCATTGTAAGTGATCTACAGGATGAAGGCAGGTTTGCTCTCTTGTAAGCATTTGAGTTTGCTCCTCTGTAATCACGATGGCTGCTCCAGCTCAAGGGTTGCTTGGTGAGACGAACTCCAGCTGTAGGAGGGAAAAAACCTCCAGCACAACGGGGGCTGACTTTGCCAAAACACCTCAAGAGTCAGGGGGTCCTTCACTCCAGCCCCACCCCACAGCCTGTCATGTCATCTGCCTAGCAGGGATTTTCAGAGCTCCCCTCCTGTTGACTCTCCAAATACGTGGAATGGTGCTTGGTCACAGGAACATTTTAGTAGCTGTCTTTGGGAGAGGGAGGCTTTGCAGCACTCCTCGGCTGGCCACTGCTTCTCTGAGGATCAGATACAGGTATCTGATTCCTCGTAGGGTTCCCACCTTCCCAAAATATTTGCCAACTCTCCTTGAAGGGGACAAGGTGAAGATAACACCATAAACCTAAATGCCCCAGTGAAACTCAATTACAAAGAAACCTTGAAACCATCCTGCAATTTTGAAAATGCTGAGAAACCTCCGCAAGTTTTTCCGAAAGGGGTTGCCTTCTCGTCTTTCTCCCACCCTTACGCTGGCAAAACTTCGTGGCTTGCCACGGCCCCGGCTCACAAGGCAGCCGGCGCCCCAGCCAGCGAGGGCCCTCCTTCAGCCTCCCTTGGGCCACATTCCCTTCCCGGAGCTCGGGCAGAGATCTTGAAAGATGAAGCTGTTACACGGCCAAACGTTTAAGATTTATTTAATTCTGTTTTTTTTTCAGAAGAGCTGTGGGTCAGACACCCTGGCTGACGCCTCGTTCAGTACCCCCACCCTTCCTGCAGCTGCAGGAGTGCCCGTGCCCGAGGCCCGAAGCCCACGGCCAGGGAACGCCTTCCCTTGCCCCCGGCTGCCCGAGAAGGGCCCCGGGCGCGCAGATGGCGGGGAGCCCAGGGCCCCATCGGGACCCGGCGGGGTGAAGGGGTGCGGACAGGTGCCGAGCCCGGCCCGGCCTCGCCACGGCTGAGGGCGGGGGGCGCGGGGCGGCCGCTCCGGCGTCGGGAGGAGCCGCTCGGTGCCGCTCTTTCCCCCGCCGCCGCCGCCCGTCTGCGAGCGTGTGTCAAACCCACGTGCTCCGCCAGCCCGGAGCGGCGATCCGCGGCAGGGCCGGCCTCCGGCCCCGCACCGCCGCCGGCCCGCAGCGCCGCCGGCCCCGCACCGCCCCGCTCCGCTCCGAACGACCAACTCCGCCGGCGCCCGCGCCGCTCCGCGGCCTGCGCCGTCCCCGCGGCGGGGAGGAGGAGGAGGAGGAGGAGGAGGAGGAGAGGGAGGGCGGTGTTTTCCTGCGCGGCGCCGCGGCCGTCGCTCCGCCGCCGGCGAGCGTCAGGCGGGGGGGGGCCCGGCCCGGCCCTTCCCCTGGCCCCCGCGCCCCGAGGATGGCAGCGCTGCCCGCACGAGTGGCTGGCGGCGGTGTCCCTCCTCTTTTTTTTTCCGGCAGCGGCGGCGGCGGCGGCAGCGGCGGCGGATCATTGTTGTGTAGGAGGAGGGCGGCGGGGATGGACTTGATCTCTCGGGTCTCCTGCTAAGGCGGCAGCACAGCGCGCCCCGCCGCCCAGCCAGCGCCGCGCCGCTCCGGGCAGGGAGGGACCGGCCCGGCCCCTCGCCCGCTCTCCGGCTCTTTATTTTTAGGGGGCTCTGCTGCTCCTTTCCCTCGCCCTTATCTCCCCCCCCCCCCCTCCCCGCCCGCACACACGCACAGGGACACGCACGCACCCTCCTCCGGTGCCCTTTCATCCTTCCCCCGCGCCGTCCTCCCGCGCCGTCTCCTGCCGCGGCAGATGCGCCGCGGGTCACCGCGCAGCTGGGACTATGGTGAAATTTCCAGCGCTCACTAACTACTGGCCCCTGATCCGGTTCCTGGTCCCTCTCGGCATCACCAACATCGCCATCGACTTCGGGGAGCAGGTAAGGCAGCGCCTCTCCGAGGAGCGACCCTCTCCCGCCCACCCTCCCGCAGCGCCGGGCTGGCGCGGTCGGCGCCTCCGCCGGGAAGGAAGGGACGGAGAGCCGAGCCGAGCCGTGCCGTGCCGTGCCCCGCCGTCCTGCCCCGGCTCATCGCGCCGGGCGGGGACTGCGGCCCCTGCGCCGGTGGGGGCAGCGGGCAGCCGGTGCCGGCATTGCCTGCGCCGGCAGCCGCCCGAGAGCACGGGCTGCCCCGCACCCCCGGGAGATGCCCGGGGAAAGACGGCACGGTTTGGGTTGTTTTGGGGAAATTTTCCCCCTCGGAATCCAGGATTATATAATCTGAAATTACATAATGCATTGGCCGGGGGCTGGCAGGGGTTTATCCTCGCGCTGACACGGCCGCTCAGGTGCAGCAGCCCCTAGCGCAGTGCAGCTCGGCGGCGGCCGGAGCGGGGCGCGGGGCGGGCGGCCCGGCCGCCGCCGCCCGTTGCCCGAGGGGCGCCGCGGCCCCCCCGCCCCGCGGCGCTGCCGCTGCCGCAGCCGCTCGGCCCCCGCCGCCGAGAGCTCCCGCCGCGGCATCGCGGGAGGAGCGCCACATCCCGCGGGGAGCCGCTCCGCACCCTCTCGGGGAGGGGGCGGCTTCCCGGCGGGGCTCCGGGCAGGTGAGCCTCCGGCTGCACCCCTGTCCCCGCCGCTGCTCTGTGCGCCTCAGCACTGCTGCAGTTCTGGAGCGGTGTTGGTGACCTAAGGGTGTCCCCTGGCATGGGCACCGAGAAGATAGCCCGGTGTATCCGAGGCCGCCGTCAGCCTGTCTCCCTGACGTGCAGGCATCCCAGTTCGTCCTCCCAATCCCCGCTTGCTTCATTTGCACTGAGAACATGTTCGGTGCTTGACGGACCCGCTCCCCTGCCCGAGCTCGTTTGCCACTGCACTGGGGCGTGGGGGAGTCTCTGCTCTCACGTTTCGGTATCTATAACAGTCCAGGACCCGGTCTTGTGTTAGGCTGCACTGTATAGGACCTGTCATTACATTTCTAGTAGGATGGTATACGCTGCTACTTACTCCGAAGTGTCAAGCTGGGCAGCCACACTAGGTATTGCACCCCAAATAGCTTTATCCTTAAGTCACTCAGTTTGGCTGAGAAGAATTGACATTTGCTCCTGTCCTTCTTGAGCAAAGATACTAGAAAACTAGTGGGTACTTTAAAGCACTGGTAAAGAAGAAAGCGAAAGGAAAAATACTACAGTGGGAAAAAATAGCTAACATTAATCATATGTTTGTCATGGCTGTGTCAATCGCGTTTTGATTCCTAGTCCTTTAAATAAACCGCGGTACTAAAAAATACAATTCCATCCCTGTCTAACAACTACGTGCTTTCGTACTAAGTGAGTCTTCTTTAAAACATGCTGGGGGGGGGAGAGAGAAGGGAAATCTAAATATAGAGATGACAAAGGAGAAGATGATTTAAATGCTAATAACTATGCCATGTTAATAACATACAGCAGAAGTTAAATTGAAAGCGGTGCACTCAGAAAACTGAGTATGACAGGTGCATTCATACAATTTGCTTCATACAAGGTCAGCTCGATTCAAGGTAAATGTCAGCCTTTTAAAAAAATATCCGTATGGCTTCAGTGTGCTCTGAACCAGGATTTCAAAAAATTTGCAAGTAATTTTATAAGTGAGGGTCCTGTCTGGCTAGGTACCAGTGACACAGGAGGGATGTTAATCTGTGAATGATACATATAAACACTTAAGCAACTTTGACAGTGTTAGAGACAAAAATATCTTAGAAAATGTGTTTTGTTTGATAGCCAAGTCATAGGATTGGCCTTTCAGGAGACTTGGGGTTATCCCTTGTCTCAGATGGCTGCCTGGGGAGATATTTAATTGAAAAGGGAGAAATCCAGCCTGCTGGAACTTTAGCTTCTTTCAGGAGCAGAAACTAAAAAGATAGTTTTTGTACCAGCCTTACCTACATGGAAATCAAGGGAACTGAAAAAGGGACAAAGCTACTCCAGGTCTGAAGGGTTCCTCTTACAGATAAAAGGACAGTGATTTTATTTTCCTCTGTGTAATACATGAAGTTACTTTTTGCACTTGTACGACATTACTGTTGGACTTGGGAGGCTGAAAGTACATTGACTTGCTGAACCAGTCACCTTTCTGCTTTACATTTTCAAAACATGTAATAATTTTAATGTGAGGGATGATGAATGGAAGCAACGTAGAAGAATGGGTGTGCCAACAGATAGCTCTGCAAAGGCTGCAGTACCCCCTCCTATGAATGTATCCTGCAGATAACACAGATTTCTAAGAATGATAAGGGAAGTAAAATTTGCATGAAGGAATATTACTTGCTCTGGACAATACTGTAAAAGAGACAGGAGAACTGCAGAAGTAAGAGATGTAGAGATGACTGTAAAAAAATTAGGGAGAGAATGGACCTTGCCTGACCAGGGAAGAAGAGATGTGTAAGAAATGCTGTAAGTCATAAACCCTTTTGATGTATGCTATTCATACATTGCTCCCTCAAGTGGGGAGAGTATTTGGAGGTAGACTGTTCAAAGCAGAGCCTTCTTAGCAAAACCTTATACTATTAGATACCTCAGATTGAAAAGTGAGAAACAAAGAGAATAACTTTTTTTTTTTTTTTGCTATTACCTTGAGAGGCTTTTCTGGGTGTTGAGTAGTTGTAGTCAGTAGCAGACCACTAGAAAGTTACCAGATCCTTGGTATGCAACTGTCTCTAGGTTTCTTGCTTCTTTAAGGGAAATTTACTGTAAGGCTAAAGATTGTTTGCAGAACATAGGTTAAGGCTGTCACCATTGCCCCATATAAGATGCTTGGTCTGGAAAGTCTCTTTAGTTTACAGGAAGTAAAAAATGCTGGCGCAGTGCTTAAGAACTAATCAGCTCAGATCCTGAAGTCACTTCCAGAACCACTGTGGCCAGTGAAGAGCCTCCTGTTGACCCTGGACTCTAATCCAACAATGCCTTAGGACAAAGCTATATTACAGAGTTACTCCAATCTAGTGAGCTGACCTAATTTCTTCACCTCATAAAGTCTCTCAGACAAATACCTGATTTTTTTCCCTATTCTAAAAAAGGTAGTCCTGATTCATGACCAGGTAAATTACCAGAATATTAGAGAGATAAACCATTTCTAACTTACTTTCTTGATTTCCTTCTGCAACCCATTTCCAGTTTATTTACAGTGCTACATGGCTTTTGTGAAATTAAATACTCATACCTTTCTTCCTAAGAGTATGGCCTTCAGGAAAATATTCCCAAATATTTTTGGCTAAATGTTCCTTCTCCACTCAAAACTGTGTCTCTGTGTGTCAGTAATGAGTGTGTTCATGTGCACGCATCTGTACAATTTTTTTTCTCCAGGTATATGCATGCACATGCAAATACACACAACAGAGCATCTTCATCCCAAGAGCTCAACACCATCAGAAGAGAGATGGTCTCTTTTATTCTGCTATGGAGAAGAGCTTTCAACCCTCAACATCTTACCCTGAGATTCACAATAATTACTGTAGAGCTCAGTCATTGGAGAGCAAAGTTTACATTAAAAATTCTGGCTCCCTTGAAAAATGCTGGATGTACTTGCATAGAAATAAATAAATAAATAAATGTTTCCCATTGATGGAGAGCAACACAACTTCAAACAACTCAACCAACAAATAACAGCACTGCTGCCCCATGGGCTCAAAAATCCATCACTACCCGCATCAGTTTTCATTTTAACACAGTTCCAGAGCTGCTCACATATATTCTGATGGCCTGACTTGTAACATTTGCATTTGCATCAGCATTTTTATAAAGGGGGAAGCTGAGGTGTGCATGAATTCACTAACTCTGTCAGAAGCCCGGACTGAACCCTAGGCAGCGCTAAATAGAGTTTGTAGGCGTGGCTGGTAACTCTCTCTGGTGCTCATGGGGTGGCAGAGGCCAGGCAGAGAGCGAGCAGTATTTGGATCTCAAGGCCTGTTAGCAGTAGTCCCTTAATTATCAATGGGAACACTAGGAGGGGTTTTTTGTTTGGGGATTTTTGAACCTTGCAGCTATCGTGTAGCCAGCCCTGGGATCATTGTTTGTGTCACTGTCAGTAGCTGTTGGCCCGGCGGTTTAGCGTGCCAGCATTACTTGTGTGTGCAGACACGGTGCTCAGTGGCTTGTGGAAACTAAAACCGAGCAAGCACAACCCTGTTGCTGCTTTCTCTGAAGGTCACTCAGGTGCTCTGGTCCCTGCAGAGAGCTTGCCTTATATTGCCCATGTTGTAGTGTTTGAGATCCAACAGATGAGCCGTAAAGGAAATGCTAAGTGTTTTGGATCCCAAATTATTTTGCAGTAATTGCTGGGTTTTTTCTTCTATTTGATTGGGGTTTTTTTGCCTGGTGGGGTTTTTTTTGTTTGGTTTGGTTTTTTGGGTTTTTTTACTTAAAAAAAGAAAGTTGCCAGAAAAGGAGAACAAGTCATGAATAATGTATCAAAAAGAATTAGTGAGCTTATTGTCTGCCCATGCCATTTGCAAACTTGGTAGGGGGTTAAACATTTTGATTAATGCCTTATGAAGCTTGGTTTTGGGGTAAGCATTATTGTCTGGACGTTCAAAACAAGTAATGGGAGAGTTCACATTCCCAGCTGTTCACCAGGGATTTGTGCCAAGTTGTGTAACCTTTCCGTGGCACAGTTTCCCTGCCTTTGAAGTGTGCCTAGACACCTTACCTGTATGTAGATGTAATGAAAATTCATGTGTCAGAAGCATTCTGAGATGAAAGGTTCTGTATGAGTGCAAAGTACTCCTGTTATTGATGTTGTAAGAGGTCAGGGACTAGTTTAAATTGTGTAGGACTTTAGTACCATATAAACAAGAACAGTAACAATGTCCTATAATTGGTGTACATGACGACTGTGTATTATTACCACAACTACATTACTAATAGGGTAGGCAGGTGGAAATGTCCTGTTTATTTAAAATGAATGTGAACTACACAGCTTTTAAAATTAAATTTAGATAAATTATGTTGAAGAAGGAAACATATACAGAGTATACTATCAACAGAATTTTTTTTTGTTGTTATTATTTTCCTTGGCATTATTTTGAAGTAGTTTCTCTTGCAGAATTCACAAGAGAAATAGCTAGGAATGACCACTGAAATACATCTAAGTTTCCTGTTTAGAGTGAGCCAATCCAAGTGAGACCCTGGACGGAGAATTAAAAGCCAAACCACACACGCCTGAAGTAGTTACTTTCAGGATATATACCTCAGTGCTGTCTCCAGAGACTTATTTGTAAGCAGTGCAGCTTTACTTCCCTCTGCATGCCAGCCTGAGCCCTCCAGTCTTGGCTCCTAAATGATCATCTGCCAAGCACTGTGGGTTTTCACACCAGTGCTAGGTGGGCTCTAGACCACGTGGACAGCTCTTGAGACTGCCCAAGAGATTAATGAGACTTATGTGTCTGTGTTAGTGCAGCGGGCGTTACACACCAGGCTTTGCATTCACCACTCACGCAGAGCATTTGCTGGCGTTTCACAGCAAGCAGTGCATGCTGAGACGTGGGAAGAAGACAAAGATCTCATAAAGCATTTGCAGATGAAAGCCAAATCTCAACAAAGCTCTTATGTACTTAAAGGTGACAAAGACTTACTCCTGGCAGCTAAACCAATATCTAGTTGCATTTTATAGCACACAAGGTACAAAATAAACAGGTTATGAAGAGCACTGGGGCTATCACCACTGGAAATTTCACATGGTACTAGAAATTATGAGAATGAACCTGCACTACTAATGAGGTGTCCATTCCCTGCAGTGCTCCATGTTGCCATAGTGTAAAATACATAATCTTGAGCTAGGACCTGTTTTGGTTCATTTGTCAGTACCTTCCGTTTTTTTTTTATCCTGCTCTCTCCTTCTTTCACAAAACCATCCAGTTCCCTGCCTCCCACCTCCCATGGCTGTGTCAGCTTGGCTCTGAGGACTTCTCTGGACTTTCTTATGCTTCACTCTTTAAGATGGGCAGGTTTTGTACTTGCTGATAACCATTAAGCATGTCTGAAGGATTTTGCTATCTATAGATCTACAGCTCTAGAGAGAGCTTATTTCTAGGACAGGTTGGAAGCGGGGGGGAACAACTCCATGCAGCACCAACCAGCCACTTTTTTATGAAGTAATTTAATTAATCTCAAAACTGTAAGTTCAGGTGATATTTGCCCACCAGGCAAATTGCTGGAAAATAAAACTTTGAGGTCTGTGGGGTGGAAATGATTTTCCTTACCAGAAGACTAACTCATGCAGTGGGAGAAAAGGAACATTTACAACTTTGCCGAACAGTTGCCGTTCTCAGTCTCTAGGCTGGAGGGCCCTCACTGGAGATACTCCAGTCATAATATCATTGGATATCCACTGGAAAAGGTGCATGGGGAACCAAATACTTTTCATGCTTATTTCAGAGATAGGGAAATTGGCTTCTCCTCCCTGTGCCAGTGAAAATCTAGAAGACTAATAAGCATCAGGAATTGAAATCAGCAGTTGAAAATACCCCAAACCTAATTTTAAAACATGAGCTCAAAATCAAAATTTTAAAAAGGGTTTGAACCACTGTATTCTGCATCATGTTGAGAAATCTCTGAAGTAAAACATTTGGTTGTGAAGTGAACTGACCATTTGCTTTGTTTCGAGGCTTTTCTTTTTTTTTTTTTTTCTTTTTTTTAATTTTTTTTTTTTTTGCTGCCTTTTTCCAAAACTAAGAAAGCTTTTTTCTCTTTCCATTTTCTTTGGTCTAATCTGATTACTTTTTAATCATTGCTCATTTTGCTGCTGGCTGAAGAACTTGGTTGTATACAAAGGCTTATATGACATGGCCAATCTTATGACTAAAGATAAAGTGTCTTTTTATATTCAAAGAAGGCATACACTCAAGGCTTCAGCTCTGAAAGTGCAGATTCTATCTGTTTCCTATCTTGATCTTAGACAATACATTTCTCTTTTTGTGAGTTTCGTCAGTTCTAAAATAGTGATGTGTTTCACAAGGCAGTTACAAAGTATATTCCTTCATATTTGTAAAACATGGATGGAAGTTGCTGTATAAATAGAAAATTTAAATATATCTGCCAGCTCACGCAGAAAACTCCATGCATAAAACTGAGCAATTCCAAACAGATTTTGCTTTGCAGCTACTTTGAGAAATCTGTGATGTTTTTAAATAACAGATATTACTGCTGAGCTCAATTCCAGTTCAAATGACATATCAGAACATGGTTTTTTAAAAATGGGTAATTTGTAACTATCTTATATTTTAACAAGCTAATTTAATCAGCCATTGCTGCCTCATGCTCTTAGTACTTGGAAAACTATGGATTTGGGGGTGAGGGAAACAGGAATGTTAATATGCAATTAGATCATCAGATGGCACTTCTTTCTGCTTGCTTGATTTTCTACTGACGTGGTATTGCTGTAGCTGTCGTTTTAGATACCAACACTGTCTTTTCAGATAACCCTTAGATAGAGAATTAAAAAGAATCACCATAAGAGATGTAAATGACCTGTGCACTTCAGTGTCCAAAACAGCAAAGCTCTGAAGTTTTCCTGTGTTCTGTCTCCTTTATGGTATCACCTCTCTTTCAGATTTTCCACAGGATGTCACTACCTTGCTATAGAGTTTCTCTACATGTGCACTTTTTCTTGATGAGTTCCCTCCTGATGTAATGCAGAATAAAAGATCCTGAAACATGAACTAAGAATAATTCCAGGTGTAAATATGCATTTTGTTCCAAAGAGAGCTGAAGTACAGCATTGTTACTTGCAATAGCACAGTTGATTTCCACAGCCTTTGCAAGAGCATTCTAAAAAAGAACAAAGGAAAAATACTGGAGAGTAAGGAGCAGTTTGTTGAAAAATAAGTGCAACAAGGGCATGAATTCTCAAGTGCCATTTTAATTATTTTCCCAAGGATGATGCAAAAAAATTCACTGTTCCTGTTCTGGCTGGAGTGTTACTGTTGGAGAAAGGGTGTTCACTGTTGCCCAACAGGTCCAGTTTGCTTTAGTGATGTAGTGGTTCAGCAAGTCTTCAGCTTTTAGTGTGGGAAGTGAATAAACTGCAAGACATTACTTATTTTCAAGTGTTTTGCTTCACATAGTATTTCTGCATTGTTAAGGCAGTTTTTTTCAATCCTTTTCAATTTTTACAGCCCAGAAAATTTTCAGTGGAGTGTAGAGAAAATTCACGTGCATAGGAGCTGGAGAGCATACATGGTTTTATACTTCTTCATTACCTGTTTCCAACTCCTTGTAAACATTCCCTAAGGTACAGGGTTCTGTGGGGCTGAAAGCTCACTGAACCAAGACATGCCAGTCTGTTTGGCGACAAATACATTTGAAAGGCTTTTGGCTGGGAGATGGTCTGTCTTCTGGCCTTCTTACCTGTGTTTTGCTCTTAAACTAGTGAATGAAGTCACATGCAGGCTGCACCTGAGCTTTAATGTGCTGGCATAATTATCGCCTGTACTGGCTGAAGAATGCAGTGGTGCCTGTCAGCTGGGACTGATTTTTTTTCCTTCATCAAGTCAGATGTGCAGCTTGTGTAGGTGTAAAGGGTGCAACTACATCACCCATTGTTCTTCCCTTGATTTTTTGAAGGTGGTGTTAGACATCTACGTTCCTGAAAATGCAGGGTTTATGTCTAGATTTTATTGGGCTCTTTTTCCTCCCTACTCACCTCTCCTTACTTCTGCTGCATACCAATGACTAACATCTTATTTTTGTAACCTCTGTGTTAGTATACAGTAGCTGCTGTTCCTGTAGCTATGGGTAGTTAAGGTGAGGTAGCCTCTGATCCATCCCCGGCATCTTTGCTCCTCAAGGCAAAGGCTTTCCTTGCATCAGCATACCAATGTGCTCCTAGAATTTGCCAGCCTTTGATCTCAAATCTGCTGTCCTGCAGATGGAAGACAGATACTTGAACAAGTCCATCATGGCCATTTCCTCTGTCAGCACCTTACCAATTAAAAAACCTTTAGGCCATTTGAAAAGAAAGTGAATTGTTTGCAGCATCACGGGGTGGGAAGACACTTCACATTTTTGGTTCTGTTGAGAGGGAAAAAAATGTCAGTTATGCAAGAAGAAAGATTATAGAAGTGAAGCATTTATAGCTTGGACAGAAAAGGGAGTTTGATAACCATCTGCAGTATGAACTGTGGTGTGGTCATGAAGGAGAGGAAAGGGGAAACAAGGTTGGCTAGGTCACTGCTGTGGAGAAGAATGTGGGCAAGAGTGGTGAGAAAGGTTGGGGTGGTAAACACAGTTTAAAACTGAAAAGATTTTCAGATGATTTCTCAATTAAAAAGCAGAAGTTTTTCCCTCTCACACTTTACTTCCTTCTAAAGTGTGGCACAAAGAGTGCTGACCTTTAGATAGCATTAGGTGGTGGTGGTGGTGTTTTACACAGGCTCAAATTCAGAGAGTTACCAAAAAAAAAGAGTGTAGTCACTGTAAAGTGCTGTACATGGTGGGTCAAACCTGAAGACCACATTTTCTGAGCTTGAGAACCACATCCTCTTCAAAGGCATTCAGTGCACTCTAGAAGGACACTGTAGTTATGGGCTCTTACTAAGGTAAAGTGTAAAAAAACCTGCAACTTAGAGGTGAGGAATTTCTTTTATTAATAATTGGCAGTCATGATACAGTTTTCTCACAGCACCCTGTGTTTTTACATGCTGCCTCCCAGATTTAGCATACAGAGAGCACTTGCTAGGGGGAGAAACCAGAGCTACCTAGCCAGTAGAAGCATTGACTGTGAATTCTTGTCTTGTTCCTTTCAGAAGCATTCACTAGAGGCAGTGTGCCCTTAGCTACCCGAGTGAGCAATACACTGTGTTAGGGTCTCCCTGGCTGAGCTGAGGGGAAAAAGTCCAAACAAAATGAGCTTATCAAAATGCAGGAACCTTTCCAGTATGAGAGAAGTAGAGTGTTGAGATGTCCTCAGTGTGGAAGTAAGGGAGATCTTAACTCTGCTTTTTAGCCGGAGGTTTGCTGAGTTTTTTAAAGGCATAAGCTGTTGTGAGATAAATCTTGGCAAGCACAGGGGAGGTTTCAGTCCTGTGGTCCCATATGGTGTATGTGCACAGCCCTGGACCCTTTCTTGACCTCTCTCACTTACCCTTTCTTACTGCCTTTCCAGTTCAGTTCTTCGCATCCTTTGCTTGGTTGTCCAATGGGTGCTGGAGCCATCTCTGTGGCTTTGTTACCAGACTGGAGATGCACTGCAGCTGCTCTTCCTGATTGCTACCACGGAGCCCATCCATTTTGCCCTCATCCTGCTACTTGCTTGGGTAATTTATTCCATTGGTCCATCCCCCTTCCTCCTCCATTGTGGCATTTTGGAGATGACTTTGAACATTAGAATTATTTGCAACCCACTCAGCCCAAGAGGCCAGCTAAGAAGATGAGTTCAAACCAGCCACCAACTCTGCCCAAAAGAAGTGAAAATGCTAGGTGATGTACTTGACATCTCTGGTCATTTTTCTCTGCATTTAGTAGCACATAACAACTGGGAATGTGGGCCTCCAAATTCAGTGTGACAGCACTGTCAGCTTCCCCTGTAGTTATGTTGGGTCATAACAATTTTGCAGTCTTAAGCATTCACTTTAAAAGAGGAAGAAAATCCAAACTGCACAACATTTTTCAGCACATTAAAAAAACAAAGGCAGTCATCCACTGAAAGCTTTTTTTTGACACAGGTAAACACATTTTTCACATGCTTCTTTAAGACACACATGCACATATATGTGGTGTGTTGTGAGCAGGAGACTGCCTTTGTAGGAGAATTATACACTGAGAGGTGCCAAAGTACTGTCCTGATTACTACTGATGCAAGACTAAATAAATGGTCAAAGAAGTAAGGAGATGGGCTTTAACTGCTCATGTACCCAATTTGAGGCCTACAGTTTGAGCCATCTCTGGTTACATGTTGCATGTGCAAATGATGTCTTGTTTTTGAATCCATGGGTTTGTACATGGATTTTATCTTTTTGAAATGTGATCTTGAGAGCAATCCTGATCACTGCACCACTGTCCTTTATATACTTGTGGGTAGTGATTTTGCTTCAGAGTGTTTTATTTCAAAGCATGAGAGCATGACGACCTTTCAGCTTTCAAAGTCTTGTTCTTGCTCTTATATGAGCTTTCTGAGATGCAGTCAACGCTCTACTGGTTAGGACACGCTCCAGCATTGTAATGGTCTTGGGAAGAGCTTTCGTCAGCAGTGCCTTCTGGATCTAATATATAAGCAGTATGGGTTTTTTCTGTTAATACTGTGCAGAGGCCAGTGTTTCTCTCTTTAGATAAATTCATGATAAATCACAGCAGGTATCCTGCTTGACATTTTCTTATTCTAGGCTTGACCTGTTGGTGAGCTTTGAGTTGCTGTCCAGAAAAGGCCAGTGTCGTTGTGGGCTAGCTTTTCCAAATCACAGCATGCCATTTTTGTCAGCTGCAAGCTCCTACCACTTTGTGGGTGGTTGCATCACTGAGGAGAAAATAGCTAATAAAGGCACAGTCGTTGCCTCAGGACTTTGCTGAGGAAACCTCATGTGAAGTTACATATTTGTGACTTTGAGCTCCAAGGGTTTGGTCATGCTTGCAGTAATGTGCAGATGTGGGGTCTGTTGTATTCTGTGTGCATCCAGAGATTTGAAAGGGGAAATGAGTGGTAAGAAAGAGGGGTTTAGATCAAGCTGCCTGAAAGGGAAAGGCCTGACATCCCTGACTCTAGAAATACCACCACATCCCAGAAGTCGTGGGTCATGAAAGCTTTTCACTGCACTAGAAGGGCTGAAATGCTCCAGTCAAAGCAACTGCAGGGCCATAATTTCATCACTAATATCTTGCTGAATAACAAACCAGATACTTATTCCTCTGTCATTCTCCTGGAAGTCTAAAGTAGACAAAGGAGGCATGCCAGTGCAAGTTTAGCTTAATGAGAAGGCCATCAGGTTCTGTATTGAGACCAGCATTGAGAAGAATGTTAAATCAATACTTGTCCGGCTGGTGATAAAGGATAACCTGCGCTTAACTGTAGAAATAAATAGAGGAAAAAATATGACTCACTGATAGCCTTGACCTTTTTGCAAAAACAGAATAGTAGCAGCACATGAAACCATTAGATATGAATACAGTCTCTTGAGAACTCTGAGTATGAAATGCTATGACAAGAAATAAGTGAATTGGCTGGACAGGGAAGTCCAGCCAGAAAAACAGAGAATACTTGAGTTTGTTGTTTTTGTTTTCTTCACTCTTAATGCACTTATAGCATTAGGGAACCCTAAGCACTGTTCTGCTTTGCTGTTGACACAGCATAGAGTTGAGGGGTGCACAGAGAGGCTGAACAATTACAAGAAAGGATTAGTAGCTGTTTTGCAAGAGGTTACTATCACAGCTTCTGGGAGTTGGTTTCAAAGGCAACTTAAAGCATGAGTGTCTCCTGTTTGCTTTCTGTGAAGAATAGTGCCTCAATAGCCTCTTGACATTTAGAATCAAATACCTCTACACTTTCCTTCTTTCTGTTTCGGCCAGATAAGATCCTGTAACGTCAAATCTTCTGTGTATATCCCTTTGTTTTGCAATTCCTTTGTGAAAGAAAGAAAACAACCATTGAGAAAGAAATAGGATATAAAAATAGGGAGCTGCCCTCAATTCAATCCTTTTTTTTTCTTCCACTGAATCCCTGCATGGCAGTGCAGTGATGCAGCACCATAACCAACAGTCTGGCATCTGCAGCATGCCATGCTGAACCCTGAAGGATCAAGCATCATCAATCTCATCTTTTACTGTCTGTTTTTGGCTCTTTGTTTATAGATATTTATTTAAGACGGGGGATTTTTTGGTTTCAGCCCTTGGCTGGGGCCTCCCTGCACTGCTCTAGTTGGTGGCCCTGGACAGCTCCTGTCCCTTCACCTTGTCACCCTGCCTGCTATTTACTGCCCTTTTTTTAGTCCACAGTAGTCTGTAAGCTTCAAATTTCTGCTCCTCTTCTGTCTCCTCTGCTTTTCGTTTTCTGTGCCTGTCCACAGGCTGCTTCCAAGGCACATCCCGTTGCTGTTTGCAGACCAGCAGCCCACGGTATGTATGGCAGCAAGGTGCCCACTGCCTGCCCCCAGCAGATTCCTTCCTTGCAAACAAGAGGCCTAGCTCCACAAGAGAAATGCTTAATTAGAAATCTTCTTTGAGTTTGTGGGCTTTAAGTATAGGCTTCACTTCAGCTGATGTACTAGTATTTATCTCATATGAGACAGCCAGACTTCAAATGAAGAATGTGAGCTTTGTAAAGTTGCAAGACTTTTACCTAGCAAAGGGTCTGTGCTTGCCACTTCATCCTCCAGACATGCAGCTGTGGTGCCAGACAGCATGTTAGCCAGCTGTACATGTTTCTCCTTTTACATCTCACCATGGCAGTGCCAGGTCCAGGTCAGTCTGGTTCAGATACTTTTTCTCTAGGACTGGCATGGCACAGTGCTGGCTGTGACTACTTCACCACCTGACCTGTAGCTCCCTCTCATCCTTACCCAGGCAGCCTGTTTTGAATTCCTGCTCAGCATGATGCCATGTAGGAGAAGCAGTAAAATTTTTGTCCCTGCATGCTCATGTCTGATGGCACATGATAAATGCCTGGTGTCCTCATTGGTGGCTTTTTTCAAAGAACCTACGAACCAAGGTCGGAGTGATTATTCTCACTAAGTCTTAAAGCCAATTTCTGGATCACAAACAAGAATAACATTGCCTGCATTCCCCACATGCCTGTTCATCCTGCTGTTAAGTCTCATTGCTGTGGCCGACTAGGAATGTTTTCTTACCTGCATGGCCAGAGATAAAGATGTTGGAGTGCTGAGTGCTAATCTTAACAAAGCCCCTTTTGGATCAGAGAGTACTTCTGCTCTTTGGTGTATTCTTTCAAAGACAATCCTTTGAGGAAATCTGGGAGAAGCATGTCAGGCTCAGTCAGTTTTACATGGGCATGAATATAAGGTGCAGAGAAATCCAGGTGTTGAGAAGGTGCTCACTGTAGGCTTCCAACAGAAACGTCCCCATTTGTGAACCTGTGCATCCCTTGAGGGACTTTGATGGTCATGACCATTTTTAACATTATAAATATTTTTAAAATGCTATATATAATTTGTCTTCAGACATTTTCAGGTCATAACTAAACTACTAGGCTTGTTCCAAATTAGGGATGGATGGCATGAATAGCACAGTGTGAGTCAGATCCATCACATGCTCTAAATTAAACTTGTGCTGAGCCAACATTGATCTTAAGACTCTTTCTGAAAATCTCCCTACCTTACAGATATTGCTGATAGTGTTTCTACAGAGGCTGATAACGAAGAAAAATATAAAGCAGAAGCATGGAAGACAACTGTATGATGGGAGGACTCAAAACATGCAACCAGGAGAAAGTATTCTGAATAAACAAGTTAGAGAAATAACAGCTTCAGTAGCATATAGGTTTTTGACTTGCCTAGCACTCTTAAAAGTTCACACTACAAACCTCTAATTTTACTGAAGTAGAGTTGTCTCCTAATGAATACAGATGGATATTTCCCTACCTGGGCATTGAAGCTGCCTGAAGTATAACCACAAAGGGCTCCTGTTTTCTGGGGAGGGAAAAGAGGAGTTATGAGGGTAACATAAAGATAAGAAGATAGAGGGTCTTAAGAGGATTTATCTGATGACCTGTCCCCTAGTAGAGGTAATGCATGCTCAAAGTGAGATTTCACCTGGGATACTTTGCACAGTTATGGCCATACATACTTAAGGCAGGTCAGTTCAAACTTGTTCAGAAAATCACGCAAAAGAAACCACAGCTGTTAATTTCTCCATTTTTTTTCATCATTTTATCTAAGAAGGTGAAACCAAAAGCTTCTGGTTTCTGTAGCCCAGCAAAAAAGGGTGGAGCGTGATTAGAGTGTTTGTCTGTGAAGGAGACAGGGTCGTGTTTTCTGATGGGAAGATGGTAGCCTACCTGCAAACAAGAGGAAATTAAATAGCAACATATGACTGTGAACGACAATGAGTGCTTTTAGGCTGGAAATGAGGAAGGCTCCCAGCTACCAGAAGAATGAGACTCTGGAACGAGCAGAGTCAGAAAAGCTGAACAACTTGTTTTTAAGATTGCATTAATGAAAGTCATGCTACTGCAGGTGTGCCTGGAGCACCACAAAGGATGGAAGCCTACAGCCCTGCAAGTAGCTTCCATTCCCTTTGTGAAGGGAAGGTAGTAAAAACTTCTTAACCTGAATATGCTGTGGTTCTAAAATACTTGTTTTTCAATATTTTTAGCTTCTTTAAAACAGGTCATTGCTTACTTGAGACCTTCACAAACCCTGTTCTCTCATAGGAATGATTCCCAAAAAGGCAAGGTGTCCCCTCAGCCAGGGACACAGAGGCAGGGGGCTGCTTCTGTGGGGCTGACATTGCTGCCTCTGGTGCTGCTGGCACTTGTGAACAAATGGAGCTCTGTTCATTTTCTGCTCCAGCAGAACGAGCAGGGGGCGGGGAATGGGACAGAAGAAGGATGAGCTCGGGGATGGAGGTTGCTCAACAGAATGAGAAAAACATAATGACAGAAGACAATGTATATTCCTTTCCATAAAGAAATGCATTCAATTATACACGTTAAACAAAATTTGGAAGGGTTTGCTAATGCCCTTTTATTGTTGTTCACAGGAAAGCTGATCTGTTCATTTTTTCTCATTTTTTCATTTATCATTTTGCATACTAATGATAAATCAAAGCTGATCATCTTGTCATTGCCATTAACCCTGATTTAGGAAAATCTAGAATCGTAAAATACCTTCCCTTTTTCTCATTGCTTATGTCTTCTCCCAGCATTCCAAATAGCAAGCTGCTCTTGTGATATGAAAATCCTTTTAAAGGCAGAAGCATCCAGCCTGTATCGAGAGCACTAGAAGAGACATGCTTGTCTTCTGTTGGCCACTTTGAAAGTCTCAGTCTCTATAATTCCATCCATTTGAATTATGTTGCTTTGTCCTTCTGAAAGCAAAGCAACCGTTATTACAGTAATTAAAAAAAAAAATCTATTACAAGTTTTACAGACACAGTACTTTCAAAAATGTGGCATTTTAGAAGTGTGGGCATTAAATTTGTTGGCCTCTGCATGATTGGGCTATTAAGAGGCTGTATTGGTGTTGTTCTAGTAAGTTAAAAATGTGATTTTAAAATGTTTTTGTACTGTCACTAGAAAAATGCATGATATAAGAACGGCAAATGCTGGAACATGAGAGTCATAATTCTGTGTCTGAGAGATTCTGCATTTTCATTTGGGTGAGCTGAGGCTGAGGGAAGAGGGACTTTCATTTCACTTGGGGGCTTTGGGATTCTTTAAGGTTTCACCACATACATGTGAGTGTTTGAGCACTGATGAAGCACAGTCCAGTTGCTCTGCTGACAGCAAGTGGAAGCAAAAGGCCAGACCATGAGGTGTGTCCCACCTGCTGTGACCTGTGGCCATCATCTGGCCCTACTCCTTCTTCAGCCTTGCTGAGGAGGGATAGCTGGGGAGAGGGGTAGGCAAAAGGTTTGTCTGACTCTGTCACTGCTGTATGTGCAAAGAGGTGAATCCTTTCACCTTTATAAAGGCTGTTGACTTTTTTTTTTTTTTTAATCAGGGCAATGTTCATTTTTCCACAAATAAAGTGGCAGGTCTGTTTACTTTATACCTACATCCTAGACTCAGGAAGGTTGACATCTCCCTGCAGAACAGCTGTTCCCTTTTCGTCTCTATGATCACTCCTCATTGCTAGACTAATGCATGGGAAAATGGGTGCAGATATGGTATTTCCCTAAATATCTTCACTCCTTGAATAGTCGTGATGATCCCTGTAAACATAGAAGGTAGCAATGCCTTTAGAAAGTAGAAAACTGATTTTTTTTCTTTCCCAGTCTTTTTAAAAGACTGGTCTTTTTCATTCACTCTTGGTAGTGAGTTAGGAATTTGCTGTATCATTGTTAACTAAGCAGAATAAAGGCAGTCTGGAAATAGAAATGTCCACAGACTATGCAGATAGATGTCAGCTGTTGCTCAATGTCATTATGAAACTGTGAAGTCATCAGAAATAGTCCCCACAGGGAACGTGAACGCTGCGCACAATGCTGGGTTTCCAAGCTGAAAACACAGACAAAACCTGGGTAAAAGAAAGGAGTATCACATGACAGTAAAAGCGGCTCCAGTTCTTTTTGGCTCACTGGAAGTTTTTGGCTGTCTGTAATATCTGATACCCACAGAAAAGATATATGAAGATCCATGACCAGTAAGTGCACTCTCAGTCCAAGATGGCCTGTAGAGTTTCCTTATGCTTAGTGGGAACTTTCCCCACATTAACATTGAAGCCATGCAAAAACATGACCCTTGAAAGTGAACAGGAGGAGGAGATTTAGGAAAGGATAACTTATCTTGTTAATGACACCAAGTAATAAGACACTCAAGAGAAATCCAATAGCTTCAGCAGTAAAGGTCCCGTTAGCCCTGTCAAGGATGAAAAGGAAAGCCTTTAAGAAAAAGAGGCAATAAATTTGCTTTCCAACTCCTTTATCACCCATTGCATAAAAAAGCCTGAGAGAACAAGATCTTACAATTGGAAAGAGTCTTAATGGCCCAAAACTCAGCCCAGACATTGGAACAAAAGCTATAGTCATCACATTTCTTTGCTTTCTGGACAAAAAACTTATTATGTAAAAAGCAGAGTAAAACTCAAGAGCCTGGGATATGCCAATAATCAAACCTCCCTTTATTCAAACAGTGGAAAAATCAGGAGAGAGGACTAAATGCAAGACTTCAGGCAGAAACCTGTTAACTCATCAGGCCAATGTGGGTTTGAGATGAAGATCCATCAGTTTTTTACCTACAGAGAATGACACCATCATGTGCCCTTTGGAGCTCCTCTTGTCACATCAAAGCCAAAGATTCCACAACTTCCACAATCAGAAGTTAGTGCTGTTGTAAAAGTGAGGGATATCCGCTTATTCCTATAACATGATTCAGCTTCTTTTGCTTCCAGTAATGTTGAAATTATTGCCGAGTGCTTGTTCCATAGTAGTAGTGATGTTTGAGAAGAGAAAGAGAAATCAGTAGTTGAAATACTTGTTACTGTATTACTGCCTTCGCAGTATTTCTGTATCACTTGTTTGCCAGACGGAGAAGTCAGCAATGAGGGAGAACGTAGCTGGCACTCATCATTGACAGAAGAGGCGACATTGTGTGAAGGAAGTATTTTTACTTATGAACTAATAGCAGATAATCCTAATGAAGCTGCAGGATGTCAACTGTAGAAAGCAGCAGCCAAATCTCACAGATTTCCATGAAACTTAACAAAATAAGGCAAGGAACATTTTTTTCTTTTAATGGTCCAATAGCCTGGTCTTTATTTGTAACTGAAGGGTACTTTTGTGAAGAAATCCTTGGTATTGTTATAGTAAGATGCAGAGCTCCCAGGAGAGATAAGGAAACCACTGCATTTGCCTTCACTGGATACCAAAGGAGTGCTGTCTGTGATGCCTCCATTGGGCATAATTTTTGCCCACTGACAGAAGGCTGCTGGTGGGAAGAACAAGCTCAGACCTGAACAAGCAAAAAGACGATTTTCCCTGTACAGAAGCGTGAGATGTTTTCTGGGAATAAAGCTCTGATCAAGCTGATGCTCATAACATTAATCCCATGAAAATTAAGTTTAAGGCAGTGATTCAGGCGAGTTTCTGTTTGAAACTAAATTGAGAATTACTGTCCATGAATAGTTGTGTTTTCCACAGTTTTCTCTGGTGACAAATTTTTATGTTACCTACAGAACAATAACCATACATATAGCTGACTGTACCCATTCTTAACACAGTTGAAGGAGGAGGGCTAGTTAAAGCCATGAAACAGGCTGCTCTGAAGTTACAGCTGCATTTTATCTTCCTATTTTAAAAATACATAAAGAACCAATGTTTCAATATTGTACTTCTCAGTTGTATTTATTAAACTAATAGCAGCAGGAATAGAAAAAAAAACATTAGTCTAGCCAAATCCACTAACTGGTAGTGAATGAGCCTCAGGCAGCTCAAAATTGTGGAGGCTATACAAGAGCTGTAGAGAACAGGCAGCATCATTTGTAGTATTATGTTTTGGAAAAAAATATTAGAGAAAAAAAGTTACAGATTATAAGATGATATAACCCCACACAAATGTACAGTTACACACACAGAATAATATCCCTCATGGTTTATTTGATTTATCTACATTTCAGTAAGTTTTTACTTCAGCCTTTTACTATAGAATTTCAGTATCTCATAGGTAGCATACATGCAGACTTAGGGATACCAGAACAAAGCTAAGATAAAAATTAAATGTCATTATACAGTGAAAGGGAATTTTTCATTATATCTTGGCTGCCTTTCTGTGTCTGTGACCAAAGAATTTAGACTTGAAGAAAGGACAGTTGAGTGTTTCAAACAAGCAAATAACAAAGAAGTTCACTTACAGCGTTCTGTATTTTAACACCATGTTTCATTCTAGATCACCTACTTAGTAGTCTGAACACCCAGCATATTCTGTTTAAAAAGAACCACAGAAACTACTTATTGTTTTCTTTTAATGTTCTTCCTAGTTTGCATGACACTGCAACTGTAATTCCGTATTTGCAGTTACAGCAGTAACTCAGCAGTAGTCAAAAAAGATTGTTTCCTCCAGAAACAAAAAGACCCACCTTATCAATGGAGCTCATTGCTTCTGTGTGCTTTTCCTGCTAGCAAACATCTGCCTCCAGTTTCTATGCAGATGCTCTTGGTCACATGTATCTGAGTCATATTTCTTCTGGAAACATAGGCAATTAATTCTCCAAATATCGAGGCAACCTGATGTACTGAATGGCCACTTACTTGCTGCTTCCTGTGCTGGGGTACAGCTGATAGTAGCAATGCTGCTGTGTTCTCAGCTTAGATGTCAGCAGTGGGGTTGTTCATAGCCCAATGGGTAACAGCATTTAAGATAAAAAGTGATAAAAATACCCTCTTCAGAGAACCTCACAATCTTAAGGAAATTCTCTTTCTTCGACCAAAAATGCCTCCCCATCCCCTTTCCAGGTCTCAGCCCTTCTTACTCAATCAGCACCTAGTTTCTTCCCTTCCATAGCCAGGATCCACTGGGGATTATTTGCAATGCTGACACTCTTGTTCCCATATAGGTCCCGAAGCTATCTCTCGCAATTTCAGCATAAGAGTGCAGCTAAGCTTGTCAGAGTTGCACAGGTGAACCGGGGAGCAGTGACAATCAAGAGGATGTAGTGACACCACAGTCCCCCTACCTCCTTTTAGAAAAAGGCCTCATTAATGTTAAAGCTAAGTTTTGCTTAAGTAGTTGATTTACTTGTGAGGTCACCAGCTGAGGAAGTAAAAGTTAGGGACAGAAGTGCTGTAAACAAATATTATAACTACAATCCACTGCTGAATGTTTGTCCCAGTTAAGAACCCTGTGTTCAGATTTTTCCTCACTGTTAGTGACTGTCAGCATTTCACCTGCCCTATCTAATAGGTGCAGTTCTGTGATGCAAGTCACTTGCTCCTTTGCTCAGGTATTTCCTCCCTGTTCAATGAATAGTTAGCCAATCTAAAAATAAATGTGAATTAGTCTATAAGTACTATGTTTGGGCTGCAGGCTGTTAGGTGGAAACAAATTCAGCCAACCATTGTTTATGTGTGATAAAATGAAATCTGTGTATTGATTTTTCCCCTGCTTTGAACTCTAGGCTGTCTTGTATTTCTGGCTGCTGCTAGAACAATGAGGCTGTATCTGACAACAGAAGTGGACTTTAAAAGGCAAAATATAAATATTTGGAAAGTGCCCAGGGAGACAAGTCTCACATACTCCTTTTTGCAACAACAGTCAGTCCTGCTCTCGACTGAAAATTTGCCAAAATTCAAGTTAGTGTTTTTGAACTGAAGAAACAAAGCAAATGAGAAGATATGCCACCTTGAAAACACAGCTCCTGCTGTGAATGCAGCAGTCCAGTAGCAGGGACTTACTTGATCCTGAGTGTTCTATGGTGTCAGGGGTAGTGGAGAGCTCCTGCAGAGCTTGGGAGCTGCACGACTGAGCTCTGGAGATCCCTCCAGATGTGTTACCCCAGACCTGGTATAGCTTGCTCTGAAGCTGTCATCCTGCACCTGCTCATACTTTTGAGGGGCTCATTCAGATTGAAAAGAAAAACTCAAAGTAATATGTGAAGTTCAAATACCTCCTTTCCTCACCAGACCACAAGGAAAGCAGGGTTTGCCCGGCCTGAGGCTGGTGCTGCACCATTGCTGTTTCTGTGCTTTCGTCACAGCGAGTGCCAGTGCCGGCTACTGCGGGCTGCAGAAGCACATCTCACCTGTTGCTGGCTGGGGACAGTGAGCTGCACTGAGGAGATGATGAGCTCTGTGTAAGCACCTTTATTGTCCACCAGGCTCCTATTTTGTTTGTAAGCCCAGTCACTCCTTCTGCTATCTTAATTGCCTCCACATTCCACATTCAGCTGCAGCTGCAAGCAGTGCTGTTGCAAGGGTTTCCATAGAAGGTTACTAAACCCTGATGACCCTTGGTTATCAGAAAGAACTTATCTTGCCAGCTGTTCTCAAGAGAAGAAGAGATGCAGAAGGCAAAGCTCTGTCAGTGAAGGTCCCTAAATACTTTAAAGGCCCCCAAATTCCCTGGCAAACAATGGTCAAAAGGAAAAATTTCCAGAGCTGGGAAAGGCAAACAGCATTTTTGTTTTGTATAATTCTGTTCATTTCTTGTGCAACTGTAACAGAAACTTCTGGAAAATCTCTGTGCCATATCTCGGTCATATCTGCTCCTGCATTTACACACCACCAAATGCATACAAAATGGAAAGTATAGTGCTCAAACAAATGAGGATGGTTGTGTATGTGTGCGTAGGTAAAGGCAGGCGTGTAGGATTGGACAGGGATAGGAGTTGCTCTTGGACCACAAGGTTCTACTTCCTTTCTGTATGAAAGAAACACATCTTGGAGCTGCTAGAGGGAGGGAAAAAGGTTCATCCCTAAACCTACCTCAGGCCAAGGGAAAATAAAGAACTACAGGGCCATATACAAACTCAGTTTTCTGGCAGGCATAAAACTCTGGAAACTTTATAAGTCTATATCATCATCTAATAAAAAAAGTGATGCACAAAAGTTGACTGGGCACACAGGAATTGTGGGCTAGCAGCAAGCAGATCCAAATTTGAAAGCCTGTTTAATAATTTTTTCTTTTTCACATGTTGATGTTATCAGCAATGACTTCAGAGTAAGATTTCAGCTTAGTATTTATTAATATGTAAACCTACATGTTCAAATAAGTCATTCTCAACAGTTAACTAATTACTAGCATGGCATGATTTGTGCATTGTTTACATCACTTAAGGATTGTGTGCTCTGCTCCCTCTTACAAAGTTTTGTTTCAGGAGGTAGAGCCATTGTCTGAGTAGTTCTTTCATTTTACCTAAATTCTTATTCCATCTTGGCTTAATCTGATTTTCATAAGACCCTGGTTTGTGTTTGTCTCTTTGGACAACCTACAGCTAAATTAGTGTCTGTCAGGCAAGGTTATGTGATGTTACATATTGCCTTAGGACTCTGTCACTCGGCATAAACTGAGAAGTTTCAGCTCCAAGAATCTGGAAGCTTTCTCACTTGAGAAGTGCTTTGATTCCAACCTCAGAGTCACCAGCATGTTTGATACCTTTGGGCATCTCCATTCAAGTGAAGAAAGACATTTGAAATCATAGAAATATAACAATATTAAGCTACAATTTTGCCAATGAAGTCTAATCAAATAAATTATGTGAAATTTCTTCCTCTAACTCCCAAGTATCATAAATACTTCTAATGGGATAACTAAATCCATCAAGTCCATGACTTTTTTCACACCATGCAAGAACCATAAACTTCAGAAATCATTTAGATTTTAAATTTACTAATTTAAAAATAGAAAGCAGAAAGGCTTTCTATGTGCTTGAGTGGGGTCTTATAAGTAGTCTGCAAAGTAATCATGGTCAGTGTCAGTGTGGTCCTGGTACGATGCATATGAGCAGATGTTGTAGATGTTGTAGTGCTCTACTGCCTTCAAAGCAGCTTTGCACATACCTCAAGAAATTACTTCATGATCAGGCTTGAAAAAACTTGGTAGCAAGCAAGTGTTGAATGTGGCTCACAGGTAAAATAGCAAAAAGCACTGAGCGTGGTTTAAGGATCCAGTCTCAGGTGAGCACCTTCTTGTGTCACAGTCTGGGAAGCCAAAATGCATATTTTTTTGGCATGATCTGGCATGAATTTTACTGAAATCATCTTTCTTGGTTTTCTGTGCAGCCCTTTCCGCAGTACTTCCTGCTCATCTGTGCTTCTCTCATCTTTCCTTCAGCACCTTCACCTGACTCTCCCATTTTCCTGATGACCACTGTACATCAACTATCTAACTAGCAGCTGGCCTGACAGTGCTCTGAACTGTTCATTTGCAAAAGCTGATTTGTCTAATGTCTTCTATTAATGAATAATCTCTTGAGTTCTCTACTGACATCAGTTTCCTTTCAGTGCAATTAATTTCATCTTCAGTGACTACTGCCTGGCCAAGCTTAAAGTCTTGGCTTTCCTCTTGCCGTCTTTTTTTCCTTGAGTCTGTATTGCACTTCACTGCTCTTCACTGCACACCCTGTCCCTTGAGAGTCTCCTTCACTACTTTTATTTATTCATTTTCTGCATTATCATTACCATCTGTTATCTTGGACTCCTCTTTTAACATTTTCTTTTGTACATCATACCTGTTTCACAGGCTTTCTTATTCATACTGCCTGATGACTGTGTTTCTGATCCCTCAGCCTGCTACAGAAGAAACCCTGCATCTGCACATGCAACTCTGTGCCAGTGCTGTGTTCGTTACTCCCTCCAAACCACAAAATTTTTCCTCGAAACAACTATTGTCAAAAGAGAAATGAGACAGAGTGGGACAGCTGGTAAAAACAACACATCCAAATGAACATACATTATTTTGCAGTGTGTTCCAAATCTCGTTCAAATACCTCTTGCCGTATGCAAAAACTGCCCAGGACGCGTGGCTCTGCTACCTTGCCTTCTGCCCAGCTGTCTGCCTCTGAAGCCTGCTCTCCCTGCCCCAGTGGCAGTATTTGTGTTGACATTGCAGTGGCAGTGCCTGGTAAGAGGATCTGCCATTTTCATGAGCTGCAGGATATGACTCCTGCCCTGGCCCGGCTCTTGGAGTAGGGTCTTTTGCCCCATAGCAATTATTTAGATGAAAGATATAAAGAGTCAAAACCTTGTTGAAAATAGAGTAGGTCACTGTTGATTTGAAATTTTTCAAGTTAATACTATTCCCAAGTTTCTTTTTGTCAGTAAAAAAAACATTCACTCTACTGGATCTGGGTAGAATTCATGGGGATAATCAGCAATTACAAGCAGATCACTATTACTAATTCACTGCAGCATTCCTGGAACATACTGTTTCCATTCCTGGATTGTTACATTGGCATTTAAATTATTAAAGCTGCATAATAACAAGTAATACATTCTCCCTGGAGGACCTGAAACATTCTGACATTTCTATTAATGAAAATGCTTCAAAAAGATTTTTTTTAAAAAGTTTTCACGAAGTGCCATAAGAACATGCAACCGTGTTAATGGGCAACTACATGTCCACTCAATTTAGGAAAAGATTATCAACTTTTAAATAAAGCTTATTGGGATGCCTCTGAGAGCATTTTTCATTCCTTCATTCAGAGATATATGTGTTTGTGCAGGCTTCTCAGGTCAAAATAAGTTCTCTTCAGTTGCTATTTTTAAGTAGTGCTTAAGATTAGTATTTGATTTAGCACAAATTCTTTACAGCATTGCTCTGCAATGTGTTTTTCCAGTCTTGCTCTTTAACCTCCATACAAGTGACTTGGTTTGGATGAAAACTGATTACATTGCCCCCGTTTCTGGTGTTCTGTCCCAGCCTGCTTCCTTCCCTCCTCCACACAGGTGGGGTGGTTGTGCGTGGCTGCCTATGGCAGGGGCTTGAGAGGCACAGAGGGCCAGCATCTCCCCCCAGTTCCGTGCCTGTGGTGCTGGGGAAGGAAGCTCCCTGTAGCCACAGTGTCATGGGGGCATGAGTGCCGTGCATGCTGCTTCTTACTTTTTCCACCTGAATTTAGGTTCATCACCGTTATTTTTTCTGCAAATGTGGAAGCCACTCCAGAAGAAACCAGACAAGTTCCCTCAGTGATAGAGGACCTGGTGCAGTGTCAATGGAAGCCAAAGAAATGTTTCCATTGACCTAAGGGGAGGCTGGGTGTGGGGACGAGTAGGACGAGGAGGAGGAGGAGGAGGAGGAGGGGGAGGGGTGCCAGAGAGGCTGATAAGCAGCTGCTGTGCCTGCGGCCAATGAGGCTAGCCTTCTGCTGGGCAGCTTCCAGCATCTCCACTACCAGTGCTGGGGTTGTCCATCTCCATTTTTAAGGGAAGAGCAATGGTTGTTCATGTGCAATAGTGCAATTTGCAAAAACAAAACTATTGTGCAAGACATGACGTTTATTTTACTGTGAGATTTCTTGTCACACTCTGTCTCTGTTTTAATAGGGTGCACATCAAAACATCATCCACTGGTAAAGGCCTCTCTGTTGGGACAGAGACACTGTGTGATGTCTCTTCCTCCCTCAGGACCTGGGTTGTTTTTACGCTTACTCCTATCAGGTAGCTCCTTGCCCTGAACTTTCTGGACTACTTGTCCATGCAGTATTTTTGGTATGTGTGCCTGTTGTTCTTCCTGTGGGAAATTGCTTAAGGTTTTACACTGTGAGCTCAAGGGAGAGGTGAGCAGAAGTAGTCATGAACACCTTGGTGGGATGGTTCCTGCTCTTGAGTGACAAAAGATGCCTGAGGTAAGGAAATTCTGTAGGAGAGACCAGAACAAGCTTGGTGCTCCTGCCTGCTGGTGGAGAACAACCCATCATGCCTGGGTTCAGCAGTGCAATGAGAAGGAGATTGTTGGGAAGGTAATAAATACCCTGACCTAGCATCATCTGAGGAATTTCAGCTGCCTGCTGCTGCTGCTGAGAGTCCATAGCAGCTGGGTGTCTCATTCTTGGGAGATTTTTTGGAAAAAAGTCTCTCTCCTAATTGCACCAAGAAAAGCTAGCAACTGGAGTGTCAGCCTGACTATACACTACAAAACCAGATCAATTAGTTCGATTTGTTTGATGTCAATTTATTAATTTCTATATGCATTTTATTATTTGGTAGAAATTCTTTGGTTTGTCCACTCAGAAGGTATCTGAAGGCTTACAGATATAAGAGTATGACTCAATGTCATTGTTAGCAAAACAAATTAACCCTGCAGATGCCAAATGATGCGGATTTGTGTTTTTTCTTGTCAGCATTGTTTTCAAGCAGGTATAGTTCCACATATAGTTTTCTTCTTTTAAATACCCTCACAGAAAATAGATTACTTCCCATAAATTTAGGTGCATGTTTTGTGCAAAGTGTTCTAGTCTCAAAGCACACCTCAGATACCAGTATTTTCTGAGGTAGAGTAGTAGTATTTCAAATGGTCTGAATAAGGATTAAATTTGTTACCAACCAGATCATCCACTGCCCTGCTAGTTATCCATCAGTGTCCACTTAGATGTCTATCTAGTCTAGCAACTGCTTTGGACAGCTGTTGCTGAGGGACTTTTGTGGAATGACTTGTCCACTGTGGAGGTTTTTTTCTGTCTTGAGCAGTGAAACTGCAGTGAACGTGGCAGATCACATGCTCCCATATTGGCCAGGAGGATGATCCTATTTGTTTAAAAGATCTTATACTGCTTAGCAAAAGTTTCCTTTTATTCAGTAAAATTAAAAAAAAAAAATCAAGATTTAGATTTGATGAACTAGAATTTTGCTAAACCTGTATTATGCAGAGTTGTGCACAGATGTCTTTTTTTTGTAGACTGCACTCAATTGTCTTTCCTCATGATGGTGCCGTATTCCTCCTGCCAGGGTGAAAAGCCTCCAATAGTTCTTTGAAAATATATATAGAAATTGGATATCTAAATCAACACAGTGAAGGTCGGCATGAGGTGTTCTTTATTTCTATGCTACTACTGCATTTCCCATTATGTGGTTTCTACATACTTAAATTCTCAATGCATATTGCAAGGACGCCCTTACAATGGGGGTCATATAAGTCCACAGCCAGGCAAGAAACAGGACCCACTTCCTTCACTTCAGACCACATCCTTAAGAACTCCGGGCCACGTTTTGTCTCTGTTAAACATCCTTGAGCAAGGTACTGTCACTTTCTTTTTAATAGTCTTTGCTCCTTACCACTGACAACTGAATGTGGGCATCCCTACATGTCTCTGTCTATTACAACCATATTTTCTGTGGTCTCTAATTAAGACTTGGGTATTTCTCAGCAGTGAAAGAGCCACAGAGTCCTTAACCTATTAAAAAGGTACTTAAATCAGAGAGAAGCAAATGTCACTTTCTGGTGGAGATTAGCCCTTACATACAGAGCTCTTCTTTTGCACATGGGGCCTAATTGGTTTATATTATGGTTCCCCCTGGGATATTTGGGACTTGGGTCAGTAACCCAGGGCCACATTGTGCTAAAGCTTTTAGTTGTGACAGCCACCACTAGCATCTCACTGCCTTTCATATAACATTATGCTTCTAAGCTGTTATGGTGTACTCAGAAGTGGTTCAGCTTGGCTGAAAGGTGCAGCTCCTTCCTCCAGGACAGCTGTGTCACAGTTGTTGTTGTTTATTTTTTCTCCTTTGTCACATACCCAGTAATGAGGCTTAGTTACCCAGCAGCCATGATCTGTCTGCACAGAAATGCCGGACCAAGGGGAATTAATTCTTATCCTCACAGTTGTCAAAGGATGTTCCTGCTAAGCTAAACTGTAACGTGATAAATTACATCAGTAGCTGTCTCTAGGTAGAGCTACCTTTATGTATAAACTACAGTCTGAGAAGCTGGCATGGGAGGTTGTTAAAAAACAACCAGTATAATTTGTATTTGTGCTGCTGGTGCAGGCAGATCAATTTTGGCTCATTTTCTTTTATCTTTTTCTTTTTTTATGCTGTGTCACTGCTCTCTGTTTTTCAGACAATGTGCCAAACTAGAAATTAATCCAGTGTCAGGACAGCAGTAAGAATTACCAACAAGAAATATTAAAGAAAGGTACAGTTTTTTAAATACTGGTAGCAAAGGAAGGAAATTCACTTTTTCTTTCACTTCAATCTAGCAAGCCTCTTGGGTGAATTATTCATGCCATTTCCACCCCTGGCTGTATTAAAAAGGTGTAGCAACAGCACAGCCTTGACTGAGAGTCATTTTATTGCTGCAGCCTTTCACACACACTCCAAGGGATGACTTCTTAAGAATGACCTTTTTTTTTAATCCTGTGGCCTCCTTTCATGCAGCTCAATCCCTGCAACTGCAACACAAATCCAGTAGAATAACCACCATAATGAATATGGCTCAATTTCTGATGTTACTGGTGTGTATCTGCTCCCTTTGCTTTTTTCCCCCCCTCAGAAGGAAAGCAAAGAATAAAGACCAGCTGGGGAGACTCTCATCACTTCATGTCATTTTTCTAATTAGCCCTTAGGATTCTTCCAGGAGTCTCCAGGGGCTGAGCCTAATCAAAGGCTGGAGATACTGTCAGGAAGCAGTGCGTTCATTCAGAGAGTGTGCTCTCCTCCTGACACTGTTTGTACTTCCTTTTAAGTTCTTTTAAGATTCCTTTTAATTCCCTTATTGCTCTTTTAACCTCCTTGTTTTCCTGCTACTATCAAGGAGCAAAGGAATAGGAGGTCTCAGCAGTTTCTCCACATATCACAGTACCCAGGGAGAAAAACTGAAAAGTGATAGGACTTAAATAGAATATCCTTCTTCATAAAGGATGAAGCATCTGATTATTCAGCCTTTTAAGTAAGCTGCAAAATGACAAGCCAAATTGCCCTCAGGTTTCATATATTTATATTAAAGCTATATCTTTTGAAGCATATGTGTTCAGTGTAATGCCAGTAGTATGTTAAAGTTGGGTCAGTAAGATTAGGGCTTATAAATGGTCCACAGAGTTATTTTGCAAGTACCTTTTGTGCGTAGAAGTCATATCAAATCACACTTCAGATACCAGTAAATATCCTCTGATATATAAGCTGATGTATGTCATTCTTGTCCCAGTACTGTAACGTAGTGAGACTTTTTAATTGTGATATGGAGAAGAAAGATTTAATGGGAATTTTTAATAAGATTTTATTTAAGAAAAAACATTAATAAAATGGAGCTTTGTCCTACAAAACCAATCTGGGTCATTTCTCAGCATGCACTGAAAGCGAAAAATGATGGACTTGTCAGTCAGGGAGCACAACCACTTTGAAAGCAAACACTACTTACCAAACTTCATCAGGAAGAGTGATGCTCCTAAGTGTCTAAGCACTTTGGTCAAGAACCACCCAAAGATAACTCTTATGCCAGTTCAGTCATTCAGTCATGAAATCAGGAAGAAATCTGTCCATTTTTTAAAATAAAATAAAAACTTCAGCGTTACAAACTTAAAAAGAAAAAATAAGCTAAATCATATGAGTTCATTTTGTTATTAGAGGCTGAGTATCCATTTCTCCATCTAGTGTCTTCTTTACAAGCAATTTTCCTATGTTGATTTCCATCCTGCTTATTTTATTTGCACTTTGTGCCTTGCCAGGGACAAGGCATAGGAGCAGAAAACTTTTTAATAGCAATCAGCAGTCCTCTCTGACTTCCTATTTTTTGTAGTACTCGCTGTTTTCTGAATTTAGGAGGACTAATGAGAATATCAAAAGAAAAAAGATGGGAACATGTGCTACAACTCTTTGCAGAAAATTGAGTTGATTTTGAGATGTGGGTACTTAGGTAATCTTTACCTAGAGGCTGCCATGTCTTTATCATCATCATACTTTAGCAATGACTGGCTGGCATTATGCATTTATTAAATTATTTTTGTTGTTTTGCACTCTGAAAGCCTGCAGCCCATAGGAAGGGCATGACATATGTGTTTCCTCTTTCTAAGACAGTCACAGGCTGTTCTGCAGGAGGAGCCAACTCTCCTTCAGCAACAGTAGCAGTTCAGTTCCACATTTTCCCCTCAGTTTTCTGCATCACAAATTTGCATGCTGAGATCTCTTTCTCCTGGCTTTAACCTCACTCTCATCTTCACCCATCATTTTTGATAGTGTCTGAGAGGCTATGGTGTTTACTTGGTGCAAGTTCCCTGTTTTGTTAAACCTGCTGCAGACACCTGGTTTAGGGTATCAGCTTGATAACGTGCTGGTTTTATGCTGCTGAAAAAGGGATTTGATGTTACTACAATTACAGCTTTAAACATGAGAATTCCCAAGAAATTATGACTTTATTCTTATCCAGCCCTATTGTGCTTTTTCCCAAAGAAAATGCACTTTATGCTTTCAAACTTTCACTGGATAAACATGAATCAGCAGAGCCACATATGCTTTCAATACAGCAGAAAGTTGTTGACAGTATTTTTATTTTTTTTTAATAAAAAAAGAAGACCCAAGTTTTGGCAGGCACATCAAGAGAGTTGTTTAAATTACCATTTTGGGGCATCCTGCCATCTTTCTCGGTGTACGTTGCCTTTCTGTGTATGCCCTTCACTCCCCCAGAACCACCAGTCGGTGAGGGGAGGAAATTATGCATAATTTTAAGCCAGTCTATGGAGAAAGGTGCGAGATTGAAAGTAGCTTTGTGGTAAATACAGATGTCCTGTTTAAAACTAAATAATTTCTCTCAGCAATGCCTTTTCAGCTTGCTGAGCTTCCAGAGAGCGTTAAGGGCTATGATAAGTTGGCATTGCTGCTGCGGTATCGTAGCAACTCCAACAAATCAAGGCTGCACCCTCAAACAATGAATCATTCATTTAGAAACCATATCTTCTCTTTCCCTTACTTGTGAAAGATTTATTCCTTTCAGGAGGAAAATTTATATCCACAATACAGACATAGGCTGCATAATACCTCGTGGAGCATGTACAATAGCTTTGGAGGGATTGCTCAGGGCATTGCCTTCTGCCAAGGCAGTCGTTTTAAAGAAGTCTGAAAAAGGCAGCAGTGGTAGCTGTTTGGATAGCTGCCACTCTCCAAAGCTGCTTGCCTTCAATCTCTGCATTTTACCTGTCTTGCTGAAGGGAATTAACATCACGTCATTATATCTTTGGGTTTAGCTGCTTCTAGTAAGGTAGGTGAGTCACCTTGTGAGCCGGCAGCTGAAAGTAATGATACTGCCAAGTTAGTTACTAATGATCTGCCTCTAACAAGCATCTAAGCTATAAGCAGGAGGGAAAAAAGTAATTATTTTCTTACTAGGAAATCCAAGCTGAGCACATGGCTCAGAAACACATCAAAAGAGTCAGCTTAAAACACACTAAGTCAGATTTCCTAAACTCTGCTAGACAGCTTTGAAATCTAAAATGTCTGAGAACCACTGTAAGAAGCCATCTGAATGAGAAGGCTGTGAAGAATAAAAGTGCCCTTCCAGGTCTGTGTCCAGTTGCTGAATTAATAACAGCATCAGAGCACAGGCTTTCTTTATCCTTTGATGTGCATATTGAAAGAGAGAACTTGGCTTAGAACACGTGAGCCAGTTTAGTTAAATACAAATACAGAAGTGAAATGGCTTTGCAGTAAGAAGGTCTAAAATTATTCTAGCTCTGGACTTAAGCCCTTCAGAGAAGTAATATATTGAAGTAATTTGATTGAATTAATAAATACATGCATATGCCATACTTAGGCTTGTTGATAACAAAGTAAACAATAAAAAAAATTTCTAGGGCATCCAGTGTAATCAAATTCTATTATATTTGTCATGCTAATTCTTGAATATTAGTTCAGGTTTTTCAGAGTTAACAGATCTCCAGATTCAGAAATTGAAAATATGTGCTTCAAAGAGTTAAAAAAATACAAACCTTTATTTTTTTAAGCTCAGATGTAGGTTTTTTCCTTATAGCTTCAAGACTTCTAAAGCACTGTGGCTGCTGTGTTGCCTTTTTTTCTTTAATTTGTGCATGACAATCCTCATTAAAGGATTTGAAAGATAAAGTGAAAGAAAACTTGTCAAAAACATTTCTTCTATGTATGGCTGACATTGTCGATAAAGAAGTCCTCATTTCCCCTTTCTCTCCCTCCAGTGTTTTTTTCAGAGCTGTGCAGGAGAACCATGATGAGTGAATAAACAGGTAGTTTCATTGACAATCCCTTTTCTTTTCTTCATTGGACATAGAGTGGCTGATAATTCAATTAGAGTACTTTAGATAGAAGGTTTTGCTATCTGCATGTGCTGGTTTTGGCTGGGATAGAGGTAAATTTCTTCATTCAACTGGAATGGGGCCATGTCTTGGATTTGTGCTGAAAACAGTGTTGATAATTCAAAGAAGTTTTAATTATTGCTGACCAGTGCTTGCCTAGAGTTAAGGCCTTTTCTACTCCTTACCCCACCAGCCAAGGGTCTAGGGGTGCACAAGAAGTTGGGAGGGGACACAGTCAGGACAACTGACCCCAGCTGACTCAAGGGATACTCCAGACCAAATGCCGTCATGCTTGGCATACAAAGATCTGAGGAAAGAAAGAGGGGACATTTGGAGTGATGTCATCTGTCTTCCCACCTTTATAGATGTCTACCTTTATAGATGTCTACCTTTATAGATGATGGAGCCCTGATTTCCTGGGGATGGCTGAGCACCTCCCTGCCCATGGAAAGGGGTGAATGAATTGCTTGTTCTGTTTTGCTTGTGTGTGTCTTTTGCTTTTGCAAATAAATTGTCGTTATCTCAGCCCCTCGGTTCTCTCACTTTACCCTTCCCATTCTCTCCCCTATCACAGTGTGGGGGTGGAGTGATCCAGTGGCTGTGTGGGCTTGACCCCAGCTGATGGTCTGGGGTCAAACCACAAGCACTGCTCCCTCACAGTGTGCAAACTTTAAACACAGCAACTATTTGTGCTTTGTGTTAACCATGAAGCAGTGGGGAAATAAAATTACCTCAATCATTCACTGCTGTCTTAAGGAAGCATCAGGTTATCCGTTGCATGTCACTGTAGAAGAAGATACTAGACAAGTGATAGATAAGCTCTTTTGAAAAAGTTCTAGGTGATACCTTTCAAAGCTATACTGTCCCACTTTGTTAGGGTTTTTTTTACATGAGGGCTATTTGTTCCTATTTCGAGATGAGGGAAATAATATATGCTGAAAAAGTCATGACTGGGATTGAACCTACATTAAATGTAGCACTTGAGAAGGACTTCTGATGCACACAAAACTTAAAGATGCCTTTGATTATAGGATCATCACTGGTATGCACCCAGATTTCAGTCAATGCATTACAGACCTTAGTCTATTTTCCCTCTTCCTATCATCAGAAAAGACTGGAAAAAAAGTATTTTTGGTTATCATAATGTCTTAATTACAACTAAATATGTGCAGCACTGCTAAGCAAATATAGAGGAGGCACTCTCTGTGCTGAAAGGTCTGGTCCTTGAGGAGCAAGGAGATTAGAAGAAAACATTCCTGCAGTATTTGCAAATAAGTCTGTGGTCTGACTTCCAGTTCCTTGGAGTTACTTGGTGTATGTGCATTATTTTCTGTTCACCATCTGGAAAAAAGTTACTAGCTTTCTAGGGAATTCCCTGTATGCTCACTCTTCCTTGGCAAATAAGGGAGAGAGGTTTGAGAGGTTAACCTCTAGCAGAAGGGTTTGAAAGGGTAGGACTGTTCACTACGGAAGGAGGCAAACCACCTCATTTTCCTTTTCAGATCAGCTCAAATTGTTTAGTTGAATTTGAGCCTTAGTTAAATAGAACTTCAGAGCAGTGGTTTTAATCACCACTGTCTGGTTTGGCTCCCAAATTCGAAAGTGTTGTTAAAATCCATAAAAGAACTGTGAGTATTTTCTTACATGTGGATGGATTTTATTTTATTTTATTAAATTAATGTCATCCTTTGTCTCTTCACCTCTAGTACATTACAGTGCCACCTCTTAACAGAAGAAAAGAAGCGCTGAACTTCTCTAGCCGAAGGCGAAAGCAGTTTCTCTCTGTGGAACCCATGTGACTGCTGAGAACATTATATTGTCTTTACTCAGAAGGAGTGAATACTCCTTTCTCTCTATCAGATACCTTCTAAAGCTGTTTATGCTTTGTGTCTCTGGGGAGTAGAATGGTAGGTTTTCATTCATCATCTGCCAAATTATCTGTATCAGAATTTCAAAATGGCATTTGAAGTTATGACTGCCCTCATGCCCATGAAAAACTGAAGACACTTTGTTAGATTAAATGAAATTTTAGTCTTGATGACCTTTTCCTTGTTAGAAGAGATTGTTTTTTTGGACTATGGCCTCTGGCCTTCAAGTGTAGTATCAGATTTTTCCGCCGTGTGCTGTGAATACTTAGTCATCGGGAAGTTCACTGCCAGACAAATCGTAGCTCTGCCTTTCCTGTTGTCACTTTTTAGTACCATTCTTTGAACTATTCATGTGCTGATGGGTTTTTCAGCAGCAAATACAGGGAAATAAATTCATGATTCCTCAGTGAACTGTTCACCACATATACTTCTTCAAAAGACTGAAAAAATGGAGGAGGTAGACTCAGTTTTAATTACTCAGAAGAGGTCCAATTTACTTTGCCTTCCTCCAGACATTTACAGGATGTTTATCCTCATTTTAGCAGTCATTTGCTCTCAGACATGCAGATGAACACCACTCCCAGAGGGGCAAAGTGAATAAACTTAGGTTCATTGACTGGTCTGTGGTAGGAAGAACAGAAAACTGTAAGAAACCTTTCCATCTAGGTCTATTTGGCAAGAAAGAAAAAGGAAAAAAATACATGAGCTGCTATCTTCAGGAATTCAAACCTTCTGCCCTGAAGCATATTAAATTTAGAAAACATATTAGTGTACCGCAAAACCCACAGGACAGATTTCAATTGACTCCACCTAGATTTTGGTGGCAAAACATCCTGGCCACATAAACCAGTGGAGCATTTTGTATGGAAATGTTGGCTTCAGCAGTTATTACTCACAAGTCAAAACAGAAAGATTTATTCCATTTTCCATTTCTGTTTTCCTCCATCTTATAACCTCATGAAGAGAGCTTCCTTCTTTTCAGATTATCCAGATGCAAATACCTATAGAAAGTAGAAGGCAGTGAAGAATTCATCCTGAAGCTTCTTTCTGCTGCATTTTTCACACAGAAACTTGATGGAAAAGATTTCTGGAGTCAAGAAAGGATGTTTGGGATTCACCTCCAAAGCATCTGCAGCCGCTGTGGAAAACAAATGCAGCCACTTTTATGATCAGGCATTTTGGCTTTGTCCTAGTATATACATTTTCTAAAAGTAACACTTTAGAGCAGGTAAATGCATTGGAAGGGACTGTGGTCTAATGCAGTGAGGCTCTGTAGCCCTGGAAGATCAAAAAGTGTAATGCAAACAAAAGAAAGTCAAGCAAAACTGAGTAATGAAAACACAAAGGGAGATGGTGTTACGTAAAAGAGGTCTTTCTTTCCGGTGGACTGAGATATCAAACTAATTTGGGTCTTTTTCATTCTTAGCCTAGTTTTTGAGCAAGGCTCAAACCACGTGAAGGCACAGCAGCTAGCTCCTGCACGTAGCTGGTGTAGGAGGTCTTGTGCCTTTGCCTGTCTTTCTGAGGTTTAAGTAGGTGAAGAAGAACACTGATCCTGTCCCACACTCTTACTAAAGCAATCTTCAGACTCCGCACCCTTAAAATCCTAAGCTCCTTATTAAATGCAAAGCTCTCAAGATAACTCACATTAAAAAAAAAAAAACCAACCCAATAAGTCCTAATCAAATTTCTCATTATCTTGACTTGCAGTGCAAATACAGTTATCTTCATTGTATCTTTTAATATATATTCATGTGTTCTCTTTGCACATGTAGTGAAGTAAGGCAGTGATACTGATAAAATGTTGGTTTAACTGATGCTTAAGGAGGTAACTTGGGCATGGCTAATAAAAGGTGAAGGCAGCATGATCAAAAGAAAAAATAAAGACCTGTAAGCAAAACAATATTGAATGGTTCTGGCTGGTGCAATGTAAGCACAGTATACAGAGAAAGAAGAGCTGGGTGCTATGGTGGTTGAGAGCACAGGGAGGTAGGGGTAATATGGTTGTGACCAATGCCTCCCTTACAGGCATTTGTGAAAGACCCTGTTACTTGATAGAGAAAGAGGACATGGGGAGGCAAAGAGGAAGCTGTAACCATAGTGTGGGGTGAAAAAAACGGGACTACAAAAGAAAACCCCAACAACCAAATCCAAAACCTGCCCTTACATAGCAAAGCTGTTGCACACATGTACCAGGCTTTCAGCAGCATTGAAGCATACTGCCTCAAAAGCTGGCCCAGCTGTTTGGTGTTGGAAAACAGCTGGAGACCTAAGGGAAAACACATCTGAGATGTGACCTGGAGGACTTAAGCCAGAGCCCTCTGCTGAGGTTGTCCTTTGGAGCATCCCCTGCAAAAGGAGGTGAAATCTTGTTTGAAATCTGGTTTTGGGGGTGTTTTCTCATCCTCATGCTGCATGTTGTACTGAAATAGGGGGTGAAACGGCACAAGCAATCCAAGCAACATTAGTACCTGTGATAATAATTTAAAAGTAAGACGTAGGCACGCCTTTTTTTTCCAGGCTGTGTTTCCCTACCTTCAAGTGTACAAGATGCATATATTGCTGAAAGGGATCATGCCACGTATCTTTTTGCCCTTGTTGCCTTTGGAAGGAAAGCGGTTTTCTGTTTCAGTTGTTAGAGACCCATCTTCTAAACGTCAGCCAGATTGTATGCAAGCCTTGTTTATACCCATTTGTTCTGAGGCTAGCACTGTCTTCTGAATTAAATGACACTTCTTCCCTGTTTTTTCCATCATGGTTATGTTGAAACAGAGCAGCCTCTCAGCCTTCCCTTTGCTATGGAAAACAACCTCTTCTGGTTTCCACTCACTTGATCAGGTTTCTCTGTACCCCTGGATTAACTTAGTAACCTTCTACTGAATTGGGGATGCTCTGAAAGCCTCCTTGATCCTGTGGAGAAGAAACAAGAGAAATATTTCTCAGTATAATTTCTCAGAAAAATATTTCTACCAGAAATGCCTCACCAATTCTCCAAATGCTTTTGCCTTTTTCCGTGTCTGCATCACCCTGCCAGTCAGTCATTTGGCAGTGTGTTTGTACACCTAGTCTAACTGACAAGTTCTTGCCTCCTGCCAGAAATTCTTGTTATTAGTCTCCAGTATTTGGCTTGGCATTTTCTGCTTTTTGTTACACAAGTCTCAAAGCTATCTGCGCCTGTGGTGCTTCCTAGATTTGCATCCTTAGCATATATAATCTGCATATTCTCAGTGTTTGTGATGTGGTGAATCAAAATTAACGAAAATGCTAGAGTATCAGCTTCATCTTCAGCGCCCCACCAGTAAATTCCTTTGAGGCCTGTGCATCTCCTTTCAGCATTGCTGATTGCATTTCTCTTTGAGCCAGCCCTGTAAGCATTTCAGAGGTCCTCTTCTAATCCATGTAATTATTCACTCTGATGAATCCTCTCTTATGTGATACCATATCAGATGCTGTTACCTAATCAGATTGTACAAACACCAGCATGACAAATTAATTAAACTCTCTGCAATTTCATGCACTGCTTCTTTCAAAGGTTTGCAGTGTAGACTGTCTAGCTGTTGTTGTCTGGACCCTGCACATACCTTACTGAGCATGGCTTCAGTCCTCAGCTTACTTGAGTTGACTGTTGCTGCATTTGCTGAAAATACAGTGGGAAGTATTCTTTTGATAAGGTTTATTCCGGTTTGAACCATTTCAAGTAACGGAAGAGAATATTCTACCTCATTGGCTGTTTTCTGAAGCATTCATCATCACTTTTCTGTGTAAGTACTGCTTGAAGATTTCCTCTCTTCTTTTTTGTTTTTTTGTTTTGTTTTCACTGCTGCAGTATGCAAATTTGGTTGTTTACTTGATGAGGGCAAAGTACGTAATGTGGTCAGAATGCACTGGAGTAGCAGTTCCAGCAGTACTCCCACAGACCCATGCAAAGGCATCTGCAGCAGACTGGGATTTTTTTGAGCTGAAACCAACAGTCCTGCATCCCACTGACTTGGTAGCATTCCACCATGAGATCCACCATCGCCTTGAAAAGAAGATGTGTATGCACAGCCAAACAGGCTTATCAAAAGAATATTTGCAATAGCCTTGCAGCTTTGTTTCTCCCAAGTGGCTTCACAATCTCCTCTGTGGTTAATACTTTTGGAGCAGTTGCACAACCAGAGATGTGTGTCCTAAAGGAAAAGAGAAAGATGATGAGTCTCTGAGCTATACTTTACAACTCTTTTTTGGTGTGACATCTTTAAGTTGCTTCCTCTCTAAGCCTGATGAGCCTTTTCTCACAGCATCTTTCAAACCTTGCCTCTCCCACTGTTCCACATCTGCCACCGCAGGCACAACTGCTTGTATATTTCTGTATGGTTTGCTGCCTTCCTGCTAGCAACAAATTGCTCCTCTCTGTCACAGGCAAGTTTGGTAAGCTTGCCAAATTCTCAGTGCTAAGCATCGCAAGCAATTCACTGACTTATCACCAAATCAACACACCTTAGTGCCCAAAAATATTTTAAATGTTGTGAAGCATAAGAATTTAGACTGTACATAATGATTCAAAACAGAATATCTCTTCTTGCTCTGACCTGGATTTCACTTTCCTCTTTCAAAATCTATTTATTCCCAACTACTTTGTCCTGATAGAAAACCTTGATCTATGGCATGATGGAATGCTGGTACTGAAACAATCAACAAATGTGAGATAATAATGTCAGGTTATTTAGGAGCAGGAGATTTTGGTATTTTGGTCAAGGTCCACTGTAGGCTTGCTTTGCAGTTTGTTTGCTGTAGGCAGACAACCCAGCCTGAAATCTGAAAGTTGGAAAGGCCCTGGGGAAGGGCTTCCAGGGTCACAGGGACAGTGGGTCAATCATCAGACTCTGCACAGCCTCTCACTGTTGCTTTGGCACTTTGGCTTGCTTCATATGTTGCACAGTCATATAGTACAAAACCTTTTTGAACTCGTGGGTGCTTTAAGGTACTTCAGTTTTCCCAGTCTCTAGAGAAGAACAGTAGTCCTAGTCTGAACCAACATTTTAAAAATTAAATAAACAAGTAGATAAATAAATGCAATTTATACAATTCTTTCATCATAGCACAATTTAAACTGCGAAATACTGCAAATAAACATTGCCCTGGAATATAAACTTGCATGGAAGGTTACAGCACATTTGTGCCCTCAAATATCCAACATAAGACAGAAAGCAAAGAGTGTTACTTGACTGAAATTTCAAGAGTGTTTCACCTAACAGCTGTAAGAGAAGCATGTCCAAATTGTATAAAACAAGACTTGTGACTTCTGTCATGAGCATAGGTAACAGGGTTGAGGGTTGTTAGCACCCTTTAAAAGATACTATCTTTGGAATAGTAAAAGCAATATTAAGTTCAACAAAGCCAAGCTTAGTTGCACCATTTCATGTAGAACGGTGCCATTTCTTCTTTCTGTTGCTGGTATAATTTCACCTGTTTAAGTTTGTGAAGGTGGACAAAATGAGAGGAGGAGTCTTGACCGTCGCTGTATCCTTCCATGTCTTCTGGTAATACAGCTGGAAAAGGAGAAGCACTCAAAGCTATTCCCCAAGGAAAAAGCACTTTCTGATTTGCACTGATTTCAGAGTCTGCTGGATCAGGTCCTATCACTTGCATATAATAAACTTTACCATTTGTGAACCATGAGTTAGGAAAAAGCTTATATTATCACAGTACTGGTTGAAGCCCCATCTTAAAAGGGCCTGTGGCTCTTAAAAATTTCTAACCAAAGAAATACAATGGCCTTTTTCAAAGGCTTTTCTCTTTATTTTGTACTTTATAGCCCTTGCTTCTTTCCCAGAGATGTTGGCAGCTGTTCTGATGCTGGCTGCAAGAGTGCTTTCCCAGTGCAGGCAGCAGGGATGGCCCTGGCTGAGTAACTGCCCTATTGCTTCCCTTTCCCAAGAAATTAATGCTGACTGCTGCAGTAAGCCAGCAGGCTGGAATGCACCTCCCTGTGCCCTCAGCTCCAGTGCCAGTTTCAATAAAGGCTGTCTCTCTACCAGGTGTCTGGTTGGGGGGGTTCATCTGTCACTGGAGTGCCTTGTGCAGGGCTGGGACCTGGTCTGGGCTGAGTGTTTGCCCTGTGAGTCTTGTGACGCAAGCACGAGGAGTGTGACACTCCATCCTGCCACAGCCGGCTGGGATTTAGTGGAAAATGTTGGGTTTTACTGCTGTTGACAGTTACATCCACTAGTGCTGTAGATCTTTGTCTAGAGTCTGAGAGCCAAGGGGGAACACAGCTGTGCTAGCTCTAACGGGCTCAAGAGCTGATCCCCAAATTGGGGGTGAAATAAATGCCATAACCAAAATAGTTTCAAACTATTCTTCTTTGTTGTATGTTTGGGTTTCAGGATAAGCATGCAAGAGAGCTTCAGAGTAGAATTGCCTTTTAATTTTACACTACCTATAATTCAAGGCTCTTTGGTTATAAATCCCACCAGTTTCAAGGAGAAAAAGCTTAATCCACTAGATACCATTGTGACAAGCATCTGCTTCCTCAAAGGCATCTTTATTAAAATGAATCAGGATAGTCTCCTGGCGGAAAGACATCACAAAAGCTCTGTAACAGAAAGAAATACCTTATTTTCCTTAAAGTCTTCTGATCAACAGCAGCAGATATATTTCAGACTGAAAAAAAATATTATAGTATTTGATTATGTAGTTGAGTGGGCTGGTCTTCTGTTCAAAGTTTGTTCAAAGCTATAAGTCATATAGCTAGCAAAAGAAATTAAATTCTTCATCCAGATTTGAACTGTATTTGTTGAAGAGATTGTTGAGTTACAGAATTATTGGATCTCAGTTCCTAATATAAAATCAGCTTTTTGGCACTCTTGCCTGGAGTTGAGAAATCAGTCACACTGTTGCTTAAATTTGCAGTGATGGCAGCAGTTCTGGTCCAGTGTAACCTCAGCAAAGGATTTTCTCCAATGTCAAACACTTTTAAAAGAAAGTTGAAACATAAAGTCAGGTCTTCAAAAAAGCGAACACAGTAGTAGTAAGGCAGTTGTCTCATAGACAGTGAAATATGCACAAAGAGATACAATAATTTCCTCTACTTCTAAGTTTATGAAAATACAGTCTTTATGTTTAAGGCAGTGTGGTCTTATGGCAGGGTGGGAGGCAATTTTGTGGGCTTTTAAAGTCAGTTCAGTTGTCTGTGATGAGACCTAACGTGTGGGGACAACTGGAGCACACGAGGAACTGGCCCAGATGGCAGACAGGGAGTGTGTACAGACCTGCCCCATGCCTGAGAGAGAGAGCTGCCAGGGATGCATCCGAGAATGAAGAAGGCGAGAGGAGGGAAGTGTGAAGGTCTAAAGCATCTGACAGTGGGCAGCAGTGAGAAGCTGTGATGCCATTTACTGCTCTTCATAAAGTTGCATGATGACCTAAAGAAGGCTGAAGTTGCTGTTAGATCAACCCACCAGGGACAAATCTGCTGGGGTTTGTAAGTTACCCACCAGCAACAGGCAGAGACATACATGTTCCTGGGGATTGGGCCCCAGAGCTCACTGGGGTTGAGAGTCCTGCCCTGCGTAGGGTAGAATCACCCATTTCAGAGAATTCACTGCCTGCAGTAAATCTGGGGTGATCTGAGAGAAAGGCGCTTTTTTGGATCATCTGACCCCCAAGTTAGACTATTCAAGAGAGGTGTCATGACACCTGCATTCACTTTACTCTTGTCACAGTCATGGTTTTGACCATCTTTGGACCAAAGAGTTCCAAATAGAGAGTTTAGAAAATATGTATGCTGTGCAGCATCACTAAAATCTATAAATACCTGGTGTAGAAAACTATGCTTTTACAGTTGTAGTAGGCTGGTTTGGAAGATCCACCTCTTTAGGATCACAATTGCCAAATGGCAGTCCTTTGGAGGATCATCCCACAATACTTCTGCAGCTCTTAAAGTGCAGTTCCTAAGCTAGATCATTTCTTGAATTCCAGCAGACTATAGCCTCATTTAAGCTCCTGTTACAAATTTTCCTTTGGGATCTGTGACTAGTATGAGCAAGTTTTTTCTAGGCTGCTCAGAACAAACATAATAGATTATCAGGAAGAACATGACCAAAGGGAGTAGCAATTAAAACCATCACGTGGCATTATCTCAAAAGAAATTTTCATTTTCTTTGCAAGTATGCCTTCCAGTTTTTGTTGTAAGACACAACCAGCATTGACTGCTTCAAAATATTTCAGATGCTTGCTCCCACTATGACTCTGCAAGGTGTGTTTCTGGACCTCATTTCCCTGATGTCAGAAAGAATTTATTTGTCAAGATCAGCATGGACTAATTTGTTCCTGACCTGCCCCCAAAGATTTGGTAATCTTAGTGCCTTCCTGGCACTTAAGTCCCAGAAGTGCTCCACCAGTGGCTGTGCATATCCTAGTTTCAGTTGTTCTACCATGCAAGTAGAAAAGCAGAGTTCTGTCAGGATCGCTGGGTGCTGTTGGCTTCATTCACGTGTCTGCAGTGTTTGCATTGTGGTATTACCTGACCCCTACAAGAGCTTCAGCATTATATTTACCCCTAGGGTGCGTGCTCACTGCAGTGCAAGTTGGTGGCCTTAGTATCATCACATTTTAGAGACTGTGCTGGGAGCATTTAATGCTTTTGCCCAACTGCCCTGCAGGCCTTGACTAAGCAGGCCCAACAGCCATATTTTGTCCTGTGGTGTTCAAGATTCAGCAAAGGATAAATTGTAACCTGTTTTTCTTGTAGACAGAGAAATGTAGTGAAGTGTTCACTCAGGTTACAGGCTGTGCTACGCTATCAAAGCAAGCCAGACCAATTTTTCAACTCCCACAATTGCAGTAGTGTGACACTTAGCTCTCTCTCCCTGCCTAAGAATCTTGGCAGAGTGCCCATCCGAAGCCAATTTTGTATTTTGCATTGGAGCAACTCAGAGATAAATTATAGCTGTTCTGAATTAATGTTTTACATCCTCTGTACTTTCCTGCTCATCAGCAAGAGGACAAAAAAACTCACGTATGGAAAAGATAGAAAAGAGATTACATCTCTTTTGACTTTGTGGAAATAGAGGGATAAATTACTCAGAAAGCAGAACAAGGCTGGTCTGGGGGCCAGGGGGACTGTAATGGGAGGCTGGTCTCCTGATGAAACCTCAGCACAATATAGAGCAGTGCTGTGAAAACATGGTAGATAGTCTATCTTCACTGCGTTTCTTACCGCTTTTGAAATCCCTCAGTAAAGACACCCATTATTTAAAACCAGTGACTCAGACAGAGAACCTATTAGGCAAAATTACCTGTTGCACTATGGTGTACCAGGATCAGTCTCACTTAAGCTTTGAGAATCCCTCAGTGTTTTTCCTGAACTTAAAAATTTAGATTCTCATGCCTATATAAAACAAATAAAAATGAGTTAGTAAGTTTTACCTGTGCAATTCAAGTTGAGGAGTTAAAGGGAGTAGGGTGGTAGAAAAATGTTCATTGCAATTGAAGGAATCACTTTTAGCAAGAAGGGATCACTGTGTAAGGAATAGAAGAATGAGAAAGGATGTCAGTAAAGATAGTTTTAAGCTTGGAGTTAAGTTTGGTGGCTGAGAGAGCATTGAGTTTGTCAGAGGTGTCATGGTGACAAATATTCTGCTGCTGAAGGAGTCTATAGAAATGGTGTTAGCAAAACTCGATTTAAGAATTATTGTGGCAACATTAGCAGTTCCTCAGTGGAGGAAGCCATCCATAGTATGTCTGGTCTCCTCGTTAGAAGATGTTTTTTAAATTCTTTTTTTAATTTGTGTTTTGTGAACACAGGGGTAGACACCTTTGAAATTAGATTAAGCATCAAACTGTAACATGTATTTGGTGTAATCAAGAACATTCACAAATTGACTTATGACTGCACTTCTGATTAAGACTCACCCCTGCTGGACACGTAGAAATCAAAGTTGCAAGACTTGCTACAACTCCATGGGTGCTTGCAAGGCTCTCTTTCTCTGTGAAGACAGCTTAGGCACTGCTTAAGGAATTCTGAGTAGAAGCACTAGCCAGGGATTTGCTGAAGGTATTAGGCAATTAATTATTGCCAGTGGACTCCTGTCTCTGTGATCTGTGTGTCCCAGTATATTCAGAAAGAATGCTTTTCTGACTCCCTCTATAAACATAGGTGTTACCAAGAGGTACAGAGGAAAAGTTTGAAGCATTGATATATTTTCCACATCTCCTCTTTTTCATTGAATCCAGTAAGGACAGAGCATATCTAGCTTGATTGCATTTCAAATGAACTGGTATTTCATCTTATTTCCATTGTCACAGAAAGCCATTTATGATAAGAGCAGCAATTTGGCTCCCAGCTGCCATGAGATAACATAAACAGCGGTAATCAGGTTCTCCCATGGCATCCCACTCTTCTAGGTCAGAAGGGTAATTTCAGCCTTGCTTGTGTAGAAATATTACTGTGCTTCCCTATGTGAAAGACAGTGTTTCCAAAACAGTGCATCATTTCTGGAGAAACTTCTTTGTTACTTGTGCTCCATATAGCCACCGTCTGGAAAAACCCCTGTGCAATAATTTCATTGTGGGTTGACTTGTTGACTTTGTGTCATTGGATACTGAGAGGACCAGCTGAGCTATTTTTAAAAGGAAATGTTAGCCAATCCTGTCAACAACACCTGCAGGAACCAGGCAAGAAGTCCAAGGTTCTCAAAACTTAGGCTGAGGACAGAGAAGGCTAGATTTTCTGAGGAAAATTTTACTTTGGGGAAACACTACATCTTCTCCTTTGTGTCTTCCTCCACCTCATGTCTTTACCTGCTGCTTTCCATTTATTTTAAACAGATACATTAGGTTAAATTCTAGAGGCAGAATTACTGGTTTAGTGAGACTGTCACTTTCTGCATATACTGAAGTATTGGAAAGTTCTGTAAGAATTTGAGAACTTTAAAGTGTGTTTTGCACTAGCTTTAGAGAAATGCCACAGCCACTATCCACAATTTGTTTTCAAGTTCACTGCATTACCTTAATCTCATCCTAATAAAGCTGCTACAAAGTATAAGAATGGAAGAGAAAAAAAAATAGATACCAATGGAAGGTTTGGTACTGTTGTTGTGGACTTTATTTATGATGGGTGTTTCCAGCAGAGGAAACACCAAGTTTGTATTTAGGCTGGTGATCTGGTTGCTCTCTATTTGTCACTTCTAAGCAATTAAGACATGAGCTATTCTGGCAGCTCTACACTTGCAGTCACAGGCACTCACACCTAACAAACTCAGCTTTGTGTAGCCCAAACTGTGCTTTGCCCAGCCGACAGTGTGCTGGAGGGAACAGCTGCTTAATGACAGCCCTTAACCAGCCATGTTCCCTGCTCCCGGTACAACAGCTGAGGAAAATATCAGACCTCAAATATGTTCTGCTCGGCTGGAGATGGGCAAAGCCCTGGAACATAAGTAACAAGTCTGTGCTGGGCCACATGGGCACATAAGTGCGTCAAGAGTAAGCTAATGGACAGCAGATAATTTCATGGTGCACTAAGTACATGTAAAGGTGGGGCTGCATTACATGTTTGGGGACAGCTGGTCAAGCTCCAGCTTCCAAAGTCAGGCAAAGAAGCCTTGTTTGATGGTTATGTGTATTTTTTGTAATCACAGTAGCCTTGACATGTACTTTGTAGATTGTTCAGGGAGTTTTGACATAGTGCAGTACTTAGGCTTCTTCCTAACCCCAGTCGTTGGACAAGTCAAGAATTTTATGCATTTGCTCAGCAGGCTTCTTACCTCTCCTGCCTGCAGTGAGAGCATTCATTCATTTTGTTCATTCAGCGTTTACTCATGCAGAATGAACAAAATCTGCAGACTTGCTTTGGTTTGCTTTAGCGTTTCATCATGTGCAAGAAATATTCATTAAATAGCAGAAACTTAGTTGCTTTACATATTTTGCCTAGCTCCACTGACAGAGAGGAGTTGCAGTTTGTGAGGTACACTTTGGTCTGCTGCTGGCTACTGATGAATTTGAGTCACATTAGGGGAGGGAAGCAGCAAAGTGCAGATAACAAAAGATAGCTCCCTCTAATTCACACACTTTTGACTTCTGACTAACAAATGTGTTCTTCTTCTTCACACAAAACCCCAAAATATGTGTTTGCATGACCATACTCAATGAAGCAACCCACCTCTCCCAGCTGACTACTAGTTCTGACAAAATCAGTAATTTGAAACAGCAGCAGCAGTAGGCTAATCTCTAGAGCAGCCATGAATTGGTAGAATAGTACATGTGGTGATAATAAAAGGTTTTGCTGTAGTATTGATGGCCTTGAATTTGATTGTTGGCTTTCACACAGTTTGCTGGGTGTAATTATTACATCCCTTATAATCCATGCAGAAAGGGAATTGGGAGGATATGTCAATTATTTGTCATCCATGTAGGAGGACATGGGCTCTGAATCATAAATGAAGAGTGGAAAGTGTATAGAAATAAGAGAAATTAAACAAAAGTAAATTTTACTGATCTTGCCTCTGGGGTCCTTTCTGAAAGAGGCAAAATTAGAGAATCAATCACCTCACAATTCCTGAGAGAAAGAATTCATAGTAGGGTACTGCAGCTTCAGTCTGTGGAAAGAGAAATACTTTGCTCTTTGCTTTGAGCAAATATAGGTAGTGTTTTTGTCTCTTGGCTCCTTAAGGACTTGAACCTGTGTGGTCTCTGCTGTGTGTTTGTGCTTGACCTTCACTGCTCTAAGCTGTATGCCCAGGAGCACACAGCACACCTGAAATATAGGCAAGATTTCTGTGCAGTTAAAGTATTTTAGCAAGTTTTACTGAACCTGTGCAACTCATATTTTGGAGGTGCTTGGCCAAGTTTTGGTCTGGTTTAAAAGCATTTTTGATAGCTTCTGCTAAATTTCAGAAATTTTCACCAAATGCTTTATGCATCAAGATTTTTTATAACTTGAAAAATTTAATGAAAATGTTTTAAAAATATTTCAAAGCCAGGGTCAAACCTCATTAATTTTCCATAATCCTTCAGCTGGCAAAAGTACTTCTGCAGATATGTTGAAGTGTTTGCTTGGATTTTTTTTTTTCCGTATTTCAGTATTTTTTTAAGTGGAAAAATGGATTTACACTACATACAGGATCTTGTAATTGTGAGTGTCAGGTGACCTTATGTGAAAAAACATGACTTAAGAAAGCTGGTTATGTGAAAACATGTGAAAGCAGAGGCCTGGCTTCATATGCAAGGCATGAACGTAGAAATACAAAAGAATCAAACACAACATCTAAATTACTGAAAAATACTGAACAGGAGAGGTGAAGATTGAAGAAGACAAGTGGAGCTAAATAATTTCTTGCCATGCAGTAAAAACATAGGTGAGTTAATGTGGAGGACAAAATCTTCGGTGAAAGTGAGGAGAAGTGGCACTGAATGATGAAACAAAAGACCTTTCAGGAAAAGAAATTAACATCTGGGAAGGGGAGTTAAGCTAATGCTTGCAGGAGAGGCAGATGTGGACCTTCCGATGCCAGTTTTGGTGATATGTTAAAAGTTCAGGATGAGTGGCCTCAGGTGGTTGCCTGGGGAAGGTGTGGGATCTCCACAACATCTCCCAGATGTTCAGCCAGGGGCAGCACTCTAAGCTGGCCCGCAGAGTCCCTTCCAACTTGGACCTGTCCATACACTTTGGAGCCTAGTAAGGTGTAATAATGGAGAAAGTGGCACTTTCCATTTCAGGATGAGAGAGCCATGACCAGTATTTCAGCAAAGACTGAGTTAGTGCTACTAGAAAGACAATGTGCCAGAGTTGTGAGAGACTGACAGGTGCGGGACCTGTGTTGATTAGATTTGCCTTGTGCCAGTCTTAAAACAATCCTTGCAGAGATTTAATTTATAAACATGAGAAAAAGTGATTTTATGAAATGTGCAACTGATAGTAAATCAGCTTACTTTTTCCTTTGGGGATATAATGAGCGAAAGATAACAAAGCCTATTTCTGTGGGAAATTAAAAACAAAAGAAGGAGCACTGCTGTAGATACTGTATCACTTTTGATTAAGGCAAATATTCTTTGTGTGTAGATACATATGATATGCATTTGTATCCTCCCCAGTGTTTTCTAGCACTTTAAAGTAATCAAAATGGAATTTGGTGAAGAAATGATAGCTATTCCACTGGACATTCTGAAGAGACAGGGAACCAACCTTCTAGTTTTCTATGTCTCAATTTATGTCACTATTTTATTTTTCTATACTCCTGGACTTAGAAACAGAAAGAGCTTTTGAGAGGAGAATGAGTCTTTGGCATGAAGAAGATCTGAAGATAAATAACCTCAGCCCAGAGTTTGCCATGCTTACGTAACATAATCCCAAATGCTTCTCACCTTTGCTGATTAGCTCCAGGGAAACCTGAATGAAAAGCTTGCACACTGCTTTGGGAACAAAGCATTCCTTTGCATGTTTCCCCTTGAATACGTTTTGGACAATTGATTAGCATCAGTCAGAGGATACCAGGAAAGTCGCGATGCAGAGGAATATCTCTGATGCTGCTTTTGTCCTGTATCCCTAGAAGCACTGCTTGCTTAAAAAAGGCCAGGAGAAGTTAAAGCTTATGGTCTCACCTTAGGAGTCATGTTTCTCTGCAGACATCAGTGGAAATGGCAGTGGTTTAGGTCTCCTTCATGCTGGTGTCAGGCATCCCTGTTCCACACAAGGGTGTGTGTCCTGGAGGGCTTCCCACAGTCATGGCTCATAGCTCTCTTGGCTTTGGGATCAGTGTTCTCCACATCCCACAGGGAGGCAACCATCTGCAGCAGCTGATTCACCTCTCCAAGATTGCTCCCTGTCATAAATATTCTGGAACTGTGTCAAATGTAATTTGAAATGAGCCACTTTTTGGCTTCACTGACTCTGGTTTCTTTCCTGCACCACTATCATTTGTGGTTTGTGTATTATTCTCTGCCTCATTGTGCTGTAACCTGATGTTCATGAATCTACACACAGGCATTAGGTGTCCTAGGGCAGTGCCATAGCTGCTCCTCCAGCTCTCATGTCTGGGAGCTGGAGGAGCAGAGGTGTGTAGCCCTAGATTGGAACCAAACCTTTTCTCCTCTGCCTTGATTTTTGCAGTGGGAAGGATTTTCCATTCTCACTGAGGTGACTGTTGCCACTGCTGCTGTAGTTATTCCTGTACCTCCTGGCTGTGCCTCTTTAAAGGTGCAGTTCCCTGATGCATCCCAGGTCAAGTGAAAGCTGCAAGTGCTCTACAATGATGTTATTTTGGATTTAGGGTACTTATTTAAACTTCTTTCAGGCACACTAGCCACTGGATAGCGAGTGGCTAGTGTCAACAAGTAAAACTGAGATCCTGATCATGGTCACAGAGTAACAGGCATTTCTGTTAGAGTAAGAACCTGGCAAAAATGTTCATTCTTGCTTTTCTTTGCTGCTCAGGAAGGTGAATGGGGAAGAAGTTGCAACCAATGGCATCCTAGTTTTCATGGCTTGTTTGTTGTTCCACAGGGTATATGAGCTTTCTTCTTCTAGGCCGTATTCTCATTAGTTAAGCAGGCAGAGTAAATTGGATTGATTTTTTTTTTTTTTGTACACTAACTTTTTTTAAAGATAAAATGTGACAGTTGCCCTGCATTGTGAATTAAAAAGGCAAGCAACAGAAGAATTTCAGCTCTCATTTTCAGGTCAGTCCTAGTGCTCTTCCTCTGGACATCCTCTCAGAGGCAGACCCCATACCACAAAGATGTCAGTCCTCTCTCAGGATTGGCATTTTGTCTTCCTTCAGGTGGGGTTCAGAGCTCTGGTCTCTTATTGAGGACTGGGATAGTTTCTCTGGGTTGACCCAATGGTTCTCTGCTGACCCAATGTCAGCACTTCAAGGACTGTGGATGGGAGTGACTGGCTGTTCTCCCACAGCCAGCTTTAGTAATGGAGCAGGGGGAAAGTGGAGTGTTTTAATAGTGAGCTAATAAGAATTGACCTCAGATGGCATTTCAAACATCTGACACATGAGATACAACAGATGCTGACCGAAAATTAGATATACTGAATTAGGGTAAAAGTGTTGCAGAACGAAACAAAAAAACACCACCTCCCCCCAAAAAGACCCAAAAAAATAAACACTCTTCAATCATAATTTTCAAGATACAAGGTCTGACTCCCTCTATCCCTGCAGTGCTCTCTTCATACAGTATGTTTGGGCAATCTTCTTGAGCCCGAATAAATGTGTGTTTTTTCCTCTCACTTGTATACCTGTGTCCATGAAGGTCTTACACAGACCTATGTCAGAGCACTATCTATTCATCTCAGATTGCCCATGGGGGCTCCTGCATTTATGAGAAACCCATCCAGAAGCAGAGATGCAGCTGTAGTAGTGCTCAGGTAGCACTTGCACGGTGATCCAATTATGCCATGCTTCCAGAGCATCAGATCTGTCAGGTGTCTGTCCTTGTGGCAGCATAGTTCCTGCAGTGGTGACAGCGGGAGGCAGAACAGCCAGAGCCAGCTAGTTAGTACATTTGATGCTGAAGATTTCAATGTGATAGGATTTAGTAAATGAAAACTCAGCCAAGAGTCATCAGGAGAGATATTATTTGACACAGGAGATAGACTGTCCCCTACATCAGCTTGCTCTTTAACTGGATACTTCAGTTCTCTTTCGTTTTCTTAGGGAATTCCAGGTAGGAAGAAAGATACGTGCAGGGAAGGGTAACACATTACAAATGTTTGCTGAACCAAACATACATTTGGCCAAGATACTGCCAAATTGAGCAGGTTTTTGATGCCACCTGTAAGTAGATAACTAGCCTGAACAGACTTGAAGACATCTCAGGCAGAAAAAGGCATAGGAACATGCCAGCTTCCAGTATGTTACATTCTGCTTTTCTGGGATAAGCAAAATTGAGCCTTGATAAAAGTTGCATTTATTGGATTTTACATCCTCCTGTTTAAAACACATGCGCTGAGGTCGGGTATTGACTGCACAGTCAGTATATAATTTCAAATGAAGTAGAAAATACTGCATAGTTAGATGCAGACTAGTGAAATGTAGGTAGTGTGTAGGTAATAATCAGTTTTAAAAGCAAAAGAAAAACTTGTACAATAGGTGTTGCTGTCTTAGAGGATTTAAAAAAAAATTATACCTCTAAACCCATACAAAGTAAAATATCAGTCATCCAGTAGTCTCTGGGAAGGGAGGATCATGTGAGTAATGGTCAAACTCCATCGAGCCATCTTAAGAGACAGCCTTTGAATTTTTGGCAACAGAGGTGTGTAGCCCTAGATTGGAACCAAACCTTTTCTGCCAACATTAGTGAATAGTGCTAAAAGTTCATGCAAAATAGGACAAGTTAGACCTTTGACATTTTTCTCACAACTGTTGCCTTTCAAATCACTGCCTTTGCATGCAAACGTTTGTTGTTAATTCATCCATTATGCATGTCCTAGAAATTTGATAGAGGTCTCATGTGTTTCTTCTAAGAGGCTAAAGCCAGCTGTAGTACCCAGTTGTAAAGACGTGGTTACTGGCTTGCTATGTTGTATTTGATATTGCTCTGACTTGAATCTTTTGGATGGGAATTTAAAAATGCTAGTCCTCTCTGATGTTAGTGAACACTAAAGACAGCACACAATTATTCATTAAGAAAAGGTTCAAATGGTCATTAGCAGATCCTCTAGTAAAGATTTCATCTTTCTAGTGGGAACAAATGTGTTATAGAAGACGTTGCATAGAAGTAACCATGTATCTTGGTGCCTGCCTTTTTGAGAAGTATTTTAGGAATATGGCTTACTTCAGGTAACCTGTCCATGTGTCTACCATACTGTGCTCTGCTTGGAAGTGTTTTGTGGGGTTTTTACTGTTATTTCTAGAAGAAGGGTCAGCAGTACCTATTTGCTTTAATCACATTTGATGAATTGCACTTTACTGTGACATTTTCCCCTACTGCTGTATTGGATTAGTGGTTCATTAAGAACTCAGGCGAAGGTGATGTCACCAAGAGTTTGTCTTCCAGCATCTGGATTGCCTAGTTATCCCATCAAATATGGGATGAATAAAATGGTTCAAAATAGGATGGCACCTGAAATGTGTATGATCAAGCTAACAGGCTGTGTTAAATATTGTCACTAGTATTATTGTTACCTAGTTCTGTGTGACTTCACTGACAAGCTACACAAATCTTTGTAGAGATATGCTTTCTTGTGATACAGATGCTACTGATGAACTTTCGTTATTGATTTCTGTTCACACAAAAAGTGTTCAAAATAGAGTCAGATTAAAAAATGGAGGCCTTGCCCGGGTTTATATTGCCTTCCTTTATGACAGATTTAATTGGAAATCTAACAGGAAATTAGACTGGAAGGTTGCCAACTGTGTGGCTGGCATGCCATGAAGGATCAAGTGTCTGTGTCTTTCATACTGCACACCAAAGCAGCTTTATCAGTTATCTGGAATTTTTTTTGTGAATTTTAGGGTATCAAATATGACATCAACAGCTTCAGCAGCAAAAATATTTGGAAGTACATAGGGTAGAGAAGCTATGCAAGTTTTCATAGGGAGTTTGAAAACTGGGGATAAAGAGTCTTATATTGTCATTTAAAGGTGAAAAAGGAAAAGGCTACAGAAGCTAAATCGTCCTTAAACACAGCCCTATTGACTGTTCATTTCCTAAGGATATTTCCAAAGAAGCATTTAGAAGGATTGCTTTTTCAGGGCTCGCCTCTAGAGTATTTCATCATGTCAGCCACACGTTCCACAGGAGTAAAAATTAATGGCAACATATCTCTTATAAAAGTCCCTTTTGGATTTTGCCAGTTTACCTTACCTGGTACACAGGGTGTCTCCAGGGAAGATTACTCAGAAGTTATCTACTTGGCTGTCATTTGTTCATTCAAAAGAGATCAGTAAAACCAGAGAGGGAGAGAAAGAGGAGTGCTCAAGTCTTTCTGTCTGTCCTACTTAGATGGAAAAACTTAGTTACCCTGGGGCCAGAGTCATATGGAGCTGTTTTCACTGGCGTGAGGTCTGTGCTAGGCAAAGATTTCTCTCTCTGCAGAGGGATCATAGTGCCATGCCTTTTGACAAAAAGTTATTTTTTAAAGCCATGTTTATCCCATGACCTTGTCAGAAGTGGATTACCATCCTCCACAGACTCTGGTATTCTGTAGTTGTACAAAGCAGGAAGGAAGCACTTGTGCTTGTGAAACTGCTGGAAATAATTCAGCTGTTTACATGTGATGAGAGGTTTTTTAACTAGCCTGCCTGATATTGGTTAGATGTTTCTCTTTAAATTGAAGCTGCCAGAAATATTTAATTCTTCACAGAAGGAAAAAGAGGGGAAGAGCCATGATCAAGGAAGCTTTTATTTGGCATAATTTAAGGCTATTTGTCTGTTACTGGCAACAGCAACCTGGAGATTAGGCATCTTTTTAGCAAGTGTAAATTAGAAAATTGTAACTGTATACACCTTTAAACTTCACCATCACAAGTATCATCACAAAAGACAACTACACTTGACTATTCATTTCAAAGGCCACAGTCTTTCATGAATTGTTTGAATACAGTTTTGTGCACACACTAGTGCTTTTGGCATCAGTAGATTTAGTATTATTTGAACTGATATCAATGCAATAGATGTAATTGTCTATATCCCAAGAAAAGTTACAGATAGCAGCTGCAGGTATTCCATATCTAACACATGGTGCTTTCAGGGAGGAACAAACTGGAGCAAGACAGATGAAAACATTTGGAGCCTCAGGCATTCAGGTCAGAGCACATTAAAAGAGAGAGATTTGGTAGATATCAAAGGTGGAGAAGTTGGTATTTTCCACAGCTTTTTGCTATGTTGACAGTGCAGCTTTAGTTTCAAAAATTAAGAATGTCTTATTGAAAGAGTGGAAAAAAACAGTAGGAAAATGCTCATTTCTGCTTCAGGGTTGCAGGTTCTTTTCAAGTTGATAGGAGTTGCTTGCTTGTATGATCTTCAGAAGGGAAAATAAAGTCAAATAACTACAAAAAAAAGCTTATGCTTACATTTGAAATGGAAGGACTTTACCACAATTACCTGATGATACTGTAGCTGGTTTGTTAATTCAGATAAAGTGGTATTAGAGCTGTCGAAGTGTGAGTGAGGTTTGGGTGGTGGCTTGGTGAGATGTTCCTGGTTGGCCTCATTGCTGCAGCCCTGTCAACAGACATAATCTGTAACCCATAGGAACTAAATACTTCTTAAATCATATTTCATCCTCCATGCTTTTCAAATCTAATATTGTTTTAATAGTTTGCTGAGTGTACTAGATGATTGATGCTGTCACATTGCAGATAAAATTCATCATTCTGCCATTTTTAGTCAATACTTAGAAGCATTTTGGTTCAAGCTGGAATCTGAAGGAATGTTACACATCTTTTTTATACCTCACCTTGGTTATAATAATAATCCTTCTAATTCTCAGTGATTAATTGGCAACATTTCCTAAACACAGACCTAGAATAAATTGGTAAGTTAGTTGTACCTGAATATGTCTTGAAAGAGATGTGCTGTAGTTCTTTTAAGGTTTCCTACAAGGGGGTATAAATGAATATGGTATCAGATACAAACAGACAAATTTGTATATACACAGATATGTATATGTCATCTGCATGAAAGGAGATCAGTTATGTTTAATCACGTGCATATTTGGCCTCATTTCATAATGAAAGACATAGACTAATATTCACAACAATTACATGGGATGCTGTGAAAAGCTTGTTACATGGAAGACGATTTTAGTTCCTCAGCTTTGAGTGTATGTCAGAGCTTTTGCCTATACAAATGACCTTCAAGGACTATGCTCTGTTGAAATCATGGCTGAAGCATCAGAACAGAATTTCAGTGGTTTTGTATTATCCATGACTATTAGCAGGTCATAAAATTACACTAAAAAGGAAAGAGACTGATTTCTGGTATGGCAGAAGTTCCATTATATACTTCAGAAATAGATACCTTATCTTCAAGTCTACTTGACTTGAATTTAGTCTATATTAAATTATTTTGATTGTGTCACAGGTTGCAAGTTACTGCTGCCGAATCCAGAGAAATGAAGTCCAGCTTGGGGTGAAAACAATGACAGCTAAACTTGCTTGTTCCTTCAGAAACCAGATGGAGGAGATTGTGTTTGGCACCCTTCCACATGCGCTACATCATTTGCTCTTTCTGTGTTTCAACAGGCCTTGAATAGGGGCATCGCTGCTGTCAAGGAAGATGCTGTGGAAATGTTGGCCAGCTATGGGCTGGCATACTCCCTGATGAAGTTCTTCACGGGTCCGATGAGTGACTTCAAAAATGTAGGTCTGGTGTTTGTGAACAGCAAGAGAGACAGGACCAAAGCAGTTTTGTGCATGGTTGTGGCTGGCGCTGTAGCTGCTGTATTTCATACCTTAATAGGTAAGGTCACTTCATGTCTAGTTAATATGACTTTTAATTTTCTTCCCTCACCCATTCTTCAAACTGCTTAAGCTGTAGGTTTAATATTTCATTTGGAAGTACAACAGGAGATGCAGAAGAGATGAGCTCTCTTGGGCTGGTATCATGCCCATCCATGCAATTTTTATTGCTTTTTAAACAGGTTATTAAGGAGCAGATTCCAAGCACAGGGCTCTCCTGCCTAGAAACAAAACATGGAACTGATTTCTTTCAGTCAGGTGTGTAAGCAAAACTTTGACCAGGTTTACAGGTTGCCTGAAGCTGATAGCTCAGAGTTACTGTTAGGTATGATGATCAGCTAGCAGTGTCTGCTGGGTTGGTTTGGCAAGACTTAAAGATGTGCTTGGTAGGACTGTTTGTCAGTTCTTGGTGGCATTGTTGGTGTACTCCCTCTGTACCTATTCCTTTTCTACTTATCTCAAAGTACAAAACTCTCATCAGGCAGGTGCCAGCATCCTCATTAAAATATCAGGTAGTACTCTCTACTGCTGCTAGGCATCATCCACTTCTGTTGAATATTTCATCTGTGAGGAAGAGGTTAGTAAGGGCAATTTATACCAAACTGAGACCAACTCCCTGAGTACACTCTGAAACAAAGAAAATACACAAGCAGACACAAACTGTACATTAAAAAAAAGGCAACCACAGGATCTGAAAGTTTTTAAGAGCCTAGAAAAATGGGATATCGATATCAAGCATCAGCCACAGCAATAAAAGCCATTTAACTTGGAAGACTTTTAACTTCATCCTCTCCAAGAACTCTGCGAGATTCTCTGCACCTTCTGGCTCATTCGACAGAGCTGAAACCTCTGGACCATAGCAAAGAGGAACAGGAGATTCTGGAGGACGAAGCAGAGAGTGCACTGCACTGAGCAGGTAAAATCCTAAAATGCTGAGAGTTGTAAGGAGTGGGAGGGAGGAAGAGATGTGACAGCCTGTGGAGGCATGTGTTGGTTGACAGGCAGTAGTGTTGGATTGGGTCACCACCAGTAGGGTGTCATTCCATCACAGAACAATGGGAAATGTAAGTGTAATGACAATATCCTGAATTGCTGTGAAATCTCAGCATTTAAGTGTCCCCGAAGCGAGGCCATTCATTATCAGGCTGTTATATTTCAAGAGCAACATGTGCTGCAGTTCATCATATAGAATAGGATAGAATGGAATGGAATAGCATAGCATAGCATAGCATAGCATAGCATAGCATAGCATAGAATAGAATAGAATAGAATAGAATAGAATAGAATAGAATAGAATAGAATAAAGACTATTTCAGTTCCTGCCTGAATAGGTACAAGATCCATCTGGTAAATACAAATGCCCACAGCTCTTACCCTTTAGCAGTCTGCCAACTATATTCACCAGCTCTATGTGCCTCCCAAGCACCAGAGTTTGTTTTGGCCATCATCTCTCTTATTCCACCACTGGTATGCAAGCCCTGTGCTATTTAGCTTTGCTCTGTGTTACAGTCTTAAAAAATGCTTACAGTAATGGCTCACTAGCCAGAGCAACTATGTGCCAGGGATAAGATGCTGCTAATTTTATAAGCTGAATCCATGCATTCATTTACTGATTTTGATTGGTCACTTCTTAAATATGTTTACATTTTAGGGTGTTTTACTGAGTCAGTGTTATAAATTTTGGACCATTTGTACATTTGGCTCTCATATTTCTTCACTTGGAATGTTTCTTCAGCCCCCAAAGCTGCTCTGCTAGTTGCTCACTTGCTTTTCTGCCAGTGCTGGTCAAAGTTTATGCCTTTGCCAGCTGGATAAGAAGTTATTTTCTAGTCATACAGTATTTTATTTTAGGCTAGGATAGATTTTAAGGAAGTTTTAAGTATAGCTATCAGATTTCCAGGTGAAAGACATAACTGGATTTTCCATGTGGGACTTCTTACTGAAAGAAGGTGTTTGGAACAACAGTTGGAAAACCTGTCAGCTAAGATTCTTTCTTGCCTTTGCCTGGAAGTAGAGCTCTACTGAGTTCAGAACCTCTGAAATGCACTCTGCAAATACTGGGGAAAAAAAAGGAGGCTGTGCTTACCATGCTTTAAAGCCCTGAATTAACGGGCTGCACACAATCTTTCAGCTTTTTGTGGTGACAGACTGCAAAATATTTTTTGGTATTTTAACTTGTCTATGCCTGAAAATATGCAAAGGCCACAGCAGTGACTGGCAGAGCGCCTGAGGGAATGGAGTTAGTCAGATTCTAGCACCAATTGCCTGGGTGGTGTTGCCAAATTTTATGTTCCAAGTTTCCTTTGAACCTGTTTCAAGTCCTGATTATTTTGCTCTGACCCACAGATACACAGCCTGCCTAGCAGGAAGAAGACAAGGAGTCCAGTGACAGGCAGCCTCCTAGGACCTGCAAGTACTCCCCAGCAGCTGCAAGCCTATCGCAGGCTATCTACAAGAGAAATACAGGTCACTGATGCTTGGTGAATGAAAAAGAGAAACAAATAACACTTAGGGGACTGAATTTTTTCCATATCCCATAAATATAGGGCTAAGGAAGATGACACATCTATCTGCCATGGACTGTCAAAGCCCAGGAAGAAACAGAAAACAAAAAACCCAATGAAAATAAGGAGTACCAAAAGTCAAAAGGAAGAAAACAAGTGGTGGCAGAAGCACAGGGACCACAATGAATCACCACATTTCCAACTGTGATAGAGACTATTTGAAGTCTACACGTTCATGGAAAATAGCAAACCAGACCGTTTCACCCACCTGACTCATGCTTCATTGCTTCAGCACCCGCTCCCCACCGCTGCTTCCCCACCGGGGCTCACACAGCCCTCTGTGCCGGTGACTGGCTGAGATAAACCACTTGAACTCACAGCTGCAGGCTCTGGGTCCCTCAGTCATCACCCACCCACATCCTTACGAAGGTCTGCAAAGTCCTCACCAGCAGCTCCTGTCACTCCCATGTACAGGTAGCAGTAACAACTGAGAACCAAGTTGGCCAAAGGGATTCAAAACCATATTCTCATCCCACTTCCAATGCTGCTGTAAACCTTGTCAGTACAGTATTTCTGGATTGGCATCTGGAAATAAGATACAGTATTCTGCCTTCCTTCCCTTGGGCTACTTTGAGGGCAGCTACTGCCACCAGTTAGTTTCCTTGTGGAAGGTTCACTATGGAGCCAGGGTCTAAAGTGTCTTGGTTTTTCAGAGATTGGGCTTTTTGGTGGCTGTAAAAGAAGGGATTCAAGATGCTAAGCCTGTCTCTGCATATTTTTGACATCTTACTAAATTGCCAGCTTGACAGAGGAGAAAAGTCATTTATATAACATTATGCTAGCATGATGCATTTCTTAGTGCTGCTGGTAAGCCCTCCGTACTATGTAAGTCTTTCAACATCGGTGTCATGAAGAGTATGCACATCTTCTTTGGCAATAAAACAGCATTGTTCAACTTCTCAGTAGTTTACTGAGAAATAGTATACTGAGGAAGTTTATTTCCTTTTGAATAATTCTCTGTAGTTCTAGACATGACAGGGCAGCAGTTACTTTGAGGAAACATCCTCTTTGCTTTTTACTATACCTGATTAAAAACTTTGTGATGGATCATTGTCATCACCAGGAGAAAAAGGATAGAACTTTAGTAACCAATAAACTTAAGTGTAGGTTAGCTTTTGCAGTAATCTATAGCAGATTGGATGGCCAAGACACGAGTGGTTTCTTTTGTGCCCATTTGTTACTGTCAGGCTGCTGAGCATGGGCCATATATTGCACAGGGGAAAGCTTCAGCAGTTCCTAGCAATTCCACTGATACTTTTGACTTCCCACACATGCATGATCAGTGTATGTACATTAAAAATCTCTATAGGCAGTGAGACATAGGTGCAATCCCACCAATTCCAGTGTAACACTACCGGAATTTTCCGGAGACTAGGAGTTACAGAGTGAGTTATGACAAGCTGGGGTGGTTTTTTTGTCAGTCGTGTTCTGACAAGACCACTGTACTGGGGTAGACTAAACATTTTGCCCTGGAAAAAAGGGACAGCACAGGAACACGAATCAGAATACAATCTGGTCTTGCTGCTTCCCCCCTCCCCCGCTTTCTAAATAAAAATAGAATGTTATTCATTAAAAATTTGTCCTACTTCAGCATGGTCATTGCTAAAGCAGTAACATGCTTTCCTGGCTGCCCCAACTGTTTTCCACAACAGGCAGTTTCTTCTCAACAAGGTACTCTGGACAAAGGAAGAAAGCCTATGATCAAAGTACTTTTGGATAGCAGTGATTATGTTTCAGTTAAAACAGGGTAATTTTGAGACTTATGAAATGTTAGCTTATATGAAGATATTTCGGATACTAGAAGTCATTCATAGATTTGGGAAAATCAACTAATGCAATTTTGGAACTAGACCTGAGCACAGAAAAATATAGTTGCAGTAATCAGTCTTCACTGGGATGCTCCTAGATGTTTTGGTTTACTTTAATTCATGTGTTGCTATAAGCAAAAAAAAAAATCCTCTGTAATAATAAACACTCTAGTCATCTGAGCTTTCACTTGGGGAAAACAAAGGCTTTCTCTTCTGCCCTAAATTCAAGCTAACCAAAGACATGAAGAAATCTATATACCCTGTGGCATCTCCAAATGAAGTTTTGCTATTGTTTTTTCACCTTGGTATTTTCCTATCTGCCCAAATCACTTAGCTGAACAAATTAGCTCAGTGCATTAAGCATGGTGCTAATAACACCAAGGTTGGGGGTTTGGTCCCTGTACAGGCCATTCCCTTGAGAGCTGGTCTTTTTGGTCTTTGTGTGTCTATTTCAACTCAGAATATTCTGTGATAGAGAAACTGATTAGCATTAGTTTTGGCCATGTGAACCATCTTTCTGACAAGCAGTAGAATGGATGTTTTACTTCTCAAGTCTCCAAGTTCATTTTTAAAACTGGCAGCAAAGAATGTAAATGGAATGTGTCTAGAAAGAACACAATTTAACCCAAAATCATGTTTTAGTTTATTTATTCCGGTAAAGCTGTTTTTGACATATGTAGCTCCATGTCTGGAAGTAAATGGTGTCACTTCCTCTGAGAGTTTTTTCTTTATAATTTAAGTATGACATGCTCAGTAGTACTCAGCTCCAAAATAACTACAGTACAGCTATTTGTCTGAGACTGCTGGCATCATTAAGAGTGTGTTGTTTTAAGGGTGTCTGAAGTTTGTGTGGCAGTAATTGGCTTGCTAGAGAAATCGGTGTAGGGACCAGGAGATCCAATTAGGTGTACAGTTTTCAGTGTCATTTCTTGACCTTCTGGTTCTTAAAACTCAGCCACAAAAACCAAAAACAAGGATTCCTGCTTAACTTCTGATTAGCAAATCTGATCCTTAGACATAGGAAAACAAATGAGGTATTAGAGAAGAGCAAACAGGCAGCTCGTCTTGGACTTAGACTTCTCTGTTTTAGTTGAAATGATTCAAGAAGTGGGAAGCACCATCTGCTTTAGATTCATGTAATACTCTCTGGCTCTGTTGTCTGTGTTATTAATTTTGTACCATTCTTCATAATAAGTTTGTAAGGTTGGCCAAGGTTAAGTTCTAATTGCATCAGCAATTGCTTGATTCACAGCTCAGTGACACATGCCTGTATTTTTGTCAGTGAATCTCAGCTTGCTGATTCCTTCTTTGTGAGGATGGAAACATCCATGGACATCAGCAAAAGTGATTGTGTGCTTTCACTGACATGAAATAGTTGACTATTTTGAAAATAATGTTTTAAGTTTAACCATTATGAAGTTATAACCAAAATCACATTAAAAAGTGCAGTTAAACTTTTTTTTTGATGGGGGAGAGGAAAAAAAATCTTTGAAGCTTACACAGCTCAGTGCTGGTATCCCTAGAAATCTTAAAAATGTGGTGCTATGAGTTGTAATGGTATAAAGTGCCTTGAGAGTGCCCTGCCAATAAACTACAATCCTTTTCTTAGAAGTGAGAGTAGTTCAGCCTCTGACCCTCTGATTCTGTGAATTTGTCATAGTAAACTTCAGTTAAAAAAAAAAAAAAGAACAAAAAACAACCAAACCTGCAATGGCCTTTAGAGACAAAAAAGTTACTTATTACTCACATTCTAAACACTTTAAAGTCTCATTTAAAACAGATGAAGGTCAGGGAGAGCAGGAAAGAGTGACTTCTGCAGTGTTGTGCTTCTAGCACTGCACTGCTGGAGATGGCCACTCCACAGAAACAGGTTCCTCAACATGTGGACTACAATTATCAGTCCCTGTGTGGAGGATAAGATGGTATGTTTCTTTCATTGATTAAGTTTTTGTACAGAGGTGTAAAGCACACTCAATGGAACCTAAAAAAAAAGTCCAATGAATCTGACCTTCACACATGGCTTCCTTCACAGACCTTCCAGATTTCTTTCCTTCATTGAAACAAGTTGATTCAGGAACATCCATGTACTTCCATGCCATAAAAGCAGCTTTCCTCCAGGACTTAGCACACAAAAAACCCTTCGTAGCAGAGAGTTTTCAAAACACCAAGTGAAGATTGGTGCATGGCTACTCATGCAAAAATATAGAGGCTGTGCTTGATGTTTGATTGAACTGCAACAAGCACCTGAACACTTAAGGGACTAAACTATCTTCTTCAAACTGAAGAAAAGTTGGAGTCCTGGCTTAAAATTCTTCCCCAACCCTCTTCAAAAGGAAACAAGGCTGGGAGTGCCTCAGTAAGATGGCTAAGGAGCTTGGGATTTACTGAGTGAATTTGGAGACTGTGAGTCTAACAGTCATAGTTCATGTGAAAGACATATAGATAGGGACCAGCATAGGAAAAGGGGGAGTTTTTAACATTTTTAGCATCTTTTGGGCAGTCCTGGTTATCTGGAATGAGGCTTGTGCTTGTTCACAGTGCAGTCATACCACCTTCTTTTATTTTACTATCATGTTTGCACTGTCTTATTTGGACTCAAATAGTCTTTTCAGTTCTGTTAATCATTTAACTGCTGTATCTCTAAGCCATCACAAAACAATGGCAACTTAAACTCCTCTTTAATTGCTTCCAAATACTATTTATGAATTATGAGAGGCAGTTTTAGGCTAAGAAGATTGAATTTGATGACTAATGTTAGCATTTGTCAATCCAGTTATGAGACCTACATGCATGAAAAGGATCACTTTCCTGAAATGCCCTATATGAAGATCTGTGCAAAGATAATAGGGTTGTTTTAAATGGAAAATTAGATAGATGTTCACATTTGAAATAGTTAACTTAGAAAATCCACAAGTAGGAGAGAACTGAAATAAGGTTCCCCAGACACAAATAATTCTGCCATTACTTGCCTTGGGGGCGATCGGCCTTACAGCCTAACCATCCTTTTAACAGCTATTGCAAGTGTATGGAGGAAATCAAGTAATGATGTGCAGGTCTAGAACATAGTTTATAAAACGTTAAAACTGATCTGGATTATTTACCTCTGCATATTATATTTGTCTCCATAGTTCAGGCTCCAGTCACAGCCTTTGTTATTCCTGGGAGGACTCTGGGGTTCTTAAAACAGCTGGATAACATGGGTACAAACAGAACTGGAAGCAGTTCTGCAGAGAGCTGTGTGGGGACTTGCCATGTCTGTGCAACCCAACACATTGTGAAGAGAGGCCTGGAAAGAGAGTGTTGTCCAACATTAAAAGTTGTCTTGGGTTGAAACGGGACGGGGAAGTAACACGCTGACGATCAGAAGTGGGAACCCCCTGATTTCCAGAGGTGCCCTGTTGTGACTTGTGGCTCTGGAGGTGCTGGCTCTAGATAAGGAGGGAAATTAAGGCAGGAAATTAAGGCTGCCCAGGGACTGCACAGCAAAGCACACTGTCACAGGTCCTGGCAGTGGTGGTCATTGGGCAGAGTAATGGAGAGGCAGAATGAGTGTGATCTGTTGCATGCCATCACAAATCACAGTATCGTTTTACAGCTTTGGGCAGGTTTACAGGTAATGTCATGAGAATGCAGTGATAATGGATGGTTTCAGCATTTAAAAGGCACTATATCCCATGAAATACACAATGCCTGTTGAAAACAGCTTTTCTAACAAAGAGTCTTGATTTAATGAAGGAGCAGTAGATTTTCTGGAGCACCAGTGTGTTTATTTAGCAAACAGATGTGGCACTTACTATACTCATCTCCCAATCCAGCCATTTGTTAACATGCCTCTGCCAAAGGTTACTTTAAAAAGAACCATGAGAACACTTCTTAGTCATAAACAGCAGCTGGTGAGGCTGCAATATCTGAAGCCCTTGCAGCTGTTTGCTTAGTGGATGTATGTCTGAGCTCCAAGGCATCACGGTCTTTCAGGTACTTCTGAATATCTCACCCAAGGGTCCATATGCAACTTTTGTTTTTCATTCTTATCTTGTTTCTCTACAGCATATAGTGATTTGGGGTATTACATTATTAATAAGCTGCACCATGTGGATGAATCAGTGGGAAGTAAAACTCGGAGGGCCTTCCTTTATCTTGCTGCCTTCCCTTTTATGGATGCCATGGTGAGTGCCTGATTCAGAACTGAAATTTAATGTTAATGTTATGTTTTTGTGACCTTGGTTCACAAACTTTGTTACTTGATGGGAAACTTAAGTGTGCAGAAATAAGGTGTGTCCTTTGCAAGCAGTAATTCTGTATATACCTAGACTCGCCTCCTGCTACATGGAGAGAGCATCTGAGTGGACTTTAAACATCCAGAGATCATGACAGATGTCAAAAACCTCAGCTGCCTTGTTAGAGTTACAATATGAGCATGTTGGAAAGCACTGGTCATCTTGTGATCAGCTGCACTGGTTGTCTGTATGTGACCTCATTCTAATTTGTGGTGAAAAATTTGGATTTGCCGTGCTTTCCCAGATCACCTGTGGAGCTCACAAGGAATAAAATCCATATTTTCTTGAGGCAAATCTGTCAAAAAGATGTTTCTTACCATCAGTTTTTACAAGCACAACTAACTCCAGTATATGTTAAATGCTTGGGCAAGAAAGCCACACCTGGGGAGAGCTGCTGCTTCCCAGATCACCCGGCTCATTGCCTGTGGCCTGCACAACATGAAAATGTGGCAACTCTCTGTAATGCCTCTACCTCTGTGTAAAGCTGGTAAAGGAGAACCTTCTCATGCCAATGCCTCCACCACTTTCTCGCCACTTTGTCTCTCTGAAACAGTCACTGACAATAAAAAGAAGTTGGATCATTAAAAAGAAGTTGGTTTTCTTTTCTAGACAGGACTCAGTATAACTCAGTGGGCCAATGAGTATTATGCTTCAGAGGTGCATCCAGCTGGTGAATGATTATTTATTAGATTATTTACTATGATAATTCATCTTGTGCAGCATCTGATTTGTGAAGGGCTGCTTTCTTACTAGATGTACTCAGAAATTTCTATACAGTCTGTAAATTTATCTCCATTCTCCTTGCCAGCCTGGCAATGAGGAACTCAATGCAACAGTGCTTTCTCTGCATTAATGGCTTAATGTTTGCCCAGGTTCACACCAGGTACTGCTGCAGGTTGTTTGTGTACAATGTAACAACCAGAAAACAGCATTCTTGGACCAGAAATCATTCACAATATCATAGTCACTTCCCAAACTTTTCCCTGGCTTTTTTTTCAGGCATGGACCCATGCTGGGATTCTGCTGAAACACAAGTACAGTTTCCTAGTGGGATGTGCCTCCATCTCAGATGTCATAGCTCAGGTAAAGGCTCCTCACAGAAGTCACTGTTGTGTTACAGATGCTTTCCTAAACAGGAACTCTCTTGTACAGAGAGGCTCTCTGTGCCTTCTCCCTCTTCCGTAAGCAAGGCACCAGAGGAAACAATCTTGTGTGCTGCCCTCTGACTGTTCATCATGTGAAGGATATTTGCTGACAATTGTGCTTTAGGACAGTCTCACTTGATTGGAGCAAGTCAGTTCCCAGGACACTTTGGCTTAGGGTCATGTCCTGAAGCACTTCCCCAGCCCATTATGTTTCATAATGGCTTAGAAATAAGTTCTGTATGTACATGTGTACATTTGGGGAAAAGAAAGGCCAGGCAGAGACCACTGGCTGCTACCAGTCCTGAGGCTTAGAGAATGCTTTGAAAGAGATCTTTCTTTCTCTGTACATTCTCCCCAGCACTTGCACAGTTCCAGTGAAATCCTGAGTTGGTGATGAAGGCATGATCCTCCAGCTGACTTGTCAGCTTTTCACGTGGTGTCTAATCCAAGGAAACACAGTGTAAGCTGCCTTCTGAGTACTTGTTACTGTTCCAAAAGGTGAAGGCTCAGAAGTGCACCCGAAGACGTCTGTGGTGATAACCCCAGAGTGATTCAGAGAAGACCATATGTTTATTGAACTTTCAAAAGGGAGGTGTTAACTATCCTGTTGCTTTGTATTAGGCACACTGAAAAAACAACATTCCTACACACTGATGATGGGCAGTGTTGTAGCATTTAAGAACCAATATAGAGCCCTCTTTTGAAAACATTTAAAAATAATAGGAAATGAAGAGTCCCAGCAACTGTAAACAGTTGCTGTACTGCCCCATTACCAGCTGAATGGTGTAATGACTGGATAAGAAAGAGGATAAAACAGTACAACATCAAAGGAAATATGAAGTCAATGGCACTCAGTTCAATTTTCAGTAGCATTTTCCTCCCACTAAACATAAGGAAACCATAAACCAGGTTGAACCATTCAGTCAGTTGCTACCCTTTTTTTGTCAAGTCTGCCCCACTACAGTATTGCAGTAAATCCCCAGAGATAATAGCAATTACTGTAAATGACCTTAGTCCTCAGGGTCTGCTCTTGTTCCGATGTGACCTGCAAAGTTTCCTGACGCTGGGTGCGTCTCAGGTCACGCGCAGCTAAATACAGAAACAAATTCTTATTTTGGCCGTGCCCTTTCCACAGTGGTTGGTGAGTGGGGTGCCAGGGTTGTGAAGAATAAGACACCTGTCATCCTCTCTCAACAGAATACTACACAGAGCATGAGCAAATCCAGAACACAAAAGTGGCTGTCATAGCCCAGAACTCTACACCTACATCTCCCTAAACAGGGAGTATGGCACATGCAGTAGCCCCTTTTTCATGTGCACACACTTTGTGACTGACTTTGCTTCCATTTACTGAAAAACAATGTTTCTGTAGATTTGAAAACCCTCATAAGCACTGTGGCCCGCCTCAGAACATTTACAGAGTGTGGTTTTTCTTAACTGCTTCTGCAGCTCTAGCAATGAAGGAGAGAAGCTGCACCTGAGCAATGTGTATTTTATTTCTTGTCCCTCGCTTGAATGCCAGCATGTCCTGGCAGGATTGTCTTGGTTCTGCTCTTCACAGCACCAAACACAGTTGGCTTTCCAGTTGTGCCCTCTATCCAGAGTCATTTGGAATTTAACAGGCATTTCATCCACTCTATACTTAACAAAGAGAATAATATCACATTAATCAGTTCCTTTACATTCTATGGATTGAGCATTTAGTCTTAAGAGGCTGAATTATGAACTATTCATTAGCCCAAGTTTCCATTTAATTTACATTAATGTGGCACTCAGCTGAAAAGCAAATAATGAAATAGTGAAATTTCACTAGAAAAAGTTGAAAATTAGGTTGACTTAAGACTTCCTGCTCCTAAATGTTGAAGTGAATATTTTAAAACATCTGGCTTTTTAATTGACACTACCCTCCCCCCTGCCCAAGAAAAAAAAAATAGTAGGGCTTAGAAGCTGACCCTAGAAGCATGTCTCCAGCCTCAGCATGTATCAGAATAGCACATTCTCCTGGGAAGGGTGACTCTCAGCCGCATGCTTGCTGCCAGACCTTGCCAGACTTTCATGCCAGCCTTCTCCTATTTATGGGTTCTAGTCTGACACCTGCCCAACCTTCAAGTCCTGTTTCATAGAGTATGAAGTTAACTCTTGTTCTTCTCACGTACGTGACCAAATACTCGGGGATCCTGACTAAAGTTTCTATAGATACTGTAGCCATGCAAGTTGTTGGTTCGGATCGACTTAGTAGGAATCAGACAGGAGATGCATTGGCCCTGGAGAAGCACATAGACAAATTGTTAATCATCTCTTTGTTTTCTCTGCAGGTTGTTTTTGTAGCCATTTTGCTTCACAGTCACTTGGAGTGCAGGGAGCCTCTCTTGATCCCAATCCTGTCCTTATACATGGGAGCACTTGTCCGATGTACCACGCTCTGTCTTGGATACTACAGGAACATACATGATGTTATTCCTGACAGAAGTGGGCCTGAAATGGGGGTATGTCTTCATACTTGTGTTTTTTCAAACTCAATAATTTTACTTGGGTTTTTTTTTTTTTTGTGTTACAATACTGTGCAATACTGTACAATATTTGGGTTACAACCACTGTGCGTGAAGTGCCTTCTCTCTGTCCTGCAGGAAGAAACATTTTCAGTTAAAGAGGCATGGTAGAAATTATTCCAGCAACAGCACATGTGACACAATGCCTTCCATGGTATGGATGTGTCTACTGAGCACCTCTGTTCCGAGCTGTAAGACAGCACAGCATGAACTAAGTGAACACCTTAGTTCATATGGAAGAAGATATCAAAATTTCTCTTTTTCTTCAAATGTCATATTGTTTTTCATGTAGCTTTGTCTAGTAGTCAGAACAAATTATGCAGATAGATACCTTATGCATTATTTATTGAGATCCATGACACATCTTCTTTTGAATCAGTATTGCTACCATGAGTGAAAATATTTTAGGCTTCTCATATTGAAAGTCATTGAAATGAATGTACTAAACTGACAATGGATGGGAAAAGTAGAAAACCTTTCTCCGTGCTTTTGGTCCTGTGCTGTATGTTTTTTTCCAAACACCCTTCATTTTTTTACCCTGTGTTGCAGGGAGAAGCTACAATAAGGAAGATGCTGAGTTTCTGGTGGCCTTTGGCATTAATTTTGGCAACTCAGAGAATAAGTAGGCCCATTGTCAACCTTTTTGTCTCCCGGGACCTAGGTGGCAGTTCTGCAGCCACAGAGGTAAGAAAGGCAGTGCTCTCCATTACTACAGATGACCATTTCCATGGCATGACCTCTGTGCTTCTCTTCTCAGCCAACTGACAAGAAAAAATTGTCTTAAGTACATTTCTGTTTAGTGCTCTTTTTATGCTTGAAAAGAAGATTGCTTGGACTCTTACGATGAGCCCTTCTTCCAGGTCTAGTGGGACCTCACCCTCAACAAGACTAGTAGAATTTTTTCACTGCATCCCAGGTTTTCATGCTCTACACATATAGACTGGAGCATTTAGATCTCAGAAATTGTAGGACAGTTGACAGTAGTCCCATGTCCTACTCTTTCCTGTCATGTATATTTTATGGCTGTGCAAACTGAAGTGAAACTACTGTTAGCAATCAGTGCATCACGCAGAAACATTAAAAAGCACATATTAAAAAAAAAATCTGTTTCCTGGTTGGGATATGAAATGCACCCTGTTTCTCTTGAGGAATTTCAGTTAACTCCGGTAAGTCTCCTACAGCTGTTGGTAGACAGATTTCTGATTATAATGCAGAGCCTTTACCAATGCTCACCACAAGCTGATGCATTCTCTTGAGAAGTCTGGGGACTTCTGCTGCCAGTTTCGTGTGAGGATGTCTAGATGCATATTCTCATAGGATAAGCAAAGCTGTAAGATACTAAATTAAAAGAAAAGTTCAAAGAATTGCTGCTAGTTTGTCATACATGATCCTGTGTGTTTCACTCACTCAGGAGGTGCCAGAGACTGCAAATAAACAGTTGTGAGAAGAGAACTTAGGAAACTTAACGCTTTTACATATGAGACTCAGGGGTCAGTCTAAGAGTTAACAGTGGTCTCTGTACAAGGGGAGCCAGAGGTTAGCAAAGATCAGTTTTGCATTTCTTGGTGACTCTCGATTTTAGATGCATCACATTTGATGGGTAGCCCGTTCCATTTTGTTGCTATTAGTATGACTCCAAATACATGTCACAGCTGGTGATTTGCTGGCAGTTTTACACTAACAGTAATGGTCACATCCCAACTTTCTCTGATTTCTGAGATAATTGCCTCTGAAAAGGGATGTGCTGACAACACAGATAACATCAGCGTCTGGAGCATCAGTATCCACAGGACTTTCACAGGTCCTCTATTCAATTACAGCAGCATCTTTCACTGTGGGCAGGGAAGTCCCTGTGAAGGACTAGGCTGCAACAAGTTCATGAGGACCACGAATCCCAAATCCACTTGTACTGTCTAACTCCCACTGCTTTTATTTGGACTGCCAGCACAGTAGTGGTCATTGGGCTACCTCTGTGGCTTTTGTAGGGGCCTATTTCACCTGTCAAATACAGGTGCTAGACATTTAGGAAAACTTTCATGCATATATGTTGGAATAACAGTATTTGAGGAAAAATACTGGGAAAAAAATCACCACTAAAAACTTAATACTGTCATCCAAGCGGAATATAGCATACAAAATATGGAAGTGAAATCCTTTTTCCTTTAACAGGTACTGTGTCTTTGCAGTCTTTTTGGATTTAACAATGAAAATAAGCAAAATAGCTTTTATATTCCTTACTCAATTTAACCAAGTTAGGTTTCATACAGATGGAAATTCTGATGAAAACAAAATAATGGGAGGGTGTGCAATTAAAAAGGGTACTATCTTAAAATTCCAATTTGTTTTATTTGAACCAATTACTTTTTCAAGGTACATTAAACATTATTAAAGTTGTTATTAGCAGGGAAGGATCTATACCACTCTCTTCCTCTCTGTAGATACCATTACCTTCCACTCTCGTTTTAAACAGCACAAGGAACAAATTAGCTTGCTACATGGTCCTGTGTTTGTATAGATCTTTTAACCAAGCAAAGACAGCAGTTACATTTATAATGGGAAAATGGGCTCAGATAATCAAGAAAATGTATTTTGAAAGTTTAGGAGTGAAACAGAATCAACAGTAGTTAAGAAAGGTCTTTCCTAACACTACCATTGCCAGATGTAAAATGAATCAGAAGTGTGTGGGTTGTAACAGATCTGAGCCTGCAGACAAAAGGCACCCAAGCACTTTCAGTTAATATGTGCAGGAGTTTATGTCTTTGATAAACCTCTTGGACTGTACTTGTGAGAGTGTAAAAGGGCCTAGTTTTAAAATATCAGGAAGAATTGTTTCTTCCCATACAAATGTTCATCTGGAATTATTTTTGTCTGGTGCTCATTGATGGGCACCAGAGTGGGAAGAGGTGGATTTTTTTGTCTCATAAGTGCCTTCTGCCCCCAAGCAGTCAGATTGATGTCCAGATCAGTCAGCCACTGAGGTCTGCTGGTTTGTAGTCCATCTGTCTTATTCGAAGCTGTTTTATTTATGAAAAATCAAGTAAGATATATATAAATTGAAATTATGCAGTATGATCCAAAACTACTGTGAACTGCAGTGCGCACTGCTGCTCAGGTGTCTGTAGGTAAAATAACTCAATTTAGTTGAGTTTAACTAGGAGCAATATGGGAGGAAGGTCTTGGACTTGTTAAGGGGTGCACCACAGCTCAAGTTAACTATTATCTCCGAGTATCAGAGTGATGGTAAAATGACAAAGCTGACTTAGGTAACTTCATGGCACAGAAAAATTCATAAGCTTAAAATGGCAGGCCAAATGATGGCCATTTTGATGGTCTTCCTGGTCTTCCTGACAAAAAGCTTCCAGTCCCTTGTCTGGTTTCACATTGTGTCAAGGTCAGTGTGGTGATACTGGTGGGCAGTAGCACCCTATGTTAGTTTAACTCTTGTGTTTGAAGATTTCAAGTTCATGTTTCTCTGTCTCTATTCATAGGCAGTGGCGATTTTGACAGCTACATATCCTGTGGGACACATGCCCTATGGCTGGCTGACAGAGATCAGAGCTGTATACCCTGCTTTTGACAAGGTGAGTGTCCCTGTTAGGGCTGTCATAAATACCTTTTGCATGTGTGGTCCTCCTAATTCTCTCTGTTTGTTGTTCCACTGATAGGTTTTCTTAAAATCTAGTTAAAATTAATTGGCTTTTGGTGGCTTCAAGCTGTCATCTGATTTATGATTTTAACCTTAGCTCTGTATTACTAGGTATTAAGTTGCCTTTTGGATAGATAAGTGCTATCTGTATTTTTAAGGATTAAAAAAAATTGTCCTCACTGTGAGGTAGCTATTCAGTTAATGAAGTGATTTCTCACAAAGTGTCATCACTGAATGAGCAAGCTCACGTCTCTGCTTGGGATTTTGTGGTATCTCTCAAGTGGGTTTGGGTTCATTTGCTTATGTTAATATTTAGCAAAGAGCATTTCATAGACTGACACACAGATAACAGACATTCTTTTAGTAGTACTGACTTAGCTGACCAAGGCTATGAAGATTTTTGTTGGTAAATAATGTAATTGTGTAAGAATGCAAGGACTGCTCCTGGAACTGAGCACAGAGCAAAAACGAATTTTGTTTAGTCTCTTTTTTTGCTCTGACTTATAACTGGAACTCACTAGTCCATATGTTATGCAAAGAACAGTACTGTCCTGTGACTATGGAATTCAAATGCCAGATCCTTTCCTTCCCTTTATTTACCAATTAGTAACTGAACTTTCTGGTTCCAAATACTCATGAAAAATATGTTTGTTTTCTCTGGAATGTATTTAACTGGAGCAAGCCCTGTTTAATATCGTCCACCATATTTCCAAGGAGAATTTAAAACCAACACAGAGTCAAATCAGACATAACCTCCTAACCTGCCTGTGTACAACTAAATTGACCTGTCAGATAAAATACCACATGTAGGCTTTCTCAGAGGCCATGCTGCTGAAAAGGAACTGCAGATGCAAACCCAATGATCTGCAAGATAAAAATAGCTTGGGACAGGAAACTCAGGAGCTGCTAACCTCATTTGATACAAGCCACAATCAAATGCACTATTACCAAGCAATAGTAACAGCAATTAAGGCTCCTAAATTCAGGTCTCATTTAGCTGGTGAAAGATATGCTGACAACTGCAGCAGTGTCATGGATTAGACCATGATTTGTCCATTTGTTTCTTTCACTTAAAAAGATTTCTGATAGGGCTCTTGTGGAACAATGTGAGGAAGAAAAGCCAGGGCAAGGCACAGATGGGTACAGTTTATCTAACTGCTGGAAAAGTACTAATGGGTATTTTAGTTCCATATTTGAAGAGCAATTTTTAATAAAGTGTACAAAATGAGGTAGCAGCAGTATAAAGAGTATTTCATCCTGGCAACCATATGTGTAAATGCCTTCACTGTACTTTTCAGATAATAAATATCAAAACTGAAAAACCCACAATGGGTTTTTTAAGATTGCTGTGAGAATTGCTTTTCCCTTGGTCATGCATCACCTTGTGTCACTGTGCCTTTCAAAAGCTTTGTTTCCTTAGCAGAAGTCTTCTTCAGAAGAGTCCAGATAGAAACACTTTTTTATTTCTGGACCCTGTAAGGTGTCCATTGTGATTTTCAGAAGCCAAAACCGTGTGTTTGCATGCAAACTCCCACTCTTTTGTCAGTTTCTCAGGAAGCTGGCAATGCTGATGGCCATCAGAAGCACACTGACTGATGGGATTTGAAATGCCCCTCTTCAGTGGCTCTACTGGAGAAGGCAGATTCTTGTCTTCACAAGGGAAATCATTATCTCTCTTCACATTTGTAGGAGAGATGCAGGGTCCTACTTCAGTCTTTTATGAGACTTTGTGTCCAGAGCAACCCCATGGCCTAGCAGTTCCATTCAGGTTAAGGGTTACTACTGACATTTTGGAAATGCTAGTTCTGTGCTCTGTATGCTGTTTTATATGGTGATAATGCCATTGTTCTTAATGGACCCTGCTTCCTGACTCAGAGCAACACCAATTGTGAGATTTGTGAATACTATTTATCTGAGGACTAGATAGGAATGGATACTCTTTTTGCTCCAAGTGTTTTGTTCTGAGAACTAAATAGTGTGTAAGAATTATGAACAAAGAGTAGGTGGTCAAGAGTTGGAGCAAAGGATGGAGTATGGCAAGGGCAGGGATAGAAGCAGTGGGGTAGGAACGAATGAGAAAGCTTTTTCTTAGCAGCCCTTTTGGCTGTGCTTTATTTCCTCTTTGTTATTTTAGGCTTGTTAGAAAGTTGAGCCATGAAGCAAAAAGTTCATTTTTAAACACTGGTGAGTTATGTAAGCAAGGCTTATCCTCACATCTGTGAAAACTAACAGCAAAGCAAAGTATTTCTTAAGAAACACAATTAATCGTAATAGCTGCATGAAAAAATGTTTACAGAGAGTTTTCATAACCTGTTCCCAAAAAGGTCAGATGGAGTGGCTTCCTGCTTTAGGATCTGGGTTGCCTACATCTTTAAGCACCCAAACTTCCAAGCAGGTATTTAGGCAGGAGTGTGGGGCCATCTATGTGCAATTGCTGCACTGATAAGAACAAAAGCCTTAAAATGCAAAATTCCATTAAGCACCTGAATGTGTGTGGAATAATGCACTCTTTACAGTGCTCCACTCCCAAAATGTGTCTGCAATAGTTCTATTTCTCCTATGAGTAACTCCAGTAAAAGAGGCTGACTCTGGGACAGGTACTGCTGTTCTACCCCAGTTACATCTAGGGTGTATAAATGTACATCTCATGCTACAGGTTTTATCAGCAGGTGCACAAACTAGTGTATCTCAGACAATCCCAAGGTAAATGCAATAGATGACCTAATAGCCTCTTGCTTAAGGGCTCCTAATGGTACCCTGCTTTGATATCCCATCCTCTCCTTTCACAGACCATTTAGTTTGGTTTTATGTGCTCCCCAAGGGCAATTTTAAATCTTCAGCTTCATTTGCTATGTTAGACATTTGGAAGAAGGCTTTTTTTGTTTTAAATAAAACTTCGCTACCATGTGACTACAGAGCCCATGTTCAAGGTGGAACATCTAATAGTCCTAATTATGTTCTGTTCATTAAACTGCATTAATGGCGCCAGCTGTTCCAGAAGCTTTGTTTATATTACCTACTTGTCTAATTGGATCAGTAAGGATGCTTGCCTTGGTGATTTGGTACCAATTTGTGGTAAAAGGGAATAAAATCCTGTCTTTCCTGTGGAAACATGCTACGAACTTCAAACTGAGGTTAAAAAAATCATGTGGTGTTTTCTTAGAAGGAGCTACCAACCTTTTTCAAAGCTGAATTTGTTAAATAAGACGTATTCCTTAGAAAAGTAGGGAGATTACTCAGCCCTCAGTGAGCATAGCAGCAGTTGCTGTCAGTTTAAGCGGAAAATGTTGTGTAGTGGTACAAAGTACTCAGAAAGCTCTAGGTTATAAAGCAAACAAGCCAAGTCAGACACGGACAGGCACAGACAGTCAGGTCCAGCACATGATCCTGGTGCCAGCAGCTCCCGGTAGTCTGGAGCCGAGCTAATGCTCGCTATCTCTTTCTCTTGCCCTAGAATAACCCCAGCAATAAACTGGTGAACACCAACAGCACCGTCACAGCGACACATATCAAGAAGTTCACTTTTGTTTGCATGGCGTTGTCCTTAACGGTAAGAAACCTTTGTTCAACTCAGTGCTTTTCATCTCAGCCAGAAAATTGTCTCCTCTACCTAACGCTAAAAGCACTAGCAGTTCAAGAAAGGTGAGTTGTCTTGTCTTGTGAAGCTCTTGTTGCTTTTATCTGGAGAAGGGAGTGTGATCATAGTATTGGAGTAACAAGAAAATCAGCTGTCATTAGCTCAGGCTGGATATCTGAAAGGCTGGTGTAACTCCATTTTATTTTCACTACTTTTCCTTTCAAATCAGCCTCCCATGCAAAAAAATACCAGAGACCTGCTTTTCTTTTCATCTCTTTTTGTTTCTTTTTTTAAATGAACAAAACTTCAGGTAACCAGTGTGTCAGGAAGACAAAAGAATGTATTTGTGTCACATGTAGTGAGATGGCAGCCTGTCCCTGAGCATCTTTCATTTACTGTGAATGGTGAGAAAGGTAGCACGGGTTGACCCTGCAGTAGCTGTTCTCTGCTGCCTCTCCTGGCACTGGGTTTGCATGTGGTGGTACTATGATGCAAATTTGTTCAGTTTGCTCTCAAAATTAACTAAAAAGGGCAATCTCGGAGATGGTGCTGACACTGACTAAAGGATCTGAATCTGCGTCCATGCTGGGAAGCATTGCGTGGGGATGACATTCAGGGAGAAATTTTGCTAAGCCTGCCATGTTTTAAAATAACAATATGCACACATAAATACAGTTCATTTTCCCCAAGAACACTGTTTCTGCAGTCTTCTTAGCAACACACAGGCAGTTGTGGAAGGAAACGCCTGCAGCTGGTGGGGATCATAGCAAATACTGGAGCGGATAACCAGGGTAAATCCAATGTCTGTTTCTATAAAGGATGGATTTATATTAGTGCTTAGGGCCAGGACATCATCTCTACACAGTACCTGCACTAGAAGGACGATAGAAAAGGAGAACCTAGAAAATAGATTTTTCATAGAAGAAATCCTTCATCACTGTAGAAAAGTACTTGAGAAATGTGGCAATTGTTTAAGGATACAATGCTCAAAGTCCTGCAATTGAATCTGCTCATAACCCAGACAGGTCTGCTGTCTACCCTCATCATTGCTTACTTTACATGGGGTAACTGGGTGCTTTGGAACTCTCTTCTCCCTACATTCAGAAGTTTACTATTGAGTATGGGAGTGCTGACAGAATTTCTTTCTCCCTTTCATTTTACTGTAGAACTTTTATGTCCGAGTTGTAAATGGCTTTTGCATGAAAAGAAACCAATTTATGTCAAAGGAAATATTACAGCACACAGGCCAGAAACATTTGTAACCATCCCCACCCCCTGGCCACAAACTAAAAATGTAAGATGCAAACAGTTGAATATGAAGCAGTTCAATCCATCCATAGCTGAATTACATTTCTTCTGCTCTTTGTTTCCTATACTTTTTCGCTAAACAGCTATAGCTGGCCACCATCAAAGACAGAATAGCATGAACCAATGTGGCATCTCCTCTGTCTTTTAATTTCCTTAAGCTTGACCTCTTTTCATGTGGCTTAGAGACCAACAGCTCTTGCTGTAACTTGTATTTCCTACAGCATGAAACAGACAAATACCTCCACTGAACTGGCCATTGTCTGGAGACTTTCCATGAGACCCTAGCTCTCATGTTATCTGCTATCACAAGCCTTGAGGTTTTCTTTTGTGTCCTGTTCTAGACCAAAGTTGTGTTCTCTACAGTTGGAGCCCTCCCACAAAGTCTGTCAGTGCTGTTACAGACCCACAAAGGGGAAAACTTTCCTTGTTACAAATTGTTCTGAGAATACTATTTCAATCTCAGAGTTTCCTCTGAACTGACTGTATTCTTAATCCCCCAGTGGTATTTATCAGGTTACTCTGGTTCTGATACATGATGAGCTTTTCACATTACTATCGCTATGCTCTGCAGAGTAATTTTTAATGACCTCAATAGGCTTTTGTTTTGTGACTTTCTGGGATTTTGTATCCAAAAGTTCTCCTATTTACTTTCAAGGGCAGTTCTTTCATGAGATCATCATGAGAGATTTGCCCACGCTGAAATTCCAGAAACACTTTTCAGGTCCATAGCTTTTCCTGCCCCATTTCTATTTTTGCCTGCTAGTGACAGATTCTTAGGATTGCTTCTCAACAGACAGAGCAGAAAAATAGACACGAGCTCTAACGATTCAGTTGGATTCAAAGGCCTGCAAATGCTTCAGCACACAAACTCAGCAGGTGTTGGGATGACTCACGTTAATGTGTGCCACAGGCTCTAAGGAACCAGACTTCAAATTTGCCTCAGATTGTAGCCAGGTGAGCTCCCATGGCCAGTGGTGTTAGTTGTTTTTTTAATCGGGGGCTCTACGTCAACAAATGGCAGTCAGACTAGTGGCATCACCATTGGTAACATCTTGTTCTTTCCGGCCAGAGGGAAAGGCTCTGATAAGGCTGATAAGACAAAACAAATCCAGTACTTAGACATGTCATGTAAATGCATTTTCCAGTGGATGATCTACAGAAGGATTCCAGAAGATGTAAAGATAAAGGAAGTCCATTAACCACTCAAAAAGTAACAGTAAAGCTTCAAGTACAAGCAGTAGCCATGCAGAGAAGTACCTTCCCAATGTAAAACCTTGGGAAACTTTCAATCACCAAAGACATATTATTTCAATAGAATTGAGAGAAAAATATCCTACCTCCTTCCACAGACCAGTCATGCACAAGGAATACTGCAATCCTGCTACTGCAACAGAAACATCTTTTCACTGTTGCTGGTAGTGACAGTATTAGGTCAGAGTAGAAAAAAAAGGCATAGTTTTCTTAAGAAGCATAACTTCATGGTTTGTTTAAATCTTCATGGGATCTGAAAGGCTACACCTGAGCCTTTCCAGGCTAACTCTGCAGCATGCACATGTGTTCTGTCAGGTATGATCATAAGTACTGCCTCATGGCTTTGAAGCATCAGGTGGGTATTAAAGTTGCTTCTTCAAAAAATGGGAATTAGTTGTATTGCTCAGTGAAAAATGTGTGGACAAGCTGTTTTATTTAAAGACTATACGTAGAAGCCATTAAACTCCTGATAGGTAAGACAGCTGTTGCAATTAGTCACATTGATGTGGTTTTTGTTGTAAGTGGGGATTCCTTCCAAAGCCATGTTTTGTGACTGTGCAATTTAATGTAAAATTTGTATAGCAGAGGGAAGGGACTCAGCTGTAGAATTTTTCCTGCACAAATAAAGGACCATTCTAATTTTAAAAAGTAAGTCATTCTTGGTAATTTACATACAGTTCAAAGGGTGTGCATAATGCTCTTTGCCATTATCTCTTACTTCACTGCCATTAGGCACTTTGGAAAAAATGCTTCTTTTCATGTGCTCCAAATGGCAATGCTGCTGCCATTGCAGATCAGGCTGGTGAGGAACTGAACATTTTGGTTCAGTGCTAGACCTGTTTTGATGACCCTGCAGATCAGCCCTGAGGTTGCTGCACAGTTGTAAACTAAGGGAAGACCCAGACTCAAGAGAAAAGTGGTACATCTGTAACCCATATCCCTTTGGTTGTGGAATGTGTCAGCCTCAGTTCACTGCAGAAATACCAAAATAATTTATCTGGGTCCTAATTTACTGCATTTCTCCACTGCAGCAAAGGTTTGCTCTGTCAGGAGAGAGCACTCCCTCACATATGAGCTGTGTGTAGAGGGGCAGGCTCTGTGAGGAGCAAGCTACTTAAAGGAACCCTGCCATACACAAGAAGAGTAATAGCAAACAGGCTGTGTTTTAGCAAGGGGTTTTCTTAGAATAGTGGTAGTGTCTCTGAGCTTGAGTACCAGAGTGCAAAATTCAAGGATTTTTCCAAGGCAGCCTGTGATGGGGCAGAGATACTGCCAAATTACCTTTCTCTGTCTCTTTCTTTTTTTTTTTCAAATTTCTTTCCATTTCCCAGCTGAGCTTTTTTTTAAGTCTTCTGTGATGACACAGAAGTCGCAGTCAGTTAAGATCCTTTTCCCTGGCTAATGTTAACTGCTGGCAGGCACATGATTAGTGTTTGGTCATCTGCCTCTGAACTGCAGGGCTTTGCAGGCTGATTCCAAGTAAGTTGTTAGTGCTGCTGTATAAAAGTAAGAGAGGCCTCCTTTGTGAGGGCTTGGGCTGCTGTGCTGCAGCCCCTGCAGCCCTGTCTGTGTGGCCACAGCCGTGCCCTGGCACACGTCGGTCTGTGTGCAAACCCTGGCCAGCTGCTGGGGCCGTGTGCCCTGAGCTGAGAGGCAGCCATCGATTGTGCAGGCAGCACTAGGGCAAGTGGGACAGTCAGCTCACTCAGGGGACTGGCAATAGTAACATTCACCTCTCAGAATCATGCTGGAAGGCAAGTGATGTCTTAGTTAATGCCAGGTCTGAGCACCCTCGTTTAAGTAGCTGCTGCTGGGGTAAAAGCATGGCCAGCTCAGCATGGCTGGCACCACATGAGGAACATACAGGATGCTGGTCAGAGAAAGCAACTTCTCAGAGAGCACTGGGAAAGCTCCCTAGGTCACCATCACTGAAAGTGACCCTGAATAGTCTGTACTTACTTGTTCATTTGTAGTAGGGAAGGAGCAATCAGTTCTTACAGCAGTAGTTTGAGAACTGTGCAATTTGGTTCAGCTTTGTCTTCCAGCAGCCTCAGCTGGGACAGGCCACAGTGTTTTTGGGATACAGTTCCAAACACCAGCTGCTATTGCTGCATGGTTCATGTTAGCTGAAGTGTCAGCAAGATACGTGGCCAGTTATCTTTGTATTCTCTAGTGTCCTGTGTATTATAACAGGTTTTCCCTCCCCAATAATACAGGTTCAGCGTGCCAGGGTGACATGCTGTGTGCACCACACCATGTTCATCCAGCTGTCACCAAGCTAATGTACAGCAGGAGAGCACAGTTTTAACATGTGTTCTATTAGAAACAGCTCAAAGCTCTTTCCAGCTATTGAAAAGGAATTTCAGTGCTGATTTGCTTTTTTTTTAAATGAACACATGGTTATGGACAACTGGGAAAGGTAGCAGTTTTCAAGAATAAACAGACTGATTAACAGGAGAAGCTAATTGTGTAGAATGCTGGTTTATTTTTAATTAGGAAACACTGCTTAAGAAACAAAATCCAGATGTTCAGTTTTGCCCTGTGATTTTTCATCCCTTTCTATTCCAAAAGGCTAAAAGAGTGGAGAGGAAATGTTCACATTTACACTTGTATGTGTGTGTGTGATTTATGCAAGATTTATAAATTTCATATTTACTTGTTACAAACATACTAGTGAAAACTAAATTTCTTAAAAAAAAAAAAAAAAAAAAAGAACATCACCATGAAGTTTCAACAAAAGTGAAGGTTCATGGACTTAGGCTGAACAGATTAATGGGCATTGTGTTGTGGTAACCAATCTCAAATTCCAGGTCACCTGCATTAGATTTAAATCTCAGTGAAAGTTTAAATGTAATGTACTTACAAGCAGACAGCTGGTCAGTTTACTGGCTTATATGCTTAACCCTTAGAGCTGAGTGTGTATGTGTCAATACATGTCAAAATGTCACCTACTTCACAGTTTAGGGTCAGTTTATTGATCCCTCAATTATGTTGCTCATAATTGAGAAGTCTAATGATAACTTAAAAATGTTTCAAATACTAGCAAAATTATTTTCTGCTTTATTTGTTAGGTAATCTCTTAGATTCTATAAATAAAGAGCTACCTTTTTTTTAAATAGAGTGTAGTATTTAGATTCATAACTTGTTCTTTTGATGGAGGATTAAAAAGTACTGATTTCTAAGGACTCCTGCTGATGAGCATCTGTAGTTCGAGGAGTTTCTACTGGCATGTGTTGTTTCTTTCATTCACTGGTAGTTATCAGTCCCTTAGGAAGAGCAGCACACAGATATTTTGTCAGCCCTCCAGTGATTATACCTTGTAGCACAGCAGCATAAACTACCATCACTTGGCAGTTATATTCATCTCATAGATTAATGTATAATGTATGTATCTGATAAGCATGTAATCATATTCAGTAGCATTCTAAGTGAGGGGTTTTATATTATATTATAACCATCAGAAGGTTTAAGCTGCAGCATTTAACATGTTTGCTTGTGTAACTTCTATTTCCCCTCAACCATGGGCAAAAAAGAGGGACAGATGCTGGGAGCTGTAGATTTGCAAGATTCAATAGAGAGACCCCATCTCCATCAGCAGGGTGAGGTCCAAAGTCACAGGGTTTCTCTTGCTGGATCCCTGTGATGGGATCAGTTTCAGCCTGAAGAGGGGAGGAGGAAAGTCTTAGTTCCATTTGAGAACAGTTTACTGCAAGCCAGTAAACTGTAATTAATCATCAAGCACCTAGGAGATAAGAAAACCTTAATCAAGAGCAAAGAAGCCAGTGTAGCAGGGATAATTCTCTATATGAAAAGATGAGAAGCACAGAAGACAATACTCAGTCGTTGCTGCTTCCTGCTTAATTCTGTAAGAATAGGAGTCAAACACTGTGGAAGAGTAGCAGCTGTGTTTCATCCAGGCTGAAAAAGTTTGTCTGTTTAAAAGACAACTTGTGATGCCTGAGCTTTAGCTCTCTGCTTTGGATTTGATTATGCCAGACTAGGAACTGACAAGTGGCTACTGACTGCTGACTCTCCTGTCCAGTTGATCATCAAGGCTCCACCAGCCAGTGAAGTGTAGCACTGGCAGATAACATTGGAGTCAGAATGAAGAATAAAGACAAAATATTCATACCAAGTCAGTGTATTATTGAAATAGCATTGCCTTATTGACTTATTCCCTGATGGTGTGCAAACTATAGTCAATAGTTTAATTTCCAGTTGAACTCAGCAAATCATATTTCCCAGCCTTAAGTGTGGCAGCTGATTTTTCCCATGAGGGACACCAAAGACTGTACCAAAGTTTTCATAGGCCCATTTGCTCTCAAATGTTCAGTCTGTAGTGTAATAAATATACCATTTCATATCCCTTTCTGCACTTAAAAGTAAGTACATTTTCCACCTGATAAACTACTCTTTGTAAAGCTCTTACATGCATTAGAGTGATGTATTTGATGTTTTCAACTATGCTGTCTGCTAAATAATGAGACAGAAAACAACTCCTGACAGAAGTTAAAGGAAGAAGTTAAAGGAGAAAAGTTTTTAAAAATTCATTGCATCTCTGCAGAAAGCCTGACTGCTGGCCTATTAGGTACCCTTAGTTTGCACACAGGATAACATGAATTAGGCTTGCATGTAGAAAAATGCCAAGGAACATGTTCCCATTTCACTAAGTTTTTTTGAAGGTAGGAGTGTCCACAGCATGGCAGATCCCTGCAGTGCACAACTCTCACTGGGTCCCAGGAGTCCCATGGCATTTAGCCCCCATGACTGCACTTCCTGAGCTGCAGCAGCCAGAGAAGTATCACGCACTCCGCTTTCTTTCCACCTTTGGAGATGAAATACCTGGAAGGCCAAGAGACAAAAAATTGCATCCAAGGCCTGACCTGAGATTAATTTTTAGATGCCTTAGGCAGTTTCACTGTAGCCAGAGGGTATCCAAAGGAGTGTTTTAAAATAGGGTTTGCCTCAAACAGTGCGTGTGAACATGTTTTCACAAAAACGTGGATAGTGTTTTCCTTTCCTTTCTGAAAGAAAATAAGATCAGTTACCACTACTACTGTGAACTCAGTATTAGACTGTCAGGTAGCAAGAAAATGTAGAAATACTTGAGTTTATCCCCTCACCTTCATGCATTTGAGCAAACAGGGGAGAAGGGTTGTGTGTGGCTCATTTGATTAAGTTTGGTAAGGATCAGCCTAGAAAGGAGCAACATTGTTTGCAATTCTGACCCATGCAAGAAACTGTCCGGGCTTTTACTCCATTATTCCTCTTAGACTCTCACAAACCCTTTAGCCAAAAATACCTGCTGCCTCATCCCCATGCTTTCAAGTGATCCAGATGCTGAAAAGGGGAACAAGAAAAAAAAAAAATAACTGTTTCTGTTTCCTTGTGAGTGATGCCATGTATTTCCTCAGTGTATTGAGAGGGTTGGTACCAGAAAAAATCACCCAGTAATTACAACTTGGATAACTTTGGTAGCTATAAACATTCCAGGCTGCTAATACTGGTTCTTAGTTCACAAGCTGAAATCTGAGCAAAGTGGGGATTTCTGAGATCCTTAATTTAGGCCTTCTTCTCTGTGCTTTATATCTAACCTGCATGCAATGCTGAAACCTCCCCACTTCCCCATCTCAACTCTTATGGAAATAACAGATAAGCAGGCATTCTGAAGATGGCCCACAAGGACCCAAGTCTGAATTAAGGAGAGTGTGGAGGGGTGTGTGATAAAATACAAGCATATTTAATACTAAAGAGAGAGCCAAAGATATAGTCTTTGTGCACTGATGGTGCAGAAGAGCAGCTGAGCAAGTAGGTAAAAATGAACTGAAATTCACAAAGCCTCATTTTTCCACAAATTTTTGAGTCATGATCAAGGGAATAGCATTATGGTCTGAAAAAGACATTTAAGTTCCTTGGCATTTCAGATAGTGAACATCTTCCCTGCAAATGGGGAATGCAATATAGTGTCCAGTTAGAAACCTCATTAATCTGTTCTGTCTTGAGGATTTGGCTGCTGTATAATTTCTGCCTTACTAGAAGGAACAGCTGTGCCCCACCATGAAAAACAGGATTGTGATGATTTTTTTCATGTGAACAAAGAAATACGTGGATTTATCAGTGTTCATGTGTTCAAACATTGCACAAATGAAGTTACTTTGTAGAAATCACAAATTTTAATTCTGGAGCAGAAAGTTTCTGATGGCAGTAATGCTTTTCAGTTTTTGAAATGCTTGTGTTTTAACAAACATAGCCTGGGACTGTTTTGTGGTGGTGTAATTCCAAAAGGTCAGTTACCAACCACTGCACTAAAATTTGTAAATGGAAGATAACATAAGAGCCAACTTTCTTAAAGTGGCTTGTGTAACTGCATTAACTAAAAACAGCCTGTGCTGTTTTTATTGTGTGATTCTATATTCTATAATACTGTGTAAATCTGTGAAATATATATAGGAACCATACTTTGCTGCCACCATATCTACCTGTGACATTCAATGTCAGAAATTGAAGCCATTGCAGAGGCCACTGGAATTGTACTCATTTTTTCCTATCTTTTATTGGCTGTCTTTGTTTTGAATCTCTGCATTGCTTTATTATCAAAGGTTACAACACAGCTCTACTAAAGTCATGCCAAACTTGGACTGAGGGACAGTAAAATCCACAGGAATAAATGCCACAACAAGAATCTGGTCCTTCTCAGAGGACACAACCTCAGCTGCTGACTGTGCCAGTATTTGAAATTCCCTGGGTGACAGAATTCAGTGTCCTTATCTCTTGTGAGTATACTAAGAAAGAACATAAAAAACACAGACAACTCTCCAAACTTCCCCAACTCTTTCAAATCTTATTTCACCAGAGGTCTCATTACAGTCTTATTGTATTAAAAAGATCTCACAAGTCTTACCTAGAATATCCATACTTTAAAAAAGCAGCATTAACTTTTAAGACTAAATCCATTTTATTTTGACTTTACTGTTGTAGACCATATGAAGGTCAAGGACAGCTTTTAGAGTAATATTACTCATCCAGTGGAGCAATTTGTTTTGACAGTTTGATTTTGCCTGTCTCATAACTCCAAGATTGTTGGCTTTTTTTTTTTTTTAATCTTCAGGCTGCTGGCACAAAAACAGCAATTGGAAAATGGCATATTGGCAAAAAATAACAATTGAAAAATGGCATATTGGCAGATAGTTGCTCAAGAAGCTCTTCACCTTTTCAAGGTCAGGTTTAGTTCCCATTTCAGTAAAATTTCTTTCAGACACGAATGGAAGTATTCCAGCCTGCACAGGAAGATGCTGGACCACCAGAGGCAGACTTTATGAAATCCTCACGAGGGCCTTGTCCTATCCATGGTACTGCATTGAGCCTTTGTCCTGGAACAAAGGTTTTTTGTTTGCTCCAGTGAGGTGGAGATTAATGTCTCCTTCATGATTGTTCAGGTTTTATACAAAGAGTCTGTTCTGCATGAGTGGCTGGAGCAGGCAGAAAAGGAAGCATCAAAAATTGCCCCTGCAGCAAAATGTTTCTGCTTCCATGTTCACAGTTGGAAGAGCAGCAAGGGGCACAGAAAACTTGGGACAGAAAAAGTTGCTAAGTTGAGAGATGGACAGCTTTCAAAGAGACCAGAAATCTGCCATCTTTGGTTTATTGAAGCTTTTTAGAAGTGAAGTAAAATGTTCATCTTTCTGTAAAAAAATTAAGCAGCATAATTCATTGGAAAGATATAATGACTACATTAAACAATTTAGTGACCCAACCCAGCCTGGAAAACACCATCTAAGTACTTTCAGTAGCAGCTGGTAGAAAGCAGAGGTGGCATTGTGTTAATGCTATCAGAGCATCAGTGAATTGTGCAGCTGCTGGACATGCCTTTATTTCTAAAGAACGTAGTGCTCTGGTCACTCTGGAAAGCTGGGGGAGGTGGGGGGAGATTTAGATATGTATAAACCAATTATTTCAGGAGGAGATATAAAGGGGTGGAGGAGATATATTAGGGGGTGTTCCCACAAGCAAGCTCTGCTTCCTCCGCTGCTTGACAAATTTTATGACGACTGATTCCAGCTTTACATCCCCTGCACAGAGCACAAAGCTCACAAAGCTATACTGACTTTCATGTGCCTGAGGGATCATCATTGTAAGAGAATGTCCTTGTGATTCAAGTCATCAGCATTATCATAAATCAGTTTCAAATGTGACTGCGGTCTGACATTTTTACTGCTCACAGATCCAGGGGGTTTTTGTTTCATGGGACCCCACAATTGTTCAGGTTGGAAAGGCCTCAGGAGTTGATCAAGTCCAGCCTTTGCGCAAAGCAGTGTCTACTGTGAAGTCAGAACAAGTTCCCTGGGGCTTTGGACAGTCTGTTCCTGAAAACTCTACATTTCGCACACAAGAAAAGGGCCCAATTTCTGGCCTCTTCTGAGTTACAGGGCACATGAATACACATCATAATGTGTCTCAACAGAGCATCAGACTGCAGCAACCTTGGCCCTCAGATCTGCTCAGCTGGTTAGAGCATGGTGCTGATAACACCAAGGTTGTGGGCTCAATCCCTGAGTGGGCCATTCACGTAAGAGTTGGACTTGATAATCCTTGTGGGTCTCTTACGACTCAGAATATTCTGTAATTTGTGACCTAACGCCTCAGAGTCACAAACAATTCAGGGTGATGAATTTAGGTTGTCTGCTGTGTATCAAAAATGGCTCAGAACTGCAGGTGTGGCTCTGTAAAGACTGCTCTCAGACATCAAATACAGCAGAGATAGCGTGAGTCTGCAGGCTCATTCTGGCAAGGACCAGGTTTATGGTATGCAGTAAGCTTCTGTAGCGAGGCAGTGATGCTGGCCTCTAGTGTTGTAGGAAACCCAGTAATTCCTCCACAGATTCCAAAGAACTTTATGATTGTTTATAGAACGTGCTTCAAAAAAAGAAAAAAAAGAAAAAGAAAAGAAAAAGAAAGAAAAGAAAAGAAAAGAAAAGAAAAGAAAAGAAAAGAAAAGAAAAGAAAAGAAAAGAAAAGAAAAGAAAAGAAAAGAAAAGAAAAGAAAAGAAAAGAAAAGAAAAGAAAAGAAAAGAAAAGAGAAAAGACCAACCTAACTGGAAAAAACCAAAAAAAACCCTTAAGTCTTTAAAGGCAACAAGGCTTTTACGTGATTATTTTATGGTAAATTAGATACAATTTCCTGACAACAGGGAGTAATGCCTTTATGATAAAACCTAGACTTTATGATTTCTTGGCCCACAATAAAACACAGAAGTCCTTCTTTGTGTAAATCAATGAGTAGCTGCATTGCCTTCCTTCGTAAGAACCCTTTTGAATTCTTTCTGTATTTTTCAACTACCTGAGAGGTGCATGGTAGCTTCAGGAGATATTAGGACTTTGTATTCTGTGCCACACCTCTATTCAACACGGAA